>CM028130.1:539505000-540742500 GCA_016271365.2 Neoceratodus forsteri | reverse complement strand
TGGACTCCATTCACGTTCTAGAGTGATCTCACAAGGAAATTGGATGCACCTGAGCTCAGTTTGGAGTGTCCTAGCAAAGAGGGTGAATACTTATCAAATCAAGACATTTCAGGTTTTTATTTTAAATTACATGTACAAAAAATTCCAGAAGTTTCATTCCACTTTGACATTATAGAGTAATTTGTGTGAGATCGTGACAAAAAATTCCCATATAAATCTATTTTAATTTGAGTTTGCAACATCACAAAATGTGACAGAATCCAGGGGGGGTGAATACTTTCTGAAGGCACTGTATACACCAGTATAGAGAAGGAGAATTATAGCTTAGAGTATTTCATTTGTTCTTAAATTTTGTACGGGAAAAGGTGAAGGAATTAGTAAAGCAGTCTGCTTACCCAGTTGGGGCACTCCGACCTTTGGTCTGGCTCCAACCTCTCTCTTTGCTAACAGGAGAATTTCTCCCATGGGGGTGTGTGGCAGCACTGAGTGCTAGCCCCGGACGGTGCCTCTGGTCAGGGATTGGAGGGCTCTGCCACAGGGAAATATCCAGGGAGTTGGAGACGGGGGGGTCTGTGATCTGGGACTAGAGGTGACCCCATGCAGTAGTACAGATGGAAGGAATTGTGGGGAAACAAGACTAGAGACTAAAATATACTTTCAGAGCAAATGCTCACAGGTCACCTTAGGGCACAGACATGCCACCGTTCTGGGGAAGCTGGGTTTGAAGCAGGCCTGGGACACTGGCTGTCAGAAGGTCTTCTAGGAGCCTGGAGTCACACTGTTATGGTTGTCTCTTCTTGCATTCTTAGGGGGCTGGTTGTATTTGCCTACAGTTCACTGTTCTCTCACCCTGTAAATGGTAGCTGGGATATTGTCGGGCCACCTGGGAGAGATTCTCCCTGCAAGCGAGGGTTAGTGCACTCTGCCACAATACTGCCACCTAGGAGACTGCTGGTGGCTATGCAGTAGCATGCTTGGGAGGGGAGTGCAATCACTGATGTCGGTAGGTTCCGCACACTCTATGCAGACACACCTGCCTTAAGCTGTGTGGTGCATGCAGTGTCAAACTGGGCATCTCCAAGTACACTCTCCTTCTCTGGGACTGCTTTTCATGATGTGAGCCAACCCTTGTTTGTGCACTGAGCCTGTTCAGAGAATGATTGAGCATCCCAGAGGATGTGCTCCTTCCCTGTGGAGTGAGAGCTTTTGCCTCCACCATGCTGCTGCTGCCACCCTGGTGACTGCAGGTGGTAATGCAGGCTGAGCAACTTGAGGGAGGGCTGGATGTTGCCAGGTTTCACATGTCTGTACTTTTGTGTCTTGGAGACTTGCTGTCAGCGTCGGTTGGGGGACTGAAAGTCCAGCATTTGAGTCTGTGGTACTCTTGAGTGTCACCCAGTCTACAGCCTGCATTTGTTTCGGGGGGGGGGCTCTCTGAAGTCCCCGCCACGAGGGATAGGTCAGGGGATCTCCGTACGGGCGGATGCGATTTCAGATTAAAAAAGTCAAAAGGTCTAGAAAGTCCAGAAAGTTGGGCCTGGCTTGCCTTGTTGCAAAGAAATAGTTTATTACACACGCATGCCAGGACATGGAGCGAATGGCCATCCAAGTGCAGGGTACCACCAAACTTTGGGGAGTAGAGATGCAAGTTTGTTGACTTTGTCTGTTTTGGGGATTTATTTGTATTTACTTAGTTTTTGTTGACTGGGAAAAGAAGATTAGTTAATTCTGCCTATTTTCAGCCTTGTCCCGGGAAGGAGGAATACAGATGGAAACCAATTCACACTGAACCAGATTAAGCTATTGGTGTGGTGGCTTTAGTTAATTTGGGGGAGTTGGCCAGGACACTGGGAATATCCCGACTCTTTTCAAGAAGTGCCACAGGATCACTAATGTCCACCTGAACCACACCAGAACAGGCAGATGGGATCTTGGTTTAGCGTCATATCCGAAGGACAGCACCTCAGGAGTACAACACCCCCTCATGGTGCACTACAGTATCAGTATTGGGATTTAACTCAAGTTTCTGGTGTGGAGGATGGAACCCACAGCCTTCCGATCCTCAAGCCTTAAAGGTGAGTGTGCAACCTGCTGAGCCACTGACATTTGTCTGTAGTGCTTCTAGTGCTCTATAAAGGGGCCATAGTTTCAGGAGACACTGCCACTGATCCTAGATTCTGAATCCCTGTCTTGGGTACCAAGAACAGTGTTGCTCCTCAAGTTCACATCAGTCCTCTACAACTTGCATTCAGGAAGATCTGTAGCTGTTTGGGGATTCTCTGTTCTCAGACCAAACTGACAGTAACAGCTGCTTGCCCTGGTGAAAATCTGTAGCTAGGGGACCACTGCTGGAAAATCGTCCCTGCTGAACTGCCAAAAAAAGGGAAACCCTGCCGTTGGGGAGTAATGAATCCTAGACTGCCAAGCTGCTGCTACTCTGTCGCTGGCGAGACGCTGCTTTTGGGCTGGATCAAGCTGCTACAAGGTCCGCTGTTGAAGGCCACAGCCAGAGGAAGCCCATGCCATCACTGTCTGTTGGTCAAGTAACAGGCAGTGGGAAGAGGTTTGAACAAAGGACAAAACCAAACAAATACTGGCATGGTAAACTGCTGTGTATTCCAAAATTATCAGCGGCAGCAACAGAGAAGAAACGGGTGAGAGCGACAGCTCCCTAATGACCATCTCGACGCCCCCTCAATATTATATCATTATGGGAATGAAAATGACAAATATGGTGCACATACCTGCACAGGGTAAAATGGTACCATGCACTGTGAAAAACTCGGCTGCATAGTGCATCTTTAAACAGTGTCAACAAAATTTTATTGGAAAGACTCAATAGTTGCTGTAGTGCTCAAGTCAGCAGTATGGAAAAACTTGTGGCATCCTGGCCAGTTATCGAACTGCCAGTGTTTTACCAGGATACCGTGCGACTTCCTTAGAGGTACTGCTGACTTGAACAATTTTAGCAGTAATTGTTTCTTTCTAATGAATTTTTGTTGACACTTTTTGTAACGTGTTGTAGCAGAGTTTTTTCTTCCCCAATATATTGTACGTAGTACTCTTTCACCTCATGGGGGTATGTGCACGCACTGTACGTGTAATCATCATTGACACTTGAGTACTTGAGTAATGGTAGTACTACTGTAATTGTAACTAATTAGTTTGAACGGTTTTCCTGAAATGCACAGTATGTCACTGTGAGTAAGTCCATTCCAGGATGTACATCAGGCAGACTGTATAACCAGTGTGATGCCTAATATCCTGCGGTTAAAGTCCTTCAAAGTAGCAAAAAAAAAAAAAAAAGTGATTCAGATTTAAAACGTAAGAGCTGGATTCTTTAAATAGTGGTGTTTACCTTGTAGTATTTGCTAATGTTGGTGAAATCAGAATCCTGTTTATTCATTGATGAGCTGCCGTTGTTTATAGGTGTGGTGTCATGTCATGTACAATGATAGCTTACCTGCGATTAACCGCTACATCAAATATTTTTGAATAGAAAACCAAATTCACAACCATATTTGTATACAGAGTGCATAGAATAATACATGAGTGACCATGCATGACAAGCAGATGTTTTCATCTCAGGATTCTGATGTCATCAGAAGCCCTCAATGGAAACACTTTCTGTATGGTTGGTTACCCATTCTTCATTATTTTTTTTTTGTATGGTTAAACAATTAAAAAAAAAAAAAAAAAAAAAATCAGCAAGGCTCCTCTTGAAATGCATATGATTTCTTTGTAAGTTGTAAAAACAAAAAAGAAAAGGTTACCCCCACGCCCAGCTGCTCAGTTACCACCCAGCCGGTGCCCTGAACCATAGTTAATAAGTTTAATTGCATTTTGGAATGGTCATCGTTGAGTGACTTACTTCTGCTTGACTGAGCCAAATCCGCTCAAGCTAACTGAAGTGGTTATGGTGAGGAGTTGGTGATTGGTAGTGGACGTTTCAGGAAGTAAACAAAAATTAAATTAAGCTCATCTTCCGGGTGGTTTGGGGCCCAGGATGGGAGACTCTTGAGCAGCTGGATGCAGGGTGTGCCTTCTTTTACAGTTTAGCAGCAAGACTATAAATATTTGTGTGGTACAGGAGGAGGAGGAGGCTCACGGGTTTAGTAACAGTGCATGCGAACAAAGGTCCTACTCTCCTAATTGCCTCAGCATGCCCCATTCCACTGTCCCCAACCCCACTACTTACTCTTGATCATCTGCGGTTTGTGGATGCCGCGGTCTGTAGTACGGGCTTGCTGAGGGGGGTTTCCCCACCCGTTTTCTCCTTTGAGGATAGCAAACATGCACTGACATGCAGTGGCATGCGATATGCTCTCTGCATCCAGTGGCATCCGTCTCCTAGCAGGTGCTACCACTCTGCTTGAGCTAGGTGGCAGTCATGGCAGAATGCAATGACTCCCGTCCCTGAAGGAGAGCTTTCCATGGGATACTCGGTCCTCCTTCCCCCTGGTGGCTTCCAGTGACCCAAGGTTATTCCCAAACTCTGGTCCCCTTTGTAGTGAGAAAAGCGCTAACCAGGCCAGGGCAGTACAGCAGCTTCTTTTTTTTTTTCCTTCAGTATTTTATCCACCACCTATGGGTCTTCCCAGTGGCACCTCCCTCCGAGCCCCATCACTGAGAGGTCCTTGTGAACTTACCGATTGCTCACCGCTTGCAGAAGACCATAGTGTGGTGGGTGGCCAGCTGTGTTGGTCATGGAAGAGCCTGCAGAGGGGTGGAGACATATAGCAGCTTGTCCATTTTCCTCCCTAGGGGCTGACGCAAGCTTGTGCAGTGGCACATATCTGCACCAGAATGTCTCTGGGCAGCCCCTTCCACTTATTTTTGCCACTAACTGTGCTGCCACCCAGTCTCCAACAGGTGGCAGTCCTGCAACAAGAGCCTTGGCACCCTATCCCGGAGAAGGAGAGCAGTCCATGGGGTACTCGATCCCTTCCTCTCCAACAACCCCGACGCTACGGCTCGTCGTTCCTGAACAAAGGTCATCGATAGCAATAGGGCTACCGTTCGCCAACAGGCCGGCTGCAACAGCGTTTTTTTACACCTTGAACTGTGGTATATTTTCTTTCGGGAATGTATGAAAATCCATACACAACACAGGATTTTCCTATGCTATAACACATGGCTACCTGTCTGGCATCAAGTGAAACTAGCGATATGTGACCCACTTGGTCTTATGATACAAACTTCATTGGTAAATTAACATTTTGTGAGTAACAGGTACCCATGTATTATTCTCTGCATTTTCAAAAGGTGTAATAGTGCTTTAAAAATTAAAATACCAGCCGGCCCGGTGGTGCTGAGGCGCTGGATACCTTACCTCGTACCACGCTGGCGACCCGTGTTCGGGGAATGACTTAGAGCTGCCAGGAGCAGAAGGATGGGCGCCCAGCGGCTGCTCTCGCCTACAAGAGGGTCGTCACATGCTCCTGCCGCCAATACCACCATCTGGGGAGCCGGGTGGAAGTTGCGGTAGTTAGGGAAGCAGTAATGGCATTGGGCAGATGTTGGCAGGGGGACAGAGCAGGAGGCACGTCTCAGCGCGCCTCCTAGCTCATTGGCCCTCATTGCACGCCGACGTCTGGGGACGAACAAGGGAAAAATCACCTTGGTCTCTCCTAGGCGACGACACCTCCCTGCACATCTTCGGCTCATCGGGGCAGACTCCGCTGTACTGGCTTCACATCACAGTATGCATAGCTCTGAGGAGGTAAGAACGGGGGGTTCTTCCTCACCCTACCCGGGGGGTTATCTGGGCACCTAGGTTAAAGTGGAGCCGTGTGCTCTAGGGGCAGACTCCGCTGTACTGGCTTCACATCACAGTATGCGTAGCTCTGAGGAGGTAAGAACGGGGGGTTCTTCCTCACCCTACCGGGGGGTTATCTGGGCACCTAGGTTAAAGTGTAGCCGTGTGCTCTAGGGGCAGACTCCGCTGTACTGGCTTCACATCACAGTATGCATAGCTCTGAGGAGGTAAGAATGGGTGGTTCTTCCTCACCCTACCCAGGGGGGTTATCTGGGCACCTAGGTTAAAGTGGAGCCATGTGGTCTAGGGGCAGACTCCGCTGTACTGGCTTCACATCACAGTATGCGTAGCTCTGAGGAGGTAAGAACGGGGGGTTCTTCCTCACCCTACCCGGGGGGGTTATCTGGGCACCTAGGTTAAAGTGTAGCCATGTGGTCTAGGGGCAGACTCCGCTGTACTGGCTTCACATCACAGTATGCATAGCTCTGAGGAGGTAAGAACGGGGGGTTCTTCCTCACCCTACCCGGGGGGTTATCTGGGCACCTAGGTTAAAGTGGAGCCATGTGCTCTGGGGCAGACCATGACGGGAAGGGGATCAGGCAGATGAGGATGTCTGAGAGAGTGGAGAGAGGAGGCAGTAGGAGGCATAAAAAAATGAAAATACCCATCCTTACAGTTTTTCAGAATCTTTTTTTGTAAATGCATGACATTTTAATGAAGCACAGCAATAATTTTGTTTTATTTCCACTGCAGAATTCTGAGAGTGGTAAGGCAACAGCTCCTCCAGAGTCACCATCTTCAAAACTCAACACAGGTATGAATGCTTACTGTATGTCATTCCCCGCACTGTTGCCACAGGGATCTTTGTAGTTCTTGTCTCCTGCCACCTTGCCCTATTTCCTGGAGTTCAGGATAAAAATAAAATCCTCTTGTCTGGTGCCTGCTGCACCAACATGCTGATAACTCTATTACTTGATCCAACACCCCTCACTGGTCAGGGCCTCCAGGACAGATTGGGGGACACTGTTACTCCAGTCTAGACAGCCTTGGAGGCTGAAGCAGGTGGTGACAAGTTTCTGGACATGGCCCAACTGGGCTTTGGGGGGGGGGGGGCATCTTCCTGGCAAAGGTCCCCAGTGCCCACTGCTAACAGCAAACAAACCTGCAGCACTTGCACACCAGAGCCAGGAGTCTGGAACTCCAATGAAGGTAACACTGCACAAATGCTGATAGAAATAACTGGAGTTTATTACCAGTTTATTTGCCACGAATCCAGTGAGTTACAGCAGGCAAACCAACAGAAAGTAACCTTGTAGCCAGGTTCCCTGGTGCTTTGCCACGTAAGGCTTCATCGGAGGGCGGCTACCTGGAAAAGGACACTGCCTTTTACATACAAATCTTGATGATATAAATCGAAAGAAAAGGTATAATCTTACTTCGAGAGGGTTCCTTCAGTAGGTCATCATATATAGGACTGGCGCCACCTGGTGCGGGCCGTACGGCAGACTTTTCTAGGAATACCTGAGGCGGTCCCCATGCCCACCCTCCAGTTCTTTCCCTCCGTTGCCTTGTGTCAGTCACATTGCAGACTTCCATATAGCGATTGTTGGGAAAGTGTCTTGCGTTGGAATATCCTTCGCTAATTTTTTTCCAACTATTTTTGTTAATTATTGATGTCTTCTCCCAAGAAGAAGTGCTCGTCCTGTGGCACGCAGATCCCGCACAAAGACGGTCACCTCAAGTGTGTCCTCTGTTTAGGCCCAGACCATCTGGTCTCCTCCTGCCCTGAGTGCTAGACCTTTAACCAGGCCACAAAAAAGAGGAGATGGCAGGCTTTGGTGGCCCATCTGCTAAAAGCCCGCCTGGCTTCCCGCGAGAAGAAGATGGATCAGCTTAGACATTCTTCGTCTGAAAAGTCTTCTCCTTCTAAAAAACACAAGGAGAAATCTAGAGAGCAGGAGCGCTCCGCAGACGACGCCAGGCCCTTGATGAGCAAGGCCCAACCGCCACCCAGCAAGGATGGTAAGTCTGATAAATCTATGGTGGGTCAGTCGGCCGTCGGCTTCTCTGACAACTGCACCGCCTCGGCTGATAAGTCGTCCCCAGCTCCTCCGGGGACCGCGCGGTAGCCAGTAAGACGACTATCCAGGCTGTGGGTACTCGCCCAGCACCGGTCGATAAGCCGACCGGGGGCTCCTCCCCTGCCGGCCTAACTCCACGCACTAAGTCTGCCGTCTCAGGCGACCGCCGCGGTCGGTTCCCCCATCTGTGCATGACAGCGCCTCACCCGACGTCCGGCAGAACCAGAGGGAGAAAGCCCCTCTCCCTCCTCCTCCTTCCTCACCTGTACCCTCCAGTTCCCCGGCGGGTACCTCCGGCGATGACAACGGAGAGCCCCTCAACTCTGTCGATGCCTCTGGGTCTGCTCCACTTTTCCCTCTCAGGGTCAAGGAGAAGGAGGCACCTCTTCGGCCATCTGGCCTTACTGTAGAGGCCCCTCCTCCGCCTTGCGGCGGGCTCCCGGTGCTTCCGACGCTGGTTGTCCCATCGACAGTCCCGCAGCCGGGACTGGTTGTCCGGCCTGTGGCCCTGATGCTGGATCAGGTCCCGCCACCAGGGCCCCCTCGTCTGGATCCGACGCTGGCCCCTCCGATGCCAGACCCCCTTCCAGCGCCGGATTGGGTGGTGCTGGTTCCAACATCGGTTCCCCTGATGTGGGCTGTCCCAACACCGGACCCTCTACTGATTTATACAACAGCGGGTCCGACGTGGGTACCCCCAACGCCAGATCTGACGACTGGGATTTATACCAGACCCCAAACTGTCCCACATTGCCCGCAGAGGTATCCTGGGCCTTCTCCTCTGGTCACCACAGATTTTAAGGCTTTAATCCAGTCTTGGTGGCAGGGGGCACAGTCAGAGTTGGTCCCAGACCTGGAGACTAGGCTCACACAACCTCAGTCTCCCAGGTCTCCTTCCCCGAGAAGTTCTTCCATTACCACTGTCCATGTCTCAGGGAAGACCCGGCAGGACATTTCCCTCCCGGATACCGGACGTCATCCTGTCGAGGAGTGGATGACAATAGTTCAGAGGGGGCGGACTATTCTTCAGAGGAGGTTCCGGAGGACCCCGAAGATACGAAAGGCAAGGATTCCCCCAAATCTCCACTAGAGGACCCTGCCTTTTCGGATCTGTTGAGGTCCATTAAGGATTACTTCGACTGGGAGTCGGAGGAACAGGACCCCATGAGACAGAGACTTGTGGAGCATGTCGACCTAGAATCTTTGTCTCTGGTCCCCATTCCTCCCTGGATGGCACCTCACCAAGGCCTCACCAGTACCATCTAGCAGATGCCTCATATCCTCCCGGCTGTCCCCAAATGGGCGGAGAGACTTTACCGGGCACCGAAGGATGCCTGTTCTTGAATGTTCATCGCAAGGTTTACTCTGTGGTCATCTCTGCGGCTCCTGATCGCTCCTCAACACCAAAGCACATGAGCACCTCTCCTCCTGACAAAGAGTCAAGGCAGATGGACCCGTGTGGCAAAAAGATATACTCGTCTGCCATGTGTGCCCTTCGGTCCCTCAGTTACGTGGCCCACATGGTGTCCCATCAAAAGCCTACCTTGGCCAGGCTGAAAGCATGAGTCCAGTCCATGGACCCCTCTCCTCTAAAGAAGGAACTTGCCAAGGATATCTGCCTCTCCAAAGTTTCATGTAGGCATGACTTAGGCGCCACTTATGACTTCGTCGACCCGGTGGCTCGTACCTCGGCCACTGCTCTTGCCCTTAGACGGCATTCCTGGCCTCGCCTTTCTGGACTTGCCAACAAAGTCCAGTCGTCGATTCAGGACGCCCCTTTCAGGGGCTCGGTACTTTTTGGTGGGGACACCAAAGACATTATCACAGACCTACAAGACAAGGGCCTTGCACTTGGGTCTGTGAGGTCAGTGTTCCAATCGGGCTTCCAACAGCAGCAGTGGCCCTTTCAGAAAAGGACCTGGGGGCAGAGAGGGAACGCTCAGGCACGCCACCAAGGGAAGCGTAAGGCCACAGGTACAGCCACCCCTCCTGCCTCCAAAAATCAGACACGTTCAGGCCCCTGAACCCAGACCCTCCCCCTGAACGTCCCGCCACTTCTTGAGTCCCCGGCCCCACTGCCTCCTCAGTCTCGCGATGGGGAGCAGGTGGGGGGGAGGTTCGCCCGCCATGCGCAGGAGTGGAGGGCGATCACCTTCGACGAATAGGTCCTGCAACTAGTGTCCATCGGACACACCATAAAATTTCTGGAAATCCCTCCGGAAACTCTACCACAGAAGTCCTCCTAGTCTCGGGACCAGGCCCTCCTAGTTTGCAAGGAGGTAAACTCGCTCTTGCTCAAAGAAGCAATTGAGCGGGTCCCCTTCGGGGAAAGGGATTTTACTCCCACTTTTTCCTGCTTCCAAAAAAGACTGGGGACTTCTGATCCATACTTGACCTAAGTCAACTAAATCAGTTTGTCAAGTACAAAAACTTTCGAATGCTGACACTCCAGAGCCTCCTCCCTCTCCTCATGGAGAACCACTGGCTCTGTGCCCTGGATATGCAGGATGCCTACCTGCACATCCCCATCTTCCCCAGCCACCGCCGATTCCTGCGCTTTTGCTTCCAAGAGGAACACTTCCAGTTCCGAGCGCTCCCTTTTGGTCTGTCTTCGGCACCACAGGTTTTTACCAAGTGTCTGGTGATGGTCGCGGCGTTCCTACGCTGCAGGGATATTGCGGTTTTCCCTTACCTGGATGATTGGTTGATTTCTGCCCCGTCCAGGTATTCTTTGTTGGAGGCTCTTATCTTTACCCTGGACCTTTTCAGCAGACTAGGGATCGCAGTCAGTGTTCCCAAGTCATCCCTTATCCCTACCCAGAGACTTCAGTTCATTGAGGCAGTCCTGGATACGATCCAGTGCAGAGACTTCCTGCCTCAAAACAGGGTGGAGACCCTTATCTGTAAAGCCTCCAAAGTGGCCTCTCACAGAACCATCCCAGCTTGGGAGGTCCTACGCCTTCTGGGCCTGATGGCAGCCTCCATCACAACCATTCCCCTAACAAGACTTTACATGAGGGTTACTGAGTGGTCATTGTGGGTGCAGTGGGATCAGCTCCTGGATGACTTGCACCATCTGGTTCTGGTCTTCTCTGCGGTTCAGAAGTACTGCAGTGGTGGATGGATTCTAGCAATCTTTCTGTGAGACTTCCCTTTCAGAGCCCTGCACCACTAACTAACCTCACCACGGATGCCTCGAATATGGGGTGGGGAGCTCATCTGGGGGAGCACCAAGCCCAGGGACTATGGTCTGGTGTGGAGACTCCTTTGCACTTCAGTGTTCTGGAGTTGAGGGCAGTCCTGTACGCCTTACAGGCCTTTCAGACCCTACTTCCAAAGGGATCACTGCTAATCCAAATGGACAACGTGTCGGTAGTTTAATATATCAACAACAAAGAGGAACCCGGTCGTACCCCTTGTGCAGGGAGGTGACACTGGTGTGGAACTGGGCAGTCCAGCACCATCTGGTCCTCGTGGCCATGCACTTTCCAGGCGTTTTAAACGTCCTAGCGGACAGTCTCAGCAGACCTCTGACCCTAGCTCACGAGTGGGAACTGCATCAGGAAGTGGCGGAATCCATCTTCCAATGTTGGGGGTTTCTGGAAATCGACCTCTTCACCTCCGAATCCAACGCAAAGCTTCTCAGCTTTTGCTCGCTCATTCCAGGGCATGGTGCTTTCTGGAATGACTCATTGTCTCCATCTTGGACATGGAAATTTTTGTACACATTCCCTCAGTTTCCCATTCTGCAGAGGGTTCTTTTCAAGCTTCAGGCAGAGAAGGCAAGGATGATCCTTATCGCAGGGGTGTAGCCAGGGATTTCAGATCTGCACACCAAGTGGATTCACTGCTATCCCCACCCCCAGGGGTGTAGCCAGACAATATAAAAATGTACACCAGGACCACGTTTGTTGCCTCATTTGATACAATAAATACAACTTTTGTATTTCATGACAGTGGTTGTTGCAATACCTGGGTAAATACAAATGCTATGCATTGTTCCCCAAGACACTCACATACCAGCCCAGAGCCTGTAAAGTTGTATTGTCCTTGGGATGCAAAAAGAGTATTAGTGACCAGTCCTTCTAGTTTCGACTCCTATGAATAAAATTGCAGAAAGGTTCAGTATTTTCTTTTAGTTTTCATGCAAAAATGAAGCAGTTCAGAGCCTATTTGCTACCCCCTTAAAAAAAAATTGCACACCATGGAGTGCTTGGAGTATGCCTGCTTACACCCATGCCTTATCGCTCCTCTCTGGCTGAGACAGATCTGGTTCCTGCTGCTGCAGCAGCTTTCCAGGGAAGCACTGCTTCCACTTCCAGTGACTCATGACCTCCTGACCCAGGATCAGGGTCAACTGTTACACCCGAGGCTCAGGACCCTGCATCTTCATGTGTGGCTCTTGCAGACATAGCGATCTCCCATTTTGGGGTTTCCTCCAGGGTTGCTCATGTCCTCATTGAGGCTAGAAAGCTCTCTAACCGTTCTACTTATGCCATGAAGTGGAAGCGGTTTTCCATTTGGGTGACCGCTAAGGGTTGGAACCCCTTCTATTGCTCAGACTCACAAGTCATGGAATACCTTCTTCACTTATCAGACTAAGGTCTGTCCTAATCTTCTTTGAAGGTCCATATCTCAGCGTACCACAAGCTAGTGGATGGTAAACCCGTGGCTCAGTTGGAGGTCTCAAAAACCTTTCTAAAAGGGATTCTCCATCTGAAACCCACCATCCGCAGCCCAACTCCACCTTGGGACTTGAACTTCATACTGGAAAATCTCACCCTTCCTCCTTTCAAGACCGCTATGAGCTGTGATTTGCACTTCCTGTCCTGGAAGGCGCTTTTTCTTGTGGCTATCACGTCAACCCGAAGGATTTCAGAGCTTCACGCTCTAGTCTGCAAGGAGCCCTATCTGATTTTCCATAGGTACCGGGCAGTCCTCAGAACTCATCCGAAGTTTCTTCCCAAGGTGGTGTCAGAAGCCATGCTGAATCAGTCAGTAGAGCTTCCGGTGCATTATCTGTCCCCCTCTAACAGAGGTGAGGCAGTCCTCCATACAGTGGACGTCCATCGGATTCTCTGGTGTTACACCCACCGGACCAAAGAGTTCCGCTGTTGCGACAATTTGTTTGTTTCCTTTGCCCCGAGTTTGAAGGGCAAACTGGTTTCTAAGCAGGACTTGTCCAAGTGGTTAGGCAACTGCATTAGATTCTGTTACCAGAAGTATGAAAAGCCTCTGTTGGGTTCTATCAGAGGTCATTCTACTAGGGGCATGGCTGCCTCTGTGGCCGTCCTACAGAACGTTTCTCCAGCCAACATTTGTGCTGCTGCTACGTGGAGTTCTGTCCATACCTTTACCAAGCATTATAGTCTGGATATTGCTTCTAGGCAGAGGGCTGGCTTTGGCCTTGCCATCCTGCAGGGCCTTCTGTCCTAAGACTGGGTTCTTTTTGGATTTCAGTTTTTTCCATTGAAGTCAGTTTTCCTCCTCTCTAGTTTCTCTCTATCTTTCCTTGGAGGGACTGCTTGGGACTCTGTCCTATATGTGATGACCTCAAGAGTGCCAGAAGATGGTAAAAGCTGAGGGGGCTGAGAATCAAAAGGGCACTTATGAGGGTACAAAGGGCACTTTTTCTATACTAGTTTTTGCCATACAGAAATAAAAAGGGGAGTGGCTACTGCCTTGCCCCGGTTCGGCACCTATGGATGACCTACTGAAGGAACCTTCTTGAAGTAAGATAGTACAGTTACATAGGAACTTACCATAACAGTAGATCTTCAGAGGTTCCTTCAGTAGTCTCTTCCTCCTTCCCTCATTTGTTTTAGGGACTCCAAATCCTGTTCGCTCCTGCTGTCAGGCCTCTTCCTGGCTACGGCGGGAGAACTGGAAGGCAGGCGTGGGGACTGTCCACTATATACAGTCATGCTGACGGTCCCCTGTCAGGTATTGCAAAAAAAGTGTGCCGTGCGGCCTGACGCCAGGTGGCACCAGTCCTATATGTGATGACCTACTGAAGGAACATCTCTCAAAGATCTACTGTTACGGTAAGATCTTACTTCAAGAAACAGCTCTTGCAACATGTTACACCATTAGGACTGAAACCGGCAGGCGCCAGGCCCTTACAGAAATTTTCTAGCTAGCAGTATTCAGCAGGGACTGCCCCCGACGTCAGGCATCCTACAAAAGGGGGCGGTCCCCCAGAATCCCCAGTTCTTTTCCCGCCGTTGACTCACCAGCATTGGCCTCATGGTCCCACTCTACTGCACGACGACTAAGAACTTTACAGTTTTACCAACACTAAATGTCGGCATCTCCAACTCCTTCTTCAGAAGGACATCCTTCCAAGTGTGCCTGCGGCAAACAGATCCCTTTCAAGGATCCTCGTTCGTCCTGCCTGCGGTGCTTAGGCCCGGACCACGACACCAAGGCCTTCCCTTTCTGTCAGAGGTTTAATAGTAGCACCAGGATCTGCCGCCAGAAGGTACTTCAGGGGTTCCTCTTGGAAGAGGAAACTACACAGCATGGATAAGAAATCTTCCTCCAGAGGTGAATTCTACCCCGAAGGCCCACAAACACTGGGACAAGCATTGGGAGAAGGCCAGGTCCAGATCCCCTAACCGGGCCTCGGACTTGTGCACCAGCTCAGGCTCCTCGCGCTCAGACCGCTGTCCCCCCAGGGCTCGTTCTCAGCCCCCTCCGGTAAAGATTAAGGCTTCAGGCAGCTCTTCAGCTTCTCTGCACCCTATTAAGACTTTCAGGCCTTCGGCTTCCTCCACTCCCTCCCGGGCCTCTTTGAAGTCTTCAGACCGTCACCAGTCTAAGTCTTCTTCCTCAGACCGACACCGGGACCCCGACTCCAGATCGGTCTCCCAGGGGTCCGGAGCCCCCGCCTAGGAAGACTAAAGACCTAACGTCCCTCAAGCGGACAACGGACCTGAAGTCGGCTAAACACCCGACGTCGGCCAGACGTTCGCTGGAGCTGAAGACATTGGCCAAACACCAGCCGTCAGTCAGGCGTTTGCCAGAACTGAAGATGCCTGCCAAGCACCTGACGCTGGTGACACGTTCGCTGGAGCCAAAGACTGCCCCCCCCGGTCACCGGTGGACACCGGTCGCTGGGACTTCACAGAGGAGGAACTGACGTTGCCTGAGGACCAGGCAGGCGACAGTGAGGATGCGGGGCTTCCACAGGAGCCTTCGCCCACCTCTGAGATGCCTTCGTACCCAAAGTCCGACACAGACGACAGACCACCAGCGCCAGGTCCGTCGTCAGGTATGAACGTCCAAGAGGTCAAAGATCTCTTCACTTTCTAGTGAGACACAATAAAGAAAGATGTGATCCCAGTTAAACCTCCTCCTACTCCCCCTCCTCCACCGCAGGGGCCAGCAGGAAGACCACCGACCCCCAAGGAGCACACTCCACCTCCTAGGGGAAGATCCAAGGAACGGAGAAGGCCTCCTTCAAGATCTCCCTCCGGGTCTCCCAGCCCTAAGCGACCCAGACGCAGACTGTCCACTTCACCAGGAGAGGATTCCAGACCGGACACTTTAGACACCTCCAGGTCTCCTTCTCCACTCAGCATCCCATCCCATCACCTGACCCACAAGACCTGCCCAGGTCACTTCCGGACAATCCCTCCTTTTCCGAGACTATGAGGCACATCCAGGAGAACATGGGATGGGATTTGGAAGATCTCGACCCTGAGAGACAGCGTCTTGCTCGTTACCTTCGACAGAAAGATCCTAAGCCTGTGGTAGTGCCACCCTTGGTGGACACTTTCACGGACGTCACCAAGGCAGCGTGGAAGCATCTGCACTGCACTGCACCCCCGCTTTGCCGAAGAAAGCTGACCACCTGTACAAGGCCCCTAAAGATGACCAGTACTTGGTGCAGCAACCTCTGGCTGACTCCCTGGTCATTAAGGCCTCTCATGACAGGCCCCAGCGACCACAACATCTGAGCACACAGCCACCGGACCAGGAAACCAAGCAGTTGGATGCCCTGGGGAGGCGCATGTATGTGCCTGCTACATGCTCCATCAGGTCCCTGAACTATCTGTCACATATGGTTCAGTTTCAGAATGCCCTATGGGAACAGGGTCAGGACCTAGTTGATAAGCTACCGGATGGCGAACAGAAGGCGGAGCTCTTAAACCTCCTCTGAACAGGGTCATACGTGGGGACCCAAGTGCTACAAGCCGCATACGAGACTGCGGATTCATCCACCAGAGGCGCAGCTACAGGCGTCTGTCTCCGGAGACACTCCTGGCTCATTGTCTCCGGTTTCACTCCGGACGTACAGAAAAACATTCTTGGCGTCCTGTACAATGGAGAAGTCCTGTTTGGTGAACACTCGGAAAAGGTTATCACCAAGCTTCAGGACCCCTATGCTAGATGCTATGCATCCTATTATCTGGTACATCTTTTGCCATTGTCCGCCATGTATTCTGTTATGGTGCTCAGGGCTCCCTGGCTCTGCCCTTCGTTAGCAGACAATTTCCAGAAGAACTTAATATTCTACCCATAGTTTGAGGCCATCTCACAGGAGCATCAAACTCCACAATGGCCGTCCCCTGAGACAAGAATCCTACAGGGCAACGTTCTTCTTGCGATGCTCGCCAGTACCACCCTAAACACCTCTTCAGCTTTTTACAAGCAGGACATGTAAAGCTCATCTAACCAGGTATCATTTCACTACAGTGAAAGAGGGTGAAACATAGTAAACTGGGACAACAGCTAGTAAGGACAAGAAGTCATACTGAGGTTTGGCCATTCCTGGTCTTGCCTGTCATGATTGGTTTCGGAATCCCCAGAGCCAAGACTTCGCCCTGCAGTCAGCACAACCCAGCCAAGGTCTGAGTGATGCACGTCACTATTGACTATCTAAAAGCAGTGATGGCACTGGGGAGTTTAAAACATGGGTCAAATTGGGCCCACTGGTGTAAATAAATGTGGGTCTAAAGAGGAACCTACTGGGTCAAAACATAATGGCAGATTTTGAACCGTTTACGTTCCCATCCTTGAGATATTGTTAGAGTCTGTGCATCAGTTTTGGCTCACTGGCAAAAGAAAGCGATGTCATTTCTGGACAGGATGCAACTTTTGTCCTTTTGATGCATGTTAACGCTGTCCCAGTCTCATACTGAAGCAATCCACCCCCTCCCCCCCCACAGCAATGGGACTCAGGACTGTACTTCATATTCATTGTTTTCAAGATGATGAGGCATCAGAGTCATCCTAGGTGTCAGATGCCTCATCAGAATGCTCACTTTTTAAAGGTAGGAATGCTACACTCCTCCATTGCAGCAGTGCGTATTGGTGGCATTTTTTCCTTGTTTCCTGGACCTCCAGGAGGCATTTCAACGCTTTGCTTCTGGTACGTCTATTTTCGGATTGCACATCAGCTGCCACTTTGTCCAGTGTCTTGGAACATTCTGCAGCAGGGCATAAATGAAGATTTGTCAGCTTTGTCGAGTGTTAAGTGGCAGGTCTTTCGACTGCCAAGGGTGATGTGGGATCGCTCTTCTTGAGGCTCCATTCATATGTTCACTTCCTCAAAGTGTGCACAAGGTCTTCCCCAGAAACACGCAAGTCTTGCCTTCCTGGGTGCTTAATGTAGTCCTCGAAGCTCTGTGGAACTCTCTTCGAGCTCCTCCTTGAGGTATCCCTCTGGCTCCTGTCCCTTCAGGTTCTCTTCTTTGTGGCCATCTGCTTGCATGGGAGGATTAGTGAGATGCAGGCAGCTTTTTGCACAAGGAGTCGTATTGGGGGTTTCACAAGAACAGGTAGGCATAGGTACAGCATCCCCATACCTATGCCTACCTGCAATGCTGTGTATTGTATATATTCTCTATCTGTTTACCTAACTGTTACATTTTTTTGTTTATGCTGCTGCCTTGCATCCACCAATATGTAATCTTGTATATTACTATGTTGAATGCAACCTTGTAATTAGTCATGCTACTGTATTGTTCTGCCTCCTGGCCCGGGTCGTGCCCGCAAACGGTCCACTAGACCAGTGCATCTACCCAGTTATCAGAGTCATAAATAAATCAAATAAATTAGTCCTTAGATTGGAGCCTCTACTTCCTCTTAAAGTTGTCTCAGATTCCTACGGAAACTGGAAGATAGCATTGCTCTCCCTCTGTTCGAACCCCTGTGATGGCTCTGTCCATTGGCAGGCCCTCCTAGTTATCAATGCTGTACTTTTACCTGTGATATCTACTGTCCTATACTGCATGTAATTCTCCTTCTTTGAGGATTAACATGTTATTTAACATTTACTGTTTCCTGATTCTAAGCAATGTGTTACTAAACATGAACAGCGGGTTGAACTGAGGGAGTCTGGGAAGGGGTATGTCCTAAGACTTGCCTCAGACTGTTGTACCTGTCCTGCTAGTAAGGGAGGACAAGCCCATTTCTTCTGACTGGCTGTTGACAGAACCGACACAAATAGAATTACTGATAAGGAAATAAAATTCCCTTTTGTAATCCAGACGTACCAGCACTTTTTCCCCACACACAACAGCCAGCTTGAAACATTTAAATTCTTCTATTGACCAAACAAATTCTCTGCCACAAAAGACCCCTATCCTCACAGTGACCTGTCTGTGCTGCTACCCCCTATTGATGGTCCGCCTGTAAATTCAGCAAAGGATTATTTTAGGCTTTTAAAAAGAAAATTTTATTTATAAACTTTAAAAAATTAAAATGTATGAAACAAACTCTTTTTAGAAACACCAAATTTCATCAGCAAAAAAAAGGCCTTGCGGTCTGTCGAGTCTGCCTAGTGTCGAACCTGTACATACTGAGTTACACGCCTCTCTGCCCCCTGACACCTTCACACTCCCCTTAACTTTCTTTATCCCACCCCCTTTTGAGGCTATCCATGGATTTCGTGCTTACCACACCCTTCAGTAGTTTGTTCCCGCCCTCCACCACTTTCTCCATGAAGTAGAACCTCCTGGTGTCTCCCTGGAACCTGCCCCCAGCCAAATTGCAGCTGTTACCCCTAACATTTTTGTTGTTGCTGGTCCTGAATGTTTCACTGGAGTCTACGTTGGTGATGGCTTTTGGATATTATGTCCCCTTGCTCCCTATTACCCACCAGTGAGCACATACGCAGGTACTCCCTCCACTGTTGGTATGTGTGCCCGTGAATCATTTTGGGAGTCTTTCTTTGCGCTGCCTCCAGCTGATTAATATCCTTTTTGTGGTAGGGATTCAGGAACTGCACACAGTACTCCAGGTGCAGTTGCACCATGGATCTGTACAGAGGCAGTTTGACCTCTTTTCCTCGGCTTGTGAACCCCCTGTTTCTAGGGACATGGATATGTTCAATCCACACTTCACGGCAGGTTCCTTGCCGCTTTAAATCTTGCCGGAAGGTCTTCAAGCTGGCTCCTGCCACCCACCCGGGTGGTAAAACTCTCAGCTTCGCCCCATGACGTCAGATCTTCCTTACCGCTTGGAAGCTCAGGTTCCCTCCTTAGCGCTCTGTGTTTTGGGCCTGGATCCAAACTCGACGGTTAAACCGAAACTTATTCTTAAATTTTCTAGACTTTGGTCTGTGTCTTCCTTCGCGGCTGCGATGGATAAGTCAACTCCCAGATTTCGGCAATGCCCATGCAGGCAGGAAATGTCTCGGACCGATCCGCACTCCACGTGCGTTTATTGCCTTGGACTCGATCACGATCCGCAGGCCTGTGAATTGTGCAAGTCCTTCTCAGTCATCGTCCTCTAAGACCGTGCTGCCAGACTCCAACTTGGGTGCCCCGAGAGACGTGTTCCTCCTGTGAAGTCAAAGGAGGCCCGTTGGGCGGTGTCCACGGTGGCAAGCTTGGCTGAGCAACTCTAGAAGATGATCGCCCTCGAGGAGGAGGCGGCTCAGGCCTCATCTTCGTCTTCCTCGGCTGCGGTATTTATCCCGCTCTCCTTGGGTTCCTCCTACATGGCTTCTTTTAAGGAGCTTTGTCAGTTCCTCTCCACAAAAGGTGAGGGTCCATCGGGACATTTCTCTCGGTCCAAGAAGAAGGACTCAAAGGGTAAGTCCCACCATCGGCGTTCGTGGGAGCGGGAGAGGTCCATTCCCTGGACAGTCGACACTCGACTTCAGTGAGGGTTGCGGCTAAGGCCGCTGGCTTCACGGTGTCCAGTCGGGTCCCAGCGGCCGAGACACCCGTCGGCCTTGATCAATTTTCTCGACCCGTCGGACGGGCTGTCGACTGGAAGCCGACAACCCTTCTTCCCGGTTCCCCGGTGGAAACCGAGGACTTGCCTGTGCCTCCTGTGCCAGAGTCCCGATTAAGGTTCCTGAGCGAGGAGAAATGGTTTCCCCGCTCCCTCCCAGACCACCCTCGGAAACACAGCCGGTCTGGGACCTCTTCTCGGTTCAGCGATCCGCTGACAGTCCAGCGGTCGGCACTGAGGAAAGCGGTAGGCGCCGCATCCTTATTTTCTTCCTCCTCCTGGGAGGAAAGGCTTGGTGCAAATTGCGTCGCCGCTACGAGGACTTGATGTGGCAGCAGCTCCTTCTGTCCAGGAACAAGCCGACCCCGTCTCCTTCACTGGCCATTAAGTGGCTGTCACCTGGGCGGCCGGAACAACCCCTCGTGGTCATCGAGGAGCCGAATCCGGCTCTGGTTGTTCGACTGAAACCAGCTGCGCGACCCCCACCTCCACAAACAAAAACTGGGGCTCCGACCAAGGATTCTCAGTCGGGTCATGGGTTGCCCCATCGGTTGTCGGTCACCGTCACTCCCGATCACCCTCGGCAGCTGTTTGCAGACTCCTCTGAGTCTGACGATGACTATTCCCTGCTCTCCAGGCCTCTCGACCTGGAGTCCTCTGGGGGACAGTCGGTGGGCAAGAGCCCATCCTCGATCATGGGATTACTTCGGCCCATCTCAGAATCTACTGGGATGCACCTCGAACCCGTGTCAAAGCGGGCCAAGTATCCCCTCCGGGAGATACTGGGCCGAGGGGATTCTCCTACGGAGGCCTTTCCTGTGGCAGAAGCCATTGTTGGCCCGGCCCTGGAGTTATGGCAGCGGCCGGCTTCTTGTCAAGCTCCCTCAGCCAGGATGGCCAGGAAGTATGCGGTTCCCTCCGGCTCACTCTCCGGATTCTCGTAGCGCCCCTCTGCGGAGGGGTTGGTGACCAACAGCGTTTTCCGGCGCTCTGGACACGCTCGGGACGTGGACAAGCCACCGGATAAAGAGTCCAAGAAACTGGACTACTCCGGGCGTAAAGTTTATGCTGTGTCCTCCTTAGGCCTTCGTCAGGCCAGTTCGGCCATACTGATGGCACACTTTTCCCACGCCCTTTTGGGCTGCCTGGAAGAGGTGATTCCTCATCTCCCAGCTGACCTCCAGACTACGGTCAAGCAGGTGCGGGATCAGGGAAGGGCGGTGGCAAAGCAACAGCTCTCCAAACTGCTCTCAACATTGGAGACTCTTGTGCCCGGTCAGTAGCGGCCACAGTAGCCATGCGCCGCAGAGCTTGGCTGCAGATTTCTACCTTCATGGCGGATACCCAGTACAAGCTGGCAGACGTTCCCTTCCTGGGTACCGACTTGTTCAGGCCCGGGGTGGAAGGCCATCTCCAGAGGATTGAGAAGTCCAGTGCCACCTTGGACTCTGTCACGTCTGCCCAGAAGGACAAAGGCCGCCAGCAGCAGCATAAGCCCTTTCGGCCTTCTGCCCTTGCGGCACGTCCGGCCCAGCAACACCAGCATCAGGGCCAGCAGGCACGCACTTGGCATCCCAAAGCCAAGCCTGCCGCTTCCTCCAGCAGGAAGCCGGGAGGAAAAGGCCCAGGAGGTCCCTCGGCCGGTCCTTCCTCCAAGCCTGCCCAGTGACTGGTTGAGGGGTATCGCCCCCAGCCTCGTCACTCCCCCTTTGGTTCCCCCAGTGGGGAGGCGGCTCCGCCACTTCCTTTCTGCCTGATCCGCTATAACCGTGGACCGCTGGGTGTTGGAAGTGGTAGGGAAAGGTCTGTGTCTGGAATTCGAGCAGGCCCCACAGGGTCTATGGGGTCTGCAGCCTCTCTGTCAGCTCGTCAAGCCAACATTGCTCTGCTCCTCCAGAAGGAGGTGATCAGGGAGGTAGCGGATCCTCCACCAGACCCAGGGTTTGTGTCCAGGTATTTCCTGTCCCAAAACGGACGGAGTGCTGGTGCCCCATTCTAGACCTACACGACCTGAACAAGTTCCTAAGGTCTCGAACCTTCAGGATGGTCACTCTGGCACAGATCATTCCATCTTTGAAACGAGGTGTGTGGTTCTGTTCTCTGGACCTCCAGGACACGTTCTTTCACGTCCCAATCTGTCCGTCCCACCAGCGATTCTTTTGCTTCAAGGCGGAGGGTCCTCTCTACGAGTTCCGAGCCATGCCCTTCGGCCTTTCTCCAGCTCCCAGGGTCTTCACCAAATGCATGGCAGTGGTGACAGCATTCCTGCGGCGCCGAAGGGTCCTGGTGTACCCTTACCTGGACGACTGGCTGATTGCAGCCCCTTCCAGGCTGGAAGTGGAGCGGTCCAGGGATCTGGCCCTCCAGGTCTGCTCTCAAATTGGCCTCCTCATCAATGAGGCTAGACCGTAACTCATTCCAGTGTAGGTGATTCAATTAATCGGGGCAGAGCTCAACTCTCTTTGAGCCAGAGCACGGCTCCCGGCGGACAGGGCTGAGGTTCTCTCCTCCTTTGCCGAATCATTTCTAGTTGGGCAATTGCGCCCTGCCCAGGACTTCCTGCGTCCATTGGGCCCTCTGGCACATGCGTGCCCTTCAATGGGGGCTGGCCCGCCAATGGTCTCAGCGCTCTGCTCCTCTGGACCAGCCAGTGGTGGTGACCCAGGAGATGTGGAATGCTCTCCTGTGGTGGATCGTTCCAGCTCATCTGCAGGAGGGCATCCCATTGTCCGCCCTGAGCCGATGGTCATTCTAACGACCAATGCCTCTCTGATGGGTTTTGGGTGCCCATCTGGGGGAGCACAGAGCGCATGGCCTCTGGTCCCCTTGGGAGTCTCATGCCACATCAACCTGCTGGAGCTTCGAGCGGTCTGACTAGCCCTCACCGCCTTCACTCCGTTTGTACGGGGTCAAGTGGTCCAGGTCCAGACGGACAGTACCACGACCATGTACTACCTAAATCGCCAGGGTGGGGCGCACTCTTTGCCCCTTTGCAAGGAAGCTCTCCACACTTGGTCCCTCATGAGCAGACTGGAGGCGGATCTCCTAGCCATCCATGTGGCGGGAGCCTCCAACACTCTGGCCGATGCCCTAAGCCAAGATAGGTGTTGCATCTCACGAGTGGTCTCTACTGCCGGAGGTAGTACACAATCTATTTTCCCACTGGGGCACTCTTCAGGTGGGCCTGTTTGCCTCCAGGGAGAATGCGAAGCTGAGGCTGTTTCATGCCTGCCCCCCTCAGCAGGGCTCGCTGCAGGGGGATGCCTTCTCAAGGCCATGGACCCCAGGCCTCTTCTACACCTTTCCTCCAGTTCCCTTGATCCACAAGGTGCTTCTCAAGATGAGGAGGGACAAGGCGCAGGTGATTCTGGTAGCCCCAGACTGGCCCAGCCAGTTCTAGTATCCAGATCTCCTCGACTCCAGGCTCCCGAGGCGGCTTCCGGCCCACTCGGACGTAATCTCAGTCAACCAGGGGAAGGTACTCCACCACGACATTCAGTCCCTGCACCTGAGCGGCTAGAGTTCCGGGCCTTGGGTCTTTCCGACGAGGTCCTCAACATTGTTGAGGCATCCCGTAAGGAGACGACCAGAAAATGCTATGCCTTCAAATGGAAGAGATTCTCCATTTGGTATCAGGATAGGGGTTGGCCCCTTCCTCCTGCTCCTTGGTCAGCATTCTGGACTACCTACGGTCCTTTCTCAGAAGGGCCGGTCGGCGACCCTTAAGGTGCACCTAGCAGCCATCTCTGCTTACCGGGCATGGGCCGGAAAGCAGTCGGTGGCGCAGGAGAAGGTGGTTGGGCACTTTTCCAAAGGCCTTGATCACATATCCCCTCCGGTGCGAGAACCTCCACCTCCGTGGGATCTACTGCTGGTATTGGCTAAGCTCGTGGGCAAGCCATTCGAACTGATGCACAGGTGCGATATCTCCCACCTGTTATGGAAGACCGCCTTCTTGGTGGCTATTACGTCAGCCAGAAGGATAGGAGAGCTCCAGGCGCTTTCCACAGAGTCTCCTTATCTGGTCTTCCATAGGGACAAGGTTGTCCTGCGCCCTCACCCGAAATTCCTTCCGAAGGTGGTGTTGGAGTTTCACCTTAACCAGGTGTTGACTCTGCCGGTGTTCTACCCCAGTCACACCTCGGAGGCCGAATATAGGCTCCATACTCTGGACCCTAGAAGAGCGCTCTCTTATTATAAGGAACGGACAGCTGAAGTTCGGGAAGAGGTTCGCCAGCTGTTTGTCACCTCGCTGAAGCTGCACCTGACAGACCTGCAGCCAAGCAGGCGATAGGCAGGTGGGTCACCTCCTGCATAGATCTCTGCTATAAGTTGGCGGGCATGGAGCCTCCCAGAGGATAAGACTCATTCTACCTGCCATACCGCTGCTTGGTGGCTGCTTCCAGGGATGTCCCTATCCAGGAAATCTGCAGGACTGCTACCTGGAAGTCAGCACACACCTTCGTTACCCAGTACCACGTCGACCTTGAGTCACGCTGGGATGCCGGTTTTGGGACATCGGTTCTCCAGTCCTTTTTTACCTAAATAGGGGGTATGCGCCTTGCCTCCCTCCTCCTGGAGAATGCTAGGAGTCTGCCATGAAGTGTGGATTGAACAACCTATCCATGTCCCTAGAAATACAGGTTACTCACCTATAACAGGAGTTCTAAGAATGGTATATGTTGTTCATCCACACAACTCACCCGACCTCCCTGGCTTCGACGCACAGCCTGGCTTCCAGCGAGCTAGATCTGGCGTCATGGGGCGAAGCTGAGAGTTTTACCACCCGGGTGGGTGGGAGGAGCCAGCTTGAAGACCTTCCAGCAAGATTTAAAGCAGCAAGGAACCTGCCGTGAAGTGTGGATGAACAACATATACCATTCCTAGAAAGTACAGTTACGTAAGAACTTACCGTAACAGTAGATCTTCGAGAGAGGCTCTTGCAGTAGGTAATTACATATAGGACTGACGTCGGCAGGCTGCAGAACCCCACAGAAAAATTTCTAGCTAGCAGTCTCAGACGCCCGCCTTCCAGTTCTTTCCTGCCACAGGCCCGGAAGGCCCGGACGAGAGAGAAGCAGATATTTCCCTCAATGGAAAAGGAGCTGAAAAACCCTAGGGGGATGGAGGGCGGGAAGGTATTACCTACTGCAAGAGCCTGTCTAGAAGATCTACTGTTACGGTAGGTTCTTAGCTACTGTACTATCTTCTCGAGAGGGCTCTTGCAGTAGGTAATTACATATAGGACAGAATCCCAAGCAGTCTGGAACAAATGAAAAGGCACGGGAGGTACTCCAAGTAGTAAACAACCTTGCAAACCTCAAGATAGGAGGCCTTGCAAGATCGCTAACCAAGCCTGTTCTCTGACGAGGCAATGTCAAACTGTAATGTTTAGTAAATGTATGGAGCGGAAGTCAAGTGGCGGCAACACAGATGTCTGCCGCAGACACATTCTTAAAACAAGCCGCAGAGGCTGCTACTCCTCGAGTAGAGTGGCCTCTGACTTGACCAGTAGGGTCTTGTTGTACTTGTCATGACAAAAAGTGATGCAATGAGCCTATCACTTTGATAGGCATTGCTTGGAAACAGCATTGCCTTCCCTTTTGTGAGCAAAAGAGACGAACAACTGATCAATCTTTCTGAGATCCTTCGTCCTATCGGTGTAGTATCTCAGAATCCTGTGGACATCCATGGTATGGAGCAAGTATTCTCCTTGGTTGGAATACTGCGTGAAAAAGGCAGGTAATTCAATAGACTGATTTAAGGTAGACTCCGCTACCTTTTTTGGGAGAAACTTAGGATTCGTGCGAAGAGCTACTTCTTTGTGAAAGATCAGATAAGGGATTTTGCACATAAGGGCCTGGAGCTTGGAAATTCTGCGAGCAGAAGTAATGGCCACCAAGAGAGCATCTTCCACGATAAGAACTTCAAGTCTCACGAAGCCGCAGGCTCAAGGAGGAAGGTAAGTTTCTGAGAACAAAGTTCAAGTCCGGGGGCGAGAGTCCGAACAGGGCTCTGAGATGAAGAACCCCTCTGAGAAAAGTTTGGATACCTCAATTGGGCAAAAAGCCTTATCAGCGAAAGGGACATGGTAGGCTGAAATAGCAGCCATGTGGACTTTCAAAGAGGAGTGACTGAGACCCAGGTCGAAAAGATGATGCAGATAATCAAGCAGAATGGCCACAGGACAGGAGAAAGGCTCCACGTTCCTAGAGGCAGCCCAGATGGAAAATCTTTTCCGTTTCATGGCATAGGTGGACCTAGTGGAGGGTTTTCTAGCCTCCACCAGAATCTCGGCCACCTTAGGAGAGACGCCAAAGCAAAATTGGGCTAGGTCTGCAGGAGCCATGCATGAAGTTGAAGAGACTTGAGTCCCCGGATGGACCAGGGTCCCCTGATCCTGAGTCAGCAATCCTCGAGATAAAGGAAGAGGAAGAGGAGGAACCTCTGAGTATTATTGTAAGAGAGAGAACCAGATTTGCCTGGGTCAGAAAGGAGCAATCAGAATCATTTTGGCTCCTTCCAATGCCAGTTTCTGCAGCACAAGAGGGACCAGAGGAATTGGGGGGAAAAGCATAAACGAATCTGTCCTTCCAGCTTAGAGACAGAGCGTCGCTCCAGAAAGCGCCTCGCTCTGGAGCGAGCGAGCAAAACATTGGAAGCTTTGCGTTTTGGGAGGAGGCGAACAGGTCTATCTGTGGAGTCCACCAAGACTGGAAGATGCTTTTTAGAACTTTTTGGTCCAGTTCCCACTCGTGTGGCAGAGCCGAAGAACGACTTAGCTTGTCTACCAGGACATTGTCGACTCCCGGAACATGGATCGCCGTGAGGTGAAGGTTGTGAAGAGTTGCCCATTCCCAAACACTCCTCGCTTCCCTGCACAGCAGGTAGGACCGAGTTCCTCCCTACTTGTTGATGTACCACACCACGCACATGTTGTCTGTTTGGACAGCTAGGTGACCGGGAAGGATGTATTGGTGAAGGGCCTGGAGAACATACAGCACTGCTCGAAGCTCGAGCACATTGATGTGGAGAGCTAACTCCAATTTTGACCATAAGCCCTGGGTTCGGTGAGGACCCAGATGGGCTCACCAACCTTCGCCTGATGCGTCCGTGGTTAGAGTCTGAGTGGGGGGAGGATGAAAAAAGGGGACCCCCCCGGAATAGGTTCTCTCGAACCATCCACCATTGCAAGTCTCTTATCATCGGGAAGGAGAATCAGTACCAGATGATCTAGGTCGCTACAAGTTGATCCCACTGAGGCGGAGAGTCCACTGAGAGATCCTCATGTGGAGGCGTGAACCGTCTGGATGGTAGCAGCCATAAGCCCCAGGAGACAGAGCACCGACCTCGCGGAACCCTCCTGCGTTCCGATGAAGGAAATCTGGGACTGGAGGAGCCTCCCTGTCCGGAGGCAGGAAGGCCCTGCACATTGTCGAATCGAGGATTGCCCCGATGAACTGGAGTCTCTGGGAAGGGTCCAGGTGAGACTTGGAATGGTTGATGGTGATACCCAGACCAGTGAAAACCTGCTGGGTGAAGGAGAGAAAATGCAGGAGTTCCTCCCTGGATGGGGCCACCAGGAGCCAGTCGTCCAGGTAGGGAAAAACCTGAACTCCCAAAGTACGCAGGTGTGCCGCTACCACCGCCAGGCATTTGGTAAAGACTCGGGGAGCTGAGGAAAGACCAAAAGGGAGTGCCCGGAATTGGTAGTGGTCCCCCTGGAACGCAAACCTGAGGTACTTTCGGTGCGAAGGGTGAATGGGGATGTGTAGGTACGCATCCTGCATATCCAGTGCACAAAGCCAGTGGCCCGGCCAAAGCAGGGGATAGGGTTTGAAGGGAGAGCATCCTGAACCTCTTGTATTCCACATATAGGTTCAGGGAGCTGAGATCGAGAATGGGTCTGAGATCTCCCGTCTTCTTTGATACAAGGAAGAAATGGGAAGAGTAACCTGTTCCATGAAGGTGAGGGGGGGACAGGCTCTATGGCCTGCTTCGTGAGGAGAGCATAAATTTCTTCCTTGACCAAAGGAAGATGGTCCCTTGAGTAAGAGGAGTTCGGGGGGGGGGTGACGTGGAGGTTTCTGCAGAAACTCTATGGAGTGCCCCTTTGCTATGATCTGAAGCACCCATGAATCCGATGTTATCCTCTCCCAACCCGGAAGGTGGAGGGAGAATCTCCCTCCTACTGGTTCCTCCGGGGCGTCCAGAGGCGGTGGGAGAGGGAAGGAGTCGGGTGGTGTGAGGCAGCGCCGCAGCTGGGGCACCCACTGCTTTTTTGGGCGGCAGGGGCCTGGCAGCTGTGGGGGCCCGACATTTTGTGGCCTGCCTTCCCTGAGGTTTCGCTTGAGGCCGGCTGCGTCTGCGAAAGGGACGGCACTGCGGTGGATGGGGACAGTACATTGAATCAACAGATTTAAGGGCCGTCCCCTTCTCCTGCAAGTCAGTGATGATGTGCTTGACATCACCACCGAAAAGCACAGAACCCCTGAAAGGTGCGTCTTGGATTGCTGACTGCACCTCCGGGACCAGACCTGACACACGGAGCCATGCGTGACGCCGAAGGCTTCCGGCGACTGCAGAGCTCCGTCCTGCGGTGTCCACTGCATCGTAGGTCATCCTCAGAATGTGACGACTGGCCGAACGAGCAGAACGGACCAGGTCGGCTAACTCCTGCTTGACTTGGGAGTCAGGCAAGGAGTCAATCTTGGATTCCGCCTGGGTAAGGACAGCTTTCTGGTAATCCCCCATATGTGCTACATAATTTGGGGCCCTGATCCCCAGTGTAGAAAGCATAGATCTTCCTTCCATACTGATCCAGAAGGCGAGATTCCTTATCCGGGAGGCGAGCTCAAATGTTTAGGTGTGCTGACCGGCCTTGAGGCTAATCACAACAGAGTCTGCGGGGTGAGAGTCTAAAGTCTACACCTCGGGCCTGGTATAGCCTGTTGGACTTCAGTGGGGCTAAAGCCGGCAGTTGTTTCAAATGGTGGAAACAAGGTGGGCATGAGGCTCGATCCAGGGTGGCACTAGAGTAGGGGCCATGAGGGGCAAGTCTAGATGTTCGGCGAGTTTAACCCGCTGAGGATCTGGTTCTAAGGAACGCCACTGATGGACTTCCTGGATCTTCCTGAGCAACTCTGTGAAGGAAGGATCCTCCGGAGGAGACTTCGGAGGAGTCCTCGGCCGGGGCTTGGACAGGGAGCGAGGCTCGTCGTCTTTCTTGAAGCATCCATCGGAGGAATCCGAGGAGTCCGAGAGAGAAGAAGAGGAATTTGATGAGCTTTTCGAATTTCACCGTGAGGCGCTGCACAAGCCGACGGCGGGAAAGAACTGGAAGGCGGGCTTCTGGGACCGCTCCTTTATACCGACGTCGTCTGACGCCGGTCACCTGACGTGGGAGCGGTCCCCGCCAGGGACTGCTAGCTAGAAATTTTTCTGTGTGGTCCTGCCGCCTGTCGACGTCAGTCCTATATGTAATTACCTACTGCAAGAGCCCTCTCGAAGTAAGATGTCCTGTTACAGGTGAGTAACCTGTATTTATGCAACCCAGTATCCTGTTTGCCCTCACTGCTGCTTTACTGCATTGTGCAGAAGACTTTATTGTACTGGTAATTGCAATCCCTCGGTCCTTTTCCTCCTTGGACACTGTGACAATAAGGCACTCCCATTTTGTTGGTTCCTGTTCGTAAACCATACTTCCATTGGTTGAAGGCACTCTATATAAGCACCTCATGACTGAAACACACCTGGGTGTGTGGTTCACGAATAGGAACCAACATCTTGTCATATTTAATAACTTACTAAAATATGTTTGCTGTTGCCGCGATGGTTGTCGTGGACTAAGGACAAGAATAAGTCATCGTCTAAGTCCTCATCTTCAGCTACCACAAGTGTAAAGATAAAGCTCATGCTTCGCCGGTGAGGTCGAGGTCTCCACTGAAGAAGGGTAAGTCCTTGTCCATTCCAGCCATGACTACCACCCTCCAATCGATGAGACACCAAGGTTGGGATCTGACAGTGGCGCTACCATGTCTACTATGGACGATATGCAGCCCTCCGTCGTTGGGGTCTACCCCTTTGATGTTGGTTGTCCCTGGCCCTTTACAGGGTGCTGTTGATTCCCAAGTTGTGCTGACGTCTGTCTCTGAACTATTTCTGTGGCTGTTAACATCGCTTCCACTAACGATAAGGGCAGTCCTGTTGACTGGACTTCCCCCGGCTGCACCATCATCAGTAGGATCCAGAAGTGCAACTTTCATTTCTCCATCTCAGCCATCTCCTCCATCACTGGCTTCATAGATTGCTCCCGTCGTCATCCCAGACAATGATGAGGTAGAGTGCGGTCCTGATCTTCTTAATATGGAGGAGGATTTGGAGGATGATGAATGGGACAGTGATCCCTGTGATGGAGATTTGCCTTCCAGTTCCAGCCTGTCCTCATGGAGTGATCACTGTGTGGTGTGTACCTCCAGATCTCCTCCTGAGTATCCCTCTTTTCAGGCTTTACTCTGACAGATTCAGGGATTTGAAATTGAGGGGGAAGACTTCATGAAGAAAAATATAATGAAGTTTTTGGAGGTTCCCACTGTGCCTCCATTGTGATTTCTCCTGTATATACTGCCTTGGAGGATGCTACCTGTGCTGCTTGGCATAGGCCTAATACCTTGCCTGCAGTACGTAGAAAGGCTGATAAGCAGTACCCTGCTCCATAAGTTAAGCCTTGTTGTGCTTTGCAGCCTGAAACCGATTTTGTGGTTATGACTGCTATAGAGCCCCTAGACACATGAGTACTTGTCCTCCTAACAAAAATATCCAGGAGGCTGAATGTTATAGGCAAAAGAACGTATGCCTCTGCATCCTTAGGCATAAGAATAGCAAACTACCAGACGTACATGACTAAATATCAGAATAGTCTGTGGAAATTTGCTGTGTCTACCATTCAGGCTTTGCCTGATGGTCCTGCTAAGACTGACTTGCTGAATGCGCCTCGTCTGGTGTGGATACTGCAAAGCATCAGTTACCCCCCTTCATATGATTCTTCTTCCAGGGCTGCTGCCTCCGGCGTATGCCATTGGAGATATTCCTGTCTTAGGGTGGCTGGATTTGTTATTGATGTACAACAGGCTGTGCTGAATGCCCCTTTTAGTGGTTTCAGGCTGTCGGGGAGTGATGTCAAAAATGCTCTACATGAACTTCAGTCCATTAAGGTCACTCGCATCTCTGATCCTCAGCCCACCATGGGGCGTGGTAGGGGCTTCGCAGACCTGCTGTCCATGGTGGGCTGTGCCTACTGTCGGCAGCCCCATTCACAAAATGAAGGTGGTCCACTCCCGGGTGTCTTCCTCCTGGTGCCCATGCAGAGTCACCCGAAGGTATCAGTTATGGTGATGCCCCGACAGCCCCCAGTAGCTTTAGACTCCCCACTACCTCCCCCTCCACTATTGCCTTCGGTGGTGCAAGTGAGGGGACGGATCTCCCTTCATTTGTCAAAGTGAGAGATCACGATAGATAAGTGGATCCTGGAAATAGTTGAAAAGGCGCATGATCTGCAGTGGCTGTCTGCCTCTCCAGTTCACCCTCCGCCTCCTTGTCATTATTCCCTGGGCCACTTATCCCGTCTGCTAGAGGAGGTTCAGGCCCTTACACACAGGCTGGCTACTGAACCCATTCTGAAGAAAAGACACCGAGGATTCTATTCCAGATACTTCCTGGTTCCCAAGTGAACTGGAGATTTTCGTCCTGTTGTGGACCTCAGAGACCTAAATCTGTTCATTGAGTGAAAAAAGTTTTGAATGGTTTCTCTTCAGTGTCTTGTTCTCCTATTGCAAAAGGGGTGTACTGGCTTTGTGCCTGAGACATAAAGGCCACACCCCTTTATATCAAGATTCACAAGTGCCATAGGCAGTACCTCCACTTTATGCTGGAGGGCCACCATTATCAGTTCTGGGTATTCCCTTTGGTTTATCCTCGGTACTGCAGGTCTTTACCAAATGCTTAGTGGTTGTTATAGCAGCCACAGGTTCAATCACTTATACACAAGCAGGCTATCAAACGTGTTCCTTCCCAAGAAAGAACCAAAGGGATCTTACTTCGAGAAACAGCTCTTGCAGCAGGTTACACCATTAGGACTGAAGCCGGCAGGCGCCAGGACCCCACGGAAATTTTCTAGCTAGCAGTATTCAGCGGGGACTGCCTCAGCCGTCGGTCCGGCCCCCGACGTCAGGCGTAGTACATATGGAGGCAGTCCCCCATAATCCTCAGCTCTTTTCCCGCCGTCGACTCGCCAGCATCGGCCTCTCTGTCTCTTTCTAGTGCATGACGACTACAGAACTTTCGGCGAATTTTTTCTCTGCACAACTGATATCGTCTCCAACTCATCTCTTGAGGGTCACCTTTCAAAGTGTGCCTGCGGAAAACAGATCCCTTTCAAGGATCCTTACTCTGTGTATGTTGCCTAGGCCCAGACCATGACACCAAGGCCTGCACCTTTTGCCAGGGTTTCAGTAGCCGCCATCAGAAGGCACTTCAGGCATATCTCCTCGAAGAGAAACTAAAAAGGATGGACCAAGGACCTTCCTCCAGGGGAGAATCATCTTCAGAATCCCACAAGCACCGGGAGAAGGTGAGGTATAGGTCCCCAACTCGGGCCTTAGACTCCCGCAGCTCCAGATCCGACCGCTCTTCCTCCAGGGCTCGGTTGCAGCCCCCCCCCCCCCCGTTAAGGTCAGTTCTTCAGGCGGCTCTTCCTCGCTCCAGCCGATTGACATCGAGGCCCTCGGCTTCCTTAACCCCATCCAAGGCCTCTTCGAAGTCTGCTGAGCGCCATAAGTTATCTTCTTCCACCCGACATCGGGACACCGATGCTAGGTCGGTCTCCCAACCGCACAGAGGTCCTGATCCTGCACCCAGAAAGACCAAGGACCTGACGTGCCTGAAATGGGCGTCGGACCCAACGTCGGCCAAACATTCTAAATCTGCTCGGCACTCACAGGAGCTGACGACACCTGCTAGACACCAGTCGCTGCCAGGCGTTCGCCAAGTCCGAAGGTGTTGGCCAGGGAACCGACGTCCGCATCTCCGGAGCGGAAGACCGCACCCCTGTCACCAGCGGACGCCGGTTGTGGGGAATCGACAGAGGAGGACACGATAGAGGAGGACACCCCACAGCCCGAAGACCAGGCAGGCGACGCAGAGGATGCCAGGCTCCCACGGGGACCCGACGCCCGACCCCAGCGACAGACCACCGGCGCCAGGTCCATCGGGCATGAATATCGCACGAAGTAAAGGAGCTCTTTACTTTTTTGTGGGACACCATCAGGAAGGATGTGGTCCCCACCCGTCCTTCCCCTACTACTTCTACCTCCTCCTCCTACCCCTTCACCTCCTACGCCCCCTCCTCCACCTAAGGGGCCAGCAGGACGACCACCATCCCCAAAGGAGCAGACTCCACCTCCTAGGGGCAGATCTACAGACAGGAGAAGGCCTTCCTCCAGATCTCTATCAGGGTCACCCAGCCCCAAACGACCCAGATGACGCCTGTATACTCCGTCGGGGGAGGATTCAAGATCGGACACTTCGGAATACTCCAGATCTCCTTCTCCACTCAGCATCTCCTCTCCTGACCCACATGACCTCCCCAGGTCTCCACTGGATGATCCCTCTTTCACTGAGATTGAGGCACATCCAGGACAACATGGGTGGGTTGCTGAGGACCTTGACCCCGAATGACAACGCCTTGCCCGCTACCTTCGGCAGAAAGATCCAAAGCCTGTGGTAGTGCCACCCTTGGTGGACACCTTTGCGGACGTCACCAAGGCTGCATGGAAGTGTCTGCACTCTACTCCCGCGCTGCCGAAGAAGGCTGACCGCCTGTACAAGGTTCCGAGAGAAGACCAGTACTTGGCGAAGCAACCTCTGGCAGATTCCTTCGTCATCACGGCTTCACATGACCGGTCTCAAAGGCCCCAACATATGAGCACTCAGCCACCGGACCAGGAATCCAAATGGATGCCCTGGGGAGGCGCACATACGCGGCTGCTACATGCGCCATCAGGTCTCTGAACTACCTTACCCATATGGCACAGTTCCAGAATGCGCTGTGGGAACAGGGCCAGGACCTGGTTGAAAAGCTTCCCAATGGCGACCAGAAAGCGGAGCTCCTCAGCCTACTCCGCACCGGGTCAGATGTGGGAACCCAAGTGCTTAGAGCTGCATACGATTCTGCGGACTCTTTGGCCAGAGCTGCAGCTTCAGGGATTTGTCTCCGGCAACACTCCTGGCTCCGTGTCTCCGGCTTCACCCCGGACGTACAGAAGAATATTCTAGACGTCCCGTACAATGGCGGGGTACTCTTTGGTGAATCCTCGGAGAAGGTCATCACCAAGCTCCAGGATGCAGGGAAGGCAGTCCGATCTGTACAGGCCATGTACAGATCCAGGCCTAGTTCCTTTCGTAGGAACCAGAGCTGTTTTCGCGGCCAGCTACAAAGGCAGCAGCAATGTTCCGGCCAGCAGCAGAGGGCACTTTTGGCGCAAGGCCTGGCCAAGTCATACCCAGGCAGAGGCCAGCGTTACGAAAGTCGGCCAGCCCTCGGGGACTAACGCTGCCACAGCATGACTCCCTCCGCCCCGCCCTCCTCTGGATCAACGGGCAAGGAAAGTCGGGGGTCGCATCGCTCGCCACTTTTTAGGGTGGCAGTCGATCGCCGCCGACAAGTGGGTTCTCCAGTTTGTCAAGAAAGGCCATTGCATAGAGTTTCTAGACGACCCACCTACAAGACCTCCCCTGCTCTCCCGTTACTTGGGTCAGCATACCCTGCTCATAAAGCAGGAGGTGCTCGCACTTCTGGAAAAAGAAGCTATAGAGCAAGTACCAAGGAACAATAGGGGAGTAGGATATTATTCTCACTTCTTTCTGGTTCCAAAGGAAACAGGGGACCTCCATCCAATACTGGACCTCAGCGATCTCAACGTCTCAGTCTTGTACAAGCGCTTCTGCATGGTGACCCTCCTGGGTCTGATTCCCATGCTGAAGCAGGGCGCTTTTCTAGCGTCCCTGGACATGCAGGATGCCTACCTGCATATTCCTGCTGCTCAGGCGCACAGGAGGCTCCTGCACTTCGAGTTTCAGGGTCGCCATTATCAGTTCCGTACTCTCCCTTCGGGCTGTCCTCGGCACCTCAGGTGTTCACGAGGTGCATGGTGGTCATAGCCGCATCTCTGAGGAGACAGGGCCACTACGTGTTCCCCTACCTGGACGATTGGCTTCTCATGGCACCCTCCCAGGAGACCCTGATGTCTGCCATTCACTGCACTCCGTCTCTGTTCGAGATGTTGGGCATTATCATCAATTATGAGAAGTCACGCCTGGTTCCGTCCCAGACTCTACAATGCATAGGGACAGTTCTGGACACCGTCCAAGGAAAAGCTTTCCTCCCCCCGGACAGAGCGGAACACATCAGATCCCTCATCAGGGGCTTTTCAACGAAGAAGACCGTTCCTGCCAGACGGGTCCTTTGCCTGCTCGGATACATGGCTGCGGCCATTGCAACAATCTCGCTAGCCGTGAGACCAAAGGCAAGACCATCTGCAGCATCCAATCTGGATCACGAAGACCGTAAATCGAGATTGGCAATGGTGGCTAGATTCGAGGAATCTCTCGGCGGGAGTCCCCTTCATAGTGGCGTCCCCGACTGTGACACACTCCACAGACACCTCGGGGCTCTGTTGGGGAGCACACCTCGACGGTGTCCAGTCTCGGGGGGCCTGTGAACAGACCAGGATCTCATCTCCACATAAACATCCTGGAGACGAGGGCAGTTCTTTACGTCCTGCAGGCCTTCCAGTCGGAGATTCCACCAGGTACACTTCTGTTACAGACAGACAATTCCACGGTGATGTATTACCTCAACAAACAAGGAGGCACCCATTCCTACCTGCTTTTCAGGGAGGCCATGAGAGTGTGGGATTGGGTCTTACAACCCGGCTTAAACCTTATTGCCATTCATGTTCCGGGAGTGGACAACGTCATCGCAGACAGCCTGAGCCGCTCTCAGGCCAGAGTCCACAAATGGGAACTACTGCAGGAGGTGGCAGAGGATCTGTTTCGCAGATGGGGTACTCCAGAGCTAGACCTTTTCGCGTCCCCATCAAACGCAAAACTTCCCAAAGTTTTGCTCACTAGATCCAGGGCCTGGTGTTTTCTGGCAAGACGCATTGTCCCTCTCCTGGGCGGGCAGATTCCTCTGTGCTTTTCCACCTTTTCAGTTGATCCAGAGAGTTCTTCTAAAACTTCGCAGGGAGCAAGCGACGCTTATACTAATCGCGCCCTTTTGGCCCAGACAGATCTGGTTCCCTCTCTTGCATCAGCTATCCTGGGAACCTTGGTTGCTTCTACCAATCAGCTCCCATTTGCTGTCTCAGGAGGCGGGTTCCCTAGTCCATCTGGACCTACGTTCCCTGAACCTGCATGCTTGGCTCCTAGAGACACAGCCATGATGCGACACAGGGTCTTGCAAGAGGTGGCAGACGTTCTCACTGCCACAGGTAACCGGCTACCCATCGACCTGTGCCATGAAGTGGCGAAGGTTTTGCTTATGGGTTCAAGCGCACGGCCTATCGCCTTTGGACTGTCCAGAGAAGCTGGTACTGGATTACCTGCTGTCCCTTTTCCACTCCGGTCTGGCTTACTCCTCGATTTAGGTACACCTCTGTGCCATTTCAGCCTACCACGTCCCTATAGGCCAACGCACTGTAGCTCAGCTGGACACGACACGTAACTTCTTGAGGGGTGTCCTCCACCTTAGGCCCCCGATTAAGGATCCAATCCCACCATAGGATCTACCCTTCGTCTTGGAGCAGTTCACGCGGCCACCTTTTGAACCAGCCGCGGATTGCGAGCTACGTTTTCTCTTTTAGAAAACATTATTTTTAGTTGCTGTTACTTCGGCCAGAAGAATTTCTGAAATGCACGCACTTCTGTGCAAAGAACCTTATTTGGTTTTCCACCAAGACAGGGTATCCCTAAGAACTAATCCTAAATTTCTGCCTAAGGTGGTCTCAGCTCTCACCCTTAATCAGGACATCGCTCTACCAGTGTATTTCCTGAAATACTGTAATCGAGGAGAAGCCCTTCTGCACACTCTTGATGTGCATAGGTGTCTCAGATACTACCTGACCAGAATCAAACACCACCGAAAATCGGACCAACTTTTCGTCTCCTTTGCCCATAGGATGATGGGAGCTCCTGTTTCAAAGCAGTCGCTGTCCAGGTGGCTTATTCAGTGCATTACGTTCTGTTACCAGAAGCGCAACAAACACTTACCGGGCGTGGTTAAAGGTCATTCCACCAGAGGTGTGGCTACCTCTTTTGCAGCTTTAAGGAATGTATCCGCCTCAGCTATTTGTGCTGTAGCTACTTGAAGCTCCGTACACACTTTCATCCGGCATTACGGCCTGGACATCGCATCGAGGCCAAGAGCAGGGTTCGGTATAGCAGTCCTTCAGGGACTTCTGTCCTAGGCTCGATGTAATTTGAGGATTTCTGCCTTTCCTCCTCCCAATGGTGTGTGATTACCAGTATTGCTTGGAAATCAGTCCTAATGATGTAACCTACTGCAAGAGCTGTTTCTCGAAGTAAGATAGTAGTTACGCAAGAACTTACCGTAACAGTAGATCTTCGAGAACAGCTCTGGCAGCAGGTACTTTCCTTCCCACCATCTCCGCTGGAGGTAGATTGTAGTCACAGCATCCTTCTCCTAGGATAAGGCATTTACTGCCTCTTTGTTTGCTATTTGATGGTGGATCCTTGGTCTCCTCTTCTGATGTTATCCAGTGGCCGGGAGTCTCCGGCGGGAGAACTGAGGATTATGGGGGACTGCCTCCACATGTACTACGCCTGACGTTGGGGGCGGGACCGACATCGGAGGTGGTCCCTGCTGAATACTGCTAGCTAGAAAATTTCCGTGGGGTCCTGGCGCCAGCCGGCTTCAGTCCTAATGGTGTAACCTGCTGCAAGAGCTGTTCTCGAAGATTTACTGTTACGGTAAGTTCTTACATAACTGTACTTTCTATTCCAGATACTCACTGGTTCCCAGATGAAAAGGAGTTCTGCGTCATGGACTGGAACTCGGAGACCATAATCTGTTCACCGAATATAAAAAGTGTTGAATGATTTCTCTTCAGGCTTTCGTCCTTCTGTTGCAAAGAGGAGTGGCTTTGTACCATGGATATGAAGGCCTCATATCTTTATATGGAGATTCACAAATGCCACAGGCATTAACTCCGCTTCATGCCGGAGGGCAGCCACTATCAGTTTTCTTTTTTGGTTTATCCTTGACACCATAGGTCTTTACCAGATGCTTAGCGGTTGTGGCATCAGCCCTTCAGCGGTAAGGGCTTTATATCTTCCTGTATCTGAATGACAGACTCCTGAAAGCCCCATCTCAGGCAGCAGTTCTATACACATTGTCCAGAATGAGACAGTTGTTCAAGAAACTGGGTGTTACAGTAAACTTACTGAAATCTGTACTCGTTCCTTGTCAGCACCTCCAATGCTGTATATTGGTGCAGTGGTGGACACAGTGGTGAGCTCTGCCTGCGGACAGAGTAGAGGCTCTTGTTGCTCAGGCCCAGTTGATACACAGAAATCATTACATGTCAGCTTGGACAATATTACTTCTCCTGGACTGATGGCTGCTGCCATCATTACAGTTCCCCTTGCACTTCTCCATATTTGAATACTACATTGGCCTCTTCAGGTACAGTGGGATCAGCTGACTGACGAACTGGAAAAAATACCCCTTGTCATGTTACCTCTCCACCATGCTGTGGTGTGGTGTATGGACCACCAGAACCTGTTACAGGGCTTTCCATTCTTTTCCTTGACTCGCGTGCAGACAACGGATGCCTTGGGGTTCAGCTGGGGTGCCCATCTCTGTTCCTATCAGACCCAAGGGTCCTGCACTAACCTAGAGTCGGATCGCTGTATCAATATGCCAAAGCTGTGGGCTGTTCTGCTTGGTCTCCATGCTTTCCAAGAGCTTCTCAGCCCCAGTCCATTGCTGATTTGGATGGACAATGTCAGTGTCATGCATTATATAAACAAGCAAGGGGGAACTTTTTTTTCTCCTCTGTGCAGAGAAGCAATGAGTATGTGTTACTGTGAGATGTCTCGCATCCTTCAGATATCAGCTGTATTTCTTCTCCCAGATGTCCACAACATTTTGTCAGACAGGCTAAGCAGGTCTCAGTCCATGGTACATGAATGGAAACTGCTAACCTTCATGGTACATGACCTTTTTGCAAGATCGGGTTGTCCAGAATTGGACCTTTCTGCATCCCCACACACTTGTTCCAGGGCATGGAGTTTTTTGGCAAGAAGCATTTCTCCTCTTCTGGAAAGGGAAGTTCCTTTTTGCCTTTCCTTCGATCTTTCTTTTATCCAGAAGGTTCTAGTCAAGCTGCGGGAGAGCATGCCACCCTAATACTGATGGCTTCCTTAAGGCCTTGCCAGATTTGGTTCCCACTTCTGCAACATCTGGCATGGAGCCTCCTTTTCAGCTCTCTTTGTCAAGGTCTGGTGTCACAGACCCGGAGTCCCTGGTCCATCCAGACATGCAGTCCCTGCATCTGCAGGAATGGCTCCTGAAGACATAGCCATTGCCCGTTTTCGGGTTTCCCTCCTTGCGGCTAGAAAGCCTTTTACAAGATGCACCTATTTTCTGAAATGGAAGCCCTTTTCTTCAGTGGATCCATTTACATGTCTTGTGAATATGGTACTGGACTGCCTTCCATCCCTATCTGACTTCGGTCTCCAGTACTCATCCATTAAGGTGCACTTGTGGCCTGCCATGCCCCTATTGATGAGCGCACAATGGCACAGCTAGAGGTGTCCTTTATATTTTTGAAGGATATTCTGCAATTGCGTCCCCGATTTGTAAACCTTTTCTGCCTTGGAACCTCAATTTTGTTTTGAAAAAAATTGATCCCGACTCCATTTGAGCCTGCTGCGATCTGTGGGATGCATTTCCTTTCATGGAAAATGCTGTTTCTGGTACCATGACTTCTGTTCATAGGATTTCTGAGCTTCAGGCTCTGTTTCATGAGCTTTCTTATTTGATTTTTGCGGACCATTCCTCATTTTCTCCTCAAAGTGGCGTCTGATTTTACATTGAATCAGACCTTATACCTTCCTGTGTATTATCCAGAGCATGCTAACCAAGGTGAGGCATTGCTCCTCACACTTGATGTACTGAGAACAGTACATCTCTATCTTGATCGCACTAAGGACTGCAGAAAGCTCTCTCAGCTTTTTGTTTTATTTACCCCATGGAAAAGAGGGTGCTCCGTGTCTAAACAGTGCCTGTCCAACTGGTTGGCTAACTGTATTGTGTTCTGTTATATGAAGTACAGTAAGGAACTTCCTGGCGCTGTGCGTGGCCACTTCTGTTGCTTGGTTTCAGGATGTTTTTGCAGCTGACACACATGCTGCTACCACATATGAGCATATGAAGAAGCCAGCAGAAGGCCATTTGGTCTGTCTAGTCTGCTCGTATTGTCTGGTCCACAGCTTGAGCTACTGTCCCTGCCCCCACTTCTCCCATCCTGCCTCCCATGATCCTTACCTTTCCCCATACCTATCCCAGCCTCTCTTAAAGCTGCCCACTGTCTTCAATGAGACCACCTCTTCCGGCAGTGCATTTTAAGTGTCCACCAGCCTCTCTGTGAAAAAGTTCTTCCTGACTTTCTTCCTAAACCTCCCACCCTCCAGCTTAAGACTGTGCTTCCTCATAATATGGTTGCCATTCAGCTTAAAGAGACCCTCCTTATTCACCCCTTTCAGGTACTTGCAGATCCCAATCATGTTCTCGCTTGCTCTCTCTCTCTCTCTCTCCCCCCTGTCCTCTGGGGGGGATGTTCAGTGCCCTCAACCTTTTCTCATATGCCTTACTCTGCTGACCTGCTATCATCTTGTTAGCCCTCCTCTAGACCTTCTTCAGCAGGTTAATGTCCTTTTTGAGGTGCGGGCACCAGTACTGAACTCCATACTCTAGATGTGGCCTCACCAGTGACCTGTACAAGGGCAGTATAACCACCTCTCTCCTACTACTGATCCCCTTAGCTATGCATACCAGCATCTTGTTTGCCCTTGCTGCTGCTTTCCTGCATTGCATGGAGTGCTTTAGGACACTTGTGATCATCACTCCCAGGTCCTCCTCCTCTTGATGCAGATACCTGGACTCCACCCTGGTAGAACTCCATCCTGGGATTCTTGGCTCCAGTGTGCATTACTTTGCGTTTCTTGGCATTAAAGCCAAGCTGCCAGATCCTGGACCACCTCACCAGCTCTTCCAGATCATCCTGTAGGTCCTGTATCCCTTTGGCTGTGTCCACTCTCCCACAGAGCTGGATGATGTCCACGAAGAGGCACATTTTGCCCTTAATGCCATCCCCAGTGTCACTGATGAAGACATTGAACAACACTGGCCCCAGCACCGAGCCCTGCGGGACCCCACTGGTGACCTCTCAGGTGCCAGATAACTCTCCCCCCACAACCACCCTCTGGGTTCTGTCCTTCAGCCAGTTTTTCACCCATCTGACCATCTTATCCCCAACCCTGAGATCCGCCAACGTGGAGCACCGTATGTACTTGCACTAAGCACTATAGTTTAAACATAATTTCTCATAGATGTGCCAACTCTGGTCTTGCAGTGTTGCAGTGCCTTCTGTCCAGATTGCATATCAGATTCTGCCATACTCCCTGGGTACTGTGACAGGGTTGAATAAGGCCCTGATCCACTTGTTATGCAGGAAGAGTTTAAACACAAGGATCTGTTCTATCCTCTGCTTTTCACCAGGTCATAGTTTTCTGACTGTGCAGTGTCCATAAAGTTGGGCTTTCCCTGTCGGGTAAGGTGCCAGTCTGATTGCCCATTGCTGCTTTGACCACTGGCAGGCTGCAGCAACCCTTTCAAAAGTTGTCAGGTATGCTTTAGTATCATCCGAGGGACACAACTTTGTAAGTTTAACGTATTTTAAGTTTGAGTTTTGCTGCTCTGTTGGACCAGTGCTAGATCCTCCAGCTTTGATAACCTGTAAGGCATCCATCCATCGCTGCATCTCTTCTTTGCTGCTCCTGTAGCTACATCTCTTCTTTTCTTTGTTTTTAGTTTGGCTGCCATTCTGCTGGTAGTCACTCCTGGACTTGCTGCTGCAAAATCCATACCTTTCTGCTATACTTCCCTGGTACCAGGTCTAGTACCCAAGCACACAACTCCTGGCTTAGAGTATGCACGGCTTAAATCCCACTCTTGACATGCTCTGTCATCAAAGCACAGGTCAGGAAGCATAGGAAAACCAGGAGCAGTTTCAGAATTCGCAAATAGCGTTTTATTATTAATAGCAAAATAGAAAAATAAAAAAATTGTTCAGTTTGTTCATTTATTTATTTGCTTTTGTTAACCAGGTAAGTGCACTTGACAGAACTGCCTATTTTCAGGCACGGCCTGGGAGAGTTCAAATCAAGGAACAGGTAAAAACAAATACATATACAGTGCTGTACAATAGGAGATTCCAAACAGTTAAGGGAACCTGCAGTATAACTATTTACAATGGCAGTACAAACATAGAAAACGGTCCTCCTGAGTTTTTTCTTCTCAGTTTCAAATCTCAGTCTCTTCTCTCCCACTTGTAAAACATTGCAGGTCTTTTTATAACAAGTCTTTGCAGGGAGTGCGTTAAGAGAACATTCTACTTCTCGCGCAGTTTTCTTGTCAGTTTCCAGTGATCTTACTTAAAGAGGGTTCCTGTAGTAGGTCTTCACATATAGGACTGCCTCCCCTGGCGTCGGGTCCGAACGGCAAACTTGTAGATAGCAATCATCAGTGGGGACCACCCCCATCGGGCGTCATGATGTCAGCCCGGCTATACAAGAGGTGGTCCCACGTCCGCTTTCCAGTTCTTTCCCGCTGTAGTCTCAGTAACATTTGGCGCACGATAGAACAACGATCATACGTCCGCCATTTTGTAGAAGTTTTCTTCGCCTCATAATCTTTTTCTCATAATTGTTTCACTCATATTTGATGTCTTCTAGACAGAAAAAGTGCTCGAAGTGTGTCGCTCAAATCCCGCACGGGGACAACCATTCCCGCTGCCTCCTCTGCCTTGGTTTCAAGCACAACACCCAGGAGTGCTCCATCTGCCAGGCCTTCAACCAGGCGACCCGAAGCAGGTGTGTGGGAAGCGGGACTGAGGCCCATTTCCTGACCCAATACCGGCCGGACGAAAAGGAGCTCCAGGAACAGCAGGATATGTCATCGTCAAGCTCGGGCCCAAAAGAAGAAACCAAGGAGAAGTGCCGGGACCGGAGTCCATCACCACGTGGGAGGCCATCCAAAACTGTGAGTACTTCTGCCAGTTTCCCGTCTGCTTCTTTAGGCTGGGCACCTTCTCCCCCTCCTGCCGAGGGAAGCAGGCAGCCGGGGGTAGCCTCTCTGGAGGTTTCTGTCAAATCATGCTGCCTAGCCGATAAGACACCCCTCAACTCCATCTAAGGGTGCACGGCTCCTGCCGATCAGTCTAGCTGCCGTCTTCGGACTTCCTCTAGCCTGACACAGTCCAATCAGCCGGACGACAGCTCCTCCATCGCCGGCCCGGATCTTTCCACTCTCCCGTCGGGCTCCAGTTTGGCCCACGACGCCGGACAGAGTGACCCTTCATCCTCTAGGGTTTTACATCCCAGGGACTCACCACCTGATCCGCAGATTTTCCTGCCAGTGCGATCGCCTTCGGACCTACCATCGGGGCTCCTTCTGGACCCCCGCCAGGCCTTCTGCCATCCCTGGACATTAGTCCGCCACTGGCTAGGATCTTCTCATGGAGCCTCCCCTCGGGACGCTCGAGGCTCCCAAATCCCGCCCCTCCCTGAGGCACCATGGCATTTCCCCCGGCAGGACCAGATCCTCCGAGTGGGTTTCCGGGCTCAAACCCCATTGTCCCGCCTCTGGGTGGCCCTCCATCAACTCCACAATATCCGACGCCAGGCCGTGTGCCTCCGATGCCAGGATACCCTGGGTATTTTTTACTATCCTCAAATGGGTTATCACTACCCTTCTTGGCCTGAATACTCAGGTTATCCTACATTCCAGTCTCCTCCTCCGCCACCACCAGCGCCGGAGACAGCACCCCAATGGTGGCAGAAGGTCAGAACCCAGCTGCTGTCGGAGCTCAGGCAGTCGGTAGGGAAACCTCCCCAGCCTAGGGCCCCCCCCCCCCACCGCCTCCTTGGATAATCTCGCTGCGGGTACCGCTGGTATGGAACATTCCATTCTCAGCGGCTCCGAGGCCCTCTGACAAGGAATCTGACACCGAACCTTTGGACCCCAGATCTCCGGTTGAGGTCCCTCCCAAGGAGTCACCTAAGTCTCCTCCAGAGGACCCATCTTTTGGAGACCTTTTGCGCTCCGTACAGGCAGCCGGAGGCTGGCCCACAGAAGAAGTGCCTCCGTAATGAAAAAGGCTAGCGAAGGACCTGGATCTTGCTACATCAGATCCCATCCCCATGGAGGGGACCCCATGAGGACTTGGTGACCACAACATGGCAACAACCGTCCTCCACTCCAGCAGTCTCCAGGAAGGCAGACCGGACCTATTATCCCCAGAAAGGATTCAACACCTTAACTTCCATCCTAAGGCTGACTCCATGGTAATTACTGCCGCTCATGACCGGTCAGCCCAACCGAAACACCAGAGTTCCTCGCCACCAGATAAGGACTCTTGTCAGACCAGTTCGGGCGAAAAATCTGTTCTTCCTCCTGTGTGGCATTAGATCTCTCAACTATGTCTCGCACATGGTTGCTTTTCAAAATGCTACTCTTTCGGAGCTGGAAAGGGTTCTACTTGAGGTTCAGGATGAAAACCTTAGGAAGAAGCTCCTGGACAAGGTCAGGATGGGAAAATCCTCATGTCGTCATGCGCTCCGAGCGACGTACGACTCGGTGGCTTCAGTAGCTAGATCAACAGCCACGGGGATCTGTCTCTGCCAGCTCTCCTGGCTTCGGATAGCCGGTTTGGCACAGGATGTACAGTCTTCCATCTTGGATGCCCCTTTAGGAGTTCCGTCCTCTTTGGCGGCGATGTCAAAGATATCATAATAGGACTGCAAGAGAGTGGACGCTCTTTAAGAGATGTACGCTGTGTGTACAAGACTGGTCAGAAAAAGCAGCCCTTTCACCACCAAAGAAGGTGGAATAAGAACCAGGTGAAGCGTCAGGGAAGAAGACACGCCCCTTGCTCAGGAGCCCAAACCCCACAGGCTAAGTTCTCCAAACCAGCCTCGGGGGGGGGGGGGGCCAAAGCTCCCCTCCTTCTGCTCCCTCCCTAACTTCAGGAGGAACCAGTCTGAGGGTGGTTCGGCCTCCACCTGGAAGGTTGGAGGCTCGTCACCAGAGAGTCTTGGGTGTTTCAGATCATCCAGCGGGGTCACTCAATGGAGTTCCTCGATATTCCAGCCCCTTTACCTCCAGCACGGTCTTTCTATCCACGGGATCAGGTCCCCCTCATCTTGCAAGAGATTAGGGCACTTCTCCTAAAGGAGACCATAGAACCTGTCCCCCAGAACCTGATGGGAAGGGGATTTTACTCCCACTTCTTCCTAGTCCCAAAGAAAACTGGTGACCTGAGACCAATCCTAGACCTCAGCACACTAAACGTCTTCGTCGAGTACAAGAAATTTCGTATGTTGACTCTTCAGGGGCTCCTACCCCTGCTCCCACATCCTGGCTGTGCTCCCTGGATATGCAGGATGCCTACCTGCACATCCCTGTCCTCCCAGCCCACCGCCACTTCCTCAGTTTTGCTTTTATTGAGGATCACTTCCAGTTTCAGGCACTCCCTTTTGGCCTTTCCTCGGCCCCCTGGGTGTTCACGAAGTGTCTAGCAGTGGTGGCGGCATTCTTACACCGCCAGGGCATTTATGTCTTCCTGTACCTGGATGACTGGCTCCTCGCAGCACCCTCTCCAACCAGCCTGAAAGAGTCTCTCTCTTTCACTCTGAACTTTTCTCCCTTCTGGGGATCACGGTCAACTTCCCCAAATTCCAGCTAATACCATCTCGACGACTCCAATTTTTTGGAGCCGTACTAGATACAGTTCAGAGCAAGGCTTTTCTGCCATCGGATCGAGCCAAGACTTTGGTTGCTCAGGCTACTCTTGTGGCCCAGGCTCGATGGATCCCAGCACATGCTGTGCTCTGTCTCTTGGGACTAATGGCAGCGGCCATTCCCACAATACCCTTGGCCAGACTTCACGTGAGGGTCACCCAATGGTCTCGCCGAGTCCAATGGGATCAGAGGATGGACGACATGAACCAAAAAGTCATGATCTCCAGCAGCCTTCAGAGGGACGTTCGCTGGTGGCAGTATCTCTCCAACCTGTCGAGGGGAACTCCTTTTCATTCCCCTGTCCCAACCCAAATCCCTACCATGGATGCCTTAGACTTGGGCTGGGGAGCCCATCTGGGGGTTCACAAGACACAGGGGTCTTGGTCCGATCACGAGCTTATGCTCCACATCAATGTTCTGGAGACCAGGGCGGTCCTTTACGTTCTCTAAGTGTTCCAGTCCCTTTTGATATCGGGATCACTTCTGGTCCAGAAGGACAATATGTCCACAGTCTGGTACATCAACAAACAGGGAGGGACCCGGTCGTACCCTCTTTGCAAAGAAGCAATGAGGGTCTGGTACTTGGCGATCCGGCACAGCCTTTACTTGACAGCAGTCCACGTACCAGGCATAAGCAACATCCTGACGGACAATCTCAGTTGACCAGTGGCCAGGGCCCATGAGTGGGAGCTAAAGTTGAGGGTGGTCTAAGAACTCATTCTTCGATGAAGTCGTCCAGACTTAGACCTGTTCACCTCCCCATTCAACACAAAACTACCCAACTTTTTCTTGCTCGTTCCCGGGCATGGTGCTTTTTGGACAGGGAGGTTTCTCTATGCTTTTCCTCCCTTTCATCTCATTCAGAAAGTTCTGGTGAAACTTCAGCAGGAGGGAGCTCATATGATTCTTATCGCTCCTCTCTGGCCACGCCAGATTTGGTATCCTCTTTTGCAGCAACTGTCACCAAAACCTCTGGTCCCTCTGCCATTTTCCCACGACCTTCTGACACAGGAGCAGGGCACCCTGGTGCACCCGAGCCTTCAGTCTCTCCACCTTCATGCGTGGCACCTGTGAACATAGCGGTTTCCCACTATGGTGTCTCCTCGCAGGTTGCGCATATCTTAGTAGAAGCCAGAAAACCCTCTACTAGATCCACTTACACCATGAAGTGGAAAAGATTTTCAATCTGGGCCCTAGCAAGGAGCTGGGATCCCTTTTCATGTTCGGCGGCCCAGGTGTTAAGAGTACCAACTCCTCTATTAAGGTCCATCTCTCTGCGGTGTCAGCCTACCACCTCCCGGTGGAGGGAAAGACCTTGGCTCAGTTGGAGGTTGTCAGAACCTTTCTGAAAGGCATCCTTCACTTGAAACCTCCTATCCAGAATCCCTGACCCCCCAGGACCTGAATTTCATGCTCGAGTAGCTGACTTTACCCCTGTTTGAACCAGCTTCTACTTGTGACTTACTCGTCCTTTCCTGGAAGACTGTATTTTTAGTCTCAGTCACTTCCGCTAGAAGGGTCTCTGAGCTTCAGGCTTTTGTTTGTAAAGAACCCTATTTAATTTTTCATAGAGAGAGAGTAGTCCTTCAGACTAACCCTTCTTTTCTCCCCAACATGGTATCAGAATCCACTCTGACTCAGAGCGTGGAATTACCAGTATACTATCCCCAGCATTCCAACAGGGGGAATACCTTCTGCACACCCTTGATGTGCACCAGATTCTGAGGTACTACACGAACCAGACTAAAGAGGTTTGTAAATCTAACCAACTGTTTGTAGCCTTTGCTCCCCAGTGACAGAGCAAGGTTATTTTCAAACAAACAATCTCTAGATGGTTAGCCAACTGCATCCATTTTTCTTACACAAAATATGGGAAGTCCCTTCCGGGGGCAGTCAAAGGCCACTTCACCTGCAGCGTGGCTACCTCTACTACCTTCTTTAGGAATGTCCACTGCAGAGATTTGTGCAGTGGCCACGTGGTCGTCTGTTCACACTTTCACCAAGCATTACAGTTTGGACATTGACTCTAGGCACAGAACAGGCTTTGGTCTTGCAGTTCTGCAAGGCCTCCTGTCATGATTCACTATGGCGACTTCTCCTCCTCCCAGATGCACCTCTGCATAAGTTATTTTGGGGACTGCTTGGTATTCAGTCCTATATGTGAAGACCTACTGCAGTAACCCTCTCAAAGTAAGATATTGCAGTTACGTAAGAACTTACCATAACAGTAGATCTTCGAGAGAGGTTCCTGCAGTAGGTCTAGTTTCCCACCCGCCTTCCCCCAGCTCCTGGATGTTTTTTCCTTTAGTTTCCATTCTACCTAGTCCTTGGGTCTAGAGAGGAAGCAGGGTCCTAGGAGTTTCTTTACTCCTAGCCTTTATTTACCTTTCTTTAGGTCTCCGGTGGAAAAGAACTGGAGAGCGGATGCAGGACCGCCTCTTTTATAGCCAGGCTGACGTCATGACGCCCAACATCGGAGGCGGTCCCCGCTGATGATTGCTATCTACAAGTTTGCCGTTCGGACCTGATGCCGGGGGCACAGTCCTATATGTGAAGACCTACTGCAGGAACCTCTCTCGAAAATCTACTGTTACGGTAAGTTCTTATGTAACTGCAGTTTCTTGCAGATGCAGCAAAAAGAACTTAATGACCCAGAACTGACCTCTTGTAGCCAGCCCTGCAAAGATTTTACATCCAGCATTCTCGGGTTAACCCCTTGAGTTCCAAATAGCCTTGCAGTCATTTTAAAAGTATATTTATATACATTTTTAAACATAGGGATCATTTCCACAAAATGATTAAAATATATTTTTATACCAGCAGATATGCAAGGGGGGGAGGAAGACAGAAATAGCAACTGAAGGCAGAAAGCTAGCGAGAGGTGGAGAATCGTGAGACCATCGGAGTGATCAGTTCCTAGGTCTCACAGGAAAAGTTAGTTGCGCAACCAGACAGAGAAGAGACAGAAAAGGAAAGGATGGAACAGATCCTTGCATTTAAACTCTTTCTGCATAAGAAATGGAGCAGGGCCTTATTCAGCCCTGTCACAGGTACCTTGTTTACTGCTTGGGAATCATTCCAAAGGTGTGGCCAATGGAGGTGATAACCTTGATGAAGAGAGAACAGTTACTCACCATAACAGTAAATCTTTGAGAGAATCTCCTCCATTGGGCCATAATGCACCCACCCTCCTCCCCTCTTTCTGAGGTATAAGCTGGAAGGTTTTTCCACTACCTTGTTTGGAGGTGTCCATAACCGACTTATGTATACTAAATTTGCAGTCCCATGCCTCTCCCCATGTGCCTGGTACTGATCTTGCCTTGTGGTTCCTCTTTGTAATATGTCCTCAATCCAGGCTTATCTCAAGCGGGGAACTGAGGAGCAGTGGGGCAGCCCATGGTTATATAGGTGCTGATGTTGCTCATCATCATGGGTGGCCCCCTGTTAGCGAAAGTTTCCAAGTGGTCCAGACGCTGATGACTTACACTTCCAAGGGTGTGGTCCAGTCAAGGAGATTCTCTCGGGAGATCTACTGTTGCAGTAAATAACCATTCTGTCTGTGTACACTGGAAGTCCTTCATAGTGTGATACAGTAGTCCCTCGTTATAACTTTCCTCATTGTAAGCAACCCCAGTTATAAGGAACCAGACGGTTGGACCCCGTTATCAACTGCTTAACTCCTTTGGTTTCAGCAGTGGGTGCGATTGTGGTTAGTTTTTTTTGTCAGTTACTGTGAGCATATCTCGGTTCCTGCAGTATCTGACATGTGATTTCATTCATTATGCCCGTATACCACCTTGTAATGCTATCAATAAAAACATGAATGAAAACATTAAGCTTGTGTTTAATTAAAGTTTACCAATCATGAACTCCTAATTAACCTATATTCCTCCATATTCTGCAGTGTTTGCCCCATGTATGTTCACTTGTCATAGCTGTAAGCAATAATGTTTAAATAAATATTTGCTGCACAACCTGTCTGCAGCTTCTAAACTTTAAAAAAAATTATCTCTGTGGCACGGGCAGAGCAAACAATGGTCTGAGTATGCAAACAATTTTGAACATTTATTTTATTTTTTTTTTTTTCATGTTCTTTTAACCCCCATTGACATTCCGGAGCCCACCTCTCCTTTGGGTCTCCTAGCGCCCACTAACGGCGAGATCCTCTTCAGAAGCTCCTCCATCCGCAGATGCAGCCGACCCTGAGTTGGTCCACTTATCCCATTGCGGGTGGGCCCTCCGAGGAAGGCACCGGGGAGAGGGGAAACGCAGCACACTATTGCTCTCATGGCCCCGGGGGCGCCGCTGTGGAGGAGGAGATTCCTGGAGGTCCCGATGGCGTGGAGGGCGGAAACCGTCATCCGGTGCGCTCCGGAGCTGTTTTTTGGGTTTTCTTGAGTCCCTCCTGTGCCACTGATTGTAGTGCCCCTGGTCTCCACCAGGGACTGCTACCCCTAACCCACCCCAGGAGAGGAGAGCAGTCCTCTGGACACTCAATCCTCTCCTCTCCTCTCCTTCCCCTGCCAGCCCCCGGTGCCCCGAGTCAGTTTCCGAACCCAGGTCGCCGGCGTGGTTTGAGATGTGGCATCCAGCGCCTCAACCCTCTGTGCCACCAGGCCGGCCCCGAACACTTGTTTTAATAAATAAACGAAGGTGCCCAACCATAGTACATTAGCGAACAATGAAGCACATGGTTTTAAGTTTACAGTACTTTTGTGACTTAAACAACAAAATTATTTATTATGAAATGATGCTGTTTTTTGCACCCACTTCGTTACTTGGCATACTGTATGTGTTAATCACATATTTCAACTGTTTCCATTATAGCATACCCACACTATAATGAACTAAAACACTGGACCCAGAGCAGTTCGTTATAATGAGGGACTACTGTAATGACCTGTAGACATAATGCTTTTCTCCACTCCACTCGAGTTTACTGAGCATGCTGAATATTCCATTAGGATATAATTAAACACCGACAGGGCGTGTTCCGTCATACAATATCATTAAACTGGGTGCACTGTGAGGTATGAGGCTCAGCCAAGTGCTTTCTGCCAGCCAGTGTGTGACAATATCCTTTTGTAGAACACGTCATAGAGTGTATTATTGCGATTGTAAAATGAATCTGGATTTGTTTTAATGAAAAAATTAAAGTTTTAATAACTTTTTGATGTGTGCTTCAATTTAAAAAAGTTTGATCTTACTTCGAGAGGGTTTCTGCAGTAGGTCTTCACATATAGGACTGCGCCCCCTGGCGTCAGGTTCCAACGGCAAACTTGTAGATAGCAGATCATCAGCAGGGACCACCCCCGACATCAGGTGACATGATGTCAGCCCGACTATAAAAGGGGCGGCCTTGTGCCGGCCCCCCAGTTCTTTCCTGCCGTCACCTCAGTACGTTCGGCCATGAGTAGATCAGCGATCAAACGCCCGCGTTAGTCGAAGTTTTCTTCACCTCATAAACTTTTTTCAAACATTTTTCGACGATTGATGTCTTCTAGACCAAAAAAGAAGTGCTCTTAAGTGCGGAGCCCAAATCCCGCACGGGGACAACCATTCCCGCTGCCTCTTATGCCTAGGTTCCAAGCACAACACAGAGGAGTGCCCCATCTGCCAGGCCTTCAACCAGACAACTCAGACCAGGCACAAGCGGACCCTTGAGGCCCACCTCCTGACCTGACGGCTGGTGTCGATGGAAAAGGAGCTCTAGGAATTGAGGGAAGGGTCGTCGTCGCCAGCCCCGAGAAAGAAGAATGAGAAGTGCCGGGACAGGAGTACGTCGCCACGTGGGAGGCCTCCCAAAACTGTGAGTACGCCTTCTGGTATCCCGTCCGCCTCTTTGGGCCAGGCACCTTCTCCCCCTCCGGCTGAGGTGAGCGGGCAGCCGAGGGTAGCCTTTCTGGAGGTTTCTGTCAAGTTGCCTCTCGAAGTAGCAGATAAGCTGCCCCACGACCCTGTCAAAGGGTGCACTGCTCTAGCTGGTCAGTCTAGCGGCGGTCTCCTGACCTCCACTAGCCCGGTGCGATCTGATCAGTCGGGCGACGGCTCCTCCGTCACCCGGCTGGACACTTCCACTCTCCCGTCAGGCTCCAGCTTGGCCCCGATGGACAGAGTGAGCGGCAGAGCAACTTGTCATACCACCGGGTTCTTCGCCCCAGGGACTCGCCACCCAATCCCGAGTTTCCTATTCCAGCAGGATCGCAAATAGACCTTTCGTTGGGGTACCTTCTGGAACTAGCCCCCCTTCCCCCGGCCAGGTCTATCGCCGCCCACGGACAAGAGTCTCTTACTAGCTGGGGATCCATCCATAGAGCCTCCTCCCTCAGGACCTTGGGTGCCCTCCCGGAGCCCACGCCACCTAATGGCGCTCAGGCACCTCCCCCCGGTAGGACCAGATCCTTCAGGTGGGTTCCCCGGTCCTGAACCCCTTGTCCCGCCACCGGGCGGCCCACCGTCTGCTCCGCAGTACCTGACGCCAGGCCATGTGCCCCTGACACTGGGATAGACAGGGTACTCCTATTGTACTAGAGTATTGCTGGGCTTTCACTACCTCTCATGGCAATACCCTCAGTACCCAGGCTACCCGGGTTTTCAGCCTCCTCCTCCGCCACCACCAGTGCCTGACCGCGAGTCGGCTCCCCAGTGGTGGCAGGAGGCCAGAACCCAGCTCCTCATGGAGACCAGGCAGTCTGTGGGGGATATCCCCCTACCCAGAACCCCCCCCCTTCACCGCCTCCATCCGGAAGAGCATCGGGTGCTCTAATAGTGGGATCTGCTAGGGTGGATCCTTCCATCCCCAGTGGTTCTGAGCCCTCTGACACGGAGTCTGATTCTGAGCCTTCGGATCCCAGATCTCCCATTGAGGTCCCTCCTAAGAAGTCCGCAAAATCTCCTCCAGAGGACTCTTCCTTCGGAGACCTCTTACACACAATCCAGGCAGGGGGAGGCTGGCCTTCGAAAGAGGTGGATTCACAGCGCAAGAAACTGTCGGAGCACCTCAACTTAACTACTTCTGATCCCATTCCTCCATGGATGGGCCCTCATGAGGATCTGGTACCTACGGTATGGCAACAGTGGTCTCCCAAAAGGCGCATCATACTTTATTATCCCCCAGAAGGAATTCAGCATCTCACCACCCATCCAAAGGCTGACTCTATGGTGATCACGGCCGCTCACAACCGGTCAGCTCAACCAGAGCACCTGAGCCCCTCTCCTCCGGACAAGGACTCTCGTCAGTTGGACCAGTTTGGCTGGAAGATTTACTTTTCTTCCTCTTGCACCATTCGGTCCCTCAGCTGTGTCTCCCACATGGTTGCCTTCCAGAATGTGTCTCTTTCAGACCTGGAAAGGGACATCCTGGAAGTTCAGGACAAATCTCTCCAGAAAAAGCTTCTGGACAAGGTCAGGATGGGAAAGTCCTCTTGCCATCATGCATTGCAAGCAATGTATGACTCAGTGGCTAGAGCGGCAGCCACGGGGATCTGCCTCCGCCACCTTTACTGGCTATGGATAGCAGGTCTGGCACAACACGTACCATCTTCCCCTTTGGATGCCCCTTTTAGGGGTTCCGTCCTCTTTGGCTGCGATGCCAAAGACATTATCACAGGGCTGCAGGAGAGCAGATGCTCCTTAAGGGATCTATGCTTTATGTACCGGACAGGACAGAAAAAGCAGCCTTTTCACCGCCAAAGAAGGTGGACTAGGAACCTGGGTAACTGTCAGGGAAAAGAGCGTACCCCTGGTTCAGGAGCACAACCCCCCAACCCACCCCCCAAGGCCAAGTTCCCCAAGCCGGCCTCTGGGGCAAAAGCTCCCCTCGGCGTCCTGACTCCTTTCCTCTTCCTCTATTAAGTCAGGAGGAACTGATCGGAGGGAGGTGTGGTCTCCACCTGGAAGGATGGAGGTTTGTCACTGCAGAATCTTGGGTGCTTCAGCTCATCCAGCGGGGTCACTCGATAGAGTTCTCCGAGATCCCAGCCCCTCTTCTGCCGGGACAGTTCCTATCCCAGGGATCAGGTCCCCATTGTCTCTCAAGAGATCCAGTCCCTTCTGCTAAAGAAGGCCATAGAACCCGTCCCTCTAAACCAGATAGGAAGGGGATTTTACTCCCACTTCTTCCTAGTCCCAAAGAAAATGGGCTATCTGAGACAGATCCTGGACCTCTGCAAGCTAAACCTCTTCGAGTACAAGAAGTGTCACATGTTGATTCTTCAGTGGTTCCTCCCCCTGCTCCATCCAAACTCTTGGCTGTGCTCCCTGGATATGCAGGATGCCTACCTGCACATCTCCATCCTCCCAGCCCACCACCGCTTTCTCAGTTTTGTTTTTTATGGAGAACCACTTTCAGGTCCGAGCGCTCCCCATTGGCCTTTCCTCTGCCCCGCGGGTGTTCACGAAGTGCCTAGCGGTGGTGATGGTGTTCCTACGCCGCCGGGGCATTTATGTTTTCCCGTACCTGGACGACTGACTCCTCGCAGCACCCTCTCCTACCAGTCTGAAAGAGGCTCTCTCTTTCACGCTGAGCTTGTTCTTCTTTCTGGGTATCATGGTCAATTTTCCCGAATCCCAGCTAGTACCATCACAGCGGCTCCGGTTCATTGGAGCAGTACTAGACACAGTTCAGAGCAAGGTTTTTCTACCATCGGATCGAGCTGAGACTCTGGTTGTTCAAGTCACTCTTGTGGCCCAGGCTCGGTGGATCCCAGCACGTGCCGTGCTCCGTCTCTTGGGACTGATGGCAGCGGCCATTTATACAATGCCCCTGGCCAGGCTTCACAAGAGGGTCACCCAGTGGTCTCTCAGAGTCCAGTGGGACCAGAGGATGGACGACATGAGCCCAAAGGTCATTATCTCCAGCAGCCTTCAAAGAGATCCTCGCTGGTGGCAGGATCTCTCCAACCTTTCCAGGGGAACACCTTTCCATTCCCTTGTCCCAACCCAGATCCTCACCACGGACGCCTCAGACTTGGGCTGGGTAGCCCATCGGGGGGTTCACAGGACACAGGGGTTTTGGTCCGACCAGGAGCTTATGCTCCATATCAGTGTTCTGGAAACCAGGGCGGTTCTTTATGCCCTCCAGGCGTTCCAGTCTCTCCTGGTGCCGGAATCTCTTCTGGTCAAGATGGACAACATGTCCCCAGTGTGGTACATCAACAAACCGGGAGGAACTTGCTCGTACCCTCTCTGCAGAGAAGCAATGAGGGTCTGGTACTGGGCGATTCAGCACAGCCTTTTCCTGACAGCAGTCCACGTCCCAGGCGTAAGCAATGTCCTGACTGACAGTCTCAGTCGATCAGTAGCCAGGGCTCACGAGTGGGAACTAAAGTCAGAGGTGGTCGAAGAACTCTTTCTTCAATGGGGTCTACCAGAGAGAGATCTGTTCACCTCCCCATTCAAGGCAAAACTACCCAGCTTCTGCTCGCTTGTTCCCAGGCATGATGCTTTTTGGCAAGACGCACTCTCTGTCTCCTGGATAGGGAGGTTTTTCTACGCCTTCCCTCCCTTTCCACTTGTTCAGAAGGTTCTGGTGAAACTTCAACAGGAAGGAGTGCATGTGATCCTCATTGCTCCTCTCTGGCCACGCCAGATTTGGTATCCTCTTTTACAACAACTGGCATTGGAACCTCCGGTCCCCTTTCCTTTTTCACACAACCTTCTGACTCACTAGCAGGGCACCCTGGTACAGCCGAGCCTTCAGTCTCTCCACCTTCATGCGTTGGCACCTGTGGACATAGCGGTTTCCTGCTACGGTGTCTCCTCGCAGGTGGCACATATCTTAGTAGAAGGCAGAAAACCCTCTACTAGATCCAATAACACCAGGAAGTGGAAAAGATTTTAGATCTAGGCCCTAGCAAGGCGCCGGGATCCCTTTTAAGTCTTTCGGCCCAGGTATTAGAGTGTTCGCGCACATATCTAGGATGGGCCTAGCTTCTCCTCCATTACATAGATACATAGACAGTGTCGGCAGATAGAGCCTATGGCCCCCAGTCTGCCGTTTGAGCTTGTAAGTTCAGTTTGTTTTCCTAGAAGTCTGTTGCCCTTACCCTGACCTCTAGAATTCCTTTATGTCTATCCCATGCATTCTTAAATCCCGTGATTGTTTCTGCCCCACCACTTCCTCTGGCAGGGTGTTCCACTTGTCCACCACCCGTTCTGTGAAGAAATTCTTCCTCATGTTTCCTCTGAATCATCCTCCCTCCAACTTCATCCCATGCCCTCTAGTCCTGGAACATCTTTTTCGCTTAAAAATAGTGTTTTCCTGCACCCTGTTCCTCCCTGTAAGATACTTGTATATGTCTATCATATCCCCTCTCTCCCTCCTCTCCTCCAGGGAGTACATGTTCAGTTCCTTCAACCTGTCTTCATAGGACTTGTGATGCAATCCGTGCACCATCTTTGTTGCCCTCCTCTGAACCTTCTTTACCCTGTCTGTCCTTACGTAGGTATGGTCTCCAGAACTGTACACTGTACTCCAGGTGGGGCCTCACTAGTGTCTTGTATAGCGGAATTATGACCTCCCTTTTCCTGCTGGTGCTGCCCCTGCCTATACATCCCAGCATCCTATTTGCTTTACCTGCTGCCTTGTCACACTGTTTCCCTACCTTGAGGTCATCAGAGATGACAACCCCAAGATCCCTTTCCTGCTTGGTGCATGCTATATCCTCACCTCCCAACTGATATATTGTGCCAGGGTTTTTGTGCCCCATATGCATTATCTTGCACTTCTTTGCATTGAATTTCAACTGCCAAACCCCTGACCATTTTTCAAGTTTCTGCAGGTCGCTTCTCATTAAGGTCCATCTCTCTGCGGTGTCAGCCTACCACCTCCCAGTGGAGGGCAAAACCTTGGCTCAGCTGGAGGTTGCCAAAACTTTCTGAAAGGCATCCTTCACTTGAAACCTCCAATCCGGAATCCCTGTCCCTCCTGGGACCTGAATTTCATGCTCGAAAAGCTGACTTTACTTCTGTTTGAACCAGCTTCCACTTGCGACTTACGCTTCCTTTCCTGGAAGACTGTATTTTTTGTCGCAGTCACTTCCGCTAGAAGGGTCTCTGAGCTGCAGGCTTTTGTCTGTAAGGAACTCGATTTAATTTTTCATAGGGACAGAGTAGTCCTTCGGACTAACCCTTCATTTCTTCCCAAAGTGGTATCTGAAACCACTCTGAATCAGAGCGTGGAATTGCCAGTATACTATCCACAGCATTCCAACGGGGAGGAATACCTGCTGCACACCTTGGATGTGCACCGGATTCTGAGGTACTACACAAACCAGACTAAAGAGGTTCGTAAATCCAACCAGCTTTTTGTAGCCTTTGCTCCCCAGTGCCAGGGCAAGGTTTTTCCAAACGGACCATTTCTAGATTGTTAGCCAACTGCATCCATTTCACTTACAAGAAACATGGGAAGTCCCTTCTGGGGGCAGTTAAAGGTCACTCCACTAGGAGTGTTGCAACTTCTACTTTCTTTTTCAGGAATGTGTCTACTGCAGAGATCTGTGCAGCGGCCACATGATCGTCTGTTCACACCTTCACTAAGCATTACAGTTTGGACATTGCCTCTAGGCGCAGAACTGGCTTTGGTCTTGCAGTTTTGCAAGGCCTTCTGTCATGATTTCCTGTGGCGACTTCTCCTCCTTCCGGATGTACCTCCGTATTATTTGCTTAGGGGACTGCTTGGTATTCAGTCCTATATGTGAAGATCTACTGTAGGAATCCTCTTGAAGTAAGATATGGCAGTTACGTAAGAACTTACCGTAACGGTAGATCTTCGAGAGAGGTTCCTGCAGTAGGTCTATTTTCCCACCCACCTTCCTCCAGCTCCTGGAATGTTTTCCTTTATTTTTCATTCTGCCTTGTCCTTGGGTCTAGAGAGGAAGCAGGGTCCTAGGAGTCTTTACTCCTATTTTCTTCTTATCTTTCTATAAGTCTCCCGTGGAAAAGAATTTGAAGACGGGCACGGGACCGCCCCTTTTATAGTCGGGTTGATGTCACATCACCTGACGTCAGAGACGGCCCTCGCTGATGATTGCTGTCTACAAGTTTGCCGTTGGAACCTGACTCCAGGGGGCACAGTCCTATGTGTGAAGACCTACTGCAAGAACCTCTCTCGAAGATCTACTGTTAACGGTAAGTTCTTACGTAACAGCAATTTTTGTTTTTCCTCTGACAGTAGGTAGCCTTTTTGCGCCTTCCCTTGCACCCCCCGATCCCCCACACCTCCTGGCTGCTCAGTGTCTGTCTGCCCACCAGTATTGGGTAAAGTCAGGTAGCACACACCAACAAATGAAATAGGGCACAAGACAAAGTTTGTAAGTAAAAAAACCTTGAGATTTATTGTGCCACAGAAATTGCCAGTTACGGCAGTCTCCAACAGAACCCCCTGCGCTTCGACCGTTAGGTCTTTCTAAGGGGCAGCTTCTGGATAATGCATGAAAACCTTAAATAGGCCCAGTACATAATGATGTAAAGCATCACGACCAATATATTCGAATTTGAAAATTACCCTTCAGCATTTGCAAGTTACAGATCAATTTGAAAGGAAAATAGAGTTAAACTGTTTCATTCAAACTAGTATAGAAAATTGCTGCAACCAAAAATAATACATCTTTTATTTATTTTTCCTCTCTACTGTTTGTTCCAGGTGCTGTTGTGTTGTGGTGAGCGAAGGTTCCTTCTCCTGCTTCCGTGTCACTAAATTTGGTAACACAAGGATTAAGCTCCCTATGCACTTTGACTCCAGACTTTTTCCTTAATCCACTTTCTTCCCCCCAAGTTGTCCCCCTTAACAACCCCACCTTTTTTCTGCCTTTTGCCTGCTTGCCCATTTCTTTTCTGTTATATTCAAGATGCTACTATTTAACAATAATCTATAATATGTCTCTGAAAGCTTTAGAATATCTGAAAAAAGTTTGAGAAAATGTTTCTTTAATGATTTTGCTAAGTGATTAAGTTAGAAAATTGTTGTTAATGTGTTAACTAATTCATGTATATAATTTTGCATACCTTTATTTTTTTTTTTTTTTGCTTTGACTTTACTGCCACTTATTTTGTAGTACTGCTGCTCTAACTACATTATGAGTTTATTTTTGGTTGCTGCAATTTTCTGAACCAGTTTGAATGAAATAGCTTAAAGGAAAACTCTTACCTTCCAATTTAGGTTTAGAAGAAAAAGCCGCATTTTTTATCCTGCGGCAAAATTGTTTAATTTAGTTTTTAAAAGTCCACTACACGGAAGTATGGTGGACACTTAAGCGGCTCCATTTACTATAAAGGTGCGGCGCTGCACCGTGCGCTTCAGTGCATTTGCCTTGAAGCACAGAGTGCAGCGCTGCACCTTTACAGTAAATGGAGCCGCCTAAGCATCCGCCATACTTCCATGTAGCAGACTTTTAAAAATTAAACAACTTTGTCGCGGGAGAAAAACACGGCTTTTTCTTCTAAACCTAAACTGGAGGGTAAGGTTTGCAGGGGCTCGTTTTCCTTTAACTCTTTATTTTCATTTCAGATTGATTTGAAACTTGAAAATGCTGAAGGGTAGTTTTCTGATTCGAATATATTGGTCATGTGATGCATTACATCATTATGTACTGGGGCTATTTAAGCTTTTCATTCATTGTCCAAAAGCTGCCCCCTTAGGAAGACCTAACGGTTGAAGCACAGGGGTTTCTGTTGGAGACTACAGTGTCTGACAGTTTCTGTGGCACAATAAATCTCAAACTTTTTCACTTGAAAACTCTGCCTTGTGCCCTATTTTGTTTGTTGGTGTGTGCTACCTGACTTTACCTCGTTCTTGTTAAGGCTGGCTGCCTTGGTAAGTGCCCCCTTGGCTTTGGTTGAAGCGCTGGCTTCTCTATTTTTGTCTGCCTGCCAGTATTGCCCTTCGCTGCCACAGCCTATCTCCTACCTGCCTAGGCTATCCGCTAGTCCTCAGAGAGTCTGGCTCATCCCTGCTCGTTGGCCCTCTCCTTGGGGGATAGGAGAGGAGTAGAATTCCAGTGGGGGGGGCAGGAGCAGTGTAAGACAGCTGCTAGTTTTCATTTTTCTGGTCCTCTCCTTACACCTCAGCAGTGTGCACTGCCACAACCAGCCGACATGTAGTCACGCACCCTGGCAAGGTTCTGTACACCAGCTCTCTGAGCTCCCTCCCCCAGTAGGAGACCATCCACGCAGACACCCTATCACTCTCCCTCTCCCTACCGGCCTTGGGTGCCTCACCGCTTGGCACCACAGAGCCGGCTGGGTGGCTTTATTTTAATGGTTACATTCATCACAGGTGCGTAAACAATCGACACAGTTGGCAGCACTGTTTGAGCCGCACCAGATTTTGCGGTGAGCAGTGGTTGGCAGTTTTAGTGTAGACTCGAGTGGGTAAGAGGGTTTGTTTAAAAATGCTGCAGTTACTGGTAATTATTTTGAGACTAACAATGAGCTGGGTTTAGGTTTAAGGGGGAGTGCAGATCTGAACCCTGCAGGTGATATAACTAAATCTCTGGTTGACGCTAATACTGTGACAGTACTGAGTGGGGGTGGCGTGGTGAGATGTTAGATAATGTGACATTCACGTGGACGTGAGAGGGCAGTTAGCGTCGAGTGGCAAGAAGTGAAAAAATTTATTGTAGGAAAAAAGAATTATAATTTAAAATATGGTTACATTTTGTGAGTGAGCGGTTATGAGGTACAAGAACAGTAATGCCTTACTGGAGCCTAAGCAGATTAGGGAGGTGATACCAGGGCAGCTATCTTTATTGTGAACAGGTTAAGACGCTGGCAAATGGATTCTGTGCAAGTAAAGAAACCTGTTGTCAGGAGCTATTTTCTACCTATGATTTTATAGTCTGTACCATTACAGTAGGGAATTCTGTCCACCAATCATGCTTCTCTTAACTGTAGCAACCATTTCATAATGCGTATCATAAAATGTTCCCTCTGGGACCATCTGTTTATGTGCAGCACCTAATTTACAGGAGGGTCGCATCAGGTGGGCAGCAGCAAAGACTGTAAGTACTACATCAATGTTTTGAACCGAAGGCATTCGACAGTAAGATGACAGTGGACCCACCACACCAGTACGCTGCTAGAATGACCATCCTTCGGCAGTCAGAAGTCGAGAGTTGGAATCCCTAGTGCCATACATGGGGATCTAAATTGATGGTTCTTCATGCGTGCAGTGGTTTTTGTAGAAGCACAAGAAGCAGGTAGTTCAAAGGCTAGGGAAAGGACCTCTGTCTGTATACTAAGACGAGGATTCTTGCAGACCTTTTGTAATCCTAGAATGTGGTCCTCTTGCATACAAGCAAATTTGCTATGTACTTGGTAATAGGGTGAAAACGGAAGGCCTCTCCAGTCTTAGTGAAAACAAGTTCACTAGGGGGCATAGTCTAAAGCTGGTGGGGGTGGGAGGGAGATTCAGGAGGGAGATGAGGAGTCACTTTCTCTCCGAGAGAGTGGTAGCCAACTGGAATGAATGCCAGAGAAGGTGGTTTCCCTGAAAACGATGGATGGCTTCAAGAGAGGATGAGACAGAATGAGGGGGAAAGTTGCCAGGGGAAAAATTTAAGGAGGGGGATAAGTCTCACTATTAGACACACGGGGGACTGACACGATAGATCATAAGGCCTTTATCTGCTGGCATCTTAATATGTTTGTGTGTCTCTAAAAGTTTGTTTATTTAAAAATTGATAACCAGGAAAGGTACACTGAGCCAAAGCTCGTGTGTGTGTGTGCACGGTAACATGGAGTTACAAAGTCAGTGCGTAATCAGCAAGGTGCAGAAATGGCAAGATAAATAGGATATGGGAAATACAGGTGCAAGAATCTGTGAGATAAATAAGCAAGATTCTATACTCCAGTGAAGCCCTGGAGCATATAAATACATATAATAAAAATTGGATAATAGCATAACTGAGAACTGTACATAAGGTGACATCTGGCTGAAGTGTCAAACTAACTGGGCAGGAGGCACAGGGGAGGCATATCATAGATGGGGACAGAGGTACCCAGATGGTCAGATATGAGAGGGATACAGTAGGTGAATCACCAGGGTGAAGTTGAATTGTCTAACTTAATTTCCAGTATTAACTCATCATGAGGTAAATTGGGGAAGGGGGAGCAGTAAATCTGTTAACACATTGGAGCAAAAAGGTTTGGACCATGTCTTGCACAAGCCGTGACTGCATTTCCGTTTGCCTCTTTTTATCAATGTGTTCTCTGCCTTCACAGCTGCTAAGAGGCCCTCTGAGAAACAGAAGGTCTGTAAGAAACCAGATGCGACCTCAACTCCAGTGCACGGCCAGAAAATGAAAAGTGAGCCCACGGCAGGGGATCCTTCAGATAACGAGGTACCAAGCTTCTTCTCAGCAGGGTTTGTCTTTAGGGGATTCAACAGCTGGAGGGGTACTGTCTACCTTTGTCAGACTGGGAACGACCTGTCTGCTTCGTGGGTATCTCAGTCATCAGATCACACCATAGGAACGTCACTGTCAGTGAAGCAGGATGGATCCACAAAGATTTTTCAGCAGTACCACTGGGGCTACCCATGTCGACATCAGCCCTATAAAGATGTGAGCGGCCCCGGTTCCTCCTCAGTTCTTTCCTGCTGTCGGCTTTGTTTCTGTGGGTCTCCATGGAAGCTCCGATGCAGTTCGCACCATTTTTGCATACGACTTTTTTCTGCTACTCTAGCCTTCAGAATCTCTTTTAAATAAGAGAATTCTGTACCTTGTTTATGTTGAAAGTTAACTCCTTCCACTTCTCTCTTCCATTACTGCCTCTGCGGAGAGGAGATTGCCTCTTCAGACAACCACAACCTCTGTGTCTGCTGTCTTGGGCCTGATCACGACGTCTCTGACTGTGAGCTCTGCCAGAAATTCAACCAAACAACCCCTAGGTGACGCAAAAAGGTTTTGAAGAAATTCCTCATGAAGCAGCAGGTAGCCAGTTCTGGGCAGGGGTTCCTCCAGGGTTCAAATGGGTGATTGAAACAGAACCGTGCGGGTATGTCAGAAGCGGTGCAACTATCTCAGGGCAGCCAGCCCTTCCAAAGAGTAGCTATGTTTTCCAGACAATGGTAGTTGCACTCATTCACCACAAGCATTCACCATGACAAGTTGCACTGTTTAAACTGCTGATTTATTAATCTTGTGCAGCTCACAGAAAATGTCAGGTAATAAGAATGCTGTACCAGACAACTGGCATAACAGACCCCTGCGCTACGGTTGCTTGCCTTCCTTAGGGGGTGCCTCCTTCCTAGTCGACGGTGGGTTCGTCAAGCTCTCAGGCCTTGAAGGCCTGAGATGAGTCTTTGGTGGAAAACTCACAGAAAAGACTGCGAAGGGAACCGCTCCCCCGACTGCCTCTTTTTTTTTCCTCTGGGGGCACTCCGTCAGCTGTGGCTGCACCGACGTCCTCTGCTGTCCAGGCCTCCTAGTCTTCTGGGCCCATACCAACAGTGCTTCCTCCCACTTCTCGGAGGCTGGCCATCAGCTTTCATGCTGTTGGCCCCCTGTCTGTCAACCCTCGGATCGACACCTGACCCTCCATCACGGCCTGATGCTTCTCCAGGCCCTCAGACATTGGGGACCTCGGGCTCTCAAGTCCTGATGGACGGTTCATTGTGCCCTGTGCTGACAACCTCCTCCTCCTGCCATCGACCTTAACACAGTTTTGACCCAGATCACTATGGCCCTAGTGCTCCAGTTGGGCTCATACAGGCCTGAGTCCCCGGTGCCGTCAACCGCCCTGTCGTCATCCATGCTTATTCAGCCTCCTTGGTCTGTGCCTCATAGGGTGCCATCGGTACCTTGCTCGTGGGACCTCGAGTTAGAACAGGTCGACATTGAAGAGGAGTACCATCCTGACCTTATCCTCCCTGAGGAAGAGGAGGAGGAGGAACTTCTTTCCTCGGATAGGTCCACTGCCTCTTCAGTGAGCGAGGACTCTGTTAAACATACTCCCAGGTCCCCTCCTGAAGACCCTACCTTTTTTAACGTGATGAAGCAGCTGTCCTCAGATATGGACTTCCACACTGAGGAGGAGGAGAATTCCACCAGGAGAGACTTGGTGGATTTCTTGGAGATTCCAGAATGTCCCCCTAAGGTCATTACTCCTGTCCTTCCAGCCCTGAGGAATGCCACTACTGTGGCTTGGCACCGTCCAAACGTGGTTCTGACCATGCCCCGCAGGACAGACAGACTCTTGTCATGCCCGTCAGGGCCTGCCTCATTGTGCTGCACAACCTGAGACTGATTCTGTGGTCATTTAAGCAGCACATGACAGGTCCAAGGTGCCCAAGAATGTTAGCTTCCTCCACCTTGGGACTTTGGATTGCTGAGTATTGCATATGGTCAAGTACTAAAATACCATCTTGAAGAAGGGCAGGGCAAAGCCCTCCCAGAATGTTCCCAGGAACAGGAGGTTCTCAAATCCGTGCAGCCACTGAAGATATTAGTAAGCATTTCCTCAGGGCCTTGTATGACATTTCTGACACTGGTGCCAGGGCTACTGCCACAGGGATTTGCCTTCATAGCACTCCTGGTTGAGGGTCTCAGGATTTGCAGCGCATGTCCAACAGAAGGTGCTAAATGCCCTCTTCAGTGGCTCTAAATTATTTGGGCCAGAGGTCCAGGACATCATTAATGACCTACAGGCATCTGGTAGGGCTATCAAGTCTGTTCATTCGCTTTACCATGTGTACCTAAGGAGCAGACGATGCTCGTCATTTTGCAAGATATCCCACAAGTCTGGAGCAGGCACTCGTCCCCAGGGCAAAAGAAAAGTCCCCTCTGCCTTGCCTACCCTGTCGTCCTCGGGGTCCTGCCACAAAGCGACCCAGGGGCAATGGATCAGCTCCAGTGACTGGATCCGCCTCTTCCTTGCCAGACCTCCCTCTTCCAGTCCCCAACCAAGAGATGGTGGTCAGAGGTCTGTTCTGCCTCCATCTCAGTCAATGGAGAACCATCACTTCAGATGACTGGATTCTTCAGATTATAGAGAGGGGTCACACTCTAGAACTCCTACAGTACCCTCCACCTATTCCCCAGCCCATCTAATGGTCCTCTGGGAGGAGGTACAGTCCCTTCTGCAAAAAAAAGACCATCGAGCCATTGCCCAGGCACCAGAAGAACAGGGGATTCTACCCAGGTTTTTCCTGGTCCCCAAAAGAATCTGAGATCCGAGTCCTGTTCTAGATATCAACCTCAGTCTTTATATTCAGTGCAAAACATTCCACATGGTCACTGTGCAGGGCCTGCTGCCCCCACTAAAGCAGGGTGATTGTCTGCGCTCCTTGGATATGCAAGACGCTTACCTGCATATCTCCGTGTGTCCTCCACACTGGTGTTTTTTTCCAGTTTCTTTTTCAGGGCAAGCATTACCAGTTCAAAGTATTGCCCTTTGGCTTATCCTCTGCACTACGGGTCTTCACAAAATACTTGGCAGCAGTAGCTTCTGCCCTCTGGAGAGAAGACCTGTATGTCTTCCCCTGCTACACGACTGGTTCCTCAAAGCTCCGTCCAGAGATCAGCTCCTCCGGACCCTGGAAAGGACCCTTCAGCTGTTTCTCTCCCTGGGCATTGTTGTCAGTCTGCCCAAGTCCATACTAATTTCGTCCCAGAGGCTGCAGTATATAGTGGTGGTCCTGGACACGGCACAGGGCCTTCCTGCCCCAGGGCGGAGTGCCTCATTTACCAGGCTCAGGAAGTTGCCTAGAGCTGTTATGTTCCTGCACGGGTGTACTTGAGGCTATTAGGGCTCATGGCAGTGGCCATTGCCATGGTCCCCTGGGCAGACTGCACATGCGGGCGCTCCAGTGGACTCTCCGGGTGCAGTGGGACCACTGCACGAATGACCGGGAGCAGCTAGTGCTGGTCTCCCCAGTCCACAAGGTGCTCCAGTGGTGGATGGGCCTCCAGAACCTGTTGAAAGGAGTCCCATTCCAGATCTCCTCTCCAGCAGATCCTTACCACGGATGCCTCTAGTTTGGGCTGGGGTGCACCCCTGTTTCCCTTTCAGACTCTGGGGACATATCCCAGATTGTGATGTCGCTGCATGTCAACATCCTGGAGATGCAGGCGTTCCTGTATGCCATGCAGGCCTTTTTTAGAACCATCTCCTTCTGGGTCATCTCTTGATTCAGTTGGACAATCTGTGTTGTCTGTTATATCAGCAAGCAGTGGGGATCGCATTCGTACACGCTATGCAGGGAGGCCATGAGAGTCTGGTTGGTACTGGACACTGGACCACAGTCTGGTTCTCTCGACAGTCCATGTCCCAAGCATGCTGAACACCCTGGCAGACAGCCTCAGCCGGACTCAGTCCAGCATGCACAAATGGAAACTTCTTTCATCTGTCACAGAAGATCTGTTTGCCAGATGAGGTCGTCCAGAGTTGGACCTTTTTGCATCCCCACTCAATGTAAAACTGCCCAGTTTCTGCTCGCTAGATCCAGGGCCTGGAGTTTTCTGGCGAGACGTGTTGTTCCTGTCCTAGAGCGGGATGTTTCTTTATGCCTTTTCCTCCGATTCAGAGGGTGCTAATCAAGGTACAGATGGAGGGGGCCAACATGATTCTGGCCGCACCATTCTGGCCAGGACAGATAGGTTTCCATTACTGCAACAGCTAGCAGAAGAAGCTCAGGTTCCTCTGCCTCTTTGCAGGGATCTACTGACGCAGGCTGAGGGGACTCTGGTCCATCTGAAACTCAAGTCCCTCCATCCGGGTGGCTGGTGCCCTCATAGCTGCTTAAAAACCTTCCACTAGAGTCCCTTATGCCATGAAGTGGAAGGAGGTTTGCCAACTGGGCTGCCAAACACCATCTGGACCCTTTTTACCTGTCTGGTGTGCCAGATTCTGGACTACCTGATTTCCCTGTCTGACTTGGACCTCCAGTACTCTTTTCCTCAAGGTGCACCTTTTGGCTATTTCTGCCTTTCATGAGCCCTTGGGTGGTGTACCATGGCTCAGTTAGATATGTCCCGTACTTTTCTCAGGGGCATCCTGCACCTGAAACCTCCAATCTGGTCCCCTGTCCTGGCTTAGGATGTAAAATTTTGTTTTGGAGAAATTGACCCTGTCTCAGTTTGAGCCAGCTGTGACTTACAAGCTACTCTCTCTTTCTTAGAAAGCGTTATTTTTGGTTGCTATTACTTCTTCTCGAAGGATTTTTGAGCTTCAGGCTCTCTGGTATGAGGAGCCTTATTTGATTTTTCGCAAAGACAGGGTGTCTTTTCGCACAAATCCTAAGTTTCTCCCTTAGGTGGTGTCTTAGTTTACCCTGAACCAAGCTGTCACACCTACCTGTTTATTTCCTGGAGCGTGCCAATCCAGGGGACGCATTGCTCCATACTTTAGATGTGTGCAGAATTCTGAAATATCTGCTGTGAACTAAGGACTGCAGGAAGTCAAAGCAGCTTTTTGTTTCTTTTGCCCAAGGAAGAGAGGGTGCCAAGATTTCTAAATGGTGCTTGTCAGAATGGCTGGCCAGTTGCATTTTGTTCTGCTATGACAAGCATGGCAAGGAGTTGCCAGGGGCAGTGAAAGCCCACTCCACATGGGAAATGGCTACCTCTGTGGCCTATTTTAAGGGGGTCACAGCCACTGACATTTCTGCTGCTACCACCTCTAGTACCATCCATACTTTCACCAAGCATTACAGTCTGGATATTGCTTTACAGCCCCAGCAGGCTTCGGCCAGGTTGTTCTGCAGGGCCTCCTGTCTTAGGCTTTGGTTGGCCTTCTTCCCAGACTGTTCTGATGCTCCTTTAGCTGCTTGGGACTCATTCAGATGGTGTGACCTGATGACTAAGATACCCCCAGAGAAGACGAACCAGTTACGCAAGACCTTACCATAACAGTAGATCTGTGAGGGGATCTCAGTTATTAGGTCTGCCTTCCCTCCCATCTTCCCCTTTCCTGGGGTCCTCTGCTCAGACTGGCTATATGGTGTATCCAGCCTTTCACGTAGGCCTGGTCACCTCTGTCTCTCTCCTCCGTGCCCCATGGCACTGTTTTGCTCCCTTAGTCTCTGGGGGAAAGAACAGAGGAGGGAGCGGGGCCGCTCACACCTTTATAGGGTCGGCGACGTCAACATGGACAGCCCCAGTGATACTGCTGGAAAATCTTCTGTGTGGATCCTGCTTCATCGATGATGAAGGTTCCTATAGTGTGACCTGATGACTGAGATCCCCTTGAAGATCTATTGTTACGGTAAGTTCATATATAACTGTTCTTTCTGCATAATGCAGGAGTACTGGACTTCTCATTGGTATATTTTGGGAGGGGGGGAGGAGTGAATTTTGAATGCTTTTTAAATGGCATGCAAAGCATTGTCACTCTCTTGATTCATATAATCTTATTCCCTACCATTGTATACCTGTTTTCTGTCTCCATGGCCCTTAAACCCAACTTTTTGTGCATCGCTCCCCAGCAGTTGCCCCGCTGTGCGGTTATACATATTTTTACCAGTGACATCATCAGCTGCAGTCAGTGGCTTCTGATGCTGGTTCTGCTACTTGCATGGGCTACTGCTATATTGATGGAAATTACAAAAGGTTAAGAGAAACCATGACTGCAAATTGGTCAGATGTGATCATATGACTGTGCACCATTCCAGTTCACCAGCACAGTTCAGAAGTACTTAGCTTTCTGAACCTACTTACTCAGTTTTTAAAATAAAAATCAGAGGAACCATTTTGTAATCATCAATAAGGCACTCCAGGGTGTGCATCAGGCATACCTCACTTCCCGAGGTCTGTTACCCCACAGTAACACAGACTTTTTCATGCCTTATTACTTAGTCACCCCTTCATGTGCTCAATTTTCATTGAAGTAGCGACTTGGGCCAGTAGTGGTATCAGTGTCAGGAGTCTCTGTCTGATGATGTCACTGGTTAGAGTACCTAGATGGCCCAAAATTTTTTTTTGGGGAGGTTGCATACAGAGCTGTTTTAAAGACCAGGGAGACAGAAAAGTCTGTACGTAACCAGTAGCCCCACAAAAGGGCATGTGTTTTTAAAGATTAATGCATGCCCTGGGTGAACTGGACTTTAAACACACCAGGGAAGTGCATTCATTCTGAAGACACTCATGCCTTGGAGTGTGTTATTGCACTTATAAAACAAAATGTTTTTTTTTTTTAATGGGAAAAGGTTTTATTTTCCTTTAGTTATGGTGTTGCTAGGTAGAATATGTAAGTTTGCTAACAAAGACCATGTGCCTTTTGAAAAAAAAAAAACAAGAACCATGAATGAACCTGGAACACAGCTGACCCCAAGTGACCCTGTTCCATTCCAAACCTGGATCACCAGTGTGGTGTGCCACTGAGCTGGCCTAACCTAGTCATGTTTTATGGTTATAGCATCTTTCTAGAACCCGTTATATATATATATATATATATATATATATATATATATATATATATATATATGTGTGTGTGTGTGTGTGTGTGTGTGTGTGTGTGTGTGTGTGTGTGTGTATAGCTGAATATTATTACACATCCTTGGAGTGTGTTACCACATTATAAAATGGGGTTGTTCAGCCAAGCAGCAGTAGTGCTACTGCTTGCTGCAGCAAAGAACCTGTGTTCGGGCGTAAACATTGGAGGGTCTTCTATGGGGGAGGAGGATTGTGCAAATGATGGACTACTCTCCTCAGGGAAGGGGGGAGGTGCAGCGCCTGGAGCACGCCTGATCCCTAGCAGTGGCTAGGGGAAGGGTGACCCAGGGACTGCAACACTGGGGGTGGAACGAGCAGTGGCTGCTACATTCTGGAATGCGGGAGAATAGAAACAGACTGACCGCAGATAAGGACCACTTGGCCCACCCAGTCCACCCATTTCCCTACCTATTGGATAAGCTGCAGATCCTAGTTAACCAACAGCCTACTTCCTCCTACCCCCAACTAGAATTGCCTTATGTCTGTCTCATGCATTCTTGAATTCCCCCACTGTTTTTGACCCCACGACGACTTCAGGAAGGCCGTTCTATGCATCCACCATCCTCTCCATGAAAAAGTACTTCCTCACGTTGCCCCTGAGCCGTCCCCCCTCTATCTTCAAATTGAACCCCCTTGTTCTTCCACATCTCTTTTTCCGAAAGATGCTACCCTTTTGGACTTTGTTGATTCCCTTGAGGTACTTGAACATTTCTATCATGTCCCCCCCTTTCCTGGAGGGTATATGTATATTAAGCTCCTTCAGTGTCTCTTTATATGGATTATGGTGTAGACCCTGCACCATTTTAGTTGCCCTCCTCTGGACTGCCTCTATCCAGTGTATGTCCTTGCGGAGATGGGGTTTCCAGAACTGCACACAGTACTCCAGATGGGGTCTCACCAACTGTCTGTGCAAAGGGATAACAACCTCCTGTTTTCTATTGGTGATGCCTCTCACTATGCATCCCAGTATTCCCCCAGACATCCTTACTGCCCTCACATTGCTTGCCTACCTTTAGGTCATCTGATATGACTACCCCAGGTCCCGTTCCATTTTTGTTGGTGTTAGTACTTCTGCCCCATTGTGTTCTTTTCCCCTAGGTTTTTGTTTCCCATGTGCATTACTTTGCACTTCTTTGCATTGAATCTAAGTTGCCATACTTTTGAACATTACTGCTGCCCACCCTCTCCTATGGTCTTGTTGCCTTTGCCTCTGTCCCTTCCTCCTACCTAGCCAAATGGGACACCACGTACAACAATATATGCCGCTTTGCACTCGCGGACCCCCGTCTCACTCACCGATGCACGCTCTATTCTCGCCTGGAATGCCCCCAAAACTCCGGATCTACAACATGGAAACTTTATTGACAACATAATTCAACAGCCACCAGCCTCGGGCCGCCTCCCTGAAACACCCTCCCTGCTTACCAGCTTAGTCTTGACATCCCAGACCCACCTGGTCCCCAAAACCCGCACCCTCGCTGGGGATAGAGCATTTACCACCCACACACCTAAGTTATGGAACTCCCTTCCCTCCCACGTCCGAGCTTCCCCCTCTCATTCCACCTTCAAAACCTCCCTCTGGAGCTTCCTGAAATCTGCTCCGTCCTGTCTGTGTGCTGCCTAATCTCCAGCCCTTCGGCCCTTCATCCCACCTGGACTGGTACCCCTGCTAGGCTCTTACTCCCTCGCCGCCTTGGTGACGTCTCCCTACCTCTGGGTATTTGTTCATTGTTACTCTCTCAACCAAGGGGGAGGCCTTCTGTGCCCCTGGTTTGTATGTTTGAAAATCTATGATTGCAGATAATGCTCATCCCACCTGCTGTGTCCTACTGCTTCAGAATTCTCTCTAGTGTCTTGTCCCTCCGTTTGGACTTTGTTGCTCCTGTTAGCAATGATGACTATGTATTTCTCTCATGTAAATGCCACTGTTGGAGTATGCCACTCCAGATTGTTATGCTTACTATGTATTCCTTCTATGTAACTACGCTGTAATTCTCCCGGGTCACACCTGAAAATAGGCACTTGCTGTCTAGCGTGCTTACCCGGTTACCAAAAGCAAATAAATAAATTCCTCCAACCTTGCCAAAAACCTTCTCATCCTTTCCAACCCCCTTGTGTATCAACCCCGTTGCAGATCTTTGTGTCATCTGCAAAGAGGCATACTTTTCCTTCCAGCCCCTTCACAATGTCACTTATAAAGACATTAAAGAGGATTGGTCCCAGTACTGAACCCTGCGGTACCCCACTAGTAAACACCCCTTTCTTTGGAGTGGACTCTGTTTACTATTGCCCTCTGCGTCCTGTTTTCCAGCCAGTTTTGTACCCAGGCTACCACCCTAGGACCCGCTCCCAGGCTAGCTAACATGTTTATTAATCTTGTGTGTGGGACTGTGTCAAATGCCTTGCTAAAAGTCTAGATAGGCCATGTCCACAGCCCCTCCCTGGTCTATTACTTTGGTCACCCAGTCAAAGAAATCTATTAGATTGGACTAACATGACCTTCCCGCTGTGAATCCATGCTGCCTTGGGTCCTGTGCCCTGCTGGCCTCTAGGTACTCAACAATTCTTTCTTTCAGAAGTGATTCCATCATTTTCCCTACCACTGAAGTCAAACTGACAGGTCTTTAGTTTCCTGCATCTACTTTGCTCCTACTTTTGTGAAGAGGAATCACATCCGCCCTCCTCCAGTCCTCAGGTACCACACCATCCTCCCATGGTTTGTTAAAACGGGTAGTCAGTGGTGTCACTAGTTCTCCCCTTGGCTGTTTTAGTATTCTGGGGTGAATTCTGTCAGGCCCCATTGCTTTGTCCACCTTCAGTTTTAGGAGTTCTTTCAGGACCCTTTCTTTTGTGTATGGACTGATCTGACTTTGAGGGGGAGCTCTAGCAGCAGGTAATACCATTAGGACTAATGCCGCCGGGCATTAGGATCTCATGGAAAATCTTGTAGCTATCGGTGTGTAGCGGGGGACCGCCCCCGATGTTGGTTCCACCTGACGTCAGACGTGGTAAAAAGGGGGCGGTCCACTGGCACCATCTCAGTTCTTTTCCCACCATCGGCCAGCTTAGTTCAGCTCCACAGACGCCTTTCAATGCAGTCGACTGCTTTTCCTAATATTTCTAAAATTTTAATTTTGTCCTTTGATTCTTCTCTCCTTGCATGTCGTCGCACTCTCCACCGTGGCGCAAGTCTGAGTGTGCGTGTCGGAAACAAATTCTGGCGAAAGATTGCCACGCAGCCTGCCTCGTGTCTAGGCCCCGACCACCGGCCCGCTGACTGCCCTCATTGCCAGAAGTTCAGCCAGAAATCCAGGAGAGCCAATGCCCTGAAAGCCTTTCTCCTGGAACAGAAGGTGGCAGGCATGCAACGGACTTCAGAGTGCAGCTGTTCCTCTCTCGCCAAGGACTCCCCACCCAGAGAAAAGTAGTCGGGAGGGAGACACCATCACAGGGAGAAGGATAGGGCCAGATCTCAGTCCCGCCCCAAGTCACCTTCTAAGACGCTTTCTTCTTCTTCGACCTCCAGCCGGAGGTCAGGCTTGGTCCCGACTCAAGCGACAGAGTCCCGCTGGCCAAGCCAGCTCCGCCTCTCAGGGCAAACACAGAGAACCATCTTCCTCCGGCATTCACCGCTCATCCTTCCCTGGCCCACCAACCCCACAAATCCTCTTCAGGGTCGACCCAGGAAGGCCAACCGCCTGCTGGCAGGCCCAAAGACACAGGCAAATCAGGCGGTTCATCAAAGAAGCGCAAGCGCCCTGACGATTCTGATAGGCGTCAGGAGACCGTGTGCCACTGGACCCCTCCTTTGGCTAAGGTGCGCCCCTCCATCTCGGACAGGTGCCCACCAAGCCAGTCGTCCTCTCCGGCGTACCGCACCCCAGCGCCTGATACGAGGCGGTCGCTGGCAGAGGATCAGATGCCCGCCCTTCCATTTGAAGGCCGGTTGCCAGAGGAGCCCCCTCCTACTCCAGACGCTGGGTCCCCTGGGAACGCAGTTACTGAGCAGCCGGACAAGGATAAGCAGGGCTCCCCAGACCAGGTGCTAGAGCCACAGGAGCTGCAGACACCAGGTCCAGCAAACCTGTCGCCCACCTCTGCAGTTGTCCCCGTGGTGGACATCGGCTTGCTTTTTACGTTGTGGTGGAACACGGTTAAGGGGGACCTTTTGTACAGACCCCCCCGGTCCTAACTCCAACACCTCCACCAGTGGGACCCCCTCCAACCCCGACAGTCTGGCTGGAGAGGAGGTAACCCACCCCGACCCGAAAGGCAAGCTCTGGAGGAGACGTTCTTCCCCAGTTCCATCCTCCAGTGAACGTCTGTCCTCTCTGGACGACGATGATGCAAGTCCCTCCTCACCAGACTCCTTGGACGAAGAGGAATTTGTTCCACTCTCTCCGAGCCCCAGGGACTCGAAGGTCTCCCCCAGATTTCTAGACATCATGCATCACATTCAGTCCATTTATGAATAGGATACGGAGGAACTAGACCCAGAGCGCATACTTCTGGCAAAATTTCTAGGGTCCAGAGAACCGAAACCCCTGGTCGTCCCACCTTTTGTAGAGCCGTTCCAGGATATCACCAGGATCGCATGGCGTAAACCCTCGTCCACTTCTGGTGTCCCGAAGAAGGCGGACAGGCTATGTAAGTCCCCCAAGGCTGAGGACCCAAGAGCCAATTCACTGGTGCTCACGACTGCTCATGGCTGTGGTAGCCAACCTAAGCACCTCAGCTCCCAACCACCAGATCCGGAGTCCAAAAAATTGGACAGCTGGGGCAGAAAAGTTTATTCTTCAGCAGTGGACTCTGTTGGCTGAATTTCCTGGCCCACATGGTGACGTATCAACAGTCACTATGGGAGAAAACAATTGAACTCTTCAAGACCCTGCCAGACTCTTGACACTAAGGAGGAAATCCTGGCTTATGCCCAGTCCGGACTGGATGTAGACAAGCATGTCCTAAGATGTTCATATGACTCTGTGGACATGGCTTCCCGAGCGGCTCCTACGGGAATATGTCTGAAGAAGCATTCTTGGCTCAGGCTCACAGGGTTCCGCCCCGATCTCCAAGAATCCACACTGGATGCACCTTTTCAAGGCCCGGTACTGTTTGGCTAGGAAGTGGAATCCTTGATCAAGGAATTACAGGAGTCTGGCAAAGCCATAGCAGATGTATATCGCATGTACAGATCGGAGCCTCAAGGCCCACTGTCAACGTCCCTTGCATGGAGGCCAGGGACATGGGGACAAACAACCCTAGGGAAAAGGGTTTAAGAGGCGCAGTCACCCTGCCCCTCAGGGTGTCCCAGGCCCCAAGCAGCCCAAAGCTCCCAAGGCACAGGGCCCCAACCCCTCCACAGTATGACTTGCTGCATCTCCCTCCTCTCTCTCTCTCTCTCTCTCTCGACATAGGGCAAGAAAGTAGGAGGGAGATTCTCCCTTCACCTTGCAGAATGGTCCAGCATAGCCTCGGACCAGTGGGTGTTAGAAACCATTCGCAGAGGATATGCAGTAGAGTTTCTCAGCATTCCACTGGACATCCCCCCCCCCCGTCCATTGTCCACCAGCCCAGACCAGCTTCTGGCAGATGAAATTCAGCTGCTGCTCGAGAAAAAAGCCATCCAGCGAGGTGCCACGGAATAAAGAGAGCACGGGTTTCTACTCCCGTTTCTTTCTAATCCCGAAGAAAACGGGAGACCTTCGCCCCATTCTGGATCTCAGCCAGCTCAATCTCTCAAATACCACAGATTCCGGATGGTAACACTGGCAAGTTTGCTTCCCCTTATCTATCAAGGGGGTTGGTTATGCTCACTACATATGCAGGGCGCCTACATGCACATCCAGGTCTTGCGTTCCCACAGGAGATTTCTCCGGTTTCGATTCAGGGACCAGCATTACTAATTCCGAGTTCTGCCCTTCGGCCTTTCGTCACCACCCAGGGTTTTTACCAAATGCCTGCCAGTAGTGGCAGCGACCCTCCGAAGGAAAGGCCACCGTGTACCCCTACCTGGACGACTGGCTCATTTCAGCCTAGTCGGCAAGCCAGTTGAGAGTCGTCCTCGAGGAAAGCGAAAACCTCTTTCTCTCCCTGGGCATCACTATAAATTGGTCGAAGTCGCAACCCTGGCTCTCCCAGAGGTTTGCAATATATAGGGGCCATCCTGGGCACCATTCAGGGGAAGCCTTTTTGCCTTCAGACAGGGCATATCGCTTGATGGACCTGGTGCGCAGAGTCCAAGCAGCATCTTCCATCCCTGCAAGTGTCATTCTTCAGCTTCTGGGCCACATGGCTGTGGCCATCACTACAGTCTCCTTCGCCAGATTACACATGAGGGTTCTGCAGTGGCACCTCAAGGTCCAATGGGACCAGGTAGTGGACAAATTGGATCAGCTGGTCGGAGTCTCAGTGGCGGTCTGTCATTCCCTCGAGTGGTGGGAATGGGCAAGACCCCTCCCACATCTGGAGGAAGGGGTCTCCTTTCAGAGACTGCCCCCATTACAAACTCTTAACGACGGATGCCTCGTCGGGATGGGGGGCTCACCTAGGGGAACACAGGACCAGGGGTGCCTGGTCCCCCCATAGAGTGTGCTCTGCACATCAACGTTCTGGAAATGAGAGCCATTCTGTATGCCCTGACGGCATTTCGAGACCACATCTCCCCAGGTACTCCCTTGGTGCAGTCAGACAACACTCTGGTTGTCTTCTACATCAGCAAGCAAGAGAGCACTCAGCCGGCCGGCCCGGTGGCGCTGAGGGCTGAGGCGCTGGTCGCCACACCTCGCGCTGCGCGGCGACCCGGGTTGAGAGCAGGACTCGGGTGGCCGAGAGGTCAGCGAGGGGAGGGAGGATTGGCGTCCCAGCGGATGCTCTCACTCCCTCAGGGGTGAGAACCTAGAGCAGCACCGCGTTCTACATCACCCTCGTGGCGGTGGAGGCACCCGACAATAGAGGATGAGAAGCGGCTCGCTCAAAACTGAGTCGTGGAGGGGACGCGCGCCGACGCATGAGTGCTCTGGAGTGCGCCAGCTCGCCATCACTCGGGACGACGTCCTAGCGCTCTGCATCCCAGAGGGTAGGGAAACCAGGAGAAAAGGGAAAACACCTCTCGGTATGCCCTAGATGATAGCCTCTCGGTACCATCCAGGACCACCAGAAGAGGGACAGACCCCACTGTGCAGGGGGAGAAGGAGGCACTCTAGGGGCAGATCCCCCCGAAAGTGGAATCGGAGGTTGAGAGGAAGGAAGGAGAGGGCTCCGAGAGCAGGAAGGAGTATAAAGAAATAAAGTAAAAAAAAAAAAAAAGCGAGCACTCAGTCATGCCCCTTTTGCAGGGAGACCATGAGAGTGTGGGACTGGGCAGTGGAACATCTGGATCTCACAGCTGCACACCTGCCAGGAAGCCAGAAAGTTCTCGCCGACCGTCTCAGTCGCTCTCGTTCTCTGAACCATGAGTGGAAATTGCTCCAATAAGTCACAGATGACCTCTTCGGTCACTGGGGTCATCCAGAACTGGACCTTTTTGTGTCCCCATGCAATGCCAAACTGCCAAATTTCTGCTCGCTCAATCCAGGGCCTGGTGTTTTGTGGTGAGACGCATCGTCCCTCTCCTGGACAGGGAGGTTCAAGCAACATGAAGTCTTGCTGTATTCGGACTATTGCAGTTAGCCCCAGCCTTTAAACTGCCCCGGAAAACAAAGGGTTTACTTTCTGTGCAGAGCATAGAATGCTGAGCTCGAGCTCTGTTGAGGTCTCTGTCTGCAGTACTTTGAAATCCAACCGTCAGATTCTTTACTCCGCCTCACTGAACAGTCGCTCAGGATATTTCTCCTTCAGCTCAGTTCAAAAAGTCGGTAAAAGTGTCAGTTTTAAGCCAAATTTGTTCCGCTTAGTCAGTTCAGCCTCTGTCTGCAGTACTGAGAGTATTAGCTAGGTTTTACCTATTTCTGTGTGGAAATTGTAAACTTGTTTGATCGATTCAGCTGAACCGATCACTTCTAGTGAATTTCTGTTTTTTACTTTAGAGTGTGGTTACCGGTCCTTATCGGTTCTAAAAAAAAAAAAACGTGTTTTGTCGTTTCCAACACCTATGACACGGTTAGGAACCGATAAGGGAGTCTTGCCTGGCGGTTGCCATAAAAAGGGTAAGTTTGGTTAGGTTGGCCATGTCTGAGAAACCCAAGAAGAAAACCAGGCCCACTGGGTTTCAACACTGCAGTGAGTGTGGGGAGGTCTTTGCTAAGGCCGATCCCCACACCACCTGGGTTTACTGTCTGGGGTTTGAAAACCTCGATACAGACTGCCAAATTTGTAAAAAATGTTCCTAAATCTACCCTTGAAAAGAGATTAGGTACACTGAGGGGAAAAGGAGGCTGAGAAGTCCGCTGACCCAGATGGCCAGCCCGGTTCAGTTCCAACCGAACCAGAAGGAGTGCCCTCTGACCAGGACAATACTACTTTGGGCAAGAGGAGAGCCGATCCTGAGGGGTCGGTTCCTACAGAAAGGAAACACAAAGAGGAATCGACCGGTTCGATCCAGAGGTTCATGTTCCGACCGCCGAAGAAATAGCCAGAGTGATTTGGATTGTGGAATCGCTTAGCCCAGTTCCAACCAATCCGGCACCATTTGTCAGGGGCTCGGTTCGGTCGGTTCCCCCGGTTCAAGATTATACCCCTGAAGATTTTTATGAACCAGAGTTTCAGGAGGAGGGGGAGTTCGAGGATGATGGTGACGATGGTGAAAGTCTGGATGTGCCTCTGGAACCGGACATCTCCCCAGACAGACCTTCTGGTGTTTCCTCTCCTAGGCTTTCTGAGTCCCTTCCCCACTTTCTGTTTTACAGAAAGGTAGCTGAAACCCTCCAGCTTCCCATGGAGGAGGCCATGGAGGATCAAGAGGCGCCTGATTATGTAGAAATGATGAACATCTCAGAGTCCAGGAGACTGTCTGTTCCCCTCCACAAATCCTTTGGGAAGCAGACACTCAAAATCTTAGTCTCCAAATACTGTACCTCCTGTTGACAGAAGGATGGACAAGAGGTATACAGTATCAGGCTCAGATACTGAGTTTTTATACCAACAATGCAGCCATGTTGGGGTAGTGCAGGCTGCTGCCTGTGACGAGGCAAATATTCCCTTGGCTTCACACCCCCAGACAAAGACTCCAGAATGATTGATGCCATGGCAAAAAAGCAGTACATGGCATCTTCCTTGGGACTCAGGCAGGCGAACTATATGGCCTATACGGCCAGGTACCAGATGTCCAGGTGGGACACTGTACTGGCACTGGCTAAACAGGCCTCCCCCAGCTAGCCAAGGAGCTGGAAGAGGTGGCTACTGATGGGATTGAGGCATGAAAAGTACAGTTTCATGCTGCTGTGGACTCCAGTGATGTGTCATCAAGAATCATGGCTACATCTGTGGCTCTTCGGAGAATGGCTTGGCTCAGATGTACTAGCCTCTCACAGGACACCCAGACTAAGGCCATGGATTTTCCTGTATTGGGTAATTCTCTGTTTGGGGAGCAGACAGAGAATTACATGAAGAAAATGGATGAGTACAGGACCACTTATAGGAGTGCTCAGGCCAAGGAGAGGCAGGCAACTCCTCAAAGGCAGCAGTCTATGGGCAGGGGCAGGCCTTTTCATAGGCCTTTTTACCAAGCACAGGCCTCTTCTCCCTTTTCACAGAGGGGGTTCTTCAGAGGGAGAGGCAGAAGAGGGATGAGCAGGGCTGCATCCGCTCCTCAGCTTAAGGCCCCTGCCAAGCAGACACCCTGATGGGTCTGCCCAGGTCGACTCTCCTATTCCAGTAGGGGTCAGGCTGGCTTACTTTGTCCAGGACTGGATGTCTATTACCATGTCTTTTACCTCAGACAAGTGGGTCCTGGAAGTAGCAAGCCAGGGACTGGTTCTCAGCTTCAAAAAATTTCTGAAGATAAGTACCAGATCTTTTCCACCTGCAGGTCTCTCAGAAACCCTTGCTCTAGAGGCAGAGGTTTCATCTGTTCTGGCCTTAAGAGCCATATAGAGAGTTCCTACCCTACACTGGGACAAGATCTGTACTCCAGATACTTCCTTACCCCAAAAAAGACAGGGGAGTGGCGACCCATCCTAGACCTAAGATACCTGAACAAACATCTTTTAAAACCAAAGTTCAAGATGGTAACTCTGGGAATAATTCTTCCCTTTCTAAGGCCAGGGGACTGGATAGCCTCCATGGACCTCAAAGATGCCTATTTTCACATTCCCATCAGGGGCTCCCGCAGAATGTACCTCAGGTTCGAGTTGCCCTCAGGCCACTATCAGTTCAAAGGAATGCCCTTTGGTCTAACATCAGCCCCAAGGGTTTTCACAAAGTGCCTGGCAGTAGTTGTTGCCTTTCTAAGAAGGCAAAAGATTTCCATTTTTCCATATCTGGATGACTGGATCACAGTGGGCCAGTCTCCAGACCAAGTCAAGTCAGACCTGCAAGTGACCCAGCAAGTGCGCACTTCTCTAAGATTTCTTCTCAACCTTCCCAAGTCAGTTCTCGAGCCAGTGCAGCTCCTTACCTTCATATGGGCAGAGCTGAATACTGTCAAAGCAAGAGCCTTTCTTACCCTGGAAAGGGCAAGAGTTCTTTTAGAACTGGTTTCTTCCTTCAGGTGTCCCAACCAGCAAGGCATTTCCTTCAGCTCTTGGGCCACATGGCAGCTTCTACGGCAGTGGTTCAAGGGGCAAGATTCCAGATGAGGGACATTCAGTTCCATCTGAGGGCCTTTTGGTCCCAGAGGAAGGATCCTCTTATCAAACTGATTCCAGTGACTCGTACCCTGATCCAAGTCCTTCAGTGGTAGCAGGATAAGGACAACTTAAGGCAAGGGGTCCCATTTGTCACTCGGTCTCTTTCAGTGGTCCTTACCACGGATGCTTCCCTTCTGGGCTGGAGAGCCCATGTGGGGGCCCTCACTGCCCAGGGACTGTGGTCCCCTCAGGAATCCCTTCTCCATATCAGTCTCCTAAAACTCAGGGCAGTTTTTCTGGCCCTGCAAGCTTTCTCTCAGTCAGTGCAGAACAAGGTGGGCGGCACCCGGTCTACGGCCTCGTGCACAGAAGCCATGAAGTTGTGGTCCCTGGCTTATTCCCTGCAAACCTCTCTGATAGCAGTCCACCTTCCAGGGAAGGACAGTGTGCTAGCAGATGCACTGAGCAGGATCTCACAGGGCCATCACGACTGGTCCCTGGCCCCTCTGGTGTTGAAGGTGATTTTTTCACGGTGGGGCACTCCAGAGATAGATCTCTTTGCAGACCCAGACAATCACCAACTTCCTCTCTTTTGTTGCAGACCCCCAGTCTTGGGCTCAGTCCCTCTGGATGCTCTGATTCTGAACTGGGAGGGGAAATTTCTGTATGTGTTCCCTCCCTTTCCTCTACTGTACAAAGTTTTAGTCAAGATAAGGTCACAACCTTGCAGTGATTCTGATTGCTCCAGACTAGGCCAGACAGCCTTGGTACCCCCTGTTGCTGTCCCTAGCAGTCCATCTTCCCCTGTCTCTTCCCAGGAATTACAACCTGTTAACCTCCTCTCAGGAGGATTTGGTACCCCAGTCTTCAGTCTCTCAATCTCAAGGCATGGTTCTTGACGAGTTAGAATATGCAGATTTGCATCTGTCTCAGGGGGTTCTAGGTATCCTCAAAGCCTCTCGAATGCCGCCACTAGAAAGACCTATAACTCCAAATGGAAGAGATTCAGCATTTGGTGTTCCAAGAAACATATTTCCCCAGATACTGCTGAATTGCCTACAGTTCTGGATTATATGGTCCATTTGAATGGCTTAGGCCTCAGACCAGCTACTCTCAAGGTGCACTTGTCAGCTGTTTCTGCTTTTCTGTCAGTGGGGAAGTCTTCCTCACTATCATCTCATCCTGTGTTCTGTAAATTTTTTAAGGGATTGCTTCATACCAGTCCTCCCTTTAGAGACCCTGCCTGGAACTTAAATGTTTGCATTGCTCAACTTATGCAACCTCCCTTTGAACCTATGTCCTCAGCAGGGCTTAAGTACTTGACTTGGAAAACTGTTTTTTAGTAGCCATTACCTCTGCCAGACATATCAGTGAATTGCAAGCCTTGTCAGTGGAACCTGATTTTATCTCCTTTCATAGGGATAAAGTGGTCCTTAGAACCAATAGAAGGTTCTCGCCCAAAGTGGTTTCAGATTTCTACTTGAATCATTCTGTCTCTTCCTGTCTTCTTCACTGATCATTCGTCTTCAGGAGAGAGGAGGCTACACAGTTTAAATGTTAAAAGAGCCCTTAGCTACTACATAGAGTGTACCAAGGGTCACAGGTTTGATTCCCTCCAGTTCCTCACTTATGGAGAAGTGGGAAAGGGCAAACCTGCCACCAAGAGAACTGTTCCTAGGTGAATTGTGTCTTGTATACAATTCTGCTATGAGAAACTAGGAAAGATTCCACCCTCAGGCCTGAGGGCTCACTCCACCAGAGGTACAGCTGCTTCCCTGGCTGCTGCCAGGGATATTCCTCTCTTAGACGTCAAGCAGCCACCTGGAAAACAGTACATACCTTTACCAAGCATTACTCTCTGGATATCCAGGCTAGGAGTGATGCTCGGTTTGGTACAGCAGTACTTCAGAGCCTATTCCCAAAGTAGGTTCTGTCCCTCCTCCATGGAGGTACTGCTTGGTAGTCTGCAATAGTCAGAATACAGCAAGACTTCATGTTGTTTGAAGAAAAAATTACTGACGTTAGTAATTATGTTTCTTCTAATGGAGTCTTGCTGTATTCTGACCTCCCTCCTTGCCTCCCCTCTCAGAACCTGTTTTTGGGAAGGCAGGTGCAGTGTTGCACCTCAGAGGTGCTTCTTTTACACTCCCCTCTTTTTGTTTGGGTGTTTGTTTCATTATTATTCTTATTTGGATTGGTTTTTGGTTTTGGGTTTCCTGATTTGAGTCTTCCTTGGGAATTCGAAACTCTTGTTGCCAGTTGGCTAGTAAAAATTTTGCAATTTCCACATGGGATAGTTAGTGAGTTTTTTGCTTGTAAGAATCTGACGGTTGGATTTCAAAGGGCTGCAGACAGAGACCTCAACCGAGCTCGAGCTCAGCATTCTATTCTCTGCATAGAAAGTTAACCCTTTGTTCTCTGGGGCAGTTTAAAGGCTGGGGCTAACTGTAATAGAATACAGCAAGACTCCATTAGAAGAAACATAATTACTAAGGTGAGTAATTTTTCCTTTCTGTATGCCTTCCCTCTCATTTAGAGAGTCCTGCTCAAACTGCAATCAGAGGCAGCCAGAATGATTTTGGTGGCCCCTCTTTGGCCCTGGCAAATTTGGTACCCGCTACTACAGCAGCTGACCTTGGAACTTCCTGTGCAGTTGCCACTCTTCACCCACTTGCTCTGTCAAGAACAGGGGACACTCGTCCATCCTGCTCTGCAATCTCTTCACCTGCACGCCTGGCTCCTGCAGTCTTAGTAGAAGAAAGATTAGGGGTGTCAAGCAGGGCGACAGAAGTCCTGGTAGCAGCAAGGAAACCCTCCACTAGGGCAACTTATGCCATGAAGTGGAAGCGTTTTTGCCTCTGGACAATGGCTCATGCCCTAGATCCCCTGGATTGACCAGTCAAGCATGTGCTGGATTATCTTCTCCACCTCTTGGACCTGGGTTTAAGCTACTCGTCCATCAAGGTACATATATATGCTGTCTCGGCATATCATGCACCATATGGGGAGAGGACTCTGGCAAAGCTCAGCAGGTACAAGACCTTCCTTCGAGGGGTTCTTCACATTAGACCTCCCAGGAGGGACCTGGTCCCACCATGAGATTTGCTTTTTGTTCTCAAGAAGCTCACCCTGCTTCCCTTTGAACCAGCCGCGACCTGCGAGCTATGTTTTTTTCTTTCATGGAAAGCATTATTTTTAGTTGCTACTACTTCCACTCGAAGGGTTTCCGAGCTTCAGGCCCTTGTGTGTAAGGAGCCTTATCTTGTTTTCCATAGGGACAGTTGACCATGCCTACAAATCCTAAATATCTGCCAAAGGTGGTGTCGGCATTGACTCTGAACCAGGACATCAACCTTTTGGTTTATTATCCAGAGTTCTCCAACCAAGGGAAGGCCTTGTTACATACTCTGGATGTACATAGAATCCTTCGTTATTACATCCACAGAACTAGTGCAACGAGGAAGACGGACCAGTTAGTCACCTCCTTCGCTCATAGGATGACGGGGCCCCTGTCTCCAAACAGTCACTAACGCGTTGGTTAGTGCATTGTATTTTGTTCTGTTACCAGCATCTTGGTAAACCCTTTTTGGGCACGATCAAGGGTCACTCCACCAGGGCTGTGGCTTCCTCGTTCGCTTCCTTGAGGAATGTATCCTCAGCAGATATCTGCGCTGCCTCGACCTGGAGCACAGTCCGTACCTTCATCAGGCATTACAGCCTTGACATTGCTTCTCGGAGGAGAGCAGGTTTTGGACTGGCCATCCTGCAGGGCCTACTGTCTTGAAGCTGTACAGCCATTGTTTTTTCTTCTCCCCCTCCTGTCAGACCTGGGCCTGTTCTTGAGTACTGTGTGGGACTCCGTCCTAATGGCATTACCTGATGCAAGAGCTCCCCCTCGAAGTCAGATAGTGCAGTTACATAAGAATTTACCGTAACAGTAGATCTTTGAGAGCAGCTCTTGCAGCAGGTGGCTTTCCCACCCTCCATCCCCCAGGAATCTGTGTTTTTACCCTTATTCATGATTGGGGAGATCCTGCCCGGTTCTCCAGTCCTTTCAGCCGGGTCTCCGGCGGGAGAACTGAGATGGCACTAGGGGACCGCCCCCTTTATACCATGTCTGATGTCGGGCGGAGCAGACATCGGGGGTGGTCCCCCGCTACAGAATGCTAGCTACAAGATTTTCCGTGGGGTCCTAACGTCTGTCGGCATTAGTCCTAGTGGTATTACCTGCTGCAAGAACTCCTCTCGAAGATCTTGCTTAACTGTACTCTTTCAACCCTCCCCCATCCAGAGTGCTTCTGTTGTTTGGTTTAGGTATCTCCCCCTCCTCTTCTTTTGTGATTACTGAACAGAAGTATTCGTTCGGTATCCCTGCTTTTTCACTGTCGCCCTCTGTCCACCCCCTTCCCCTTCATTACCTCACTGTCCTTCCTTTGGTATTTCTTCGCTCCGTAATGTACCTATAAAGTTTTATCCCCCTTCCTGAGTTGGCTGTCTTTTCCTCAGTTTGGGCTTTTGCTATTCTGTCTGCCTTCCCCACTTCCTTCTGCTTTAGCCGGTACAGTTCTCTGTCCTGCTCCTTCTGTGTTTCCTTATACTTCCTGAATGCTATCTTTTTCTCTCTAACCTTCCCCGCCACCTCTTTTGAGAACCATAGTGTTTTTCCTTCATCTTGATTTGTTTATTTGCTTCACACAAAGGCTTGTTGCCTCTGTGATTGCAGTTTTGATTTTTCCCCATTGTTCCTCCACCCCTCCTTCTTGCCCATTTGCTTGTGCTTTTCTGAGGCACTCTCCCATTTTGCCAAAGTCAGCCTTTTTAAAGTCCAGTACCCTCGCTTTTATATGGCTTGACTCTATGGCTGTTTATTGTGAACCACACTGTTTGGTGGTCGCTTGTTCCCAGATGGCTACCCGCTTCTGAATCTGAGATCCTCCCTCCATCCCTGTTTGAGAGTACCAGGTCTTAAGATCGCTGCCTCCTGACACTAGCTGTCTGAGGCATGCCCCCTGTAGGGCATCGACAGTGACCCTACCCTTGGATGTGGCGGCAGCAATGGTGCTCCAGTTAACATCTGGCATATTCAGGTCCCCCCTCAACAATCTCTCCCCTTTCTAGGGACATGGATATGTTGTTCTATCCACACATCTGGCAGTATCCTTTCCCCATTACTTCTTGCTGGAAGTCTTAATGCTGGCTCTTCCCACCCACCCGGGTGGTATATCTCCCAGCTTTGCCTCATGACACCAGATCTTCCTTTCCGCTGGAAGAAGCAGGTTTCCTCCTTAATGCTCTCGCTTTGAGTAGACCCTGGCGCTCAAATCTTTGGATTTACTTCCAAAATTTAAACTTGCAAGAGTTTTTTCTCAACGATCTTCGATCGCGACCTCAATGGAAGATAAGTCCTAGCCCGGGTTCCTCAGGTGCCCCTGCAGGCAGAAGATGTCGCATACTGATCCACATGTCACATGCGATTACTGCCTATGTTCTGAGCACAATACCCAGGTATGTGATTTTTGTTGTTCTTTTCAACTGAACGTACTCAACGATCATCTTGCCCATTTGCAGCCTGGCCGTCCGGAAAAATGGAACCGGCCGGTCAAATCTAAGGAAGCCCGTTGTGTGGTCTCCGCAGCTGCGGGGTCCACTGAGCAACTAGAGCAGATGAAGGTCTTTGAGGAGAAGGCGGCTTGGGCCGCTGATCAGTCCTCTTCGGCCTCGGCCTTAGTTCCGCTGAAACTGGGTTCCACCTTTACAGGCTCCTTCAAGGAGCTGTGTCAGTCCCTCCTGACTAAGGAGGCCCATCAACATCGCACAGCTCATGTTCCTGAAAAAGGAGGGAAAAGTCGAGATCGAGAGAAAGGAAAGACTGGTATATCGTCGTTCTTGGGATCGAAGCGGTCGTTCCAAGAATCTCGGTTTTGACTTGGTGAAACTGCGTCCTTAACTCACGGTGCCCTGTCAGGTCAGCTGGCAAAGACGCGGGATGACGACCCGGTCAAAATTGTCATCGACGCAGTCGACCTGTTGTCGCTCGATGAGGCTAACAGCTCTCTGTTTAGGACTCCGGTCCTGCCTGGACCTATCAGTGAGGAGACCCAGCCTGCTGGGAGTATCCTGACGGTCCCTGACCATGACCTGGAGGAGCCATGGATCTCCACAGTTCCCTCAGAGTCCCCCCGGCGGTTGAGATCTTGGTCTTTTTTGTCGGAAAGATCGAATAAAACTCAACACCACTCCGGTCGTTTCAAGACGCGGCCGCTATTCATCCTTGTTCTCCTTGGAAGAGGAGAGGCTTCGGCGCAAGTTGTGCCAACGCTACAGGGATCTTATGTGGTGACAGTTGATGTTGGCTGGTCTGAAGCTGACCCCGGCTCCCACACCGGTCATCACATGGCTGTTGCTGACACTGCCGTAATTGGTCGGCACCGTCCCTCCGTCTGTGTAGCTGGTGAAGGCCTTCCCGGCTTGGTTGAAGCTGGCCTTTCCACTAATAGTGGTGAAGCAGACACCCAAACAACCTCCCTCGGGGGGGGGGGGCTCCAGTTAAGGAGTCTCGGCCCACCAAGGGTCTTCCTCACAGGCTGAAAGTCATTCTTATGCCCAACTGCCCACGGTGGGTCGAGGGTGACACGGGTGGTCGTCCGATCTATGCAGATTCTTAGGAGTCCAAGGATTCCTTACTGCACTCCCATCCACACAACGAGGAGTCGCTCGGGGTGGTTTCTTGACGGAGTAGGGTCCCACATCCTTCATGGGCATCCTCTGTCTCATCTCCGAATCCACAGGGATGCCTCTAGAGCCTGTTCAAAAGCGGGCCCGATATCTCATGACGGATATCCTGGACAAAGGGATTCCCTGATGGGGGCCTTCCCAGCAGTTGAAGCCATTGTCAGCCTGGCCCTGGAGCTTTGGTGGCACCCTGCCTCCTGCTCTGCACCATCTGCCTGGATATCCCGCAAGTACGCAGTGCCCATCGGCTCCCTGTCAGGGTTCACGGAGCACACGTCAGCCGAGTGGTTGGTGACAGACTCCGTGTTTCGGCACTCAGGCCACATGGGAGACTTTGATAGACCTCCAGAGAAAGAGTCCAGGAAATTGGACCACTCGGCCAAGAAGGTCTATGCTGCCTCTTCTCTCAGTCTCTGCCAGGCGAGCTCAGCTGTCATAGTGGCACACTTCTACCATGCCCTTTTGGGCTCTTTGGAGGAGGTGCTTCCTCATCTCCCCATGGACCACCAGATCACGGTGAAGCAGGTTCAGGATCAGGGTTGGACTGTGGCGAAACACCAACTCCAGAGAGTTCTAGACATCGGGGACTCTTGTGCCCGTTCGGTGGTGGCCGCAATCGCCATCTGTCACAGGGCTTGGCTGAGGGTCTCATCCTTTACGGCAGACACCCAGCCCAAATTGGCGGATGTACCCTTCTTGGGCACCGACCTGTTCGGTCCCGGGGTTGACTGTCATCTGCAACGCATCGAGAAGTTCAGTGCCACCTTGGACTCTGTTGCTTCCACCTAGAAGGAATCTTAAGAGTTCCAAAGAGGAGAAATGCAAGCCTTTTCGATCTTCCGCCACTGCGACCAAGTACCAGTCTGGATAGCAGCAGCAGGTTCAGTCTTGGTGCCCTCGGCCCAAGTCAGCGGCTTTGGCGGTCTGAAAGTCAGGAGGGAAGGTACCTGGCAGCCCCTCGGCTGGATCCTCCTCCTCCAAGCCTGCCCAGTGACGGGATGGGGCGACCACCCCCCCATGCCCGTCACGCCTCCGCTGGGTACACTCGGGGGCCGGCTCCACCACTTCCTTTCCACCTGGTCTGCTGTTACCATGGCCAGGTGGGTTTGGGAGGTGGTTGGCCAGGGTCTGCCTCTGGAATTCGAGCAGTAGCCCACCAAGTCGAGCCCGCGCCCCACGGGAGAGAAGGTATCCGCAGAGACTCGGTCATCTCTCCGAGACGACATAACCCAACTCTTCCGCAAGGAGGTGGTGGTGGTCAGAGTTGTGGACTCCCCCAGTCAACCCATGGTTCGTTTCCAGGTACTTCTGGGTCCCGAAACAGATGGTGGGCCGGTGCCCCATTCTAGATCTGCACGACCTGAACAAGTTCCTTAGGTCTTGCACCTTCAGGATGGTAACTCTGTCCCAGATCATACCATCTCTTGAGCAGAACATGTGGTTTTGTTCCCTGGATCTACAGGACACGTTCTTTCACATTCTGATCCATCTGTCCCATCGGAAGTTCCTCTGCTTCCGAGCTGAGGGAATCCTGTCCGAGTTCCAAGCCATACTGTTCGGCCTGTCATCGGCCCCCAGGGTCCTCACCAAATGCATTGTAGTGGTTGTGGCCCATCTTCGGCGTTGGGGGGTCCGAGTGTGCCTCTACCTGGACGCTTGACTTATAGTGGGTCAGACCTGTATCGACCTTGGTCTCCTAGTCAGCGAGGTCATGTCGGAACCCATGCCCTCGCAAGTGATCTGCTTCATCGGGGCAGAGCTCAACTCTTGAGCCAGAGCCAGGCTCCCAGTGGACAGGGCAGAGGTTCTGTCCTCCTTTGCCCGATCAGTTCTGGTTGGGCACTTAGCCCTGCCCGGGACTTCTGTGCCTCTGGGCTACATGGCGGCCGGCACCTCCATGGTCCGATGGGCCCTGTGGCATATGTGCTCCCTGCAGTGGGAGCTGGCCAGCCAGTGGACTCTGCGCATAGGTCATTTCGACCAGCTGGTCACGGTGACCTAGAAGATATGGGACACTCTCCAGTGGTGTACTGTCTTAGAGCATCTGCAGGAAGGGATCCCGTTTGTCCGCCCTGAGTTGACAGTCGTCCTGACGACAGACGCGCCTCTCAACGGGCTGGGGTGTCCACCTGGGGGAGTACAGGTTCCACGGGCTCTGGACCCTTGAGGAGTCCTGGTGCCACATCAGCCTGCTGGAGCTCCAAGCAGTCCGGTTGACACCGACTGCCTTTGCTCCGTTGGTACGGATTCAAGTGGTTCAGGTCTGGATGACCATGTACTGTCTCAACAAGCGAGGCGCGACGCACTCCCTCCTTCTGTGCAGGGAAGCTCTTCGCATTTGGACCCTCGTGAGCTTACTGGAGGTGGATCTTCTCACCATTCATGTGGCAGGAGCCTAAAGTCAGCTGGCAGATGCCCTCAGTCAAGTGGGCGAGGCATCCCACGCACGGTCTCCCCATCCAGAGGTAGTACACAGTCTGTTCTCCCAATGGGGTACCCCTTAGGTGGACCTGTTCACCTCCGGGGAGAATGCAAAGCTGAGGCTGTTTTGTGCCCACCCCCCTCAGCAGGACTCACTTGCAGAGGGGATGCCTTCTCGAGGCTGTGTACCCAGGCCTCTCTTATGCCTTCGCTCCACTTCCCTTGATGCACAAAGTGTTCTTCAAGGTTAGGAGGAACAAGGTACGGGTGATCCTGGTGGCTCTGGACTGGCCCCACCAGTTTTAGTACCCTGATTTCCTCAACCTCAGCAACAGGCTCCCGAGGCATCTTCAAGCATGCCTGGATCTGCTTTCCATCAGTCAGGGGAAGGTATTCCATGTGGACCTTCAATCCCTGCACCTGACAGCCTGGTTCCTGAACGGCTAGAGTTCCAGGCTTTGGGTCTCTCCGAAGATGTCCTCACTGTAGTCAATGCATCTCGCAAGGAATCAACCAGAAAGTGCCATGTCTTCAAATGGAAGAGATTCTCCATTTGGTGTCAGGGTAAGGGGTTGGACTCTCTGACCTGTCCAGTGGCTAGCATCCTAGATGGGTTAGTGTCAATATCGTGCAACAGTATTAGCGCTAGTCATTTAAGCGCATACATATTAGTGCGTATAGAAAAAAGCGTGCTCTCGTTATAGCGTCAGGCAATACCGCAATTAAATAGATGGCACAGCTCGCAGTGCTATTTCTACATGCATCGAGGTATTATTGTCTGCAGTAGCCCCATCCTCAAGTAATGAAATGCGAGCCTCAGAATCTGATTTTCGTCATCTGAGTAATTCAAGAGTTGGCTTGACAGTTTTAAACTCAGCCACCAGCTCAAAAAGAACTTCGTCATCAGCAAACTTCAAACCTAAAACAAAGAGAAACACACAAAAAAAGTCCCACTGCTGTACATGAAGCAATAAAGGACCTAGGAGGCTTATCTTCCATGTCCACAAAACTGACAAAATGTCCATTCTAGGAGTCCTACTGTCCAAGTAGAGAAAACAAAATGAAGAGAAGGTTTTCCAGAAGTAAGAGTCCCATTAATGGACACAATTAGGCAGTTTGTAAGAGCCAGTAGAGAGGAATCCTGCTTTGGACTGAAAATTAGCATAAATGTAGCCAGATTAAATTACAGCTGTTGTTTTCGCATCGCAGCGCAGTGCTATTTCTACATAACGCTTATATGTAACGCGCTATAATTACAACGTGCTGTAATGTACATGCTATTTTGGCTTACGCTGTTACAGTTGCGCTATTTTGACCGTATGCCCATCCTAGACTACCTATGGTCTCTCTGCAGAGGGGGACTTCGGTTGACGACCCTTAAGGTGCACCTGGCAGCCATCTCTGCTTACTGGATGCAGGCTGGTCAACTGTCAGTGGCGCAGGAGAAGGTGGTCTGGCGCTTTTTCAAAGGCCTCAATCACATATTCCCTCCGGTGCGTGAAGCACCGCCACCGTGGGATCTACTGTTGGTACTGGCAAAGCTCATGGCAAGCCATTTGAACTGATGCACAAGTGCGAGATGTCGCATTTGGTGTGGAAGGCCGCCTTCTTGGTGGCTATCACATCAGCCAGAAGGATTGTCTCCTTACTTGGTCTTCCATAGGTACAAGGTTGTCCTGCGCCCCAACCTGCAGTTCCTTCCAAAGTTTGTGTCGGAGTTTCACCTGAACCAGGTGATGACTCTACCATGTGTTATAACCCAGTCACACCTCGGATGCCGAATACAGGCTCCATACCTTGGACCTGAGGCGAGCGCTCGCATACTATAAAAAGCTCATGGCTGGAATTCGGGGAGAGGTTCTTCAGCCACCTTGGAACCCATGCTGAAGCCACACCTGGCAGACCTGCAGCCAAGCGGACAGTTGGCAGATGGATTACATCCTGCATTGATCTCTGCCATGGGTTGGCAGGTAGGGAGCCTCCCGGAGGGCTAAGAGCTCATTCCACCTGCCGTACCCCTGGGACTGTGGCTGCTTCTAGGGATGTCCCTATCCAGGAAATCTGCAGGGCTGCTACCTGAAAGTCCGCAAACACCTTCATTTCCCATTACCACATTGACCTAGAGTCACGCCGGGATGCTGGTTTTGGGGCCTCAGTTCTCCAATCTCTGTTTCCTAAATAGGGGGGAAGCGCCTTGCCTCCCTCCTCCCGGAGAACTGCTAGGAGTCTGCCAGACATGTGGATAGAACAACATATCCATGTCCCTAGAAACACAAGATCTTCGTGAAATAGCTCTTGCAGCAAGTTACACCATAAGGACTGAAGCAGGCAGTCGCCAGGACACCACAGAAAGATTCTGGCTAGCAAAATCCAGCAGGGGACCGCCCCTGACGTTGGCTCTGCCCCCAACATCCGGCAACATACAAAAGGGGCGGTCCCCCAGCATCCCTCAGTTCTTTTCCTGTCATCGACTCTCCAGTATCGGTCTCACGGATGCCTCTAGCAGATGAACAACACTCGAAATCGTGTTTTTTTTTTTTTTTTGTTAAAATCACCCACATATCTTCTTCTCCGACTCCTTCTATCAAAGGACACCCCTTGAAGTGCGCTTGCGGCAAACAGATCCCGTTTAAGGACCAGCACATGGCCTATATACGGTGCCTAGGCCCAGAGCACGGCATCAAAGCCAGCAGTTCAACAGCAGGACCAGGATCCGCTGCCAGAAAGCTCTCCAGGGGTTCCTTCTAGAAGATGAATTAAAGGCTATGGAAAAAGACCCTTCCTCCGGGGGATCCTCCCACCATAAGTCCGGGAAACACTACGCAAAGCACCAGGACAAGGATAGGGCCAGATCCCCGAGTCAGGCCTCAGAATCCAGGGCTGGTTCCATCTCCAAGAGGTCAGATAGGTCCCCCTCCCGGGCTTGCTCTCAGCCCCCTCTGGTGAAGGTACGGTCTTTGGGAGGCTTGAGTACAGTCTTCCTTCAGCCTCTTAAGACGAAGAAGGATAGCTGGACATCTGGCTCTGCAGCCAGGCCTGAGGCCTCGGACCGGCATAAGTCCAAACCGGCCCCGAAACAGGGCGCCGACGCATCAGATCGACTCTGGGACTCCAGCCATCGTTTGGTTTCCCAGCCTCCAAGAGGACCGGCCGCCCCTTCAAAAAAGACTGAGCTGACGTCCCTCAAATGGACCTCAGAGCCCAAGCGGGCAACCGACCCAACACAGCCCCACCTACGCCGGCCGACACCGGTCACAAGGGGTCCTCAGAAGAGGAGGTCGAAACCCCCATCCCTGATGACCAGACAAGCGACACTGAGGAGGCCGGGCTGCCCTGAGAACCGACGCCCGACCCGGCTACACCCCAAGGTCCGACGCCCGAACTCGACGACAGGCAGACACCGACACCCGGCCCATTGTCCAGCCTGAATCTGCAAGAGGTGAAAGACCTCTTTAATTTTTGGTGGGATACCATCAAAAAGGACGTGGTGCCCACCGACCCTCCACAGCCTTCTCCTCCTAGGGAACCTGGCAATAGGGCGTTTCCTGAACCCAAGGAGCCTACCCCGCCTCCTAGGGGCATATCCCGTGAAAGGAAAAGACCCTCCCTTCAGGTTTCCCAGTGACTGTCCACCAAAACGCCCCAGAGCCAAACGCCTTACTCTGCCAGGGGGCGACTCATGATGGGATACCTCCGACACTTAGAGGTCACCCTCTCCAATCAGTCTCCCATCACAAGACCCATGAGTCCTACCCAGGTCCCCAACAGATGATCCCTCTTTCTCCGATATCATGCGGCACATTCAGGAGGATATGGGGTGGGAGACAGAAGACTTAGACCCCGAAAGACAGCACCTCGCAAGATACCTCAGGCAGAAAGATCCTAATCCTGTGTTGGTCCCACCGCTGGTGGATACATTTATGACTGTCACCAAGGCAGTGTGGAAATGCCCCCATTCCACTCCGGCAGCACCTAAGAAGGCCGACTGCCTTTACAGGGCACCCATGGATGACCCTTATTTGGCACAACAGCCCTTGGCCGACTCTCTGGTCATTGCAGCCTCACACAACCGGTCTCAAAGACCTCAGCACCTGAGTACTCAGCCACCAGACCAGGAATCTAAACAGCTTGATTCACTGGGAAGATGCATGTACGTGGCTGCTGCATGCTCGATAAGGTCTCTTTACTACCTCATGCACATGGTGCAGTTTCAGAATGCTCTGTGGGAACAGGGCCAGGACCTTAAGGATTTCCCGGAGGGTGAAAAGAAGGAGGAGCCTCTCAACCTCTTCCACACTGGGTCAGACGTGGGGACCCAAGTCTTTCGAGCTGCTTATGACTCCGCAGACTCGGCAGCCTGGGGTGCTGCTACAGGCGTTTGTCTCCAGAGACACTCCTGGTTGAGGGTCTCCGGATTTACCCTGGACGTCCCATATAACGGCTCAGTCCTGTTCGGTGAAGAATCAGAAAGAGTTATCACCAAGTTACAGGACGCTGGGAAGGCAGTCAGGACTGTACAAGCCATGTACAGAGCTAAGGTTGGTTCCTTTCGTAGGAACCAGAATCATTTCCGCGGCCAGCAACAAAGACAGCAGCCACGTTCCGGCCAGCAACCATGGGGCAACTTTAACCGGAAGACTCAATCCAGATTCCCCGCAGGCCAGGGCCCAGAAACACCAAAAATCTGCCCAGCCTGCCAGAACCAACACCACCACAGCATGACTTCTTTCCGGCCCCACCTCTGGATCCGAGGGAATGACAGGTTGGGGGTCACATCCCTTGCCACCTATCAGGGTGGCAGAGGATAACCTCCAACCGGTGGGTTCTTCAACTAGTAAGTCAAGGATACTCTTATCGAGTTCCTCGACCGCCCACCATCAAGGCCTCCTCTGCTCTCCCGTTATTCGAGTCAGCACATCTTGCTCATACAGCAAGAGATCTTGGCACTTCTGGACAAGGATGCCATAGAACCAGTGCCACAGAACCAAAGAGAAGGATATTATTCACACTTCTTCCTGGTTCCCAAAAAGACAGAGGACTTGCGCCCAATCCTGGACCTCAGCGACCTCAACACCTTCGTGTTGTACAAGCACTTCCACATGGTCACCCTTCACTTGGCTCGTGTCGCTGGACATGGAGGATGCATATCTCCATCGCCCCATCACTCGAGCACACTGGAAATTCCTGCGCTTCGAGTTCCTTGGACACCATTATCAGTTCCGAGCACTCCCATTCGGATTGTCCTCTGTTCGTGGCAGCGGCCCTAAGGAGACGGGGCCACTGTGTGTTCCCATACCTAGACGACTAGCTCCTCATGGCCCCCCTCTCTGGAGGCTTTGATAGCCGCGATTCAAGACACTCACTCCCTCTTCGGATCGCTGGGCATTACTACCTGTCAGGAGAAGTCGTGCCTTGTCCCTTCACAGAGGTTGCAATTTATCGGTGCAGTTCTCGACACCAGTCAAGAGAAGGCTTTCCTGCCTCAGGACAGGGCGGAACGCATCTGATCCCTCATAAGGGATATGATGGGGAAAAAAAGTCGGTCCCAGCCAGGACCATTCTTTGCTTGCTTGGACACTTGGCGGCAGCCATCGCAATGTTCCCCTAGCTCGACTTCATATGAGGATTACCCAGTGGATGCTACGAGCTCAATGGGACCAAAAAGAGGATCAACTGCATCAGCTCGTCTGGATCACGGATGCAGTCATCTGAGACTGGCAATGGTGGCTCGTCCCAGAGAACCTTTCCAGATGAGTCCCCTTTTTAGCGCCTGCTCCAACTCTGACTCTCTCCATGGATGCTTCGGGGTCCGGTTGAGGAGCCCACCTGGAAGGAGTCAGGACCCAGGGATCTTGGTCGACCCTGGAGTCTCACCTCCACATCAACATCCTCGAAATGAGGGCAGTCCTGTATGCTCTACAGGCCTTTCAGTCAGAGATCACATCAGGTCTCCTACTGTTACAAACAGACAATACCTCGGTGATGTACTATATCAACAAGAAAGGAGGCACTCACTCCTACCCTCTTTGCAGGGTGGCAAAGAGGGTGTGGGATTGGGTATTACAGCATGGCGCAGAGATTACTGCGGTGCATGTTCCCAGGGTTGACAGCACCATCACAGATTGCCTGAGCTGGTTGCAGGCCAAGGCTCACGAATGGGAACTGCTGCAAGAAGTAGTAGAGGATCTGTTCCACAAATGGGGGACACCAGACTTAGACCTCTTTGCTTCCCTGTACAACGCAAAACTGCCCAATTTCTGCTCGCTAGAGCCAGGGCCTGGTGATGCGTTGTCCCTCTCCTGGACGTGCAGGTTTCTCTTGATCCAGAGGGTTCTACTGAAGCTCCAAGAGGAGGGAGCATCAATGATCCTAGTGGTGCCCTTTTGGCCCAGGCAAATTTGGTTCCCAGTCCTGCACCAGCTGGCCCAGGAACCACCATTTCCCTTGCCGGTCAGCTCACACCTGTTGTCCCAGGAAGCCGGCTTCTTAGTCCACCCGAACCTCAGGTCACTGAACCTGCACGCCTGGCTCCTAAGGACATAGCAGTCCTTAGACACTGGGTTTCGCAGTACGTGGCGGACATTTTAGTAGCGGCAAGAAAACCCTCCACTCATGCCACGAAATGGCGCAGGTTTTGTCTTTGGGCTCAGGCCCATGACTTAGCCCCACTTGATTGCCCTGAGAAGTCAGTGCTGGCCTACCTCCTATTTCTCCATAAAGGTACACCTCTGTGCCATTTAGGCATACCATTCCCCAGTAGGTCAGAGGTCACTAGTGCAGCCAGAGGCCTCCTGCGCTTTCCTGCATGGCATCCTCCACTTGAGACCTCCTATCAAGGATCCGATTCCCCCTTGGGATCTTTTTTTCATCTTAGAGCAGCTCACGCTGCCCCCATTTGAACCAGCCGCGGATTGCAAGCTGTCTTCTCTCTTGGAAGACGCTATTTTTAGTTGCGGTTACTTCCGCCAGAAGAGTTTCTAAACTTCATGCACTCATGTGTAAAGAACCTTACTTTGTTTTTCACAAGGACAGTGTGTTCTTAAGGACAGATCCTAAGATCTTACTTTGAGAGGGCTTTTGCAGTAGGTAATTACATATAGGACTAGCGCGGCAGCGCTGCGGATGAGAAAAATTTCTAGCTAGCAGTCCTGGCGAGGGCCGCCCCCATCCAGGTGACCGGCGTCAGGAGACGTCTGTATAAAGGGGCAGTCCCTGACACCCGCCTTCCAGTTCTTTCCCGTTGTTAGCTCGTGCAGCGCCTCGTGGAAAAGTTTGTGCTTCGTCAGCCCAATCTTCGTCGGTTTTACCGAAATTCTTGGTTTTTTTGACTAATGTCAAGTACCATCGTCTGTGTATGTCGTCCCCTACACCCTCCGAGCACAAAAATAAGTGTGATTCTTCCCTGTGCCTGTTCTGCCTAGGCCCCGATCACCCGGTCGAGAAGTGCCAGCACTGCCTCAGCTTCAACGCGGCTTCCCGGAAAAGGCGGCAGCAATCCCTGGAAGCCCATATTTTGAAGAAAAGAGTTCAATGGAGAAGGAGCTCAAAAAACTGAGGCAGGCATCCACTTCCCCCGAAGGCCATCGGAAGAAGGATAAGGAGAGGAACTGGAACAAGGGCTCTTCTACCACGTCTCCCTTGGGAGCCACCGGGACACAGGTAACGTCCCCTCCGGGGGACCGCTCCTCGACGGCCGCCTTGGAGGTTTCCAAGGGGGCGTCGGCCCGCCCGTCTGGCTCATGCTTGGGCCTTGTGAGCGCCTCCGGGCAAGTGGAGGCCTCCGCCCCCAGTTCGGCTGCAGGCTCGTGGCCTGCTGGCGTGGGCGACTCTGGTAAGTCGGGCGTCGGCTCCTCCGTCCATGCGGTGAAGGCTGGTAAGATGCTCGACCCTTCGGGCGGCGCGCAGCCCCAACTCCACCGGACCAGGCCAGTTCTTCCACTCGGCCTGCCTCCGGTGATGGTTCCCATAAGCCGGACGCCAGGTCCTCCGGCACCCGCCGGGAGCTCACCCTCAAGCTGCATGTCTGCTCCTCCGACGTCCGGCCGGCGAAGGAACTGACAACGGACCCCCCCACGTCCGACGTACCCGGTTCCCCGCAGCCTTCGCTGACGTCTGGGGACCCAGAGTCCCCCCAGTCCGACCCCAGGGATCTTTCCCCCTCCATCCCCAGGCGACACTTGGGATCTTCCTCCTCTGTCATACCGTCCTCCGGTTGGCACACCGGTTCCTCCGATGCCAGGGCCTCCGCCAGCCCCGACGCCGGTTCTACCGACTCCGGAAGACATTCCGCTTCCGGATGTCCACCCTCCGGGCCCTCCAATGTGGACCCGCCCGTGAGGACGCTGGCCGGGCCGTCTGCTCCGGCAGCTCCCCCAGCTCCCGGTTACCCTCCGTCTTATCCGACGCCGACGTGACCGGCGCAGTATCTAGCGCGCAGTACCCGATGCCAGTTTTCCGATGCCTCATTACCCGACCCCAGGCTTTCCAGGCGGGTTTGGATCTCTGCTGGGTATAACCATATCCTTATCCTCCACCTCCTCCTCTTCCACCGCCTACGGCCGCGGTGGACTGCAGGAGACTCTGGCCCCTGGTGAGGCTGAGGCCAGGCTCAGCTCACCAAAGGGGTCGAGAGCCACCTTCCAACAATGGTGCCGTCTCAGGTTCCCATACGTCCAAGGCAGCACACTCCCTCACCACCTCTGGATTCCAGGGCTGTTCCGTCTGGGTCCAGAGAGGGGCAGGACAAGCTTCCCCGGGGACTTCCCAAGGGGTCCGTTCTTCCCACGGGTCGGGAAAGGGAGTCTTTTCCCTCTTCTTCACCCTCGGACTCTTCCGACGGTTGCTTCGAGAGAGATGACGAGCCACGCTGTCCGTCGAAGCCCAGGCCAAGGACTCCTCCAAAGTCTCCTCCAGAAGATCCTTCCTTTACGGAGTTGCTTAGGAAAATCCAGGAGGTTCATCAGTGGCACTCCTTGGAACCAGATCCTCAGCGTCTGAAACTCGCTGAACATCTGGATCTGCCCGTGACAGCTCCTACCTTGGTGCCACCCTGGATAGAGCCTCACGCCAACCTCGTTACCACCATATGGAAACAGCCATCGGCTTTAGCCCCACTTCCTAGGAAGTCGAACAGGCTATATCAGGCTCCTGAAGGTGTTGATTTCCTGGATTCTCACCCTCGTGCCGACTCGGTTGTGATTCGCGCCGCTCATGGCTGGTCGGTCAATCCAAAGCACCTCAGCTCATTGCCACCTGATAAGGAATCCCGCCTTCTGGACCAGTATGGGAGGAAGATTTATGCTTCCTCCACGCTGGGGATCAGGGCCTTGAATTATGTCTGCCATATGGGGGACTACCAGAAGGCCATTCTGACCCAGGTGGAAGCCAAATTGGACTCCCTGCATGACTCCCAAGTCAAGCAGAAGTTGGCTGATCTTGTCCACTCTGCTCGTTCGGCCAGACGACACATGCCTCGTGCAGCATACGATGCAGTGGACACTGCTGGAAGGAGCTCAGCTTTCGCCGTAGGCCTACAGCGTCATGCTTGGCTCCGCGTGTCAGGGTTGGTCCCGGAGGTGCAATCTGCTATCCAGGAAACACCCTTCCGGGGGTTGGTGCTTTTCGGGGGTGATACCATCCCCGTCAGCAACAGCGCCGTCACTTTTACGAACTGAATCGGCCAGGCAAAACCCAGGGAGGCGGGCCACAAAGCGGGCCCCCGCGGCTGCTAAGCCCCGGCCCAAAACAGCAGGTGCTTTAGCTGCGGCACTGCCCACCACCTGACCCCTCCCTCCCCTCTCCCACAGCCTCTGGACTCCCCAGAGGAACCGGTAGGAGGGAGGTTTTCCCTCCACCTTCCAGGCTGGGAGAGGATAACCACAGATTCTTGGGTGCTCCAGCTCATTGTAGAAGGACACTCGATAGAGTTTCATCAGAAACCACCTCGCCACCCCCACCTCTGAAGTCATCTTATTCAAGGGAACATCTTCTCTTGGTCCAGGAGGAAATTTCACCTCTCCTGCTGAAACAAGCAATAGAACCCGTCCCCCTTCATCTGCAAGGGATGGGTTACTATTCCCATTTCTCCCTGGTCCCAAAGAAGACAGATGATCTAAGACCAATTCTGGATCTCAGTTCCCTGAATCTTTTTGTAGAATACAAAAGGTTCAGGATTCTCTCTCTGCAGAGCCTTCTGCCCCTCCTCCGACCGGGTCTATGGCTGTGTGCTCTGGACATGTAGGATGCTTACCTGCACAATTCCATTCCCCCGTCCCACTGCAAATACCTTCATTTTACGTTCCAGGGGGACCACTACCAATTCAAGGCGCTCCCGTTTGGTCTATCCTCTGCTCCCTGAGTATTTAGCAAATGCCTGGCTGTGGTGGAGGCCCACCTGCGTACCAGGGGAGTGCAGGTTTTCCCGTACCTGGACGATTGGCTCCTGGCGGCCTCGTCCAGGGAGGAACTCCTGCACTGCCTTTCCCTTACCCAGCAGGTTTTTGCCTGCCTAGGTATTACCATCAGCCATTCCAAGTCTCATCTGGTCCCATCTCAAAGACTGCAGTTTATTGGGGCAATTCTCGATACGACCACGGGCAAGGCCTTCCTGCCTCCAGACAGGGCGTCCTCCCTCCAGACCCAAATAAGTCTGCTGTCCGACCGCAGGAGGGTCCCTGCCAGGTCGGTCCTTCGCCATCTCGGGTTCATGGCGGCTGCTATCCCGACACTTCCTCGCGCTCGACTTCACTTGAGAATTTCTCAGTGGACTCTACGCTCCCAATGGGATCAGTTGGCGGATGACCTAGATCACCCAGTTCTGGTCTCCTCGCTGATGCTTCGAGACTTGCAGTGGTGGATGGTTAGAGAGAACCTGTTTCGGGGAGTTCCTTTCTTTCGTCCTCCCCCCTCCCGGACTCTAACCACAGACGCCTCGAGCGAAGGCTGAGGAGCTCACCTGGGCCTTCATCGCACCCAGGGCTGCTGGTCCGAGCTAGAACAAGCTCTCCACATCAACATGCTCGAGCTTTGGGCAATGTTGTACGCTCTCCAAGCCCTTCACCAATACATGCTTCCCGGCCACCTAGCTGTCCAGACGGACAATATGTGTGTGGTTTGGTGCATCAGCAAACAGGGAGGGACTCGGTCCTACCCTCTTTGCAGGGAGGCGGTGAGGGTTTGGGATTGGGCAACACAACATGACCTTCACCTCACGGCAGTTCACGTTCCGGGAGTCAAAAACACCCTGGCAGACAAGCTAAGTCGCTCTTCTGCTCTGACTCACGAGTGGGAACTGGACCAAGGGAACCTAGACAGTATCTTCCGACTTTGGGGAACACCACAGGTCAACCTGTTCGTATCCCCTCTCAATGCAAAGCTTCCCATCTTCTGCTCGCTCATTCCAGAGCGAGGCGCTTTTTGGAGAGACACTCTGTCTCTAGACTGGAAGGACAGCTTCGTCTATGCCTTTTCCCCAATTCCACTTATCCCACGAGTCTTGCAGAAACTAGCTTCAGAAGGAGCACGAATGATTCTGATTGCTCCTTTCTGGCCCAGGCAAGTTTGGTTCTCTATTCTACAACAATACTCAGAGGATCCTCCTCTTCCTCTGTCTCGAGGTTTACTGACCCAGGATCAGGGGACCCTGGTCCATCTAGGCCTCAGATCCCTTCAGCTGCACGCATGGCTCCTGCAGACTTCGCTCAGTCCCGTTTTGGGGTGTCTCCCCAAGTGGCGGAGATTTTGGTGGAGGCCAGAAAACCCTCCACCAGATTCACTTACGCCATGAAGTGGAAGAGATTCACTATCTGGGCCGCTTCCAAGAACGCGGAACCTTTTTTCTGCTCAGCGGGGCTTCTGCTGGAGTATCTATGTTGTCTGTTTGACCTGGGTCTCAGTCATTCTTCTCTGAAGGTACACATGGCGGCCATCTCAGCCTATCGTGTTCCCTTTGCAGACAACACTTTCGCTCAATTGGAGGTCTCTAAGACCTTTCTCAGAGGGGTCCTCCATCTGAGACCACCCATCCATACTCCTATTCCCCCTTGGGACTTGAACTTTGTTCTCGAGAAACTTAATTTCCCTCCCTTCGAACCTGCAGCTTCTGCGGATTTGAAGTTCCTTTCGTGGAAGACTCTCTTTCTGGTGGCCATTACTTCCGCTCGGAGAATTTCCGAGCTCCAGGCCCTGATGTGAAAATCCCATTAGCTTGATTTTCAGAAGGAATGTGTTGCTCTTCGCACGAATCCTAAGTTTCTTCTTAAAGTAGTAGCAGAGTCTACTGTAAATCAGTCCATAGAGTTACCTGCCTTTTTCACGCAGTACTCTAATCAAGGGGAGTATTTACTCCATACTATGGATGTTCACCGGATTCTGAGATACTACACTAACAGGACTAGGGATCTCAGAAAGACTGATTTATTGTTCATCTCTTTTGCTCATAAAAGGGAAGGCAATGCTGTTTCTAAGCAATGCCTATTTAAGTGGTTGGCTCGTTGCATCACTTTCTGTTATGACAAATACAACAAGACCCTCCCGGGTCAGGTACGAGGCCACTCTACAAGAGGAGTAGCTGCCTCAGCGGCTTGTTTCAAGAATGTGTCTGCGGCAGACATCTGTGCTGCCGCCACCTGGACTTCCGTTCATACCTTTACTAAACACTACAGTTTGGATATTGCCTCTCATCGTAGAGCAGGCTTCGGGCTGGCTGTTCTGCAAGGCATCCTATCTTGAGGCTTGCACAGCTAGAACTGCTTCTTGGAGTAGTTTTCCTCCTCCCGGTGCCTCTCTTTGTTCCAGACTGCTTGGGATTCAGTCCTGTATGTAATTACCTACTGCAAGAGCCCTCTCGAAGTAAGATAGTACAGTTACGTAAGAACTTACCGTAACAGTAGATCTTCCAGAGAGGCTCTTGCAGTAGGTAATACCTTCCCACCCTCCATCCCCTAGGCTTTTTCAGCTCTTTTCCAGTGAGGAAATAATCGCTCCTCTCTCGTCCGGCCTTTCTGGCCCGTGCGAGAAAGAACTGGGCGGGCATCGAGGACCCCCCTTTATACCGGCGGCGTCTCCTGGCGCGGTCACCCTGACTTATAAGGCGGGTCCCTCACCAGGGACTGCTAGCTAAAATTTTCTGTGGGTTCCTGCACGCCTGCAGCGTCAGTCCTATATGTAATACCTACAAAGAGCCTCTCTCGAAGAACTACTGTTGCAGGTGAGTAACCTGAGATCTTACTTGAGAACAGCTCTTGCAGCGAATCACCATTGGACTGAAGCCGGCCGGCGTCAGAAAAGAATCTAGCTAACCTATCTTCAGCGGGACCCGTCGGCGTTGGTCCCGCCGGCGTCAGGCGTGGGTACTTAAGGGACGTCCCTTAGATTCCCCAGTTCTTTCCGCGTCGACTTGCATGTCTCCGACCCTTGAGTTACAGTCTAGCGCGACGCGTGGTTCAAACTCGCCCGGAAATTTATTTTCTTCAAGCAAGATTCTTGAATGTCCTCTCCGACCTCCGTCACTCCTCCAGTGTGGCTTGGGAAGCAGGTCCTTCAAGGACCCCCACCGTCCTGCGTTTGGTGCCTGGGCCCAGACCACGATACCGGGCCTGTTCGTTCTGCCAAGGGTTCAACAGTCGAACTAGGATCCCGACGTCAAGAGGCCTTCAGGCTTTTTGTTGGAGAGAAGCTGAAGACCATGTACTCAAGGGGAATCATCTTCCGTCCAAGCACGCGGAAAAAAGAAGGAGAAGGCCCCTTCCAGGGGCTTGAGCCCGCAGCTCCGGTTCTCGGTCTGACGGCTCTCCTTCCAGGGCCAGCTCTCAGCCTCCCGGCTGCAGTAAGGATGCCTTCTTCTCAGGCCAAGTCCACCAGGCCGTCGTCCAAATTCATCCAAGGCCTTGGCGAAGTCCGAGAGCGCCACCATCATCAACAAGTCGGGTTCCTGCCCGTTGGTTCCCGTCCGGTCTTCGTCTGTGCCTCCTCGGAAAACCAGGCGGCCTAGACCAGAGCTGGCGACCGTCGTCGGCCGTGCGCCATTCCTCCGATGGAGCCGCCCGTCGGCTGGACGGCCGTCGCCGACAAACCCATCCCAGCGGACGCCCGGTAGGGGACCGGCGTCTACTCCTCCTGAGAAGAGGGTCCTGGCGCCTCCGACCGATGCCGGTCGGGAGTCTTTAACGGAGGACTTAGCGCAACCCGAGGGACCAGACCGGCGACCCGGCCGCCCGAAACTCCCAGGGCACCCTCGCCCTTACCCGAGGCCCCTGTGGAACCGACGCCGGGACCCGGCGACGCCCCTGACACCTGGGCCGTCGTCGGGCCTTTCATGATAAGGATCTATCTTCACTTACTGGTGGGACATCATTAAGAGGGACATGGTCCCCACCTCTCCTCCTCTTCCTCCTCCTCCCGGTTCCTGCACCCCTTCACCATCGAGTCGGCGGGCCGGTTACCTCCCCACCGGAGCCTAGATCCTCTCAGGGAAGATCAAAAAATGGAGACCTCCGACGAAATCCTCTTCTGGGTCACCCAGCCCCAAGAGATCCAGAGACACCGACGTTCGCTGTCGACGGAGGACACAGGATCAGTCTACTCTTCCTCTAGATCCCTATCTCCCCTCCATCCCTTCTCCGGACCCACGTGAGATGCCGAGATCTCCTCCGGATGACCCCTCGTTCATGGATATTATGAGACATATCCAAGAGAACATGGGATGGGATGCAGAAGAACTAGACCCCGAAAGGTTACGCCTCGCCAGATATCTTTGGCAGAAGGACCCCAAGCCTGTGGTGGTACCACCCTTGGTGGACACTTTCGTGGACATCACCAAGGCAGCGTGGAAGCATCCACATACGCTCCCGGCGATGCCGAAAAAAGCTGATCGCTTGTACAAGGCTCCTAAGGATGACCAGTACTTGACGCAGCAGCCTCAGGCCGATTCTCTGGTCATCACAGCCTCACATGACCGGTCACAGAGGCCGCAACATTTGAGCACCCTGCCACCGGACCCAGAGTCCAAGCAGCTGGACGCACTGGGCAGGCGCCGACGTATGCTTCACTTCCATGCGCCATCAGATCCTTAATTATCGCCCACATGGTTCAATTCCAAAGCGCTTTGTGGAACAGGGACTGGAGGCAGCTCAAAAGCTGCCGGAAGGTGAGCAGAAGGAGGAGATGCTTCAGCTCCTCCGTACGGGTTCAGACGTGGGGACTCAAGTGCTTCGAGCCGCGTACGACTCCGCGGACTCATCGGCCCGAGCAGCAGCTTCTGGTGTATGCCTCCGGAGACACTCCTGGTTACGCGTCTCTGGTTTTACCCCGGACGTCCAGAAGAACATTATGGATGCTCCATTCGAGGGAGAAGTCCTGTTTGGTAATCCTTCCGAGAAGATCATTACCAAACTTCAAGAGGCGGGAAGGTGGGAAGGTCGGTTCAAGCCATACCGACCCAAGCTTGGTTCCTTTCATAGGAACCAAACGTTTAATGTGAGCGAACACAGAGCAGCAGCCTCCGCTACATCAGAGGGGCTCCGGCTCCAGAACCAGGAAAACAGCCCACCAGCGAGGTCAGCGTTCTCCTAGGCCAGCCCAGCCAGCAGGCCCATCTGCCCGCCACAGCCTGACTCCTTTCGCCCCGCCCTCAGGATCAGCGAGGAATCATGGTGAAAGTCGCATTGCAAACTTCCTGCCGGGATGGCAGGCTATAACCACCGACAGGTGGGTTCTTCCAGTTGGTCAGTCTAGGCCACTTTATAGGTGTGAAAAAGCCACCCTCGAGGGCCTCCTTTGCTCTCCGGTATCGGGTCAGCACAAAAATTTGATCTGGCAAGAGTACTCGGCGCTCCTGCGAAAGGAGGCGATAGAAATACGTCCCGGAGAACCAGAGAGGACAAGGATATTATTCTCAGTTCTTCCTGGTTCCCAAGAAACAAGGGACCTCCATCCGATTCTGGACCTCAGCGACCTCAGCGTGTCGATCGCCTACAAAAGATTCCATGGTGACTTTTCGGGTCTTATTCCCATGCTGAAACAGGCGCCTTTTAGCGTCTTTAGGCGTGCAGGACGCCTGCATATCCCTATAGCTCAAGGCACCAGAGGTTCCTGCGCTTGAGTTTCTCGACCACCACTTTCAGTTCGAGCTCTTCCGTTCGGACTGTCATCCGCACCAAGGGTCTTTACCAAGTGCATGGCAGTTGTGGCAGCATCTCTGAGGAGACAGGGCCACTATGTGTTCCCGTACCTGGACGACTGGCTTCTCATGGCCGCCTCCAGAGAGGCGTCTCTCGCAGTCCAGAGCACCCAGGATCTGTTCCAATCTCTGGGCATTCTCATAAATTACGAGAAGTCTTTCCTGGTACCGTCGCAGAAACTGCAGTTTATAGGCGCAGTACTGGACACTGTTCAGGGAAGAGCTTTTCTTCGAGCGACAAGCGGGCGCATCAGATCCCTCATAGGTTGTTGTCGAAAAAGATCGTACCTGCCAGGTGGGTCCTCGCTTTGCTGGGACACATGGCTCGGCCATTCCTACTGTCCCCTTTGCAAGGCTCCACATGTGGGTAACCAGTGGATGCTCAAGTGCAATGGGACCAAAGCAAGACCACTTGCAGCATCCGGTCAGGATCACGAATTCAGTGATCCGAGACTGGCAGTGGTGGCTAGTCCCAGGGTCGCTCTCCACAGGCGTCCCGTTTGTAGCAACATCCCTGGAGGTAACCCTCACCACGGACGCCTCAGGTCTTGGGTGGGGGGGCGCACCTGGACGGGGTAAAGTCCCAGGGTACGTGGACCCTGTTGGAAGCTCATCTCCATATCAATGTCTTAGAGATGAGGGCGGTTCTCTGTGCCCTGCAGGCCTTTCAGTCAGTAATTCCACCGTGTACTCTCCTGTTTCAGACAGACAACACGGCGGTGATGTATTACCTCAACAAACAAGGCGCACCTCTTACCCCCTTTGCAGGGAGGCCATGAGGGTGTGGGATTGAGTGTGGACACAGCTCAAATCCAAGTCACTGTGCATGTTCCGGGGTGGACAACACAGTACTGAGCGGCCTGGATGGAGTCCCAGGCCAGAATCACAGTGGGAACTTCTTCAAGGTAGCAGAGGATCTGTTTCTTAGTTTGGGAATTCTAGAACTAGACTTATTGCATCCCCATCCAGCATAAAACTGCCCAATTTTTGCTCGCTAGATCCAGAGCCTGGTGTTTTCTGGCGAGCCGCGTGTATCCCTCTCCTGGGCGAACAGATTCCTCTACACTCTTCCTCCCTTCCTGTTGATCCAGAGGTTCTTCTCAAACTGCGCAGGAGCACGTCTCATGATCCTGGTGGCCTATTCTGGCCCAGGCAGATCTGGTTCCTTTGTTGGTACAACTATCTAGGAACCCCGCTCCCAGTGCCGCTCAGCTCCCACCTCCTGTCTCCAGGAGAAGGTTCATAGTCCATCCGGACCTCGCTCTCTGAACCTGCATGTTGGCTCCTAGAGACATAGCCATCTTGCGTCCGCGGGGTCCGCAAGAAGTTCTTTCTGCAGCCAAGCAATGACACGTGCGACATATGCCATGAAATGGTGCAGTTTTGTTTATGGTCACGAGCTCGTGATCTTTCTCCCCTTAGGTTGTCCTGTGGGAGTAGTGTTGGATTACCTCTCTCCCTTTTTCATTCAGACTAGCCTACTCCTCTAGTAAAGTCACCTCTGTGCCATTTCTGCCTATCACCTCCCGGTGTGACATCACAGTAGCTCAGTTGGGCGCCTAAGAATTTCTTAGGGAGTGTTACACCTTAGGCCTCCCATTAGGGACCCTGTGCCTCCATGGGATCTGCTCTTTGTCCTGGAACAGCTCACACCCCCTTGAACCCGCCCGCAGTTGAAGCTACGTTTTCTGTCGTGGAAAACATTATTTTAGTTGCTGTTACTTCAGCAAAATTTCTGAGCTTCATGCTCTTATGTGCAAGAGCCTTATTTAGTTTTCCACGGGACAGAGTATCCTGAGGGCAGAATCCCAAGTTTTTACCTAAGGTGGTCTCTTCACTCTCTAAACCAGGATATTGACCTTCGGTCTACTTTCGAGTTATTCTAATAGAGGAGAGGCTTTGCTCTACATCTGGATGTTCAGCAGCCTAGTATTACCTCAACAGAACTAAACCCTCTCGTGGTTCTGAACAGCTTTTTGTTCCTTCTCTGAGAGAATGATGGGCCAATCAGTATCAAACAGTCTCTGTCTCGCTGGCATCTGGTGTATCTCATACTGTTATGATATCAAACAAAAGCCCTCCGGGCTCTGTCCGGGGTCATTCTACTAGGGGTGTGGCACATCCTTTGCAGCACTAAACGTTTCCACCTGTGCTATTTGTGCTGCAGCCACTGGAGCTCTGTGCATACCTTTATCAGGCATTATAGCCTGGACGCCCTCCGTGAAGAGCTGGTTCGACCTTACGGTGCTACAGGGTCTCTGTCCTAGGTTCAGGACCTGGAATGTATTTTCTATGTTTCCTCCTCCCGGAATTTCTGTCAGCGTTACTGCTTGGGAATCGGTCCTGATGGTGTAACCTGCTGCAATAGCTGTGTCTCGAAGTAAGATAGTACAGTTACGTAAGAACTTACCGTAACAGTAGATCTTCGAGAACAGCTCTTGCAGCAGGTACCTTCCCGCCCACCTTCCCCCTTGGAGGAGGCATGGCTTTGCCTTTTCATGTTGGGATTTCCTCCTTTATTTTCCTCTGACGGTGGATCCTCGGTCTCCCACTCTGATGTCAGCCTGCGGCCGGAAGTCTCCGGCGGGAGAACTGGGGAATCTGGCGGGACCGCCCCTTAAGTACCACGCCTGGCGTCGGGAGGCGGGACCCGGCGTTAGAGCGGTCCCGCTGAAAATAACTAGCTAGAATTTTCCGTGGGGTCTGGCCTGCGGCTTCAGTCAAATGGTGTAACCTGCTGCAAGGCTGTTCTGAAGATCTACCATTACGGTAAGTTCTTACGTAACTGTACTTTTCTAGGGACATGGATATGTTGTTCATCCACACTGTCCCTGCAGGTTCCTTGTCACTTTAAATCTTGCCGGAAGGTCTTCAAGCTGGCTCCTCCCACCCACCCGGGTGGTAAAACTCTCGGCTCCACCGCATGACGCCAGATCTTCCTTACCGCTTGGAAACTCAGGTTCCCTCCTTAACGCTCTGTGTGATAGACTGGATCCCTAATTCTTCGGTTTGTCCGAAACTCATTTTAAAATTTTCAAGACTTTGGTCATCTTTCTCCCTCGCGACTGCGGTGGACAAATCGACTCCCGGTTTTCGGTGGTGCCCTTGTGGGCAGAAGATGTCCAGGATGGACCCGCACTCCACGTGCATCTACTGCCTTGGCCTAGAACACGACCCGCAGGCCCCGCAAGTCATGCTGTTCATTCTCAGCCAATGTCCTGGAAGACCGCACTGCCCAGTTAAAGCTAGGGTGCCCTGAGAAGCGCTACCCACCGGTTAAGTCGAAGGAGGCCCGTTGGGCGGTTACCGCGGCGGCTGGCTCGGCTGAGCAGCTCGAGCAGATGATCGCCCTCGAGGAGGAGGGGGCCCAGGCCGCATCTTCCTCCTCCTCGGTCGCAGCATTTATCCCGCTCTCTTTGGGTACCTCGTATTCAGCTTCGTTCAAGGAGCTTTGCCAGTCCCTTTCCACGAAGGGAGAGGGGCCATCGGGACATTCCTCTCGGCCCAAAAAGAAGGATTCTAAGTGTAAGTCCGATCGTCGGCGTTCGTGGGAGCGAGAGAGGTCTCCTTCCCCGGACAGTCGACTTCGGTCGAGGTTGCGGCTAAGGCCGCTGGCTTCACGGCGTCCCCGTCAGGCCAGCCGGCCGAGACTCCAGTCGACGCGGTCGAGATTTTTCTTGACCCGTCGAACGGGCTGTCAACTGGTGAAGTAGACAACCCTTCTTCGCCAGTTCCCCCGGTGGAGACCGAGGATCTGCCTGCGCCCCCGGTGCAGCAGTCCCCGGTTAAGGTGTCTGAGCCAAGGGAAGAGCGGGTGTCTCCCACTCCTTCCCAGACCCGTACTCTGAAACACCGAGGATCTCGGTCTCTGACTTCTTCTCGATCCAGCCAATCCCGCCGATTTCGACGGTCTCGGTCTCAGCACCGAGGTAAGCGGCGCCGCCACTCGTCCTCGTCTTCCTCCTCAGAAGAGGAGAGGTTTTGGCACAAATTGCGTCTATGCTACGAGGACCTGATGTGGCAGCAGTTACTTCTGTCCAGGAGCAAGTCTACGCCTGCGCCTTCCCCGGCCATCAAGTGGCTGACACCCGAGCGGCCGAAACAACCCCTCGCTGCACTCGAGCTGCCCAAGCCTGGGCCAGTTGTTCGGCTGAAACCTGCTGCCCCACCGATTTGTGGTGGAACCTCCGCCTCCACGACCGAAATCGGGGGCGCCAACCAAGGACTCTCGGTCGGGTCAAGGCCTGCCCCACAGGTTGTCAGTCACCCTCACTCCCGACCATCCTCGGCAGGTGAAGGGTGGCTCAGGCCCTAGTCAGCTCTTCATGGACTCCTCGGAGTCCGACGACGACTCCTCCCTGTTCTCCAGGCCAGTTGACCTGGAGTCCTCTGGGGGCTAGTCGTTAGACGAAAGCCCAGCATCCTTCATGGGTTTGCTTCGGCTCATCTCGGAGTCCACCGGGATGCAGCTTGAGCCCGTATCCAAACGGGCCAAGTATCCCTTGACGGAGATACTGGACCGAGGGGATTCACTGGTGGCTGAGGCCATTGTTGGCCCAGCCTTGGAGCTTTGGCAGCAGCCTGCTTCCTGCCCTGCACCCTCGGCCAGGAAGTATGCGGTCCCTACCGGCCTCTTTGCCGGGTTTGGACACCCTCTGCCGAGGGTTGGTCACCGACAGCGTTTTCTGGCGTTCGGGAAAGCAGGGGCGTGGACAAGCCCCCTGACTAGTCCAAAAAGCTAGACTACGCCGGGCGCAAGGTGTACGCTGCGTCCTCCCTTGGCCTCCGCCAGGCCAGCTCGGCCATGCTGATGGCACACTTCTCCCACGCCCTCATGGGCTCCCTGGATGAGGTGATCCCTCGTCTCCCGGCCAACCTGCAGCCCACGGTCCAGCAGGTATGGGACCAGGGTAGGGCGGTGGCGAAGCTTCAGCTCCAAACAGCTCTGGACATAGGAGACTCCTGTGCCAGATCGGTTGCGGCCGCGGTGGCCATGCGCCGCAGAGCATGGCTGAGGATATCCACCTTCACAGCGGATACCCAGCACAAATTGGCAGATGGACCCTTCTTGGGGACCGACTTCTTCGGCCCTGGAGTGGAAGGTCACCTCCAGCGGATCGAGAAGTCCAATGCCACTCTGGACTCTGTCACCTCTGCCCAGAAGGACAGAGGCCGCCGACAGCAGCAGCACAAGTCCTTTCGTCCTTCTGTGCCTGTGGCACGTCCAGCCCAACAGCACCAGCACCAGGGCCAGCAGGCTCGCGCTTGGCATCCCAAACACAAGCCCGCGGCTTCCTCTAACAGGAAGCAGGGAGGTAAAGGCCCAGGAGGTCCTTCGGCCGGTCCCTCCTCCAAGCCTGCCCAGAGATGGGTTGAGGGGTGTCGCCCCCAGTCTCATCACTCCCCCCCAGGTTCCCCCTGTGGGGGGACGGCTCCGCCACTTCCTTTCCGCCTGGTCCGCTATCGCCACGGACCGCTGGGTGTTGGAGGTGGTAGGGAAGGGCCTGCCTCTGGAGTTCGAGCAGGCCCCACCCTTCCGAGCTGTCGCCCCTCGGGGGGGCCACGGGGTCCGCAGCCTCGCTGTCGGCCTGCCGAGCCGATATTGCCCTGCTCCTCGAAAAAGTGGTGATCAGGAAGGTGGCGGATCCTCCTCCAGACCCAGGGTTTGTGTCCAGGTATTTCCTGGTCCCAAAACGGACGGGGGGCTGGCGCCCCATTCTCGACCTGCACGACCTGAACAGGTTCCTAAGGTCTCAGACCTTCAGGATGGTCACTCTGGCTCAGATAATCCCATCCTTGGAATGAGGCGTGTGGTTCTGTTCCCTGGACCTTCAGGACGCGTTCTTTCACGTCCCAATCCGTCATTCCCATCAGAGATTCCTCCGCTTCAGAGCGGGAGGATCTCTTCAGGTTCAGGCCATGCCTTCGGCCTCTCCCCTAGCTCCCAGGGTCTTCACCAAATGCATGGCAGTGGTGACAGCATTCTCTTGGCGCCTGAAGGGTCGGGTGTACCCTACTTGGACGACTGGCTGATTGCAGCCTCCAAGCGGAGGTGGAGGCGGTCCAGAGATCTGGCCCTCCAGGTTTGCTCTCAGATTAGCCTCCTCATCAGCGAGGCCAAGTCGGAACTTCGTGCCAAAGCAGGTGATACATTTCATCAGGGCAGAGCTCAACTCTCTTGAACCAGAGCACGGCTCCCAGCGGACAGGGCGAGGTTCTTTCCTCCTTTGCCCAATCATTTCAGGTTGGGCAATGGTACCCTGCCCGGGACTTCCTGCGCCTCCTGGGCCTCATGGCAGCCTGCACCAGCATGGTCCATTGGGCCCGCTGGTACATGCGTCCCCTTCAGTGGGGACTGGCCAGTCAGTGGTCACAGCACTTCAATCCACTGGATCAGCTAGTGACAATGACCCAGGGGATGTGGAACGCTCTCCAGTGGTGGACCATTCCAGCACATCTGCAGGAGGGCATCCCATTTGTCCGCCCTGAGCCGACGGTCTCTCTATCGACCGATGCCTCTCTGATGGGTTGGGGTGCCCATCTGGGGGAGCACAGAGCGCACAGCCTCTGATCCCCTCGGGAGTCCCGATGCCACATCAACCTGCTAGAGCTTCAAGTGGTTTGTCTAGCCCTCACCGCCTTTGCTCCGTTTCTACGGGGTCAAGTAGTTCAGGCCCAGATGGACAATACCACGACCATGTACTACCTGAACCACCAAGGCGGGACACGCTCCATGCCTCTGTGCAGGGAAGCTCTCCGCATTTGGTCACTTATGCGCAGCCTGGAGGCGGATCACCTCGCCATTCATGTGGCAGGAGCCTCCAACACCCTGGCCAATGCCCTAAGCCGGATAGGGGCTGCGTCTCACGAGTGGTCTCTCCTGCCGGAGGTAGTACAAGATCTCTTCTCCCACTGGGGCACGCCTCAGGCGGACCTGTTAGTCTCAGCTTCGCATTCTCCCTGGAGGCAGTTTCATGCCTGCCCCCCTCAGCAGGGCTCGCTGCAGGGGATGCCTTTTCGAGGCCGTGGACCCCGGGCCTCTTCTACACCTTTCCCCCATTTCCCTTGATCCACAAGGTGCTTCTCAAGGTGAGGAGGGACAAGGCGCAGGTGATTCTGGTAGCCCCAGACTGGCCCCGCCAGTTCTGGTATCCAGATCTCCTCAGTCTCAGCTCCAGGCCCCCGAGGCGGCTCCCAGCCCGCCCGGACCTGATCTCAGTCAATCAGGGGAAGGTATTCCATCCGGACCTTCAATCCCTGCACCCGACGGCCTCGTTCCTGAGCGGCTAGAGTTCCAGGCCTTGGGTCTTTCCGACGAGGTCCTCAGCGTCGTTGAGGTGTCCCGTAAGGAGTTGACCAGAAAATGCCACGCCTTCAAATGGAAGAGGTTCTCCATTTGGTGTCAGAGCAAGGGTCTGGACCCTTCCTCCTGTTTCTTGGCAAGCATTCTGGACTACCTGTGGTCCCTTTCACAGCGAAGGCTTCGGTCGACGACCCTTAAGGTGCACCTGGCAGCCATCTCTGCTTACCGGGCGCGGGCCGGGAGGCAGTCGGTGGTGCAGGAGAAGGTGGTCGGGCTTTTCAAGGCCTTGATCACATATCCCGTCCAGTCGAGAACCTCCACCTCCGTGGGATCTACTGCTGGTATTGGCTAAGCTCATGGGCAAGCCATTCAAACCGATGCACAGGTGTGACATCTCTGCCTGTGTCGTGGAAGACCGCCTTCTTGGTGGCTATCACGTCAGCCAGAAGGATGGGAGAGCTCCAGGCGCTTTCCATCGAGTCTCCTTATCTGGTCTTCCACAGGGACAAGGTTGTCCTGCGCCCCCACCCGAAATTCCTTCCGAAGGTAGTGTCAGAGTTTCACCTTAACCAGGTGTTGACTCTGCCGGTGTTCTACCCCAGTCACACCTCGGAGGCCGAATATAGGCTCCATACTTTGGACCCTAGAAGAGCGCTCACTTATTATAAGGAGCGGACGGCTGAAGTTCAGGGAGAGGTTCGCCAGCTGTTTGTCACCTACGCTGAAGCTGCACCTGGCAGACCTGCAGCCAAGCGGACGATAGGCAGGTGGGTCACCTCCTGCATAGATCTCTGCTATAGGTTGGCGGGCATGGAGCCTCGCAGAGGGATAAAAGCTCATTCTACCCGCCATACCGCTGCATCGGTGGCTGCTTCCAGGGACGTCTCTATCCAGGAAATCTGCAGGGCTGCTACCTGGAAGTCAGCACATACCTTCATCACCCATTACCATATCGACCTTGAGTCATGCCGGGATGCTAGTTTTGTGGCCTCGGTTCTCCAGTCTTTATTCCCTAAGTAGGGGGTGTGTACCTTGCCTCCCTCCTTCCGGAGAACGGCTAGGAGTCTGCCAGACAGTGTGGATGAACAACATATCCATGTCCCTAGAAATACAGGTTACTCGCCTGTAACAGGAGTTCTAGGAATGGTATATGTTGTTCATCCACATGACCCACCCGACCTCAACGCACAACCTGGCTTCCAGCGGGCTAGATCTGGCGTCATGGGGCGGAGCCGAGAGTTTACCACCCGGGTGGGTGGGTGGGAGGAACCAGCTTGAAGAACTTCCGGCAAGATTTAAAGCGGCAAGGAACCTGCCAGTCAGTGTGGATGAACAACATATACCATTCCTAGAATTCCTGTTACACTTGAGTAACCTGTATTTTTCTGCCATTCTAAGCATGCGTTCTATCATTTCCTTGTCTGTTTCCTCCCTGAGACGGGGGAGGTCTGTATACAACCCCTGTGTGGATTGTGGTGCCATTTCCTGTCTCCAGGGAGACTCACAGTGCCTCCTCTCCTCCCTGTTTACCGTTTAGATCTTACTTCAAGAGGGTTCCTTCAGTAGGTCATCATATAGGACTGGCACCACCTGGTGTCGGGCCTCACGGCAGACTTTTCTAGCAATACCTGACGGGGGACCGTCTACCTGTCACGTGACTGATGTTAGCATGACTGTATATAGTGGGCGGTCCCCACGCCCGCCCTCCAGTTCTTTCCCGACATCGCCTCGTGTCAGTCACATTGCAGACTTCTATATAGCGATCGTCGAGAAAGTGTCTTGCGTCGGAATATCCTCAGCTAATTTTTCCAACTATTTCATGTTTATTATTGATGTCTTCACCAAAGAAGTGCTCGTCCTGTGGCACGCAGATCCCGCACAAAGACTGTCACCTCAAGTGTGTCTTCTGTTTAGGCCCAAACCATCCGGTCTCCTCCTGCCCTGAGTTCCAGACTTTTAACCAGGCTACAAAAAAAAGAGGAGACAGCAGGCTTTGGAGGCCCATCTGCTAAAAGCCCGCCTGGGCTTCCCTCTTGAAGATGGATCAGCTTAGACATTCTTCGTCTGAAAAGGCTTCTTCTAAAATACATGAGAAATCTAGGGAGGCGGAGTGCTCTGCGGACGATGCCAAGCCCTCGGCGAGAGGCAAGGCCAACCGCTTGCCAGCGCAAGCAGGACGGTAAGTCTGGTAAATTGGCGTGGTCAGTCAGCCGTTGGCTCCTCTGACGACTGCACCGCCTCAGCTGATAAGTCGGCCCCCGGCTCCTCTGGGGACCACGCGGCGGCCGGTAAGACGACTACCCAGGCTGTAGGTACTCGCCCAGCACCGGTCGATAAGACGGCCAGGGGCTCCTCTCCCACCTGACTCCACCCGATAAGTCGGCCGTCCCGGACTACCACACTGGTGCGGTTCCCCCATTGGGGCCTGACAGCGTCTCACCCGATGTCCGGCGGAACCAGAGGGAGAAAGCCCCTCTCCCTCCTCCTCCCTTGCCCGTACCCTCCAATTCCCCAGCGGGTACCTCCGGTGATGACAACGGAGAGCTCCTCGAATCTGCCGATGCCTCAGGGTCTGCTCCGCTTTCCCCTCTCAGGGTCAAGGAGAAGGAGGCTCCTCTTCGGCCATCTGGCCTTACTATTGAGGCTCCTCCTCCGCCTTCAGGAGGGCTCCCGGCACATCCGACACCAGGTGTCCTGACGACAGTCCCGCAGCCGGGACTGGCTGTCCAGCCTCTGCCTTTGGCCCCAATACTGGATCAGGTCCTGCCGCCAGAGCCCCTTCGTCCAGAACCGACGCCGGTTCCTCCGATGCCGGACCCCCTTCCCGCACCGGATCGGGTAGTGCCAGTTCCGACGTTGGTTCCCCCGATGTGGGCTGTCCCGACTCCGGACCCTCTACCTGTTTATACAACGGCGGGTCCGACGTAGGTACCCCCGATGCCAGATCTGATGACGGGGATTTATACCAGACCCCGAACTGTCCCGCTACCCGCAAAGGGTATCCTGGGGGCTACTACGGGGAGGGGTGGCGCCACCCACCACCCAGGACTGGAGTAATTTTGTGCAGTTCTACCCTGGATCCAGTCCCTACTTGAACTTTCAAGGATTCCAGGGTTATTACCCTCCACCGGTTCCTGCTTCTCCTCCTCAGCCCTCAGGGCCTTGCACTTAGGTCTGTGAGGTCAATGTACCGATCGGGCTCCCAACAACAGCAGCAGCCCTTTCGGTAAAGGACCTGGAGGCAGAGAAAGAATGCTCAGGTGCGCCGCCAGGGGAAGCGGAAGGCCACGGGTACTGCCACCCCTCCTGCCTCCAAAAATCAGAGACATTCAGGAGGCCCTCCCCCTGAACGTCCTGCAACTTTTTGACTCTCCGACCTCACTGCCTCCTCAGTCTCCCGACGGGGAGCAGGTGGGGGGGGGGGTCGCCCGCCACACGCAGGAGTGGAGAGCGATCACCTCCGACAAATTGGTCCTGCAACTATTGTCCGTTGAACACACCATAGAATTTCTGGAAATCCCTCCAGAAACTCTACCAAAAAAGTCCTCTTATTCTCGGGACCAGGCCCTCCTACTTCGCGAGGAGGTAAACTCACTCTTGCTCAAAGAAGCAATCGAGCAGGTCCCCTTCTGGCATTGGGGAAGGGGATTTTACTCCCACTTTTTCCTGGTTCCAAAAAAGACTGGGACTTCAGACCCATATTCGACCCAAGTCAACTAAATCAGTTTGTCGAGTACAAAAAATTTCGAATGCTGACACTCCAGAGCCTCCTCCCTCTCCTCGTGGAGAACCACTGGCTGTGTGCACTGGATATGCAGTATGCCTACCTGCACATCCCCATCTTCCCCAGCCACCACCGATCCCTGCACTTTCGCTTCCAAGGGGAACACTTCCAGTTCCAGGCGCTCCCTTTTGGTCTATCTTCGGCACCACGGGTTTTTATCATGTGCCTGGTGGTGGTTGCGGCGTTCCTACGCCGCAGGGGTATTGCAGTTTTCCCTTACCTGGACGATTGTTTGATTTCAGCCCCATCCAGGGATTCTTTGTTGGAGGCTCTTACCTTTACCCTGAACCTTTTCAGCAGACTAGGGATCACAGTCAGTGTTCCCAAGTCATCCCTTATCCTTGCCCAGAGACTTCAATTCATTGGGAAAGTCCTGGATACGGTCCAGTGCAGAGCCTTCCTGCCTCCAGACAGGGTGGAGACCCTTATCTGTCAGGACTACAAAGTGGCTTCTCACAGAACCATCCCAGCTCGGGAGGTTCTACGCTTTCTGGGCCTGATAGCGGTCGCCATCACAACTGTTCCCCTAGCAAGACTTGACATGAGAGTCACTCAGTGGTCATTGCAGGTGCAGTGGGATCAGCTCCTTGACGACCTGGACTATCCGGTTCTGGTCTCCTCTGTGTTTCAGAAAGAATTGCAGTGGTGGAGGGATTCTCACAATCTTTCCGTGGGACTTTCCTTTCGGAGCCCTGCACCACTAGCTACCGTCACCACAGATGCCTCGAATATGGGGTGGGGAGCTCGTCTTGGGGAGCACCAAGCCCGGGGACTATGGTCCGGCGTGGAGACTCCTTTGCACATCAACGTTCTGGAGTTGAGGGCGGTCCTGTACGCCTTACAGGCCTTTCAGACCCTACTTCCAAAGGGATCATTGCTAATCCAAACGGACAACATGTCGGTAGTTTGGTGCATCAACAAACAAGGAGGAACCCGGTCGTACTCCCTGTGCAGGGAGGCAACGCGGGTGTGGAACTGGGCAGTTCAGCACCATCTGGTCCTTGTGGCTGTGCACGTTCCGGGTGTTTTAAACATCCTGGTGGACAGCAGTCTCAGCAGATCTCGGACCCTAGCTCACGAGTGGGAACCGCATCAGGAAGTGGTGAAATCCATCTTCCAACTTTGGGGGTGTCCGGAAATCGACCTCATCGCCTCCGAATCCAACACAGAACTTCCCAGATTTTACTCGCTCGTTCTAGGGCACGTTACTTTCTGGAACGACGCATTGTCTCTATCTTGGACAGGTAAATTTGTGTACGCATTCCCTCTGTTTCCCATTCTGCAGAGGGTTCTTCTCAACCTTCGAGCGGAGAAGGCAAGGATGATCCTCATCACTCCTCTCTGGCCGAGACAGATCTGGTTCCCGCTGCTGCAGCAGCTTTCCATGGAACCACCGGTTCCACTTCCAGTGACTCACAACCTCCTGACCCAGGATCGAGGTCGACTATTGCACCCGAGGCTCAGGACCCTGCAACTCCATGCGTGGCTCCTGCAGACTTAGCTATCTCCCTTTTTGGGGTTTCCTCCAGTGTTGCTCATGTCCTCTTTGAGGCTAGAAAGCCCTCTACCCGTTCCACTTATGCCATGAAGTGGAAGGGGTTTTCCATCTGGGCGACCGCTAATGGTTGGAACCCCTTCTCTTGCTTGGCCCCACAAGTCATGGAATACCTCCTTCACTTATCAGACTCCGGTCTGTCTTACTCTTCTTTGATGGTCCATATCTCAGCATACCACGAGGTAGTGGATGGTAAACCCGCGGCTCAGCTGGAGGTCTCAAAAAACTTTCTGAAAGGGATTCTCCATCTGAAACCTCCCATCCGCAGCCCAACTCCACCTTGTGATTTGAGCTTCATACTGGAAAAGCTCACCCTTCCTCCTTTCAAGCCAGCTATGAGCTGTGATTTTTGCTTCCTGTCTTGGAAGGTGCTTTTTCTTGTGGCTATCACGTCAGCCCAAAGGATTTCGGAACTTCATGCTCTAGTCTGCAAGGAGCCCTATCTGATTTTCCATAGGGACTGGGCAGTCCTCAGAACTCACCCGAAGTTTCTTCCCAAGGTGGTGTCAGAAGCCTCACTGAATCAATCAGTAGAGCTTCTGATGTATTATCCGTCCCCCTCTAACAGAGGTGAGGCACTCCTTCGTACAGTGGACGTCCATCGGATTCTCCGGTGTTACACCCACCGGACCAAAGAGTTCCGCTCTTGCGACCAGTTGTTTGTTTCCTTTGCCCTGAGATTGAAGGGCAAACTGGTTTCTAAACAGGGCCTGTCCAAGTGGTTAGGCTACTGCATTAGATTCTGTTACCAGAAGTACGAAAAGCCTCTGCCGGGTTCTATCAGAGGTCATTCTACCAGGGGCATGGCTGCCTCCGTCGCCTTCCTACAGAACGTTTCTGCAGGTGACATTATGTGCTGCTGCTACTTGGAGTTCTGTCCATACCTTTTCCAAGCATTATAGTCTGGACATTGCTTCTAGGCGGAGGGCTGGCTTTGGCCTTGCCATCCTACAGGGCCTTCTGTCCTAAGACTGGGTCCATTTTGGATTTCAGTTTTTTCTGTTGGAGTTAGTTTTCCTCCTCCCTAGTTTCTCTCGGTCTCTCCTTTGAGGGACTGCTTGGGACTCTGTCCTATAGGTGATGACCTACTGAAGGAACCCTCTCGAAGTAAGATAGTACAGTTACGTAGGAATTTACCATAGCAGTAGATCTTTGAGAGAGGTTCCTTCAGTAGGTCATATTTTTCCCTCCCTCCTTCCCCTCATTTCTGTTTTTACAGAGACTCCAAATCCTATTCGCTCCTGCTATCACGCCTCTTCCTGGCTCCGGCGGGAGAACTGGAGGGCGGGCGTGGTGACCGCTCACTATATACAGTCACGCTGATGTCAGTCACGTGACGTCAGGTGGGTGGTCCTCTGTCAGGTATTGCTAGAAAAGTCTGCTGTGCAGCCCAACGCCAGGTGGTGCCAGTCGTATAGGTAATGACCTACTGAAGGAACCTCTCTTGAAGATCTGTTGTTACGGTAAGTTACTATGTAACTGTACTTTCCATTGCTTTGCTCCCTTCCCTTACGTAGAGAGCTACTACTCCTCCACTTTTACCCTCCATGTTCCTCCTGTAGATTGTGTACCCTAGTATGTTGACATCCCAGTCATGGTTCTCTGTGTACGGTGTTCCTGTGACTGCCGCGATATCCAGGCGTGTCTCTTTCATCAAGGCCACTAGTTCAGGGTGCTTGTTACCCAGGCTGCGGGCAGTGTTACTCATCACCCTTCATTTTTTATGGCCTTACCCCTTTTAGCCCCATCCCAGTCCTTACTGCATTTGCCTGTTTCTCCATTTACCCCATCCTGCTCCCTATCAACTTCTTTACCTTAGTGTTTACCTCTCTAAATACCCTGTTTTGTGAGGGGTGGCAGGGATTTCCATGCTCCTTTTCAGTGCCTCCCCCTTGGCTAGTTTAAATGCTTGCCAGTGAAGCATTTAAACCTATCACCTAGGATCCTGGTTCTCCTCCCGGACAGATGCAGACCATCGTGCCAGTATAGGCCTGCATCCCTCCAGGTGGACCCCAGTCCCCAGTGAAGTCATAACCCTGAGCTTCGCACCAGTTTTTCAGCCATTTATTGAATCCCATGGTGCATAGTACCCTAACCTCACCCATGCCATAGACAGCACCTCCGAGAAGGTTACCGTGCATGCTACTTGTCTAAGGCCCTTCCCCAACTCTACAAACTCTTCATGCACTGCTCTGATCCCATTCCCAGCCAGGTCATTTGTCCCTAAGTGGATAATGACATCCAGCTCCCTCTCATGTGCAGCTGCTTCCTCGATTCTGAGGATTCCCTTCCTGTCCATCCAAGCCATGGTGCTGAGCAGGCACCTTACTTCCCTCTCCCCTCCTTCCCCCAGTTCTACCCCTCTAACGATTGAGTCCCCCACCAGGAGTTGTTTTCTTCCCCTCTGGGGTACCGTGCCACCCTCCTGTGGGTCTCCTTTGTGGAGGTTCCCAGCATCCTCCTTGGTCTCCACTGCAGGTGCCTTCATAGAGGAACCATGCTCTGCCAGAACGGTGTATGAATTGTGGAGAGTATAACTGAAGGGAATGCACCTCTGTTCCACCACCCTCACCCTCCCTGAGCCCACTGTGGTCCCAGCCACTCCTCTTTCTTGGCAACCTCTTAGGCAGCAGTGGTGGCCCTGGGTGAGGGAGGAGGTTTCTCGAATCCGCGCCAGGTCAGCCTGGAGACTGGCAACCGCCTCCCTCAGACCAGAGAGGTGCCTGCAAAAAGGGCAGCATTGCAGCCTCCAGAACATCTCCCAGACGACTGCCTCCCCACAGCCAGTGCATTGCACCACTCCCCACCTCTCTTTCTTCCTGTTTAAATTTGTTTTCCTTTTCTATTAGTGTGTACAAGCGTGTGTGCGCGTTTACCCCCTACGTGGCGTGCTGGGCTGTTAAGGATATGACAGGTGTATGTCCTTTGCCCTTTTGTGGAAGTGATGTCAGAACCCCTGGTATAAAGGAAATGACGCACTTGAGGTAGGTGTGACAAGGAGCAGAGTGAGCGAGACCAAGCCTGTGCCCTCCAGAAACAGATACAACTCTGACCCACCACCCCAGTGAGTGCTTTCCTTCCTTTCAGCAAGACAACCTGCACAACTTAATAGAAAATATACTCTGCAAAATATAATTTCAATCTATAAAATAAAATAAATCACCTCTGCTGCGTAGTTCTTATCAGCTCCTCTTAACTGAACCCACAACCAAGTTCACCTTTTAAGCTCTTCTCTTGCAAGCCTGCTTCAGCCCCTCCTCCACACACACACCTGCTTCACAGGTTGTAACTGTCCTGCCCCAGCAACAGGATACTGCCAAGTGGTCTGCTAACTACAACAGTTCCCTTTGCTGGCTACTGAGAATTAACAGAACAGTAACCAAAAACAGAACACAAAAAAAAGCTAATCCAAAGCCCTTCTGCTTTTTTACTTACACAAACCCTGCAAGTTTGAAATGAAATGAAATCAGAATGTGTAGGGTCATCTAGGTGGCATTGCACATCTGCCCTCCCAGGGAACTGAAACACAGGAGGAGAAAACGGGGCTGACCAGGATGACAGAACCGACCCTCCTCAAGCCCCACTCCTGGCGACATATTGCGCCTCCCACCCAAGGATTCATTTCTTGGCCTCTGAGCTGCCCGCGCCATGGGTTGACTGAGTTAGGAAGTGGTGCCTGATAATGGGGCCAGTCTACAGATGCAATAAACAGAATTAACTGCAAAAGATATAATGGTTTTGTTCCGACAAAAAGGGGAAAACAGAAAGAAGTTCTGAATAGTGGGTATATCATGAGATATACCACAATTGAATGATCAGCTTCCACCAGCCACAGTACAAGATTGTCCCAGCATATTAGATACTTGTACGTAGTTTCCTAATGTTCACTGCTGCCTGCCTCACTGCAGGTGTAGCTGTCCTTTTTTTTTTTTTTTTCAAACGTACTATAATTTTACAGATTACATAGACATACAGTATGTGCCACCCAAATAGATCATGAATGTAGCATCCTAAGGATAGCAGAAAACTTTTTAGCCTTTTTTTGTTTTTTTGTTTGTTATTGGTGGGAGTAATTCATAATTTCCCCCATATTATTTTCCACCAACAGGTGGTGCCACCAGTGTGGCTCCACCTTTCCTCTGGAAAGGTCTGTGAGTAAGCAGCTTTACAACCGGCACTAGTGTTGTTCCTTGATCAGCTGGCGGATAATTGTAAATGTTGGCCTGCCATGTGCTCCTGTCCCAGGAGCCCTATGTCTCCCTTGCAAGATGTACTTAAAAGGTGTAGATCTTTTCGAAGCTGGGACCTGCTGATATGCTGCTCTGTGGCTGTGGTAGTGATAGCGGGAAGGTTGCTCTTCTTGAGCTGCTGTTTTGTGCCTTACATTCAGCGTGTGATTGGGGCTTCACACAGATCAGCGCCAGCTCGCTCCCTACCCAGATTAGCAAAAGCCAAATTTTCAGTTTCTGATCCAGTCAGAGTAGGGGCCTGTTGTTTGTCTGCTGCTGTCCACTAATTGTTAACCTTATGGAATTCTGTCCTGTCCAGGCTTCCATAAATGGGCTTGATGACAGTCTCAAAGAGAGCCACGAAGACAGTTCTGATCACGATCAGTCGATGCAATCTCTGAAGAAGCCCCAGTCTGAACGAGGAGGTGGAGCGGCCATGAAGGAAAACGTCTGCCAGGTAGGGAATATGGAGGAATGAGGGTCCAAAATGCTTTCGCCAGGGCAATTGAGATCTTTAAGATTGTTAAGCAGCTGTGTTCAGTACTGATGCATTTATTGTCAGACAAGATATGGCAAAACCCGAATATAGCCATATTATAAGTATGTGTGAAAAATCAAATGTCAGTTTAATGGTAGTCTCGATTTTAAATATTATATAGCTATGTAGACTGTGACTGCATAAAAAGGCCTGTCTGGCCATCCAGTCTGCCCACCCTACCTAAGTACTCCGCATTGGCCGTAGCAGCCGCCACCCCTCCCCTTTGTTTCTGCCTCTCCTTTTCTAGATAACCCTTCATGTGTAACAGTTAAGTTTTTACTTGGTACAGGGATAACTTATAGCTGCAGTTGTAATAATTACATTTCAGCGGTTGGTCTGTGGCTGAGTGATGCACCGCCTGGTATATTGATGAGCCGAGGCCACTGCAGTAAATAAGTGGACTAAATTACTAGCACTGCATCAGCCAAGCAGGACTGTGTTGGTTTGCATGTCAGGATCCCTTATAGCTATCACTGTACAGTTAGGGTGATGGGCGTTGTCGTGGGGCCAGGCTCATCATGGTAGCCGGGGGCATCTCTCAGCATATGTGCACCTCTATACCTGACCCAGGACAGAGCAAAATTGGCATTGTCCTGGAAGGTGGTTGCTCACCTAGCTATAGGAAGAGGTGTGGTCCAGATAATATTTTATACGGGGAAGTATTTACTGTTAGCTTTTCCAACTGGAAGTATTTTCACTTAAATAGTAGTAATATCATCCATTAACCTGTCTATCTCTCCCCACCCAAAAAAAAAAAAAAAAACTCTAAACCAAGTCTTCAACTTATTGGGTGCCTGCAGTCATGGACTCTCTCTGTCTTGTATACTGTGGTGTCTTAACATACTTCCCTGGTTACTGCCATACAATGCTGTGCCCCTATTTTTAATATATTTTCCATGTTGCAACTACCCTTCTGACCAGCCACTGTGCCACTCCTGAAATTGTCTCCTATACCGTATTCAACTAATGCTAATGCTGTTATTTGTCCCCAACCTGTCAGTGTGTGGATGCATAGCTGGTAGCACTGTATGGTGTTGCCAATTGTGAGCAAATGTACCAACATACTGTAAATGTGCAGGGTGGGAAACAATTTCCTAAAATCAGAAAGTGGGAGTAAATCATGCAAAAATGGTAGTAAAATACTCTTTTACTGCCCTCATCTATTCCACTGAACCCCAGAATTTGGAAAGGGGGGAGGCCATCAGAAACTTTGCTGCGTCCAGGTTTGGTCACCACAGTCTAACTCAGGGCCACCCAGTTTATTAGTGGCTTTAGAAACAAGAGAGGGCCTCACAATGGTTCAGCAAAAGCACTGCGCACTCCTGCACTGTCGACCTGGCTTCGGGCCTAGGAAACAGAAAGCTGAGGGGGAAATGAACACGGTTTTCTGAATATTCAGAGGCATAGATTAGGAGGAGTATACAGTGATGTTTGAGCAGGTGAGTGCAGGCAGAACTAAAGGACATAAATGCTAACTGGGGGAGTGGGAGAAAAAGGTGATGCATTAGAAAGTATTGCTTCACACAGAGGCTAGCTAACCTGTAGAACGGTGTACCCACAGAGGTTCTAACAGCTAGCCCTTTTCAAGCTTTTAGAGCAGGGCAAGGAAACCTCCAGAGGGGGAAAGAGTTGCACAGCATGAGTAAGGGGTAGCATTCTGGCTGATGAACTTGGAGGTATGTCCATACCTATATTGGGTATAATCACTTCTGTGTTGCAGGAGGAACTGGCATGTTGGACCCAGTGTCTCTGTCATCGCCAAAATGTTCTGTTACTGTGTATGTAAATAAAAGATAGGCCTGTTGAATAAATAGGGGGAGCTGGACCAGGTAATACCATTTGAATTTCCAAACAATGCTTTCATTGATGCTAGTTTGGTATGTAAATGGATAAAATCTAGCAGCAGCCATAACACCATTTTTTCTCCACTAGACTGAGCAATATTGCCTCTGAGGTGTCTCCTAACTTTCCTTGTTGACAGCCTCCTAGTGCTTATCTAGATAAAGTTTTCCTTATAAATTATTTCCTTTAGTGTGCTGAGTGAAAGTTTTACTTTTTCATTAGCGCTGCGCAAATTTTTTATTTTTATCACAACGGCGCTATTTTGACTTTATTTTTACCGCGACTATTTAGTTTAAAGCCTAATTTTATTGCAGGTGCTTATTTTTGATGGTTTCCTTCATTTTTGGGGCAAATTCTTGTGGGGACCGTTGAATTAGGGACAGTTGCCTTGTTTTTTTACCTCAGACCTCGCGGGATTGACCACAAGGCACCTGCAGTAGATTTCAAATTTAAACAGTGCCTAGGGGTTTCTGTCTAGATTGGCAATTACGAGGAAACCTTTTATGTTATATTACTGGATCTTGGTATCATCTGTGTCAGGACTGTCCATAAGGGTCCAGCAGCAACCTGTGTGCAGTTGAGTATTACTGGGTTTCTGTTAAGAATGGCACTGGTATAGATCCCAGTTTTACAACCCAAAAAAAAGGCACTTGTAATAGACAGAGTTCATTAACTGGGGCAGGACAGGCCGGTGGCATTTTCACAGAAACCTACACTCAGTTCGTAGGTCCAGAACTGGTTTGCTTTGCTTAAATTGGCAAACCTTTGATTATTATGGGTGAGGATAAATCAAAGGCTTCTGACAAGGGGTCATTCAAAAGTACTAATACCAAAAGCAGAGGTTCTGAGGGGAACCCTCCAGATCCCAGCCAAAAAATAAAGCTTCCAAAGATGAAGTTCCTCACAAATTGAAAAATAATAAGAGTGATGAAAAAAGGAAGCTTGATCAAGCCTCTGAAGTGGGTAAAAAGAAACTCTGTCAAGATATGCTCCTGTTGCTCCTGGGAAAGCCAATAGCGAGACAACAGGCACCTTAAAGCATACAGAAAAAACAAACCACTTACAAACTGCGCAGGTTCTTCCATCAGTACAAGATATGGAAAAAGCATGGCAACTGTTTCAGACCCTTCAAAAGACGGGTCCTCAATTTGCTGGAACTGGCAAGCACTCTTCCACAGTTCTCTTCTGTAGACTGTGAGGGTGACACAGATGATCAATTTTATGATGCCGCTGACGTGGATTTTTGAGGGCCTTGAGCCCCAGGAGTCCCTGGACTCTCACCTTGGGGATCTCCCGGATGACCACGAGGATCCTTCCTCTATGTTTACATTTATACAAAATATGCTGGACGCCCTGGACCTCCCTACACAGGACCTCAACCAGGATGTCAATGAAGATGAAGATTATAGGGAGATGAAGGGTCTTTCATCCTCAAAGACCCTGGTCATCCCTATCTGCAATGCATTTAGAAAAAATACCATGAATGTGCTTCAACACCCCCACTTCAGTATCTGGTTGATAAGCAGTTTGAGAGAAAATATAAATTGTCGAAAAATGATAAGAGTTCCTGTCTGCACACTCTAGCCACGAAAGTATAGTGTATCAGGCAGCTTGTGAGGAAGCTGGAGTCTCCTTGTCACCCTCTTCCCTGACAAGAATCCCAAGAAAATTGACTGTATAGCAAAGAAGATGTATGCCACAGCTTCACTGCTCCTCATGCTTTTTTCTTACATGGCATTCACAGCCAAATATCAGAAAGCCTTTTGGAAATTTGTCCAGGCTATCTCCCACAACGGATCATATTTTATGGTGCAGGAGCTGGTGGATACATCAAAAACTGCCCTGGGAGCTACTATGTACCAATTCCACATGGCAGATTACAACAGTGATGCAACCTCTAAGGCAGTGGTCCATGCTCTCTCTCCGAGACACGTTGCCTGGCTTAGAACAACCAGTCTGACCACAGACACTCAGAACAAGGCCATGGATTTTCCCTGTGATCAAAATATGTTGCTTGATTATAGAACCACTGACTACATGAAAAAAGTCGATGAGTACAAGGCCTCCTGGCAGAGCCATTGATCCAAGCCTAAACCTGCCACCCCTCAGAGAACCCGTTCCTGGGGCAGTAGGGGCAGAGGTTATGTTCCCAGGCCTTACAATCCCTATCCCCAATCTGACTTTAGCCAGTACAGGGGGTCTTTCAGAGGCAGGGGCAGAAGGGAGGCCAAAGAAGAGCCACCTCTACCCAGCCATCTGCCTCTCAGTCAGAGTCCTGATGTGTGTGTCCAGGTTGCCTCCCCGTTTCCGGTTGGTGGCAGACTTTCTCACTATCTTCAGCAGTGGTCCCTCATCACGTCGGACAAGTGGGTGCTGGAAATAGTGGAGAAGGGTCTGTCATTACAGTTCAAGTAGCTGCCAGACCTCAAGCATACCCAGGTGTCTAGACCTCTGTCCCCAACACAGGTACTGCTGTTGGAAATGGAGTTACAAAACCTTCTGCCTTTACGAGCAGTGGAGAGGGTCCCCACTCACGAGAAGGACAAGGGCCTCTACTCCAGGTATTTTCTGACACAAAAGAAAACTGGGGAGTGGTGACCTATCTTAGATCTCAGATATTTAAACATCTGAAAAAAAGCCAACAAATTCAAAATGGTCACTTTGTCACTGGTCATACAGTCCTTACAGCTGGGAGACTGGCTAGCCTCCCTCGACATAAAAGATGCCTACTTCTGTATACCCATAAGGAGATCTCACAGGAAGTTTCTCAGGTTTGAACTTCCTTCAGGTCACTATCAGTTCACCGCAATGCCCTTTGGTCTGTCCTCAGCCCCAAGAGTCTTTACCAAGTGTCTTGCAGTGGTTAACAGCACATCTCAGGAGACTGGGTGTCGCTCTCTACCCCTGTCTAGACGACTGGCTCATAGTAGCAAAGTCTCCTTGCCGGTAAAGGAATCTCTTTCCCTCACAGAATGCACTCTGGAGTCTCTGGGTTTCCTGGTAAATCTAAAGAAATCTCACCCAGAACCCACCCAGATGCTCACCTTCATAGGGCCCAGCTGGACACTCAGAAGGGATATTTTATTTTATTTTTATTTCGTTTTTGTTGACCAGGTAAGTGCACTAGACAAATCTTGCCTATTTTCAGGCACGACCCGGGGGAGGGGGATACAGATGAATGCCAACTGACCTTGAACCAGATTAAGCTGTGATATGCTTTTTTCCCGCAGGAAAGAATTGAGTTTCCTTTCAGTGGCAGATTCTTTTGCCCAGGGACAGCCAAGACCAGCCAAACATTTCCTCAAACTTCCGAGACATATGGCCTCTGTGACTGCAGTAGTTCCAGGGGTCAGGTACAGCATGAGACTCCTGCAAGCCTACCTCAGAGTTCACTGGTCTCAGAGAACAACAAATTTTCAAAGTTGATAAACTGTGTCGGGGTAGTTCCTCCAAAATTTGCTGTGGTGAAAGAATCCTGCAAATTTGCATGCAGGGGTTCTCTTTCAAGATCCTCTTCCCACAGAGGTGATCACCACAGATGCTTCCCTTTTGGGCTGGGGGAGCTCATTTAGATACTGCCTCAGTAAGTGGCAACTGGACTCCCGAAGAGTCACAGTTGCACATAAATCTTCTGGAACGCATAGCAGTCTTGCTAGCTCTCAAAGCTTTCGCTCCTTGCACAGAAGGGCAGGCGGGTCAAATTAGAACGGACAACACCACTGCAATGTTCTACTTAAACAAGCAGGGTGGTACCAAATCAGGAATTCTCTGTTTGGAAGCTCTGGTCTCTAGCATTCTCCCTGGGAGTCGGCCTCTCAGCTATTCACCTCCCAGGCAAACTCAATACTCAGGCGGATGCTCTAAGCCGCATCAGTCAAGGTCAGAGCAAATGGACACTGAACAAGCAACTAATACCCTCTCCTCTCAATGTCCTGCAACAGGACCATTCGCCTGCCTCCAACTCACTCCCTGCTGACCCATCTTCAGACGGGAGTGCAGTACCCAGACATACTCTCTTCACCGCAAGGCCTGGTTCTTGAGGAGTTAGTTTCCATCCTCACAGTACTCTGAACAGATCCTTAAGATACTGAGTATGGCTAAAAAAACGAACACTAAGAAGACGTATGCAGCCAAATGGAAAAGGTTTTATCTCTGGCGCAAGAGTGAAAAGGTCAAACCCCTATCAGCTTCAGACCCTCAGTTGCTAGACTACCTGGTACACCTACAGGCGTCAGACTTGAAACCATCTTCACTTAAGCTACACCTGGCGGCAATTTCGGCTTACCTTTTGGTGGGAAAGAAGAAATCAATTTTTTCCCACAACATTTTTAAACAGTTTTTCAAAGGCCTCTTGCACCTCCAGCCTCTGACCAGGGAGCCTATTCCTCCTCTGAGCCTGAACCTTTGCATAGATGGGCTCATGAATCCACCTTTCGAGCCTATGTCCACAGCCCACATCAAGTTTGTATCTTGGAAGACGGTCTTCCTGGTAGCCATTATGTCTGCCAGGAGGATTTCGGAGCTGCAGGCCCTGTGCACTGAGCCGAAATTACATCATCCCTCACAACGATAAAGTTGAGCTCAGGACAAATAGGAAATTTCTGCCAAAAGTGGTTTCAGAATTTCACTTGAACCAGTCCATTACTCTGCCTGTCTTTACTGAGCCATCCACGGCTTGGATGTCAAAAGAGCCATCTTTCACTACCTAGAGTATACTAGACAGTCCAGAGGCTGTTCCACTCAGTTGTTCCTCACCTACGGGGATGTAGGCAGAGGCAGACCAATTGCCAAGAGAACTGTTTCCCGTTGGTTGGTCTCTTGTATTAGATTCTGCTATGAGAAAGCTGATCGACAACCTCCAGTGGGGCTCAGGGCCCACTCCACCAGCCTCGCTTGCAGCAGCAAGGGACATTCCCCTACCGGATGTCTGCAAAGCAGCTACCTGGAAATCTGTGCACACCTTTGTGAAACACTACAGTCTGGATGTGCAGACCAAATCGGATGCCAGATTTGGCAGGGCGGTTCTGCAGAGCCTCTTTCCTAAGTAGGTTGTCTACCCACCTCCCACTTGGTACTGCTGGGTAGTCAGCAAAAATGTTACTGATGCTAAAGGACTCCTGGGGTAAGAAGAAAAAAATTACTCACCGCAGTAATCTTCTTTCTTCCAAGGGGTCCTTTAGCATCAGTAAGCTCCCATCCTTCCTCCCTGGTTCACCTATCAGAGAAGAGCAGGGTCATTCTCGATGCCCTACAGGGAGCATGCCTTAGACAGCTAGTGGTGGAAACAACTCGGGAGGGAGCAATATTAGACCTGGTACTCTCAAATGGAGAGAGGATCACAAACTTAGAAGTCAGTAGACACCTGGGAACAAGCGACCACTGCACAATGTGCTTCACAATAAACACAACCATGGAGATAAGCCATACAAATACAAGGATACTGTACTTTAGAAGGGCTGACTTTGGCATAATGGATGAATACCTGAGGAATGCATTAGCAAATGGCCAGAAAGGAGGGGTGGAAGAACAATGGAGAAAAATCAAAACTGCCATCATGGAGGCAACAAGCCTTGTGTGAAACAAATAAAGAAAACAAAGCGGAATAAAAACACTATGGCTCTCAAAAGAAGTGTCAGGGAAGGTTAAGGAGAAAAAGGCTGCATTCAAAAAGTATAAGGAATCACAGGCGGAGCACGACAGGAACTGTGTCAATTAAAGCAGAAAGAAGTGGGAAGGCAGTCAGAAAAGCAAAGGCCCAAACCGAGGAAAGGATAGCCAACTCAGTTAAGAAGGGGATAAAACCTTTTATAGGTACATTAGGAACATAGAAAGGTTAAGGAGGGATAGGGAAGATTAATAAAGGAGGGAGGTGGGCAGAGGAGACAGTGAAAAGGCAGAGATAATGAATGAATACTTTTGCTCAGTATTCACAAAAGAAGAAGAGGAGGAGTTACCTAAACCAAACAGTAGAAGCACTCTGGATAGTGGGGTTGATACCAGTCCATTTAAAGAAGAAAGAGTACTGAAAGAACTTTTAAAACTCAAGGTGGACAAAGCAATGGGGCCTGACAGGATTCACCCTAGAATCCTTAAAGAGCTAAGGGAGGACCTAGTGACACCACTAACCACACTTTTTAACAAATCATGGGAAGATGGGGTGGTACCTGAGGACTGGAGGAGGGCAGATGTGATTCCCCTTCACAAAAGTGGGAGCAAGACAGAAGCAGGAAACTACAGACCTGTTAGTTTGACCTCAATGGTGGGGAAAATGATGGAATCACTTCTGAAAGAAAGAATTGTTGAGTACCTAGAGGCCAGCGGGGCACTGGACCCAAAGCAGCATGGATTCACAACAGGAAGGTCATGTCAGACAAATCTAATTGATTTCTTTGACTGGGTGACCAGAGTAATAGACCAGGGAGGGGCTGTGGATATGGCCTACCTAGACTTTAGCAAGGCATTTGACACAGTCTCGCACAAAGATTAATAATCAAGTTAGCCAGCCTGGGAGTGGGTCCCAGGGTGGTAGCCTGGGTAGAAAACTGGCTGCACAACAGGACACAGAAGGTAATAGTGAATGGAACACATTCTGAAGAAAGGGGGGTTACTAGTGGAGTACCTCAGGGCTCAAGTACTGGGTCCAGTCCCCTTTAACGTCTTTATAGGTGACATTGCAGAGGGTCTGGAAGGAAAGGTATGCCTCTTTGTGGATGACACAAAGATCTGTAACAAGTTGATACAAGGGGGTAGAAAGGATGAGAAGGGCTTGGCAAGGTTGGAGGAATGGTCAGACATATGGCAACTTAGATTCAATGCAAAGAAGTGTAAAGTAATGCACCTGGGAAATAAAAATCCAGGAGAAGAGTACACAATAGCAGGGGAGGTACTAACAACAACAATAATGGAAAGGGATCTGGGTGTAGTCATATCAGATGATCTAAAGGTGGGTATGCAATGTGAGAAGTTAGTAGGGAAAGCCAGGGGGATACTGGGATACATAAGGAGGGGCATCACAAGTAGAAAAAGGGAAGTGGTTATCCCTCTATACAGACAGTTGGTGAGACCCCATCTGGAGTACTGCGTGCAGTTTTGGAGACCTTATCTACGCAAGGACATGAAACATAGAAACATAGAATTTGACGGCAGATAAGGACCGCTTGGCCCACCCAGTCTGCCCATTTCCCTACCTACTGGATAAGCTGCAGATCCTAGTTAACCAGCAGCCTACTTCTTTCTACCCCCACCCCCCAGAATTGCCTTATGACTATCCCATGCATGCTTGAATTCCACCACTGATTTTGACTCCACAACCACCTCCGGAAGGCCATTCCATGCATCCACAACCCTCTCTGTGAAAAAATACTTCCTTAAATTACCTCTGAGCCGCCCCCCCTCTATCTTCAAATTGTGCCCTCTTGTTCTTGCACACCTCTTTTTTTGAAAGATGCTACCCTCTTGGACTTTGTTGATTCCCTTGAGGTACTTGAAAGTTTCTATCATGTTCCCCCTCTCCCTCCTTTCCTCGAGGCTATACATATTAAGCTCCTTAAGTCTCTCTTCATATGTCCTCCGGTGCAGACCCTGCACCATTTTAGTTGCCCTCCTCTGGACAGCTTCCATCCTGTCTATGTCTTTGTGGAGATTGGGTCTCCAGAACTGCACACAGTACTCCAGATGGGGTCTCACCAGCTGTCTGTACAGAGGGATAATAACTTCCTGTTTTCTACTGGTGATGCCTCTCCTATGCATCCCAGTATCCCCAGCCTCCTTGCTGCCTTCTCACATTGCTTGCCCACCTTTAGGTCATCTGATATGACTACCCCAGGTCCCTTTCCATTTTGTTGTTGTTAGTATCTCACCCCCATTGTGTACTCTTCCCCTGGGTTTTTGTTTCCCAGGTGCATTACCTTGCACTTCTTAGCATTGAATCTAAGCTGCCATACATTTGACCATTCCTCTAACCTTGCCAAGTCCCTTCTCATCCTTTCCACCCCACCCTGTGCATCAACTCTGTTGCAGATCTTAGTGTCATCTGCAAAGAGACATACTTTTCCTTCCAGTCCTTCTGCAATGTCGCTTATAAAGACATTGAAGAGGACTGGTCCTAATAACTGAACCCTGCGGTACCCCGCTAGTAACCCCTCCTTTCTTCTGAGTGGACTCCATTTACTATTACTCTCTGTGTCCTATTCTCCAGCCAATTCTTTACCCAGGCTGTCATCTTGGGACCCACTCCCAGGCTGGCTAACTTATATATTAATCTTTTGTGTGGGACTGTGTCAAATGCCTTGCTAAAGTCTAGGTAGGCCATGTCCACAGCCCCTCCCTGATCTACTGCTTTGGTCACCCAGTCAAAGAAATCTATCAGATTCGTCTGGCATGACCTTCCCGCTGTGAATCCATGCTGCCTAGGGTCTTGTGCCCCTCTGGCCTCTAGATACTCGACAATTCTTTCCTTTAGAAGTGATTCCATCATTTTCCCTATCACTGAGGTTAAACTAACAGGTCTATAGTTTCCTGCTTCTGCCTTGCTCCCACTTTTGTGAAGGGGAATCACATCTGCCCTCCTCCAGTCCTCGGGTACCACCCCATCCTCCCATGATTTGTTAAAGAGGGTAGTCAGTGGTGTCACTAGTTCTACCCTTAGTTCTTTTAGAATTCTGGGATGAATCCCATCAGGCCCCATTGCTTTGTCACCTTCAGTTTTAAGGGTTCTTTCAGAACCCTTTCTTCTTAAATGGGCTGGTATCAACTTCTGTATCCAGAGTGTTACTACTGTTTGTTTTATGTACCTCCCCTCTTCCTTTGTAAATACTGAGCAAAAATATTTGTTTAGTATCTCTGCCTTTCACATTCTCCTCTGCCCACCCTCCCTCCCTTTATTAAGCCTCACTATCCCTCCCTTGGTCTTCCTTTGCTCCCTGATGTACCTATAAAAGGTTTTATTCCCCTTCTTAACTGAGTTGGCTGTCTTTTCCTCCGTTTGGGCCTGTGCTGTTCTGACTGCCTTCCCAGCCTCCTTTTGCTTTAACTGATGCAGTTCTCTGTCCTGCTCCTGCTGTGATTCCTTGTACTTCCTGAATGCTTTCTTTTTCTCTTGAACCTTCACTGCCACTTCCTTTGAGAACCATAGTGGTTTCTTACATCGTCTTGTTTTGTTTATTTGCTTCACACAAAGGCTCGTTACCTCTGTGATGGCAGTTTTGATTATTCCCCATTGTTCTTCCACCCTCCTTCCCACCCATTTGCTAGTGCATTCCTTAGGCACTCACCCATTTAGCAAAGTCAGCCCTCCTAAAGTCCAGTACTTTTGTCTTTGTATGGCTTGACTCTATTGCTGTGTTTATTGTGAACCATACTGTTCGATGGTCGCTAGTTCCCAGATGGCTACCCACTTCTACATCTGTGATCCTCTCTCCATCTCCATTTGAGAGTATCAAGTCTAATATTGCTCCCTCTCGGGTGGGCTCCAGTACTAGTTGTCTAAGGCATGCCCCCTGTAGGGCATCTAGAATAACTGCACTCTTGGAAGTGGCAGCTGCAACTGCGCTGCAGTTAACATCTGGCATATTCAGATCACCCATCAGCAATATCTCCCCTTTTTCTGCCATTCTAAGTATACTTTCTATCATTTCCTTGTCCATTTCCTCCCCCTGAGAAGGGGGTCTGTATAAAACCCCTGTGCGGATTGTGGTGCCATTGCCTGTCTCCAAATTTACCCACAGTGCTTCTTCTCCTCCCTGTTTACCCTTTTGTTCTGTTGCTTTTATTCCTTCCCTTATGTAAGAACTACTCCTCCCCTCTTTTACCCTCCCTGTCCCTCCTGTAGATAGTGTATCCTGGTATGTTTACGTCCCAGTCATGGTTTTGTGTGTACCATGTTTCTGTGACTGCCACGATATCAGATGTTCCTCCTCCATCAAGGCCACTAATTCAGGAAGCTTGTTACCTAGACTACGGGCATTGGTACTCATTGCTCTCCATTTTTTGATGGCCTTACCTTCTGTTGCAGCATCCCCCACTGACCGTTCTACCTTGGTCTTTTTCTCATTTAGTACCCTGTTTTGTAGGGAGAGGCTGGGATTTTTCTGCTGCTTGTCAGTGCCTCCCCATTGACTAGTTTAAAAGCTTGCCAATGAAGCATTTAAACCGATTGCTCAAAAGACTTGTTCCCTTCCTGGACAGATGCAGACCATCCTGCCAGTATAGGCTGGTGTCCCTCCAGGTGGAACCCCAGTCCCCAATGAAGCCAAACCCCTGTGCTCCGCACCATTTTTTCAACATGGACAGGATGGAAGCAGTCCAGAGAAGGGCAACTAAAATGGTGCAGGGTCTACATCAGAAACCATATGAAGAGAGACTGGGAGAGCTTAATATGTATACACTTGATGAAAGGAGGGACGGGGGGGCATGATAGAAACTTTTAAGTACCTCAAGGGAATCAACAAAGTCCAGGAGGGTAGCATCTTTCAGAAAAAGAGATGTGTAAGAACAAGGGGGCACAATTTAAAGTTAGAGGGGGAACGGCTCAGGGGTAATGTGAGGAAATTCTTTTTCACAGAGAGAGTGGTGGACGCATGGAATTGCCTTCCTGGAGAGGTTGTGGGGTCTAAAACAGTGGAGGAATTCAAACATGCATGGGACAAACATAAGGCAATTATAGTGGGGGGTTGCAGGAAATAGGCTGTTGGTTAACTAGAATCTGCAGCTTATCCAGTAGGTAGGGAAATGGGCAGACTGGGTGGGCCAAGTGGTCCTTATGTGCCATCAAAGTCTGTTTCTTTGTCACCTTTTACTGTCACCTGTTACCAAATTTGGAGTTTCTTATTGATGAGTTTTTAGCTCATGTTGCTGTTGTTTCTACTTCCATTTTTGTGGACGTTTGCATGTTTTTTGAATTCTTTTAATTCTTTTTCAGGGCATTTGCCCTTGTTTTTCCTTAAAAAAAATTCTGAAGCATTCAACAGCTCTCTCAGCTCACACCCCCTCCTGTCTTTTGATTGGCTTGGCCATAAGCTCATTTAAATATCTCTTAAAAGCACACCTCCAGGGCAGTTGCATCTAGCTAAACTTTAATTGTGTCTGCACATAGAAACATAGAATTTGACGGCAGATAAGGACCGCTTGGCCCAGCTAGTCTGCCCATTTTCCTACCTAACAGATAAGCTGCAGATCCTAGTTAACCAACAGCTTACTGTTGCTGACCTAGGATGACGGGAACTGCTTTTTGCTAAACATGGGTGTTGGAAGCAGCCAGTTACTTTACGTCAAGGGAGCTTTGGGAAAAATAGTTGGGAATGGGAGGGGGAAGCAGGGCAGCGGGCATGGTGGAAGGATGGTGTGGAGAGCCATATGCCTCAGTGCAAGGAGTCTTGGAAACATAATTCCAGACCTGGAAGCCATCATGACGGAGACTGTCCTGGATTTAGTGGCCACTACAGATTTGTGATGCACCAAGCATCACGACTGGAACATGGCTATACCAGGATACTGAGAGACTGGGCAGGGAGGCGGGGTTGTTTTATATGTTAGGGAGGTAATAAAGGCATGAAGATACAGGGGAACCATGAGGGGAAAAAGAAGGGTTGAAGGTGTTGTGGGTCACCTTGGAGACTGAGTCTGGGGCAGCTGTCTGTACTGGGGTAGTGTACAGGCCTCCAGCACAGGGGGAGGAATTGCATAAGACACTTGGAGAACCCATCACAAAATGGAAGTGTGGGGCAGATGCTACTAATCGGTGACTTCATTCTGCCAGATGTGGAGTGGAGCCTTCCAACGGCAACTGCTGCTAGGAGTAGGGCCATCCTGGAGTCCCTACAAGGGGCTATTCTCCAACAACTAATCACAGAACCCATAGGGATGGAGTAGTGCTGGACACCGGGTGCTTACAAACAGTGACAGCATTGCAGACGTCACAGTGAGCAGTCACCTGAGTACCAATGATCATTGTACATTGTGGTTTAATATTGAGACTGGAACAGAAGCTAACCACACATGGATGAGGGTCATGGACATTAGGAGGTTGGATTTTAAAGAAGTGGGGGACTGCCTCAGAAACTGTCTTTTTTTGGGGGGTGGGTTGCCTGGGATGGGTGGAGGCATAGTGGGCAAAAATATGGGAGGGTATAACTAAAGCAGCTAACCTCTTTGTAGAGAAAGTGAGTAAAAACAGAAGGAAAAAGGGACCATTCTTATTCTCTAAGGAAGTGGCTAAGGTGGTGAAAGATAAAGGGTGACATTCAGGAGGCATAAGGAAACACAGCGGGTGGATGACAGGGAGGTATACCTAGTAAAGCAGAGGGTAGCAGGCAAGGCAGTGAGGGGAATAAAGGAGCAGACAGGAAGGAGTTGCCAAAGGAGTCACTAAGAGGGATAACACTTTCTTCATACACATAAGTAAGAAGAGGAAAGTAAGGAGAGAGATTGTGAGGATTAGAAGGGTGGGGTACTGCACAGAAGAGGATCAAGAAAAGGCAGACATCCTGAGCAAGTAATTCTGCTGAAGTCTTCACAGTGGAGGAAGGGTGACAGACCACCAGGGACTAGTAGGAAGGGGGGAGGGGGATGTTGGACACAAGTCCGTTTTTAGAAAAAAGTCTGGAATGGACTTGCAGCTCAGAAAGTGGACAAACTATGAGGCTAGATGGGATTCATCCAGGGGCTCTAAAGGAACTCAGAAAGGTGCTAGCCTCTACAGCTTTGTTCACCAGCTCGCTGGAAACTGGTATGGTTCCAGAGGAGTGGAGAAGAGCTGACATGGTCCCTTTACATAAGAGCAGCAGCAGGGAAGAGGTTAGCAACTGTAGGCCAGTCAGTCTTACTTCAGTGGTGGGAAAACTAATGGGAACCCTGCTGAAAGTCTGGTAGAGTATTTTGAATCATACCTCTCAACCTTTTATCACCCAAATGTGTGACAAGATGTGTGACAACTGGACAAAATGTGTGACAGATCCTCAAACATGACATTGCAAACTCAGAATACTGTGGAAATAAGTGCACTAATGTTTAAAATGTTTGCTGATAACCTAGCATCTTATATTAGTATACATTTCTTCTTAAAAGTCTCAGTGATCAGTGTGGAATGTCACCTTCTCAATGTGGAACAGAGGGTTTCTGAGGAATAAAATGAGTGATGTACCTCTTAATGTGGGGCAGTTGAGAGGTATGTTTTGAATCCAGTGGGTCGTATGACCACAGGCAGCATGAATTCACATGGTGGGGGAGGTCATGCCAGATTAATTTGATGGATGGCTTTGATTGGGTGACCAGTGAAGTAGATCAGAGGAAGGCAGTGGATGTGGGCTGTCTGAACTTCAGCGAGTTCTTTGACACTGCCGCACAGGAGAGAGATAAAGAAACTGAGCAGCCTGGGGTGGGATCCAGATTGGTGAAGTGGATTAGAAATTGGTTCACAGATTGGAGATAGAGGGTGGTGGCAAATGGCATTCATTCAAATGATAAGAGGTGTGACCAGCATGGTACTGCAGGGCTCAGTACTGGGACCAGCCCTCTTCAGTGTCTTCATTACTGTCATTGCAGATGAAGTGGAAGGAAAGGTCTGCCCTTTTTGCAGAAGATAATGACATTTGCAATATGGGAACACTCTGGGTAGAGAGAATGAGCAGGGATCTGGGGAAACTCTAGGAGTGGTCTGGTCTATAGCATGGTGGTTGGGGTTCACTGCCAGAAAGTGTAAAATCATGCACCTAGGGCACAGGAACCCAGGTGCTGAGTATTGGATGGGGAGGGGGGTTCTGACAGTCACTAAACAGGACAGGGACATTGGGGTTATAGTTGATGACTTCTAGGTGGCAAGCAGTGTGACAAAGCAGTGGGTAGGGCTAGTGGGATGCTGGAGTGCATAGGGAGAGGCATCTACAGTAGGAGGCGGGAGGTGGTGTTGCCAGTAGCTGGTGAGACCCTACCTTGAGTACTGTGTCCAGTTTTGAGGCCACACCTCAGAACGGATGTAGACAGGGTAAAGGCAGTCCAGAGGAGGGCAGCTAAAATGGTGCTGAGGTTGCACGAGACGCCCTACAAGGAGAGACTGAAGGATCTCAACATGTACATCCTGGAAGAGAGCAGAGTGAGAGGTGGCATTGATAGAGACATACATGTCCCTCACAGGGGCGAACAGTTCGCAGGACTGAAGTCTGTTGTAAATGAGGAGGAGCACCAGGTCAAGGGGGCATGAGATGAAGCTGGGTGGAAGGGGGGTGATTGAGGAGACGTGAGGAAATATTTCTTCACCGAAAGGGTGGTAGATGACTGGAACAGATTGCCAGCAGAAGTGGTGGTAGTGAAAACATTGAGGGGCATTAAGCATGAATTGAATAGACGAAGGGGTATATTAACAAATAGGCAGAGAGGAGGGAGGGTTGCTGGAGACCAGTTGGGGTGTGCGACAACAGATTAGGTATAGAGAGTATCTGAGCAGACTGGGTGGGCCAGGTGGTCCTTTTCTGCCAAAATACTCTGTTTCTGTGTAACAGCAGTCACCACAGAGCAGTCTACACTGGGGCACTTAGCTGGTTGGCATAAACTTGCATCTGCCACATCAGACAGGTACTCATACTTAGCTTTTTTTTTTTTTTTTTAAATTGCATCCACCTGAGAAGGGACATTGTGAAAGAAGCAGGATAACAATGATCTTACTTCGAGGGGGCTCTTGCAGTAGGTATTCACATATAGGACTAAGCCACCAAGTGTCAGGAACCCACGGAAAAATTTCTAGCTAGCAGTCTGTGGCGGGGGACTGCCCCCACGTCAGGTGACCGTCATTATACAACGTCGGTATAAAGGGTCGGTCCCCCACGCTCGCCTTCCAGTTCTTTCCTGCCATCGTCTTGTGAAAGTTCTTCACGGTAGAGCAGTGCTTGTCAGTTATTCGTTGGTCTTCAAGTTTTCAAACTTTTTGACCTAATTTCTCTATTTTTTTGACTTTTTTTCTACATAATTCCTGTGTATGTCATCCCGAATGCCCTCCGAATCGCATAAAAATAAGTGCGACTCGTGTGGTTCTCAACTTCCACACAGGGACAGCCACTCCTTGTGCCTCTTCTGTCTGGGCCGAGACCACCCCATGGAGAAGTGCCAGCACAGCCAGAAGTTCAACTCCGCTATCCGCAAGAGAAGGTAGCAGTCCCTGGAAGCCCATATTCTTAAGAAGAAAATGGCCTTCATGGGAAAAAAGTTGAAAAAGCTTAGGCAGACATCTGCTTCCCTCGAAGGTCATAAAAAGCATGACAAGGAGAAGTATCGGGAGCGGGAATCGGCTTCCACAGCAGCCGCGACTTCGGCTGGAGTCGCAGCCCTCAAGGTAACACCCCCTCTGGGGGATTGCTCCATGACGGCTGTCTTGGTGGTTACCAAGAAGGCGTCACCCCTCCCGTCCGGCTTGTGCTCGGGCTCTTCGAGAGTCTCCTGGGCAAAGGAGGCCTCCGCTCCCGTTAAGGCCACCTCCCCTCATGGCCTTCTGGTCAGAGCGGGTCCGGTAAGTCGGATGTCTGTCCCACCGACGCACGCCCGGACAAGGCTTGCTAAGCCGCCTACCTCTTCAGGTGAGCGCCCAGCCAAAACACCTTCCGACAAGGCTGCCTCTCCTTCTCGACCTTCCTCGGGTAGGGAGTCCGATAAGTTGGATGCCGGCTCCTCCGACATCTGCCCGAACACTGCCGATAAGTCAGACGCCGGCTCCACCGATGCCCCAGGCTCTCCGAAAAATGTCTCACCACGTTGCCCACTGAGGTCCCCGTGCCCCCTCGACTGACCCCCGAGGATTTTAACCCTCCTTGCTCGGTCATCACCAGGGACATCACGACGCTGCCGTCAGGGCTTCCTCCCCATGACGCCGGCTGACCTGAAGCCATCCAGCGTCTCTTTACCTGATGGAAGACATCTTCCTCCGTCAGGAACGTCGGACCCACTCAATGGTATACCTGCGCCGGGCCTCTGTCAGGTCCCTCTACTCCATCAGAGCCCCTGGCACCCGGGTACCCGACACCGCAGTATCCGGTGCCGCAATAACCGGCCCCTCAGTATCCGGTGCCACAATATCCGGCACCGCAGTACCTGACGCCAGGCTACCCGCCATTGGGTTACGGATACCCTCAATATCCGTATCCCCCCACCTCCGCCACCCACTCTTCAGCCGCCGGCAGATCTGAAGGAGACCTTGGCCTCCTGGTGGGCTGAGGCCAAGGCTCAGCTCACCAGGGAGGTCGAGAGTCATCTCCTGATGCCGGACCCGATACCGGATCCCCTATGTCGGAGATGGGAGACTCCTTCCCCCTCCAACCGACACCAGAGGAGAGCCCTCCCGTGCCCGAGGCGGGGAGGATACGTGCCCCAGGGAACTTCCCAGAGGGGTCGTCCCTCCCCCTCCAGAGTCTTCTTTCTCTTCGTCATCTTCGGTCACAGACTCAGAGTCCGGCCACTCTGACCCTGAAGACGAGCCCCATACCCCGGAATGCCCCAGGCCGAAGGATCCTCCGAAGTCTCCTCCGGAGGATCCTTCTTTTCTGGAGTTATTGAGGAAAATCCAGGAAGTTCATCAGTAGCAATCAGTGGAGCCAGACCCACAGCGTAAAAAACTCGCAGCTCATCTGAAACTGCCCTAGATCGCACCTACACTGATCCCACCCTGAATAGAGCCTCACGCAGATCTTGTCTCCCATCATTTGGAAACAACCATCTGCATTAGCCCCCTTCCGAGGAAGGCGGACAGGCTATACCAGGGTGTAGACTTTTTAAGCCTTCACCCCAAGGCGGATTCAGTCATCGTTGGCACCGCTCACGGCCGCTCCGCCAGTCCCAAACACCTCAGCTCGTCTCCGCCTGATAAGGAATCTCGGCTTCTGGACCAGTACGAGAAGAAGATTTATTCATCTTCTACCCTGGCATCAGGGCCCTTAACTATGTGGCACATATGGGGGATTTCCAGAAGACTATCCTTAGCCAGGTGGAATCTAAATTGGACTCCCTTCCTGAGTCACAGACTAAGCAGGAAGTGGGGGACCTTGTCCGTTCCACTCGTTTGGCCTGTTGGCACATGCTACGTGCCACTTACAATGCAGTGGACACAGATGAAAGGAGCTCAGCCTTCGGCGTCATGCCTGGCTGGCTCCGCATGTCAGGTTTGGTCCCTGAGGTACTTTCTGCTATACAGGATGCTCTCTTCAGGGGTTTGGTGCTGTTGTCAAGGACATCATTACCGAATTGCAGGAGAAGGGTACTGCACTCAAGTCTGTCCAGACTATGTACAGGCCCCCTCAAGGGTAGCGGCGTCCTTTTTGTTGCCGGAACCGACAAAGACAAAAGCCACAGGGCAAACGTGCCAACAGACGTCGGACCCCTCCAGCAACCAAGACTCCCTCCAGCAAAAAAGCCCACCGGAGCCTCGGCTGCTGTGCATCCCCACACCTCCTGACTCCCTGCCTCTCCCACTGCCTCTGGAGATTCCAGAGGAACCGGTAGGGGGGGAGATTTTCCTCTCATCTGCCGGGCTGGGCGAGGATAACATCAGACGCTTGGGTGCTCCAGTTGATATCGGCAGGGCACTCAACAGAGTTTCTGAAGAAATTGCCCGGAAGACCACCCCCCCAGTTGTCTTACTCGCCGCAACATCTTCCGCTGGTCCTAGCGGAAATCTTCTCCCTTCTCTCGAAGGTGGCAATAGAACTAGTTCCCACACATCTTTGGGGAACAGGTTATTATTCCCATTTCTTCCTAGTTCCAAAGACTGGAGATCTGAGGCCCATCCTAGACCTCAGCTCCCTGAACATGTTCATGGAGTACAAACACTTCAGAATACTCTCTTTGCAGAGCCTTCTGCCACTACTTCGGTCGGGGCAGTGACTGTGCGCTTTGGACATGCGGGATGCTTACCTGCATATCCTCATATGCCCTTCCAACCGCAAATTCCTTCAGTTTTGTTTTAAGGGGGACCACTACCAATTCAAGGCCCTCCCATTTGGTCTTTCCTTGACTCCCCGAGTGTTTACCAAATACCTGTCAGTGGTAGTGGCCCACCTGCGTACCCAGGGAGTTCAGGTATTCCCGTACCTGGACAATTGGCTCCTAGCAGCCTCGTCCAAGGAGGAACTCCCCGCACTCCCTTTCCCTGCAGGTTTTTACCAGCCTGGGTATCACCATCAACCAGGCCAAAGTCCCACATGGTCCCATGCCAGTGCCTCCAATTTATAGGGGCGATCCTAGACACGACCACCAGCAAAGCCTTCTTGCCACTGGACAGGGTAGACACCCTTCAGAACCAGGCTTGTCTTCTGTCCAGCTGCAGGAGGGTCGGAGCCAGGTCAGTCCTCCGCCTGCTTGGGCTAATGGCTGCTGCTTTCTGACAGTCCCGTTTGCTCGGCTCCATATAAGGATCTTTCAGTGGACGCTTCGATCTCAATGGGACAAAACCAGGGACAATCTAGACCAAAGAGATAGTAGTATCCGATCCCATGATCAGGGACTTGCAATGGTGGATGGTTCAAGAGAACTTGTGTTTGGGAGTTCATTTCTGCATCGATTCGCCCTCCCAGACGTTGATGACGGATGCGTCAGTAGAAGGCTGGGGTGCCCATCTGGGGTGTCACAGGACTCAGGGCAGCCGGTCCAAGTTCGAACAAAACCTGTACATAGATGTGCTCGAACTGAGAGCAGCTTTTTTATGCCCTAAAAGCTCCACTCTTTCATCCTCCCCAGTCATCTCCTCATTCAATCAGACAACACGTGCATAGTCTGGTATCTCAACAAGCAGGGAGGAACACGTTCCTACCCTCTGTGCCGGGAAGCGATGAGAGTATGGCATTGGGCAGCCCAAAATCACCTTCACTTGACCATGGTTCCTGTTCTGGGAGTGGAAAACACACTGGCAGACCGACTCATTCGGTCCTCAGCCAGGTCCCACGAATGGGAGCTGGATCAAGAAGTCACAAACAACATCTTTCAGCGATGGGGAACACCTCAGATAGACCTCTTCGCCTCTCTCAAAAACACAAAACTTCCCACCTTTTGCTTGCTCGCTTCAGGGCGAGACATTTTTTTTGGAAGGACGCTCTGTCTCTCGGTTGGAGAGATATTCGTTTATGCCTTTCCTCCCATTCGTTTAATCTCGAGGGTCCTGAACAAACTCAGACCAGAGGGAGCTCGAATGATTCTCATTGCTCCCTTCTGGCCCAGGCAAGTTTGATTCTCTCTTCTGCAATAGTTCTCAGAGGTACCTCCAGTCCCTCTTCCTCTGTTGCAGCAATTGTTGACACAGGATCAGGGGATCCTTGTTCATTCAGGTCTTGGATCCCTTCATCTCCATGCATGGCTACTGCAGACATAACTAAAGCCCGCTTTGGAGTCTCTCCTCTAGTAGCGGACATTTTGGTGGAGGCCAGGAAGCCTTCCACGAGGTCCACCTACACCATGAAGTGGAAACAATTTTCTATTTGGGCAAACTCGAAAGACTTCGAGCCTTTCTCGTGCCCAGTCAATAAAGTCCTGGACTACATGCATCACCTCTTCGATCTGGGTCTCAGCCATTCCTCGTTGAAAGTCCACATGGCAGCTATCTCAGCCTGCCATATTCCCTTCGGAGAGGACTTTTGCTCAGTTGGAAGTCTCTTAAGACTTTCCTCAGAGGAGTTCTCCATTTGAGACCCCCCACCCAATCCATTCCTGACCCTCCTTGGGACTTGAATTTTATCCTGGAGAAGCTTACTCTGCCTCCCTTCGAGCCAGCAGCTACAGCTGATTTGAAGTTCCTTTCTTGGAAGACACTCTTCCTAGTGGCCATTACTTCTGCTCGGCGCATTTCTGAGCTTCAGGCCTTGATGTGTAAAATCCCATACTTGATTTTCCATAAGGAACGTGTGGCTCTACGCACCAACCCTAAGTTTCTCCCTAAGGTGATGGCCGAATCTACGCTGAATCAATCCATGGAGCTACGCGCTTTCTTTACCCAACATTCCAATCAAGGGGATTACCTCTTGCATACTTTGGATGTTCACAGAATCCTGCGATACTATACCACTCGGACTAAGGATCTCAAGAAGACTGATCAGCTTTTTGTCTCTTTTGCTCACAAAAGAGAAGGCAATGCTGTTTCTAAGCAATGCCTATCAAAATGGTTGGCACATTATAACACTTTCTGTTATGACAAGTACAACATGACTCTTCCGGGTCAAGTCAGAGGTCACTCCACCAGAGGAGTAGCTGCCTCAGCAGCTTGTTTCAGAAATGTGCCGGCAGCAGATATCTGTGCAGCCGCAACTTGGACTTCTGTCCATACCTTCACAAAATACTACAGTTTGGACATTGGCTCTTGCCATAGAGCAGGCTTCGGGTTGGCTGTCCTGCATGGTCTCCTTTTGTGACGCCTGTTCAGCCCTGAGGTTCCATGCTATGGATAACAGTCCTCCTCCCGATTGCTTTTCCTTGTTCCAGACTGCTTGGGACTCAGTCCTATATGTGAATACCTACTGCAAGAGCCCTCTCAAAGTAAGATAGTACAGTTATGTAAGAACTTACTATAACAGTAGATCTTCAAGAGAGGCTCTTGCAGTAGGTATTGCCTTCCCGCCCTCCGTCCCCCTAAGTTTTCTTTGCTTCATTTCCATGGGGGGAAATATCCTCTTCTCTCTTGTCTTGCCTCTTTGGCCTTTGGCGGGAAGAACTTGAAGGCGGGCATGGGAGACTGCCCCTTTATACGTCATATGGCGCCCAGTCACCCTGGCCGATCCCCACAGTGACTGCTGGCTAGAAATTTTCCATGAGGTCCTGACGCCTGGCGGCCTAGTCCTATATGTGAATACCTACTGCAAGAGCCTCTCTCGAATATCTACTGTTACGGTAAGTTCTTACGTAACTGTACTTTCAATGTTTGGCAAGCAAGTTCTGTATTTCTAAGAAACAGCACTGTGACATTCGCATTCCTGCCTGTGAGCAGGCGCAGTTATTTAAAACCAATCACCAGGTCAGGGAACAAACAGGTAATTTACAGCAGTTTGACCATAAGTCAGGCTGAGCATGCAAATACTTGATGGCGCAAAGTTGTACAAGATGGTGGCAGCGCAAAATGTAACCGATGTGAACATAAAGGGACACACTCAACCTTTTTTGCATCATATAATTTCAAGTTAAAAACCCACATTTTTTGATTTGCCTACCTACTCTAAAATACATTGATGTTGCTGGGTTTTTTAATATGCTTTTTTAGTATAACTGAAATGCATGCTAAGGTAATAATACCCAACCTTGTTTTGTTTCAGATCTTTCATCTACTCTTGTTGCATACTCACTGAACATTAGTAATACCCCCAAACAGGGCAGCCACTCATGATGCAGTAGTCTCCCTCCTCCCACTGCATCAGGAGTGGCTTAAATGTTTGAGGGTGTTCCCAAGTCCAGGAGAGATGCAGTGGGAGTTGATCAAGAAATGTAAACAAACGTGTTTCTAGGGACGTGGATATGTTGTTCAATCCACACTTACTGGCAGGTTCCTTGCCGATTTAAATCTTGCCGGAAGGTCTTCAAGCTGGCTCCTCCCACCCACCCAGGTGGTAAAACTCTCGGCTCCGCCCCATGACGCCAGATCTTCCTTACCGCTTGGAAGCTCAGGTTCCCTCCTTAGCGCTCTGTGTTCTAGGCCTGGATCCACACTCTTCGGTTAAACCGAAACTTATTCTAAAAGTTTAAAAGACTTCGGTCTTCTTTTTCCCTCGCGGCTGCGATGGACAAATCAACTCCCGGATTTTGTTGGTGCCCCTGTGGGCAGAAGATGTCCTGGACTGACCCGCATTCCACGCGCGTTTACTGCCTAGGACTCGGACATGACTCGCAGGCTTGCGAATTATGCAAATCCTTTTCGGCTTCGGTCTTGGAGGACCATGCTGCCCATCTGCTTTTGGGGCACCCTGAAAAACGTTATCCTCTGGTTAAGTCGAAGGAGGCCCATTGGGCGGTGTCCGCGATGGGTTCGGCAGACCAGCTGGAGCAGATGATCGCCCTCGAGGAGGAGGTGGCCCAGGCCGCATCTTCATCTTCATTGGTCGCGGCATTTATCTCGCTCTCCTTGGGCTCTTCTTATACAGCTTCTTTTAAGGAGCTTTGCCAGTCCTGCTCCACCAAGGGAGAAGGACCATTGGGAAATTCCAGTCGGTCCAAAAAGAAGGACTCCAAAGGTAAGTCCCACCATCGACGTTCGTGGGAGTGGGAGAGATCCCCTTCCCCGGATAGTCGACTTCGGTCGAGGTTTCAGCTAAGGCTACTGGCTTCACGGTGTCCCCGTCAGGTCAGCCGGCCTAGACACCCGTCGACACAGTCGAAATTTTTCTCGACCCGTCGGACAGTTTATCGACTGGAGAAGCTGACAACCCTTCTTCACCGGTTCCCCCAGTGGAAACTGAGGACTTGACTGTGTCTCCTATGCCGGTGTCCCCGGTTAAGGTCCCTGAACTGAGGGAGTAGCAGGTTTCCCCAGGCCCCTCTCTGACCCACCCTTGGAATCTCCGAAGGTCTCGGTCTCGGGCCTCTTCCAGGTCCTGCCATCGGCGGTCTCGGTACCATGGAAAGCAGCGGCACCGCTCATCCTCGTCGTCCTCTTCGGAGGATAGGCTCCAGTGCAAGTTGCATCGACGCTACGAGGATTTAATGTGGCAGCAGCTCTTATTGTCCGGGAATAAGCCGACTCCGTCTCTTTCTCCGGCCATTAAGTGGCTGTCACCGGATCGGCTGAAACAACCCCTCGTAGTGATCGAGGGGCCGAAACCGGCACCGGTTGTTTGGCCGAAACCGGCTGCCCCACCCGTTGTGGTGGAACCTCCACCTCCACAACCGAAGATTAGGGCCCCAACCAAGGATTCTCGGTCGGGTCAGGGTTTGCCCCATAGGTTGTCGGTCACCCTCACTTCCGATCGAACTCGGCATGTGGATCGTGGCTCAGGTGCTTGGCAGCTGTTCTTAGACTCCTCAGAGTCTGACGACGACTCCTCCGTGTTCTCCAGGCCACTTGACCTGGAGTCCACTGGGCGTCAGTCGGTGGACGAGAACCCATCCTCGTTCTTAGGAATGCTTCGACTCATCTCAGAATCCACTGGGATGAAGCTCGAACCCGTTTCAAAACGGGTCAAGTATCCCCTCACGGAGATACTGGACCAAGGGGATTCCCCTACGGAGGCCTTCTCGGTTGCTGAAGCCATTGTTGGCCCGGACCTGGAGATGTGGCAGCGGCCAGCTTCTTGTCCAGCACCTTCGGCCAGGATGGCTTGGAAGTATGCGGTCTCTACAGGTTCACTCTCCGGTTTCTCAGAGCACCCCTCTTCGGAGGGGTTAGTGACCGACAGTGTTTTCCGGCATTCCGGGAACGCTTGGGATGTGGACAGACCACCCAATAAGGAGTCCAAGAAATTGGACTACTCAGGGCAGAAAGTTTATGCTGCTTCCTCCCTAGGCCTTCATCAGGCTAGCTCGGCTGTCCTAATGGCACACTTTTCACATGCCCTTTTGGGGGCATCTCCCGGCTGACCTTCAAATGACGATCAAGCAGGTGCGGGACCAGGGAAGGGCAGTAGCCAAACAGCATCTCCAAACTTCGTTGGACATCGCTGATTCGTGTGCCCGGTCAGTAGCGGCCACGCGCCGCAGAGCTTGACTGCGGATCTCCACCTTCATGGCGGACACCCAGCACAAGCTGGCAGATGTTCCCTTCCTGGGCACCAGCTTGTTCGGTCCCGGGGTGGAGGGTCATCTCCAATGGATCGAGAAGTCCAGCGCCACCTTGGACTCGGTCATGTCTGCCCAGAAGGACAAAGGCGGCCAGCAGCAGCGTAAGCCCTTTCGTCCTTCAGCCCCTGCGCACGTCCGGCCCAGCAACACCAGCATCAGGGCCAGCAGGCTCGCACTTGGCCCCCCAAAGCCAAGCCTGCTGCTTCCTCCAGCAGGAAGCCGGGAGGGAAAGGCCCAGGCAGCTCCTTGGCCGGCCCTTCCTCCAGGCCTGCCCAGTGACGGGTTGAGGGATTCGCCCCAACCTCGTCCTCCTCCGGGTTCCCCTGTGGGGGCGGCTCTGCCATTTCCTTTCCGCCTGGTCCGATATCACCACGGACCGCTGGGTGTTGGAAGTGGTAGGCAGGGGTCTGCCTCTGGAATTTGAGCAGTCCCCATCCTATCGAGCCGTCACCCCACAGGGGGCTACGGGTTCCGCAGTGTCTCTGTCGGCTCATCGAGCTGACATTGCCCTGCTTCTCCAGAAGGAGGTGATCAGGGAGATGGCGGACCCTCCTCCAGACCCAGGGTTTGTGTTCAGGTACTTCCTGGTCCCAAAACGGACGGGGGGCTGGCGCCCCATTCTCTACCTACACGATCTGAACAAGTTCCTAAGGTCTCGCACCTTCAGGATGGTCACTCTGGCTCAGATCATTCCATCCTTGGAACGAGGCATGTGGTTCTGTTCTCTGGACCTTCAGGACGTGTTCTTTCACGTCCCAATCTGTCCGTCTCACCAGGATTCCTCTGCTTCAGGGCAGAGGGATCCCTTTACGAGTTCCGGGCAATGCCCTTCGGCCTCTCTCCAGCTTCCAGGGTCTTCACCAAATGCATGGCAGTGGTGACAGCATTCCTGCGGCGCTGAGGGGTCCGGGTGTACCCTTACCTGGGCGACTGGCTGATTGCAGCCCCCTCCAGGTTGGAGGTGGAGCGGTCCAGGGATCTGGCCCTCTAGGTCTGCTCTGCTTGACCTCCTCATCAACGAGGCCAAATCGGAACTTGTGCCATCGCAGGTGATTCAGTTAATCAGGGCAGAGCTTGAATCTCTTCGAGCCAGAGCACGGCTTCCAGCGGACAGGGCCGAGGTCCTTTCCTCCTTTGCCCAGTCATTTCTGGTTGGGCAGTTGCGCCCTGCCTGGGACTTCCTGTGCCTTCTGGGCCTCATGGCGGCCTGCACCAGTGTGGTCCATTGGGCCCGCTGGCATATGCGTCCCCTGCAATGGGGACTGGCCCGCCAATGGTCAGAGCGCTCCGGTCCTCTGGACCAGCCAGTGACAGTGACCCAGGAGATGTGGAATGGCCTCCAGTGGTGCCTCGTTCCAGCTCATCTGCAGGAGTGTATCCCATTTGTCTGCCCTGAGCAGACGGTCACTGTGACGACCGATGCCTCTCTGATGGGTTGGGGTGCCCATCTGGGGGAGCTCAGAGCTCACGGCCTCTGGTCCCCTCAGGAGTCTCGATGCCACATCAACCTGCTGGAGCTTCGAGTGGTCCGACTAGCCCTCACCGCCTTTGCTCCGTTTTATACAGGGTCAAATGGTCCAGGTCCAGACGGACAACACCATGACCATGTACTACCTCAACCAACAGGGCAGGACGCACTCCTTACCTCTGTGCAAGGAGGCTTTCCGCACTTGGTCTCTCGTGATCAGCCTGGAGGCGGATCTCCTAGCCATCCATGTGGCAGGAGCCTCCAACAGTTTGGCCTATGCCCTAAGCCAGATAGGCGCTGCATCTCACGAGCGGTCTCTCCTGCCAGAGACAGTACAAGATCTGTTCTCCCACTGGGGCACCCCTCAGGTGGACCTGTTTGCCTCCAGGGAGAATGCTGGCTGAGCTGTTCATGCCCCCCCTCAGCAGGGCTCGCTTCAGGGGGATGCCTTCTCGAGGCCGTGGACCCCGGGCCTCTTCTGCGCCTTCCCTCCATTTCCCTTGATCCACAAGGTGCTTCTCAAGGTGAAGAGGGACAAGGCGCAGGTGATTCTTGTAGCTCCAGACTGGCCCCGCCAGTTCTGGTATCCAGATCTCCTCGGCCTCAGCTCCAGGCTCCCGAGGCGGCTTCCAGCACGCCCTGACCTGATCTCAGTCAACAAGGGGAAGGTACTCCACCCAGACCTTCAATCCCTGCACTTGATGGCCTGGTTCCTCAGCGGCTAGAGTTCCAGGCCTTGGGTCTTTCCGATGAGGTCCTAAACTTCGTTGAGGCATCCCGTAAGGAGTCGACCAGAAAATGCTATGCCTTCAAATGGAAGAGAGTCTCCATTTGGTGTCAGTATAAGGGGTTGGACCCTTCCTCCTGTTCTTTGGCTAGCATTCTAGACTGCCTGTGGTCCCTTTCTCAGCTAGGGCTTCAGTCGACGACCCTTAAGGTGCACCTGGCAGCCATCTCTGCTTACCGGGTACGGGCCAGCAAGCAGTCGGTGGCGCAGGAGAAGGTGGTTGGGCGCTTTTTGCAAAGGCCATGATCACATATTCCCTCCGGTGCAAGAACCTCCACCTCCATGGGATCTACTGCTGGTATTGGCTAAGCTCATGGGCAAGCCATTAGAACTGATGCACAGGTGTGACGATCTCTCACCTGTCGTGGAAGACCGCCTTCCTGGTGGCTATCACGTCAGCCAGAAGGATGGGAGAGCTCCAGGTGCTTTCCATCGAGTCTCCTTGTCTGGTCTTCCACAGGGACAAGGTTGTCCTGTGCCCCCAGCCGAAATTCCTTCCGAAGGTGGTGTCGGAGTTTCACCTTAATCAGGTGTTGACTCTGCCGGTGTTCTACCCCAATCACACCTTGGAGGCCGAATATAGGCTCCAATCTCTGGACCCTAGAAGAACGCTTCTCTTATTATAAGGAGCGGATGACTGAAGCTCGGGGAGAGGTTCACCAGCTGTTTGTCACCTACGCTGAAGCAGCACCTGGCAGACCTGCAGCCAAGCAGACGATAGGCAGGTGGGTCACCTCCTGCATAGATCTCTGCTATAGGTTGGCAGGCACGGAGCCTCCCAAAGGGATAAGAGCTCATTCTACCTGCCATACCGCTGCTTCCAGGGATGTCCCTATCCAGGAAATCTGCAGGGCTGCTACCTGGAAATCAGGACACATCTTCATTACCTACCACCACATAGACCTTGAGTCACGCCGGGATGCTGGTTTTGGGACCTCGGTTCTCCAGTCTTTATTTCCTAAGTAGGGGGTGCGCGCCTTACCTCCCTCCTCCCAGAGAACTGCTAGGAGTCTGCCATGAAGTGTGGATTGAGCAACATATCCATGTCCCTAGAAATACAGGTTACTCACCTGTAACAGGAGTTCTAGGAGTGGTGTATGTTGTTCATCTACACAACCCACCCGACCTCCCTGGCTTCGACACGCAGCCTGGCTTCCAGCGGGCTAGATCTGTCATCATGGGGCGGAGATGAGAGTTTTACCACCCAGGTGGGTGGGAGGAGTCAGCTTGAAGACCTTCCGGCAAGATTTAAAGCAGCAAGGAACCTGCCAGTAAGTGTGGATGAACAACATATACCACTCTTAGAACTCCTGTTACAGGTGAGTAACCTGTATTTTTGTTCAGTAACATCAGTATGATGGGCAGTCTGTTTTTCACTTTTAAAAGGAAAAAAAAAATCCGAATCAAACTAACTTCCTTTCACATAATACTTTCAATTTGAACAGTTTTACAGTATATGTAATGCTGCGCACCATTTCATACCAGTATGATAGTTTCTGACAAGACCTGTTAAACAACTTACAAAGCAGTAAATTTGCTATGTACCAAGGCCATGCATTTTAACAGGTCTTCTACGTTTCCTAGAATTTTTTTGTTTGTTTGGGGAGGGGGGCACGCAGGGGTAGGCTGCATGATCTTACTTCGAGATACAGCTCTTGCAGCAGGTAACACCATTAGGACTGAAGCCAGCAGGCGTCAGGACCCCACGGAATTCTTCTAGCTAGCTATCTTCAGCGGGACCTCCCCGGCGTCGGTCCCGCCCGACGTCAAGTGTAGTATATAGGGGCGGTCCTCACGATTCCCCAGTTCTTTCCCGCCATTGACTTGCATGTCTCGACCCTTCGTATCGTTTCTAGCGCGCGACGCACGGTTAAGTTCTTCCTTCGGGAAAACATTCATTTCTTCGGCTCAGTTGCTGTCTGATGTCCTCTCCAACCTCTGTTGAAGGCCATCCCTCGAAGTTCGCCTGTGGGAAGCAAGTCCCGTTCAAAGATCCGCATTCGGCCTGCGTCTGGTGCCTAGGCCCAGACCACGACACACCTCCAAGGGGGATTCAGCAGAAAAGGCCCGGAAACACTCTGAGAAGCACAGGGAGAGGGTTCCTTCCAAGTCCCCGTCTAGGGCCTCTGACTCCCGTAGTTCCAGCTCCCGGTCCGACTGTTCGCCCTCCCGGGCCCGTTCTCAGCCTCCCCCCGCTGCGGTGAAGAAACCTTCGGGCTCCTCTTCCTCTTCACACAAGACCTCCAGGCCCTCTTCGTCATCTTCCTCCAAAGCCCTGGTCAGGTCTGGGGACCGTCATCATCATCACAAGTCGGGTTCCCGCCATTCCGAACCCGACGTCAGGTCTGTCTCCTTGCCTCCTCCTCCCCAGCGAAAGACCAAGGAGCTCACCTCTCTTAAGAAGCCATCGGACCTGACGTCGGCCATTCATCACAGGTCCCAGGAGCCGTCGACCGCCAGACTCCCGTCGCCGGTCAGGCCTTCACCCTCTGTCGTCGGCAGGAGGGCCGACATCCGTACCTGTACGTTTAGAGAAGAGGACCCCGACGCCTCCTACCGACGTCGGTCAGGAGACTATCACAGAGGAGGAGTTGACGCAGCCCGAGGACCAGACGGGCGAACCCGGTCCTGTCACACCTCCCAGGGAACCCTCTCCACAACCAGAGGCCCCTGAGGAGCAGACACCGGAACCCGACGACCGGCACCCAGTCCATCATCAGGCCTTTCCCTTTCCGAGGTTAAGGAGCTCTTTTCTCACTGGTGGGATACCATTAAAAGGGATATGGTTCCCACACCGCCTCCTCTTCCTCCTCCTCCTCTGGCTCCTGCGCCCCCTTCTCCATCTGGGTCTGCAGGCCGAGTACCTCTCCCCCAGGAGCCTATGGACCCTCCAAGGGGGGAGACCTGATAAAAGGAGACCTCCGTCTAGATCTTCTTCAGGGTCACCCAGTCCTGAGAGACCCAGAAGACGCCGTCGTTCGCCTTCGACGGAGGTTATGGGATCGGAGTTCTCGACAGGATCCAGATCCCCCTCTCCTCTTCACATCCCCTCTCTGGACTCATGTGAGCTTCCTAGATCTCCTCCGGATGACCCATCGTTCTCTGAGATCATGAGACATATCCAAGAGAACATGGGATGGGATGCGGCAGAATTAGACCCAGAGAGACTACGCCTTGCTAGGTATCTTCGGCAGAAGGATCCTAAGCCTGTGATGGTACCACCCTTGATGGACACTTTTGTGGACATCACCAAGGCAGCGTGGAAGCGTCCACACGCGCTCCCGGCAATGCCGAAGAAAGCTGACTGCCTGTACAAGGCTCCTAAGGAGGACCAGTACTTGGCTCAACATCCTCTGGCCGACTCTCTGGTCATAACAGCCTCTCATGACCAGTCCCAGAGACCGCAACATTTGAGCACCCTGCCACCGGACCCGGAGTCCAAACAGCTGGACGCTATGGGCAGGCGCACGTATGCTTCCACTACTTGCGCCATCAGGTCTCTGAACTACTTGACCCACATGGTACAGTTCCAAAATGCCTTGTGGGAACAGGGACTGGATCTGGCGGAGAAATTGCCAGAAGGTGAGCAGAAGGAGGAGATGTTGCAACTCCTCCGTACGGGTTCGGACGTGGGAACCCAGGTGCTGCGAGCCGCGTATGATTCCGCTGACTCCTCGGCCAGAGCGGCAACTTCAGGCATATGCCTCCGGAGACACTCATGGCTCCGTGTCTCCGGATTTACCCCGGACGTCCAGAAGAACATCATGGATGCCTCTTTCGAAGGAGAAGTTCTCTTTGGTGCACCCTCTAAGAAGGTTCTCACCAAGCTCCAAGAGGCCGGGAAGGCGATGAGGTCGGTCCAGGCAATGTACCAACCGAGGCTTAGTTCCTTTCATAGGAACCAAAGCCATTTTCGTGGATGGACACAGAGACAACAGTCCTGCACCGGTCCACAGCAGAGGGGCTCCGGTTCCTGCAGAGCCCAGAGAAGACAGCCCGCGGGCCGAGGTCAGCATCCAGCAAAACTGGCTCAGCCCGCGGGCCCCTCCGCTGCCACAGCCTGACTCCTTCCAGGCCCCCGCCCCTCAGGATCAACGGGATATCAAGGTCGGGGGTCGTATTGCGAATTACCTGCCAGGATGGCAGTCCATAACCACCAACAGGTGGGTTCTTCAGTTGGTCGAAAAAGGCCACTTTATAGAATTCGCAGACAAGCCACCCTTGAGGCCTCCTCTGCTCTCCCGTTACTCGGGTCAGCACAAATTGCTTATCAGGCAAGAAATACCTGCGCTCCTGCAAAAGGAAGCGGTAGAGTATGTTCCGGAGAACCAGAAAGCGTATGGATACTATTCCCACTTCTTTCTGGTTCCAAAGAAAACAGGGGACCTCCGTCCAGTCCTGGACCTCAGCGACCTCAATATGTCAGTCGCCTACAAATGATTTCGCATGGTGACCCTGCAGGGTCTTATTCCCATGCTAAAGAAGGACACCTTCTTAGCGTCCCTGGACAAGCAGGACGCGTACCTGCATATACCCGTAGCTCAAGCGCACAGGACGTTCCTGCGCTTCGAGTTCCTCGGCCACCACTTCCAGTTCTGAGCTCTCCCGTTCGGACTGTCATCGGCCCCAGGGTCTTTACCAAATGCTTGGCAGTCGTGGCAGCGTCTCTAAGGAGACAGGGCCACTATGTGTTTCCGTACTTGGACGATTGGCTTCTCATGGCCGCCTCCAGAGAGGCGTTGTTGATGGCTATTCAGAGCACCCTGACTCTGTTTCGGTCTCTGGGCATCATAATCAATTACGAGAAGTCTCTCCTTGTACCGTCGCAGAAGCTGCAGTTCATAGGTGCAGTTCTGGACACCGTTCAGGGGAGAGCATTTCTTCCAGATGACGGAGCGGAACGCATCAGATCCCTCATCATGGATCTCTCGGCGAAGAAGACTGTCCCTGCCAGGCTGGTCCTTCGTCTGCTTGGACACATGGCTGCGGCCATTCCGACCGTCTCTTTGGCAAGGCTCCACATGCGGGTTACTCAGTGGATGCTCAAGGTGCAGTGGGACCAAAGGCAAGACCACATGCAGCATCCGGTCAGAATCACGAACGCCGTGATTCGAGATTGGCAATGGTGGCTAGACCCAGGGACACTTTCTCGGGTGTCCCGTTTACAGCTGTCCCCGGAGGTAATCTTCTTCACAGACGCCTCAGGGCTGGGGTGGGGAGCACACCTGAACGGGGTGAGGTCCCAGGGAACGTGGACCCCTCAAGAAGCTCATCACCACATCAACATTCTGGAGATGAGGGCGGTCCTTAACGCCCTGCAGGCCTTTCAGTCAGAGATCCCGTCAAATACTCTCTTGCTCCAAACAGACAATACGGCGGTGATTTATTACCTCAACAAACAAGGAGGCACACACTCTTACCCCCTTTACAGGGAAGCGATGAGAGTGTGGGATTGGGTAAATCAACACGTCGCGAGCCTGATTGCAGTTCACGTTCCCGGAGTGGACAATACAATCGCAGACGGCCTGAGTCGTTCCCAGGCCAGAGTCCACGAGTGGGAACTTCTTCAAGGTGTAGCAGAGGATCTGTTTCTTTGATGGGGCACTCCAGAACTGGACCTATTCGCTTCCCCATCCAGTGCAAAACTGACCAATTTTTGCTCGCTAGATCCAGGGCCTGGTGTTTTCTGGCGAGACGCGTTGTCCCTCTCCTGGGCGGACAGATTCCTCAACGCTTCCCCCCCTTCCCGTTGATCCAGAGAGTTCTTCTCAAACTGCGCGGGAGCATGCAACAATGATCCTGGTAGCCCCATTCTGGCCCAGACAGATCTGGTTCCCCTTGCTAACGCAGCTGTCCCGGGAACCTCCAATCCCGTTGCCTTTCAGCTCCCATCTCTTGTCTCAAGAGGAAGGTTCTCTAGTCCACCCGGACTTACGCTCACTGAACCTGCATGCTTGGCTCCTAGAGACATAGCCATTTTGCGACACGGGGTCTCGCAAGAGGTGGCATAAGTTCTTTCCGCGGCCAGAAAGCCGGCAACACATGCGACATACACCATGAAATGATGCCGTTTTTGCCTGTGGTCTCAAGCACGCGGCCTTTCACCTCTAGGTTGCCCGGTGAAAGCGTTGTTAGAATACCTGCTCTCCCTTTTCCATTCGGGTCTCGCCTACTCCTCTATTAAGGTGCACCTCTGTGCTATTTTTGCTTACCACTTCCTGGTGGGACAGCGCACAGTGGCGCAACTTGACGCTCTCGAGACTTTCTGAGAGGGGTGCTACACCTTAGGCCACCCATTAAGGACCCTGTTCCTCCATGGGATTTACTCTTTGTCCTGGAACAACTCACGCTCCCTCCTTTGAACCTGCCGCGGATTGCGAGCTGCGTTTCCTGTCATGGAAAACGTTATTTTTAGTTGCTGTTACGTCAGCAAGGAGAATTTCCGAGCTTCACGCTGTCATGTGTAAGGAACCTTATTTGATTTTCCACCAGGACAGAGTGTCCCTGAGGACGAATCCTAAGTTCTTGCCTAAGGTGGTTTCTGCACTCACTCTCAATCAGGACATTGACCTGCCTGTATATTTCCCTAAATATTCTAATAGAGGAGAAGCGCTGCTCCACACCCTGGATGTTCACCGCTGTCTTAGGTATTACCTGAACAGGACTAAAAAGCTTCACAAGTCAGAGCAACTCTTCATTTCCTTTGCTGACAGGATGATGGGCCAACCAGTTTCGAAGCAGTGCCTTTCTCGCTGGCTTGTCCACTGTATATCATACTGCTATGATACAAAGCAGAAACCCCTCCCAGGCACAGTCCGGGGCCATTCCACTAGAGGGGTGGCTACCTCCTTTGCAGCACTTCGTAACATCTCCTCCTCTGCTATCTGTGCTGCAGCTCTGTGCATACTTTTATCAGGCATTATAGCCTGGACATTGCTTCACGGCGAAGAGCCGGTTTCGGCCTGACCGTGCTACAGGGTCTCCTGTCCTAGAGTCAGGACTTGGTATGGACTTTCCTAGTTTCCTCCTCCCAGAATGCTTACAAGCGTTATTGCTTGGAAATCAGTCCTAATGGTGTTACCTGCTGCAAGAGCTGTATCTCGAAGTAAGATAGTACAGGTACGTAAGAACTTACCGTAACAGTAGATCTTTGAGAACAGCTCTTGCAGCAGGTACCTTCCCGCCCACCTTCCCCCTTGGAGGAGGCATGGCTTTCGAGCCTTTGGCAGGGTTACGCCTTTTACCTTCTGATGGTGGATCCTCGGTCTCCCGTCTGATATCGATCCTTTTGGGAAGTCTCGGGCGGAGAACTGGAATCTGGTACCTATGTACTACGCCTGACGTCGGAGGCGGGACCAACATCGGGGGTGGTCCCCGCTGAAGATAGCTAGCTAGAAGAATTCCGTGGGGTCCTGACGCCTGCCGGCTTCAGTCCTAATGGTGTTACCTGCTGCAAGAGCTGTTCTCGAAGATCTACTGTTACAGTAAGTTCTTACGTAACTGTACTTTGTGTAAATGCTGAAATTCTTGGACTTGCCATTATTTAGACTAGCTTGCCCTATTTTACTGCCTGAGAAACTTATTGTTTTGTATACTGCACTTTGAAACTTCATTGTCCCTTACCAGATTGTAACTCCACTCCCCCTCGTCTCACCTGGAAACCAGCCTCCGCTCAGTGTGCCTTTCACGGTTATCAAATTTTAAATAAATAAAGAGCAGCTCCTCGAGCAGCATCAGTAGTCTAGTTGCAGCATCAGTAATCCAGCTGCAGATGGGTTCAGAACATATTTACACAGAACTACACAGTTTGAGTCGGTATGGTATGGGATTTGTGCTTGGTTTATACAGTGGGTTACCCTTTGAGCATTCTGAATGTGGGAGTTAAAACCTCTACACCGTATTCTGCAGCTCTTGCAGAGCACCACATCTAAGAGGTGTTTTTTTTTTTTGCCTAATTCAGCATACTCAGCTACCATCCCCTAGTTTTATAAAACATAGCTTGCTTCTCATACTGGTGAACAAGGCAACCTGATTGGTGCTAATTATGTTTCCTTGCGCACGCGCAAGAAACATCTTGCAGTAGAATGACTTTCTGAGGTGTGTCAGGGACAAGTCCAGTGCAGAGTAATCTACAGTGGGCTCATCCCTGGAAGACCAATGAGAACGCAACCAGACCGTGACACTAGTCACATTTTCATAGCTGAAAGCCATTCTCTACTTAAAAGAAATGTAATGCTCCAATGAGTGTGATTCATTCCTTTCGTTTGTATAATGCTGTCTGAAGTCCTGTAATCCCAGAATCCTCCTGCCCTGCCTCCTCAGTGATAACTCTCCGCCCGCACTTCTGTGTCCCCGACTCCCTCTACGCGTCGCTCCTTACTGTAATTCAGTGAAGCTCCCTGACCTGTCGGACTATCAGGCACAGACCGGGGGGGCTGCCCACCTGAGATGCCAGCCTTCCCCAACCCCCTGTTTTCCCCAGTTACAGTATTTTCTTTCAGGGCAGGGCGGACCAAAAAGGCTGTGGAAAGGAGGGTGCAGCCGAGCCAAGGAGGAGAGGACCTGGCCCGTGCTCACACGTCACCATCATGTGTTGTCTTGGAGCTGAAGAGAAAGGAGCTTGACCGCGTGCTGGTGCTGCAGACGGTAATCAGATCGGTCAGTCGGGTGACACACGCGGTTGTTCCGCTTCAGCAGGGCCAACATTAGGGCTGTCAGACGGGAAGAAGAATACTGGCTGGTGAGGTCGCCAGTGCCTGCCGGCCAGGAGGAGGATTTATTCAGATGGAGTGAAGAGCCAGCCAGAAATGAATCGGGGGGGGCTCAAGGCCCAGTGGGCCAACAACAAACAGTAGAGTGTGTTTGAGTCAGGGGTGGCTGAGTTGTAAGGTAACATATAACACACTGTGTTACACAGTACATGGAAGAGAAGAGCATGGAAGGACAGAGGCTAGGGCTATGGGCAGTGGACATTAAGCCAGGAATGGGGAGGATTACTAGGACAGGTAGGTAATAAGGTTGACAGGTTAGCGGTACTGTGACCAACACTGGTAGAGATGGAGGGTGAATCTGAGTGGAGAAGAAGGGGGATGCAGACTTGTTTTAAAAAAAAAAAAAACACCATAACTAGTGGCAAAGAGCAACACGTATCATCATCTGGTTGGCCAGGTTGCAGTACTTCAGTAGCTGACTAGGATGGGGCAATCCAGAAAGAAGTGGAGGAAAGAAAAGACTGTCTGTCAGTGACAAGAAGGTAGCAGTCATTGCAGACTGACCAATGATATCTTCACTTTTTAGGTGAGTTATGATGTAGGAACAACGGGGGTAAATTTCCATATGGTGAAAAAACAGTTGGGTTTAGGAAGGAAGGAACCAGTTGTTGATATGGAACCTGAGACATGCTAAAGAAATTGCTGCAATAACTTCCAATCTTACTTTGAGTAAGAGTTCCTGTGGCAGGCTACACCATAAGGACTATGCCGTCAGGCACTAGGACTCCACGGCAAACTTCTAGCCAGCATTACCCAGCTGGGGACCGCCCTTTACGTCAGCCTCTCCAGACCCACCTCAGTTCTTTTCCCACTGTTGACCCATGCGCTTCGGCTCCTTGGACACCTCATTGCATTGTCGACCGCCATCTTTAGCTTTTGGCCTAGCAGTATTAAGTTTTCACTAGTTTAATCAATACTTCCTCCATTTGTCTTCTCCATCTAAGTGACGGAAGTCCAAATGCCAGTGTGGGCTGCAAATACCGGCGAAAGATCGCCACTTGCAGTGCCTTTTCTGCCTGGGGCCTAACCACAACGTGGACGCCTGCCTGTACTGGACCAACTTTAACCAGCGTACCCACACCCATTGTCGAAAACTCTCCAGACCTACCTCATGGAGCAACAACTGGCTGCCCTTCAACATCCTGTGAAGGACGGCTTTTCAACCTCCAGTGCCATCTTCCCATGGGGAAAAACATTCGGGGGGAGCACCATCACCATGAGCACAGTAGGTCTGAGTCCCGTCCAAGGGAGTCTTCTTCCCACTCTAGCAGGAGAGCAGATTCAGCCCCTCCATCAGGCCTCTCGTCCTCTGGCCTGCCGTTGATGAAGACTCCCACCGTTAACCATTTCTGGAGGCGGCAGCTCTTCAGGGCATAGACTGTCTGGTCCCTCCCTTAGCTTTAAGCCCTTCCAGCAGCCCGGGCCTAGAGTGGGGTCTTCTGCCGTTAAGGCGGCAGCATCTTCGCATTCCTCCACCTCTCCATCCACTTCGGAGGACAAGCGCAGACGCCGGAAGCATTCCCATTTCAGGGAATGCCCATCCCAAGACCAGTTGGTGGCAAAGGCCATTACTCCGATGGCAGTCTCGGACGATAGGCCTTCTGACAAAAGGAAGGACTGAGGTAGACGCCACAGAGTCAGACGTCAGACAGGCAGATGACGGGGTAGCTACTACAGCCCAGACGCCTTTCCAGTCGCCTGCCTCCACGCCCATCCTCGGCCAGCCAGCCTGTCGACAGGCCCCCTTTTGACACCTCCCCTGTCAACACTACTTTGGGCCACACACCGTCGCCTCCTGCGTCCGATGACCAGGCCTCAGGTGATCAGACGACAGGTCGTGACAACCAGAGCCCCGACGAACGCCCAGTGGGTACTCCAGGGCCTAGCACACCGCCTAAGGACGTAGCAGATCCTAAGCCTACGCCTCCCCCACACGTCCCCATGGTCCCATTAGCGGATGTCTGGCAACTTTTCACCTCATGGTGGAATGCTGTTAAAGGGGACTTTCTACATCGGGATATTGCCCCTCCTCCTCACCCACAGCTCCAACCTCAGGCACCGGTCCTGGCAGGGGAGGACACGACACAGCCTAAAAGCCCTGTCCCACAGGATTCTGATCTGGAGCATGGGCGCAAGTGGAGACGTCATCAGTCTTCCTCCAGGTCATCGTCCCCCAACGACAGAACCAAACATCGGCACGGATGTAAGCACTCCAGATCTTCCTCCCTTTCCTCTTCTGGATCTCACCCCTATACCCAGATTCCTCCCCAGAGCCACCTTCTCCGGATTCAGAAGGTCCACGCAACTCTCCCTGCTCTCCATCAGATGATCCGACCTTCGTGGATGTGATGCGTCACATTCAGTTCCTTAACCAATGGGACGTGGAGGAACTGGACCCTGAGAGGAAGAGGCTTCACACCTTCTTGGGTATGAGTGACCCAAAACCTCTGGTCATCCCCCCTCTGGTCTCTCCCTTCCAGGATCTGACCAGATTGGCCTGGGAGTGCCCCGCCTCCTTCTCTGTGCTTCCAAAGAAGGAAGACAGACTCTGTAGAGCCCCAAGGCCGAGCCTTTCCTGGCAGAAGCCCAGAAAACAGATTCCATGGTCCTCACTGCTGCCCACGGTAGGACCAAGCAACCCAAGTATGTGAGCTTGCAGCCCCCCAACAAGGAGTCTTAAGAAATTGGACCAGCTCGGGAGGAGGGTTTTTGCTTCTTCCACATGTTCCATGCAGTCCTTGAATTTCCTGGCCCACGTGGTCCTTTACCAGAAGTCTCTCTGGGGGAAGGCCATAGAACTCTCCTAGAAGCAACCAGATAACCTATCCCGCGTGGAGCTTCTGGATGTTCTTCAATCTGGACTGGACGTAGGGAAACACGTTTTATGGGCTTCCTACGATGCAGCGGATATGGCCACTAGAGCTGCGGCTACCTGAATCTGCCTTCGCAGTCACTCCTGGCTAAGGGTCTCTGGATTCAGGGCGCACCTCCTGGATTCTGTCTTGGATGCCCCCTTTCACGTCTCTGTCCTCTTTGGAGAGGAGGTGCAAAAAATCATCACAGATCTGCAGTACTGGGGCTGTAAAGTCTGTCCACCAGATGTACAGAGCCGAACCCCAACAGCCCAGACGCAAGCCATTTTGGCACCCAGGTGCCAATAGACAGAGAGGACAACAACCCCGAGGTACCTTAAAGCGCAAGGCTCCCTCTCAGCACTCTGGGAACAGCGGTCCTAGGAGCGCAAAATCCTCCCAGCCCTCGCTACCCGCCTTAGCCACTTGTGCATGACTCCTTGCCAGTTCCCCCTCCTCTGGAGAAGGAAGTGGGGGAGACAGTAGGATGTCTGTTCTCTCTCTCTACCTAGAAAGGTGGACCAATGTGACAGCAGGGGCTCGGGACATTATAAGAAGGGGTTATGCACTGGAGTTTATCCAGATCCCTCCGGACAATCCTCCAGCCTCCTCCCGGTACTCCCCTACCCACGCAGCCCTCATCCAGGAGGAGATTCAGGCCTTACTATTAAAGCAAACCATCGAGCCTGTTCCTCGATCTCACAGGGAACCAGCTTTTACTCACACTTCTTCCTGGTCCCCAAGAAGACAGGAGATTTAAGACCCATTCTGGATCTAAGTCATCTGAATCTGTATATAGAGTACAAGAGCTTCAGGATGGTGACCCTACCCTGTCTGATCCCCATGCTAAATTAAGGAGATTGGCTTTGTTGCCTGGAAATGCAAGATGCCTACCTCCACATCCCGGTGTTTCCAGCCTACTGGAGGTTCCTTCGGTTCACCTTTCGGGGGAACCATTACCAGTCTCGGGCCCTGCCTTTTGGTCTATCCTCAGCACCCAGAGTGTTTACCAAGTATCTCGCGGTGGTGGCAGCAGCCGCATTAAGGAGACAGGGTCATTTCGTCTACCCCTACCTAGATGACTGGCTCTTAACTGCCCCCTCAAGGCAACAGTTAGTTCACACACTCTGACACTTTCCTGATATTTCAACAGCTGGGGATAACCATCAACATTTAGAAGTGCTGTCCTTGGCCATGCCAAAGACTACAGTACATTGGAGCCATCCTGGATGCACAACAGGGTATGACCTTTCTCCCTCCCGACAGAGCCAGTCAGCTAAGGGATCGGGCTTCCGAAATAGCTGCATCCAGTAGGGTTGCAGCTGTTGGGTCATATGGCAGCTGCCATTCCCACGGTGCAGTTGGCACACTTGCATATGAGAGTCCCACAATGGAACCTACGTGTCCAGTGAGACCAGGGTTCACAAGATCTAGTACATCAGATCACTATCTCAAGGGCTCTTCAGCAGACGCTGTCATGGTGTCTGACACCCCCTGTCTGGAATTGGGAGATCTTACTTCGAGAAACAGCTCTTGCAGCAGGTTACACCATTAGGACTGAAGCCGGCAGGCGCCAGGATGCCACGGAAAAATTCTAGCTAGCAGTATCCAGTGGGGAACCACCCTCGACGTCGGCCCCTCCCCGACATCAGGCATCACATAAAAGGGGGCGGTCCCCCAGCATCCCCAGTTCTTTTCCTGCCATTGACTCACCAGCATCTACAAAAACCTCAATCCATGTCCACTTCTCCTACCCCTTCTCTTGAAAGACATCCCTCTAAGTGTGCCTGCGGCAAACAGATCCCTTTTGCAGACCATCATTCGGCCTGTGTCAGGTGCCTGGGCCCGGAGCACGACACCCAGGCCTGCTCAATTTGCCAGCAATTCAAAAACAGGACCCAGATCTGCCACCAAAAGGCCCTTCAGGGATTCCTCCTTGAGGAGAAATTGAAGAAAATGGAGAAATCTTCCCACAAGTCAGGGAAACACCGGGGCAAGCATCTGGACTCGGATAGGGCGAGATCCCCCAGCAGGGCCTCCGAGTCCGGGGCCAGCTCCAGCTCTACCCGGTCTGACAGATCTCCTTCCCGGGCTTGCTCCCAACCTCCCACGGTTAAGGTAAGGTCTTCAGGGGGCTTCTCTGCCTCCTTACACCCACTCAAGACCACTCGGGCACAGGACGCCTCCAAGCCGGATTCCTCGGACAGGCAGAAAGTCTTCCTCTAAACGGGGCAGTACATCTGACTGACGCCAGGACACTGACTTCAGGTATGTCTCCCAACCTCCGAAGGTTCCTGAAAAGAAGACTGCAGAACTGACGTCCCTTAAGCGGACGACGGAGACCAAAAAAGCGTCCGACCCAGCGCCCACAAAACGGACTACCCCGACGATAGTAGTACTGACGCCGGTGGACACCGGACATCAGGGGTCCTCAGGTGAAGAGGCTACTGTGCCACCAGACAGGCGACACAGAGGATGCCGGCTTACCCAGGGAGCCGTCACCGGACCCGGTGGTTCCCCGGGACCCGACCCCGGCAACAAACCCACACTGACAGCGGGCCCGTCATCAGGTATGAATATTCAGGAGGTGAAAGAACTGTTCACCTTCTGGTGGAAACCCATAAGGAAGGACGTGGTTCCCCCTAAGCCTCAGTCACCTCCTCCTCCTTGGGGCGCTGAAGGTTCCAGACCCCTGACTCCCAAGGAGCCAACTCCACCTCCTCTGGGCCAATCGAGAGACAGAAAATGCCAATCACGCTCTCCCTCAGGGGCAGACGTCACTCACCGTGAGATGACTCCAGTCCAGATACATCCGACACCTCCAGATCTCCATCTCCCTTCAGTCCCCCATCACCAGACCCACGGGACCTTCCAAGGTCGCCTCCGGATGATCCCTCCTTTTCAGAAATCATGAGGCACATGCAGGAAAATATGGGATGGGAGACAGAAGACTTGGACCCCGAGAGACAACGCCTTGCCGGTTATCTCAGGCAGAAAGACCCGAAGCCTGTGGTGGTCCCACCTTTGGTGGACACCTTTACAGACATCACCAAGGCAGCTTGGAAGCATCCACGTTCCACACCGGCTGTTCCGAAGAAGGCTGACCACCTCTACAGGGCTCCCATGGAGGACCTGTATTTGGCGCAACAACCCCTGGCCGACTCCCTGGTCGTCACTGCATCTCATGATAGGTCCCAGTGGCCTCAGCACTTGAGTACCCAGCCCTCCGGACCAGGAATCTAAGCAGTTAGATTCTATGGGAAGATGCATGTATGCGGCTGCTACATGCTCAATTAGGTCTCTGAACTATCTGACGCACATGGTGCAGTTTCAGAACACCCTTTGGGAACAGGGCCAAGACCTTCTAAAAGACTTTCTGGATGGCGAAAGGAGGAGGAGCTGCAGAACCTCCTCCAAACTGAGTCAGACGTGAGGACCCAAGTTCTCCGAGCCACTTACGACTCCGCGGACTCGGCAGCCAGGGGAGCAGCCACAGGCGTTTGTCTCCAGAGACACTCGTAGTGCCTTCAGCATCCCGAACACCCACTCGATGACATTACTTGTGGTGGCGTGTGCCTCATTGTAGCGTTGCTGCGATGGGGTCGCGGGCCGCCGGTAGGGTGTGAGCAGCCAGGGACGGAGTGGGTATAAGAACATCCTGGACGTCCCTTATAATGCAGCGGTCCTGTTCGGTGAGGAATCCGAGAAGGTCATCACCAAACTACAGGACACTGGGAAGGCAGTCAGGACTGTACAGGCCATGTACAGACCGAAATCTGGTTCCTTTCGTAGGAACAAGAATCGTTTTCGCGGCCGCCAACAATGGCAACAGCCACGTTCCGGCCAGCTACCCTGGGGCAACTTCGGTCGCAAAAATCAAGCCAGGTTTCCTTGGGCTAGGGCCCAAAGCATCCCAGCCCGCGGGGTCCAACACCACCACAGCATGACTCCTTCCCGGCCCTGCCCCTCCTCTGGATCAAAGGGTTGAGAAGGTCTGGGGTCGCATCTCTCATCACCTTTCGGGATGGCAGAGGATAACCTCTGACCGGTGGGTGTTGCAGTTGGTCGAACAAGGTCACTCTATAGAGTTCCTCGATCACCCACCATCCAGACTTCCCCTGCTCTCCTGCTGCTCGGGTCAGCATGCCCTGCTTATTCAGCAGGAGATCTTGGCCCTCGTCGACAAGGTGGCCATAGAGTCGTTCCACCAAACCAGAGGGGAAAAGGTTACTATTCTCACTTCTTACTGGGTCCAAAGAAAACAGGGGACTTGTGCCCAATCTTGGATCTCAGCGACCTCAGCATATTTGTGCTGTACAAGCATTTCCGCATGGTGACCCTGCCGGGTCTCATTCCCATGCTCAAAAAGGGCGCTTTGCTGGCGTCACTGGAGATGCAGGACGCTTACCTACATCTCCCGATCGCTCAAGCGCACCGGAAATTTCTGCGTTTCGTGTTTCTGGGACACCACTACCAGTTACGAGCCCTCCCTTTCGGGCTGTCTTTGGCGCCTCAAGTATTCACGAAGTGTATGGCGGTCATGGCAGCAGCTCTCGGGAGACAGGGCCACTGTGTGTTTCCTTATCTAGACGACTGGCTCCTCATGGCACCCTCACGGGAGGCCTTGATGTCTGCGATACAAGATACCTGTTCTCTCTTCCTATCGCTGGGCATCACCATCAACCAGGAGAAGTCGCACCTTCTCTCGTCTCAGAACTTGCAGTTCATAGGAGCAGTTCTGGACACCACTTGGGGAAGGGCATTCCTTCCTCTGGACAGCGTGGAATGCATCAGATCCCTCATAGGGGACATAAAAGAAAGGAAGACGGTACCAGCCCGGTGTGTCCTTTGCCTGCTCGGACACATGGCAGCTGCCAGTGCAACGGTTCCCCTAGCTCGACTCCATATGCGGTTCACCCAGTGGATGTTGATGGCACAATGGGACCAGAAGCAAGATCATCTGCAGCATCCAGTCCGGATCACGAACGCGGTCACCCGAGACTGGAATTGGTGACTTGTCTCAGACCACCTCTCCACGGGAGTCCCCTTCATTGCGCCGCCTCCTTCAGCGACTCTCTCCACGGACGCCTCGGGGTCCAGATGGGGAGCTCACCTGAACGGGGTCAGGACTCAAGGCTCCTGGTCATCTCTGGAGTCCCAACTTCACATAAATATTCTAGAGATGAGAACCGTCCTCTACGCCCTACAGGCATTCCAGAAGGAGATTCCACTGGGTACTCTTCTGGTACAAACAGACAATACCGCGGTGATGTACTGTCTCAACAAACAAGGAGGCACTCATTCCTACCCTCATTGCAGAGAGGCTCAAAGGGTCTGGAATTGGGTACTGCAACATGGCGCAGACATTATTGCAGTGCATGTTCCCGGAGTGGACAACACTATCGTGGACAGTCTAAGCCGATCACAGGCCAGAGTCCATGAATGGGAACTGCTTCAGGAAGTCACAGAGGACCTGTTTCGTAGATGGGGGACACCAGAATTAGACCTCTTCGTGTCCCCATCCAGCGCAAAACTGCCCAGTTTCTGCTCGCTAGATCCAGGGCCTGGTGTTTTCTGGCGAGAAGCGTTGTCCCTCTCCTGGACGGACAGGTTCCTCTGTGCTTTCTTGCCCTTCCCTTTGATCCAGAGGGTTCTATTGAAGCTCTGACAAGAGCGGGCGCATCTTAGTCTGGTAGCGCCCTTTTGGCCCAGGCAAATTTGGTTCCGTCTCTTACATCAGCTAGCTCAGGAACCTCTGGTGCCTCTGCCGTTCAACTCTCATCTTCTGTCCCAGGAGGCAGGCTCCTTGGTCCATCCGGATCTTTGTTCTCTGAGCCTGCATGCCTGGCTCCTAAGGACATAGCAGTCCCGAGATACAGGGTCTCTCAGGAAGTTGCGGACATACTGGTAGCAGCCAGAAAACCCTCCACTCACGCCACTTATGTCATGAAGTGGCGCAGATTCTGTATTTGGGCTCAAGCTCGTGGATTGACTCCATTGGATTGTTCTGAGAGTTCTGTTTTAGACTACCTCCTATCCTTCTACGAAGCAGGTCTTGCCTACTCCTCCATTAAGGTGCACCTATGTGCCATTTCGGTGTACCATTCTCCAATAAGTCACCAGTCTCTAGCTCAGCTAGAGGCTTCTTGTGCCTTTTTGTGTGCCATCCTGCACTTGAGACTTCCCATCAAAGACCCGTTCCACCTTGGCATCTTCCTTTCGTTCTAGAGCAGCTTACGTTGCCGCCTTTTGAACCAGCCTTGTATTGTGAGCTGCATCTCCTCGCTTGGAAGACGCTTCTTTTAGTTGCCGTTACTTCTGCCAGAAGAATTTCTGAGCTTCATGCACTTGTGTGCAAAGATCCTTATTTGGTTTTTCACAAGGACAGGGTGTCCTTAAGAACGAATCCCAAGTTCCTTCCCAAGGTGGTCTCAGCTGTCGTTCTCAACCAGGAGATAGACCTGCCGGTGTACTACCCAAATCACTGTAATGGGGGAGGCCCTGTTGCACACTCTGGATGTGCATAGGTGTCTTAGATATTACCTGACCAGAACCAAAGCACATCGTAAGTCGGACCAGCTCTTTGTTTCCTACGCACAAAGGATGCCTGGTGCTCCTGTTTCCAAACAGTCACTTTCTCGATGGCTGGTAAAGTGCATTATGTTCTGTTACCAGAAGTGCAACAAGATTTTACCGGGACCGGTAAAAGGTCATTCTATGAGGTGGGTGGCTACCTCCTTCGCTACGCTCAAAAATGTCTCCACTTCAGCCATCTGTGCGGCAGCAACCTGGAGCACTGTACACACCTTCATCAGGCACTACAGTTTGGATATTGCCTCTAGACGCAGAACTGGTTTCGGCTTGGCAGTCCTTCAATGACTTTTGTCCTGAAGTCTGAGACATCTCTCCTATCCTCCTCCCGATAACAAATTGTTCCCTTACTGCTTGGGAATCGGTCCTAATAGTGTAACCTGCTGCAAGAGCTGTTTCTCGAAGTAAGATAGTACAGGTACGTAAGAACTTACCGTAACAGTAGATCTTCGAGAACAACTCTTGCAGCAGGTAGTTTCCCTCCCACCTTCCCCTCTGGAGGTTGTCTTCTGACCTAGTTTCTAGGCTACTGTGTCTTTTGACGCCTATTACAAACCTTCCTTTGGAAGCGGATCCTCTGTCTCCCCTTCTGGCGGGAGAACTGGGGATGCTGGAGGACCGCCCCCTTTTATGTGATGCTTGACGTCGGGGAGGGGCCGATGTCGGGGGTGGTCCCCCGCTGGATACTGCTAGCTAGAATTTTTCCGTGGGGTCCTGACGCCTGCCGGCTTCAGTCCTAATGGTGTAACCTGCTGCAAGAGCTGTTCTTGAAGATCGACTGTTACGGTAAGTTCTTACGGAACTGTACTTTCCATTCCGATCACCCTCACTGAGCCAGACTCTCACCATGGACGCCTTGAGTCTTGGTTGAGGAGCTCATTTTCAAAATCACTGCACGCAGGGCACATGGTCAGAAATAGAAGTGTCTCTGCATATCAGCATTTTGGAGATGAGGGCGGTTCTTTACGCCATGAAGGCCTTTCAGAATCACCTTACCCAGGGACCCCTGCTTCTTTGGACCGACAATATGTTGGTGGTGTTTTACATCAACAAGTGAGGGGACGCACTCCTATCCTCTGTGCAGAGAGGCCATGAAAGTATGGCATTGGGCCCTGGAACATGGTCTCATTCTGATAGCAGTTCATGTGCCAGGCATCTAGGACTCACGAATGGGAGTTGCTCCAAGAAGTGGTAGATGACCTTTTCAGAAGATGGGGTTATCCAGAGCTGGACCTCTTCGTGTCCCCGTGCAATGCAAAACTGCCCAATTTTTGCTCGCTAGATCCAGGGCCTGGTGTTTTCTGGCAAGATGCATTGTCCCTGTGTTGGACAGAGAGGTTCCTTTACGTGTCCCCTCCCTTTCCACTAATACAGAGAGTACTGCTCAAGCTTCAGGCAGAGGGAGCAACTATGATCCTGGTAGCCCTTCTATAGCCGTGTCAGATTTGGTTCCAGCTGTTGCAGCAGTTGGCAACGCAACCCCCTTTTCAGCTTCCAATCACACCCAGCTTGCTATCCCAAGAACGGGGCACGCTGGTTCACCCAGACCTTCTGTCTCTGTACCTTCATGCATGACTCCTGCAGACTTAGCCGTTTCAAGACATGGAGTCTCACAAAGGGTGGCCAAGGTCTTAGTAGAAGCAAGCAAGCCTTCTACAAGAGCGACCTACTCCATGAAATGGAAACGCTTTTGCATATGGGCAGCAGCACGTTCCCTGGATCCCTTCACATACTCGGTGAAGTCGGTATTGGATTACCTCCTATTCCTCTCAGACACTGGGCTGGAATACTCTTCTATCAAGGTGTATCTATGCACTGTCTCAGCTTACCATGCACTGATAGAAGGAAGGAATCGCTCAGTTGGATCTGACCCGAACATTCCTTCGGGGCATTCTTCATCTGAAACCTCCCATTAGAGATCCAGTCCCACCATGGGATCCTCTGTTTGTACTAGAGAAACTTGCGTTGCCTCCCTTTGAACCGGCCAGAGATTGCGACCTACGCTTTCTTTCTTGGAAAGTGTTCTTTTTTAGTTGCCATTACTTCAGCTCGAAGGATTTCAGCGCTAGAAGCACTGATGTGCAAAGAACCTAATTTCGTTTTCCATAGAGACCGGGTGTCTCTTCATACCAGTCCTAAGTTTCTCCTGAAGGTGGTGTCTGAGTTGACACCGAATTAAGACGCCTGCCTTCCAGTTTATTACCCTAAACATTCCAATCGAGGGGAGGCCCTCTTTCATACTCTGGAAGTTCACAGGATTCTTCGTTACTACCTGCATCGAACAAAATCGAGCAAGAAATCGGATAAGTTATTTCTCTCTTTCGCTCACAGATCCTTGGGGAAACCTGTGGCAAAGCAAACCATTTCCAAATGGGTAAAGAACTGTATTACCTTCATCTACGACTGGTATGAGAAATCCTTGCCAGGACCGGTCAGGGCTCACTCAACTTGAGGAATGGCTGCATCTTTTGCAGCTCTCAAGAACGTCTCAGTGGCAGATATATGTGTCACAGCCACTTCGAACTCCGTGCTCACCTTTGTCAAGCACTACACTCTGGGTATTACTTCCAGAAGAAGGTCAGGATTCGGCCTAGCTGTGCTCCAGGGCTTTGTTTCCTAATCATCTCGGGGAAATTTCCCTTCCATCCTTTATTCTGTATTCAGACACTGCTTGGGACTATGTCCTCATGGTGTAACCTGCTGCAGGAGCTCTTACTGGAAGTAAGATAGTACAGTTACGTAAGAACTTACCGTAACAGATCTTTGAGAAGAGCTCCTGCAGCAGGTGCTTTTTCCCCCTCCCTCCATCCCCCCAATCATTTTTTCCTTATGGGAAACTTTGGCATCTGCCTCAAGTTTTCTCCTGCTGATCATCCTCCGGGTCTCCGGCAGGTGAACTGAGGTGGGGCTGGGGACCACCCCCTTTATACAGAGGCTGACGTCAGTGGGCGGTCCCCAGCTGGGTACTGCTGGCTAGAAGTTTGCCGTGGAGTCCTAGTGCCTGATGGCATAGTCCTTCTGGTGTAACCTGCTGCAGGAGTTCTTCTCGAAGATCTGCTGTTATGGTAAGTTCTTACATAACTGTACTTTCTGGTGCAAAATAACTCTGACACTGTGGTTTTAGAGTTCAGAATATTTACAAACATGTTCAGGATTTAATAAAGAATCCCACTGTGATTCAGTCCTCCTCCTCCTCCGCTGTCTCAGCTTACTCAAACGGTTGGTTTATGCCCTTTTTTATCTTGTAGTTTGATCACGTTAGCAATAGCCTCAGTAGGCAGTACTTGAAAGTGCACATCATAATTTACCATGACTGGTCTGGCACTTCAGGCATGCTGCCGGAGATCCATCAGCAGCGCAGCAGACAGGAATAACTCCTGCAACCCTGTCAGCAGCATTTGTCCAGTTCTCCTTTATTACACACATTGAGACTGGGACTTGTTTTTGCTTTTTACAGCTTGTCTTCTCCCTGGCTGTCTCAGGGGGCTACAGGGGCATACTGGAGGCTGGAGATGCCTGCTGGGGACAGGGATACCTGTTTTAAAAGCCTGTACTGCCCGAGCAGCGTACACGTGAGTGGTGCTGTGTGAGTGGTGCATGTGCCACTCGGAGAAGAAAAGTGTTCTGCTATTTAATCTGCTACTGCTTATGTACTGTAGGGTATAATATATGTTCTGTTATTATTAGCGGTTGACTAAATACTGTACAAATGATTATTGGTCTAGACTGTTTTACCCAGCAAAATATTGAATGCTAACTGAACTTAAAGTTGTGGTGCATATTTAAACTAAGGCATTAATGTGGTAACTGAGCATAGTTTAGGTAGTTTAAGCAGTCTTAGTGGATCTAATGTTGCTGTATTTAAACTGGCACTAATGTTGGAACTTAGAATGTTTTAGGTAGTTTAAAAGTCTTTTCCTTTTAGTAAGGACTGTTATTCAGGGTTTTCTTATTGTGAACGTTCTAACAAAAATTTGTGGGATTGTCACTTATATTTGAGTCCCTTAATATAATTTTTCCCTTCCTGGTTTGCTCTCAGGTCCAGCCACAAATTCCCACTGTTAAAGCATGAAATTCTGTTTGACATTACCTCCAAAATGCACAGTTTAGAATATTCTCATGAGGGTCACAAAACAACATTGTTGCCTGGGGCCTAAATGTGTCTTGTCTGCTCCTGGTTCCCTGTGTGTGTGGCTTGGACTCCCTAGCAGGCAAGCTCCTGTTGTCCTCCTGTGCCGCATGTAACAAGAGAGATCAGTCCTTTACGGTGCCCCTTCCCCCCATGCACAGTTGTTTGTATGCCCTCAATCCGTGCATTATTGCCCTGATGTGGGAGTTTGTTCCCACCTGCCGGCCCAGCTGACCAGCGCAGATGTGATGATACCCGTGGGCCCGTCGTGTGTGAGAGAGCGAGAGACTAAAGCACATTACCTGTACTGTCACCTGGGAAGAGAGCAACACAGTAGGCAGTCACAGCACAAGGTGATCAAATAATGACCCTGTCAGCGGTCTCTGTATGCACCCATGGTGTCCAGTACCAATGTTGAGTGTCCCTTACATCTGTCTTTACCCACCCAGCCACTGAGTGACACTGTATAACAGCTGTCGCATGTGCATTGCAGACAGAGCTGCACACACCCCATGTAAGACTGGTCGCTCTCACGCTGAAGCCCCTTCCACACCCCAGCAGTGTTCACGTCTCTCCCCTGGTAAAGCCCTTCCAGCATCCCAGAGCGAATCAGACATGTGGCAAGCCGGTATGTGACAGAGATGGGGAGAAAGAGACACCGGATGCGCTGTACACCCTGAGTGCTGCTCTGTAGTTGCCACCTTCAGTGTTCTGTGGGGCCCCCCCCACCACCCCCCACCAAGCGGATTTATTGCTACAGTGTTCACCTATTCCTTTTCTCTGTGCCTCCCACCCGCCTAGTGGCTGTCCCAGTACTCTCAGCAGGCGCACCCTCAGAACTCAGTAACTGAGTTCCATGCTATCCTTTTTTTTAGTGTCTGCCCACCCACCCGCCTGCGCGTCACGCACAGCAGTCCTCAGTGTCTGACTTTTCTCTTTTCCCACCCACATGGCCAGCAGAGCTCAGAACTACAGACAATCACAATGATGGGAAGGTCATCCGTCCTTGTCGGGTATGTGTGTACAGAACTCCAGGGTGAAATGAAGATGGGAACTGCATGGCTGTATTGTATGGGCGGGCGAGTCAGTGTCCGAGGGAAGGGGGGGGTGGAGGCACCAGCTGTGTCACACTGTTGTAGAGTTCGTGGCTCAACACCAAACACCTGGCATAGTGTATTTTGTTGGCAATTTGGAAGGGATCAGTGCTGCATTGTGGTACGCACAGCAGAAATCCCGATTGCAGTGCAGATGGAGCCATGTAGTGCAGTTTGTCATCAGTGAGTTGCAAGGTCCTAATGTGTTTGTAGTGCACTGCAAGTCTGTTCGGAATGATTGTAGTGATCATTCCGATGAGGAGACGCACAGTGCAGTACAAACATATGCCTAGCTTGCTTGTCACTGATGGGAAAGTGTGTGTCTGGGGAACAGTAGCTGCGGGATGCATTGGTTGTGCAGTTGCCTGTCACCTTTGTTCGGAATAGTCAATCCCCTTGAGAGGCAGCCCCCTCTCCCACACAGTCCCCAATGAAACACATCCCTGACTGTGGATCTGGTAGCACAGTATGTAATGCAGAAGAAATGTGACAGATCATCTTGGTGCATAGAAGGATAAGGGTTTTTTTTTCACCTTAGGGACTATTTTGCAAGGCAGCAGGATACAGCACCTTTTGCTGTTTAAACAGCAAAACAACACATTTTTTGAAACTGTTCTGCTGTTTAAACATAACCCGTGTAATAAGTGCATTAACGCCCTCCAGGGTGTGCTGATAATGTGGATTAATGCACACCCCGGGGGCTATGAGGGCACTCTGCCTGTGGCCTCGTACTTCACAATTCCCGTGTACAGTTAATCCACATAATTGGTAACACACTTTGTCGGTGTGTTAATGCTTACATATAGGTTTTAAACATTGAGATGAAATGAACTAGATACTCAGTAAAAAGTTTAAACACAAACTTTGAGTATGAATGGTTACAAAATTAACAAAAAATGCAAATACAGATCATAGAAACAGTGTCTTGGGTATATGTAATTAAACAGCTAAAAGGTAAATGGGCTTAAATGGGGGAAAACTGTTGGAAGCCATATATATTAAACTAACAAAATTAATGTCATGAGAAACGTCCTTTTCAAATATAGAAATGGCATGGGAAACAGAGTTGAAGATTACAGTGGACTGTATATGAAATAAGAGGGACATAGAAACAAATAATTTGCATACCTGTGCTAAAAGCAGATTGTTACAGTACCAAATTGTATTGAGGGCCTATATGACAGCAGAAAAAATAAAACCAACAAAACCTGTCTTACAGGAATACTGGCATATGTGCACTAAAGTGAGTAGTGGTGCAAGATGGTGAGTGTGTGTGTATGTGTGTATATCACCCACTTTTGCCATAAAAGTTCAAATTTAGTAATGGTGTGGTTGACTCTGGCAGTTAGTTTCCATTCTATATGTGTCATTAATTAATTCTGACCCTAGACACACAGTAGGTGGGTTAGAAAATAAACAGTTCTTAGTAATAGCTTTCATGGCAGTGATTAGAGAGTAATTTGCAGGTGGAGGGGATGCCTTATGCCTATAACTCCTGTGGACATCTATAAATAGTAAGGTAGTAGCTTGTAGGCTAAAATCTTCAAATATTTCCAGCAGTGCTAATAAAAACTGATCTCTAAAGGGTATTAACAGTGGACACAACCAAAAGATGTGGGCATTGATGTGCTGCATGCAGGTTGCCACAGGCTAGCCAATATTGTGCTCCCAGCTGCAGAAGATATTTCACATGTTGAGTGGGGGTACAGGAAAAGTGTACTACTGTTTCCCAGCTGAAATATTTCCAGATGTGGAGTGATTATACTGTACTAGGATTTTATAAACGTCCCATTGCTCAGATAATCTAGAGATCTGAAAGTCATCCTGCAGCTTCTGCCTGATTATAGTCTGTGGTTTGTGAGGTAAAGTTAGATGAGGCAAAAAATAACTGCAAGATCAATGAGGCCACGCCCCCAGCCCCGGCCTGTTTAGTATTCAAAATAGTAAATAACATAGGGATCTCCTGATCCACTAGTTGGTCTCTAAGATGAACCTCAAAACTGGTTGGCATCTTGGAGCCTGAATGTATTTCGCAGTGTCCAGAAATCTTGTAATCTTTTCTCCTTAAGGAACTGGCATGGTTGGAACAACCCCGTCTCACTCCAGTCTTTTAGGTATGATATAATCTGCGTGACGTGAAGTCAGCACTAGAGGGGAGGGCATATCAAAAAACAATAAGGTTTTAATGCCTTATGTGTGTGAGAGCCTTGTACCAATGTGCAGAGCGGCAGTCGGCAGGAGAGGACAGTTGGGGAAGGACGGAGCTGAGCTGGGTCTCTGTCTGGGACTGCACCTCCAGAACCGGAGGGTAGTTTCAGTGAACCGGGACCCTCAGAGGAGCAGAGGGTTCCTGGTTCAGACTTGAATTTTTTTTTTTGAGCTTTGGGGAAACGCTCCAACTGTAGCAGAAGAAAGCCGCTGTGACTAAGGGAATTGGGCGCCAAATTTAAACTGCAAGGAGCAGTTTAAATTAGCCCCTTCTCATCCCTGCAGTGGCAGTTGGCAGGAGAAGGAGACACTGGGAAGGAGGGAGCTGAGCTGGGTCTCCGTTAGGACCCTCATCCTCCCCGCACCGCCAGAACCGGAGGGCAGCTTCAGTGAACTGGGACCCACAGAGGAGCAGAGGGTTCCCGGTTCAGACTTAGGATTTTTGTCCCACCGCGCCCAACACCTCCTCCAGCCATTTAAATAGTCACTAGCCCTGCCCAAGGCAGCCGGGATTGGTGACTATAAGACTGGGGGAGGATTATCTAAAAGGATAGGGTGTGTCAGATGAACCAAGCACACGGGATTGCTCTGATACAAAATTGAAAGCTAGCATTGTAATGTGTTGCCATAATGCAGAGTTGTTGTGTAGGGCAGTTGATAATATTACTAAACTGTGGCCCTAGACCATAAAGGGGACCGTGTTAGGATCTGGGGATCAAAAGTGCTGTACTGCACTGAGGGGATCACATTGTTGGGAACTGTTTCAGTATAATACACCGAGGGGGTTGTACTTGGGTTAAAGTAATAACACTGAAGGTATTGTACTAGGGTTAACAGACTCTGAGGACCAGAGGGTTAAAGAAGGACCAGCATCAGACTAGTGATTAGAGCATTAAGGACGATGGAAAGGTGTGGGGGATACACTCGAACCAAATCGAAAATAATGGGTAGTAAAAGTGAAGGACAGCTAGGGGGCATGCAAGGGGGTGGACAGAAACGGATGGGGGTGGGTGGAGACAGTGGAATAGGGATGGAATGAGGACGGCCTTGGGGGGGGGAGGGTGGCAGGAACAGGGAGGATAGTAAGCTGCAGTGGTTGTGGCGGGGCCGTTTGGATGAATTTATTATGGAAACTGGGAGGCTGTCCCAATTGTAGCAGGCTAAGGAAACTGGAGGATGAAGTAGGGGACTTATGGAGGGAACTAATGAGAGTGAGGGAAGGGGGGAGGAGGTGGGAGAGACCCCAGCAAGGGGAGGCTGGGAGATGCAGAGAGGGAACACCAGGGCTATAGTTAGGGATGTAAGGAGGATGGGGGAGAGGCGTGCAGAGGTGCACTAGGAGGAGGGGGACCAGGGAATGAGGAATGAGGATTGACAGCTCTGTGTGGGGTATCAAGAAATAGGGTTTGCAGTGTTAGTGGAGGAAGGAGAGCTATCTGGGCTGCAGGGGGGGGGGTAGGGAAGATCCAGGAGGCAGGAATCACAACGGGAAAAGGAGAGGGAGGAGGTAGAGGAGGAGGAAGGCGAGATGGTAAAAAGAAGGGAGGCAGCGGGGATGATACAAGGAACACAGGTGCAGATGGGGGATCTAATGAGAGGGGCAGCGGGGACCTTGGAGAAGACTGGGCTCACTGTAGAAGGGGGGTCAGGATCAGAATGACGGGGGGGGGGTGTTGGTGCTGCGGGATTCCATACTGAAAGGGATCAGATGGGGAGGCAGGAGGGTAAGGTGCAGTCATATTTGGGTTGAGGCTATTCCAGGGTTAACCACAGATAAGGCAGGCACTAATAAAGTGCAGAAGCAGAGGGAGGAAGAAGCCACACATGGTAGTGCATGTAGGCACAAATTACTTGGTGGGGGAAACAGTAGAGGTGGTAAAGGGGAGGTTTGAGAAATTGGGGAGGCGGTGGGGGGGTCAGTGGCATTCTCCGAGGTGCTACCAGTACCGTGTGCAAGTACAGGGAGAAAAAAAGGATAGAAGAGTTCAACAGGTGGTTGAGGTTGGTGCAGAACCAGGGAGTATGGAATGGTGTCAGGTGGGGCAGACATGGACAACAGTGACCTATTGCAGGGACAGGTTACATTCGAGCAAGAAGGTTAAGGGCATACTTAAACAGGGATTGGAGGGATATATTTCAACGAGAGTGGATTTAAACTAGGAAAGGGGGAGGGCGGGGTGTCCACTGGTAGACAGAGTGGACAGAGAGGGGAGCATAGGGTGCTTACCCCCTAGTTATAGGCGAAGGCAGTGCGGAGAGGGGACAAGGGGAGGAAGAGGGATGGTAAGGTAGGGGAGGCAACGGGCAGGAAGCTGGTATCACTAAACGCAAGAAGCCTAAGGTACAGAACAGCGGAGTTACAGGCTCTCTTGACGGTACAATTGCTGGACATAGCGGCCATTATGGAAACATGGACCACCCAGTACCAGGACTGGGATATGATGATCCCAGGGTACAGGCTATTTAGAAAGGATGGGGCCAAGGGAAATGGGGGTGGCGATCTATGTAAGTGAGGGGATTAGGTGTGCAGGGGAGGAGGGGAGGACAGAGGCTCTGTGGATGCAGTTCCAGGATGTGAGAAGTAGGACACTGAGGATGGGGTAGTGTATAGGCCACCATCACAGGGAGATGACCTGCACCGGGAACTAGCAGATCAAATTCAAAGGGTAAGCAGGAAGGGAAGCACAGTGGTGGTGGGGGATTTCAACCTGCCGGGGGTGGACTGCCGCACACTTGCCACCGCAAGTGCAAGGGAAGGGGTCCTGTGGGATGCTTTTCAGGACAGCTTCCTAACTCAGCTGGTACACGGGCCGACTCAGTTAGAAAGGACTTTGGACCTTGTACTGGAGAATGGGGAAGCGGTAAGGAATCTAGATGTGAAGGAACCACATGCTGAGAGTGACCTCTACTCGGTGTGGTTCACGCTGAACATGCGGAGGAACATGGGGGCACAGGTACAAGAGTAGTTAAGTTTAGGGGAGCAGACTTTGGGTTGATGGGGGAAATTCTGAGAAAGCACCTGGCAGACATCCAGCAGCACATGGATGCAGACCAGAAATGGAGCATTATAAGGAGAGGGTTGGCGGAGGCAACAGGGACCTGCACTAGGACAAAAACCAAGAAGGACAGGGCAAAGAAACCCAGCTGGCTGACACCAGAGGTCAGGGAAGGGGTGTGAGCCAAGAGGATGGCAGTTGAGAAGTACAGGAAAACTGGGAGGGGAGAAGATAGATTCAGAGAGAAGTCTAGAGAGGTCACCAGACTGGTCAGGGGAGCCAAAGTGGATAGAGAACTGAGACTGGGGCAGGGGATCAAAAAAGGAGAAAAGGACGACTTCCGCTACATAGGAGAGAAAAGGAGAAGCAAGGACCAGCTAGGGAGGATCTGGAAGGATGGGAGGGAGGGTGGAGAAGGGGAGCAGAGCAGGCAGAAGCATGGAATGATTACTTCTACTCTGTTCACACAGGAGAAGGGGGGCAATTACCACAGGAAAGTTGGGGGGGGTGAACAAGGGGGGAAGAGGCTGACAGATGTAGGGATTACAGAGGGCAGGGTGCTGGAGGGGCTGGAGGCAATAAGGGTGGACAAAGTGCTTGGACCAGATGGCATCCACCCTAGAGTGCTAAGGGAGCTGTCGGAGGTCCTGGTGGGGCCACTGGCAGACCTGTTCAGTACCTCCCTGGACACAGGATAGAAACATAGACTTTGACGGCAGATAAGGACCACTTGGCCCACCTAGTCTGCCCATTTCCCTACCTAGAGGATAAGCTGCAGATCCTAGTTAACCAACAGCCTATTTCTTCCTACCTCCCACAAAAATTGCCTTATGTCTGTCCCATGCATTCTTGAATTCTCCCACAGTTTTAGACCCCACAACCTGCTCAGGAAGGCTGTTTCATGCATCCACCACCCTCTCTGTGAAAAAATATTTCCTCACATTGCCCCTGAGCTGTCCCCCTCTATCTTCAAATTGTGCCCCTTGTTCTTGCACATCTCTTTCTGAAAGATGCTACCCTCTTGGACTTTGTTGATTCCATTGGAGGTACTTAAACGTTTCTATCATGTCCCCCCTCTCCCTCCTTTCCTCAAGGGTATACATATTAAGCTCCTTTGGTCTCTCCTCATATGGCTTCTCTTGCAGACCCAGCACCATTTTAGTTGCCCTCCTCTGAACTGCTTCCATCCTGTCTATGTCCTTTTGGAGATGGGGTCTCCAGAACTGGATGCAGTACTCCAGATGGGGTCTCACCAACTGTCTGTACAGGAGGATAACAACTTCCTGTTTTATGCTGGTGATACCTCTCCCTATACATCCCAATATCCCTCCAGCCCTCCCTACCACCTTCTCACATTGTTTGCCAACCTTAAGGTCATCTGGTATGATTACCCCCAGGTCCCTTTCCATTTTTGTTGTTGTTACTACCCCCCCCCACATTGTGTAATCTTCTCCTGGGTTTTTGTTTCCCAGGTGCATTACTTTGCACTTCTTTGCATTGAATCCAAGCTGCCATACTTCTGACCATTGCTCCAACCTTGTCAAGTCCCTTCTCATCCTTTCCACACCTCCTTGTGTAACAAGCCTGTTGCAGATCTTTGTGTCATCTGCAAAGAGGCATACTTTTCCTTCCAGTCCCTCTGCAATGTCACTTATAAAGACATTAAAAAGGACTGGACCCAATACTGAACCCTGCGGTACCCCATTAGTAACGCCTCTTTCTTCAGAGTGGACTCCATTTACAATTACCTTCTGTGTCCTGTTGTTCAGCCAATGTTTTACCCAGGCTACCACCCTGGGACCCACTCACAGGCTGGCTAATTTGACTACTAATCTTTTGTGTGGGACTGTGTCAAATGCCTTGCTAAAGTCTAGGTAGGCCATGTCCACAGCCCCTCCCTGGTCTACTACTTTGGTCACCCAGTCAAAGAAATCAATTAGATTTGTCTGACATGACCTTCCCACTGTGAACCCATGGTGCCTTGGGTCCTGTGCCCCACTGGCCTCTAGGTACTCAACAGTTCTTTCCTTCAGAAGTGATTCCATCACTTTCCCTACCACAGAGGTCAAACTGACAGAGTAGTTTCCTGCCTCTGTCTTGGTCCACTTTTGTGAAGGGGAATCACATCAGCCTTCTTCCAGTCCTCAGGTACCACACCATCCTCCCATGATTTATTAAAAAGGGTAGTCAGTGGTGTCACTAGTTCTCTGCTTAATTCCTTTAGAATTCTGGGGTGAATTCCATCTGGCCCCATTGCTTTGTCCACCTTCAGTTTTAGGAGTTCTTTCAGAACCCTTTCTTCTGTGAAAGGACTGGGATGCCCCAAGTGCTTCTGCTAATTGGATTAGGCACCTCCCACTTCCTCTTTTGTGAATACTGAACAGAAGTATTCATTCAGTATCCCTGCTTTTTCACTCTCAGTTTCTGCCCACCCACCATCCTTTCTATTCAGCCTCACTGTTCCTCCCTTTGTCTTTCTGTGCTCCCTGATATACCTATAGAAGGTGTTATCTCCCTTCTTAACCGAGTTAGCTATCTTTTACTCAGTTTGTGCCTTTGCTATTCTGACTACCCTCCCTGCTTCCTTCTGCCTTAACTGGTACAGTTCTCTGTCCTGCTCCTTCTGTGTTTCCATATACTTCCTAAATGCTGTCTTTTTCTCCCTAACCTTCACCGCCACCTCTTTTGAGAACCATAGTGGCTTTTTCTTTCATTTTGATTTGTTTCTTTGCTTCACACAAAGGCTTGTTGCCTATGTGATGGCAGTTTTGATATTTCCCCATTGTTGCTTCACCCCTCCTTCTAGCCTGTTTGCTAGTGCTTTTCTAAGGCACTCTCCCATCTTGCCAAAGCCAGACCTCCTGAAGTCCAGAACCCTCACTTTTGTATGGCTTGGCTCTGTAGGTGAGTTTATCGTGAACCACACTGTTTGGTGGTCACTTGTTCCCAAATGGCTACCCACTTCTAGATCTTGAGATCCTCTCACTGTCCCCATTTGAGAGTACGAGGTCTAAGATTGCTCCCTTACGAGTAGGTTCCAAAACTAGCTGTCTGAGGCATGCCACCTGAAGGCCATCAAGAATGGCCCTGCTTTTGGATGTGGCTGCAGCAAATGTGCTCCAGTTAACATCTGACATATTAAGGTCCCCCATCAACAGTATCTCCCCCTTTCTCTGCCATCCTAAGTATGCCTTCTATCATATCCTTGTCCATTCCCTCCCCCTGACATGGGGGTCTGTATACAACCCCTGTGCGGATTGTGGTGTCATTTCCAGTCTCTAAGGCGACTCACAGTGCCTCCTCTCCTCCCTGTTTACTCTTTTGTTCAGTTGCTTTTATCCCTTCCCTTAGATAGAGAGCTACTCCCCCTCCCCTCTTCTGCCCTCCCTGTCTCTCCTGTAGGTTATGTACCCTGGTATGTTAACATCCCAGTCATGGTTCTCTGTGTACCATGTTTCTGTGACTGCTACGATATCCAGGCATCCCTCTTCTATCAAGGCCACCAGTTCAGGGAGCTTGTTGCCCAGACTATGGGCGTTGGTACTCATTACCCTTCATTTCTTGATGGCCTTGCCATTGAAGTATTTAAACCTATCACCTAGGATCTTGGTTCCCCTCCTGGACAGATGCAGACTATCATGCCAGTATAGGCCTGCATCCCTCCAGGTGGACCCCCAGTCCCCAGTGAAGCCAAATCCCTGAGCTCTGCACCAGTTTTTCAACCACTGATTTAATCCCATGGTGTGGAACACTCTAGCCTCACCCGTGCCATAGACAGGCAGCACCTCCGAGAAGGTTACTATGTGTGCTATTTGTCTAAGGCCCCTCCCCATCTCCACAAACTCTTCTTGCACTGCTCTGATCCCTTTCTTAGCCAGGTCATTTGTCCCTAGGTGGACAATGACATCCAGCTCCCTCCCTGTGCAGCTGCTTCTGCGATCCTGAGGATTGGCTCCCTGTCCCTCCAAGCCATGGCGCCAGGCAGGCATCTTACCTCCCTCTCCCCTTCCTCCCCCAGTTCTACCTTCCTAACAATGGAGTCCCCAGCCAGCAGTTGTTTCCTTCCCCTGTGGGGTCCCATGCCACCCTCCTGTGGGTCTCCTTTGTGGAGGTTCCCAACATCCTCCTTGGTCTCTACTGTGGGTGCCTCCATAGAGGAACCACACTTTTCCAGAACGGCCTAGAAATTGTGGAGAGGTACAACTGGAGGGATGCGCCTCTGTTCCACCACCCTCCCCCTCCCTGAGCCCACTGTGGTCCAACTGCTCCTCTTTCTTGGCAATCGCTGAGACAACGGCAGTGACCCTGGTGGTCCCTGGGTGGGAAAGGTGGTTCCACAAATCCTGGCCAACTCAGCCTGGAGATGAGCATCCTCCTCCCTCAGCCCAGAGAGGACTGGAGAGTGGCCCATGTGGTGCCTATCCATTAGAGTGGGCCAAAGGATGAACCAGGGAACCTACAGGCCAATGAGTCTCAGCTCGGATCATGGGCAGACTCATGGAGACCATCCTAAAGGAGTGGCTCATGAGCTTCCTGGAGACAAATGATATTCAGGATGACTGGCAACATGGGTTTGTTGTGGGAAGGTCATGCTAGACAAACCTGGTGGAGTTCTATGACTGGGTGACATGGGAACTGGACAAGGGCCATGCTGTGGATGTCCTGTATTTGGACTTCAGCAAGGCCTTTGATTCAGTGCCGCATGGGGGATCGGGGGGAAGCCAGAGAATGTGAGGGCGGGACCAAAAATAGTGACCTGGATCAAAAGCTGGCTGAGGGGAAGGCAGCAAAGGGTGGTGGTAGGGGGGAACTCGCGTCACCAAGAGCAATGACGAATGGGGTACTGTAGGGATCAGTGCTGGGACTAGTACTGTTTGGGATTTTCATTGCAGATATCTCGAATGGGATCCAGAGCAGAATCAGTCTGTTCGCAGACGATACCAAGTTGGGAGCAGTGGTAGATGGCACGGGGGTTGCAGGAGGACCTGAATAACCTACAGGAGTGGGTGGATAAATGGCAGCTGGGGTTCAGTGCCGAGAAGTGCAAGGTTTTGCACTTCGGAGTCCGGAACCAGTGGAGGGATTATTACTTAAATGGAGTACAGTTGGGTTGTTCCACAGAGGAGAAGGACCTAGGGGAAATCGTAACAGGGAACATGAACAACTGTGCTCAATGCAGAAGGGCGGCAGCAAAAGCTAACAAAATGTTGGGGTTTATTGCTCGAGGGATCTTCTCCAGAAGGGAGGTTATCATGCCCCTGTATAGGTCGCTGGTCATGCACCACCTGGAATACTGCGTGCAGTACTGGTGCCCATTCCTGAAGGAGGACATCAGATTGTTGGAGGGGGTGCAGCGTAGAGCTATAAAAATGATCTGGGGAATGAAGGGTAAGACCTATGAGGAAAGGCTGAGTGAGTTGAATATGTAGTCTCTGGAGGAGAGAAGAGACAGGGGAGACATGATTGAGACCTTTAAGTACCTGAAGGGAATAAATAAGATAAAAACAGAGGGGATTTTCCAGAGGAGGAAGGGGAGGGATATGAGACGTCAACTGAGATTGGAAGGAGGTAGGCTCAGGAGAGAAATGAGGAGACATTTCTTCACGGAAAGGGTGGTGGACAAGTGGAACACCTTTCCGGGTGAGGTAGTGGCTTGCAAAATGGTAGACAGCTTCAAGAGGGGTGGGATGGGGAAGGGGGCAATGGAGTGGGGGGAGGGAGGGGCAACGGCAATCTAGGGTGCTAGCTACACACCCGAGCAGACTCGGTAGACCGTGAGGCCTGTTGCTGCTGGCATTTTCATATGTTCGTAATGACTTTATGAATTTGTTGGGGGTGGTTTGGTCCCGAGGCTCTTTTAGAAAAGTAAAAATAGTTCTAGGGATGTGGATATGTTCAATCCACACTGTCTTGCAGGTTCTTTGCCGCTTTAAGATGGTCCGGAAAGTCTTCAAGCTGGCTCCTCCCACCCACCCGGGTGGTAAAACCCTCGACTCCGCTCCATGATAGCAGATCTTCCTTACCGCTTGGAAGCTCCGGTTCCCTCCTTAGCGCTCTTGCGTAGTTAGGCCTGGATCCTAAACCTTCAGTTTTACCGAAAATCATCTTAAAATTTACGAGACTTAAATCTTCTCCTTCCTTCGCAGCTGCGATGGTTTTGAAATCTACTCCCAGCTTCCGTCAGTGCCCTTGCGGCAGAAGATGTCCGGACCGACTCTGCCTATGATCCGCAGGTTCGCGATCTTTGCAAGTGCTTTTCTGCTTCCATTCTTGAAGACCACTCTGCCTGACTACAACTGGGGCACCCCGAAAAACAGTTTCTGCTGGTGAAGTCAAAGGAGGCCCGTTGGGCAGTGTTCACAGCTGCAGGCTCCATGGAGCAGCTGGAGCAGTTAATTGCCCTCAAGGAGGAGGCAGCCCAGGCTGTGTCTACATCTTCCTCTGCGACTGCGTTCATCCCGCTCTCCTTGGGCTCCTCCTACACTGCTTCTTTTAAGGAGCTTTGTCAGTCCCTCTCCACCAAGGGAGAGGAGCCCTCAGGGACTTACTTCAGTCGTTCAAAGAAAAAGGAACCGAAAGGTAGGTCCCACCGTCGACGCTAGTGGGAGCGGGAGAGATCTCGCTCCCCGGAGCGTCTCTTATCGACTTCGGTCAAGGTTGCAGCTAAGGCCACTGGCTTTTCGGTGTCCCCGCAAGGTCAGCCGGCCGAGACACCCGTTGATGTGGTTGAGATTTTTCTCGACCCGTTGGACGGGTTGTCGACTGGAGAAGCTGATAACCCTCTTTCACTGGTACACCCGGTGGTTACCGAGGACTTGCCTCTGCCTCCCGAGCCGAAGTCCCCGGTCAAGGACCCTGAACCGGGGGATGAGTGGGTTTCCCGCGCTCCCTCTTCTACCCACCATTGGCGACCCCGACAGTCTCTGTCCTTCTCAGTGTCTGGTAAGTCCCGACGACATCGGCGGTCTCGACATCACAGAAAGTGGCTCTGCCGCTCTTCCTCATCATCCTCTTTGGAGGATAGGCTCCGAAGCAAGTTGTGTCGACGCTATGAAGATATGATGTGACAGCAGCTCTTATTGGCCGGTAACAAGCCGACTCTGTCGCCTTCACCGGCAATTAAGTGGCTGTTGCCTGAACGGCCAGAGCAACCTCTCGCCATCGGCTCCTTGATCGAGGTGCCGACTCCGGCACCGATTGCTTAGCCGAAACTGGCTGCTCCACCCATTGTGGTGGAACCACTGCCCCCGCAACTGAAGACTGGGGCCCCGACCAAGGATTCTGTCGGGTCAGGGCTTGCCCCACAGGTTGTCGGTCACCCTCACCCCCGATCGGCCTCGGCGAATGGAGGGTGGCTCAGGCGCTCGGCAGCTGTTCTTGGACTCGTTGGAGTCCGATGACTCCTCCCTGTATTCCAGGCCCCTTGACCTGGAATCCTTCAGGGGTCTGTCGGTGGACGAGAGCCCATCCTCGTTCCTGGGTATTCTTCGGCTCATCTCAGAGTCTACTGGAATGCAGCTCGAACCTGTGCAGAAATGGGCCAGATATCCCCTCATGGAGATTTTGGACCGAGGGGATTCTCCCATGGAGGCCTTCCCTGTGGCTGAGGCCATTGTTGGTCCGGCCTTGGAGTTGTGGCAGCAGCCTGCATCCTGTCCTGCACCTTCGGCCAGGATGGCCCACTAGTACACAGTCCCGACCGGTTCCCTCTCCGGTTTTTCATAGCACCCCTCGGCTGAAGGGCTGGTAACCAATAACATTTTCCCGCGCTCCAGAAACACCAGGGATGTAGAGAAGCCCCCGGACAAGGAGTCCAAAAAGCTGGACTACTCTGGCCGCAAAGTTTATGCTGCCTTCCCTAGGCCTTCAAGCAGGCTAGCTCGCTCTCACTTATGGCACACTTTTCACACGCCCTTTTGGGCTCCCTGGATGAGGTGCTTCCTCATCTCCCAGCTGACCTTCAAACGGCGGTCAAGCAGGTGCGGGATCAGGGAATGGCGGTAGCCAAGCAGCAGCTCCAGAATGCTTTGGACATCGGAGACTGTTGTGCCCGGTCAGTAGCAGCCGCAGTAGCCATGCGCCGTAGAGCTTGGCTGCGGATCTCCACCTTCACGGCAGATACCCAGCACAGGCTGGCAAATGTCCCAGGTGGAGGGCCATCTCCAGAGGATCGAGAAGTCCAATGCCACCTTGGACTCGGTAACGTCTGCCCAGAAGGACAAAGGCTGCTTGCAGCAGCGTAAGCCCTTTCGCCCTTCCGCCCCAGCGGCACGTCCGGCCCAGCAGCACCAGCAACAGGGCCAGCAGGCTCACGCTTGACGCCCCAAGGCCAAGCCTGCTACTTCCTCCAACAGGAAGCCTGGAGGAAAAGGTCCAGGCAGCTCCTCGGCCAGCCCTTCCTCCAAGCTTGCCCATTGATGGGTTGAGGGGTGCCATCCCCAACCTCATCACTCCTCCCCTGGGTCCCCCCGTGGGTGGACAGCTCAGCCGCTTCCTTTCCGCTTGGTCTGCTATCACCACGGACTGTTGGGTGCTGGAAGTGGTCGGCAGGGGTCTGCCTCTGGAATTCAAGCGTACCCCTTCCTATCGAGCTGTCGCCTCTCGGGGGGCTACCGGTTCCGCAGCCTCTCTGACGGCTCGTCGAGCTGACATAGCTCAGCTCTTTCAAAAGGAGGTAATCAGCAAGGTGGCGGATCCTCCTCCAAGCCCAGGGTTTGCATCCAGGTACTTCCTGGCCCCAAAATGGACGGGGGGCTTGCGCCCCATTCTCGATCTGCATGACCCGAACAAGTTCCTAAGGCCGCACATCTTCAGGATGGTCACTCTGGCTCAGATCATACCATCCTTGGAACTGGGCTTGTGATTTTGCTCTCTGGAACTCCAGGACACGTTCTTTCACATCCCAATCCGTCTGTCACATTGGCGACTCCTCCGCTTCAGAGCAGAGGGGTCCCTCTACGAGTTCCGGGCCGTGCCCTTCAGTCTTTCTCCAGCTCCCAGGGTCTTTACCAAATGCATGGCAGTGATGACAGCATTTCGGCAGCATCGAGAGGTCCAGGTGTACCCTTACCTGGACAACTGGCTGATAGCAGCCCCCTCCAGGTTGGAGGTGGAGCGGTTCAGAGATGTGGCCCTCCAGGTCTGCTTTCAAATTGGTCTCCTGATCAATGAGGCCAGATTGGAACTCGTGCCATCGCAGGTGATTCAGTTCATCGGGGCAGAGCTTGACTCTCTTCGAGCCAGAGCACGGCTCCCGGTGGACAGGGCCGAGGTCTTCCTCCTTTGCCCAATCATTTCTGATTGGGCAATTGCACCCTGTCCGGGACTTCCTGTGCTTTCTGGGTCTCATGGCGGCTTGCACCAACGTGGTCCGTTGGGCCCCTGGCATATGCGTCCCCTGCAAGTAACCATGACCCAGAAGATGTGGGACGGCCTGCAGTGGTGGCTCGTTCCAGGTCATCTGCAGGAGGATATCCCGTTTGTCCGCCCTGAGCCGACTGTCATTCTTACGACCAATGCCTCTTTGATGGGTTGGGGTGCCCATCTGGGGGAGCACCGGGCCCACGGCCTCTGGTCCCCTCTCGAGTCTTGATGCCACATCAGCCTGCTGGAGCTTCGAGCGGTAACGCTAGCCCTCGCCGCCTTCGCTCCGTTTGTATGGGGTCAGGTGGTTTAGGTCCAGACTGACAACACCACGACCATGTACTATCTCAACCATCAGAGCGGGACACACTCCCTGCTTCTGTCTCTCGTGATCAGCCTGGAGGCGGATCTCCTAGCCATCCATGTGTCAGGAGCCTTGAACAGTCTGGCCGATGCTCTCAGCTAGATAGGCGCTGCATCTCACGAGTGGTCTCACCTGCTGGAGGTAGTTCAAGACCTGTTCTCCCATTGGGGCACCCATCAGGTGGACCTGTTCGCCTGCAAGGAGAACGCGAAGCTGAGGCTGTTTCATGCCTACCCCCCAGGCAGGGCTCGCTGCAGGGGGATGCCTTCTCGAGGCTGTGAACCCCAGGCCTATTCTACGCTTTTCCTCCATTTCCCTTGATCCACAAGGTGCTTCTCAAGGCGAAGAGGGACAAGGCACAGGTGATTCTGGTAGCCCCAGACTGGCCTCGCCAGTTCTGGTACCCAGATCTCCTCAGCCACAGCTCCAGGCTCCCAAGGCGGCTCCCAGTCCGCCCGGACCTGATCTCAGTCAACAAGGGGTAGGTACTTCATCCAGACCTTCGATCCCTGCATCTGACGGCCTGGTTCCTGAGCGGCTAGAGTTTCAGGCCTTGGGTCTTTCCGACGCGGTCCTCTTCGTCATTGAGGCGTCCGATAAGGAGTCAACCAGAAAATGCTATGCCTTTAAATGGAAGAGATTCTCCATTTGGTGTCAGAACAAGGGGTTGGACCCATCTTCCTGTCCATTGGCTAGTATTTTGGACTACCTGTGGTCTCTTTCTCAGCTAGGGCTTTGGTCGACAACCCTTGAGGTGCACCTGGCAGCCATCTCTGCCTACCGGGTGCGGGCTGGCAAGCAGTTGGTGGCGCAGGAGAAGGTGGTCTGGCGCTTTTTCAACGGCCTTGATCACATATCCCCTCCGGTGTGAGAACCTCCACCCCCATGGGATCTACTGCTGGTATTCGCCAAGCTCATGGGCAAGCCATTCGAACCGATGCACATGTGTGATATTTTCCACCTGTCGTGGAAGACCGCCTTCTTGGTGGCTATAACGTCAGCCAGAGGGATGAGAGAGCTCCAGGTGCTTTCCATCGAGTCTCCTTATCTGGTCTTCCACAGGGACAGGGTTGTCATTCACCCCAACCCGAAATTCCTTCCGAAGGTGGTGTCGGAGTTTCACCTGAATCAGGTGTTGACTCTGCTGGTGTTCTACCCCAGTCACACCTCGGAGGCAAAATATAGGTTCCACAATTTGGACCCTAGAAGAGCGCTCACTTATTATAAGGAGCGAACGACTGAAGTTCGGGGAGAGGTTCACCAGCTGTTTGTCACCTACGCTGAAGCCGCACCTGGCAGACCTGCAGCCAAGTGGACGATAAACAGGTGGGTCACCTCCTGCACAGATCTCGGCTATAGGTTGGTGGGCATGGAGCCTTCCAAAGGGATAAAAGCTCATTCTACCCGCCATACCGCTACTTCCGGTGGCTGCTTCTAGGGACGTCCCTATCCAGGAAATCTGCAGGGCTGCTACCTGGAAGTCGGCACACACCTTTATTTCCCATTACCACATTGACCTAGAGTCATGCTGGGATGCTAGTTTTGGGACCTCAGTTCTTCAGTCCATATTCCCTAAGTAGGGGGTGCGCACCTTGCCTCCCTTCTCCCATAGAACTGCTAGGAGTCTGCCACAAAGTGTGGATTGAACAACATATCCATGTCCCTAGAAATACAGATTACTCACCTATAACAGGAGTTCTAGGAGTGGTATATGCTGTTCTTCCACACGACCTCCCCGGTTTCGCCGCGCAACCTGGCTTCCAGCAGGCTGGATCTGGCGTCATGGGGTGGAGCCGAGGGTTTTACCACCTGGGTGGGTGGGTGGAGCTAGCTTGAAAACCTTCTGGCAAGATTTAAAGTGGCAAGGAACCTGCCACAAAGTGTGGATGAACAACATATACCATGCCTAGAACTCCCGTTACAGGTGAGTAACCTGTATTTTTGGCCAGGGGATATTGCTCCCCTGACTTCCCAATGAGCTATATAGGGTGACCTCTCCCAGTACAAGATAGTACAGAGCTGTGCCTTACGGGTTACAGGCTGCTACCAAAAGCTGTGCACATCACTTGCATGATATGCAGCCACTGTTCATAGTCTTTTTTTTTTTGTTTTGTTTTGTTTCCCTTTTTGGAATGGGTAAAAAGTGATTGAATTACTGTAATTGAAGACACATTTTGTAATGGTTGCACAGGCTAATTTAGGGTCTCCTAAGTACTCTGTGACTCCAAGTCGTATTACGTTGTATTATACTTGGCGGCTTGTAACAAAAATAAATATATGTAGGTGACTTGACACACGTTGGTAGTGATTCATTCTGATAGTGGTATTCAGATTGTTGCATACCTTGGTAAACCAGTAAAGCACATTATTTGAGAAGGAAGAAAGGAAGGGAATACCACTTGAAAGTTTGAAACCTTTTCAAGCTGTAGAGGAGGTGTGTGCGTGTGTGTGTCCTTTGCTGGAAGTTGGCTTTTTGTGTTTTTGACATTGATAGTGCAGCGATATTGTAATACAGTGCCACGTTACAAAATCCAATTAACTTTGTGTGAGTTATATATTTATAACATCATTTTGTGTGTGTAACCCCTAGGCAGCCCTACTCCAAGGGCTACTACCCCTGCCTGTCTTTTTAACACAGGTTGAGGAGCCTGGGTTCCAAATTGGCAAATATCAGGCCGTGTTCCTACCCTCAGTAAACACAATAGTTTGGTGCCTCCACCCAGAGTACAGTTGCGTGGGTATCTGTCTAGACTGGTACAGCCCGCTGGGAAGTTATAACCACCCACAATCCCACCAAGTGACCCAGTCCCTATGAATTGACCATAACCATTAGCAGTATTTGATCGACTGTTTGCAATAAGTTTCAATAGTATGTTTACAGTTGCCCCACTTACCAGCAAGGTGTCTGGTCCTGGTGTTCACCCTGCAACCCTCTGTAAAGACAGTTTTGCAACACAGCATACACTTTCAACACATTCAGTGAGGAACCTATCACTTTAAGCCAAGTAATATGCCCACAAGCTAGATTCAAAGTAACACAGTAAATCAGGTTTATTAAGGGTGGCATGAACAAGGAGGGGGAAGCAAATCTAGACGAATGATTACTGTTCTGGAAAAAAGCAAGTTAATATGCAGTTAATTTAGTCCCTTTTCTATACAGTCCTGCAACTTCTGGGTAACCAGTTTATTGTGCTGGCTGGCCAGAATCGTGTCCTGGGTTGTAGCTGCTGTTGGGGCCCTTGATGAAAGAAGCAGTCAGCATTAACAGTGCAAAGCTAATTTAATTATTTGTGTCTGCGGCCGGCTGGCTTGATCTATTAAAGCCATTAAAATTAAACTGAAAGCAATCGGATAGTACCAAAGATGATCGAAATATTTGTTGCAGGGAGCTACCCTGAATTTACTCACTGTACCGGATGATTTAGGATGGCTTGGCGAAACAAAGACCTGATTCTGGAAACTACTGCTCATGGGGAAACTGGCCTGCCATGACTCACTCCACTTTATGGCCTTCCCCTGTAGGTGGCCACAACCTGCGATACCTTGTTGCACAGGGTCTGGATCCCCAAAGCTGGTGGCTAGCACAGGAGCAGTTGGTATGGGCCAGGATGGACAAGGGCTCAAGTTCAACAGAGTGTCTCTGGCAAAGTTCATTTTATCTGTTGGTGACCCCTCCAGCTGGTAGGCAGTTTGGTCACTTCAGTTTTCTTTAGTGGGGAACCTGAAAGTGGAATAATATATATGTTGCCTGAATGTGACAGCTGCAACTCACGTGTAAAGCATGTTTAATCAGAATATTACCTTTTCAATTTTGGGCAAATACCAAATGACAAATAATATAGTTATGTAAATAGTCTGCTGCAAGTGCTGAAGCCTTTTAAAATGTTTATAGCAGCAGTCCACTATCCATGAACAATAACAGCAGATCTTACTTTGAGAGGGCTCTTGCAGTAGGTATTCACATATAGGACTAAGCCGCCAGGCGTCAGGACCCCACAGAAAACTTCTAGCTAGCAGTCTCTGGCGGGGGACCATCCCCCACATCAGGTGACCGGCATCATGCGACGTCGGTATAAAGGGGCGGTCCCCCACGCCCGCCTTCTAGTTCTTTCCCGCTGTCGGCTTGTGAAAGTTCCTCACGGTAGAACAACGCTCATCAGTACCTTCATCGGTCCTAAAGTTTTCAAGTTTTTTGACTTTTTTCCCCGAATTTTGTAGGTTTGTCCTTAAACATGTACTGTGTATGTCATCCCAAACACCCTCCAAATCGCATAAAAACAAGTGCGACTCGTGGTTCCTAGCTTCCACACAAGGATGGGCACTCCTTGTGCCTCTTTTGTCTAGGCCCAGATCACCCCATGGAGAAGTGTCAGCACTGCCAGAAGTTCAGCTCGGCTACCCACAAGAGAAGGCAGCAGTCCCTGGAAGCCCATCTCCTCAAGAAGAAAATGGCCTCCATGGAAAAAGAGTTAAAGAAACTTAGGCTGGCATCTACTTCCCCGAAGGCCACCAAAAGAAGCGTGACAAGGAGAAGCACCAGGAGCAGGAGTAGTCTTCCACAGCAGCCGTGACTTCGACTGGAGTTGCGACCTTACAGGTATCATCCCCCCCGGGGGATCGCTCCTTGACAGCCGTCTTGGTGGCTTCCAAGAAGGTGTCACCCCTCCGCCAGGCGCGGGTCGCCCGGGGAGCCTCTGGGGTAAGGAGGCCTCCAGCTCCGTTAAGGCCCCCCTCCTTCGCGGCCTTCCAGTCCGAGTGGGTCCTGACGCCTGCCCAGACAGGGCTGCTAAGCCGCTGACCTCTTCGGTTGATCGCCCAGCCCAACCCCCTTCCAACAAGGCCGCCACTCCCTCACGGCCTTCCTCGGATAGGGAGTCCGATAGGTCGGATGCCAGCTCCTCCAATGTCCACCCGGACACTGCCAGTAAGACGGCCGCTGGCTCCTCCGACGACCATCTTGTCAACCAGCCAGCTTCAGACCCTGTCGTCGCGTGCTGCCGCCGCCCCAGGCTCTGCAGCGACAACCCCGTTGCTCTGCTGAGGTCCCTAGCCGCCCCTCTGTTCACTTCGGGGATTTCAACCTTTTCTCCGCTGAGACTGATGACCTTGGGACACTACCGTCAGAGGCCCCACTTCCTACATCGGACCCTCTGACGCTGGACCCTCAGACACCGATCCAGACACCGGCCAACCCGACGATGCCCTCCAGCGTCCCTTTGCTCGATGTAAGACCCGTTCCTCTGTCACGACCATCTGACCCGTTCGGCGGTCTCCCTATGCTGGGCCCGACGCTTCCTCTGTCTGGCCCACCAACAGGGCCTTTACTGGGACCTTCTGCTCCATCAGAGCCCCAGGCACCAGGGTACCTGACACCGCAGTACCCAGTGCCGCAGTTCCCGGCTCCTCAGTACCCAGCTCCTCAGTATCCGACGCTGGAGTTCCTGCAGGTGGGCTACGGATACTCTTATTATGGATAACCACACTACCTGTATCCTCCACCGCCCACTCCACAGCCACCGGCGGATCTGAAGGAGACCTTGGTCTCCTGCTGGGCTGAGGACAAGGCTCAGCTCACCAGGGAGGTCGAGAGTCATCTCCCGACATCAGTCCCTACACCAGACCCCCTCTACGTCTGAGACAGGAGACTCCTTTACCCGATGCCAGAAGAGAACCTTGTGGTGCCCCCGGGAGCTCCCCAGAGGGATCTTTCCTCCCCTTCCCAGGGAGGAGTCATCGTCTTCGTCCTCCTCCGAGACATCGTACTCCGAGTCCAACCACTTTGATCATGGAGACAAGCCACACACTCCAGAACGCCCAAAGCCAAGGGACCCTCCGAAGTCCCCTCCGGAGGACCCTTCCTTTCTGGAGCTCTTAAAGAAGATCCAGGAGACACATGGTGGCAATCCGTGCAGCCAGACCCACAGCGTAAGGAACTGGCTGATCATCTGGATCTGCCTGAGACCGCTCCCATACTGATTCCACCCTGGACTGAGCCTCACGCCAGTTTTGTTTCCACTATTTGGAAACAACCTTCCGCACTAGCCCACTTCCGAGGAATGCAGATGGACTATAACAGGCTCCTGAAGGTATAGACTTTCTCAGTCTTCACCCCTAGGCGGATTCGGTTGTCATCAGCACTGCCCACGGCCACTTCGCCAGCCCTAAACATCTGAGCTCATCCCCGCCTGACAAGGAATCCCGGCTTCTGGATCAGTACGGGAAGATCATCTATGCCTCTTCGACCCTAGGCAGCGGGGCTCTCAACTACGTCGGCCATATGGAGGATTTCCAGAAGTCCATCTTTAGCCAGGTGGAATACAAGTTGAACTCCCTGCCTGATTCACAAACCAAGCAGGAACTGGGAGACCTAGTCTGTTCCGCTTGTTTGGCCTGTAGGCACATGATTTGTGCCACCTACGACATGGTGGACACAGCTGGCGGGAGCTTGGCTTTCACCATGGGCCTACGGTGTTATGCCTGGCTCCGTGTGTCAGGATTGGTCTCTGAAGTACAGTCCGCTATAAAGGATGCTCCCTTCAGGAGTTCAGTGCTGTTCGGGGGGGTGATGTCATGGACATCATAACCGAACTGCAGGAGAAGGGCACTGCACTGAAGTCTGCTCAGACTTTGTACAGGCCCCCCTCAGGGGCAACGACGTCCTTTTCGTCGCCAAACTCAATAAAAACAGAAACCTCAAGGAAAGTGCTCCAACAAACGTCGGGCCTTTCCAGCAACCAAGACTTCCCCCAGCAAAACGTCCGCGGGAGCCTCTGCAGCTGCGCTGCCCCACACCTCCTGACTCCCTGCCTCTCCCTCTGGCCATTCCAGAGGAACTGGTAGGGGGGAGAGTTTCCTCCCATCTACCGGGTTGGGAGAGGATAACATCGGATGCTTGTGTGCTCCTGCTAATATCAGCTGGATTCTCAACAGACTCTGCAGACACCTCCCCCACCCCTGAAAACCACCTCCTCAGTCTTCTTACTCCCTGCAACATCTTCCTCTGGTTCTAGAGGAAATCGTATCTCTTCTGTCGAAGTCGGCGATGGAGCCAGTCCCCACTCATCTTTGGGGGACAGGTTACTATTCCCATTTCTTCCTAGTTCCAAAGAAGACTGGAGACTTGAGGACAGTACTAGACCTCAGCTCCCTGAACATGTTAGTAGAGTACAAACGCTTCAGAATGCTCTCCTGGCAGAGCCTTCCTCCATTACTCTGGCCAGTACAGTGGCTATGTGCGCTGGACATGCAGGATGCGTACCTGCATATCCCCATATACTCCTCCCATCGCAAATACCTCAGTTTTAGTTTTCATGGGGACCACTACTAATTCAAGGCCCTTCCATTTGGTCTCTCCTCGGCTCCCCGAGTGTTTACCAAATAAATGCCTGTCAGTGGTAGTGGCCCACCTGCATACCCAGGGTGTGTAGGTCTTCCCGTACCTGGACGACTGGCTCCTCGCGGTCCCATCCAGGGAGGAACTCCTGCACTCCCTTTCCCTTACCTGCAGGTTTTTACCAGCCTGGGTATTACCACCAACCAGTCCAAGTCCCACTTGGTCGCTTGCCAACGCCTCCAATTTATAGGGGCGATACTGGACACGACCACGGGCAAAGCCTTTTTGCTTCCGGACAGGGCCGAGACCCTTCAGAATCAGGCTCGTTTTCTGTCTGGTCGCAGATGGGTTGGAGCCAGCTCAGTCCTCTGCCTCCTCGGGATCATGGCGGCTGCCATTCCGACAGTCCCGTTCGCTCGACTCCGTATGAGGATCTCTCAGTGGATGCTTCGGTTGCAGTGGGACCAACCTATGGATGAGCTAGACCAAGAGGTGCTAGTATCGGATCCTATGATCAGGGACTTGCACTGGTGGGTGGTTCAGGAGAACCTATGTCTGGGAGTTCCGTTCTGCCTTGCTGCTCCTTCCCAAACGTTGACAACAGATGTGTTGGGGAAGGGCTGGGGTGCCCACCTAGGATCTCACAGGACCCAGGGCAACTGGTCCAGGTTTGAGCAGAAGCTGCACATAAATATGCTCGAACTGAGGGCAGTCCTCTGTGTCCTACAGGCTCTTCTTCCCTTCATTCATCCCGGTCATCTTCTCATCCAGTCAGACAATATGTGTGTAGTCTGGTAACTCAACAAACAGGGGAGAACATGTTCCTATCCCCTGTGCCGGGAGGCGATGGGAGTCTGGTACTGGGCAGCCCAGCACCACCTTCACCTGACTGCAGTTCACATTCCGGGAGTGGAAAACACACTGGCAGACGAACTCAGTCTATCCTCAGCCAGGACGCAAGAATGGGAGGTAGATCACCAGGTCGTAAACAACATCTTTCGGCAGTGGGGGACTCCTCAGGTAGACCTTTTCGCCGCCCCCAAAATGCACAACTTCCTGCCTTTTGCTCGCTTGCTCCAAGGCGAGACATTTTCTGGCAGGACACTCTCTGTCTCTAGGTTGGAGGGACAGATTCATTTACGCCTTCCCTCCCATTCCTTTGATTCCGAGGGTCCTGAACAAACTCTGAGCATAAGGGGCTCGGAATGATTCTCATCGCCCCCTTCTGGCCCAGAGAAGTTTGGTTCTGTCTTTTGCGACAGTTTTCAGAGGAACCACCTCTTCCTCTGTCACACTTGTTGACCCAGGATCAGGGGACCCTTGTTCACCCAGGGCTCAGATCCCTTCATCTTCATTCGTAGCTCCTACAGACGTAGCCAAGGCCCGCTTCGGAGTCTCTCCCTTAGTAGTGAACATTTTGGTGGAGGCAAGGAAGCCTTCCACCAGGTCCACCTACGCTATGAAGTGGAAACAGTTTTCCATCTGGGCAGATTCTAAAGATTTAGAGCATTTTTTTGTGCCCAGCCAGCAAAGTCCTGGATTACATGCGTCACCTCTTCAACTTGGGTCTCAGCCATTCCTCTTTAAATGTTCATATGGCAGCCATTTCAGCCTACCACATTCCCTTTGGAGACAGGGCCTTTGCTCAGTTGGAAGTCACCAAGACTTTTCTTAAAGGAGTCTTCCACTTGAGACCACCAATTTGCAGCTCTGCCCCCTCCATGGGACTTGAATTTTATCCTAGAAAAGCTCACACTGCCTCCTTTCCAGCTGGCAGCAGAAGCAGACTTAAAGTTCCTTTCTTGGAAGACGCTTTTCCTAGTGGCCATCACTACTGCTCGGCACATTTCCGAGCTTCAGGCCTTGATGTGTAAAATCCCATATTTGATTTTCCATAAGGAACGTGTGGCTCTACGCGTCGACCCTAAGTTTCTTCCTAAGGTGGTGGCTGAATCAATCCATCGAGTTACCAGCTTTCTTTATGCAACACTCCAATCAAGGGTAGTACCTCTTGCATGCTCTGGATGTTCACAGAATCCTGAGATACTATACCAATTGGACTAAGGATCTCAGACTGTTCAGCTTTTTGTCTCTTTCGCTCACAAATGAGAAGGCAATGCAGTTAAGCAATGTCTTTCCAAATGGTTGGCCAATTGTTTCACTTTCTGTTACCACAAGTACAACAGGACCCTCCCCGGGTCAGGTCAGAGGTTACTCCACTAGGCGAGTAACTGCCTCTGCTGCTTGTTTCAGGAATGTGTCCATGGCAGACATCTTCGCAGCCGCAACCTGGACTTTGGTCCATACCTTCACGAAACACTAGTTTGTACATTGCCTTTCACCGCAGAGCAGGCTTTGGGTGGCTGTTCTGCAGGGCCTCCTTTCTTGAGACCTGCTCAGCCCTGAGGTTTTATTGTGGATGACAGTCCTCCTCCCGGTCTTTTCTTGTTCCAGACTGCTTGGGATTCTGTCTTGTAAGTGAATACCTACTGCAAGAGCCTTCTCGAAGTAAGATAGCACATTTACGTAAGAACTTACCGTAACAGTAGATCTTCAAGAGAGGCTCTTGCAGTAGGTATTATCTTCCTGCCCTCCGACCCCCTAAGTCATTTTTATTACTTTACATGGGGCATATCCTCTTCTCTCTCATCTTGCCTCTTTGGCAGGAAAGAACTGGAAGGTGGGCGTGGGGGACCACCTCTTTATACTGACGTCGCATGACGTGGTCACCTGACGTGGGGGCGGTCCCCTACCAGAGACTGCTAGCTAGAAGTTTCCCGTGGGGTCCTGACGCCTGGCAGCTTAGTCCTATCTCTCGAAGATCCACTGTTACAGTAAGTTCTTAACGTAACTGTACTTTATAGTGTAGTAAGTACGAATAGGGAATCCACATAAATTGGTATGTGCTTGCACAGCAGTTAAGATACATACTGTATGTCACAGACAGCGGCAGGCCAGTAAAACAACTTGACAGTTCCATTTTCTTCTCATACCTGAGGGGCTTAACCCCCAAGTAAAGGGGACTCTGCTTTCATAGACCCCCCCCGGGGCTTTGCTGCCCTGGGCCCCACCAAACATTTTACAAACCAGGCTCCTATAGCTGCACCTCCCCTACTCACATACCCTCCTACTGTGACCACAATGCTTCCAGGACCATGGGTTCAGCTAAAAAACACAAAAAGAACCCCGCCGATGGCTCAAGTTTTTTTGTTAAAATGAACTTTCCTCCAGCCATGTTCCTATTAGAGGTTTATGAAAAGGAGGAGAGGTTAAAAACAGAGAGCTACAAATGGTACTCCACTACTGTGGCTGCTCGGTGTGTGTGTGTATCTATCCTTGTGTGCTGCTCGCTCTGTATGTTTCTTTTTTGGGGGGGTGGACCGGGACCGATGGGATGCTACTCCAAGTTCCATGCTTCTGCTGTTCTACCTGTGCTGCCCGTCGCTCACAGATCAAATTAAACAAAAAGAAATCACCGTTTTACATTGCAGTCCTCCACCCTTGCTGTGCTAGCCATTCTGTCAGCCATCGGTCATATATCAAATAAGGCACCCACATTTACATAAATGTTTAGTACCAGTTTGTAGCTGTATGATGTGGCATTTGTCACTCTCAGCTGCAGAGTAATACAGTACATTATCAAGGCATTGTGCCAGCAGTGGAAGAGCTGAACAAGGATGCAGACTATCAAAAAGTTCTTCAGTGGTACATACTAGCAGAAACACCCACTGAACTTTTTAGAAAGCCTGTGTAGATGGAGCAGTATGAGAATTGGATGCTGGTATTTAGAGATCAGCTTTTGCAGGGGAAATGCCTTACAGATTCAGTGCAGTTCTCCTTTAAGTTGTCACTGATCACTAACTGAGGATAAGCAGCCTGTATCTGGTCTGGTGTGCTTCATATTACTGTACTGATGCTTTGTACTCCCTTCTTCCCCAGGACGCAGACAAGAAACGAATAATAGTAGCTCAGAATGCCTTTCCTGCTAAAATTTTTGAAATAAAATAGGTAAATTATTTCTTTATGCTCTTGCATTCTCCATGATGTCAGAGCCTCAAAGCAGCCATACACTAGTAAGAATACAGGTGAGGTGCTGACCCCACAAAATGTGCCCGCCTGGAAAAATAGGAGTGCACAGCACCAATATGCTGCTGTGCTTTTGATTAAAATGTACACGGTGACGATGGACACTGTAGGAATTACTATTAATGGTGGTTGGGGGTAATACTGGCCTGTGGATTGTTTCAGGTTTTATTCCATTTTAATGTTGTTGATCAATCAGTAAGTGCACATAAAAAGGTTAAGTAAGATAATAAAAAGGGTCTGAGAAACAGCATTCTGAGTGGCTGTAAGCATTCTGTCAGCCACATGCATGTTGAGCTTAATCATATACTGTACTAAACAAGGTTTAAAGCTGCCTAAAAAACTGTTATTATAATAGCAATGAGGCACTTCCAAGGGTTATGTTAATGGTTATACCCTGTTATACCCTAGAGGTGACTGACAGACTGTTAACAACCCTTGGCCATGCTTTATTGCTTGATTGTGGGAGATTAAGAAAAAATCAGAGAGGGTAAGTAAGGTTGAGGTAGGCTAAGGAAAGTGCAGAGAGGGTGAGTGAGAGTGAAGGAGGTTAAGGAAAGAAAGCTCTGGGAGCTTGTGAGAATAAGGGAGGTTAAGTGAGCTTGAGGGGGTTAAGGAATGGTCATTGAGGATATAGATAGCTCAAGGAGGTTACATGCGATGGAGGGACGTTAAAGAAAGCTTAGGTTAAGTGAGATTGAGGGAGGTTCAGGAAAGCTCAAGGTCGTCAGTTGAGATCGAGGAAGGTTAAGGAAAGCTTAGAGGGTTAAAAAAAGATTGAGGGAGGTTAAGGGATGCTCAGGGAGATTTAATACGATTGAGGGAAGTTACAGAAAGTTCAGGGAGGTTACGTGAGATTGAGAGGTTCAGGAAAGATCAGGGAGGTTATAAGATAGGGAGGTTAAGGAATGCTCAGTGAGGTTTAATGCAATTGAGGGAGGTTATCTAAGGCTCAGGAAGGGCAAGTGAGATTGAGGAAGGCTCAGGGAGGTTACATGAAATTAATGGTGGGTAAGTAAAACTCTGGGTTAAGTGAAATTGAGGAAAGTTCAGGAAAGCTTGTGGAAGTTAAATGAGATTGAGAGCGGCCACGGCTACCTCAAGTAGTTTAAGCCTGGAGAGTGAAGTTTAGCACAGGTGGCTCAAGAGACTTGCTCAAGAATGGACTGCCCAATGTGTGCTGGCGACCTGGGTTCAAGCCCAGACTCTGGGAACTGGCCAGATAGCCCAGGGAAGGTTGGGGTGGCGTTGCTGCTACTGCAGCGGTCCCAGCCAGGAGGGTTGGTATCCAGTTCCAGTGCTGCAGTGCCCCCCCACACACACACACACACACACACCTTTGGTTGACCTGGGAGCTTGTTTCTGTACAGCAGGGGTTCTCAAATGGTGAGGCCAGCCACCCTAGGGAGGCCCCAACCTGTTCCAGGGGAGGCTCAAGCAAGTCTGAAAAGTACTGTATTTAAATTTTGAGTTTTATATATTTTGTGGGAAGAGATGAAGCAAACTGAAAGAGGATAATAGTAGGTGAATTTTATATATTTATTTACTAATAAGTGACAAGGGAAGGTGAATGAGCCAAGGGCTCAGTTCAGGTGTACCCAGGGAAAGGTAGGGAGTGAATACATTTCAAAAGGTAACTGCAAAACAAGAAATACGCAATGAACAATAGTGCAAACAAATATGAACAATAAACTAATAATGAGTGGTGGTAATTAATCAATTTGTAGACTTATGGCAGAACAGCCCAAATACAAGGGTTGAGCATAGAAGTACTAAGAGCAGTAGCAGGAAGGAGCTAAGTAATCCCGGAGTAGTTGCTTAGGAGCAGGGAAGGAGGGGGAGAGACAAAGTATGAAGGAAGGTAATTTCATATAGAGAAGAAACGGAAAGTAGTCTGACCCATGAAGGTACTGCAACAAGGGGTAACAATGGTTCAAGAATGAAATTAGCGGAGCAGGTAGGCTGGCCTGGTTTGGGAGGGTTACAATAAGCTGAATAATAATATTTGTTTATTTTATTTGTTATTCAGATAACACCTTTGAGCTCAGGAACTCTTTTTCAAAGGTTCCACGTCCGTATAAGACAAAGAACTGAATGTAAGCCAAGTACTTAAAGGGGTTTCAATTTATTCATGGTGTACTGCGCAAAGTACAGTATGTTATTTTTCTTTGGAGAGGCCCAAGATTATTTCAGGTTTTGGGAGAGGCTCAAAATCTTTTCCATGGATTTGGGGAGGCTCACTGTGACAAAGTCTAAGAACTATTGCTCTACAGAAAGGTTGCTGCATGTGTGCAAGACCTGTTGGGGCACCACTATGGGCCATGTTGGAAAGTTACACTAGAACATGGAATAAAGACACAGGAGGATAAATGAAGTCGCCAGGATGATGGTCTCTGATACTCTCTGGCTCACGCTGTCACTGGCTTCCCAGGTTCAAAGTGGGTGGTGACTGGGTTGGGAGTTCATTGGAGGGCAATCTGCCAGAAGGATTATAACAATTTATACAAGTGGGGGGGGTGGAATTTAAGGGATGAAACCCAGGTCTCTGTGTACACAGCAGTTAACCAGCAGGCTACTGTGGATAAATGTAAAATCAATAGAAAGGTTTGTTCTAGGATCATGGATATTATGTTTATCCACACTCTTTGACAGGTACCTTGATGCTCTAAGAAGTGCCATGGAAGTCTTCAGGCTGGTTCCTCCCACTCACCCGGGTGGTATAACCCTCTGCTCCGCCCCACTACACCAAATCTTCCTTTCCGCTGGAAGATTCAGGTTGCCTCCCTCGTGCTCACACATTTTGTAGGCCCTGGCTCTAAACCTTTCAGTTATTTTGAAAATTCGTCTAGTTCGCATTTGCGACCCTGATTCTTCGATCATGGAAGACAAGTCTTCCCCCGGATTTCATTGGTGCCCCTGTGGCCAGAAAATGTTGCGCACCGATCCCCAGACCGCGCACGTTTATTGCCTTGATGTTGACCATGACACTTCGAAATGTGATGTCTCGCTTTCCATCCTGACGTCCTCAACGACCGTCTCGCACACTTGAAGTTGGGGAAGCCGGAGAAACGGAACCCTCCAGTGAAATCCAAGGAGGCTCGGTGGGCAGTTTCTACAGCTGCGGGATCTGCCGAGCAATTGGAATGCATGCAAGCAGCGGCTCGGGCTGCAGAAATTACTTGGAGCTTCTTCGTTCCACTCAACCTGGGCACCACTGTCTCGGGTTCCTTCTGAGAGTTGTGTCAGTCTCTCCCTACCGAGGGAGAGGATCCTGCGGGCATGCACTCCTCTCGATCCCGTAAACACGAGAAGGATCCGGGATCATCTTCGTCCCAATGGAGATGCTCTTGGGAGCGGGGGAGAGATCTCAGTCCTAAGAACATGCTGTCTCAACTTCGGTCGAGATTGCTTCTTCAGCAGCTGGCTTCTCGGCTTTGTCATCTGGCCAGTCGACCGAACCGTTGATCGACGATGTGGAAATCGTCATCAACCCAATCGATCCTTTATCGACGATTCTCTTGATGGAACTCTAATTCTGACTTTCCCCGATGAAGAGACCCAGCTGGCTGAGATTCCCATCGAGGAAGTGGTCTCCGACCCCAGGAAACCACCGGTCCCGCAGGTGTCTCCCAAGCAACTGAATTAGCCTGTCGCATCTCGATCGAGGTCTTGGACCCCCTCGACCAAAAGGCAGAGGAAGAGCCATAAATGCTCTGTAAAGAGGTGACTCCCTCGGTCGCTCGGCTGCCGCCCTCTGACGAGGAGAGGCTCCGGCAGAAACTCCCTGGCGATGAAGACCTCGCGGGCAAGCAGTTGATTTTGACCGGGCACAAGCAGACTCCAGCTTCCACCCTGGCCATTACTTGGCATTTGCCTCCTAGGACAATGTACTGTTGGAAGCCCCTAAACAGCCGGCCTCTATTGTGTAAACCAATGATTTCCTATCTGACGAATGGCATTTAACAAATTGCTATGATGTTAATCTCTGTCGTATTGTAATGTCTCTGGTTTGTTGAATCTTTAGCACTCTGTTACATTGTTACGTCCTGTCCAGAATGACGTGGAGCCTTTGCAAAGGAGTCCTTGACTCAAAGGTTGTAATTCCGAAATGTTCAATAAACAATAAACAAAGCAGACTCCCTCGGAGCCGATCAAGTCAGTTCCCGCTCCCGAAGAGCTGGCAAAACCTCTGGTTCGGCCTAAAACAGTCTCTCCACCGATTGTGGTGGAACCACAGCCCAAGCAGCCCGTGGGAGGGGCTCCTTCCAAAGAAGACAGGCCAGACACACTGGGCTTCCCCAGCATCTGTCAGTCACTGTCACCCTGGACTGCCCTTGGCAGGTCGAAGGTGACCTGGGCGGTCTATCATTGTATCCAGATTCCTTGGATTCGACTGTCACCGGCCTGCATTCTCATCCGGGGGATGACTAATCAGCCAGTGGGGCAGAGACGGAGGAAGGTCACTCGTCTTTTCAGGGCATTGTCCGCCTCATCTCGGAGTCCACAGGGATGCCCCTGGAGCCTATCCAGAAAAAGGCAGAGTACCCTCTCACGGACATCCTCAAGAGAGGGGATACCCCGGACCATTCAGCCAGGAGGACGTTCATCAGGCAAGTTCGGCCATCATCATGGCACACTTCTCCCACGCCATCCTAGAGTCTGTGGATGAAGTCCTCCCACATCTTCCTGCGGACATGCAGACCACGGTCAAGCTGTTGCCAAACAGCAGCTTCAGACGACCCTGGACATTGGGGACTCTTGTGCCCATTCGATGGCAGTTGCAGGGCTTGGCTGAGGCTTCCTTCCCGGCAGACACTCAGCACAAACTAGCTGACATTCCTTTCCTAGGGACCGGCCTGTTCGGCTCAGGAGTGGCTGGTCACCTTCAGTGCATTGAGTAGTCCAGTGCCACCTTGGATGCTACTTCTGCCAAGGGCTCTTCGGGCAAGAGCCAACAGAAGAAAAAGAAGAAGCCTTTTAGGCATTCTTCCCTTGCAGCTCAGCAGTCCTCTTTTCAAGGAGGACAGCAGCAACAACAGCAGGCTCAAGCTTGGCACCCCCGGCCCAAGCCCAGGCCCTCCCAGCCCATAAAGGAGGCTGTGATTCTGATCCTGGATCCTCCTCCTCCAAGCCTGCTCAGTGATGGGGCGGGGGCTGCCACCCCCCTCTCTCATCATGCCAACTCTGGGTCTTTCCATGGGGGTCCGGCTCCGCCACTTCCTTTCCGCCCGGTCCTCTGTCGCTTCAGACAGGTGGGTTCTCGAAGTGGTCGGCCAGGGACTGCCTCTGGAATTCGAGCAGTACCCTCCGAGTTGAGCCTGCACCCCCTCAGGAAGAAAGAATATCCGCTCAGGCTCGGTCGGCTCTCAGAGAAGACATTGCTCAGCTCCTCCTCAAAGAGGCTGTGGCTCCAGTGGCGGTTCCTCCAGCAGACCTAGGCTTTGTCTCCAGGTACTTCCTGGTGCCCAAGCGGACGGGGTGCTGGTGCCCCATTCTAGATCTGCACGACCTGAATCAGTATATCGGGTCACGCACCTTTTGGATGGTCCCTCTGTCCCAGATCATACTATCCTTGGAGTGAAACATATGGTCCTGTTCACTGGATCTGCAGGACGCGTTCTTTCATGTCCCAATCCATACGTCCCATTAGCAGTTCCTCCGCTTCAGGGTCGAAGGACCCTGTACGAGTTCCGAGCCATGCTGTTTGGCCTGTTATCGGCCCATGGGTCTTCACCAGATGCATTGCAGTGGTGGCGGTCCATCTCAGGCATCGTGGGGGGGGGGGTTAGGATTTATCCTTACCTCGACGATTGGCTCCTAGCAGGTTCCACCCAACAGGAGGTGGAGAGGTCCAGGGACCTGGCCCTGCAGACCTGCTCCCAACTCGGCCTCCTGATCAAGTGAGGCCAAGTCGGAACTCGTGCCTCCTCAGTTGATGGGCTTCATCAGGGCAGAGCTCGACTCTTGTCAAGCCAGAGCTTGGCTCCCGACAGACAGGGAGGAGGTTCTCTCCTCCTTTGTCCAGTCATTTCTGGTTGGGCAATTGCGCCCTGTCCAGGACTTTCTGTGCCTTCTGGGTTACATGACTGTGTGCACCTCAGTGGTCCGTTGGGCCCAGCCCACATGTGCCCCCTTCAATGGGAGCTGACTGCTCAGTGGACTTAGCACCATGGTCATTTCGACCAGCTGATCACTGTAACCCAGAAGATGTGGGATACTTTCCACTAGTGGACTGCCCCAGACCAGTCACAGGAAGGGATCCTGTTTTTTCCTGCCCAAGCTGACAGTCGTCCTTACGACTGATGCCTCTCTCATGGGCTGGGGAGCCCCCATGGGGGACAAAAGGGCCTACGGGCTCTGGACCCCCATGGAGTCCCAATGTTGCATCAACCGGTTGGAGCTCAGAGCAGTCAGACTGGCACTGTCAGCTTTTGCTCCTCAGCTCTGGGGTCAAGTGGTTTAAGTCCAGACGTACAATGTCACGACCATGTACTGCCTCAACAAACAGGGCGGCACACACTCCCGTCTGCTGTGCAGGGAGGTGCTCCGCATCTGGTCCTTCATGAGCCGTCTGGAGGCAGATCTCCTATCCATCCGTGTGGCAGGAGCCTCAAACCATCTGGTGGATGCTTTCAGCCGCCTAGGCAAGACATCCCACGAGTGGTCTCTCCATCCAGAGGTAGCTTAACAACCTGTTCTCCCACTGGGGCAAACGCTATGGACCTGTTTTCCTGCAGGGAAACAGCAAGCTGAGGCTGTTCCATGCCCGCCCCCAAACAGGGCTCGCTACAGGGGGATGCCTTCTCGAGGCCATCTACCCCAGTCCTCCTCTATGCCTTCCCTCCATTTCCCTTGATCCACAAGGTGCTCCTCAAGGTGAGGAGGGACAAGGCGAAGGTGATCCTGGTAGCCCCAGACTGGCTGTGTCAGTTCTGGTATCCAGATGATCTCAGCCTCAGCTGCAGGCCCCCGGAGCGGCTTTGCACATGCCCGGACCTGATCTCTCTCAATCAGGGGAAGGTATGCCATCCGGACCTTCATCCCTACACCTCACAGACTGGTACCTGAGTGGCTAGAGTTCCAGGCTTTGGGTCTTTCCGAGGATGTCCTCACCTTGGTGGAGGCATCCAGAAAGGAATCGACCAGGAAATGTTACGCCTTCAAATGGAAAAGATTTTCTGTTTGGTGTCAGGGCAAGGGCCTGGACCCTCTGTCCTGTCCGGTGGCTAGCATTCTCAACTAACTTTGGTCTCTTTCCAAAGGGGGTCTTTGGTCATCGACCCTTAGGGTGCACCTGGCAGCCATCTCTGCTTACAGGGGCAGGCTGGTCAGCTGACGGTGGCGCAGGAGACAGTGGTCGGGTGCTTTTTCAAAGGCCTGGATCACATATCCCCTCCGGTGCGTGAACCTCCACCTCTGTGGGATCTTCTGATGGTACTAGCAAAGCTCATGGGCAAGCCATTCGAACCTGTGTACAAGTGTGAGTTGTCACGCTTGTCGTGGAAAACGGCCTTCCTAGTGGCTGTCACGTCTGCCAGAAGGACAGGGGAGCTCCAGGCGCTTTCAGTGGACTCCCCTTATCTGGTCTTCCACAGGGACAAGGTTGTCCTGCACCCCAACCCGAAATTCCTCCAGAAGGTGGTATCAGAGTTTCACCTTAAGCAGGTGCTAACTCTGCTGGTATAATACCCCAGTTGCACCTCGGAGGCAGAGTACAGGCTCCATACTTTGGACCTGAGATGTGCTCACTCCTATTACAGGGAGAGAATGGCGGAAATTCGGGGAGAGGTTTGCCAGCTGTTTGTCACCTACGCTGAAGCCGCTTCTGGCAGACCTGCAGCAAGACAGACTATTGCACGGTGGATCACATGGTGCATCAGTCTGTGCTATGAGTTGGCAGGCAAGGAGCCTCCCAGAGGGATGAGAGCTCATTCTACCCGCTATACCGCTGCATCAGTGGCTGCTTCCAGGGACATCGCTATCCTGGAATTCTGTTGGCTTGCTACCTGGAAGTCAGCATCCACTTTTATTACCCATTACCACATCAACCCTGAGTCACGCTTGGATGCTGGTTTTGGGGCCTCGGTTCTCCACTCGCTGTTCCCTAAGTAGGGGGTGTGCGCCTTGCCTCCCTCGTCCCAAAGAACTGCTAGGAGTCTGCCAAAGAGTGTGGATTACTAAAATATCCACGCTCTTAGAACAGGTTACTCACTGTAACAGCAGTTCTAGGAGTGGTATATGTTGATTTTACTTAGGAAGCTCTTGCAGCAGGTTCCACAGTTAGGACTGACGCCACCTGGCAGCGGTTCCGACAATTTTTTCTTCCAGCAGTACAGACGTGGGAACGCCCCCTGATGACATCCATTCCACCCCTGGCATCCCCCTATATAAGGGAGGAGTTCCCCACATGCTCTAGTTCTTTCCCGCCGCACGGTCAGGGATAGTTCACTTGGTTACCGTCAGTAGTACCGATCGCTTCTACTCCACCGATTCGGTTATCACATTGTTCGCTTGCTTCTGTGTCCTCTACTCACATCAGTAAGTGTGCTTGTGGGCGACAGATTCCTGCCAAAGACGGTCATTCGGCATGTCTCTACTGTCCCGGGCCTGACCTCGACACAGACGCCTGTCCTCATTGTCAGGCTTTTAATTCCTGTACTCTGATCAGGTGCCAGAAGTCCCTCGCCGCCTATCTTGCCAAAACCAAACTTGCCACCATGGAATGGGCCTCTTCCTTGGGGGAATCAGATCATCCACCCGCCAGCAAGACACACACGCACCGGGAGCAGGACAGAGGAAGATTTCATTCTAGGCCCAGGTCTTCAGGTTTGAAGTCCAGGTCTTCAGGGCACACTCCTGTCTCACGGCCCTTAGACCCTCTTCTGCAGTGTCCAAGCCTTCCAGAGCCACTCTTCAGCCCCTGAAGGTACTTCAGCCTGCCGAGAAGGCTTTCCCAACGGGCACAGGTAAGATCTCCTCCTGCTTGGCCTCTTCCTTGAAGGCTGACTCCCAGGAGTCGAGCAAGACCTCTGGGTCTTCTGGCAGCAGGACATCCTCCTTGCCACTAAAACTGAGAGACTCCGACCGGCGCCCGCCTCTGTCTACAGACCGTCGCTTGGTCAAGAAGTCCGCCAGTCATAAAGCAGACTGTCACAGGGCTCACGCCTTAGAAGGATGCCCATCGGCACATAAGGATAAGCGGACACCGGATCGGCACCCGCCTGCTGGGCCCCCCCACCCGGCCACTGTCCTGGCGGGTTATTCCACTGCCGGTCACTGACCGACCGGCGCGGCTACCCAGGGCTTCCCGACATCAGCTCTGGCACCCTTCTCCTCGTGCCCGTCCGCCCAGACCCGGCGATGGAGGTGCTGACACCGCCCCGACGTCCCCCTTAGGCCTACACCAGTGGATAAGGGTGCGGATCCGACGCTGGTACCCCCTGATGGCGGGGACGATGCTGGCTCTGGCTCAGGCGCTCCTCCTCTTCCTATGCCTGGTTCACCTAGGTTGAACCTATCTCAAGTGAAGGAGCTTTTTTTTCCACTGGTGGGACACAGTTAAAAAAGACCTACCAGCGGGTGTGCCCCCTCCCATGCCAGTTCCGGTCCCAGATCCTATTAATGTTGAACCGGTGGATGGTGGGGCAGATGAGGAACCCCCTCCTAAAAAAAAGTACAAAGAAGACAAGGAGGACCAGATCCAGTAGTTCCTCCCGCTCTTCCTCTCCTTCGCTGGACAGAAGGCAGAAAAGCAAGAGGCACAGATCCCCTTTACCTTCCACACCAGACTCCTATGTGGATTTGGACTCTTCATGTCCAGACTCCAACATAGAGCCAGACCTAGGGGACTTGGAAGGACTTCCCAAATCCCCTCCTGATGACCTGAGCTTCATGGAGGTGATGAGGCACATCCAGGTCAACATGGGTTGGGACACTGAGGCCCTGGACCCCGAGCAACTGGGTTGGCTAAATACCTCCACCAAAAAGACCCGAAGCCGGTGGTCATCCCTCCCATGGTCGACACCGTTTAGGATGTCACCTGCACAACCTCATTCCTCCTCTGCCGTGCCTAAAAAGGCTCATCGGCTTTACCGGGCACCTTTGGACCACCCCTTTTTGGCCGAACCAACTGCAGTGGACTCGGTGATGATTTCGGCAGCTCATGAGCATTCGCAGAGGTCCAAACACCTGAGCACCCAGCCGCCTGACAGAAAATCAAAGCAGCTGGATTCTGTGGGCCCCAAGGTGTATTCTGCTGCCACCTGCAGTATCAGGAGCTTAAAGGATACCTAAACAACATTTTGGCAATAAACTATTCAAAAATCTGACTCCGTAGGTGACTATAAAGGAAAGGCTGCCGTATTAATTAATGCTAAAATAACATTTTTACAATTTACCTAAATGTGGTTCCAGAGCATTTGAAAATTGTAAAATTAGCCTTCCAATTTCAAAAAAACTGTCTTACCTGCTTCCTGAATAGGCAGCCAAATGTGTTATGTGGTGACATCATTGGAGCCAAAGTTGGAGAGATATACATGGCTCTCTATAGAGCTAACTAGTTCTTTTTTCCCTTTGTATAGAATCGTTTCACCCAAATCTAAGTAAACTGGACATCCTTTATCACCGTGCGTTACGGTTCATTACCAACTCCCCTTACTGTTCGCACCACTGTGACTTCTATGCAGCTGTTGATTGGACATCCCTTACTACTAGACGCCTGCTCCATGCTGGGCTATGGACTCTTAAACTGCTCCTGCAGAAATTGCCAAGCTAGCTCTCTTCCCTTATTAGTATCTCACATAGTGCATACTCGTTAAGAAAATCTGACTTTATTATGCTTGACATACCAAGGACGCGGACTTCCTTTGGTAAACGTGATATTGCATATGCCCTTCCCTCCATTTGGAACCAATTACAAACCATAGTGAAACTAACTAGCACAGTTTCAATAAACTTCTACAAATCGCTAAGTTCAGCCAAAATAAGACACCTGTAACTGTCATTAAGTCTCTTCCTTCCCCTTGTGTGCCATATTTATCCACTGGTAAGGTATAATTGATTTGTCATATTAACTGCTTTCCCTTCCCCTTCTACTCCTGGCTTTATCTTTGCTTACGCTCCACTGCTACTCTATCAAATCACTCCTCCCCCCCCCATATCAGTTGTAGACTGTTTTGTTCTAGCTGCCAAAATACTGTATATGTATTGCACACACCAGTCATCATGTTTCATTTATCAGTATGCAACCTGTAAGTCGCTTCCCTGTCTCATATCAGTGTTTACCACCTATGGTCACCCTATGTGGTACCCTTGTATGTATATCCAGCCTGTATCATGTAACGTGCATTTCATGTATATACTGTTATTACCTATCTGTGTTTGTACTTTAAGTGTTTATGTCACAGGACCTCCTTGTGAATGAGCTTGCTCAATGGGGTTTTCCTGCAATAAACTTGAACTTGAACTGGTCAAAACCATGTGCATTATTTTGCATAATACACATGTTAGGGTATGGTTCTGTTCATTTTGTTTACTTTAGCATGCTGAAATTGTGTTTTAATCCAACCCACTTTCTCTGTGGCAAACCCCACAGTGCAGTACAAATCTTGAATAACCTGGTGGTCTAGTGGTTATAGTGGATCCAGGATGCTACAGTGGTGGTGATGGGGTGGTTTGCATGCTTACTATGCACTTTTTAACATTTTTATTAAACCTTTATATTTTCTCCTATTATTCTTTTCTAGTACGTTTTTGACGGAACCTACAAATGTAATCCATATTTTTGAATGTAAACATTTGTACAATCAATAAATCAGATTTCTTCAACAAAGTGAAATGCAGCAGCAGCAGCAAGCAAGTATGTTACTTTGTTTGGGGGGGGTGAAGCCGCACCCTTTACCACCCCCTAGAGCCACCACTTTTCTGTAGCAAAGTTCTTGTGTAGTCCAATGTTAAGTTCATACTTTCTCAAAACTCAAATATATGCTTGTCTTGTTGTCTTTTTCCATGCGAAGTAATAATAAGAAGAACCAGCATTTATACAGCGGTTTTCATACACATTGTATCCCAAAGTGCTTTACAAGCAATACTAGACTGGTAGTGAAGTGACTGAATGTGTAGTGGCAGCCATTTCATACATTAATATCCACACACAGCCTTGGACAATTGCATGAACTGGTTTTACGGGAAGGGGAATGTTCAGGACAATTGGGTTCAGGTAGTGATCAAGGTGCTGGCAGCCCCACATCTTATTTCTCACAGTAATCTGCTCATATTTCTCTCCTCCTGTCTTCCCCTTTCCCTGAATATAGCAGTACCTTGCAAGAGTGGCCTTCAGTCCCCCTCTGGTAGTCATTCTTCACTATTCCTCTTCACACTGAAAACTGGTGAGCTCATCACCCTTCTGCATCATGAATGCAAGTAGTACAGTCCCTGTTTTATTTTGACATATCAGATATAAATATATCTTTACAGTAAGTGAGGCTCATAGCAGCGGGGAACAAAGGGAATGATGAGCTTTCCTATCCTTAAAATATCTAGGCTACCTTTGATTAGGCACTATTAAATGATGGTTGTGCATGCACATCATTGTGCAAGTCATTTAATAGTTCCTAATCATAGGTGGCTTAGATCTTATATGGGTAGGAAAGCCTAGTTTTCTACTTGTGCCATGCTGCTATCAGCCTGACTACCAGAAGATCATGTTTATTATTAATATGCAAATACAACACAGGAGACTGTACTAACCACATTCATGATGCGGAAGGGTAGTGAACTCACCAGTTTTTGGTGTGGGGAACAGGTGAGAAGAATGAATGCCAGAGAGGGACTGAAGTGAACATTCTAGCAGGGTATAACGATATTCAGGTTAGTTGAAGACATGAAGGAGGACGCTGAGAAGATCACTGTGAGATCAGAAATGTGGGGTTGCCAGCATCGTGATCACTTCCTAACTGTGGATGAGAGTAGCCAGTGAAGACAAATACTCAGAGTGGCAGGGCTGCACCTAAACTGTTACTTGAATTCAGTGTAGGGAGATTACCTCGGGTTGGGGAGTGTTGACGTTTGTTAGGACAGTATTGAGGGAGTTGTGTATAGCTCATTCAAGATTTGGAAGGGTGGTAACCAGCTAACTCGCATTGTGGAGTAGAGCACAGAAAAGTACTGGAGAAGAATTGCTGGGAACTGTCCTGCAAATCACAGGTAAAGGGGCAGACTGACACTTGAAATCAGGTGGATTTGCTCAAGGTATTAGTATGCCTCTCCTGCTAATAATATTGATATCCATTGTAAGTGCAGACCTTATGAGGGCATGAACAGCAGTTTTTCTGGTGGGTCAGAGTGCATCATATAACCATTAGATCATCAGGTATTTGAAGTGTTGTACTGTAATGCAGTTTGCCAGAGAAAGTCAGCTGGATTACAAAACGTTTTCTGCAAGTTAAACAAAATCATAGCCTAACGTGTACTGATCAAAATAATCCATGAGGTAATACATGGTGTTGATCATTCTGGTACAACAATTCAAAATAAAGAGGGAAAGAAGAACTAGTTAACACTACAGCAATATATGTGGATCTGTGTCTCTGGATCCGATGATGTCATCATGACTCATCACTTAACGCACTTGGCAGAGAAGGCTGTTTTTCAAAAGTGAAAGACTGATGTTTCCATTTTTCAAAAGCTATGAAACTGCATTTATGTTATTTACATAAATGCAGTTTTATCGTAAATGTAAACAGCAGTCTTTACTTTACCTCGCAATGCAGCCAGATTTTGGAGTCTGCAGTTTAAAAAAAAAAACTGCTTGTTTAGGTACCCTTTCCTGACACACATGGTCCAATTCCAGAACACCCTTTGGGAACAGGGATTGGACATAGTGCAGAGCATGCCCGATTGCCCTCAGTGGGCAGAGCTTGCCAAACTACTATAGACCGGCTCAGAGGTGGGCACCCACATTTTGCAGTCTGCCTATGACTCTGCAGACAGCTCCTCTAGGGCGGCTGCCACTGGCATTTGCCTCCAACGCCATGCGTGGCTTCGGGTTTCTGCGTTCGATCCAGATGTCCAGACCAACATAATGGATGCTCCCTTCAAGGGCTCAATGCTCTTTTGCGAAGACACAGAGCGGATCATCACCAGGCTGCAGGACTCTGGCAAGGCTATCTGATCTGATCTGTGCAGTCCATGTACCGCCTGAAACGGGCGAGCTTGTAAGCCTCGTTTTTGTGGCAGTGGGGGACATCAGCCTCAGCAGCCTCGGTTCCAACAACATTCACAGCGAGGTGGCTTCAGTCGTAGAGGAGGAGCCAGAGGATCTTCTGCCTCTGCCTCTAGACAGGCCAAAGCAGCCACTTCCTCCCCCTCCCACTGCCTGACTATCCAGGCTACCCTACTTCCCTAGACATTCAGTCAGGGTAGCCGGTCAGAGGCCGCTTTTCCCTCTAAGCGGATGCGTGGGGTCAAGTAACCTCCGACCAATGAGTACTCGATCGCGTGGCGTTCGGGCACTCCATAGAGTTTGACTCCATTCCACCGGACAGACCACCACCCCCACCCTGTTATCCAAGGGAACACGGCGCTGGGCAGAAGGGAGATATCCCTTTTGGACAAAAAGGCCATTGAGCCGGTGTCACCGGCCGAAAGAGAGAGAGAGTTTTTCTCCGGCTTCTTACTAGTTCCAAAGACGTCGGGCAATCTCAGACCCATTCAGGACCTCAGCGATCTAAACCAATGGGTCTCCTACAAGAGATTCAGGATGGTCTCCCTTCCTACACTCCTTCTGCTCATCTCGGCAGGAGACTGGTTGGCATCCCTGGACATGGAGGACGCCTACCTGCATATCCCTATTGCCAGGAACCATCAAAGATTCCTAAGGTTCAGGTTCAAAGACAAGGACTATCAGTTTTAAGTCCTTCCTTTCGGTCTCTCTTCAGCCCCCAGAGTCTTCACCAAGTGCCTGGCAGTAGTGGCTGTGGCACTGCGGAGACAGGGCCACTGTGTGCTCCCCTATGTGGATGATTGACTTCTCCTGGCCCCCTCAGGTCTCGCCTGTCGGAAACTATCAGGGATTCCATCTCTCTGTTTTAGCGCTTGGGGATCACCATCAGCAGGGACAAATCTCATTTGCTCCCTGCCCAGACTCTCCAATTCATCGGAGCTCTTCTGCGTACCACTCTCGGGAAGGTTTTTCTCCCGTCCAACAGGGCGGGTCGCATTCAGGTCTTGGTGTCTCAGATCTCTTCAGCCTTAAGAGTCCCGGCAAGACTCCTACTCAGGCTGTTGGGGCATATGGCCACCGCCATTGTTTCGGTTCCTCTGGTGCGTCTGTGCATGAGAACCTTTCAATGGTCCCTAAGGGTCCAGTGGTATTAGACAGTCTGGATGCCTCGATCAGGATCTCGGAGCCAGTCCACCAGGAATTACGCTGGTGGTTGTCATCCCAAAATTTGCTGGCTGGCATCCCCTTCCACGTATGGGCACCATCCCAGATTCTGACCATGGACGCGTCATCCACGGATGGGGTGCTCATTTTGGGGAGACATCGCACCCAAGGTTCCAGGTCCCCGATAGAGGAAGATCTGCATATCAGCATTCTGGAGCTGAGAGCAGTCCTTTATGCCCTCCAAGCCCTGGTCTCGGTCCTAGGGCCCCTCTTGGTACAGACGGATAACACTTCGGTGATGTTATACATCAACAAACAGGGTGGCACACACTCTTGTCCCCTCTGCAGGGAAGCCATGCGTGTGTGGGACTGGGCTCTGTAGCACCAGCTCTTTCTGACAGCAGTACATTTTCCCGGGGAACAAAACATACTAGCCAATACACTCAGCAGGACAAAATTGTAAGCTCACAAATGGGAGCTGCTTCAAGAAGTCGCAGATCCCATCTTCTGTCAGTGGGGGACACCAGACATGAATCTCTTCGTGTCACGATTCAACGCAAAACTGCTCAACTTCTGCTCACTAGGTCCAGAGCCTGGAGCTTTTTGATAAGACGCGTTGTCCCTCTGCTGGACATGGAGGTTTCTCTACACGTTCCCTCCTTTCCCACTATTACAGAAGGTTCTTCTCAAAATGCAGTCAGAACCTTCCACCCTCATTCTGGTTGCTCCGCTATGGCCTCGTCAGATTTGGCTTCCCTTACTCCAGTGTTTAGTGGCAGAGCCTCCGCTGCCTCTTCCACTATCATCTCGCCTCCTGTCGCAGAATAGGGGAGTCCCTGATACACCCAAATCTGCGTTCACTTCACTTGCATGCCTGGCTCCTCAGGACCTAGCTAAAGTTCGATTCGGTGTGTCCGATCAGATTGCGCAAGTTCTGGTAGAGGCATGCAAACCTGCCACCAGGGCCACTTACGCTATGAAGTGGAAACATTTCTGTATCGGGGCCACAGCCAAGAGGGTGAACCAGTTGGTCTGTTCGGTTAATTCAGTTTTGGAATACCTGCTTTCTCTTTCAGAGAAAGATCTCAGTTATTCTTTCATCAAAGTGCACCTAGCCGCCATTTCCACTCATCACTTCACTGTTTCGGATAAGACTGTGGCTAAGATGGAGGTTTTCAAGGCCTTTTTGCGTGGTATTCTTCATATCGGAACCCCCCCCCCAATATCAGGGATCCTGTTCCACCCTGGGATCCCCTTTTCGTCCTGGAGAAGCTCACTCTTCCTCCCTTTGAACCAGTTATGGAGTCTGAGCTCCGTCTTCTATCCTGGAAGACTTTGCTTTTGGTAACTATCACTTCGGCGAGGTGCATTTCAGAACTTCAGGCCCTCATGTGTAAAGAACCTTACCTTGTTTTTCACAAGGATAGGGTTGATCTTTGCACTAACCCGAAGTTTCTGCCGAAAGTAATTTCTGAGCTCACTCTGAATCAATCCGTTCAGCTCCTGGCATATTACCCAGAGCATTCTAATAGGGGGGAAGCTCCGCTTTACTCCTTGGACAGCCACAGGGCTCTCCGATGTTACCTGGCTAGGACCAATGGGGACAGGAAATCTGATCAGCTTTTTATGTACTTTGCCCAACGGTCCTTAGGTTGCCCGGTCGCCAAACAGACGCTTTTGCGCTGGTTGATACATTGTATTTTACCTTTCATTATGAGAAGCACAACAGGTCGACCACGGGGCCAGTTAGAGCTCATTCTACCAGAACTGTCGCTGCTTCTTTCGTGGCACTGAAGCGGGTACCTGCAGCCGATATTTGCGCTGCCGCTACCTGGAGTTCTGTTCATACCTTCGTCAGGCATTATAGCTTTGACATTTTTTCCAGATGCAGAGTAGGGTTTGGCCTCGCAGTTCTGCAAGGCCTGGTTTCCTGAGGGACCCTTCTTTCTCCTGCTGTTTCTCTCCTTACTGTTTCCCCTTCCCAGGGGTTGTCATATGTTTATACTGCTTGGGACTCTGTCCTGATTGTGGAACCTGCTGCAAGAGCCTCTTCTCGAAGTAAGATAGTACAATAACGTAAGAACTTACCGTAACAGTAGATCTTCGAGAGAAGCTCTTGCAGCAGGTATATTTCCTGCCCTCCTTCCCCCCTCAGAGATCAGGTCCTTTTCAGGCCAGTCTTCCCTCCTTTGAGGGAATATTTTCTAGCAGTCATACTTCTGACCATTGCCTGGTGCTAGTTTCTGCCTGACGGGGTGTACAAAAACTGGAGCATGTGGGGAACTCCTCCCTTATATAGGGAGATGCCGGGGGTGGAGCCGACGTCGGCGGGGGGGCGTTCCCGCGTCAGTATTGCTGGAAGAAAAAATTGCCGAAACCGCCGCCAGGTGGCGTCAGTCCTAATTGTGGAACCTGCTGCAAGAGCTTCTCTAGAAGATCTACTGTTACGGTAAGTTCTTACGTAGCTGTACTTTTATCCACACGGACCAACCCGATCTCCCCGGCTGCGGACACACAAACCTGGCTTCCAGCGGGCTAAGATCTGGCATCATGGGGTGGGGCCGAGGGATATACCACGCGGGTGGGTGGGAGGAGTCAGCTTAAAGACTTCCGGCCCTTCTTAAAGCGGCAAGATACTTGCCAAAGAGAGTGGGTGAACAACATATACCAGTCCTAGAACTACTGTTACAGGTGAGTAACCTGTTTTTCTGTCTTCCCCCATTTCACCACAGATTTACGAGAGCCCAGGTGAGCTGCTCTTGTGCGAGGCCCAGTGCTGCGGAGCTTTCCACTTGAAGTGCCTCGGATTATCCAAGATGCCAGAGGGGAAGTTCATTTGCACAGAATGTTCCACAGGTATAAAAGCAACAGAATGGTTTTTATTCTTTTTAATGCATCTGCCTGCAGAGAAATAGTTTTTTTTTTTGTGTTGTTTTTATTGAAATGTAACTTCACATATACAAAAATTTGAACAGGATGATACAACAATCTCATATACAATACTATTACTAGAACATCACAGTTATCATTAACCCTGTTTGCACTGACCAAGCTGTTAACACACCGGTGTGGCCTCACACCAGTGTGAGCCTGCATCTGGTCATATATGAAGTTAGTGGTGTACACCACTGAAGGACACTTTGCCTTCCACGCCGGTGACATGGAACTGGATAGTGGGACCCATCCTGCAAGTAGTTCCTTGTGTGTTGTGATGCTTAATATCTCTCAGGCAGTGAGGTGAAAAATGACCACCGTTTGCAAAGCGCCTACACCAGTTCAGCTCCTCTGTCTGGGAGAGGAACAGAAGAGCCACACCAGTTTGCCTGTGCACACTGTGATGCCTGCGCAGTTTACACACACAAATGTACACACTGGTGTGACCAGTGTAGAAATGGACAGTGTAAACAAAGCTATAGAAATCATAACTAGTGCACGTCCGTGAATTATCCTGTCACGTTTTCAGACAGTTCAAGAAAGGTGACCAGATCCTGTTGAATTGCTCTGTTTTGTCAAATAAAGAATAACTGACGTGTTCGTTCTGAGTGAGTGTACACTCATGTTACACCACCAGTCATCCCAGAAATAGTTACAAAAATGCAGGTGTTTGTTTAGTTTTATTTACCAGGTATGTGCACTAGACAAACAGCTATCTATTTTCAGGCACTACCTGGGAAATCACAACAGGGAGAACAGAACAGTGAGTGACAATGGCAATTATATACACGATATAGACATTTTCAGAGTCCGAGGTACAATGTGCAGAACAATGTGGAGATCTGTATGGATGATGAAAAGTACAATTTATTTTTTGTTTTCTGTTATTGTATTGTTCACACAAAATGAATAAATATTTTGTGGTTAGCATGTAAAACCATGACTTAAAAAGTGATCAGCTGGAGCCCCCAGGGTGCCGCCATGTGTGGTATCTAGCAGAGATGTATTTATTTTGTAGGTATTGTACTGTTGTTTCCAGTATTAAGAAAAGAAAAGCTCTGTATATGCCCTTGTTTTCTTGTTGCTCTTCTAGGTATCCATACTTGCTTTGTGTGCAAGAAGGTTGGTCCTGAAGTGAAACGGTGCCTACTGCCGCTGTGTGGAAAGTACTACCATGAAGAATGTATACTCAAGTACGCCCCTACAGTGCCGCAGTACAGGGGATTCCGCTGCTCCCTTCACATCTGTTTGTCCTGTCATATCACTAATCCCTCCAACCTTTCTGCATCAAGAGGTATGTAGGATCATGGGGAACACAGAGTGCTCTTTTTCCCCCCTTGTGGGATCTTTCAGTTTCTGTTGTTATGCCATGTTGTTGTGTTTTAGATTTTGATCATTATAATTCTGTTATTATTCTAACTTGTTCAAAAGTGATAAGTGTGAACAGATCTTTAATAGGATTTTTCCTCTAGAAGTCCTCTACCTGAAATTTGAGACATCCTACTTTTCCATCTCGGGTTACAATCATCAAAAAAGTTAGGTGGGATATTCCTGTCTTGGAAATTTTTATTTTCTCTCTGCACACCTCATCCCTCATTACTTTGAGGAATGAAATTATTTTGGTTTATAGTGTGCAAAGGTAACTGAAGATTCTACTAACTGTTATTATTAAATTAATAATAAATCATTGCCTCTGTTCTTACAGGGTTGTTAATATATTGTCCAAACATTTTTATTGGGAGTGCAAAAAACTGAAAAGAGCCTGCCTAAATGTTTTGCTTTAATTCTTCCCTGTGAAGCTAGCCTAACTCAGTAGCTCTATTTTTCAACCAGCAGCTTTATTTATTTTTTTATAATTTTTTTAAAAATGGTGCTTGTCCTTCCTGGGTGGGGAGAAGGACTATCACATATACCCTACCTTCAGGCAACAGCACCAAACCTGTGACAACACATCAAGAAACTAAGTGGCAAAGTAATGCAAGAAGGCTTACCTGATATGTGTTTCTTGTGTTTTGCTTCTTTTGAGCACAACTAGCTGCCTTTTCCAAACAGCAGTGCTTTTTTTGTAAAGGAGGACTGAGAGACTCGTAAAATTGCCACTAAGCTCAGTACGAGGTGACATATTTTACCTCCCGTGGTGCTCGCCCCCGAGATCTCGTGAATAACCACGCGAGATGATGTGCCTTTGCCCCTACCTTTATTAAGCCTTTATGTACAGAGATTTAATTATCTCCGCATCTGCCATGCCCAGCTTTGTTCTTAGAGACTGACTATATGTCATGTACATGGCATATAGTCAGTCTCTAAAAACAAAAAAAAGCTGGGCATGGCAGATGCGGAAAAGATTAAATCTCCATACATAAGGGCATGGTATAGGTAAGGGCAAAGGTGCGTCATCATCTAGCATGGTCATCTGCGAGATCGGGGGGGGGGACAGGCACTGCAGGAGGTACAGTATGTCGCCTGGTACCAAGCTTCGTGGCACTTTTATGAGTAATAAGGTAGGGAAACACTTGTATTCATATTTTGCCTACAGGGAGAATCTGGGCACTGAACACTGAAGCCCCGATCTGTGCAGCGGTTGGGGCTTCACGTAACCCGGTAGTTCTCCTTTAAATTATTGTCTTCTTGGAGTTGGGTCTAGAGTTCAGCATCCTCGAGTCAACCTTGGCTTTGTAGTTTTGGATCCCTAATCCAGTTTTCTTAATGCTACCAGGCCGCCCCACCATGCTCCGAGTGTAGTCACAGTGTCCAAAAAAAAAAAAAAAGGTAAAATTAATTCACTCCTGAAAGTTAAAGTAGCAGTGCATTTTGCTGTGAGAATTTTGACCAATAATTTTGTATTCCATTATAGCTGTCTTGTGTGATACCCTTCTTTCTCCAATTTGACTCTGTTTTAGCCTTTGTCTTTATGGTGGAACTAATAAAAGAAGCGCATTTACTGTGTCTTGAACCAGGTTTCCATCCATGTTCTCAGCTGTTTCAGTTTACATATTATGTGGTAAAAGTCTGGGAGCAGGGTTTGCTGAACAGACGTTAATATTTATTTTTTGAATTTTGATGACCGGGTAGGCCCACTGAGCCCCGAAGGTCCCTTTTTCAGGGGTGACCCGGGATACAGTAAAGTATCAGACAGTTGGGTACACAGGTTACAGAGAAAATACAGGTGATGATAGGGTTACAATATAGGCAATAATTCAGGTTCAATAAGACATAAGTGCAACGATTGTATGAGTCAAGGCATGATCTTAAGGTCTGTTTAGGTGAGAGAGGGAGAGGGTTTATATTGTAAGTTAGGCAGAGGGAGACTAACCTATACCCTGACAGTGACAAGAGCTGGAGTCTAACATGTAGGTGTTGATCCTTGTGTGAAAGTTTAGAAGAGATGTGGCTTCCTGTACTGAAGGTACATAGATACATAGACAGTGTCGGCAGATAAGGGCCTATGGCCCACCCAGTCTGCCCATTTGAGCTTGTAAGTTCAGTTTGTTTTCCTAGAAGTCTGTTGCCCCTTACCCCTGACCTCCAGAATTCCTTTGTCTATCCCATGCATTCTTAAATCCCGTGATTATTTCAGCCCCACCACTTCCTCTGGCAGGGTGTTCCACTTGTCCACCACCCGTTCTGTGAAGAAATTCTTTCTCATGTTTCCTCTGATAGTCCTCCTCCAACTTCATCCCATGCCCTCTAGTCCTGGAACATCTTTTTCACTTAAAAATAGTGTTTTCCTGCACCCTGTTCCTCCCTGTAAGATACTTGCATGTCTCTATCATATCCCCTCTCTCCCTCCTCTCCTCCAGGGAGTACATGTTCAGTTCCTTCAATCTGTCTTCATAGGACTTGTGATGCAATCCATGCACCATCTTTGTTGCCCTCCTCTGAACCTCCTCTACCCTGTCTATGTCCTTACGTAAGTATGGTCTCCAGAACTGTACACTGTACTCCAGGTGGGGCCTCACTAGTGTCTTGTATAGCGGAATTATGACCTCCCTTTTCCTGCTGGTGATGCCCCTGCCTATACATCCCAGCATCCTATTTGCTTTACCTGCTACCTTGTCACACTGTTTCCCTACCTTGAGGTCATCAGAGATGATAACCCCAAGATCCCTTTCCTGATTGGTGCATGCTATATCCTCACCCCCCAACTGATATATTGTGCCAGGGTTTTTGTGCTCCATATGCATTATCTTGCACTTCTTTGCATTGAATTTCAACTGCCAAACCCCTGACCATTCTTCAAGTTTCTGCAGGTCACTTCTCATTCCGTCTACACCCTCTGGTGTGTCTACTCTGTTACAGAGCTTTGTGTCATCAGCGAACAGTGAAATTCTGCCTTCTAGGTCCTGCGCAATGTCACTGATGAAGATGTTGAATAGGACCGGTCCCAGCACTGATCCCTGTGGTACCCCACTGGTCACTCTTCCCTCTGTGGAGTGACAGCCATTTACCACCACCCTCTGTGTCCTGCCACCCAGCCAGTTACCTACCCACCACACTACTGTCCTGCCCACCCATATTCCCCAGTTTGTGTGTAATAGTCTTCTGTGTGGCACAGTGTCAAAGGCCTTGCTGAAGTCCAGATAGGCCATGTCCACCGCCCTCCTGATCCACCTCCCTAGTCACCCAGTCAAAAATTCAACAAGGTTGGTCTGACAGGACCTCCCCCTGGTGAAACCATGCTGCCTTGGGTCCTGTAGTCCATTGACAACCAGATGTCTACCAATCTCTCCTTCAGTAGTGCTTCCATGATCTTCCCCACTACCGAGGTGAGGCTGACTGGTCTATAGTTCCCTGCTTCCTCTTTGTTCCCACTTTTGTATAAGGGGACTACATCTGCTGTCTTCCAGTCTTTGGGTACCTCCCCTGTTTCCAGTGATCAGCTAAACAGGATAGCCAGAGGTTCAGCCACCACCTCTCTTAGTTCTTTAAGGACCCTGGGGTTACCCCGTCTGGCCCCATTAGCTTTATCAACTCTTATTACTTCCAGTTCCTTCAGGACCCTTTCTCGTGTAAAGGGACTTGTGTCCATTTCTGCACCATTCTCACCCCTTGTACTCCCTTCAGACCCATTACCCTCTTCATCCTCAGTAAAGACGAGCAGAAATACCTGTTCAATATGTCAGCTTTACTGTTGTCATCCTCCACGTAGCCCCATCCTCCCCTTCAGTCTCACTATCCCTCCTTTGTCTTTCTTTTTCACTTATGTACCTGTAAAGGTTTGTCCCTCTACCCACTGATTTTGCAATGTGCTCTTCTGTCTGAGCTTTGGCTTCCTTACTGACCTCCCTGCCTCCCTTTGCTTCTCCTGGTACTTCTCCCTATCTCCTTCTGCCTGTGTCTTTTTGTATTGCCTGAATGCAATCTTTTTGGCTTTCACTTTCTTTGCTAATTCTTTGGAAAACCATAATGGTCTCCTTTTCCTCTTGCTAACCTGCTTAATGCATAATTCTGTTGTTCTTGTAATCGCTATTTTAAATACTGCCCACTGTTCCTCAACCCCTGATTCCTGTCCCATTCCCCTTAATGCCTCTTTCAAGTATCTCCCCATTTTCCCAAAGTCTGCCCCCCTAAAATCCAGGATACGTGTTTTTGTGTGGTTTGGTTCTGCTCTTTCTGTGGGAGGTGGGAGATTGTTCCTCAAGTAGGGGGCAGTATAAGAGAAGGATTTGCCACCAGTGTTTGTCCTGACTCTGGGTATTGCAAGTAGTCAGTCACAAGGTAAGTGATATGACACAGTAAATGTTCAGAAATATAGTTGATTCCACTTGTGTGCATATGATCGGGACCTGCTGAAAATGTGCACGCAAGTGAAAATGCACATAACCGAAAATAGCAGTTGGAACATGGAACAGTATACCAGACAACAATAGCACACAGTACTGTAGTGGGATCGGCACGCAGCAGTTTATTATAAACAATGATCACTTAAAAGATGTAAAAACAGTACTGCACTTTATTAATAATGTGTTCTTTAAAAACTTGTACTGTTACTTGTAAAAAAATAAATAAAAATGCCAGCTAGCGGCTAACAAACTCACAGACTAGTTGAATCGCAAGAACAAAACTCGGTAATGTTAGATTGTCTTGTCGTTCATGAACTGAGCGATTCCATTTTCTTTTCAAAACTGTAAAACCAGATGAAGTCTGATTGTTCCCTGCTATCGACATAGTGGCAGATCTGCCGCATCATTCGCCACATGTCTGCTGTTTTGGACACATCAACCTCTGGTTCATCATCATCCTCCTCGTCTGGTGTGTTGCTTGCTCCAAGAACTGAAACACAGATGTCTGCATCTGTCTCCCCCCCACTAGCAGGCTCCTCACTATTGACTGACATAAAAGCATCAAAATGGGCAGCCAGCATTCCATCTGGAGGAGGTACGCTCTCAATAGGCAGCTCACATTCTTACTCCTGCCCATGGTCTCACTGTTGTTGTTGTTGTTGTCTGATGCCGGCTTCTCAAAAATGATTTTGAATGGTCTCAGGGCTCACCTCCTCCCACACTGGATGCAGCAGGTGAATGGCATCCAAGATCGTTATTGATTTGGCAGTGGTGTTAAATTGGAAATTGTCCTGTGAATCCAAACCAAATAAAATCTTATACACAATTTTTTTTCTATAATGCAGTTTCAGTTTAACACCCTGATCCATGGGTTGGATCAGGGCAGGGCAGTTCGGGGGCAAAAACACAACCTAGACGTTGGGTGAGACAGTTGTCAACTTTCATGGCAGTTTTACGATGCCGCCGCCGCCTCTTTTTTTAATCTATTGTCTTGAGCCAGTCGTGGAATATGGCAGATGTCATCCCTGCATTGGAGTTCACATTGTACTGAACTGGCAAAGCCTCCACATTTACCCCTTTAAAATGGCACTTTTTTTTTTTTTTTAACACCTTCCTACAAGCAACAAGGGCAATTTTTTTGTTGCCTGTGCTGTTTGCACACACCATCAATGACACCTTCTCTTATGCCTTCTTATGGCCGAATACCATCTCTTTTGAAAGAAGGGGTTCTGTCTGGTGTGGCTTGAAAGAGTTTCATCCGCATTAAAAATGTCTCGGGTGGTGGGGGGGATGCTGTTGTGGATGGCAAAACTCCTGGAGCCAGCCCTCCGAGTTCTCCGAGTCACACTCTGCCTTCTCACCATGCACCCGCTTCTATCCAATACTAATTTTTTTTTTTTTTCCTCGAATTCTAATTTTGCACCTCCACACCCGGGCATCCTTCTGAGATGTCCTCTCGCCTGCTGCCTCTGCTCCCGGCCCGAACCCTGTATCGCCCGTTGGGACTCCCCTGACCACCCAGGCAGACCTAGCCCCTGTGGCAGGCCCATCCTCCCGCGATGGCCTTTCTGAGATTAGAGAGGTCTTAACCTGGATGGTGGGTCGGCCGTGGAGCCCCCCGAGCTCAGGGCTGACATTGGGATGTGGGTTCCATCCCTGGAACCCCCATCATCTCCACGAGTGTGTTAGGGAATTTTCTGCTTGTGTTGTCCCCTAGGAGTGTGATGTGCAATGACAACTGCGCACGGCTACCCTGCTGGTGCCCGCTGTCTCTCCCCCCTTACATAGACCATGTACCTATAGTGCCTCCGATCTCCATCGGGGGCCACCTGGACACTGGCCGTCCCCAGATCCCTCCCCCAGGAAAGGAGAGCAGTCCTCCGGATGCTCAGTCCTTTCTTGCCCTGACAAACCCCGGCTAACCGGGTCTGTCCTCAAACCCAGGTTGCCGGTGTGGCGCGAGATGTGGCGTCCAGCACCTCAACCCTCCGTGCCACCGGGCCGGCTCATCCAGTACTGTTTCATTTCTTCCATTGTGACAACCATCCGGCCATGGGCTCAAAGTCAATGCCCATGCCGACAACAAGGCTCTTAGCTTTTTTGCACAAGATTTGCCCAGGTAGAGGGACTCCCTGGTCGTGGGCAGCAGTAAACCACCTAAGTAAGGCGTCTTCCACCCTGACATCTCTTCACTCCTTTTTTTTTTTTTTGTTGCAGTTTTTCTTTCCACCAGCACTCCACTCTTGCAGTATAATCTATTTTTTATTATTCTCCCCACACACGAAACATCGACACCAGACTCTGCTGTGAGGCGAGGTCCGTGTGGGACAGTCCAGCCAAAAGTGCTTTATCCAGTAGCTGAACCTACTGCTCCAGCATAAGCACGTTGCGTTTAATATCCGGGGTCTCCATAGCTGATTTAGATCTGCTTGCTGGACTGCAACACATTTTGTATACCCTCTCAGCAACACCAGGTATCAATTAGGCAGGTGATAAACACCCATTAGCAGGACCCACCACATGCAGTACTTTGTTGTAAACGGGACTTTGTCCTAACAAATGAATTTTCTGTAAAAAAAATAAACTTTTAATCAATCAGTCATCATTAAGCACTTGCAGCACAAGCCATCTGTCTATTGCAAGACCGCTAACGGCTATTAATGGCTCATTCACAGCTCTTCTGGAAGCTGTCTTGAGAGCTTGGATAACAGTATTTTAGGTTGAAAACTGCACACAAGCGACAATCAGTGTTCACACAACCAGTTGCTTTTACATTGCGGCAATAGGAAATGAAACGGGACCTGCCGAAAATGTGCACACAACAGAATGGCACACATGTGGAATTGCCTAGAACAGAAAAGTGGCCAAAAGCTGGACCGAGCCATAAAACAAGGAGAGCAACTTTTATTATGGTATTTTAAAAGTAAAAACAAAAGTGTTAAAGTGAACTCCGTGAGAGTTTTTAAGTGTGGTATTTGTGTAGTTTTAAGATTTCCATTCAAATAGATCATTGTTCACTGTTGTCTTTGGGTTGTTTCTAATCCATCTGTGGCATCACTATGCTTGCATAAGTGGATATTCCTCTGCCTTGTTTGAACATTTTTAAAGTTGCTGTCTGCTTTTGTACTACTTTTCTTTTTTTTTTTGGGGGGTGGGATGTGACTATAGGTACTAGGCACTAGGACTACATGGAAACTTTTCTAGCTAGCAGTCTACTAGGGGGCCACCCACACTGACGTTGTTTTTTTCCTGCCATCGGCCAGTGCACGTCGGACCTTTTGGAATGCCACAGCTTCAGCAGACCACCATTCTTCCCTTTTCTTTGTTTTTGTTTTCTCACCTCAGTTTTTATCACTAAGTGATTTTCCTTCTTCATTCATGTCTTCTTCGTCTTCTGACCGGATGACCAAGTTCACCTGTGGAAACCTGCTCCTGGAGGGAGACTGCCACTCTGCCTGTGTTCTTTGCCTAGCCCCAGACCACGACATTAATGCCTGTTCCATCTGCTGTAGCTTCAACCAGGCCATCCGCTGCCATCAACAGCAGACCTTAGAAAACTTTCTGCTCCAGCAAAAGGTTGCCAGCGTGGAGGAGTTGCAAGCCAGGGGTTCCTCGGTCTCACCAGCCTTATCCTCCGGCTCCTTGTCGAAATCCCAGGATAAATCCTTAGGCAAACATAAACACTGGGACAAGGACCACACCAAACCCCGCTCCCCTCCCTCCCGGTCCTCGCTTTGCTCGGTGACTGTGGCGGGGTCATCTCCTGCTTCGGGGGCAGCGACATCTGCCTCACAAATCTATCTCCTGCAGGGCTGCCATTGGCAGCACCTCCACTCGGCCTTACCTTGGCAGGGGAAGGCCTTTTGGGGCTGTGCTCCCTCCTGCCCCCACCCCAGCCCCTGCTGTCCCTGCCCTTATTTTTGTGGGCTTGCAGTCAGGAGGCTGTGCTGGTCTGTCTTCAACTGGCAGAGGCTTAGTGGCCTCAGTGTCTTTTGTGTCTACCCATCCTTCATCCACTGCCGCAGCGTTACTCCCCCTTCCCCCGGCCTTGGAGTTGCCGCCTTCCCCAGCGTCGCCCCAGGCCGCCTCTTGGCTCGCTTCACCATCCCATAAGAAGACTTGGACCAGGAACTCCTCCTCAGGGTCAAGGCCACTCCAACCTTCATTGCCGGCTCCATTACCGATGCCTATGCCGGTCCCCCCTCAACCCGGCACCACCTGGCTACCCAGTGCCAGTCATGGCGAACTTTGCTTCTTTACTGTCTTCCCTATGGGACTTCATGAGCCGCTTGGCTCCCCATGGAGTCCATCCCTCGAGAATCCCCAATGCTGGTCCCGCTTTCCATGTCTCCAGCAGGGCTGGGCCTCCTAGACAGTTAGACCTGAGTGGGTGAAGCTGTGCGGGTGGGACTGGAAGACTGTCTGCTGTGCCACCACTGCTGTCTTGAGGGCGCAGGGCTGTGTTTGCAGTCCATTCTGGGCACGACTTTGGGAAGGGGGGGTGATCTTTTTGGCATCCCAAAATCGGGTAACCCTACCTCTGCCTCCCCAGAACAGCACCGCCAGATGAAACAAGATCTCTGTGGCCATCCCCCCCACCCCTCCTGAGGAGTAAACCAAGGCCGTATAGGTAGATGGCCATGGCTATGGGAGGCAAGGGATCAGAAGGCACCTGTAGGTCCTGAGAAGGAAGGAGGACTGGAGATCAGTGGCATAAACAGAAAGTTAAAATAAGTAAATGTGGTTGCAAATCCAGCTGATATTGGTAATTTAATCTTTATTAGAAGCCCATTAAAAAAACATTCCGGTAATCCACTTGAACTTTGAACATTCATCAACAAACTCTCACATTGCCCCCTTTGTGCCAGATACAAGTGGCTGATTTTGAGTACTCTATCTCTGATTAAATCGTCATACTCTCTGCCCTTAAAGAGCTCTTGGCATAGTTGAGACAACTTAAAAAAAAATGTAATATTCAGGCATAACATAGCTTATGTTTTGTATTTTGTTCTGTAATTCTCACCCTTATTTCCCTATTACTGAGGATATTTGTATGAATATAGTATCTCTGCCCTTTTAACTCTGGCTATCTGGCTACCTGCCTACACCTGACATCATAATTCTGTTTATGACATCAAAATGTGTTGCTGTGGAGTTTTATCATGAAATGGGAGATTGTGATGTCATGTAGAGAATCAGGCAGAGTAGTAGATACAGATCTTACTTCGAGATAGAGCTTCTGCAGCAGGTAATGACAGATAGGACTATGCCGCAAGGCACTAGGACCCCATGGAAAACTTCTAGCTAGCAGTCCAAGGCAGGGGACTGCCCCGACGTTGGCTCCACCCATGTCAGCCACTGTGTAAAGGGAACAGTCCCCCGGCGTCACCTCAGTTCTTTTCCTGCCGTCGACCCAGCATCTCGGCTCTAGGGACGCCTCCTGCTCCCATCGACCACCATTTTTTTTTTCGACGTTCCGTGCATTTCAACTCTCAAACATTGTCTCCTCTTTTTTTTTGTCTACCGAGCCTTCTACTTCTACACCACGGCGAAAGGCTGTGTGCATGCGGCAAGCAAATTCCAGCAAAACACGGCCATTCGACCTGCCTCTTGTGCCTGGGGCCCACCCCTCCTGAGCACATGATTGACGACTGCCCGAACTGCCAGAGTTTCAGTCGGCGCACTCGCATCCACCACCTGAAGACCTGCCTCTTGGAGCAAGAAGTGGCCACTATGCAGAAGTCACATTCTGGATACAGCTCCTCCCTGTCCTCCGCTCATGACACTTCCCCCAAGGAGAAAAAGCACTCGGTGAAGCACCACAAGAAGGATAGGGAGAAATCCAGGTCAGATTTGCAGTCCTGCTACCCGCACAAAGGTGAGACCTCCTTCTCCAACCGGACGTCGGTCTCTGCCCCTCAGTTGTTAGCCCTCCCAGGGGCTTCGACTCCAAGACCTCCCGCTGCTTCCCAGGCGTCAGTCGAGAGCTCGGGGCATGGGCCTTCTCAGGCCCCATCTTCCATCTCTCCGGCCATCAGAACCCACAAACAGTTGTTCGGGTCTAAGGCCAAGGACCTGGCCACTTCTTCCATGGCGGGAGTCTGGTCAGGCTCTCCTGCCATCAAGGCCTCATCCTCCAGCTCATCAGCTAAACCTGACAACTGTGGCAAGCGCCCAGGTGTCGACTCCACAAGAAAAGCATCCGTGACGCCTGACCTGTCTTCTCCAGTGAAGCTAGACCGATGACAGATCCCCACGACATCTGCCACCATGGCTGTGGCGCCAGACAAGGCTCCAGACTCCCAGTTGCTGCCGGCATCCCAAGGGCCCCCACCAGAGGACCTGACGGCACGTGACCTGGCATTGGCACCTTCAGACACCCTGATGACAGGTCCTGTGACCGGACTTCAGCCGATCCCCTGATGCCAGGGCCTAGGGAAAACAACCAGGTGCCAGCGGATGGAACCAATGAAGGTCGTTCACCGGAGCCTTCCCCAACACCAGACTGGCCATCAGCCCCTTGAGGACCAATTGAGGCAGAGCCAGAGCATCCATCGGGCTCGATGGTCCCCCTGGCTGAGTTCGGGGCATTGTTCACCAGCTGGTGGAACACTATCAGAGGGAACCTCCTTCACAAGCCAGAGCCGAAGGAAGCACCAGGGGCTGCCCCCCCCCCACCGCAGTTGGCACCTCCCCCCAGATCGCCGTCGCCACCCCTGACACTGGCCAGACCGACTCCAGGTGGCTCGGACCACTGCTCCAACTGACAGGGCCTTGGACATCATTCCCCTTCACATGCTCTATCGCATAGGGGCAGCAGGTTCAGAGAACATAGCTCCCACGGCCGGAGCAGGTCAAAGGGCGCCACTCCTGATATCACAGCAAGTCTACTGACCGTCACTCAGAGCACTCCAGGAGCTACAGCAATTCCTCCTCAACCTACGCTTCTTCAGAGGATGAGCTCCCGCTGCCTTCGCCAGATTCCAAGAGGGACTTACCTGGGTCTCCACCTGACAATCCTACCTTTTTAGAGGTTATAAGGCACATACAGTTCCTTAGTCAATGGAAAACTAAGGACTTGGACCCTGAGAGGTGACGTCTGGCCAGATTCTTGGGGGCCACCGACCCCAAGCCTCTTGTCATTCCTCCTGTGGTGGAACCTTTTCAGGACGTCATGAAGCTGGCGTGAAAACACCCAGCTACTACGTCATTTGTGCCCAAGAAGGCGGACCGCCTTTACCGGACTCCCAGAAATGAGCCTCATCTTGGTGAGCAACCTAAGGTGGATTCCATAGTGCTCACTGCGGCACATGGCAGAGCGCAGCAGCCTAGACATACCAGTTCCCAGCCACCCAACAAAGAGTCTTAAGAAAATAGACCAATTGGGGCGGAGAGTGTATGCCTTGTCCACCTGCACCGTTAGGTCCTTAAACTTTCTGGCTCATATGGTCATGTACTAGAAGTGCCTGTGACAAAAGGCTATGGACCTTGCGAAGACCCACCCAGACTCGCAAAACAAGGCAGAGCTCTTGGCAGTGTTGCAGTCTTGTTTGGATGTGGGCAAGCTCATTTTCCACAGCTCCTATGATGCAGGGACACTGCGACCCGGGTGGCCACCTCAGGTGTGTACCTCAGGCGACACTCCTGGCTAAGGGTGTCCGACTTTTGGCAGGACCTCCAGGACACCATTATGGACCTGCCTTTCCAGGCCCTGGTTCTTTTCGGGCAAGAAGCCGAAAAGATTATTCAAGGCCTCCAAGATTCAGGCAAGGTGGTGTCTGAGGTTCTCAGGGTGTACAAATCTGAACCCTACCCTCCTAGGCATAGGCCCTTTCGCAGGCAGCAAGGGCAGCAATCAAAGAAACCGCCACATAGGAAAGGGTTTAAAAGGAAGGCACCCCCCCTCAAGCAGCAGGCTCTCAGAGGCAGTGCACTGCCAAGCGGCCTAGAGCCCCCCCTCCCCATTTCGCCTCTGCCTGACTCGTCTGACCCCTGTCCTCCAGCAGAGCTGTTAGAAGAGGCAGTTTTGGGGGAGAGGGGGTCTCCCTTTACCTCGCAGGATGATCCACTGTCACCACAGACCAATGGGTACTGCAGCTCATAGAAAAGGGTCATGTTCTGGCATTCTCGACGTTGCCACCGGACAACCCACCAGTCCTGTTGACCTGCTCCCCCTCACATGCAGGTCTCATCCGGGTGGAAATCTAGGCCCTCCTGTCCACGCGAGCCATCCAAGTAGTGCCAGAACCACAAAGGAGCAAAGGGTACTACTCTCGCTTCTACTTGGTTATGAAGAAGATGGGGGACCTTCATCTCATCCTAGACCTCAGTCAGCTGAACCTCTTCATAGAGTACAAAAGGTTCAGGATGGTAATGCTTCAGGGCCTTTTTCCCTTGCTGCAACACTGAGACTGGCTCTGCTCCCTGGACATGCAGGATGCTTACATGCACATAAAAATCCTGCCATCTCATTGGAGATATCTAAGGTTCACGTTTGAAGACCAGCACTACCAGTTCAGGGCTCTGCCTTTCGGCCTATCTTCAGCACCTCAGGTGTTCACCAGGTGCCTAGCGGTAGTGGTCGCAGCTTTCAGGAGGCAGGGGCATTACATCTACCCCTACCTAGACAACTGGCTACTGTCAGCCTCATCCAGGGAACAACTCTGCTGCACACTGAGGTGCACCTTCAGCATGTTTCGGAACCTTGGGATTACTTAGAATCTCCTGAAGTCCACGCCATAACCATCCCAGAGGCTCCAGTTTATAGGAGCCATCTTGGACATGGTTCAGGGGAGATCCTTCTCCTGCCAGACAGGGCAGATCGACTTCAGGCACTGGCTCAGAGGTTAGACTCTGCAAACTACAGCTCCTGGAGCACATGGCTGCTGTTATAGTGATGGTACCCCTTCCTTGTCTCCACATGAGGACCCTCCAGTAGAACCTCAGAGTGAAGTATCAGGGCAGCGAAGATCTCGACCAGGGAGTCAGGCTGTCAAAGGCTGTGCACCAAACCCTATCATGGTGGCTGACCCCCTCCCGGTTATCGATAGGGGCTGCATTCAGCAACCCGTCTCCTCAGCAAATTGCCACGACAGACACGTCCTGCTTGGAATGGGGGTGTCCACTTTAGGAACTACCAGACCAGGGGGTCATGAACTCTGGCACAATGCTCTCTCCACGTAAATGTACTGGAGATGAGACTGGTGCTTTATGCCTTAGACGTTTCAGAGCGAATTCCTTCCAGGCCCCACTTTAATCCAGATGGACAACATGTCAGTGATGTTCTATATCAACAAGCAAGGGGGATCACATTCTTACCCCCCTTTGCAGATAGGCCATGAGGGTCTGGTACTGGGTGATAGACAACGAACTGGAACTTTTTGCAGTACACGTTCCAGGCCTTCAAAACACGCTCGCGGACAACCTCAGTCACTCGCAGTCCTAAGACCACGAATAGGAGTTGCTACAGGATGTAGGAGATGACCTTTTCAACAGATGGGGCACTCCAGAGTTGGACCTGTTTGCATCTCTACTCAGTGCCAAACTGCCAAGTTTTTGCTCGCTAGAACCAGGGCATGGTGTGTTTTGGCGAGACGCGTTGTCCCTCTCCTGGACCTGGAAGTTCTATGCCTTACCTTCCTTTCCCCTTCTGCAGCAAGTTCCACTCAAGTTACAGTCAGAACCAGCAACCTTGATTCTGGTAGCACTGCTCTGGCCTAGACAGATCTGGTTCCCTCTTCTGCAACACCTGGCGGTGGAACCACCCGGTTCCTCTTCCGCCATCCTCTCGCTTGCTATCCCAGAAGCAAGGCTCTCTATTATACCCCAACCTCAAGTCTCTGCATCTCCACACATGGCTTTTGCAGACTTAGGAGCAGCTTCGGGATGTCCGAAGGGGTTGCGAAAGTATTGGTGGTCACTAGGAAATCGTCTACTAGGGCTACTTACGCCATGAAGTGGAAGCAGTTCAGCCTGTGGGCTGCTGCCTGCGACCTGGATCCATTCCTGTATGAGGTAAATTGGATTCTGGAATACCTGTTATCTCTGTTGGATTCTGGCCTTAGCTATTCCTCTATAAAGGTACGCCTTTTGGCTATTTCAGCCTATCACGTACCGGTGGATGGCAAGAACTTGGTCCAGCTTGACCTATCACGTACCTTCCTGTGAAGTATCTTGCATATTAAGCCTCCCATATGGCATCCTGTCCCTCTATGGGATTTGTTCATGTTAGAAAAGTTGACGATACCCCCCTTTGAACCAGCCACGAGTTGCGAGCTTCACTTTTCGTCTTGGAAAGCATTATTTTTAGTTGCTGTCACCTCGGCCTGGAGGATCTCTGAGCTTCAGGCTCTCATGTGTAAAGAGCCATACTTGTTTTTTTACAGGAACAGTGTGTCCCTTCTTATGAAACCTAAGTTTCTCCCAAAGGTGGTGTCTGAGGTGGCACACAATCAAGACATCAACCTATCGGTTTATTACACAGAGTACTTCAATGAAGGGGAGGTATTGTTGCATTGACCACACTCGGTCCATCAGGAAATCCGACCAGTTTTGTTTCTTTCTTTTGCCTAAAGGATGTTGGGCTCACCAGTCACTAAGCAGACCTCGTCAACGTGGCTGGTCAACTGCATTGTTTTCTGCCATGAGGCATGGAAAACCCCTGCCGGGGTCTGTGAGAGGTTATTAAACTAGAGGGATCGCTGCCTCTTTTACTTCACTTAGAAACATGTGTGCAGCGAACCTCTGTGCCACAGCCACCTAGAGTTTGGTGCACCCCTTTGTCCGGCATTACAGTATGGACATTGCTTCTAGACAGAGGGCAGACTTTGGCCTTGCTGTCTTCCAAAGGCTTCTCTCCTGATCACCCAGGGACTTTACATTGGTTCCACCACCTGTCTGACTTAGTGCTATCCCAGTACTGCGTGGGACTCTGTCCTTTCTGTTATTACCTGCTGCAAGAGCTCTATCTTGAAGTAAGTTAGTACAGTTACGTAAGAACTTACCGCAACAGTCGGTCTTTGAGAAGTACTCTTGCAGTAGGTATGCTTTCCCTCCCTTCTTCCCCAAGTGCTTTTTCCCCAATTACCCCTTCCGGGATGACAAAGCCTCTTTGGTTTGACAAAGCTTCCTTGGTTTGTCCAATCCTTTAAGCTAGCTGGGTCTCTGGCTGCAAACTGAGGTGGCATCGGGGGCCTGCCTCCTTTATACAGTGGCTGACGTCATGGACAGAGCCAACGGGGGCAGTCCCCAGCCTTGGACTGCTAGCTAGAAGTTTTCCGTGTGGTCCTAGTGCCTGGTGGCATAGTCCTGCCTGTTATTACCTGTTGCAAGAGCTCTTCTCAAAGATCTACTGTTGTGGTAAGTTCTTACATAACTGTACTTTCAGGGGACAGGGATATTGTTTTCATGCAATTGTTTTTGGTAACATAGAAAATGGGAAATTAATTACTAAAAATATATGAAGTAGTAAGAAAAAAAAATGGGATGGAGTTGAATATAAATCTTACTTTTTTTCAAAGTTTTCCTAATGCTGTCAGGGGCTTTTTAAAGGGAAACGGCACTAATGGCCCCACACTCAAGTGTATGGCTAGTCCCAATTTACACTTTGTGTGCATAACCTTTTTTTTTTATTTGTATTATTACAGACAGCTGACCAGACAGCTGGTCAGACCCCATCTGGAGTACTGCATGCAGTTCTGGAGACGCAGTCTTCACAAAGACATAGACAGGATGGAAGCTGTCCAGAGGAGGGCAACTAAAATGGTGCAGGGTCTGCACCAGAAGACATATGAAGAGAGAATAAAGGAGTTTAATATGTATAGCCTCAAGGAAAGGAGGGAGAGGGGGGACATGATAGAAACTTTCAAGTACCTCAAGGGAATCAACAAAGTCCAAGAGGGTAGCATCTTTCAAAAAAAGAGGTGTGCAAGAACAAGGGGGCACAATTTGAAGATAGAGGGGGGTAAAGTCAGAGGTAATTTGAGGAAGTATTTTTTTCACAGAGAGGGTTGTGGATGCATGGAACGGCCTTCCAGAGGAGGTTGTGGAGTCAAAAACAGTGGTGGAATTCAAGCATGCATGGGACAGTCATAAGGCAATTCTAGGGGTTGGGGGTAGGAAGAAGTAGGCTGCTGGTTAACTAGAATCTGTAGCTTATCCAGCAGGTAGGGAAATGGGCAGACAGGGTGGGCCAAGCGGTCCTTATCTGCCGTCAAATTCTATGTTTCTATGTATATGTACTGTTTACTGCAGTATAGTATATTGTATTAGGCTGATTCTGCTGACATTTGTTAACCAGAAATCCCAGAATCCCCTGCAGTTGACATCAGAGCAGGACTGCAGCAGGTGGGCGTTTCAGTAGTCTGCAGTGTATGTTCGTTTTTTCTAAACTCTGGTCTTTTGCTTGCTGATCCTGCTGTTGTCTCAAGGCCAAGTACAGTCACAGAGGACTTGGTCCAAGGAGAACAGTGGGACCGGCAAACATCGGATCTGAGCGTATAAAAGCACTAACATGTACTGCAGGCTGTTGAATCTCCCACTGCTGCAGCCCAGTTTTGGCGTCAGCTCTAGGGGATTCTGGGATGTCTAGTTACAGCAAATGTCAGCAGAATCAGTCTGGTAGAATTTACTTGTTGCAGTCAATAGCGTAAAAAAAATTAATAATTTTGCATTTGAAGTGCAAATTGGATGTGGGGCTTTTAGTGCTGATTGTTCCCCTTTAAATCTGTCTAGCGCCTAGAGTTTTGTCTGCACGAGATAAGCAGGCTGGATCACTGTTGTGTGCAGGGTCAGACTGTGTGGGCAGGAAAGAAATTTAAAGACATGGTACAGCTGAAATCAACTGAGCAGCTAATTGTCAGTTTGGAGTGGGAGCCGGAATCGTCGTTCTTAATAACTAAGATTTTGTCGTGGAGGGTTTTGGTACAGCAAGGAAGCAGTGTTTTATAGATGGAATAGCAATATGTTGGCAACACACATCTGCTTCTACAAATTGCAGTTACATCCTAGTGCAGGAAAAAATAGTGAGATACATATATGGGCAAAGAGGGACTACGTCCTCAAGTCCAGGATTTTTCGAGCCACTGATTTGCCTTGCCTTTTGGCTAATGGCTTCAAAAGTTAATTTCAGCCCTAGACCACCTGTATATAAAACTTTTCTTTGAAGGAAGAAAAGGCCTTTCTGCCAACCTTCTGTAATCTTCTGGGGAGGGAAGAAACAGGCCTTGTAAGCCATTGGTTTATTTAGTTCTCCCACCCCCACTGTAGCAACAGTTTTTTCTTGAATCATCCGGTCTCTTCAAATGGAGCAGATAGGCGGTATGAGCTGCCATTTTTATCATTCAGTCCTGCTTTTGTGAGGGGAGCACAGCTGACCACTGTTAAACTGATTATTTTTAAAACCTGCCCTCTCTGACTCGTTTGTTCTTAATTTCAGAAAACTTTACTCCAGCAGAGAGAGGGACAAGGACTGTCGAGTTAATTTTTTTTTGTTACAGGACAGACTCCACTCAAGCATTGGGCACAAAACGGCCACCCAATCAGCATTTTTTTTTTCTTTTTCAGTTCTGGGATCTGCTTCCCTCTGCCCTTAAACCATCATCCCATTTGAGGCACCCATAAGGCCCCACCACCCCGATCCAGCCTTCGCTTACTACCCAGATATCCAATTCTGGTACCCCCTTCTATCTACCCCAGACTACCTTCCAGTTCAGGGTTCCCACAGAACCCCACTAACACAGATCCAGCCTTCGCTTACTACCCAGGTATCCAGTCCTGTCCCAAACCCTCATCTAATTGAAGTACCAACATTACACCCCTGCCCCCCCTCGATCCAGCCTTCACTCACTGCCTGTGTATCCAGTCCAACAGTAACCCACATCTTGTCCTGCAGGGGCTAACTTTGTTGTGGCAGACAGGCCTGGGGTAGGAGGAGCTGGAGCCTGTTGACACTGGTGAATGTTTGATGCCACCAGAAGACTGAAGTCCTACCTTCGTGGTCCGCACAGAAATTTCCTGGGGAAAGAAAGTGCAAGAATTAATTGCTCCATTTCTTCTTTACGCCTTTTTCCTCCTGCAGGTCGCCTGATGCGCTGTGTGCGGTGTCCGGTTGCGTACCACGCCAACGATTTCTGCATGGCTGCAGGGAGTGTGATCCTCGCCTCAAACAGCATCATCTGTCCCAATCATTTCTCCGCGAGAAAACGCTGCAAGAACCATGAACACGTCAACGTCAGCTGGTGCTTTGTCTGTTCCGAAGGTGAAGGAGTCTCTCCCTCTTGAATTTAATGCCATTAAAACAGCGGGCTGGTCACAAGGCGGTGACATAGATTTGTGGTTTTGGGGTTTCTTTAAGGGGCATTTGTCAACCCCTTAGGCATGAAATAGGTTCTAATGTGAAAAACTGATTTATCTGGCATGAAATTGTTTCTGCAACTGATTTTATTTTTTTCTGTCATCTGATGCTCTTAAAACAAACAAGTTTTATCAGCACTGTAGCTCGATAGTGCCCTTCAGGGAAAGCTTGCAGGTCGATGGCCAGAACTGCTAGCCAGCTCAAGAATTGGGACTGCAGTAGCATTTAGGTGTCAGTGTGTATAAGGGAGGCTGCCATCCGAAGAGTAGGTTGCAGAGTCTGGGGATTGGTGGGGGCAACTGACAGAAAAAAATATGAAGTGGAGCAGGGTGTAAGGTTTATCGCTAGAAGCAACATGAGCCGTACTTCATTCTTGGCTGTTGTGTAATTCCATTGTTTCTGTTAATTGGGGAGTGGAGTGGTGGTGATCTTGGGTGGCTTGCATGTATGCTTTAGATGGCAGTTACAACAAAACGAGGTGTACTGAACACTCCACAAGAAAGGGAGAGTGGTGGTCCCGAATGTGCTTCAGCTTCTAACTTTTGAACTCCCAACTTTTTCCCTGACAGGGGGTAGTCTCCTGTGCTGCGAATCGTGTCCTGCCTCATTCCATCGTGAGTGTTTGAACATTGAGATGCCTGAGGGGAGCTGGTTCTGTAATGACTGCAAGGTGGGCAAGAAGCCACACTACAAAGAAGTGGTCTGGGTGAAGGTGGGGCGTTACAGGTAAGGCAGCAAACAACTGTAGACAGACACACCTGCCCTACTGCTAGGCATTGGATAACCCAAACTCCAGATATCAGTGCCAGATTCATGGGCAGTGATGGCTGGGTGTTAAGCACCCAGTGAGTGCTGGAACCCGGAAGATGGGTTCATGTGAACATGCTGATGTGCTGCCCTGATATTAGCAGTGGGGCCGGGAATGCCACAGTGAGGCACCGAAATCCCACAGTTGGAGGTTGCTGGGCATTTGCACACCCTCTTCTGGCCAACACAGAGTAACAGTGGTGTTGACTGCGAAAGCAGGCAGTCTGCTGCCCTCAAGGCTGAAGGACAGGATACAGCTGCTGCGGCTCAGTGATCAGGGTAAGGGGCAGAGAGCAGCTCATTAGGAGGCCCTTGTTCTACAAGGACAAAAAACTTACTGGAGCTACGGACCAAAAATTAATTCTTTGCTGCATGCATAAATGAAACTAGAATATTTTTAGTTTGTTTATTTTTCTATTTATGCCCCCTTCTTTCTCTGGCATCTGGGCCCCCTCATTGGCACTTGCCTCAGCACCTCCGTGGACTGACATGGTGCCATGAATAGCCCCACAGGTGTGGTCAAAAGAAGGGACGCACCTTGACAGGATACTGGTAGTCCTTAATGGGAGAGCAGGGTCACGATTGAGGGGGGCTGGATCTACTGGGGCTGCTTGCCCATGGTGCTAGAACCCTTTTTCTGGTCCCCCCTCCCCCCCAATCCTGAGACAGGACGTGGAAATAACATGTTGGTGTCTGCTGCCTCCCATGTTTGATTCCTCAAGCTGCACTACCATTGATGTTGCAATGGAGGATACAACCCTACCTCCTCGACCTCCACCTCCTGGTAAGCCCGTGACAAGCCGAGATCATTCCCGATCCCAGGGTGCTGCTGCACTCACAGGCTAGCTTAGAATTAATTGTTTTTATTAAGTGTGTTGTGAACAACCAGTGGTGATAGGAAACCACTTTCTGTATTTTACTTTCAAATGACCTTTGCATCCATGACAACACCATTGTGGTGGGGGTGGCAATAATAATGAATAACTTCACATTTTGATTGGGTGAGGGTGGTGAAGTCCTGGCTGTTCCTACCTAGATTCACTCACAGCTGTTTTCCCCTTCTCTACATTTTTTTAATTCTCGGTAAAGGTGGTGGCCAGCTGAGATCAGTCACCCCAAAAGTATCCCCATCAATATCCAGAAAATGAAACATGACATCGGCGAGTTCCCTGTCCATTTCTTTGGCTCGAAAGATTACCTGTGGACCCACCAAGCTCGTGTGTTCCCGTATATGGAGGGGGACGTCAGCAGCAAGGACAAGATGGGGAAGATTGACGCCACATACAAGAAAGGTAAGATCGAGGTGAGGGCAGTGAAGATTCGGTTTTTGGGGGGGGGGGTGAAGGTAGTTGTACTATTAAACACACAGATCTTTATCTTGCAAAAAAAAGTACTGGAATAACCTGCTTACAAGCTTTCAAAATATCAGTTCTCATAATGTATTTAAAATCCTCCTGAAAAAAAACATTGCTTAGGCAATTCGTTCTGCAAATGCTCTTCATGAACTTTTCTCATGTAACTTGAATGTTTAATGTTGCTGCTGCTGTTATTTTGTACTGTGTGTAATTTCCTTGTCCCCTTGATAAATGGGCATTTGATGTCCTTGGGAATTACCCAGTCAACAGATTTTTTTTTTTTATATTCAAGTTTATTGATAAACAACGGGTACATTTGATACAAGCTTAACAGGCAATTTTACAAACTTACATGTATATTTCTTTACTTAGTCATTTGATGTTCCCCTCCATTCGGCAAAATCACCAGCAATTATTATTTAATTAGTCCACAGAGGGGAAGAAGAGGAGAGAGAGAAGAAAAGAAAAAAAAGGGGAGGAGGAGCAACCCCAAGGTCGGGCCTTCAATTTATTTCCCACTTCCCAGGTCACAAAATAGGTCATTGTAGTTAAGTTCTTAGTTCGAGGAGATTTGATGCCAGATTGTCCATCTGGTCCACTTCGAGTGTATAGCCTGTTCTATGGTTTATTTTATATGTTAGCTCTTCCATGTCTGCAATTCCTTGAACTATTTGTATCCAAGAGCCCATAGTGGGGTGACCTTCTTTAACCAAAGTTTGGTGATGCCTTATGGGCTGCATCGGAGGAGGGACCATAAATATAATGAGTCTGCTCCAGCCAGGTTCTGAGGTGGTTCGCCTAACACCAGACAAGGCCAGTCCAGGGAGAATCCAGGTCCAGAATTTTGGTAAGAGCCTGGGAAATGTCTCCCAAACCGCCCAGCCCGGGCACCACACATGATATGCAGAAAACCAGCCTCACCTTCTCCACACATTCTCCAACATGAGGGGTCTCTATCAGGGGTTCCTCCGACTAAGTGAGAGAGGAGTCAGGAAATATCTTATCTTTACTTTCCAGGTAAACTCCTGCCAGAAAGGGGAACTAGTGGTCTTAGGAGTCAATCCGGACACCTTATCCCAATCAATTTCCCTGATGTCCTCCGCTCCTTCCTCCCTCCATCTATGTTTAACCCTCTCCAAATAGTCTCCCTTCAGGCCTGCAAGGGCTTTGTATAGTGCAGAGATTAGACCCGTGACCCTCTGCGAGGTTAGGATTGCGTAAAGGCTCTCCACCAGGGGGACTGCCTTACTCTCTTGGGGGTCCAGTCTTCGACATTTACAAATATAGTCTCTGACTTGTAAGTAGCGATAGAAGTCGGAGGAAACGTAGTCCATACTTATCTTTCAGGGTCTCAAAGTCCAGGACCTCCCCATCTGCCATATATTGTTTAATGTAGATCAGTCCCATTCTCTCCCAAGTTCTGAATGTATGGTCTAATCGGGCTGGGGTAAAAGCAGGGTCCCACGATGGCCTATAGACCGGCCAGAGGAATGTTTTATTTTATGTTTCTGCCATGTTCTGTTGCACGGCCCTTATAGTGTCCCTCACTGTGGTCAAGACGGGTGGAAATCCCCGAGTTACCCTGTGGACAACATGAGCACCCAATGAGGGGCCCTCTCCTCCCCTCTGTTACCTCCATGTCCTTCCAATTAGCTTTATAGCAGAGACAGACCATTGTAGCGCCCTTTAACCTGGGCGGCCAAATAGTAGTTTTCCAGGTCCGGAAGGGCCCTACCTCCCTCCACCCTTCCAAGCTGGAGGATTCTAGTGCTGACTCTCGGTTTCTTATTGTTCCAAATAAACTTTAAAATCATTCTTTGCCAGACATTAAATTGTGATTTAGTTATAAATGTCGGGAGACATTGGAAAAGATATAAATATCTAGGGAGAATGTTCATAGTTACCGTCTGTATTCTTAAGTATAGTGGTAGGTTCAAAAGTGACCACCTATTCAAGTCCCTCTGTACCTGGCTCGTAAGTGGGACATGGTTGGCTTTAAAGAGGCGTGAATTATGTTTAGTTAGGCAGACATCCAGATATGACATTTTGAGTGCTAGCCAGTTCAAGTGTAAAGATTCCACAACGCTATGTGATGGAGAATAATAGAAGGCCAAAACCTCCGTTTTGTTCTTATTCAGTGTATATCCCGAGTGCCTGCCAAACTCTGTTAATATGGACCAGATATTGGGGATGGAAAATTCTGGGTTGGACAGACAGAGCAGAACATCGTCTGCATAAAGTGATATCTTCCTCTGCTGCCCCCCACCTCAATACCGTGAACCACTGGGGATGCACGTATCACCTCCGCCAATGGCTCTATATATAGGGCAAATAATAGGGGGGACAAGGGGCAGCCCTGACGCGTGCCCCTACCTAAGTTGAATCGTCCTGTGAGCCCACCATTGACTCTGATATATGCCTGAGGACCAGAGTACAACGACTTAATACAGTCAATAAAAATCTGCGGAAAGCCCATGCGTTCTAGGACCAGAAACAAGAATGGCCATGAGACTTTATCAAAGGCTTTCGCATCAGACTCATAAAAACGCAGCTGGCGGTGGCGGTGTATAGCGCCTATTATGTTAATGGCAGATCGAACACCATCTGGGGCCTGCCTACCCAGTATGAATCCCGCTTGGTCAGGGTTGATTAATTCTGTGAGGATGACATTTAGTCGGGGCTGCTATTACACGCGAGTAAAGATTTTATAATCCAATTTAAGAGGAGATTGGCGGTGGAATCGCATTTGGCGGGTCTTTATTCTCCCTGGGATAAGCGTAATTGTAGCATATTGCCAAGAGGAGGGATTGGGCTCGCTTCCTGCCAGACCTCAGAAAAAACATTTTGTAATAAAGGGTAATGTCCGGGAGGAATGCTTTATAAAATTCGGCTCCGAAGCCGTCCGGGCCAGGACACTTCCCTGCTTTCAGGGCGTTTATGGTATTTATGATTTCTGTTTGGGTGATGGGTTTAATTAGGATTTGTGCCTTATCTGGGTGGAGAGTTGGGAGGTGTATGGAGCCAGGTAGGCCCTGGTATCATCCACTGATGTTGATGACTGAGGAGTATAAAGTTTGCGATATCTGAAACAAAAGCCTCTGCTATTTGTTCAGGCTTCTGGGTAACAAGGCCACTGTTCGGGCAGAATATCTTAGTTATTGTTGCTTTGGCTCTGAGTTGTCTCAGTCTAGTTGCCAACAACTTAACACCTCTGGGGCCACCCTCGTAGTATTTCTGTTTAAGGAAGAAGAGGTTCCTCTCAACCTCCTCCCTCTGTAACTTTTGTATTTCTGCTTTCAGAGATTTGAGTTCCAGGTCCCTCTGCCTATCCCAGTTCAACTTTTGGTGAGATTCTAACTCCGCTAGCTTTTTATTTAAATCAGAGTGTCTCTGCAGTCTGTCTTTTTTTTTCCTTGAGGCTATACTTATTAGCTGGCCCCTAATTGTTGTCTTTAGCGTGTCCCAAATAATTCGAGGCGTCACTCCAGGTGTGGAGATCACCTTAATAGTGTTCGCTATATGTTGCTTGATTTTGTCAACTACATCCCTGTCCCGAAGGAGAGACGTGTTCAGCCTCCAGTGTGTTGCTTTTTTGGGCAGAGAAATGGCGGCCTCTAAGAATATCGGGCTGTGATCCGACACAGCGGACACTCCGACCCACATAGAGGGCAGTGCAGAGACACTGTCCCTAAATGAGAAAAAGGTATCCAGCCTGGAGTAAACCTTAAACCTAGGAGAGTAACAGGTGTAATCCTTAGCCCTGGGGTATTTCTCTCTCCACACATCTACCAATCCCATATGGTTCAAAGCTTGTTTGACAGCCGGGCCCTACAATATTGGGGTTCTGAGTAGTAGATGTGGTGTCCAAGTTTCTATCCCAAACCAAGTTCCAGTCACCCCCATAATCAGAGGCCCTAGACCTCTCCGTGACCAGGCGGGCCAATGAGACGTAAAACGAAGTTGGGGAACCCGGGGGGGCATAGACATTAACTAATGTAACCTGAGTGTCCTGTATTCTTCCTACCAACATGATATATCTGGCAGCATCATCTGCCACTGTGTCTTCAACCACAAATGGGAAGGACTCCGCTAGGAGAATGGCGACTCCCCTTCTGCGCCCCGACTCCAGTGAGGCTTGGTATATCTGAGGGTAGGCCCTGGTTCTCAATTTTAAGACCTCGGTGGGGGAGAGGTGAGTCTCCTGCAAGAAATTTACCTCGCATTTCTGCCTATCAATATACTTCTGAATTTGTTTTCTCTTCACTGGACTGGAGCAGCCATTAATATTATATGAAAGAACTTTCACATTATGCTGTGCCATTGACATATTTCAGACAAACTCTGTCCACCAATCTGCAGATTGTTGAAATACTTAAATATGCCTGCGATATTATAAATTGCCAGAAAAACCCATAAGTACCCGTACAACTGAAGCAAAACTAATAACAAGAAACTTTTCAACAGGAATAAAAAAAAAAACAAGCAGTTTGCGCCAACATGTGCCTAGGACCCGGCAGATGTGCATGCCTAGGCGAGTAAAGGATTGGGGCAGGGAGGCTCTTCCAAAGCCCTCCTGACCCTCCTGAAAGATTTAACCTTCGACTTCCTAGGGAAGGTGGGAGAAAAATCCCATCCAAGAGAGCTTGAAGCGCGTTTAGGGAATATTCCCTCCTAGTGGAGAGCGCATCCTTCTTCCCAGGGAAAGTCCCCTAGGGGATGCCCCATAGTCAGTGCTGGGCATTAAGCAGCCATGTTCCGACTCCCTCCATGAGCTCCTATGGATTCATTTTAAACTTGTATAATCACCTTTTTATATTATTAAGCGGGGGTAGATACTAAAGGGAGATACAAAATCCAAAGCTTAACATTCTTAAGAGGTATAACCCCAACTATATATATATGTATTGCTTTTGAGTCCCTCAGTGCTCTACATTCAGTCAGGCTAGTTTGCTAGAGCATCAGATCACCGATCCGGCCTTCGGAGGGCTTGAGGTCCGTAGCCAAGGCTGATCCGGTTAAGGGGCAGACAACCCCCAGTGCGCCCAGATATCCCTCGCTAGGAATTCAGCAATGTAAAGTCCCAAGCTCAGAGGACCTCATCATTTTTCCCCAATTAAAGATCATCTGAATGACATATCCATCCGGGACCCCCAACCCTCCATGAACACAACGACAGTCTCAAAACAACTTCCAGGGCGTGTCCAGGCGTCTTGAGAGAATGAGACTGAAAGTGCGCCCCGGTGGAGATCCAAAACACGTGGCTGTCACTGTATATAACAAGGGGGCAGCGGGGAGGGAAGGCCCAACAGCGACCCCGTCCAGTTTCAAGCAAAGAACCCCATAGTACACCTGGATTCGCCTAACAGGCCCGGGGGGATAAGATAAGTCCTTCAGGTGTAACATCTCCCGAATCATGTCGCATCGTCTGACTCAATTGTTTCATTTGGTGTACTTCCTCCCTGTTCCACCATCAGATGGGGAGCCTTTTTGTTGAAGCCTGCGGGGTCACCTAGCTGAGTTATAAGGGCAGCGACATCCGTTCTCAAGTTCTGTCTGCGAGCTCCTTGCAGGTTTCCCCGCCGAGGTGGTCCCTTCTGCGAGACGGTCCACGCTGAGGCAAGTAGATCTCTCTCCAGCCTTTCCTTCGTGGGGGGGACCGTTAGACCGAGCGATTCCAAATAGGGGTAGCAGCCAGCAGGTCTGAAATGTTTTAACCCCACTGTCCGTGTGGATTCTCAGCCTCGCTGGGTATAAAATCTGTGCTTTCAGGTCACGAGCTCTGAGCTGTTTAGTATTGGCCAGAAGCGATCTCCTGGCCTCCTGGACTTTCGTAGTGTGGTCATTGTCTAAAACACTCGATGGCCATTAAAGATCAGTGCACCTTTCTTCCAGGCCAACTTTAAGATTTCCTCTTTAGTTTGATAACTAGTAAATCTTCGACTATTGAGCGAGGCCTCGCATCCGGGTTTTAGGGACAGCGAGAGACCTGTGTGCCGATCCATAGTCAGGTCAGCATCTGGGGGTAGCGGGAGGATTTGTTTAAGCATTTTCTGCAAAAAAGTAGCCATGCTTTGAAATTTGTCTTCGGAGCCCTCCGGGACTCCAAACAACTTGACATTTTGTCTCCTATTGCGGCCCTCCAAGTCATCCAGTTTACTTGTGAGTTCTCGGTCTCTGGCAAATAAGTACAGCAAGAGTCTGTCCTGGCGATCTGATTGTTCAACTAGTTGGCTAGCGCATAGCTCCAATTTGTCTGTTTTATGGTCTACTTTAGCCAGGTCTGCTTTAAGGTCATTGAGCGTTTGATCGATCTTTGCCACTGTCCGCGCTGTCTGAAGAATAGTTTCCCGGAGGCTCGGTATAATCTCCTCGGTCTCTGCTTCGGCATTTTGTAGGCCTTCCCTTGCATCCTTCTCCTGACTGTCGGATCTTCCCTCACCCTGCATCATTTCTTTCAATTTTTGTATTGGCGTCGATGGCAGCTTTGATGTTCTGTTCCTTTTGCTTTTTGCTGGCGAGGACATCACGCTTTTGAGGTGATTAAAGCGGATTATAGCGAGGAGGGAGACGGAGTTGAAAATCTATGCTGCCATTAGTCCGCTGACGTCACCAGAAGTCCCCAGTCAACAGATTTTAAATTAAATATAATTTTTTTCAAGTGGTGTGGATATGGTTCACTATCCCCACTCTGGCAGTTCCACTGGAACAATCTGATTTGCTAGACATCATTAAGCTAAGTTCCTCCCACCACCTGGGTGGTATATCCCCTGATTCTCCCCCCCCCCCAATGATGTCAGAGCTTTCTTTCAGCTGAAACAACACGTCATCTCCTTCACGGCTCTCACTTAGGATTTAGTGCTCCACAGGTGAACTTTGGCATCTTTAAGATCTTACTTCGAGAGTGCGGTCCTATAGCAGGTAACACCGGTAGGACTGAAGGCGGCAGGACCCCATGGAAAATTTGTAGCTAGCAGTATACAGTGGGGGACCACCCCCAATGTCATGTGTTATATAAAGGGGGTGGTCCCCCAGCATCACCTCAGTTCTTTTCCCACCGCTGACTCGCATGCATTGGCTCCACGGATGCCTTCAGCTACGATCGACCACCATCTTACTCGCGTTTTCAACACTTTATTTATTTTAGTTTTTGTTGACCAGGTAAGTGCACTAGACAAAGCTTGCCTATTTTCAGGCTCAACGCGGGGGAGGGGGATACAGATGAATGCCAACTGACCTTGAACCAGATTAAACTGAACAAAGTTTGCTTCTTCCATTCTACCTTCTGTATGTTGTCTTCCCCGACGTCTTCCATCAGCCGGCACCAGTCGAAGTGTGCCTGCGGCAAACAGATACTGTCATGAGACGGGCCCGGCCTGCCTGCTGTGCCTAGGCCCAGACCACAACACCAAGGCCTGCCTGTACTGCCCAAAAAATTAGCAGCAAGGCGAGAATCTGCTGCCAAAAAGTCTTCCAGGTCTCTTTTTTTTTTTTCCACTTTATTTATGCTCCTACCAATTCCATCCCCAGACTCTCTCCAGTGTAGCCACTTGATCTCTCGCCCAGTCTGAAGTCGTCCTCCTCCCTTCTGGTGGGTTCGGCCCCGCCGTACAGACTGCTCGACCCCCGGCTCTGAGCCCCCTGGGGTGGGGCCACCTACTCCTTTTTCTGGCACTCTATCTAGAATTTGATAGAGCGGCCAGATGAGGCACCACCAGATGAGACGAGAGACCCGACAGTGGTCGTGGGTGCGGAGTCCGGGGACCCACCTTCGCCTACCAGGGACAGGGCTTACTTTTTCCATTTTCTTCCCCTTGGGATGCGGCGTGCAATGGCGTCCTGCAAGGAGGAACCTCTGGATCCTGCCGATGTCCCACCCACCTTACTTGCGGCCCAATGTCTGTGCTGCCCCTGGTCTCCACCAGGGGCCGCTACTGTGCTGGCAACCCCAACAACCCACCCTGGGACAGGAGAGCGGTCCTCTGGACGTGCGATGCTCTCCTTCCCCTGCTGACACCTGACAACCGTTTGTCTGTTCCCAAACCCGGGTCACTGGCATGATGCAATGTGCGGTGCCCAGCGCCTCAACCTTCAACGCCACCGGGCCGCCTCCAGGCCTTCTTAACAGAACAAAAACTCGCTGCCATGCAGAAGGAGTATTCTTCAACGGAGGACTTCTCTCACAAGAAATTGGGGAAGCATTACCTCAAAGGAGAGGAGAGAGGGAAAAAGACATATCCCAGTTGAGATCTAGGTCTTCCAACCCCCGGTCTGCCTTCTGGTGGAGCTCAGACTCCGCATCCCAGGCAGTGCACTCTCCTGCTCGGCTCGCGGTAGTGAGACCCACCCGCTCAGGTAAGGGCAACTGGAGGCAGAGCACAAGGGTCCCAGGTCCTCGGATTCAACCTTGCAACCTCTGAAAATCTGGCCATACTCCCAAACCTCTGGCCGTCATTCGGATAGTAACGTCTGATCCTCCTCCAGCGACAGACCGGCGAAAGCATCCACCAAGTCTGCCACTTCCTCAGGCGCCAACTCCCTGGACAGACACGGGGGCACATGCCATTCCTCCAGGAGGTCCATCTCTTAACCCCCAGAGGCCTAACGTCGCTTAAGCCGATGTCAAGCAAGCATGCACCAGAGAAAAGGCAGTCTGCCGACTATCTCCTCATTGCCAGGCCCACACCCCAGGCTGCAGCTCCTGCCACCTTGATTTTAATGTCATCTGCCTCGCCACCGGCCAACGAACGCCAAGCTCATAGCCCGCCATCGGGTAACCCGTCATCAGCCTCAACCCAGTCCACAGCTGCCGACCCCGGGCCACCACCTAGAGCTTCGACTGCACCCACAGACCAGACACAGGGTCTGTTGAACCACTAGACGACTGGTCAGGAGCCAGGTCCATCGAACTGTCCAACACCGGACCGTGAGCCAAGGCTTCAGCTGTTGGAGGTCAAGGAACTGTTCAGCTCTTGGTGGGAGACAAGTAAAGCAGATGTCCTCCCACCCAGACACACACCAACAGAGGAATCCCCCCCCCCCCCGGACCCACATTCTTCTGCCCAAGGAAACCACCCCTCCCACTGATGGCAGGGGTCATTCAGCCCACAAAAGACACTCCTGGACAAGAAGCAGGAGTTGTTCCCTCACCACAGAAGGGCATAAATGAAAGTGCCATCGTACAAGGTCTCGATCCTCCTCCCTTGTGGATCTGGACCATTCCTCAACTTCCCATCATCCTCATTGAGGACCTCCTCAGTGGGAGATCTCCCATCACCAGATACAAGACACACCCCGAGGTCCCCACCAGATGACCCCTCCTTTATGGAGGTCATGCACCTCATTCAAACCAACATGGGCTGGGGCACTGAGGACCTCGACCCTGAGAGGCATCATCTGGCTAAATATTTGCACCAGAAAGACCCCAAACCAGGGGTCGTGCCACCTTTGGTGGACACCTTTCAGGATGTGACCAAGGCAGCATGGAAGCACGCATCCACATCCTCGGCTGTTCCCAAGAAGGCAGATCGCCTCAATAAGGGGGCCCAGAGAGGAACCCTTTCTATGCGAATAACTGGTGGCAGACTCTATCGTCGTTACAGCCGCTCATGACAGGTCCCAGAGGCTAAAACTCTTAAGTACACTGCCACCTGACAGAGAGTCCAAGCAGCTGGATTCCATGGGTAGGAAAGTATAGTCATCGGTCACCTGCACCATCAGGTCTCTCAGTTACCTCACACACACAGTGCAGTTCCAAAATGCCATGTGGGAACAGGGGATGGATATGGTTCGGGAACTCCCTGATTGCCCACAAAATGCAGAACTCAAGAAGCTCATGCAGACAGGCTTAGACATAGGTACTCGCGTACTTAGATCGGCCTTTGACTCAGCAGACACAGCAGCCAGGGCAGCCGCAACTGGAGTGTGCCTCGGGTGACATTCCTGACTTAGAGTCTATGTCTTCGCCCAGGACATTCAAGTTGGTATCTTGGATGCCCCCTTTAAAGGTTCACTTCTTTTTGGAGAAGAATCTGAAAAGATCATTACTAGGATGCAAGACTCTGGAAAAACTGCGCTCAGTCCAGACGATGTATAAACCCAGACAGAAGCCATTTCAAAAACAGCGTTCTCGTGGCAAATGTGGCCAACAAGTCCAATATTAACATCAGCAGCAACAGAGAGGAGGCTATAGCTATAAGGGCCTCTCTCATAACTCAGGAAGCTCAGGTCCCAGGACCGCTAAGCTCTCCCAGGCCACCCTGCCACCGCCACCGACGCCTGACTCCTTGCTGAATCCTCCTCTTCCTGCAGACCTGGCAGGAGAGGTGGTCGGAGGCCGCGTTTCCCCTCTACTTAGAGGGTTGAAGGAAGATCACTTCCGACCAATGGGTTACAAATGATCCAATGGGGGCACTCGATAAAATTCACCGAGATGCCACCAGACAGGCCAGCCCTACTGTCTCACTATTCCCAATCCCACACAGCTCTCATCCAGGATGAGATGCAAGCTCTTCTGGACAAAAGAGCAATACAGCCCGTCCCGGCCTCTCAGAAGGGAAATGGGTGCTAGTCTCACTTCTTTCTAGTACTAGAGAGAACGGGAGTTCTATGTCCCATCTTAGACCTCGGTGACTATGTGGCGTACAGGCGCTTCCGGATGGTCACCCTACAGGGTCTACTCCCCATGATCCGTCCAGGAGACTGTCTCTTATCCCTGGACATGCGGGATGCGTACCTACACATCCTCATAGCCAAGCACCACAGGAAATTCCTGAGGTTCGCATTTCGGGGTCAGAACTACCAGTTCAGGGCTCTGCCCTTCAGCCTGTTATCGGCACCAAGGGTTTTTACCAAGTGCCAGGCAGTAGTGGCAGCAGCTCTCCGAAGGATGGGCCATTACGTCTTCCCCTACCTGGCAATAGGCTCCTCACAGCCCCATCCAGGATGGCACTCCTTCACACCATGGAAGACACCTTTTCCCTCTTTGCAGGACTGGGAATCACCATAAACCTGCTGAATTCCTCTCTCTGGCCAAGCCAGAGGCTCCAATTCATTGGAGCCCTTCTGGACATCATTCAGGGAAAGGCCTTCCTCCCAGAGGACAGAGCAGACCTCCTCTGGGGTCTCGTTTATCGTATCTTGTCTTCAAGGCAGGTCCCTGCCAGGACAGTTCTCAGAATCCTTAGCCATATAGCGGCTGCCATTGCCACAGTGCCATTGGCCTGACCGCACATGAGGATGATCCAGTGGACGCTGAGGGTCCAATGGGATCAACACTGGGACAACCTAGACGAACCTGTCTAAATCCTAGACCCAGTCCACCAGGCCCTCCGATGGTGGCTCACACCATCTCACCTCTCAGCGGGAATGCCCTTCCAGAGGACACCGCCTGCACAGATCCTGACAACAGATGCCTCCGGTTCAGGCTGGGGAGCACATCTGAATGATCGCAGGACTCAAGGATCATGGTCCGAGCTAAAGGAATCCCTGCATATTAACAAATTGGAGATGAGGGCCATCTTCTATGCTTTCAAGCCTTGCAAACCAGTCTGCTCCCAGGACACCACCTGGTTCAGACAGACATCATGTTGGCGGTGTTCTACACCAACAGACAGGAAAGAACACACTCGTACCAACTCTGCTGCAAGGCCATGAAGGTGTGAAACTGGGCCATAGATCACCATTTGGTGCTTTCAGCAGTTCATGTGCCGGGGCGCAAAAAACCTTGGCCGACGTACTAAGCTGATCAAGGTCCAGAGCACAAGAGTGGGAACTCCAGCAGTCTGTTACACAAGACCTGTTTGACAGTTGAAACTGACCAGAATTGGACCTCTTTGCATCCCCACACAATGCAAAACTGCCCAGTTTTTGCTCACTAGATCCTGGGCCTGGTGTTTTCTGGCGAGACGCGTTGTTCCTCTGTTGGACAGGGAGGTTCCTCTGTGCTTTCCCATTGATAAAGAGGGTGCTCCTCAAATTGCAGTCAGAAGGAGCAGAGATGATCCTAGTGGCTCCCTCCTGGCCTTGGCAGATATGGTTCCCCCTATTTCAACAGCTGGCAATGGAACCACTTCTACCATTGAGCTTACACTTGCCCCAGCAGGACAACGGGACCTTAGTCCACCCAGACCTGAGATCATTACACCTCATCTGCATGCATAGCTCTTACGGACCTGGCCATTTCCCACTTCGGGGTCTCTGCTAGAGTGGCCGACGTTCTGGTGGCCGCTAGGAAACCCTCCACTAGGGCCACCTATGCCATGAAGTGGAAGCACTTCTGTCTCTGGGCCACAGCCCGCCACTTAGACCTCTTTGCTTGTCCGGTGAACTTGGTCCTCGAGTACTGTACCTCCTTTCCCTTTCAGACTCTGGTCTGAGTTATTCCTCCAGAAGAGGTGTACCTATCTGCAATGTCAGCCTATCATGCACCTGTGCAGGACAAAGCCCTGCCAACTGTACCTAGCATGCACCTTCCTGCGTAGCATCCTACACATGAAACCGCCCATCAGGGATCCCATCCCTCCATGGGACCTTCTTTTTGTTTTAGAAAAAACTTAAATTACCGCCCTTCAGTATAGCCGCAGATTGCGAGCTACGCTTTCTCTCCTGGAAAGTGTTATTTTTAGTTGCAGTTACTTCTGCTCTGAGGATTTCTGAGCTTCAGGCTGTGATGTGTAAAGAGCTGTATTTGGTTTTCCACAGGGACAGGGTGTGTCTGCGAACAAATCCTAAGTTTTTACCAAAGGTGGTGTCTGAGTTTATTCTTAATCAAGAAATCCTTCCGGTTTATTACCCTGAGCACTCGAATCGAGGGGAAGCTCTTTTGCATACCTTTGACGTTCACCTGGTTCTCCGTTATTATCTGACTTGAACCCGGGAATTCAGACAATCTGACCAATTGTTCATTTCTTTTGCCCCCAGAATGCCAGGGGCACCTGTTACAAAACAAACTGCATCTAAATGGTTGGTTCATTGTATTGTGTTCTGTTACCGGAAGTACAGTAAGCCCTTACCGGGACCAGTAAAGGGCCACTCCACCAGAGGAGTCGCAGCTTCCTTCGCTGGGGAACGTGTCTGCTGCAGATATATGTGCAGCTGCTACCTGGAGTTGAGTCCACATGTTCATTAAGCATTACGGTTTGGACATTGTTTCCAGGTGCAGGACTGGCTTCAGCCTCGCAGTCCTGCAGGGACTCCTCTCATGAGGGATTCAGCCTTTATCTCTCCATTTCCTCCACCCTGAATGTAAAGGCCTCTGTACTGCTTGAGACTCAGTTCTACTGGTGTTACCTGCTGCAAGAGCTCACCCTCGAAGTAAGATAGTACAGTTACGTAAGAACTTACGTAACAGTAGCTCTTCGAGAGGAACTTTTGGACCAAGTACTACTTCCCACCCACCTTTCACGCTGGGGATTCCTTCTGCATTCGCAGCATGACTATCTTGACCTCCTTTTTCAGAGGCATATCCTTGGTTTCTCCTTCCGTCTATCCATCAGTGCCGGAGTCCCTGGCGGGAGAACTGAGGTGATACTAGGGGACTGCCCCCTTTATACCGCACATGATGTCTGGGGGCAGGCCGATGTTGGGGGCGGCCCCCCGCTGTGTGCTGCTAGCTAGAAATTTTCCGTGGGGTCCTGCCGCCTGCCGGCTTCAGTCCTACCAGTGTTACCTGTGGCAAGAGCTCCTCTCGATGATGCACTGTTACGGTAAGTTCTAACGTAACTACTTTTTTCGAGTTACTTGGATTCTTTCCTCAGTTCCTTTGACTCCATTCATAGCTCTTCAGTGGAGCAACAAAACTTGGGGTTCAAATCTTGCAGTTGGTGCTGGCAGAAGATGTCAGTCACCGACCTACATGATGTATGTGTGTGTGTGTGTGTGTGTGTGTGTGTGTGTGTGTATACTGCCTGGGCAGGCAGTACAACATGGCCAGGTGTGGCTCTTATCTCAGGATTCTGCCTGAGCCTGTCAAGGACAGGAAGCTGTGGCTCTCGCTGGGTCAGGCTTCAGAACAGGATCCAATTAACTGCTCAAAGGGCCGCAAGAAGGCCTTGGCTGTGGCCAGGTCTGCCTAGCAGCTTATGGCCCTTGAGGGGGGGAAGTGGCAGCTGCCATGGTGAGCACCTGCTCAGTCTTTGCGCTGTTCCCGGCTGCGCCCAGCGTCAGAGGGTCACTCACTAGAGGCTTCCAGGTCATGTGTTTGGCCCTCCATACCCTGGGAGGAGGGCCCCCCACCCACTGTGGTGTCAAACACAACTGCTGCCAATGCCAGTCATGGGACTGGAAGAAATTGTGGTCCTCCCAGTCCTTCAACTCCCCTGACTGTGTGACGGTGTTCGAGCACCCCTCGGACATTAGGCAGGTTGAGGGCTCTTCAATACCCCCATCAAACCAGTCGACTTCAGCTCCAGTTGTGCAGGCTGCAGAAATTTTCCTTAAGCCTGTTGACCAGTTGTTGGACAAGGCTGAGGAATCAATCTGGCAGACACTGGTGCTCCCAGTCCTCAGTCAAGAGGATGTGGTTTGGTTGGTGTCCCCATTCGGTCCTCAGCGGGAGCAGCCTTCAGCAGCAGTTGAGCCTTCTATGTCCATGCTGCTTAACGTGGGCAGGCATCTGGTATACCACAACCAGTCGGAAGGCTCCCCTTACCGTCGATCATCTGGTCGCGATCAAGATTGCAAGCCGAGGTATTCCCATTCTCGATCCTGCTTGACCAGCAGGCATCGCTATCAACATACCTTGACTTCCTCATCCTCTGGTGAGGAGAAGCACTGTGGCAAGCTGTGTGGGTGCTGTGCGGGAGCTTCTCTGGCAACAGTGGGCTATCATGGGACAGGGTAGGGCTGTACCCACTGGACCTCTGGTCACCTGGCAGCCACCAGTAATGGCCCCACCGGTTGACGTCACACAGGTGCTCCCCACATCTGCTTTCCCACCTCTTCAGGTGGAGCTGCCACCACAACAGCCAAAGGTAGGGGGATCCAACCAAAGTGACCTGTTCAGGCACCAGCTTGCCAGACCAGTTGTCAGTACAGATCACCCTAGGGGAGGATACCCAGGTAGTCCGTGGTGAGAAATGGTCAAGGGCTGTTTTTGAGGAGTCCTTGGACAACTCAGGCCATGAATCCATGACTCTTCTCAACTGGGGAATCTTTCGAGGAGCTGTCCACTGAGCCTGGGGTCCTTCGGTGTGCGCTTCTCTGCTTAATATCAGAGTCCCTGTGAGTCTTGCTAGAGCCTGTCCAGAAAAGGGTTAGTACCCTTTCATGGATGTTTTGAATAGGGACGAGACCTGGGGGTTGCCTTTCCCATGGCTAAAGCCATTTTGGGATCAGTCGTGGAGCTTTGGCAGCATCCTGCCCGGCACTCCCTACCTATATGGTCTGCAAGTATGCAGTCTGTACTGGGTCCCTTTCTAGGTTCTCGTACCACCCCTCCATGGAGGGATTGGTAACTGATTTGGTGTTCCGCAAGTCTTGACACCAGGGGGATGTGGACAAGCCTCCACGTAAGAAGTCCCGTAAGATTGACAACGATGCTAAAAAAACTATTTAAAAGACAAAGAACCTCTGTGCACAAACACTGAGGCAAGGGTTACCCCAAAGGGCATTTGGCTGGGAAGCCAATTTTCAAGAAAATACAATGCTAAAAAAAGGTGTGTGCTGCAGCGTCCTTGCGTCTCTGTCAGGCTAGCTGTGCTGTGATGATGGCCAATTTCGGTCATTCCCTGATGGGAGTTTTTGATTCCATCCTCCCTCACCTTCCAGCTGACTAGCACTTGGCAATTATGGTCATCAGAGATCACTGTGGTCAGTTGCTGGCTAAACACCAACTCCAGATGGTCTTGGACGTGGACGATTGATGTGCCCATGCCATGACAGTGGCTGTATCCATGCAGCGGAGGGCCTGGCTGCATCTGTCTGCCTTCAGGGCAGACAACCAGCACAAGCTGGCCGATATCCCCTGCTTGGGCGCTGACCTGGGAAGGACATCTGACCCATATTGAGAAGTCCAGTGCTACCCTGGATTCTGTGGCATCATTCCAGAAGGGCACAGTAAAGCCTAAGAAACAGGCTTTTCTATATTGGTTCTTTCAGCAGCAGCCTCAGCAAGGGCAGTACCAGGCCTGGTGCCTCAAGCCTAAGTCTGGGGCCAGGATCCTAAGAAAGGGGGGAGAGAGGTAGTGGTGCCCTTCCAGCTGCAGTCATCTATGCACCGCGAAGGCTGCCCAGTGATGGGTCAGGGGTGTCATCCTTCCACCTGACCTGTCCCTGCCTACACTCCCCGTAGGAAGTCGGCAGTGTCACTTCTTGCCACGTTGGTTCACTGTCACAACAGACAAGTGGGTGTTGGACGTAGTGGGCAGAGAGTTGCCTCTGGTCTTCGAGGCTGTCTTGCCTTGCCTCTTTCATGCTTCTCAGGCGTCCAAGGTGTTGCAGGACACGCTTCCCCCTTCGGGAGGAAAGGGGCAGTAGCCCATGTCTTGAACACCCTGTCCAGTCAGCGTTACATGTCCGGTACTTCCTGGTCCCAAAAGGATAGTTTTTTTTGGGGGGGGGGGGGCCGCTTGGTCTGCACGATTTGAACCTGTTCCTGCAGAAACCAAGTTCCAGATGGTCACTGTGAATCATGCCATTCTGCCACGGGAGCAGAATTTGTGGTTTTGCTCCCTAGACCTCCAGCATGTTTTTCCACATCCTAGTCGATGAGTCACACTGCTGGTACCTCCAGATCCCACTTCGAGGGGGAGCTTTTGCAGCAGGTATTACCAATAGGACTAATGACGCCAGGTGTTAGGACCCCATGGAAAAATCTTCTAGCTAGCAGTCTGTGGCGGGGGACCGCATGTTAGATGTGGTATGAAGGGGCGGTCCCCCAGCGCCAGCTCAGTTAGTTTCCCGCTGTCGACCCGCTCAATTCGGCTCCTCGGACACCTTTACTCGAAGTCAACCACATTTTTTGTCCGATTCAAGTTTTTCGAGTTTTACTTTATTCTTTACCTTTTCTTGCATGTCTTTGCCCTCTCCATCACGGCGCAAGTCCAAGTGTGCGTGTGTGAAGCACATCCCGGCCAAAGACGCCCACGTGACCTGCCTCATCTGCCTAGGCCCCAACCACTGGCCCAACTACTGTCTGCACCGCAAAAAATTTTATAGTAAAACGAGGACTCTGAGAGCCAATGCACTCAAAGCTCATCTCCTCGAACAGAATAATAATAATAATTTTTATTTATAAGGTGCCTTTCTGATTTCAAGGCACCGAACAATTTAAAACGATCAAAACCATCATCATAAAATTCCATAATACTTAATACAGTTAAAAGTCAAATCAAGTAAACAGATCAACTCTCCAAGAATGCTTTTTGCGACAAAAACGTTTTCAATCCATTCTTAAATTCCACCACAGAAGTGAAACTCTCATAAGCGACGGGGTAGAGAATTCCGAAGGGTGGGAGCAGCGTATGAAAAAGCTCTAGCACCAGAAGATTTCAGATTCACCCTTGGAATCTCTAGCAACCCCTTGTCTGCCGAGCGGAGCGATTGACCCAGAAGATGGCAGCGATGCAGAAGTCTTCAAAGCGCAGCTCTTCTTCTCCCGCCAAGGACTCTTTCCCCCCTCCCCTCCCCAGAGAGAAGGCTTCAGGAGGGAAGCACCACCATAGAGAAAGAGGTGAGGCCAGGTCTGAATCCCGCCAAAAGTCATCTTCTCAGGCTTCTTCATCGACCTCCGGCGGGAGGTCAGTTTCGGTCCCTCTGACTCCTACAGGGACATCATTGAAGTCGGCTCCCTCCTCTTCCTAGGGTAAGCACAGAGAGCCTTCTTCCTCTTCCTGTGGGCGTTCATCCGCCCAGCCCCCCCCAACCGACCCCACATGTCTTCACATGGGTCGACCCTGGAGGGACAGTTGCCCTCCGGCGGGCCCAAGGACTCCGCCATAAGTCTGGCGGTTCATCCAAAAAATAGGCATCCAGATGACTCGGCCAGGCAACAGGAGGTTATTCGCCATCGGACACCTCCTCCAGCCAAGGAACACCCGCCTCGAGATGACAAGCATCCCTTGAGCTGGTCACCTTCTCTCGAGACTCGTGCCCGACGCCAGATCGAAGGCCGTCGCCGGATGAGGCTCAGACGCCCGCCCCACCCTCAGCAGGTCGGTCCCCTGAGGGCCCCCCACTCCGGACATGGGGTCTGACGCCAGGTCCCCCAGGACGGACGTCGATCAGCAGCTGAACACAGCCAAGGGGCTCCCATGACTGGGCATACAAGATCCCCAAGCCGCGCCTGGTCCTTCAACCAGCGTCCACCCGTCTGTCGTCCCTTTGGCGGACATCGGGTCTCTTTTCTCTGCCTGGTGAAACACTCTCAAAGGGGACCTGCTTTACAGACCCCTGGACCCTCCCCCTAGGGAGTCTCCAATGGGGCCCCCACCACCTCCAGACAACCAGAAGCCTGGTGAGGGTTCCCAGCTGCCCCCTGACCCAAAAGGCAAGAGGAGGAGAAGGCCCTCGTCCCTGGTCCCCTCCTCCAGCGGGCACCCAACTTCCTCAGATGAAGGTGCAGTGGACTCCTCTTCCTCGGAATCTTCATACGAGGAGGAGTTTCCTCCCTCATCCCCTGGCCTGAGGGACTCGCCCAGGTCTCCCCGGATCACCCCTCATTCCTGGACATCATGCGCCATATCCAGGCAGTTTATCAGTAGGATACTGAGGAGCTGGACCCAGAATGGAAGCGGCTGGGCAAGTTTCTTGGATCCAAAGAATCCAAACCCTTAGTCATCCCACCGCTGGTGGAGCCCTTTCAGGACATCACCAGGCTTACGTGGCAGAAACCGTCGTCCACCTCTGCTGTGCCCAGGAAGGCGGACAGACTCTACAAAGCCCCTAAGGAGGAATCATTCTTAGGGGAGCAACCAGAAGCAGACTCCTTGGTGCTCGCAGTTGACCTCGGCCGCGACAGTCAGCCCAAGCACCTGAGTGCCCAACCCTGATCCGGAGTCAAGAAAGTTGGATCACTGGGGTAGAAAGGTGTACTCATCAGCCACAGTATCCATTCGTTCCTTAAACTTTCTAGCCCACATGTTCACTTACCAACAGTCCCTGCGGGAAAAGACCATGGAGCTAGTCAAAACCCTGCCTGACTCAGACAGCAAAAATTAAATATTGGCTTACGTCCAATCCGGAATGGATGTGGACAAGCATGTCCTTTGTTGTTCCTGTGATTCTGCGGACATGGCTTCCCTAGCAGCTGCTACAGGAGTCTGTCTGAGGAGGCACTCTTGGCTTGGGTATCCGGTTTCTGCCCTGAACTTTATTTTTTATTTTATTTATTGAAATATTTTACCAGGAGGGCATACTGAACAAGAAGTTGCTCGTCTCATGGTGCGACCTGGGGGGAGGAGTTGCATAGGGTTGTGAAGGATGATCAGTTAGAATAGTATGTGGGTAGTACAAACAATACAACATTGTAAGATTGTGCAACAGTTGGAACACAAGGTATTGTACAATAAACAGTAGTGGAACATTGGGTAAATTACAATACATGTCCAAAATCATACAAAAGAACATATAAATGTACAAAATAATAGTGCAGTAGAACCATTTATAGTGCATGAGTGTACCAAGAACAGGCTCGAGATAGTACGCAAGTGCTATTGGAGTAAAAAGGATGGGGTTAGGTTGTGCACACTGGTGACCCAGAAGGGCAGGTGGAGAAGAGAGGGGAGAGGCAAGAACTGAATATGAGGAGAAGGGTAGCATTTCTGATTTCCCCTTCAAGATGTTGAGAACCCTGCTGGGGGTCATGATAGGAAGGCAGAAACTGGGGATAGGTGATAAGGGGTTAAAGCAGGAGCAGCAGAGGCAGGAGTAGTTGGAGGAGGTGTTGTATTCGAGAAGTTCCAGATTTTAGGGAAGTGATGGGCGAAACCAGTCTGCCGGATGAGGTGGAGCGAGGGACCGCCAAGGTGGGGTATCATTTGGTCTGAGAAAGTGGATTGGAGAGGTGGAGTGGAGAGAGAGGATGAGAGATATGAGGGGAGTGCCCCCCCCCCCCAAAACACCTTCAGGACACCATACTGGATGCTCCCTTTCAGGGCCCAGTATTGTTCAGTCAGGAAGTAGAGAGAGTCATCAAGGGCCTGCAAGATTCAGGCAAGGCAGTCGCCGAGGTACATAAAATGTGCAAATCTGAGCCTCAAGGTCCCCGTCGTCCTTCTCGTGAATCAAGGACAACAGGGAACCAAGCAACCTCGGGGTAAGGGGTTCAGGAGACACGGCCACCCTGTCCCTCTGGGTGCCCAGGGCCCTAAGCACCCCCAAAGCACCTCGGGGGGGCCCCAGGTCCAAACCCCCCTGCTACAGCATGACTGTCTGCAGCCCCCTCCTCATCCTCTGGATCTGCAAGACGAGACAGTAGGAGGGAGGTTTTCCCTTTACCTTGCAGAATGGTCTAACGTCACGATGGACCAGTGGGTGCTAGAAACCATTTCTCAACACACACACCCCCCCGGACAGTCCCCCCCCCCCCTTCATTGTTCACCCAACCATGGTCTGCTTCTGATGGACGAAATGCAGTCCCTTCTTCAGAAGGAGGCCATTCAGCCAGTTCCTCCTGCCCAGCAGGGCACAGGGTTCTACACCTGCTTTTTCCTGGTTCCCAAGAAAATAGACCTCTGTCCCATACTGGATCTCAGTCAGCTCAATCAGTTTATCCAGTACCAGAGATTCTGGATGGTGACATTAGCAAGCCTGTTGCCATTCCTCCATCAGGGAGACTGGTAATGCTCCCTTGACACGCAAGACGCAAACATGCATATCAAGATCCTGCCCTCGCACAGGAGGTTTCTGTGCTTCCACTTTCAAGACCAGCACTGTTAGTTCACTCTCTTGCTCTTTGGACTTTCGTTTTCACCAGGTGCCTGGCAATGGTAGCGGCGGTCTTGAGAAGGAAAGGCCACTTTGTCTACCCTTACCTGGACAACTGGCTTATTTCTGCTCAGTCAGTAGACCAGTTGTCTTCGGCCCTGGAGGAAACAAAGAACTTGTTTCTTTCTCTGGGCATCACCGTAAATTGGCCGAAATCGCAACACTGGCCCTCCCAGTGGCTTCAGTACATCGGAGCTGTCCTGGACACTACCCAGGGCAAGGCATTCCTACCATCAGACAGGGCAGTCTGTCTGTCTGGATCTGGCCCGCAGGATTCAGGCAGCAGTTTCGCTTCCAACGAGGGTAATCCTGTAGTTACTAGGGCACATGGCGGCCACCATAGCTACAGTCCCTCTTGCCCGTTTGAACATGAAGACTCTGCAGTGGCACCTCAGGGTTCAGTGGGACCAGGCGGTGGACGACTTGGATCACCCAATTTGGGTCTCAGTGGCTGTCTTTCATTCTCTCCAGTGGTGGCTCTGCCTTCCACATCTCGAGAGAGGAGTTGCCTTCCGGAGACCATGTCTGTTGCAGGCTCTGACGACTGACGCAGTAGAGGCAGTATAGTGGAGTGGTTTAAGGCTCTGAGCTGCAAACCTAGAGACCTGGGTTTGAATCCCCCAGCCGCCACTTGCATACTGTGTGATCCTGAGCAAGTCACTTAACTTCCTTGCACTCCCAGGTCACACCTGTAAACAAGCTTTCAGCTTAGTGTCTCTCTCCTGGTTTAAAAAAAGCCTCTAATTCAGGTTGGGGGCCCATCTAGGGAAGCACCGAACCAGAAGAGCTTGGCCCCTCATAGAGCGGTCTCTTCATATCACCGTTCTGGAAATGAGAGGCATTCTGTATACCCTCCAGGCTTTTCAAGACCAGATATCCCGGGGTCCTCTCTTGGTGCAGTCACACAATACCCCAGTTGTCTTCTACATCAACAAGCAAGGGGGCACTCAGTCGTACCCCCTCTGCAGGGAGGGCATGAGAGTTTGGGACTGGTCAGTAGAACACAATCTGGACCTCATGGTGGTGCACGTGCGTAGAAGCCAGAACATTCTCGCCGGCAGTCTAAGTTGCTCTCATTCTCTGAACCATGAATGGGAATTGCTCCAGGAGGTAGCAGACGACCTCTTCGGTCGATGGGGTCAACCAGAGTTCGAACTCTCTGCGTCCCCGTGCAGCACCAAACTGCCAAATTCTTGCTTGGTAGATCCAGGGCCTGGTGTTTTCTGGCGAGACACATTGTCCCTGTCCTGGACAGGGAGGTTTCTGTATGCTTTCCCTCTCATTCAGAGCATCCTGCTCAAGTTGCAGACAGAGGAGGCCAGAATGATTCTGGTGGCTCCTCTTTGGCCTCGACAGATCTGTTACCCGCTGCTACAGCAACTGATCACGGAGCCCCCTGTGCAGTTGCCCCTCTCCACTCACTTTCTCTCTCAGGAGTGGGGGGCGCTTGTCCATCCTGCTCTGCAGTCTCTTCATTTGCCTGCCTGGCTACTGCAGTCTTAGCGAAGGAAAGATTAGGAGTGTCAAGCAGAATGGCTGAGATCATAGTAGCAGCAAGGAAACCTTCCATAAGGGCAACCTGTGCCATGAAGTGGAAGCGTTTTTGCCTCTGGGCAACAGCACGTTCCCTAGATCCCCTGGATTGTCCCGTCAAGCATGTACTAGACTGCCTTTTGTACCTGGGCTTGAGCTACTCTTCCATTAAGGTGCACCTTTGTGCCTTATCAGCCCTATCACGAAATGTTCGGGGAGAAGACTCTGGCATAGCACGATGTGTACAAGACCTTTCTGTGAGGTGTCTTGCATGTCAGACCCCCAAGGAAGGACCCTGTTCCCCTCTTGGGATCTCCTTTTTATTCTTGAAAAGCTCGCCCTGCCTCCCTTTGAGCCAGCCTTGACGTGTGAGCTTCATTTTCTCTCTTCGAAAGCATTATTTTTAGTTGTGATTATTTCCGCTCAGAGGGTTTCCGAGCTTCAGGCCCTTATGTGTAAGGAGCCTTGCCTTGTGTTTCATAGGGACAGGGTGGCGCTGCGTATGAACCCCAAGATTTTACCGAAGGTGGTGTCCGAATTGACGCTGAACCAGGACATCCAGCTTCCGGTTCATTTCCCAGAGTTTTCCAACAGGAGGAAAGCCTTGTTGCATACTCTGGATGTTCAGAGTTCTGCATTACTACCTTCACCAGACGAGTTCTTTCAGGAAGATGGACCAGTAGTTAGTCTCCTTTGCTCACAGGAGGACAGGGGCACCTGTCACCAAGCAGACTCTAACCCGGTGGTTGGTCTACTGTGTTTCTTTTTGCTACCAGCACGATGGCAAGCCCTTCCTGGTCTCAGTCAAGGGCTACTCCACTTGAGCTGTGGCTACCTCATTTGCCTCTTTGAGGAATGTCTTCAGCAGACCTATGTACTGCCACTACCTGGAGCGCAGTCCACACTTTCATTGGGCATTACAGTTTGGACATTGCCTCTCGGAGGAGAGCAAGTTTTGGACTAGTCATCCTTAAGGGCCTACTCTCTTGAAAGCTTCTGGGCTGTTTTTCTCCCCCACCCATCAGACCTGGGCCTATCTTTGGGTACTGCTTGGAACTCGGTCCTGTTGGTAATACCTGCTGCAAGAGCTCCCCTTCAAAGTGAGATAATGCAGTTACATAAGAACTTACCGTAATAGTAGATCTTCGAGAGGAGCTCTTTCAGCAGATGGCTTTCCCACCCACCATCCCCCAAGAATCAGTGTTGTTACCCTTCTTTAGGGTAGGAGAGATCCTGCTCGGTTCTCCATTTATTTCAGCCAGGTCTCTGGCAGGAGAACTAAGATGGCCCTGGGGACTGCCACTTTATACCATGTCTGACGTCGGGTGGAGCCGGCGTCGGGGGTGGTCCCCCTCCACAGACTGCTAGCTAGAAGATTTTTCCTTGGAGTCTGTTGGCAATACCTACTGCAAGAGCTCCCCTCGAAGATCTACTGTTATGGTAAGTTGTTATGTAAGTGTACTTTCTATCCACACTGTCTGGCAGATGGCTTTCTCCTTTAATTCCTAACGGAACGTCTTAAGGCTGGCTCTTCCCACACACCCAGGTGGTAAAACCCTCAGCTGCACCCCTAGATGCCAGATCTTCCTTTCCGCTTCGAAGGTTCAGGTTCCCTCCTTACTGCTCCCGCGTGTAGTAGGCCCTGGCGCTCAAATCTTCAGATTTGCTTCCTAAACTTGCTGTAAAACTCGTACAAGTTACGACTTCAACTTTTTCTTCGATCGCTTCTGTAATGGAAGACTAGACCACTCCCAGGTTTCTCCAGTGCCCCTGTGGGCAGAAGATGATGCGGACCGACCCTCTCACCACATGTGTGTATTGCTTAGGCCTTGATCATGATCCGGAGGCCTGCGATATGTCTGTCCTTCCACCCGAATGTGTTGGATGACTGCGCTGCCCGGTTCCAGCTGGGGCGACCGGAGAAGCATCACCCACTGGTCAAGTCCAAGGATGCCCCTTGGGTGGTCTCCATGGCTATGGGGTCCACCAAGCAGCTTGAACAGCTCAAGACATTCAAGGAGGAGGCAGCCCAGGCTTCTACCCAATCCTCTTTGGCTTTGGCCTTTGTTCCACTCCAGCTAGGCTCCACTTACCTGGCTTCCTTCAAGGAGCTGTGCCAATCCCTCTCAACTAAAGGAGAGGGTCCTTTGGGATTGTATGGTTTGCACTCTTGCAAAGAGGTGTCAAAGACAAGAAGACTCATCGTCGACGTTCCTGTTCTCAGGAGACTCCGGTTTCGACTTCGGTCACAACCACGGTCTTGGCTGCTGGTTTCACTGTGCCCTCATCAGGCCAGTTGGCCAAGATGTCAGCCGATGACGGAGCCAAAACTTTTCTCGACCCAGTCGACCTTTGGTTGTCTGAAGAGGCTGATAACTCTCCCTTTAGGACTCCAGTCCTTCTGTTGACCTCTGACAGGTTGGCCCAGACCAGCTCCCTCTGAGGCTCCCCGTCAGCACCATTGATGGTCGAGGTCTTGGTCTTCCTCCTCTGGGTTGGGCAGGTCTCGCTGTTATCAGCGATCTCGCTCCCAGCACCATGGAAAGCAGCGCCGCCACTACTCTTCTTTGTCCTCTTTGGATGAGGAGAGGCTTCAACGCAAGTTGCGCCAGTGCTAAGAAGATTTGATGTGGCAGCAGCTAGTTTTGTCCAGGTCGAAGCCAGTGCCGGTTTCTACCCCAGCCATTAAGTGGCTGTTGCCCGAAAGGCCAGTGTCAACTCCCCCGTCCGGGTTGGTCGTCACTGTCCTTCCCCCAGCAGATTCTGTGCAGACCACGACTCGGCCGAAGCAGGCCTCTCTGCCCATTGTGGTGGAGCCGCCACCTAAACAGCCGATGACCGGGGCTCCAACTAAGGAGGCTCGGCCGGCCAAGGGACTTCCCCATTGGCTGCCGGTCACCCTCACTCCCGACCGTCCTAGAGAGGTCAAGGGCGACACTGGTGGCCATCTGCTTTATGCAGACTCCTCAGAGTCCAAGGATTCCTCCCTACGCTCACATCCCATTGACACTGAGTCAGTGTGGGCATCTCCACAGACGAAGGTCCTTCCTCGTTCATGGGCATTCTTCGGTTCATCTCATAGTCCATGGGGATGGAGCTCGAGCCTGTCCAGAAACTGGCTCGGTATACCCTCACAGAGATTCTGGACCAAGGGGATTCTCCCATGGAGGCCTTCCCGGTGGACGAGGCCATTGTCGGGCCGGCCCTGGAGCTTTGGCAGCATCCTGCCTCTTGGTCGGCACCTTCGGCCCGGATTTCCCCACAAGTATACGGAACCAACAGGCTCCCTTTCAGGGTTTTCAGAGCATCCCTCAGCTGAGGGTTTGGTGGCTGATTCCATCTTCCGGTGCTCGGGCAATACAGGGGACATCGATAGACCGCTGGATAGACAGTCCAAGAAGATGGACCATTTGACCAAGAAAGTCTAAACTGCCTCTTCGTTCGGCCTTCACCAGGCTAGTTCAGCCATGCACACCTTTCTCTCACGCCCTGATGGGCTCCCTGGAAGAGGTGATTTCTCACCTCCCGGCAGACCTCCAGACCCATGGTCAAGCAGGTCTGAGACCAGGGGAGGGCAGTGGCAAAGCAGCAACCCCAGACGGCTCTGAATATTGGGGATGCTTGTGCCCGCTCAGTCGCAGCTGCAGCAGCCATGCGCCGTAGGGCTTGGTTGAGAATCTCGAGCTTCATGGTGGATACTCAACACAAACTGGCAGATGTCCCCTTTTTGAGCACAGACTTGTTCGAGCCCATTGTGGAGGGTCACCTCCAGCGCATTGAAAAGTCCAGTGCCACCCTGGACTCTGTGATATCTGCCCAGAAAGACAAGTGTCCTAGGCACTAAAAGCGCAAGCCCTTTCGGTCCTCCTTTTCTGTGGCAAAACAAGCCCAGCACCAGCAGGCTCAATCCTGGCGACCTCTGGCCAAGTCAGGGGCCCCGTCGGTCTGAAAGCCTGGAGGGAAAAGATCTGGCAGCCCCTCGGCCGGATCCTCCTCCTCCAAGCCTGCTCAGTGACAGGATGGGGGTCGCCACCCTCATACCCACCACGCCTCACCTGGGTCCTCCCATGGGGGGCCGTCTCCACCACTTCCTTTCTGCTTGGTCCATTGTCACCAGGGTATATCCGAATACTCTGGAATTCGAGCAGTACCCTCCGAGCCGAGCCTGCGCCCCACAGGAGGTTTTGGTTTATGCCAGTCACTCAGTCTGCTCTTGAGGCGACATAGCCCGCCCTCCTGCTAGGGAGGTTTCAAGGGTCAGTTGCAGATCCTCCAGAACACCCAGGGTTTGTCTTCAGGTATTTCCTGGTGCCAAAGCGGACAGGGGTGGGGGTCTGGCACCCCGTTCTAGATCTGCACGTCCTGAACTAATTTCTCTGGTCTCGCACCTTCAAGATGGTAACTCTGGCACAGATCATACCATTTCTGGAGCAAAGTATGTGGTTTTGCTTCCTGGATCTTCAGGACGTATTGCTTCACGTCCTGCTCCTTCCATCCCATCGAAGGTTCCTCTGTTTTCAGACAGAGGGAATCCTTTACGAGTTCCAAGCCATGCCCTTTGGCTTCTCCTCAGCCCCCAGGGTATCACCAAATGCGTTGCAGTGGTGGCAGATTACCTGAAGTGCCAAGGGGTCCGGGTGTACCCCTTCCTGGACAACTGGCTCATAGCAGGTCTCTCCAGGCAGGAGGTGGAGCGGTCCAGAGACCTGGCCCTCCAGACTTGCTTCGAGCTGGGCCTTCTGGTCAACAAGGCCAAGTCGGAACTTGTGGCCTCACAGGCGATCAGTTTCATTGGAGCAGAGCTCGACTCTAGCTGAGCCAGAGCCCAGCGGATAGGGTGGAGGTCCTTTGCCTGATCATTTCTGGTTGGGCAGCTGTGCCCTGCCCGGGGGTTGCATGGTGGCCTGCACCAGCGTAGTCCAATGGGCCCGCTGGCATACATGCACTCTACAGTGGGAGCTTGCCAGCCAGTGGTCTCAGCACCAAGGTCATTTCGACCAGCTGGTCACCGTGACCCAGAGAATGTGGGATGCCCTCCAGTGGTGGCTCGTTCCAGCACATCTGCAGGAAGGGATCCCGTTTGTTCGCCCCGAGCCAACGGTCATCTTGACAACTAACGCTTCTCTGACAGGCTGGGGTGCCCACCTGGGGGAGCAGCGAGTCCATGGGTTCTGATCTCCTCAGGAGTCCCAATGTCGCGTCAACCTGCTAAAGCTCAGAGTGGTTTGGCTAGCCATGACGGCATTCGCTTTGTTCATTTGGAGTCAAGTGGTCCAGGTCCAGACGGACAATACCATGACCACGTACTATCTCAACAAGCAGGGCAGGACGCACTCCTTGCCTCTGTGCAAGAAAGCTCTCTGTGTCTGGACCCCTCGTGCACAGCTTGGAGGCAGATCTCACCATCCATGTGGCAGGAGCCTCGAATCAGCTGGCGGATGCCCTCAGTTGAATGGGCAAGGCATCTCACGAGTGGTCTCTCCATCCGGAGGTAGTACACAATCTGTTCTCCCAGTGGGACACCCCTCAGGTGGACCTGTTTGCCTCAAGGGAGAACAGAAAGCCGAAGCATTTTTTTTTTTGGTTTGTTTTTTAAACTGTTCTATTGAGATTTGCAGACAATAGGAAAGCATTACAGTACATTCTAGTTTTCCCAGTTGAGGGACAGTTACATAAAAGGCACTGTTATTACACAGTCTACACCACCACCACTAGATGCTAATAGATATGTGTACAACCATTACAATTACTAAGCATTCCAAAATAGTGTAGTATGAGTTGTAATGTTATGTGGAGAGGAGGCTTATCTCGACACTATATAAATGAGGACTCATAAGGATATGCCCCATAAGTCCCAGGAGATCCCTGGGGTCAGTGGGCATGACACCCTACCTTGTTTCGTACAATAGTTTCCTCTTTTCTGCCCCTCCCCCGGTGTGGTAAGATCTGGTCATGAGGAGGATATATGGAGAAACCATCTGGTCCATTTATTAGTTAAAGCTGGTGTTGTGTTTTGAAGTCTAGCTGTCATGTGTTCCATCTGGTATATCTTATAGATTGTTTTCCCAGCTAGATAAAAGAGGAGGATCTAGTTTTAACCAAAGTCTGGATATAACTATTTTGGCAGTACTAAATAAGATATTTAGTAGATAAACTGAATGTTTATCCCGAACATGTGGTGGGTAGTGAAGTAACAGAACCAGCTGGGGAGTTAAGTCTCCCAAAGCAAAGAGGGGAACATCTTCCGTATATGTTGGTTTACTGCCTTCCAGAATCCTGAGAATTTCGCAGGACCAGAAGACGTGAGTCTATGTGGCCAGTTCCACTCCTCAGCCCCTCCAACAAGAAGAGCCCCCGGCCAAGTATTTCGCTTTGACCTGAGGGGTGTGAAAGTATCAAGCCACTACCTTCCAGGTAAACTCCCGCCAGATGTATGAGCAGGTAGTCTTGTGCTGGATCTCCATATCCTAAGCCAGTCTTTTGTTTTTGGGACTAACAACTCCAATTCCCAGTTAGTTTGAATGGTTTATTAGTTTTATGCGAGGTCTGACAAAGTGACTTATAAAAATGGGAGATGAGGTGCTGCTGGGTTTCTGGAGTGGACAAGTGTGTTAATAAAGTAATTAAAGGGTGTGAATGGCAATCAGCAGTGTCTGATCCTATTTCCAACATCAGCTAGTGCCTCATTTGTAGGTATCTAAAAAAAAAAGTCACGATGGGGGAGTGTATACTCCTCCTGCAGTTGTTGAAAGGTTTTGAATATGCCTGATTTGATAAAACTGGAAGAGTGAACTAGTCCTCTTTTTGGAATGTGTGATCCAGTCTACTAGGGAGAAACCCAGTGTCCCTGGTTGGGATTTCCATCCACTTAGCCAGAGGATGGAATTCCTTAGTGTTGAGGTCTTTTCTCCAGTGTTGAACGAGTGATTTTGTATATTCTGAAATTTTCTTTCCTGTCTGAATTGGATTGGGTTAAAAAATGTGCTCACCATTCAATGGTGTATCTGATAGGTTTCTTTCTGATGTTGTCCAAATCGGGGTCTGATCAGGAGGGAGCAGCCACTTTGAAATATGGGTGAAAACTGTTGCAGTCAGGTATTTAGGTAAGTTGGGGAGGGCCAGTCCAGCTCCCTCCTTCGGTAGATAGAGTTTGCTCAGGGCGCCACGTGGTTTGGCATCTTGCCATATAAATCTAGCTATTGCCTTTGTCCATTTATTTATAACCTTGGGTGCAAGAGGTAATGGGATATTTTGCATTAAATAGAGTATTCTAGGAAGAATGTTCATTTGTATAGATTGTATTCTCGAGAGAAGTGATAATTGGTAGCTGTGACCATTTATGGAGGTCTGACTGTATAGTGAGAAACATGGGATCATAGTTTAACTCCAGGATTTCGGGGGGCGTATTTTAATAACTAGTTATGTTAAATAGGGTCTATTCCATTTTAAGGGAAATTTTTGAATAGTGGCGGGAGAAGGACTGTAGTGAATAGCTAATGCTTTGGATTTGTCTTGATTTATTTTGTATTTAATTTGCTCAGTTAAGGGTAATATTTTTGCTAATATGCCCAAGGATCTCTCAGGGTCAGTAACACAAAGAAGCAAATTGTCTGCATAATATGCCAATTTATGTTGTGTTGCATTTGTAGTATATCCTGTTAGGTCTTCTTGTTGTCTGAGGAATTGGGCGATAGGTTCGACATATAAAGCGAACAGATAGGGGACAGGGGGCATTCCTGATGGGTTCCCTGTTGCAAGGAGAATCTAGTTGAATGAGAGCCGTTAATTTTTACTACTGCCTCTGACGAGGAGTAGATTCCCTTAATGGTATCTAGGAAACCCTGAGGGAAATCAAATTTAGTGAGGGCGGAAAGAACTCCCAAGAAACTTTCAAATTGCTTAAAGGCATTCCCGTGAATCAGCTCTTAAGAACTGCCAGGGTGTGGACCATATGTCACCGCAGAACTATGGTAACAGGTGAGTAACCTATTTCTAATACTTGTAGCCATAGATCTTACTGCGAGAGGGCTCTTGCAGTAGGTGTTAACCGTTAGGACTGCACCCCCTGGCATCAGGACCACACAGAAAACTTTAGCTAGCAGTGTTTGGTGGGGGACCACCCACCGACATCACATGACGGACATCAGCGTGACCCTGTATAGTGGGCAGCCCCCAGCCCACCCCCCAGTTATTTCCCGCCGTCGACCTGTGCACATCGAACCTCGCAGAGGATGCTGCTATAGTTCGACTGCCATTTTGAATGAGTATACATCTGCTAGAATTTTTTTATTTTTACTGTTCCAGGGAATAATTTTCATGCATGTTTTCTCAGACGCCTTCCGAGTCACATAAGAATAAGTGCAGCTCCTGCAGCATGCAGCTACCGTATAAGGATGATCATTCCCTCTGCCTCTTCTGCCTGGGTCCGGAACATCAGACCGAGGACTGTGAGTCCTGCCTGAGCTTCAATCAGGCCACATGGAAACGCAGACAGAAAGCCCTTGAGGCCCATGTTCTAAAATTAAAAATGGCATCGATGGAGAAGGAGTTGCAGAAACTGCATAGTGCCTCTTCCTCCCCATCATTGGACTTGCATCGGCTCAAGAAAAGGAAGGACAAGGAGAAATACTTGAGCCAGGATAGGTCCCCTTCCTGCCCGCGAATCCCTCCTGGGACTGCGGACTATCAACGGTATTCTTCCTCTGGGAAAAGGGCCATTTCGGACAAGCCTGCTTCAACCTCCCAGGAGCAGCGCTTGGTGCCCCCCCCCCCCCAAATCACCACCGGTCATGGTTCCCTCAGCCAAGTCTGAGGCTTCTACCACTCTTAGGCCCCTGACTACCAAAGGGTCTGTCTGGTGGTGGGGCTAAGTCAGTCGTCAGAGCCCCTGACGAGTGCCCAGCCCAGGTTGATAAGTTGGCAACCGGGGACTCCAGTGACCGCCGAACCACGGCTGATAGGCCGGACGTCTGATCCCCCAACGCCCGTTCAGCCCAGGCGCTTCCGTCAGGACCTGATGGGAGGTATGACAGTCCTCAGTGTCTGCTGCCGCTTCAGCTGCAGCCTTTCCCCATGGACTTGCCCCTCCTGGGTAATCTCCTTCCCTCTCTGGCCTCCCCCAAGCATCAGAAGCCGGAGTTAGGGGTGCGTCAGCCTGACGATGCCATTATCAGGTCGCAACCGAGCTCTAACTTGAACCACCCAGCAGACCCTCAGGTCTGTTCACCTCGGGCTGTCTCAGCAGGGCTCTCCACCAGAGGGTCCCTCCCGGCTGACGTCCGGCTTACCCCCAGCGGTTGGATGCCCGACTTTTTCAGGTTGCCTCAGGGTCCTCTGTCGGGGACATCGCCAGACTTCCTGATACATGGTTACCATACGCCGTGCTATCCTACACCCGGATACCTTCCCACAGGGCAACAGGTGCCAGGACTCCCGTCGCAAGGGTATGCACAGCCGGGCTGTGTGTCCCACTACCATAGGTCGGGCTAGCCATCCAGATACCAAATGGGCTATGGATCCAGTTTTCAGCCGGTCTACCAGCCTCCACCGCCCCCACCTCTGCCTCCTCAGCCCCAGGCGGACTACAGGGCCATCCTCCAGTCTTGGTGGGGGGAAGCCAAGTCTCGGTTAGTCTCTGAGTTGGACAGCCATCATCCGATAGGAGCCTCTACCCTGGCATGCCTGGCTGTGATGCATTGGTCTCCTCCAGTGGAGTCTTGTCCTTTTATGTCAGGCCTGACTAAGGGCTCGATGGCCAATGCTGACAGGGGCAGGCCCCCTATCTCTGTTAAGGAGGGCCCCTCCCACCAGGGTTATGTCCCCAGACCCAACTCATTCTTCTGACTCTGCTTCTGACCCCATTTCCTTGGTCTCTGGCTTCAAGACACCTCCACTGGACGAGCCCAAGGCTAAGGTGTCTCCGAAGTCTCCTCCTGAGGATCCTTCCTTCATGAACCTCCTCAAAATGATTGTGGAGGCCTAAGACTGGAAAACTGATGATCAGGACCCCAAACGGAAGAAGCTGGCTGAGCATTTGGACATGCGTGACCTATCTCCAGTACTCGCGCCTCCCTGGTTAGAGCCTGATGAGGACTTGGCCCCAACCAATTGGCTAATGCTTTCCTCCATTCCTGCCATGACAAAGAAGGCAGACAGGACTTACCGTACGACAGAGGGCAAGGATCACCTTAGCATCCACCCTAAAGCAGCCTCGGTGGTCATTAACTCAGCACATGACAGATCCGCTAAACCCAAGCATATGAGCACCTCTCCTGATAAGGAGTCAAGGCAGATTGATCAGTTTGGGCGAAAATTGTATTCGTCCTCTACCCTGGCCATGCGTGCCCGAAATGATGTGGCACACATACTGGTGTACCAAAAATCCCTCTTTCACAAGCTAGAGCCTGTTATTGAAGCCATGCCAGACTCTGAAAAGAAGGAAACACCGACTCCATTCGGTCAGCTGAAGTCATCTGTCGCCACTCTCTGAGAGTGACATATGATGCTGTGGACTCATCAGCAAGGGGGCATGGCTTCTGCCATCTATCTGAGGAGGTATTCATGGCTGAGAGTTTCTGGGCTGGCACTTGATGTTCAGGCTGTCATCAAAGATGCAGCCTTCCGGGGTTCAGTCCTCTTTGGTTTTGCAATTCTCCACCCTTTGCTATTTCTGTGCCTTCCCTTGGCTATTTCTGTCTTTTCTTCCCCCTTGCATATCTGCAAGTGTAAAAATGTATGCGACTCTTTATGTGGGAATATCATTGATACTGGGATCCCTTTGTTTAAAACCGTATATAGTTATACTGTTGAAATGATTGCAAAAACTGGAATTCAAGGGGTTAACCCGAAATGCTGTCTTGAAAAATATTTCCAGAGCTGTTAACAAGAGGTCAGTTCTGGGTCACAATGTTCTTTTTGCTGCATCTGCTGAAACTGCCAAGAACACTGTGAGAGAAGCAGGATTTTCTGTTAACGAGTTCCCTGCAAAGACTGTTCTAAAAAGAGCTGCAATGATTTGCAAGAGGGAGAGCCAGAGACTGAGGTTGGAAATTGAGAAGAAAAACTCAAAAGGACTCTTTCTGTTTATACTGCCATTGTAAACAGTTGCACTGAACAATTTTTATTCTGCTGCTGTTAATAATAAAACACTATTTACAAGATATACAACTGCTCCTGGTTTTCCTATGCTTCCTGACCTGTGCCTCGATGACAATCATCACAAACCTCCAGAATAGGGGCAGGTTGTACATTCTGTGCAAACCATGTACCGCGCTGCCTATAAACCAAAACAGCCCTTTCGTCACCAGCAGAGACTGCAGACGAAACCACAGCAGTCCAGACGTCCGACCAAACGGGCCCCCACAGCCGCGGCCCACCCTCCAGCCAAGAATCAGAGGCTTCAGGTACAGCCCTCCCTTACTCTCCTTCCGCCTCTTGACTCACGGTCTGCCTTCCCTTCTCCTCTTATTCAGTTGGAGAAACCAGCGGGCGGAAGATTTGCCAGTCATCGGGCAGGGTGGGAGGCGATTACCACAGATTTTGTGGGTCCTTCAACTAGTTTCTCAAGGCCATACATTAGAGTTTCTGGAGAGACCCCAAGACAACCCTCCAGGTCCCCCTCATTATCCAAAGGTGCACAGTCCCTTGATCAGAGAAGAGATTGAAGCTTTCCTGCTAAAAGCAGCCATAGAGCACGTTCCACCAGATCAGGTAGGAAGGGGGTATTACTCTCACTTCTTCCTGGTGCTCAGAAAGACAGGAGATATATGTCCTGCACTGGACGGCAGCACCCTCAGTCTGGATGTAGAGTATAGAAGGTTCTGCATGCTGACCCTCCCAGGCTTGCTTCCCCTGATACACAAGGGACAGTGGCTCTGTGCCTTGGACATGCAGGATGCCTTCCTGCACATCCCGGTCTTTCAGGCCCATCGCCGCTACCTCAGGTTGTCCTTTCAGGGGAACACTATCAGTTCAAGGCCCTCCCTTTTGGCCTGTCCTCGACACCCAGGGTTTTTACCAAGTGCCTAGTGGTAGTGGGTGTGGCCTTGAGGCGTCAGAGCCACTTCGTCTTCCCGTGCCTCGACGATTGGCTGATTTTAGCTCCGTCAAGAGAACTGCTGGAACTTTCCCTTTCCGCTACCCTGGACCTGTTGGCCGAGTTTGGATCACAGGGAACTACCCCAAGTTTCACCTTACCCCTTCCCAGCACCTAGAGTTCATTGGGGCCGTGCTGGATACAGCCCAGGGTTGGGCTTTCCTTCCATTGGACAGGGCAGAAACCTTGCAACGGCAGGCATGACTGGTGGCTTCCAGTTGCTGGATTTTGGCCAGGTCAGTGCTTTCTCCTTGGTCTTATGGCAGTGGCCATCCGTACTGTTCCTCTGGCCAGGCTGCACATGCGGATATCACAGTGGACTCTCAGGGTTCAGTGGGAGCAGAGGTCGGATGACCTCGATCACAAGGTCATGGTCTCCGAATCAATGCATCGGGATCTAATGTGGTGGCAGGATCTCAGCAATTTCTGCAGGGGAGTTCCCTTTCAGTCCCCTCCTCCCATCCAGACCCTGACCACAGATGCTTCAGGGCTGAGTTGGGGGCTCACCTAGAGACCCACAAGACCCAAGGGATGTAGTCTCGGTCAGAACTTTCTCTACACATCAGTGTGTTGGATATGCGGGCGGTGTTGTATGCTCTACAGGCCTTTCAGCACTTCCTCAGTCCAGGCCCACTGCTGATCCATACAGACAGTATGTGTGTGGTCTGGTACCCGAGTAAAAAAGTCAGTGCTCTCTTCTATCCTCTGTGCAGGGAAGCAATGCGAGTCTGAAACTGGGCAATTCTGCATCAGATTTCCCTCGCTGCAGTTCATGTCCCGGGCATCCAGAATGTCGTAGTGGACAGTCTCAGCCGCACCCAGGCAAAAGCTCACGAGTGAGTGGGAGCTAAACCAGTCAGTAAAGACATAAATCGACCTGTGTGGTCATCTAGATCTCAATCTGTTTGCCTCCCCATCCAACACAAAACTGCCCAAGTTTTGCTCACTTGTTCCAGGGCCTAGTGTTTTTTGGCGAGACCCACTATCTCTTTGCTGGACAGGGAGGTTCTTTTATGCCTTTCCTCCCTTCCCATTCTGCAGTGGGCACTGCTCAAGTTGCAAGCAGAGGGGGCTCACGTGATCGTGATTGCCCACATTGGCCGCATCAAATATGGTTCCTGCTTCTTCAGCAGCTGGCAGTGGAGCCCCCAGTTCCCCTGCCTCTCTGTCACAACCATCTGACCCAGGAGGGGGTACTTTGGTGCACCCAGGACTCAAGTCCCTTCACCTTCATGCGTGGCACCTTCTGACATAGACGCTTCACACTTTGGTGTTTCCTTTAGGGTAGCCCATGTCCTCGTGGAGGCCAGAAAGCCTTCCACGAGGACCACGTGTGCTATGAAATGGAAGAGATTTTCCATTTCGGCCACTCTGATGGGTTGGGACCCCTTTTCGTGCCCTGTTTCTCAGATCATGGAATACTTGCTGCATCTCTGTGACCGAGGCCTGAGTTACTCTTCGTTGAAGGTCCACCTTTCAGCCATTTTAACCTACCACATTCCAGTGGAGGGCAAATCTGTTGCTCAGCTGGAGGTTTCCAAAACTTTTCTGAGGGGAATTCTCCACCTGAAATCCCCGATGCGTAACCCTGCTGCACCGTGCGATTTAATTTTATTTTAGAGAAGCTCACTTTGCCTCCTTTTGTACCAGCCACAAGTTGCGACATGCGCTATCTGTCTTGGAAAGCGTTCTTTTTAATTGCTGTCACTTCTGTGCACGAAGGATTTCCGAGCTTCAGGCCCTGGTGTGTTAAGAGCCTTATTTACTTTTCCAGAGAGACCAAGTGTGTCTGCATACGAATCCGAAGTTCTTGCCAAAAGTGGTTTCTGAGTTTACATTGAATCAGACCATTCAACTACCAGTTTATTACCCTGAATACTCTAATCAGGGGGAGGCAATTCTACACATTCTAGATGTTCACAGAATTTTGCATTACTATACGAATTGGACGAAGTTAGTCCGTAAAACGGATCAGCTTTTTGTTTCCTTTGCACCCAAGAGAGAGGGTGTTGCTGTTTCCAAGCAGTGTTTGTCTAAATGGTTCTCTGTTACCAGAAGTACAACAAACCCTTGCCGGGGGAAGTGAAAGGGCATTCTTCCAGAGGCATGGGTGCATCTGCTGCTTGTTTTAAAAATGTGTCTGCCGTGGTCATTTGTGCACCAGCCACTTGGAGCTCCATCCACACCTTTACAAAGCACTACAGTCTGGACATTACCTCTAGATGCAGGGCTGGCTTTGGACTAGCTGTCCTTCCGGGCCTCCTTTCTTAACTCCCTGCGTCTCTGCAGAGCTTACCTACCTCCCATGCTTCAGACTTGTCTGATTTACACTGCTTGGGACTCATTCCCAACGGTTAATATCTACTGCAAGAGCCCTCTCAAAGTAAGATAGTACAGTTACGTAAGAACTTACCGTAACAGTAGATCTTTGAGAGAGGCTCTTGCAGTAGGTAACCTTCCCTCCCACCTTCCCCCAGCTTCTGCTACTGTCTTTCTCTAAACTTTATTTGTCTCGGGGAGCCCACTCTTTTCTCCTGTCACTCTTTCTGAGGTCTCCAGCGGGAGAACTGGAGGGCGGGCTGGGGACCGCCCACTATATAGGGTCAAGCTAACGTCAGTCACGTGATGTCCGTGGGCGGTCCCCCGCCAGACTCCGCTAGCTAAAGTTTTCCATGTGGTCCTGACACCAAGGGGTGCAGTCCTAATGGTTAATACATACTGCAAGAGCCTCTCTCGAAGACCAACTGTTACAGTAAGTTCTTGCATAACAGTACTTTCTGTCAGTATTCGGTTCACATCCACATGACCTCCCCTGTCAAGACTTGCGTTGAATTTCTTTTCCAGTGAGTGGATTGGAGTGTAGTGGGGGCAGAGCCAGAGGACGGCATGGTTGGTTAGTAGGACGAGTCAAGCTTGTAGACTGTTAGGTGACTGAGCATGCTTAGTGGAAGACTACGCAAGTGCGGATGTGAACCGAATACTAGTAGTAGAACTTTGGTTAGAAGTCGCCTTTGTTTGTTTGTTCATTTATGTTTTTTGTCATTGGATTTTTTTTTTTTTACATATTTTTTTTATCCTTTTTCTCTGTTCTTCACATGGACAACATCCTGCCTGTCCTAGTGGTTCCTTGGCCAGTAACAGCACTGGGTGGGTTACTGTTATCCCTAGGTTATCACTCCCCCTACACCCATAGATGTTTCCTTGCCTCCATTTTCTTGATTCGAGGGGTTTTCTTCCAGGCACCAACCTTCAGCACCTTGCAGCGCCCCCATTAGAAGAGTTAGTTAAGTGTGGACGGGGAAAGAGCCTGAGGTCTGAGCACCCCAGCTGAGCAGGTGGGGCTGCTTCATCCTCTGGGAGGGGCCAAGCCATTTTTCAGTTTTCTCCCTTAATCCAAGGGGAGAGGCAGAGGTCTGCGCCTTTGTTAAGATGCACAGCACTTAAGCTATCCCCACCTCATGAGCACTGTTGGACATCCACTGCCTCCTGTGGTAGCCCAGGTGATAGTTTCATAGCAGACAGTACTGATCTACATGCTCAGATGCGTGTCCTGGGTCTCTAATGTTCTTTTCTAGCATACCCTTTAGACATGCACTTAGACTCACTTATAATAGACACCCATCTTAGAACAGACAAATCCGCCTTGCCACCTCCCCCCCTCGCCGGCAATGGGAGCTGCATGCACTGATTTGAACTCTGGTGTTTGAGCTGTAGTAAAGGAGATTTGTATTTTAAGATTTTAGGATATAGCAGACACCCCTTATAATGGGCAAAACCTGTTTACACAAACGTGTCTGCTATAGGATCTACTACAAAATCCTGACATATGTCTGCCCGACACACGATATCCCACCTCGTTTGCCCGACAGTCAACTGCCCGACAATGGAAGCCCCACCCCAATAACTAAAATATAATCACCTCTGCAATGCGCAAACTTCTGTTGTAGGGCAGTTGACTGTCGGGCTTTTACACTTGTCGGGCAGTTGACTCTCAAGATAGTGTGTGTCAGGCAGACACGTCAGTATTTTGTAGGGCTCCCCTGTTGTAAGAGGGTTCCACTGTAATATTTACATACACTAGTTTTGAATGGGTTTCTATTTCTTACATGTCAAGTTCTTATTTTAAATTACAATTTTTTTAAATGTTTTAACCCCCAGTACCTCCACTGTCAGAAGTAGGGCCAATGATTTTCTGTCTTCAATGGAAAAACACATAATTTATCATTTTTAAACCAGCACTTTGGAGTCAGCTTTTCATGACGAAAGTCTATTTTCACCACTTTAACATGCATACACCACCACTTGACACCAGTTTTTTTGGTGCAAAAATCCCAATTCTGAGTCAGTTTTTGAAAATGGAAAATCATTGTCCCAGTACTCATCAATGCATCAACTCAGGTGTTAATATATGTATGCACTTTTAGAGTTGATGCATTGATGGATACTGTCACTTTAAATGTCATTTTATTTAAACCTGCTACCTGTACTTTGGAACCATCCCGCTGATTACGTACTGATGTACAAAACCGGTCAGGATTCCTTTCAACAACGGCCTGCCTGTGGAAATCTGTGGTGGTATGTTTTCAGTTTTTTTTTTTTTTTCAATAAAGCCGATGTTACCCAGCTGAGGAGTGTGGTTATTTGTAGCTGCTTTACTGACTGTTACACCTGCATCCTCGCAAACAGTAGAACTGTATTGTGGCCAGTCAAATGGTGATATACAAATGTAACTTTTTTTATTTCTCTTTAAGCCCCTTCCTGCCTCCAGCTCCTACCTCACTCAGGATCACTAAAGGCACACCCAAATCTACTTAACCCAGAACTCGAACACTTAGTACAAACCTTTAGTTCAATGCTCATCACTGAAAACTAAGTTGTCCCTTTGGATTGTTGGAAAAAGTAGAAACAGTATCACATTGTTGTCTCTGGCATTATGCTGGATTTGTTGATCCCTGCCATCAAGATCCTGTGAAATTGGGGAGTCTGGTATCTGGAGACTGTCATCCAAGCCACCAGACTCTTCTCCCTCGCCCCCCCCCCCCAAAAAAAAATTCTTCATGGCCATGGGAAGCTCCACCTACCTCCTGAACATCAGCAGATGCTGTAAGTGCATTGTTGGCATTGTGGTCATTGGCAACTGTTTTCACTGGCAGACGCTTTGCTCCGCCTCTGAAATAGAGGTATGATGCAGCTACATTGATCCCTAGTGGGGTGGGAAGGGGGCATAATTACAAGATGGCCAACAGAGGGTCTGCCAGCAGTTTTCATAACTGGCAGGCCACGCGAGGACATTGACAGGTTCCATATTAGCTGTGTTGACCATGCTTTCCTCTCTGATTTAGCCTTGCAGGAGGCGGCTGTCCGGTTTGAAGAGCTGAAGGCTTTGAAAGAGATGCGTCAGCTGCAGGAGAGCAAGAAGAATGACAAGAAACCTGTACCCTACAAACATATCAAGGTAGGTTGGGCATAACAATTTGGCAGCAGTGTCCATGTTGGGTAGGAGTAAAAAGTTGGCAATGTCCAGTAACAAGTCCTCAGTTTGCAGCAGTGTCCATGCTGAGGAGTATCAAGTCCCCAGTTTGCAGCAGTGCCCATGTCGTTGGGGAGTATCGAGTCCTCAGTTTGCAGCAGTGTCCATGTTGAGGAGTATCAAGTCCCCAGTTTGCAGCAGTGCCCATATCGTTGGGGAGTATCGAGTCCTCAGTTTGCAGCAGTGTCCATGTTGAGGAGTATCAAGTCCCCAGTTTGCAGCAGTGTCCATGTTGAGGAGTATCAAGTCCCCAGTTTGCAGCAGTGTCCATGTTGAGAAGTATCAAGTCCCCAGTTTGCAGCAGTGTCCATGATCTTACTTCGAGATACAGCTCTTGCAGCAGGTTACACCATTAGGACTGAAGCCGGCAGGCGCCAGGACCCCACGGAAAAATTCTAGCTAGCTATCTTCAGCGGGGACCACCCCCGACGTCGGTCCCGCCTCCGACGTCAGGCGTGGTATATAAGGGGGCGGTCCCGTCAGATTCCCCAGTTCTTTCCCGCCGTCGACTTGCATGCCTCAACCCTCCGGTCTTAGTCTAGCGCACGACGCGTGGTTACAGAGCTTTCCTACGGGAATTTCCTCTTTCTTCGAAGATATTACCGCTGATGTCCTCTCCGACCTCCGGTCATCCATCGAAGTGTGCTTGCGGGAAGCAGATCCCCTTCAAGGACCCCCACACGGCCTGCGTCAGGTGCCTGGGCCCAGACCACGATACCCGGGCCTGCTCTTTCTGCCAAGGGTTCAATAGCCGAACAAGGATCCGGCGTCAGAAGGCTCTTCAGGCGTTCTTGCTGGAGAGAAATTAAGAGCCATGTCCTCCAAAGGGGAATCTTCAAAATCCCACAAGCATGCAGAAAAGAAGAGAAGGGAGAAGGCCCCTTCCCGGTCCCCGACCAGGGCCTCCGAGTCCCGCAGCTCCGGATCAAAGTCCGACCGCTCTCCATCCAGGGCCTCTTCTCTTCCCCCGGCTGCGGTTCCTGCCTCTCGCTCTTCTCAGGCCCTTCCCACCAGGCCGTCGTCGTCCTCCGCCTCCAAGGCCTCGGCGAAGTCCGGGGCGCCACCACCACCATAGGTCGGGTTCCCGCCCTTCGGCACCCGACGTCCGGTCGTCTTCTGTTCCACCCCGCAAGACGTTGGAACTTACTCCTCTGAAGAGGCCGGTAGACCCGACGCCGGCTCGACCTGCGTCGGCCGTCAGTCACTCCTCCTCGGAGCCGTCGTCGGCCGGGAGACCATCGTCGGCTAAGCCTTCCCAGCGGATGTCGGTTGGGGGGCCGACGTCCGTCCTGCCTGAGAAGAGGACTCCTGCGCCTCTGACCGTCGTCGGGCAGGAGTCGCTGATGGAGGAAGACCTGACGCAGCCCGAGGACCAGACGGGCGACCCCGGCCTCGTGCAGTCTCCCAGGGCTCCCTCGCCGCCGCCCGAGGCTCCTGTGGAGCCGTCGCCGGGACCCGACGACCGCCGTCCGGCGCCTGGGCCGTCGGGACTTTCTTTAGCGGAAGTGAAGGACCTCTTCACGTATTGGTGGGACACCATTAAGAGGGATGCGGTGCTCACTACTCTTCCTCCTCCTCCACCGGCTCCGGCCCCCTTCACCTCCGGGGTCGGCAGGCCACTTAACTTCCCCAGGAGCCCAGATCCTCTCCCAGGGGACGGTCAGAAAAGAGGAGACCTCCGTCAAGATCTTCTTCTGGATCACCCAGCCCCAAGAGGTCCAGGGGACACCGACATTCGCCGTCGACGGAGGACACTGGATCAGTTTACACCTCCTCTAGATCCCCATCTCCTTTCTCCATCCCTTCTCCGGACCCACGTGAGATGCCAAGGTCTCCTCCGGATGACCCCTCGTTCATGGATGATATGCGTCATATCCAGGAGAACATGGGGTGGAATGCGGAAGAATTAGACCCCGAAAGGTTACGCCTTGCCAAGTATCTTCGGCAAAAGGACCCCAAGCCTGTGGTGGTGCCACCCTTGGTGGACACTTTCGTGGACGTCACCAAGGCTGCGTGGAAAAGCGTCCACACTCGCTCCCGGCGGTGCCGAAGAAAGCTGACCGTCTATACAAGGCTCCTAAGGAGGACCAGTATCTGACGCAGCAGCCTCAGGCCGACTCTCTGGTCATCACAGCCTCACATGACCGGTCACAGAGGCCGCAGCATCTGAGCACCCTGCCACCGGATCCAGAATCCAAGCAATTGGACTCTCTGGGCAGGCGCACGTATGCTTCCGCTACCTGCGCCATCAGATCCTTAAATTACTTGACCCACATGGTTCAGTTTCAGAACGCTCTGTGGGAACAGGGTCTGGGAGGTAGCTGAGAAACTACCCAAAGGTGAGCAGAAGGAGGAGATGCTCCAGCTCCTCCGCACGGGTTCAGACGTGGGGACCCAAGTGCTTCGAGCCACGTACGATTCCGCGGACTCATCGGCCCGAGCAGCAGCTTCCGGCGTTTGCCTCCGGAGACACTCCTGGCCTCGTGTCTCCGGCTTTACCCCGGACGTCCAGAAGAACATTATGGACACCCCTTTCGAGGGAGATGTTTTAGTTGGTAATCCTTCTGAGAAGATTATTGCAAACTTCAAGAGGCCAGGAAGGCGGTGAGAGTCGGTCCAGGCCATGTGCCGACCTCTAGGCTTGGTTCCTTTCGTAGGAACCAAAGCCGTTTTCATGGGCGGACACAGAGGCAGCAGCCCCGCTCCGCTACACACCAGAGGGGCTCTGGTTTCCGTAGAACCCAGGGTAAACAGCCCGCTAGCCGAGGTCAGCGCCCCCTAGGCCGACCCAGCCAGCGGGCCCATCTGCCGCCACAGCCTGACTCCTTTCCGGCCCCCGCCCCTCAGGATCAACGGGAAATTATGGTCGGGGGTCGCATTGCGAACTTCCTGCCGGGATGGCAGGCTATCACCACCGACAGGTGGGTTCTGCAGTTGGTCAGTCTTGGCCACTTTATAGAGTTCGCAGAAAGGCCACCCTCGAGGCCTCCTCTGCTCTCCCGGTATCCGGGTCAGCACAGAAACTTAATTTGGCAAGAGGTACTCGCGCTCCTAAAAAAGGGGGCGATAGAGTACGTCCCGGGGAACCAGAGAGGACAGGGATATTATTCTCACTTCTTCCTGGTTCCCAAGAAATCAGGGGACCTCCGTCCAATTCTGGACCTCAGCGACCTCAACATGTCGGTCGCCTACAAAAGATTCCGCATGGTGACTCTTCCGGGCCTTATTCCCATGCTGAAACAAGACGTCTTTCTAGCGTCCCTAGACATGCAGGACGCGTACCTGCATATCCTCATAGCTCAGGCACACCAGAGGTTCCTGCGCTTCGAGTTCCTCGGCCACCATTTTCAGTTCCGAGCTCTTCCGTTCGGACTGTCATCTGCACCAAGGGTCTTTTCGAAGTGCATGGTAGTCATGGCAGCATCTCTAAGGAGACAGGGCCACTATGTGTTCCCGTACCTCGACGACTGGCTTCTCATGGCCGCCTCCAGAGAGGCGTTGTTGCTTGCGGTCCAGAGCACTCAAGACTTGTTCCAGTCTTTGGGCATTCTCATAAATTACGAGAAGTCTCTCTTGGTACCGTGCAGAAACTGCAATTTATAGGCGAGTTCTGACACTGTCCAGGGAAGAGCTTTTCTTCCGGGCGACAGAGCGAACGCATCAGGTCCCTCATAAGGGATTTGTCATCGAACAAGATCGTACCTGCCAGGTCGGTCCTTTGCCTGCTCGGACACATGGCTGCGGCCATTCCTACGGTCCCTCTCGCACGGCTCCACATGCGGGTAACCCAGTGGATGCTCAAGGTGCAATGGGACCAAAGGCAAGACCACTTGCAGCATCCGGTCAGGATCACGAAATCTGTGATCCGCGACTGGCAGTGGTGGCTAGCCCCCGGGTCGCTTTCAAAGGGCGTCCCGTTTGTAGCGCCGTCCCCGGAGGTAACCCTCACCACGGACGCTTCAGGTCTCGGGTGGGGGGCACACCTGGACGGGGTGAAGTCTCAGGGTTCATGGACCCCGTTGGAAGCTCATCTCCATATCAGTGTTCTAGAGATGAAGGCGGTCCTCTACGCCCTGCAGGCTTTTCAGTCGATAATCCCACCATGCACTCTCCTGCTTCAGACAGACAACACAGCGGTGATGTATTACCTCAACAAACAAGGAGGCGCACACTCTTGCCCCCTTTGCAGGGAGGCCATGAGGGTGTGGGATTGGGTAATCGGTCACGGCGCAAATCTGATCACTGTGCACGTTCCCGGGGTGGACAACACGATTGCAGATGGCCTGAGTCGCTCCCAGGCCAGAGTCCACGAGTGGGAACTTCTTCAGGAGGTGGCAGAGGATCTGTTCCTTCGATGGGGAATTCCAGAGCTAGACTTGTTCGCATCCCCATCCAACGCAAAACTGCCCAATTTCTGCTCGCTAGATCCAGGGCCTGGTGTTTTCTGGCGAGACGCGTTGTCCCTCTCCTGGGCGAACAGATTCCTCTATGCTTTCCCTCCCTTCCCGTTGATCCAAAGAGTTCTTCTCAAGCTGCGTAGGGAGCATGCACAAATGATTCCGGTGGCCCCATTCTGGCCCAGACAGATCTGGTTCCCCTTGCTGGTACAGCTATCTGGGAACCCCGCTCCCGTTGCCGCTCAGCTCCCACCTACTGTCTCAGGAGAAAGGTTCGTTGCTCCATCCGGATCTGCGTTCTCTGAACCTGCATGCTTGGCTCCTAGAGACATAGCCATCTTGCGTCACGGGGTCTCGCAAGAGGTTGCAGAGGTTCTTTCTGCAGCCAGAAAGCCAGCAACGCATGCGATTATGCCATGAAGTGGCGCTCTTTTGTTTATGGTCACGGGATCGTGATCTTTCCCTTTAGGTTGTCCTGTGGGAGTAATTTTGGATTATCTCCTCTCTCTTTTTCATTCGGGCCTAGCCTACTCCTCTATTAAGGTGCACCTTTGTGCTATTTCTGCCTACCACCTTCCGGTGGGACATAGTACTGTTGCTCAATTAGACGCCTCTCGGGAATTTCTTAGAGGGGTGTTACACCTTAGGCCTCCCATTAGGGACCCGGTGCCTCCATGGGATCTGCTCTTTGTCCTGGAACAGCTCACACTCCCTCCCTTTGAACCTGCCGCGGATTGCGAGCTACGTTTTCTGTCGTGGAAGACGTTATTTTTAGTTGCTGTTACTTCAGCTAGAAGGATTTCTGAGCTTCACGCTCTCATGTGCAAAGAGCCTTATTTAGTTTTCCACCGGGACAGAGTATCCCTGAGGACGAACCCTAAGTTTCTGCCTAAGTTGGTTTCGCACTCACTCTAAACCAGGATATTGACCTTCCGGTCTATTTCCCGAGTTATTCTAATAGAGGAGAGGCTTTGCTCCACACCCTGGATGTTCACCGCAGCCTGAGGTATTACCTCAACAGAACTAAACCCTCTCGTAGTTCTGACCAGCTTTTGGTTTCCTTCTCTCAGAGGATGATAGGCCAATCAGTATCCAAACAGACCCTGTCTCGCTGGCTCTTTCAGTGTATTTCATACTGTTACGATATTAAACAGAAGCCCTTCCCGGGTTCTATCTGGGGTCATTCTACCAGGGGTATGGCTACTTCCTTTGCAGCACTTAAAAACGTCTCCATCTCTGCTGTTTGTGCTGCAGCCACTTGGAGTTCTGTGCATACCTTTATCAGGCATTATAGCTTGGATATCGCCTCTCGGCGGAGAATCGTGATTTCGCCCTAAGCGGTGCTGCAGGGTCTCCTGTCCTAAGTCAGGACCTGGAAGGTTTTTTCTTACATTTTACCTCCTCCCGGATCTTCTGGCAGCGTTACTGCTTGGGAATCAGTCCTAATGGTGTAACCTGCTGCAAGAGCTGTATCTCGAAGTAAGATAGTACAGTTACGTAAGAACTTACCGTAACAGTAGATCTTCGAGAACAGCTCTTGCAGCAGGTACCTTCCCGCCCACCTTCCCCCTTGGAGGAGGCATGGTTCTGCTCCCTCTTTTATTGGGATTTCCTCCCTTATTGTCTTCTGACGGTGGATCCTCGGTCTCCTCTTCTGATGTCATCCTGCGGCCGGGAGTCTCCGGCGGGAGAACTAGAATCTGGGCGGGACCGCCTGTACGCCTGACGTCCCGGAGGCGGGACCGGCGTCGGAGCGGTCCCCGCTGAAAGATGGCTAGCTAGAATTTTTCCGTGGGGTCCTGGCGCCTGCCGGCTTCAGTCCTAATGGTGTAACCTGCTGCAAGAGCTGTTCTCGAAGATCTACTGTTACGGTAAGTTCTTGCGTAACTGTACTTTGTTGAGGAGTATCAAGTCCCCAGTTTGCAGCAGTGTCCATGTTATTGAGGAGTATCGAGTCCTCAGTTTGCAGCAGTGTCCATGTTGAGGAGTATCAAGTCCCCAGTTTGCAGCAGTGCCCATATCGTTGGGGAGTATCGAGTCCTCAGTTTGCAGCAGTGTCCATGTTGAGGAGTATCAAGTCCTCAGTTTGCAGCAGTGTCCATGTTGAGGAGTATCAAGTCCCCAGTTTGCAGCAGTGTCCATGTTGAGGAGTATCAAGTCCCCAGTTTGCAGCAGTGTCCATGTTGAGGAGTATCAAGTCCCCAGTTTGCAGCAGTGTCCATGTTGTTTGGGAGTATCAAGTCCCCAGTTTGCAGCAGTGTCCATGTTGTCGGGGAGTATCGAGTCCTCAGTTTGCAGCAGTGTCCATGTTGTTGAGGAGTATCAAGTCCCCAGTTTACAGCAGTGCCCATGTCATTGGGGAGTATCGAGTCCTCAGTTTGCAGCAGTGTCCATGTTGAGGAGTATCAAGTCCCCAGTTTGCAGCAGTGTCCATGTTGAGGAGTATCAAGTCCCCAATTTGCAGCAGTGTCCATGTTGTTGGGGAGTATCGAGTCCTCAGTTTGCAGCAGTGTCCATGTTGAGGAGTATCAAGTCCCCAGTTTGCAGCAGTGTCCATGTTGGGGAGTATCGAGTCCTCAGTTTGCAGCAGTGTCCATGTTGAGGAGTATCAAGTCCCAGTTTGCAGCAGTGTCCATGTTGAGGAGTATCAAGTCCCCAGTTTGCAGCAGTGCCCATATCATTGGGGAGTATCGAGTCCTCAGTTTGCAGCAGTGTCCATGTTGAGGAGTATCGAGTCCTCAGTTTGCAGCAGTGTCCATGTTGGGGAGTATCGAGTCCTCAGTTTGCAGCAGTGTCCATGTTGAGGAGTATCAAGTCCCCAGTTTGCAGCAGTGTCCATGTTGAGGAGTATCAAGTCCCCAGTTTGCAGCAGTGCCCATATCATTGGGGAGTATCGAGTCCTCAGTTTGCAGCAGTGTCCATGTTGAGGAGTATCAAGTCCCCAGTTTGCAGCAGTGTCCATGTTGGGGAGTTACTAGTCCCCTGGTTCAAAGCCCTGGTTCATATCCCACCTGGGCTCCTGGATACTCCCTTAAGGGCCCTGCCTGTCCCCACCCTCTGCAGTCCTGGAGGGACTGGAAGGTGAAGACAGGCTCCCAAGATGCTGGAGGAGGCAGTCCAGGTAAGAACCAGTTTTTTGGGGGGGCATACATTGGGGTGTAACGAGTTCCCAGTTTGCAGCAGTGTCCATGTTGTTGGGGGGTGTATCGAGGCCCCAGTTTGCAGCGCTGTCCATGTTGTTGTGGAGTAACAAGTCCCATTTCCAGCAGTGTCCATGTTGTTGGTGTCTAAAGTCCCCAGTTTGCAGCAGTGTCCTAGTTGCTGTGGTGTAACAAGTCCCCAGTTAGCAGCAGTGTCCATGTTTGTGGAGTGTAGCGAGTCCCCAGTTAGCAGTAGTGTCCACTGAGGTTAGGGAGGTTCATGTTTCTGCTTATTAGCAAAAATAAAATGCAGGAAAGTTTCTATTTAATAAAGCGGAAAAGAAAGACAAACTGAAAAAAGATAATCTGCTTACATAACACAGCATATTTTTAACCTGCAAAAGAGAGAAAAAATGGAACTCCCATGGTATACGTTGGATAGGTAGCTCCAAGTATACATGTTATTTGGTTTACAATATTGGTGTTATTGCCACAGTGCGCTCGTCGCAGTTCCACTCGTGCAAGTGTACAATAACACCAAATCAAATCAAATGCATATGTGAAGCTGGGTCATGAGATATTCTCACATATATGTGTCACAGCATGTGGGAATAAACATCAGATGAGGCAAATTTACAGGTTTAAAACACACTGTGGTGTGATATTTATTTTTCAAAAGTTCGAAAAATAATAAAAACAAAAATATTGCAAAGAAAATCACTACTTAACATCAGTAGTTTCTCCCGTAATACAGTCCTGGATCTTAGAGGTTCTAAGACCCTTTTCATCTGCATTCAACAGCTTGTCTACAGTAGCAGTAACTCTCCTCCTCTTTCAGGGCTGAGCCCCACTGTGCTGTGCTAAACTGAACTCAGTTAAGAGGTTTTTAATATCTTTTTGTTGGGGTCACCTGACTGAGCCATTTTCTATTTACATATCTGGACATGCTGTTTCATGTCTGAACATGTTTCAAAATGGGGGGGGAGGGTGTTTTCTTTCAGGGAACTTCCTGGTTCAGTTAAAGGTACAGTGTATATCTCCACAGATACTGACTATCTATATCTCTGATCCACAGTGAATAAGCACTTTTATAACCTTATACAGTAACAGGTTTATAGTATGAATTTATGAAAATACCTTAAGAATTTTTTCTAACTGTACTAATCATGACATTATTTTTATGATTTCTGAATCCTTTTTCTTTAAAAAGGCTTTACTAACTGCATTCATTCCTATTTAAAATAGCCTTCATGCTTTTTGTACACAGAATGCACTTATGTACTTTATGTAACACCTCTCTGGGTGTTTTGGTATCATTCCAGGGACTGGATGGATGGAAATGGACAAAGAATGAAAAGAGAGAACCTAGTAGGAAGTTTAATAGGAATAGTAAAGAGCTACGCTAGGTGGCCAACCTGGGGGGACAGAGAAAAGCGTTAACTGTTGCTAGGAAATATGAGATAGAAAAGTGGTCCATCAGTCACAGCCAAGGGTGAAGCCTAACTCCGCCACAATATGTAACAAGAGTGTTGGTAAAAATGATAGGATTTTAAAAAATAAAGATAGCTTGGCTAATAACATCAATAACCTTATCAAAAATATGTTGTTAATGTTGTCACAGTGGATTTTTAAGATTACTGTCATCACAGTGGAATACTGAACCAATTAAATTTTACAGTGTTGTTGATATAATTTCTAGTGCAGCACTGACGCCAGCCATTAGTCAAAGAAAAACAGCAAAATCTTCAAAACAACTGCAGATTTAATAGCTGTAACTTGTCTATATCAAGTATACAATAGCCTAACACAAAATCTGCAGTTTATCATCACTTGCAAGTGTCATAACTTACTCGTGGCTCTGCCACTCGTGAGTTATGGTCCTGCCTCCTCACACTTGAAGGTAAATTTCGTATTTTGAGTCGGCCCCTATTTTTAAAATGGGTCTGAAAAGCAAAGAAACTTGATTGGGTAAAACCAGTCAGGTGACCATGCATTAAATAGAGGTTATTCCGTGAGTTGATCACAGATAATCTTTTTTATTTGCTCTGGATTGTTCGTAGTAGTGCTGTCATGCAGCGAATGACAAAGCCACAAGTGCCGGGCTGCATTGTTGGCATCATGAATAAAAAGTTTATTTGATCAACCCATGGAATGTCCTGTGTGTACCATAGGCAGATAGGCTACACTGGTAGTGTTTTAACTGCTCAGCTCATAAAAAAAAAAAAAAAAAAAGTTATTTTGTGTGTTAATTTTTTAATGGCTGTGTAGTTCATTGTACTTTATAGACTAGGGCTTCCGCCCAGCATTGCGGACACTGAATGGTTACCATAGTAACCAGAATTATTGTGGGAACCTTATCATTATTAGGTTGTGGAAGCAGCATGATTTTATAGTGTATGGTAGAACGCTGTTGAGCATGGAAATCCATGCTCCCAACAGTGGTGTTGTGCTTGCCTCAGTGCGTCACGATCTTGTTGTGCTGCACTGGGTACGTCACCAGTGCAGCACAGCAAGATCGAATGCATTCGTGCATGCGTGATTTAGAAGCCACGTCGGCGAGGGAGCTAGTAGCGCTGGAGCGAGCCACAACACGGAAGCCAAGTAAGGCTTGATTTGAAAAAATTCTGCTTCCATTCGCTGTTTTGACATGAATAGACTCCCCATACACTATAAAAGATTGTCTATGGGGAGTCATTCACAAACAAGGATCTTCTCGGATCTCGAGGTATCCTTGGCAATGGACGACCTCATGAGCTTCGCTCTCGAGGTCTAACGTTGCCAAGGATACATCTCGATCGAGAATATCCTTGTTGTAAATGACTCCCCATAGACAATCCTCTGTATTTGTCCTGTTATAGCTAAATTATAACAGTGTGTACTGTACTGGTTCTGATTAGGTGAGGTAAGCAATTGCTAAAGGGCTATAGTAAAAATAACAGCTACAGAGAATATTATTTCCACCGCAGCTGGGATAGCAAGGCAACATAATATTTTTTTTATTTATCAGCTTTGTTCATCAGTCTCATGGTATACATATGTACGAAATAAGGCATGAGAGAGGGGTGTTATACTGTGTTAATGTACTGAGTAGTGGGTTGGAGTCCTACGCTAGAGGACGATGAACTTCAACCACCATGAGGTACACTGACGTAGCGTAATCCCCTCAATGAAATTGCCTTGTTCCACTTATAAAATGAATAGTAATGGTTTTTAGCAGTGTAGTAGTGTTGTAATTTGGTGAAGTATCTTTAAATGGATAGCTTCAGGGCATTAGCACAAGGAAACCTTGAGGAGGGAGGGAGGAGGAGTGATGAAAAGCCATTGATCACATAGGGTCAGTGGGCACATACAATGTATAGGGCCTGCGGGCAGACTGGATGGGCCTGGCAGTCCTTATCTGCTGACAGTTTCTATGTTACTATGTTTTTTTTGTGTGAGCTGCACTGAGACTTGTAGGGTATGGATTTGTGAGTAGGAAGTACTGTATGTGTTTTCAGAGTTGTTGGATGGATTTCCTGCAGTTTGTGATTCTTGAGCATTGTTACTGTTTGGGGTTGGTGTGTTAATGTTCAGGATTGTGATTCTTTTTAGGTGCCAACGGTATAGCTGTTAACACCTATTGTGGTCATACTTACTGTTTTGTGCATGTAGTCCGGTTTAAGGTTACATTCAGCATTCATAATTTGGCTGCATGATGTTAGTGAAAGGGTTTTTAGGGCTTGGCATCGGGTTTGGGGTCTACACAGTCCTGGGTTTGATCTTCTGTATTGCATATTTTTTCTTTCTCATTATGATTTTTGTTGTATGAGAAATTATTAGATGTCATTGCTGCTGTAAGGAACGGTTTCAGCAGAGCTAAATAGCAGACTTTGAGATAATTTATCTTCATTCTACGGTATATTGTAGTCAATTAAATTAGTCTCGGCTGAGACTTGTCAAGGTTTGAATACAATTTGAGTCATCTGTTTCGCAGATTGTGACTTATCCTCTCCACCATAGGAATTGCAACTCACTTACCTGTAGCTCATTGGCACACTTTATGTGTTTGCTTAACAGGCAAATTATCAGTGGGTCAGATTCTGGCTGGGATTTTAACATTTATTTTGTAAGATGCAGACTCACTTAAAAACATAGAAGTTGATGGCAGATAAGGACCGCAAGGCCCACCCAGTCTGCCCTTTTCTTTTTCTACCTTATAAATGTGCCATTGGCCTTTGCTCTGTCAGTGGCCTGTCTATTCATACTCATCTGTATTGCTCCCTTATGCCTATCCCATGCCTGTTTGAAGCCCTGCACTGTATTCATATCCACCACTTCCTGAGGTAGGCCATTTCATCCATCCACCACCCTTTCTGTGAAAAAGAATTTCCTCACATTCCCCCTTAATCAGCCTCCCTCTAGTTTCATGCCGTGTCCTCTTGTCCTGCTATTTTTCTTATATTTAAACATGTTAGACTCTTTCACCTTGTTAATGCCCTTAAGGTGTTTGAATGTTTCAATCATATCACCTCTCTCCCTCCTTTGCTCAAGGGTATACATATTGATCTTAATTAATCTGTCCTCATATGTCTTCTGATCCAGTCCCTGCACCATTTTGGTTGCCCTTCTGTGGACTGCCTCAGTTTGGTTAATGTCCTTTTGAAGGTGTGGCCTCCAGTACTGCACGCAGTACTCCAGATGGGGCCTAACCAGTGTCTTGTAAAGAGTGATTACCGCCCTCTTATGACTTGTGATACCCCTACTAGTGCGCCATAACATCCCACTAGCCTTACCTACTGCTTTAGAGGTCTGCTTGGATGATTTCAGGTCATCGGTGGTGATGATGCCAAAGTCTCTTTCTTCCTTTGTGACTGCCAGCAACTCCCCTCCCAGCCTATAGGTGGCTTCAAGGTTTCTCTCCCCTATGTGCATGATCTTGCACTTCTTTGCATTAAATCCCAGTTGCCACTCTTCTGACCATTTGGCTAGTTTATCCAGATCTCTTCTCATTCTGCCCACCCCATCTGGATCATCTGCTCTGTTGCAGATCTTGGCGTCATCTGCAAACATACAAGCCTTACTTGAATGGCGATTCATGGTAGAGTGGAGCTGGAATAGTAAATTATATGAAAAGTAAATTTAGCTAAAAATGACAGTTTGTGAAGGTAAATCACTTACTGGGATTAGATCCCTAGTCTCATATTTTGCAGGTTGTGACAAGCTCTACCTAATAGGAAAATGAAATCACTTGTAGCTCAGTGGCACACTGAATGTGTGTTTGTTTAGCAGGCAAAGGATCAGTGGTTTAAAATCGGGCAGAACTGTTTAGCTTTTGCCTTGACTATTAGTATTGCTGTTTGAAACCTGTACTTCTTTGTGAATTGTAACATTGTAATCGTCTTTGTCTCTTGACGTGGAACCTTTGTAAAAGAGCTCCTAGCTCAAAGGTTTTTTCCGATGAGTCAAATAAATAAAGACGTAGTCTGAATCCTGACAGGGACTTTCAAACATTTCTTTCAACTTTTTTGTAAGGTGGAAACTCAGTTGAGTAGCAATTCATGGTGTTGTGGAGTTGGAATAATAAGTTCATTCAGCTAAGAACAACAGTTTGTGAAGGTAAATCGCCTGCTGGGATTAGATCTCCAGTTGCCAGTTTTGTAGGTTGTGACGTAACCTGTACACCATAGGAAATGCAGTTCTCTTACCTGTGACTCAGTGTTACACTGAGTGTATGTTCACTTAACGGGTAAAGGATTAGTGGTTTAAATCCTGGTAGGGACTTTTTTTTTTTTTAAGATGGAAATTCAACAGAGTGGGGATTCATGGTAGTGTGGAGTACGAATAGTAGATTCCAGGCTGACTCCGTGGTGCCGAGCAAAAGGGGTTCTCTCAGCACGCTGGCGACCTGGGTTCGCACCCCAAGCCCGGGTACCAAGAGCAGAGACCAGCAGGAAGGGGATTCACAATGGATGCTTCCCTCCGGCGGGGGCCTTGGCACCTGTGGGCAGATTGGGGGACGTGAGGCTTCAATATGCTCCCCGCACATCCCTGCCCGAGGTTGCCTGCAGCTCATGCAAGACTGACAACTGTTGTGGGCAGGACCGAAAACAGGAAAAAGTACTCACCGCCCAGCCGGATGTCGAGTGCTGGCCCTTGCCTCCACGAAGCCCCGGGCAACCCAGTCCAGCCCTGCATCCCTGGGATGCGCAGATGTCCAGCAAGCCCCCCGACGCCAGGTATATGTCGGACTACCCAGGTAAGCTGCACATAGAGGGCTGGTGGAATAGCGGTGGGGATCGGTGGGCATCCGGGACCTTGGCACTCCAAAGAAGTGACCGGACGTGGGTGTCACATGGGGAGGAGCATAAATAGAAAATACAAAAAAAAAAAATAGTAGTAGATTCCAGTCACTTGTTTTGCAGATTGTGACATAACCACTGCATCATAGGAACTGCAGCTCTGTGGCACACTTTGTGTGTTTGCTTAGCAAGCAAAGTATCAGTGGTCAAATCCTAGCAGGGAGTTGGGCATTTTTTTTCAAGTTTGTTTTGTAAGATGGTTCATGGTGGTGTGCAGTTGGAATAGTAAATTATATGAGAAGTAAATTTGGCAAAGAATAGCAATTTGTAAAAGTAAATCACTTGCTGAGATTAGATCCCGATTCCCCTGTTTTGCATCACACGAACTGCAACTCACTTGCTAGCAGCTCAGCGGCACGCTGAATGTGTGTTCTCTTGACATGCAGTGGATCAGTGGTTCAAATTCTGGCAGAAACTGAATTTTTTTTTTTGGATGAGATGGAAACTCACTTGAGTGATGATCCATCGTGCTGTGGAGTTGGAATAGTAAATTATATATGGTAAGTAAATTTAGCTAAGAAAAACAGTTTGTGAAGGTAAATCGCCTACTGGGATTAGATCCCTAGTCCCGTTTTGCAGGCTGTGTGACATACCTCTACACCATAGCAACCGCAGATTACATAGCTGCAGCTCAATGGCACACTGTGTGTTCGTTTAGCAGGCAAAGAATTGGTGGTTCAAATCCTGGCAGAGACTTAACACATTTGTTTACATTTTTTGGTAAACAAAACAAAATGGTAATATTAAATGCACACAGAAAATAGAGTTAAAATCAACATTTTGTATGCATTTATAGGGCTGGTGACGCATTCAGAAGAACTTTAACAAAACCTAATATTTAGAGACAGCCCAGCTTGCATTTCCCATTAGTGCTGCATTCCTCCTCCCCATTATTTATTACTGAGGTCATCTGTATGAAAACAGTATCCTTGCTCTTGAACAGTTTTTCTCTTCTTGCTGCTTTCTCCCTACCTGAAGTCACAGAGCACTGCTTGTGATATTGCAGTTTTTCCAATGGCAACAGACTGTGATGTCACAACAGAGGATTATGATTTGAAGTAGGGAGTAAGCTATAGAGGCAGATGGACTCTGAAGAAACTCTAAGGCATAAAGATCATATATTCATACAAATTTCCATAGTAATAAATAACAGAGAGGAGAAATATATAAAATATAAATGTAATGCAGACAGAATTGTACCTAATTATTATGTTTTTTTAAAGTTGCTTTGAGGCGTCAGTAGGTCTTTAATACAGTTTTGTTTTGTTTTTAAACCACACGCTGACTCAGCTCCTTTTTCTTATAGTTTGTTTTTCAAACAACACGTAGTCTTGCTGTATTCTGACATATGCAGTTAGGTCCTGCCTTTCAACTGCCCCGGAGAACAAAGAGTTAAACTTTCCATGACCAGCTTGGAATGTTCACCACAAGCTCGGCTGAAGCCCCTGTCTGCTGTTTAAACTGCAACCGTCAGATTCTTTACTCCGCCTCACTGAACAGTTGCTCCGGAGATTTCTCCTGCTGCTCGGTTCAAAAAGTCAGTTGAAGTGTCGGTTTTCGGTTGGTTTCTACTGAATTGCTGTTACAGCTTAGTCGGTTCAAGTCTCTGTCTGTGGTACCGTGAGTACTAGATAGGTTTTTTGTTTTGTTTCTGTGTGGAACTTATGAATTGTGGATCAGTTCAGCTGAACCGATCAGTTTGAGGTAAAAAAGCTTGTGCTTAGTTTAGAGTGTGGTAACCGGTCCGTATCGGTTCTTAAAAAAAAAACTGATTTAATTACATTTTTTTTCCAAGACTCGTGACACGGTCCAGAACCGATAGGGGAGTCTTGCCTGGCAGATTGCCGAAAAAAAGGGTACGTTTTTGGTTAGGTTTGGCCATGTCTGAGAAACACAAGGAAAAAAACGGGCCTACTGGGTTTCAGCACTGCAGTGTGTGTGAGCAAGTCTTTGCCAAGGCTGATGCCCACACCACCTGTGTTTATTGTCTGGGGTTTGACCACCTCGATTCAGACTGCCAAATTTGCAAGAATTTTCCCAAATCTACCCTGGAAAGGAGATTAGGTAGACTGAGGGAAAGGGAGGCCGAGAAGTCCGCTGACCCGGATGGCCAGCTCGGTTCGGTTCCAACCGAACCAGAAGGAATGCCTTCTGACCAGGGCAATGCTTCTTCGTGCAAAAGGAGAGCCGATTCCGAGGAATCGGTTCCGTAAAAAAGAAAAAAAGAAAAGACAAATCGACCGGTTCGGACCCAGAATTTCATACTCTGACTGCCGATGAGAGATAGCCAAGCGATAAGGATTGTGTAGTCGCTTAGTTCGATACATGACCGACCGCACCATCTGGCAGGGGCTCGGTTCGGTCGGTTACCCCGGTTCCAGATTATGCTTTGGAAGAATTTTGTGAACCAGAGAAGGGGGAGAGTATAAGGATGAGTATGGTGATAGTGAAAGTCTGGATGTGCCTATTGACCCGGACATCTCCCCAGACAGACCTTTAGGTGTTTCTTCTCGTAGGCTTTCTGAGTCCCCTTCACACTACATGTTTTACAAAAAAGTGGCTGAGACCCTCCAGCTTCCTGTGGAGGAAGCAGTAGAGGATCGGGAAGAGCCTGATTATGTTGAGATGACGGACATCCCGGAGTCCAGGAGACTGTCTATTCCCCTCCACAAATCCTTTGGGAAACAGACACGTACAATTCTTAAGTATCCTAATTCTATACCTCCTGTGGACAGACGAATGGACAAGAGGTGTACTGTCTCAGGCTCAGACACGGAGTTCCTTTTTCAGCAGTGCAGCCCGGTTGGGGTTGTGCAGGCTGCTGCCTGTGATAAGGCAAATATTTCCTTTGGCATCACACCCCCCCAGACAAGAACTCCAGGAAGATTGATGCCATGGCAAAGAAACAATACATGGCAGCATCTTTGGGACTCAGGCAGGCTAACTATGTGGCCTATACAGCCAGATACCAGAAGTCCAGGTGGGACACTGTGCTGGCTCTGGCTAAACAGGCCCCCGACCAGCTTGCCAAGGAGCTGGAGCAGGTGGCTGCAGATGGGATTGAGGCATCAAAAGTACAGTTTCATGCTGCTGTAGACTCCAATGATGTATCAAGAGTCATGGCTATGTTTGTGTCTCTTCGGAGGATGGCTTGGCTCAGATGTACTAGCCTCTCACAGGATACCCAGGCTAAGGCCATGCATTTTTCTGTGATTGGTAATTCTCTGTTTGGGGAGCAGACAGAGAACTACATGAAAAAGATGGATGAGTACAGGACCACTTACAGGAGTGCTCAGGCCAAAGAAAGGCAAGCAACTCCTCAAAGGCAGCAGGGCAGGGGCAGGCCTTTCCAAAGGCCTTTTTACCAAGCTCAGGCCTCCTCTTCTTCCTTTTCACAGAGGGGGTTCTTTAGAGGGAGAGGCAGAAGGGGGATGAGCAGGCCTGCATCCACCCCTCAGCCTAAAGCCCCTGCCAAGCAGACACCCTGATGGGTCTGCCCGGGCCGATTCTCCCATACCAGTAGGGGGCAGGCTGGCTTACTTTGTCCAGCACTGGAAATGTCTTACATCAGACAATTGGGTCCTGGAAGTAGTAAGCCAGGGACTGGTTCTCGGCTTCAAAAAAATTCCCAAGATGAGAACCAGATCTTTTCCACCTGCAAATCTCTGAGACCCTTGCCCTAGAGGCAGAAGTTTCTTTTTTCCTAGCTCTCAGAGCTATAGAGAGGGTTTCCACCCTACACAGGGGCAAAGAATTGTACTCCAGGTACTTCCTAACCCCCAAAAAGACAGGAGAATGGCGGCCCATACTGGACCTAAGATATCTAAACAAACATCTTTTGAAGCCAAAGTTCAAAATGGTAACTCTGGGAATTATCCTTCCCTCTCTAAGGCCAGGGGACTTGCTAGCCTACCTGGGCCTCAAAGATGCCTACTTTCACATTCGCATCAGGTGCTCCCACAGAAAGTACCTCAGGTTCGAGTTGCCCTCAGGCTACTATCAATTCAGAGCAATGCTCTTTGACCTAACATCAGCCCCAAGGGTTTTCACAAGTGCCTGGCAGTAGTAGTTGCTTTCCTAAGAAGAAAAAAGATCTCCATCTTCCCATACTTGAATGACTGGCTCATAGTAGGTCTGTCTCCAGACTGAGTCACGTCACATCTGCAAGTGACCCAGCAAGTGCTCACTTCCTTGGGGATTCCTTCTCAACCTTCTGAAGTCAGTTCTCAAACCAATACAGCTCCTCACCTTCATAGGTGCAGAACTGGATACAGTAAAGGCAAGAGCCTTCCTTCCCCTGGAAAAGGCAAGGACCTTTATGGAACTGGCCTCTTCATTCACCCTTCAGGTGTCTCGACCAGCAAGGCATTTCCTTCAGCTTCTGGGCCACATGGCAGCTTCCACAGCAGTGGTCCAAGGGGCAAGATTCCAGATGAGGGACATTCAGTTCCACTTGAGAGCCTTCTGGTCCCAAAGAAAGGATTCCCATACCAAACTAATCCAACTGACTCGAACTCTGATCCAAGCCTTGCAATGGTGGCAGGATCAGGACAATTTGAGACAAGGTGTTCCATTTGTCGCTCAGTCTCATTCAGTGATACTCACCACAGATGCTTTCCTGCTGGGTTGGGAGCCCAGTTGGGGGATCTTACCACCCAAGGACTGTGGTCACCTCAGGAATCTCTGCTTCAGATCAGTCTCTTGGAACTCAAGGCAGTGTTTCTGGCACTGCGAGCTTTTTCCAAATCTGTACAGAACAAGGTGGTTCAGGTCAGAACAGACACCACCACCACCACCATGTGGTACATCAAGCAAGGAAGCACTCGGTCTACGGCCTTGTGCACAGAAGCAATGAAGTTGTGGTTCCTGGCCTATTCCCTGCAAATCTTTCTGATAGCAGTTCACCTCCCAGGGAAGGACAATGTCCTAGCAGATGCACTGAGCAGAATATCCCAGGGCCATCATGAATGGGCCCTAGATCCTCTAGTTTTGAAAGTGATTTTCTTGAGATGGGGCACACCAGAGACAGATCTTTTTGCAGCCCCAGACAATCCCCAACTTCCTCTCTTTTGTTGCAGACCCCAGACTTGGGCTCAGTCCCCCTGGATGCTCTGATTCTGAACTGGGAAGGGACACTTATGTATGCTTTTCCCCCTTCCCTCTCCTGTTCAAAGTGTTTGTCAAGATAAGGTCACAACCATGCAAAGTGATTCTGATTGCTCCAGATTGGGCCAGGCAGCCATGGTATCCCTTGTCGCTGTCCCTAGCAGTCCATCTTCCCCTGTCTCTTCCCAGGAATTACAACCTGTTGACATCCTCTCAGGGGAGGATTTGGTACCTGAATCTTCAGTCTCTCAATCTCAAGGCTTGGCTCTTGAAAAGTTAGTTTGCAGATCTGCATCTTTCCCAAGGGGTTCCGGATATCCTTAAGTCTTCTCGAAAGCCTTCCACCAGGAAGACTTACAACTCCAAATGGAAAAGATTCAGCATTTGGTGTTCTAAGAAGAATATTTCTCCAGATTCTGCTGAATTGCCTAAGGTTCTGGATTATATGGTCCATCTTAATGGCCTAGGCCTCAGACCAGCTACCCTTAAAGTACACTTGGCAGCTGTTTCTGCTTTCCTGTCAGTAGGCAAGTCTTCCTCTCTGTCATCCCATCCTGTGTTCTGTAAGTTTTTCAAGGGATTGCTTTACACCAATCCTCCCTTTTAGGGATCCTGCTCCTGCTTGGGACCTTAATGTTTGCATTGCTCAGCTAATGCAACCACCCTTTGAGCCTTTGTCCTTAGCAGAGCTTAAGTACTTGACCTGGAAAGTTTTTGGTAGCCATTACTTCTGCCAGACGTATCAGTGAATTGCAAGCCCTGTCAGTGGAATCTGATTTCATCTCTTTTCACAGAGATAAAGTGGTCCTTAGAACTAACAGAAAGTTCTTACCTAAAGTGGTTTCAGATTTCCACCTCAACCAGTCTATATCTCTCCGTTTTCTTCACTGACCATTCCTCCTCTGGAGAGAGGAGGCTACACAGCTTGGCCGTTAAAAGAGCCCTTAGCTACTACATAGAGCGTACCAAGGGTCACAGGTTTGAATCCCTCCAGTTGTTCCTTACGTATGGAGAAGTTGGTAAGGGCAAACCTGCCACTAAGAGATCTATTGCCAGGTGGTTTGTTTCTTCTACACAATTCTGCTATGAAAAACTGGTTAGAACTCCACCCTCAGGCCCGAGGGCTCATTCCACTAGAGGTACAGCTGCTTCCCTGGCTGCTGCCAGGGATATTTCTCTCTTAGAAATTTGTCAAGCAGCCACCTGGAAAACGGTCCACACCTTTACCAAGCATTACTCTTTGGATATCCAGGCTAGGAGTGATGCTCGGTTTGGCACAGCAGTACTTCAGAGCCTATTCCCAAAGTAGGTTCTGCCCCTCCTCCATGGAGGTACTGCTTGGTAGTCTGCAGTAGTCAGAATGCAGCAAGACTTCATGTTGTTTGAAGAAAAAATTACTCACCTTAGTAATTATGTTTCTTCTAATGGAGTCTTGCTGTATTCTGACCTCCCTCCCCTCTCAGAACCCGTTTTTGGGAAGTGGGTGGGCAGGTGCAGTGTTGCACCCTAGAGGTGTCTGTTACATGCCCTTCCTTTATTTGTTTGGGTGTTTTTTGTTATTGTTATCTCTTAATGGGGTTGGTTTTGGGTTTTCTGACTTGTCTTTTTTGGGAATCCAAAACTCCTTGTTGCCAGTTGGCTAGTAAAAATGTTTTACAATTTCCACATAGGATGGTTAGTGAGTTTTTTGCTCGTAAGAATCTGACGGTTGAGTTTCAAAGTGAAACGGACAGAGATCTCAACCAAGCTCGCCCTCAGCACTCTGTCATGCATAGAAAAGTTAACGCTTTGTTCTCCGGGGCAGTTTAAAGGCTGGAGCTAACTGCAATAGTCAGAATACAGCAAGACTACATTAGAAGAAACATAATTACTAAGGTAATTTTTTCTTCCGGCACGTCACACTGTCTCTCTCGGACAGGGACATTTTTGTACGCTTTCTCTCCATTTCCCATTCTTCAGAGGGTTCTCCTCGAGTTTTAGGCAGATTAAACGAGGATGATCCTCATTGCCCCTCTCTGGCCGAGACAAATTTGGTTCCCCCTGCTGCAACAGCTATCGAGAGACCCACCAGTAGCACTTCCAGTGACTCACGACCTCCTGACCCAGGATTGAGGTCGTCTTGTTCATCCGGAGCTCAGGACACTGCTTCTTCATGTGTGGCTCCTGCAGACATAGCGGTTTCCCACTTCTGGGTCTCCTCTCAAGTCGCTCAAGTCGTAAGTAGAGGCTCGAAAACCCTCTACTCTTTCCTCTTGTGCCATGAAGTGGAAACATTTTTCCGTTTGGGCGACTTCCAAGAATTGGAACCCATTTTCTTGTTCTGCTCTGCAAGTCATGGAATATCTCCTCCATCTTTCAGACTCGGGTCTGTCGTATTCTTCCTTGAAGGTCCACCTTTTGGCAGTTTTGTCGTACCATGAGCTGGTGGATGGTAAACCCGTGGCTCAGTTGGAGGTCTCAAAAACCTTTCTGAAAGGGATACTGCATTTGACCCCCCTCCACAGCCATATACCTCCTTGGGATTTGAACTTTGTGTTGGAGAACTATACCCAATTTGAACCAGCGATGAGCTGCGATTTATGTTTCCTCTCTTGGAAGACGTTATTTTTGGTTGCTGTTACTTCAGCTCAAAGGATTTCAGAGCTTCAGGCTGTAGTATGTAAAGAGCCTTATCCTGTTTTCCACAAGGACCGGGCGGTCCTTAGGACAGATCCTAAGTTTTTACCCAAGGTGATGTCGGAAGTTTACTTTCCGTCCTCTGCGAGCAGAGGTGAGGCACTCCTGCACACCATGGATGTACATCGGATCTTTCAGTGTTATACATACCGAGCTAAGGATATCCATAAATGCGATCAGCTTTTTGTTTCCTTTGCCCCCAGGTTGGCGGGCAAAGCTGTTTCGAAGCAGTGCCTTTCTAATTGGTTAGGTAACTGTATCCGTTACTGTTACCAGAAGTACAACAAACCTCTGCCAGGTCCCATCAGAGGTCATTCTACCAGGGGCATGGGTGTTTCCACCACTTTTTTGCAGAACGCTTCCACAGCAGATATTTTCGCTGCAGCAACTGGGAGTTCTGTCCGTACCTTTATCAAACATTATAGTCTGGATAGTGCTTCTAGGCGAAGGGCAGGTTTTGGTCTAGCTGTCTTGCAGGGCCTTCTGTCTTTGGCTGGGTCCATTCTAGTTCCCAGTTTTGTTGGAGTTTGTTTTTTCTCCTTCTCCCTTGTTTCTCTCAGTCTCTCTGTGGAGGGACTGCTTGGGATTCAGTCCTGTATGTAATGACCTACTGAAGGAACCCTCTCGAAGTAAGATAGTACAGTTATGTGGGAACTTACCGTAACATATCTTCGAGATAGGTTCCTTCAGTATGTCGTATATTTCCCTTCCTCCTTCCCCCTTTCATTTTGTACGCAGGGACTCCAAATCCTGTTTACTCCTGCTGTCAGGCCTCTTCCAGGCTCCGGTGGGAGAACTGGAGGGCGGGCATGGGGACCACCCACTATATACGGCCATGCTGACGTGAGTCACGTGACGTCAGGTGGGCGGTCCCCCATCAGGTTTTTGCTGGAAAAGTCTGCCATGCAGCCCAGACGCCAGGTGGCGTTAGTCCTATATGTAATGACCTACTGAAGGAACCTCTCTCGAAGATCTACTGTTATGGTAAGTTCCTACGCAACTGTACTTTTCTGAGGCAGTGAGGCTAGGGAAGCAAATTCATTTATTTATAGAACCCTTTCTTTTAAGCCTATCTTCACAAACTGCTTGTTTCTGTTGTGTAATTTCAAAACTTTATAAGTACATGTCTTTTTTTTTTTTTATCTTGTTTTTGCTGTTTCTCCTGAGTTTAAGCTTTTGTGTTCTCGTACAGGTAAACCGGCCGTTTGGCAAAGTGCAGATCTTCACGGCAGACCTAGCTGAGATACCACGCTGTAACTGTAAGGCCACGGATGAGAACCCTTGCGGTCAGGACTCTGAGTGCATTAACCGCATGCTGATGTACGAGTGCCACCCTGCCGTCTGCCCTGCCGGCGAGAAATGTCAGAATCAGTGCTTCACCAAGCGGCAGTACCCAGAAGTGGAGACCTTTCGTACTGAAGATCGAGGCTGGGGACTGCGCACCAAAGTTGATATCAAGAAGGTAAGTCACAGCAAGGCTTTATTTTGCATTTGTATCCCACCCCACCCAAAAGATTTTTATCCTCCCTGGCAGACCTGGGTGATTGTCAGCCCTGTCCCTTTTCTCAGCAGCCATCCTATACCTCACTCTTAGCCAGAGCTTGTTCCCCGTAGTGGGAGGAGGGCTGTCCACACACACACACTCCCCCCTAGCAGGCATATCAGATTCAGTCCAGGACCAGAGTGGCAGGGTGGACTGCTGAGACAGAGGCAGGGCTTCACAAAGCCCAGTCCCCTAGATTTCCCATTTTCTCCCTAATCCCCTTGCTGTGGAGCGCAAGCCATTGAAGTCCCACAGTGCCCTTCTTTCCTTTGCTGCCCTGCAGACCCATACCGCCACAAGGCCTCCACCTGGTGGCAGTCATTCTCTTCCAGACAGGGTTCATTACCATCTTTCATCCCCTTTTACCCTCCCTACCCAAGGGGCCTGTTGGTCTGTGCCACCCCTGATGCCCTCCAGCATGATTATCCACAGCTTCTCCTAGGGATGCAGAGCTAGACCATGGGCAGAGATGATTTGAGAGACAAGGTTCTAGGAGCTCTTATTTGGAATGGGACATGATAAACTTCATCCAGCCTACATCCCCCCACCATTTTCTCCACAAGATATTAACCTCCTCCCTTTAGGGTGTGGCATACAGCACCGCTCTGGGCTAGTTCACCCACGATGAAACACCAGGGGAGAGGTTCTAGCCTAATCCCCTAGATGATGTGCCATCGTCCTCGACTCCCTCCCGGAATGCACGAGTGGGCACATGCTAGTACAGGGTGGTGCTAGAGGACTAGCTGCTGCAAATTTTAAACCCCTTTTTTTGGGCAGAAAAATGTCTGCAGCAGTAGTAATAAATTTGGGTGATATCCGTAGAAATTCTGGGTAGGTATTCTTTTTTTTTTTTGTTCTTTTTTTTTTTTTTACCTAAAAAATTATTTATAATGAGTTTTATTTCTTAATGTTGAATGAGTTTTTATCTGGTTGGCTGGGTGTCCTGTCAGCATTTCCTGACCCACTCACTTTGTTTCTGATCCATTTGATGAAAATTGCGGAGGTTTAATTATTTTAAAGTTAATGACCGAACCTGCATCTGTGAGCCTTTTTATGTTCCTTCCAGGGGGAGTTTGTTAATGAATATGTCGGAGAAATGATCGATGAAGAGGAGTGCCGGGCCAGAATTAAATATGCACAAGATCACGATATATCAAACTTTTACATGCTCACTTTGGATAAGGTAAGAGATGAAACCATAAAAAAAAATGATGGTTTTCCCTTCATTGTGGTTATATACATTACCCAGCAGCTCCTTGCTTGATTGGCTTCTTTCTAGTATGTCTGATAGGGTACAGGTGGCCAGAGTTCTACCCAGTGCTCCAAGTGAAAACTCCTTGACTTTTTGTGTATGGAGTTTTGGAGTCCCCCAAGTCATCTCTGTGAGGGATTGCTCATGTCTGGACTATTCTTCTCTCCACACTTAATCATCCTTAATTGATGGTCTCCCATCCTGACCTCTAAACATTGTCAGTGCAGTACTCTGTCTCTTCCAGGGTCTGCATCTCCAATCATCAGAATCAACTCCTACCCCTCACTGAGAGGAGAGTTAGAGGCGCTGCAACAATTGTTTACACAGTGACCTCTCCCTCTTCAAAGCTAGGGACAAGTGCTAGACTAACTTTTAAGCATCATCCAACTTACAGTTTGCTTTCCTACCGTAATCTCAGGAACCAGTGTAAAAAGGCCACCTGTGTGGCCAAGGGCCTTTACTTTAAAGAGTAGATGATGGCTTCTGCCAGGAACAAAGCTTTTGGAGGCATATTAAAGGCCTTCTCAGTGGTCCATCCAAGAAGACACTAAATGACATGATCATCAGTGGGGTCAGTTGCAGTAACACTGAAACCAATTGCCAGTGCCTTCAACTCCCTGTTCTCTGACTTCTTCACCTACTTTCTGTACCCATCCCCTGCCCCACCAACAACCTGTGGACACGCTCCCCCCCCCCACCACCACCACCACCCTAAATTTCTTCTTTTTAAAAGTGGTCACTACTGGGGTGGTCAGGTTACTCACCTCCCTCCCTCAGGCTGCCAGCCCTGGTCCTGATCTAGTCATACCCATATTGCTTCTCCTGGGTGCATGTGTTTTCCATAACCTGTGTTTTCATCTGTCTTTCACGTCTGGGGTGGTGCCAGCTGCTTGAAAAATTGCCAGTCATCCCTGTGCCAAAAAAAGGTGACTGTACACTCATCTCACAGTATTGTCCCATCACTATCCTTCCAGCACTTGACAAGCTCCTTAAAAGATAGTCGGTGTTCGGCCCGGTGGCGGTGAGGGTTGAGGCGCTGGACGCCACACCTCGCTCTGCTCCGGCAACCCGGGTTCGGGACCGAGCCTGGGTCGGCAGGGGAGGACTAGGATTGAGCATCCAACGATAGCTGTCCTAGTCCTGGGGAGAAGGGGTGGATGCATACCACGCTCTGCTGGTCCATGGGGACACCCGGAGGTACTGCAGCTGTGCGGGTGCCAGTGGGGGGAAGCAAGGCAGACGTCTGCATGCCAGTGCGCTGACGTCCCTGCACGTCCGTGCTTCCGTTGGGGAGATAAGTGGGGAAAAAGGCAGCACAGGTCCACAGCAACGATGGCGCGGTTTCACGGGATGCGATGCCGGAAGGCATGTGCGCGGGGGCTTTTGCAGGTGTAGTTACGTCTGCCAGCTGGGCATGTGGAGCTTGAGTGCGGCGGTGGAATGGAACAGTGGTGACTGGATGTGAGAGCAGGACTGTGGCTGCAGGTGAAAGTGTTAAATGATTAAAAAAAAAAGATAGTCAATGCTGAATTAATTTCATGACTGCAGAAGTTTAATCTTTTCTTTGGCCTCTTTCTAAATTCTCTCCCAAAAGCATCTTCTGGCCAAATGCTTCTATACACGGACAACGCAGGTTATCTTCTGCGTCACTGTGACCTCCCCACCCGCCCCCTTCAGCTTGCCCTCCAGAGTCTTTTCTCTAAAACTGAAATATTGTTCTCCACCAATAAACTGGTGTTAAATGACAAAAAAAAAAAAAAAGTCTATGGTCTTCACACATCGTCAAAACAAATACAGGGGAGCACCCCACAGTGCATATTTAACTGTCAAAACTCACAGCTAGAACAAGTGACTTCCTTTAAATATCTGGGTGTTACCCTTGACTCCTCACTAAACTATCATGAATATATTCATCATCTTAGCTCTGCCGCAAGTGCCAGAATTGGTCTCCTTTACAGGAACAAACAGTGTATGCCTCCTGCAGCCCTCTATCTAGCGGTTACCTCCTCTGTCCTTTCCCTGTTGGATTCCGGAATCATCTTCTGTGGCACAGCTGACAATACCACACTTCTCAGAATTAAGGTCACCATGAAAAGGGCCTGTCGTCTTGTCACAGGGTGTGATAGGATGACTCGCACCTGTAACCTTTATCGGCTCTCCAACTGGCTCAACTTTGAGGGCTGGCTGAAATACCACACCTGCCTCCTTGCCAGGAAGATTGTCAATGGTCTATCCCCCACCAGGCTTCTTAACCTCATTCAACATGCACCATCTACAAGAAATACTAGAGGCTCAGCCAAAGCCACATTGCTTGTGCCATTCTGCAGAACGTCCTTAGGGCAACGTGCCTTCTACTGTAGGGCTCCACTCTGGCTAAATGATCTGCTCCCTGATACCTCATCTGTCCAGAACCTAGGTCCTTTCATACTCACTCAGAGAGCAGCTACTCACCATCAGTACCTGTGACTGCCCCTGAGCTGTTCACTCGCATAGTCACCCCTCTTTTACTGGTGTGCCAAGCCAAACCTCTGTGCCTTCTGCCCTCCTCTCTCCTCTGATTGATTCTTCTGATGTATTGTGCCTTTATCTTAAGTATCTGTTTTATTGGCTTAGTAAACCTTGTATCATCCCTGAAATTTGAATGTAAGCAATAGTTTAATTTGCTTGAAACCTTTGTGCCATCCTTGAGTCCGGGTTGTTTTACTCTCTGCATTCAGATGAAATACCTTTCAATGTATTGCTTGTTACCTTTGTACCATACTTGACTCTGGACTGTTTTATCCACTGCATTCATTTGTAGTACCTTTCATTGTATTGTCCATTTCTCTTGTTTTATACTTCCATGACGTGGAGCCTTTGCAAAGGAGTCTCTGACTCAAAGGTTTGTAATTCCAATCTCTTAATAAATAAAAGAATCTTCTTACTCCCTCTCAGCAGTTTTCCTCAAAGAGCATAACACATTCACTGCCCTCATGCAGTTATCTAACAGTAAAACTGCGATTGACAAAGGCTGTCTTAACAGGCACCACGTTTATCGACCTGTCCAAATTCTTTGATCTGATTGATCAAGCTTTCATGCAATCCAAATAAGTCAATATTGGTCTTACCCCTCCTGTGCCTCTCGTTGATTCTCTAGCTACTTATCAGGCAGGCAGTTATTTGTCAGATTTTGTGATGCTACCTCGAGTTTAGCCCCTATCAATTGTTGTGTCACTCAGGGCTCCGTTCTAGACCCACTTCTTTTCTCAGTCTTTATCAGTAACCTCCCCGCCGTCCCCACCTTCTGCCCCACAATTGCGTATTCCGACCACAACGCCCTCTATCTACTTCAGCTCTACCCACACTGCCCACATTAATTCCTCACTCAGCCACAATTTTTTCCCTGATTCAGAGCTGTTTTAGCAATAACAAGCTAATCTTCAACATATCTGAAACACAGACCATGCGTTTTGGGTTGAAATCCAGTGTCTAACCTGCCTGATCCCCTGGACATTTACTATGCCAACAACTCTGAATTCTCCCTCATGGAGGCATTTAAATACCTTGGTATTAACCCTGCACGTGGGTCTAAACTTCTCTACCATCACCAAATCCATTAATTCCTGGCTAACTTCCACCTGTCACATTCGCCACTTCTAAAGGCTTGGATACTGTTAACTATCCACATTCTTAACAGTCTAGCTGGAGACAGACGAGTCATTGGAATGTTTTCAAGCTAAGCTCCTCCTACCATCCGTGTGATATGTATTCTCCAGCTCTGCCCTGTTACATCAGATCTTTCTTTCCACTGGAATGGACAGTTCTAGGGACATGGATATGTTATTCATCCACACTGTCTGGCAGGTTCCTTGCCACTTTAAATCTTGCCAGAAGGTCTTCAAGCTGGCTCCTCCCACCCACCCGGTGGTAAAACTCTCGGCTCTGCCCCATGACGCCAGATCTTCCTTACCGCTTGGAAGCTCAGGTTCCCTCCTTAACGCTCTGCATGTAGACTGGATCCTAATTCTTCAGTCCGCCCAAAACTTATTTTAAGATTTTCAAGACTTCGATCAAGTGTCTCCCTCGCGGCTGCGATGGACAAATCGACTCCCGGATTTCGGCGGTGCCCTTGTAGGCAGAAAATGTCCAGGATGGATCTGCACTCCACGGGTGTCTACTGCCTCGGCCTAGACCATGACCCGCTGGCCTGCGAGTTATGCCATTTGTTTTCAGCCAATGTCCTGGAGTACCGCGCTGCCCGGTTACATCTTGGGCGCCCCGAGAAGCGCTACCCACCAGTGAAGTCGAAGGAGGCCCATTGGGCGGTTACCGTGGCAGCTGGCTCGGCTGAGCAACTCGATCAGATGATCACCCTCGAGGAGGAGGCGGCACAGGCCACATTATCCTCTTCCACAGCAGCGGCATTTATCCTGCTCTCTCTGGGTACCTCATATTCAGCTTCTTTCAAGGAGCTTTGCCAATCCCTTTCCACGAAGGGAGAGGGGCCATCGGGACATTCCTCTCTGTCCAAAAAGAAGGACTCAAAAGGTAAGTCCTACCGTTGGCGTTAGTGGGAGCGGAAGAGGTCCCCTTCCCCAGACAGTCGACACTCTACTTCGGTCGAGGTTGCGGCTAAGGCCGCTGGCTTCATGATGTCCGCGTCAGGTCAGCCGGCCGAGACACCCGTCAACGCGGTCGAGATTTTTCTCAACCCGTCTGACGGGCTGTCGACTGGTGAAGCCGACAACCCTTCTTCACCGGTTCCCCCGGTGGAGACCGAGGACCTGCCTGTGCCTCCGGTGCCGCAGTCCCCAGTCAAGGCTTCCGAGCTGAGGGAAGAACAGGTGTCCCCCGCCCCTTCCCAGACCCGTCCTCGGAAACATTGAGGTTCTCAGTCTCGGACATCCTCTCGGTCCAGCCGATCACGCCGACATCGGCGGTCTCGGTCTCGGCACCGAAGTAAGCGGCGCCACGGCTCGTCCTCATCTCTCCTCCTCTGAAGAGAGAGGCTTAGGCTAAATTGCACTGGGACGCTTATGAGGACCTGATGTAGCTGCAGTTACTCCTGTCCAGGAACAAGCCCGATGCCGTCGCCTTCCCGGCCATCAAGAGGCTGTTACCAGTGGCGAAACAACCCTCGCTGTAGGCGAGGTGCCCAAGCCTGGGCCAGTTGTTCGTCGGAAACCAGCTGCCCCACCGATTGTGGTGGAACCTCCGCCTCCACAACCGAAATCAGGGGCGCCGACCAAAGACTCTCGGTCGGGTCAGGGCCTTCCCCATACGTTGTCGATCACCCTCACTCCCGACCGTCCTCGGCAGGTGGAGGGTGGCTTAGGCCCCAGGCAGCTCTTCGCGGACTCCTCGGAGTCCGACAACGACTCCTTCCTGTTCTCCAGGCCAATTGACCTGGAGTCCTCCAGGGGCCAGTCGATGGACGAAAGCCCATCGTCCTTCATGGGTCTGCTTCGGCTCATCTCAGAGTCCATCAGGATGCAGCTCGAGCCCGTATCCAAGTGGGCCAAGTATCCCCTGACGGAGATACTGGACCGAGGGGATTCACCCACAGAGGCCTTTTCGGTGGCTGAAGCCATTGTTGGCCCAGCCTTGGAGCGCTGGCAGCAGCCTGCTTCCTGTCCTGCGCTGTTCATGAGCAGAGGTCCAAAAATCCCTATGTTGAAAATTTGGTGATGGAAGTCCGTAAAATGACTGTGTTACAAGCGTGCATTGAGCTGTTTCCAGGCACCCTTGTAACTTAGCAAATTTGTAATATTTTCACGCCACATTTTCAACACTGGCATTTTTTCACACCTGCTTATGAACAGTACAGCTGTCATTTTTCATATTCTGACCAAAATGTTTTTGAACCTCTGACGCAGAATAGCATTGTCGCTGTGGGAAATCAGTGTTTGGGACAGATTAAGATCGAGCGAGTGAGAGGGGGTAGTGACCGAGCTCAGTTAAGCTCTGTCGGGACTGCTACAGATTTCTTTGTGGGCAGAAAAGGGCCCCAACGCAGGCAGGAGCCCAGTACAAAAGGGCAGCCTGCAGCGCCGGGAGAAACAGAACGAGAGAGGGAGTGAGTGAACTCAAAGGAGCTCTGTCGGGACTGCTGTGGATTTCTTTGTTGGCAGAAAAAGGCGTCAGTGTAGGCAGGGGGCCCAGTACTAAGGGGCAGCCTGCAGCAGTGGGAGAAACAGTACGAGCGAGTGATAGGGGGACTGAGCGAGCTCAACGAAGCTCTTATCAGGACTGCTTCGGATTTCTTTGTGGGCAGAAAAAGGCGCCAATGCAGGCAGGAGCTCAGTACAAAGGGCAGCCTGCAGTGCGGGAGAAGCGGAATGAGCGAGTGAGAGGGGGAGTGAGTGAGCTCAGCGGGCTCTGTTGGGACTGCTGCAGATTTTTTGTAGGCAAAAAGGTGCCAATGGAGCAGGAGGCGCGAGTACAAAGGGCAGCCTGCAGCGCCAGGAGAAGAGAATGAGTGTGTGAGAGAGGGGTGGCGACCTTAATGGAGCTCTGTCAGGACAGCTGTGAACTTTTGTGGCAGAGGCAGAATTTGGGTATTTATCAGTACAAAAGGGCAGCCTGCAGCTCGGAGAAACCGAGCGTAGGGAGTGAGAGAGAGGGAGGAGTGAGCTCAGCGAGCTGTGTCAGGACTGCTGCAGATTTCTTTGTGGGCAGAAAAGGCGCTAATGCAAGCAGGAGCCCAGTACAAAACGGCAGCCTGCAGCATTGGGAGAAACAGAACGAGAGAGCGAGTGAGGGAGGGGGACTGAGCGAACTCAACGGAGCTCTTTCAGGACTGCTGTGGATTTCTTTGTGGGCAGAAAAAGGTGTCAGTGTAGGCAGGGGCCAGTACAAAGGGGCAGCATGCAGCAGTGGGAGAAACAGTACGAGCGAGTGAGTGAGGGGGAGTGAGTGAGCTCAATGGAGCTCTGCCAGAACTTTAGATTTGCCCACCCTCCCACCCAGGGTCCTCTGTGGTCTCATATTACAGCAGGGTCTCTGGGGTGGAGACAAAGCAATGATTGGATACTTTTAGGATTGCTGTAATAATACAGATTAAGTTGTACTGTTTATTTCTCTAACTTAGCTATACTGTTATGATTGCTGTAATAATACATATTTATTCTGTTTATTTCTCTAATTGAGCTGAGTAATACATTTGGTATTGAAGGAGATGAGGCGAGTTGGTTGAAGGATGGAGAGAGTTTGGCGGAGGTACGGCCATGATGATGACAGGCTTAGACTGATGGCACATTACGATAGCTATCAGTCAGAAATCACCTGTAAGAAGGCAGAAATCCTGTCAAGGGAGATTTCTGCTGCACAGAATCGACTGGCTCTGGACTTTGACAGATTGTGCAATCCAATCTGTCTCCAGCCCAGAGAAGCTTTTTCTCAGCTAAGATGCAAGGAGTTTGCTTGATTCTTTGCAGATAAGGTTGCCAGCATCGGGTCTGGCATCGGTTCATCCTCTCCTATGAGTGATTGCAGTGGTCGACGGTAAGTGACTGGCACTCTGTCTGTCTGGTCAGATTTTCACCAACTGGAGTTCAATGACATTGTGAATATCATCCAAACATTGCGTCCAACCAGTTGTAGTTTGGATCCGGGCCCCACACCCCTTTTGGTGGGTTGTGTAGACATTATCTGCCCAATCCTTGCTGACATTGTCTGGGAGTCCTTGGAGAGTACAGTCTTTCCTGACTCCCTCAAGGAAGCAGTTGTTCTACCACTCCTTAAGAAATCCTCCTTGGATCCAGACTGTCTAGCTAAGTACTGACCTATCTCTAACTTGCCATTTGTTGGTAAAGTTATTGAAAAGGTGGTTGCATTGCAGTTGGATGATCATCTTACAACTCACAATGTCTGATACTCTCCAATCCAGTTTTAGGACGAAGCACGGCACTGAGACGGCTCTTGTCCCGGGTATTGAATGACCTCCTAATGGCTAGAGATCGAAAGGCACGTACCATTCTGGTCCTTCTCGATCTCTCTGCTGCAGTTGACACTGCAGACCATGGTGTGCTACTGGAGCGCTTGCTGTTTTTATGTAGACTATCTGGTACAGTCCTAAATTGGTTCCATTCATACCTCACAGGCAGGTCTCAGAGAGTTGCCACTGGAATTCATTCCTCTGGTGCTCACCCACTGCCTTGTGGGGTTCCGCAGGCCTCTATATTAGCCCCCACGTTGTTTGCAGTATGTATGCTGCCATTAGGAGATATCATCGGCGATACAGTCTGAGTTTTCACTGCTATGCAGATGATATTTTAGCAAGGCATTTGATACAGTCCCACACACAAGATTAATACACAAGTTAGCCAGCCTTGGAGTCAGTCCCAAGGTGGTAGCCTGGATAAAAAATTGGCTAGACAACAGGACGCAAAGGGTAGTAGTAAATGGAGTACACAGTGAAGAAAGGAGGGTTACTAGCGGGGGTACCACAGGGTTCAGTACTGGGACCAGTCATTTTTAATGTCTTTATAAGTGACATTGCAGAGGAACTGGAAGGAAAAGTATGTCTCTTTGCAGACGACACAAAGATCTGCAACAGGGTTGATACACAAGATGGAGTGGAATGATGAGAAGGGACTTGGCAAGATTGGATGAATGGTCAAATGTATGGCAGCTCAAATTCAATGCAAAGAAGTGCAAGGTAATGCACATGGGAAACAAAAACCCAGGGAAAGAGTACACAATTGGGGTGAGATACTGACAACAGTAAAAATGGAAAGGGACCTGGGGGTAGTTATATCAGATGATCTAAAAGTGGGCAAGCAATGTGAGAAGGCAGTAAGGAAGGCTGGGGGATACTGGGATATATAGGAAGAGGCATCACTAGTAGAAAACAGGAAGTAGTTCTCCCTCTGTACAGACAGTTGGTGAGACCCCATCTAGAGTACTGTGTGCAGTTCTGGAGACCCCATCTTCGCAAAGACATAGACAGAGTGGAGGCTGCCCAGAGGAGGGCAACCAAAATGGTGCAGGGTCTGCACCAGAAGACATGCAAAGAAAGACTAAAGGAGCTTAATATGTATACCCTTGAGGAAAGAAGGGAGAGGGGGGACATGATAGAAACTTTCAAGTACCTCAAGGGAGTCAACAACGTCCAAGAGGGTAGCATCTTTCAGAAAAGAGATATGCAAGAACAAGGGGCACAATTTGAAGATAGAAGGGGATAGCTCAGAGGTAATGTGAGGAAGTATTTTTTCACAAAGAGGGTTGTGGATGCATGGAACAGCCTCCCTGAGGGGGTCATGGAGTCAAGAACAGTGGGGGAATTCAAGAATGCATGTGACAGACGTAAGGCAGTCCTAGTGGGGGGTAGGAGGAAGTAAGCTGTTGGTTAACTAGGATCTGCAGCTTATATGTTACGTAGGAAAATGGGCAGACTAGGTGGGCCAAGCGGTCCTCATCTGCCGTCAAATTCTATGCTTCTATACTTAACTGTATATGTCCTTTCTGCCCGGTCAGAATGATGCAGTTTCCGTGCTGAATAGTTGCCTTGCCGAGATCAGATCTTGGATGAGTTCCAGCTGGTTGAGACTGAATCCAGATAAGACTGAAGTGTTGGTTGTGGACCCAGGTCGTCCGAGGGTGGGTTTGGGGGTTGGACAACCATCAGGCTTATTACTTGGTGGTGGACCACTCACTACCTCAGACCAGGTGCGTAACCTGGGCATTATTTGTGACGATGGCCTCACCCTAAAATCTCAGGTGTCAGCTGTCGTCAAGTCCTCTTTTTCATCTGAGGAGTATTGCCCAGGTGAAACATCTGGTTCCCTCGGATGATCTTCCAACATTGGTTAATGCCTTTGTTACGACCCATCTTGACTACTGCAGTTCCCTCTACCTAGGGCTTCCAGGGGTTGATATCCGCTGCCTGCAGCTGGTGCAGAACTCAGCGGCCAGGCTTTTGACTGGGACATCTAGGACCAGTCATATTACGCCTGTGTTCCGCAAGCTGCACTGGCTGCCTGTTCAGTGGCGGATCACCTTTAAGGTTGGCTTGCTAACCTTCAAAGCCCTACTTGATCAGGGACCCGGCTACCTGCAAGATCTCCTGGCACTTTACAGCCTCCTCCGTCCTCTCCGTTCCACCGACGAGGGATTGCTAGGATACAATTAAAGATGACTGGGTCTCAAGCTTTTGCATTTTCAGCTCCAGCCCTGTGGAATTCTCTACCTCGTCAGTTGAGAGAATGCCCGACTGTCAGTAGATTTAAAATCGAGCTTAAAGCTTATTTATTTGATCTGGCCTTCCCTAATGATGGATAATGTAAATTTTATGTTTTAAATGTTATTTATATCAGCTGTTCTTGTTTTTATGTTAAGCGCCTTGGTTTTTGAAAGGTGCTATAAAAATAAAGTTGAATTGGTAGAAAAAAGCCAAAAAAATTACTGTTTCATGAGCATGCATTGTGCAGTTACTATGCGCGCTTGTAACTTTGCGAATTTGCAATATTTTCACTCCAGATTTTCAACATTGGCATTTTTCCACACCTCCTTATGGAACAGTACAGCTGTCATTTTTCACATCCTAGCCGAAATGCGTTTCGCACTTCCGGCGCAGAATAGTGTGGTCGCTGTGGGAAATCAGTGTTGGGGACACATTAAAAAAAACCATAGTGACACTGTTCATGAGCAGAGGTCCTGAAATGCCTATGTTGAAAATTTCGTGATGAAAGTCCATAAAATGACTGTTACGAGCGTGCAATGTGCAGTTTCCACGCACCCTTGTAAATTCGCAAATTGGTAATATTTTCACGCCAGATTTTCAACACTGGCATTTTTTCACACCTCCTTATGAACAGTACTGCTGTCATTTTTCACATCCTGGCCAAAATGCGTTTTCGTGCTTCCAGCGCAGAATAGTGCAGTCGCTTTGGGAAATCAGTGTTTGGGACAGATTAGGATTGAGCGAGTGATAGAGGGGGGAGTGACTGAGCTCTGTCAGGACTGCTGCGGTTTTCTTTGTGGGCAGAAAAAGGCGCCAACGCAGGAAAGAGCCCAGTACAAAAGGGCAGCCTGCAGCACCAGGAGAAACTGAACGAACGAGCGAGTGAGGGAGGGGGAGTGAACGAGCTCAACAGCGCTCTGTTGGGACTGCTGCAGATTTCTTTGTGGGCAGAAAAAAGGCACCAACGGGGGCAGGAGCCCAGTACAAAAGGGCAGCCTACAGCGCCAGGAGAAACGGAATGCGTGAGTGAGAGAGGGGGAGTGAGCAACCTCAACGGAGCTCTGTTGGGACAGCTGTGAACTTCTGTGTGGGCAGAAAAAGGCACCAACGCAGGCAGGGGCCCAGTACTAAAGGGCAGCCTGCAGTGCCGGGAGAAACAGAACGAGCGAGTGAGGGAGGGGGAGTGAGCGAGCTCAGTGGAGCTGTGTTGGGACTGCTGCAGATTTCTTTGTGGGCAGAAAATGGTACCAACACAGGCAGGAGCCCAGTACAAAAGGGCAACCTGCAGCTCCGGGAGAAACGGAATGAGCAAGTCAAAGAGGGGTAGTGAGCAAGCTCAACAGAGCTCTTTTGGGACTGCTGCGCATTTCTTTATGGGCAGAAAAGGTGCCAACGCATGCAGGAACCCAGTACAAAAGAGCAGCCTGCAGCGCGGGGAGAAACAGAACGAGTGTGTGAGGGGGGAGTGAGCGAGCGCAACGGAGCTGTGTCGGGACTGCTGCGGATTTCTTTGTGGGCAGAAAAAGGCGCCAATGCAAGCAGGAGCCCAGTACAAAAGGGCAGCCTGCAGCATCGGGAGAAATAGAATGAGCGAGTGAGAGAAGAGGAGTGACCAAGCTCAGTGGAGCTCTGCCGGGACTTTACAGTTGCCCAGGTTCCTCTGTGGTTCTCTATTACAGCAGGGTGTCTGGAGTTGAGACAAAGCAATGATTGGATACTTCAGGATTGCTGTAATAATTCAGATTTACTTCTTCTGTTTCTTTCTTTAACTGAGCTAAGTACTGCGCTATACTGTTATGATTGCTGTAATAATACATATTTATTTGTTCTGTTTATTTCTCTAACTGAGCTGAGTAATACTTGGAGTGCCATAGAATTTCTAACTGGGCTAAGTGAAACTATATGAGAGCCGAGTACAAAAAGTATGGTAGCTGAGGGGTGAAAAATGAACAAGGAGGCTTTAGGATTGCTACAGTAATACAGTATCTAACGGATGACATTTGAGCCTGACTTACCCCCCCCCCCCATTCGGCAAGGGGTCAGTGGGGGGACCAGTGTGGGAGGGGAGATAGGAATTTGAGTACATAGGGGCCTAACAGTTGTAGTAGGGTACAGAACCTGGGAGTAAGAGCTTGTAACATAAGATGAGGACCAAAATGGGGCAGATGCCACATGTCAATAGGGTGGCCATCTTTGGAAGGGTGGAGGGGTGTACAGGGTATGGGTGTGCCATGATCCTGGACTGGGCTGGGAGGATGGGGGGGTGTATGGTCTGTAGATGACTAGCTAGTTTGAGGGAGGAACTGTGGAGGTTAGGGAGGAGTGTAAGTGGCAGGGCAGATGAGTATGGTAGGCATCCTGGGGGGGGGAATAGGTGATGGCAAAGGAGGACGGAGGAACAATAACTAGGGACTGAAACCGACCCCAGTGTCAGAGGCACTAGCAGAAAAGAGAGGAGAAGGGAGGGGTTGCCAGAGGCGAGGCGGGACTGCCTCCTGATTGGGGGGAGACCACAAGGAGTAGCAGGGGAGAGAGCAGATGGCTGCGGGTAGGGAGGCACCAGGGGTGGCATGGAGGGGAACAAGTAGGAGGGGGGAACTGAGAGGGGAAGAGATGTAGGACAGTTATTAACTACAAATAGGTTTGAACCTCTGCTATGGGACAGAGAGGGGGAGCAGGAACATACTGAAGTGGGAGAACAAGCCGGGCATGAGAGGGATGGCAACAGGTAGGAGAAGAGATAGCAAGGACAGAAGGGTAGAAGGGGACTAGTAAGGAAGGAGATGGTGGTGACTGAAGGAGAGAAGGCTAAGGGAAGTGGGAAGGATGGGAGGGGCATCACTATCTGGGTAGAAGGGAGTGGGGGCTCTAAATCAACAACAGTAGGGATAGTAGAGGGGTTGGAAATCAGTAGGGGAGGAGGGGAGGTCGACATGGGAAGCCCAGTAGGAAGTAGTCAGGCTGGGAAGGGGTTCAAGGGGGATGGGGGGAATAAAGCAGAGATAAGGGGTGAGGCGGAAGTAGGGGGTACAGATATAGAGGTCACAGAGGGTGCAGTTGGCAGGGGTAAGGGACAGGGAAGAACGAATACCGAGGTGGTGGAAGGGGCATTAGAAGGGAAAGGGGGTTGCGGTGGGGGTGTACTCGACCTGGGGATTCTATACTGAAATGGGTGAGATGGGGCACATCCATATGTGGATTGAAGCTGTCCCCAGGTTTACTGCAGGAGGGGCAGGGCAGGCACTGCTCAAGCATGCAGCGAGGGGCAGGAAGAAACCTAATTTCTAGGGACATGGATATGTTGTTCATCCACACTTATTGGCAGGTTCCTTGCCACTTTAAATCTTGCCGGAAGGTCTTCAAGCTGGCTCCTCCCACCCACCCGGGTGGTAAAACTCTCGGCTCCGCCCCATGACGCCAGATCTTCCTTACCGCTTGGAAGCTCGGGTTCCCTCCTTAACGCTCTGCGATTAAGACTGGTTCCTAATTCTTGAAAGTTCGAAATCAAAAGTGTTTTGCTAAAAGACTTGGTCTTCTTCTCCTCACGGCTGCGATGGACAAATCGACTCGGTTTCGGAGGTGCCTTGCGGGCAGAAGATGTCTGGAGGACGGATCCGCACTCACGATGCGTCTACTGCCTGGGCATGAGCACGACCACGAGCCTGCGACTTGTGCTCTTCTTTTCGACCTACGTCCTTGAAGACCGTGCTGCCCGATTACAACTGGGCGCCCGAGAGAGAATTCCACGGTGAAATCTAAAGAGGCCGGTTGGCGGTGTCCGGCGCGGCTGGCGGATCAGCTCGAGCAGATGATCGCCCTCGAGAAGGAGGCGGCGCGGGCCGCTTCTACCTCGACCTCGCATTTGTCCCGCTCTCTCTCGGTGCCTCGTACTCTCTGCTTCTTTTAAGGAGCTTTGTCTGACTCTCGTCGAAGGTGAGGTCCAACTATGGGACCTTTTTCCAGGTCCAAAAGAGCAAAGTAAGTCTCTCCGTCGGCGCTCTGGGGGCGGAAAGATCCCCTCCCTTGTCGACAGTCGACTTGGTCGACCCCTCAGCTCGGCCACTGGCTTCACGGTGTCCCGTCAGGTCAGTTGGCCGAGACTCCCAATAGCGTGGTCGAGATTTTCTCGACCCGTTAAGCCAGTTGTCGGCTGGAGAAGCTGAGAATCCCCTCTCCCAGTTCCCCGGTGAGAGTTGAGGATCCGTCGGCTCGTCTGTGCCTCCGGTTCCAGAGCCTTGGTGGGATCGTCGAGCCGAGGGTGCGGTTCCGACACTTCTCCTCGCCTTCCTTGGCCTAATCGAGACTCTCGGTCCTCTGACATCTCGCAGTCCCTACCGATCCCGCCGCCATAGGCAGTCTCGGTCTCGTGTCACGCGTTAAGCGTGCTGCCGCTCTTCCTCGGGCGAGGAGGCGGCGCAGAGTTGCGTCGGAGATCGAGGAACTCATGTTGACAGCTCCTTTTGACCGGGAATAAGCCGACTCAGTTGTCTTCCCGGCCATTAAGTGGCTGTCACGGGCCGCGAAACAACCTCGTTGTAACCCAGAGCCTGTTCCCAGGCGGTTGTTCGGCCAATTCCAGCTACCCACCGATTCTGGTGGAACCTCCGCCTCCACAGCCATTAGTTGGGGCTCCGACCAAAAATTCTCGGTCGGCCTTGGGTTTTCCCCATAGGCTGTCTGTCACCCTCACTCCCGATAAACCTCAGCAGGTGGAGGGTGGCTCAGGCCGAGCAGCTCTTTGAGGACTCTTCGACGGTCGATGATGGTTCCTCCCTCTTCTCCAAGTGCATGGACTTGGAGTCCTCGGGAGGGCAGTCAATGGACGATAGCCCTTACGTCCTTCTTGGGGTTGCTTCGACTCATCACGAGAGTCCACGGGATGAAGCTCGAACCCGTTTCTCATGGGCCAGTATCTCCTCACGGAGATTCTGGACCGAGGGGATTCTCTTACGGAGGCCTTTCTGGTGGCCGAAGCCATAGTGGGTCCGGCCTTGGAACTTTGGCAGCGTCCTGCTTCCTGCCCTGCGCCTTCGTCCAGGATGGCCAGGAAGTATGCGGTCCCTACGGTTCCCTGTCCGTTTTTGGAACACCCTCGGCCGAGGGTTGGTTACCGACAGCGTTTTCCGGCGTGCGGAAGCGCGCGGGATGTAGACAAACCTCCTGACAAGGAATCCAAGAAATTGGATTATGCCGGTGAAAAGTCGCTGCGTCTCTCTCGGCCTACGCCAGGCCAGTTCGGCCGTCCTCATGGCACATTTTTCTCACGCCCTGTTGGGCTCCCTGGATGAGGTTGTCCCTCATCTTCCTGCGGATCTGCAGACTACGGTCAGGCAGGTGCGGGACCAGACAGGGCGGTGGCAAAACAGCAGCTCCAGACTGCGTTAGACATTGGGGACTCATGTGCCAGGTCTGTGGCGGCCGCAGTGGCCATGCATCGTTGGGCTTGGCTGAGGATATCCACCTTTACCTCGGATACCCAGCACAAGTTGGCGGATGTTCCCTTTTTGGGGACTGACCTCTTCGGCCCTGGGGTGGAAGGTCACCTGCAGAGGATCGAGAAGTCCAGTGCTACCTTGGACTCGGTCTCTTCCGCTCAGAAGGACAAAGGCCGTAAGCCACAGCCTAAGTCCTTCCGTCCTTCTGCGCCCGCTGCGCGCCCGGCCCAGCAACGTCAGGGCCAGCAGGCTCGATCTTGGCATCCCAAACCCAAACCCATCGGCTTCCTCCAACAGGAAGCAGGGAGGAAAAGGCCCAGAGTGGTCCCTCGGCCGGTCCTTCCTCCAAGCCTGCCCAGTGGCGGGCTGAGGGGTGTGCCCCCATCCTGTCACCTCACCCCTAGTTCCCCGTGTAGAGATGGCTCAGACACTTCCTTTCCGCCTGGTCCGCTGTTACCACGGACAGGTGGGTACTGGAGGTGGTGGGAAAAGGCCTGCCTCTGGAATTCGAGCAGGTCCCGCCCTTCAGAGCCGTCGCGCCTCGGGGTCTGCAGCCTCACTGGCGGCTCGCCGAGCCGACATCGCTCTCCTCCTCCAAAAGGAGGTGATCACGAAGGTAGAGGACCCCCCTTCAGACCCGGGGTTCGTGTCCAGTTATTTCCTGGTTCCGAAACGGACGGGGGGCTGGCGCCCCATTCTCGACCTACACGACCTGAACAAGTTCCTAAGGTCTCGAACCTTCAGGATGGTCACTCTGGCACAGATAATACCATCTCTGGAACATGGTGTGTGGTTCTGCTCTCTGGACCTACAGGACGAGGTTCTTTCACGTCCCTATCCGTCCGTCACATCGGAGATTCCTCCGCTTTTGAGCGGAGGGATCCCTCTTCGAGTTCGAGCCATGCCCTTGACTTATCTCCAGCTCCAGGGTCTTCACCAAATGCATGGCAGTGGTGACAGCATTCCTACGGTGCCGAGGGTCGGTGTGCCCTTACCTGGACGATTGGCTGATAGCAGCCCCCTCCAGGCAGGGAGGTGGGCGGTCAGAATCTGGCCCTCCAGGTTTGCTCTCAAATTGGCCCTTCTCATCAAGCGAGGCCAGAGTGAACCTCGAGCCGAAGCAGGTGATCCTGTTCATCGGGGCAGAGCTCGACTCTCTTCAAGCCAGAGCACGACTCCCGGCGGACAGGGCCGAGGTTCTTACCTCCTTTGCCCAATCATTTCTGGTTGGGAAATTGCGCCCTGTCTGGGACTTCCTGCGCCTCCTAGGTCTCATAGCAGCCTGTACCAGTGTGGTCCGTTGGGCTCGCTGGCACATGCGCCCCCTTCAGTGGGGACTGGCCAGCCAGTGGTCACGACGCTGCGATCCTTTGGACCAGCTAGTGATAGTGACCCAGGAGATGTGGAACGCTCTCCAGTGGTGGACCGTTCCATTCCATTTGCAGGAGGGCATCCCGTTTGTCCGCCCCGAGCCGACGGTCTCTCTATCGGCCGATGCCTCTCTGATGGGTTAGGGGTGCCCATCTGGGGAACACCGAGTGCACGGCCTCTGGTCCCTGCAGGAGTCGATGCCACATCAACCTGCTGGAGCTCTGGGCGGTCCGCCTAGCTCTCACGCCTTTGCTCCGTTTCTCCGGGGTCAAGTGGTCTGAGTCCAGGCGGACAATACCACGACCATGTGCTACCTAAACCGCCAGAGGCGGGGCGCGCTCCCTGCTTCTATAAAGGAAGCTCTCCGCATTTGGTCACTCGTGCGCAGCCTGGAGGCAGATCTCCTAGCCATTCATGTGGCAGGAGCCTCCAACACCCTGGCCGATGCCCTTAGCCGGATAGGGGCTGCATCTCACAAGTGGTCTGTCCTGCCGGAGGTAGTACAAGATCTGTTCTCCCTCTGGGGCACACCTCAGGTGGACCTGTTTGCCTCCAGGGAGAACACGAAGCTGAGGCTGTTTCATGCCCGCCCCCCTCAGCAGGGCTCGCTGCAGGGGGATGCCTTCTCGAGGCTGTGGACCCCGGGCCTCTTCTACGCCTTTCCCCCATTTCCCTTGATTCACAAGGTGCTTCTCATATCAAGGAGGGACAAGGCGCAGGTGATTCTGATAGCCCCAGACTGGCCCGCCAGTTCTGGTACCCAGATCTCCTCAGCCTCAGCTCCAGGCTCCCAAGGCAGCTTCCAGCTACCCGGACCTGCTTTCAGTCAATCAGGGAAGGTGTTCCATCCGGACCTTCAATCCCTGCCGTGACGGCCTGGTTCCTGGCGGCTAGAGTTCCAGGCCTTGGGTCTTTCCGCGAGGTCCTCAATGTGGTTGAGGCGTCCCGTGAGAGTCGACCAGAAAATGCTCGCCTTCAAATGGAAGATTCTCCATTTGGTGTCAGAGGCGAGGCCTGGACCCTTCCTCCTGTTCTGTGGCAAGCATTTTGGACTATTTATGGTCCCTTTCTAGTCAAGGGCTTAGGTCGGCTGACCTAAAGGTGCACCTGCGGCCATCTCTGCTTACGGTAGCGGGCGGGAAGCGAGTCGATGGCGCAGGAAAGGTGGTCGGGCGCTTTTCCAAGGCCTTGATCACATTTCCCCTCCGGTGCGAGAACCTCCACCTCCGTTGGATCTACTGCTGGTACTGGCAAAGCTCATGGGCAAGCCATTCGAACCAATGCACAGGTGTGAACTCTCTCACCTGTCGTGGAAGACCGCCTTCTTGGTGGCTATCACGTCAGCCAGAAGGATGGGAGAGCTCCAGGCACTTTGCATCGAGTCTCCTTACCTGGTCTTCCACAAGGACAAGGCTGTCCTCGCGCCCCACCGAAATTCCTTCTGAAAGTGGTGTCGGAGTTTCACCTTAACCAGGTGCTGACTCTGCCAGTGTTCTACCCAATCACACTCGGAGGCCGAATAGGCTCCATACTCTGGACCCTAGAAGGCTCGCTTATTATAAGGGCGCATGGCTGAAGATTCGGGAGAGGTTCGCCAACTGTTTGTCACTCACGCTGAAGCCGCATCTGGCAGACCTGCAGCCAAGCGGACGATAGGCAGGTGGGTCACCTCCTGCACAGATCGCTGCTATAAGTTGGCGGGCATGGAGCCTCCCAGAGGATAAGAGCTCATTCTACCCGTCATACTGCTGCATGGTGGCTGCTCAGGGGCGTCCCTATCCAGAAATCTGCAGGGCTGCTACTGGTAGTCAGCACACCTTTATTACCATTACCACATCGACCTTGAGTCACGCCTGGGATGCTGGTTTTGGGGCCTCGGTTCTCAGTCCTTTTTTCCCAAGTAAGTATTGGGGGTGCGCTTGCCTCCCTCCTCCCGGAGCTGCTAGGAGTCTGCCAATAAGTGTGGATGAACAACATATCCATGTCCTAGAAATACAGGTTACTCACCTGTAACAGGAGTTCTAGGAATGGTATATGTTCATCTACATTTCCAACCTCCCGGCCGGCCTTTAACCTGAGCTTCCAGCGGCCAGATCTGGCGCTATGGGAGGCGAGCCGAGAGTTTTACCACCCGGGTGGGTGGGAGGAGCCAGCTTGAAGACCTTCCGGCAAGATTTAAAGCGGCAAGGAACCTGCCAATAAGTGTGGATGAACAACATATACCATTCCTAGAACTCCTGTTACAGGTGAGTAACCTGTATTTACTGTTGCATATGGGTACAAACAACTTTGCGGGGGACACTGTGCAAGTAGTGAGGGAGAGGCTTGAGTACTCGAGCAGGCAGTGTGAGGGGGGTGGGGAAGTCGGTGGCATTCTTGGAGGTACTGCCACTACCAGAGCCCCCCACACACACACACGCACTCACACTCCCCGATAAGCTGCTTAAAAGCCTGAAATTCATTCAAATCAATTCCATTTTCTTACTTGGGGTTCAATGCCAACAAGTGTAAAATCATGTACCTAGGGCATAGGAACCCTGATGCTGGGTATAGGATGGGAGGAGGTACTGATACTCACTAGTCATGAAAGGGTCCTTGAGGTTATTATATCAGAGGACCTCAAGATGGCAGTACAGTGTGACAAGGCTGTGGACAGGGCAAATTGGATTCTGGGGTGCATAAGGAATGGCATCTCCAGTAGGAGAAGGAGAGATGTTGTGCTGCCATTGTATCACTCCCTGGTATACCCCCACTGGAGTACTGTGTCCAGTTTTAGAGTTCACACTTCAGTAAGGACATAAGGTGGAGGTTTTTTAGAGGAGGGCAACTAAAATGGTTCAGAATTTTCACAGGAATCCCTACAAGGAAAGGCTGAAGAATGTCAACATGAACACCTTGCGAGAGAGGAGGGCGAGAGGTGATGTGATCAAGACCTACAAAGTACCTCACAGGGGTAAAGAGGGTACAGTTGGGGAGTTTCCTTCAAATGAGGATCAGCATCCAAACCAAGGGACATACAATGAAGCTTGGGGGGCATTCAGGATAGATGTGAAGAAATATTTCTTTACTGAAAAGGTGGTAGACGCCTTTAACAGACTGCCAGGAGAAGTGGTGGAAGCTAAAATGGTAGGGGGCATGAAGCATGCATGGGATAAACATAGGGGTATATTAGAAAAAGGGGAAGGAGGGGGTCAACGGACATCAGTAGGGCCATGGAAGTGGAGTAGTTTCAAACTCATTGCAGGAAAAATCCATTAAGCAAGCTCATTCACAATGAGGTCTTGATGGATGCAGGCAGAATAAGACATGCAGTACCATATACAGGCAGGAGTTACAAGTAGGTAGAGAACACTTGGCCAGACTAGGTGGGCTGAGCGGTCCTTTTCTGCTGACAAATTCTATGTTTCTGTCCCATCGTGTTAATTCAGGTGCAGTGTTTATTTAAAGTTGGGCCTACCACACATCCAGATGTAAGGTACAGTAAATTACTGAATTAGATGTAGCCCACTTACAGTACAATAAACAGAACCCCAGTACTTCGAGAAGCCTTTACCCTTCATAAGGCTGCTTAAAAAGCTGGGGTTCTATTTCCAGTGTCCACACCAGTATGCTGATCTTAAAATCAACACTGCATCTGAATGAGTACTTGATTCTTGCTCACTCCATTTCTTCCCCACTTTGAAACTTGCTTGTCCTGAGTTACTTTTGGACTGGCAGCGCCTCGCCTGTGTTGGAAGATGACCAGTGAGCGACACTGAAAGACGTCAGACTTCACAGACTGTGAAGGCAGCTGCTCATGGACAGACATAAGGCAATTCTGCTGGGGGGTAGGAGGAAGTAAGCTGTTGATTAACTAGAATCTGCAGCTTATCCATCAGGTCGGGAAATGGGCAGACGAGGTGGGCCAAGCGGTCCTTATCTGCCGTCAGATTTTATGTTTCTCACCCACCATGTTGGCAAGAAGAAGGCTGCAGCTGTGGCCACTGATGACTGTTGGGGTGTGGGGATGGGGGGACCAAAGGGGACAGATATAAGGAGATAAAGTCATCATAAAAATTGAGACCTTCACCAGCTTTCCAAAATGCTTACCAGTAAAAGAATACTCTATGAAGTTTTTCAAATGGCAACACGTTCTGGTGAGCCCTCTGTCTGCCATCTGACACCAGGCATCAACCAGCATAAAACTGCCTAAAGAAGGCAGTGTGGTCATGTGGTTACTGAAATACTGGAGATTACAGATTTATAAGAACAAAAGAATATCACACGGAAGCTGGCACATGTGCCTATAGCAGCTGTCTCCTGCTTCTCAGTAGTTATATTTATACCCTTGCGATACTTGAATGTTTCTATCATATCCCCTCTTTCTCTCCTCTCCTCCAGTGAGTACATATTGAGGTCCCTTAATTTCTCCTCATAAGTCTCGTGTTGCAAGCTCTGTACCATCTCATTCACCTTTCTCTGGACCATCTCCAGCCTCTTAATATCTTTACGAAGGTGCAACCTCCAGAACTGCACACAGTACTCCATGTGAAGCCTGACCATGGTTTTATAAAATGGCATCACTACCTCCCTCCTTATGCTGGTGATAGCCCTGCCTATGCACCCCAGCATTACACTGGCCCTCCCAGCTGCCTTACCACTTTGACATTTTCAGGTCATCTAAAATAAGAACCCCCAGGTCCCTTTCCTTCTTTGTGACTGTCAGCATCCCCCAGCCCCAATCCTGTACCCTTCCCCAGGGTTTATGTGTCCCAGGTGCATAATTTTGCACTTTATTGAATTACACTTCAGTTGCCAGTCCTCAGACCATTTCTCAAGCTTCCCCAGGTCCCTCCTTATTTCCTCCACCCCCTCTGGGGTATCCACTGTGTTACAGATCTTGGTGTCATCTGCAAACAGGCAGACCTTTCCCATCACTCTTTCTGCAATGTCATTAATGAAGACATTGAATAGGACTGGCCCCAGGACCAATCCCTGCAGCACCCCGCTGGTCACCCCCTCTTCCCAGAGTGCGCCCCATTTACCACCACTCTGTCTCCCGTCTCTTACCCAGTTTCTAACCCACTTTACCACCCTTTCCCCCATGCACAGCCTACTCAGCTAGTTTATCAGCTTCCTATGTGGGATGGTGTCAAAGGCTTTGCTTACATCAAGGTAAGCGTTGTCCACTGCCCCACCCTGATTTACTTCCTTTGTCACCCAGTCAAAGAGATCAGCCAGATTTCTCTGACATGATCTCTCCCCACTGTGAATCCATGTTGCCTATGGTCCTGGGCTCCGATGGCTTCTAGATGCTCCACTATCCTTTCTTTAACCAATGTCTCCATGATCGTCCCCACTACTGAAGTGAGGCTGACTGGCCTATAGTTCCCCGCCTCCTCCCTACTGCTGAATTTGTATGCAGGGACCACATGTGCCGCCCTCCAATTCTCTGGTACTACCCCTGTGTTGAATGACACTGTGAACATGGCTGCCAAAGGTACGCTGTTTCTCGTCACAGTTCTTTTAATATCCTTGGGTGTATGCCATCTGGTCCCATCGCTTTGTCCACCTTCAATTTATTCACCTTCTGCAGGATTCTTCTGCCTCTGAATGGACTATTGTCCACCTCTTCATGCCTTTGCAACTGCTGTGGTCCCTGCCTCCCCTCTTCTGTAGATACTGAACAGCAAGACACAGTGGATGTCTGGGCGGAGGCGCACACATGACTTAGTTCTTGAGGCATGGTACTTTCACTTCCAGACACCTAAGCAGCACATATAAGCAATCAACATTTGGCATTGACGAATGCTTGTTTTTACCTCCTTGGCTATCCACTCCTCTGTTTGTGGCTTGGCTGCCCTATGTAATATGTAGGTAATAGTACGCAGTGATATGATGGGAAGGGATCCCAGGTCCATGAAGTCCACCTCCTACCTTATAAGCAGAAAAAAAGGGTGCTGTACAAACAAGTACTAAATTATAGCTTCTTTAGCCCCTTATCTGTTGACACATAGGTCCTTCTGTCCTCCACTATAGCAGGAGGAACCCCGTGATGTGTGGCGGTCCTGCCTCCATTCCTCCTCCCCAGGTGTAACCCCTTCCATTTGGCTGCACTGAATCTTAAGACTCCAAGAGCTTGACCAGTTGCCTAGCTTGTTCAGGTCCTCCTGACGTTTTTCCCCATCCTCAAGGGAGTCTGCCACCCTGGCCAGCTTATTGCCATTCATGAATTTTAACAGCCTGCTGGAGACCCCAGCTTACGGATTGTTGATGAAAATGTTGAAGAGCAGTGGTACTAGCACCAATTTCCGCAGGATGCTGCAGACTACGCCCTCCAGTCGGAGTAGTGCCCGTCAACCACAACCTTTGGATTCCTGCACCCAAGTCCATTGTAATCCATCTTGTGTATGGATCTTTATATTGCACTGATAGACTGTGACCAGAAGCTTATCATGTGTCACATTGGTAAAGGCCATTGCCGAAGTCCTAATGGACTAAGACTACAGCTCTGGCCCTCCCTTGTCATCTCCTTGAAGAGTGTGACCAGGTTGACTTGGCATGATCTCCTCCTCGTAAAGCCGTGCAGTGATTGGGTGAGAACTTTGACCTAACTCAAGTGATCCAATATTTTGTCCTTGATAATGGATTCCAGAACCTTGCCCAGCACTGATGTCAGGCTGACCAGCCTATAGTTGCCCAGATCCGACCTTGCTCCCTTTTTGAGGCGTGGGACCACGTTGACCACTTTCCAGTCCGGCACCAAACCTGTATTGACAGACTCATAAAAGATTAGCAGAAGAAGACCTGCCAGTTGTTCCTTCAACTTAACCGTGATTCTCAGGTGTATCCCATCTGCCCCTTGGGGTTAACATGGCTTGATCTTTACCAGGTAGTCTTCTACCAGGGTGGGCATGATGTTTGCATGTCACATCATGATCATTTAGTAGATGTGAGCAATGTATTGCATGAGACAACAATGTACAGCTGCACTCGAAGATATTGAGAGCTGCCGCACTAACGCCAGTGCTTCGACTCTGGACATCACCCCTCTGATGAAGACTTCTCCAGAGCTGAAGCATGGGGGTTAGTGTGGCAGCTGTTGATGGCTTCTCCAATTGTTTATTTGAAATGAGACTATTTGTCTTAAACGATATACCCTAAGTGCAGCTGGTCCTGTGTTGCACTAAGAGTTACTAGCTTGCACCCCCGATACCCTGTAGCATGTGGTTCCTAGAGTTTGTTTTAATATATTATATGCAAGCACTATGTGAAAGGGGGATTCCAGTGAAAAATGTGATGTTAATTGGGTCAAAAGGTAGGAAAAAACACTTTTTTTGTGCCTTCCTTGCACCCCCCCCCAAAAAAAAAATTCCTTTCCTTCTGGCTGCTCAACATCTGCCAGTCTCATCCTTTGCTGCCCCTTCCTGACTCCCAAGGCTGCTCCCATGTCCTTGTAGAGTCCAGCTTATCCCTTCCAGGGGTTCCCCTCCCTGTGGGAGAGAAGGGGAGTAGCATTGCTTGGGTGTCCTCCGAAGTATGCAGGGCTGCAGGAGGCAGGAATGGTGTGCTGTGGGGACTGTCATGAGGGGGACTAAGCAGCTGTCATCTGGCAGGCCGAGATGGGTGCTAGTTTTGGTTTTCTGAGCTCCTTCCCACACCCCAACTGTGTGCACCGTAGCGACACCCTGGAGGCGGCGCTAGCCAACATAATGGTCACCCATGTTGGGAAGGCGCTGCACACCACCAGGTGTCACACTCCGAGTGGTGCTTTGCAGCACCTGCTCTGGGAGGAGAGCGCCTGCGCAGACACTGTATCACCCTCTTTGTTGGCCTCCACTCCTGATGTTCCGGGCTCAGGGCCCATACCCAGGTCACCAGTGTGTCAAGTGGGCACCTTGGAGCTGGCCTAAATTTATTTTAATGTTATCACCAATATCATTTGAAAAGTTTTTGTTTTTGTCGATCAACTTTGCCACTGAAGGTTTGTATGTAGATCTTATGGTTTTTGAGATATTGTAGCTTGTTTGGCATGTGGTGCTTAATCTCCATGTTCAGTTGCACCATGCCAGGAAATGGAAGTTTTCTGCTGTGCAAGTAGCTAAAGTATTCCAAAATGACTGCAGCAGGTGTTTTTCCAATTTTGTGACTTGTGTTTTTTGTCTCTGCAGGATCGAGTCATCGATGCTGGTCCAAAGAGCAACCACGCCCGTTTCATGAACCATAGCTGCCGGCAGACTGCGAGGCGCGAAATGGATAGCGAGGGATACCGTGTGAATGTCTGTTTGCACTGTGCGACGCCCCAGCTGGTAAGATGGGCTCATGCTTAACCCCTTTCCTGCCAACTGCACACATGTGGGGGTTATTTGCTGTTGCTTCACAACTACAATGTGAAAAATAAATATCTTGAATTTTGGAAGCCAGGTAGCTACTTGGTTGACTAGACCAAAGATTTTAGTTGCCATAAATCTTCTTATGGTTGCCACTTCAGATAATTGTAGAAGTTAGACTGTCATATGGCCATCTAACTTTCTATTGTACCCATCGTTGTGTATCTTTATTGCCCCATTGTCCACTTGCATGCTTACATCTTCATATTATTGTACATCATAGATCAAGGAAGCGTTATCAACCATTCAGAGTGCTCCTTTCCTCTGCGTGTGAGACACTTTTATTCTGTGAAGAGTGTCTTATTTTATTTATTTAGTTTTTGTTAACCGGGTAGGTACACTAGACAGCATAGCTGCCTATTTTCAGGTATGACCCGGGAGATTACAACAAAGGGTATGTAGACAATAGTAGATACCAGAAAACATCATGGGAACAAGTCGAAGTCAGACATAGTACACTTATAACAAATTTTCAGCAATTACAGTAAATTTGCAGGAGTCTATATGTAGTAACAAAACAGAAATATAAGTGCAGATAACTAAGTCATACAACTAGTGAGTAAGTGCTAGAAGAGAGGAAATGGCAAGATTTCCAGGCAGGTTTGAGAGTAGTAGAGGTTGGAGCTGGTAGGCAACTAGGAGGAACCAGTACATGAGTGGGTGGATAGAGAACAGGAGCAGGGTTCAGAGCTTAGAAGAGCCATACGAAGCTCCTGTTTGAAGCTGTGTGGAGAAGGGGGAGATTCTTAGACTCAGTGGAAGGCAGTTCCATGGTTTACGGGCCCAGCTAGAGAAAGCATTCTCCCCCATTTTGGTTTTACATCTCGGTTGGACAAGAAGGGATTTGTCAGCTGATCTCAGTGGGTAGGCAGAGGTCATAGGTTTGAGCAGTAGAGCCAAGTTGTCAGGTATCTGGGGGGAGATTATATTCTTTATGAAACAGTAGGAAGTAAACTGTCGGAAGGCTGAGGGGGTAAACCATCCCAGACTGGAGTATAGTGTGCATTGGTGAGTAAGTTTGGGTAAAGACGGAGCAAAACGGCAAATGCTGTTGTAGCAGACATCCCACTTTTGGAGGAGCCCTCCAGTAGTTGCCAGAAAAGCTATTAACCCATGCGACAATTTGGGTCTCCGGATCCCCTGTGCAACAGCCACTCTCGCCATGGATGTTCGGCTGTGTCTCACCTTGTATGCCAACCCAAGTTGAATATTGATGGATTTAATGATTGAGGCTAGGTGCAGGTCAAAATCCAAGGCGGGATCATGGGTTACTCCTAGTTATTTAAAAGAGGTAACTGTGTTAAGGGGAGAGCTGTCAAGTGCTCTGATACTTAATGGTTGGGTGCAGGACCGAATTTTTGAACCTGAACCGAAGAGCACAGTCACAGTTTTATTTTTATTTAAGACAAGCTTGTTTTGCAGTAGCCAGCTCTGAAAGGTATTGAAGTTATTATTGAGATTCAGGTTGATATTTGAGAGGTTTGAGGAGGATGAATAAAGAACAAGATTGTTGGCATATAGCAGACCTGAACAAGCACCAGTGAGCAGTGGGATGTCGTTTGTGAAGACTGTAAACAGGAGAGGACCAAGAATCGAACCCTGGGGCACTCCGATCCAAGTAGGAGCAAGAGGGGACTTAGCATCTCCGATCTGGACAAATTGTTGACGCTGCGAAAGATAATTTTGGAACCAGGTTAACAGAGGTAGAGAAGCCTAGGGATGACAACTTTGATAGCAACGGGTGGTCGACTAAATCAGATGCTTTTGTAAGATCAACAAAAGTAGCCCCAGTGAGAAAGCCTTTGTCCATAGCGAGTCTGACATCATTTGTAAACTGTATGAGTGCAGTGGATGTACTGTGCCCATGTCGGAAACCATGTTGGTCAGGGGTGAGAAGTTTGAAGGAGTAGAGGTAATCGGAGACCTGTGTAGCAGCAATTTTCTCCAGTATTTTAGAGAGGGTGGAAAGGATGGCAGTAGGGCGGTAGTTATCCAGGATCTTACTTTGAGGAGAAGCCCTTGCAGCAGGTTACACATTGAGGACTGGTGCCACCTGGAGGCAGTTCCGGCAACTTTTTGTCTAGTAGTACTGACATGGGAACGCCCCCCTGCCGACATCGCCCTATATAAGGGAGAAGTTCCTCACTTGTCCAGTTCTTTCCTGCCGCACAGTCAGGGTTAGTTCGTTCGGCTAGTACCGATCGCGCTCTCCACCGCTAAGAAATTCAGTATACATTGTTCTGTTTAGAATCTGTCATCGCATGTGAATAAGTACGCCTGTGGGCGATAGATTCCCACCAAGGACGGACATCTGGCATGTCTCTACTGCCTTGGGTCCGACCACCGCACCGCCTGCTCTCATTGCCAGGCCTTCAACTCGTGGACGTGAATCCGGCGCCAAAAGTCTCTTGTGGCCTTCCTCGCTGAGACGAAACTCACCGCTATGGAACGGTCCTCTTTCTCGGGAGATTCTGACCCTCAACCCGCCCACAAGCACAAAGAACACCGGGAGCAAGACAGAGGGAGACCTCATTCTAAACACAGGTCTTCGGGATCGAAGTCTGGGTCGTTGGGGCATGATTCCCTTAAACCTTCTTCTGTGGGCTCCAAGACTGCTTCTTTTCAGTCGATCAAAGTTTCTCTGCCCTCCAAGAAATCTTAAGGGCTCAGGTAAGACCTCCTCCCGCTTGGTCTCTTCTTCCAAAGCCAACTCCCTGGAGTTGAGCAAGGCCTCTGGGTCTTCTAACAGCAGAGCCTCCTCCTTGCCGCCTAAACATAAGGACTCCGACCGACACCAGCCTCCGGCTTCTGACCGGCGCTCGGCCGAGAAGTCCGAGAGCCACAAGACCGACCGTTGTAAGTCTCACGACAAGGAATGACGACTGTCGTTCCTTAAGGAGAAGTGGACGCCGGACCCTCGTCTGCCTGCAGCTCCCCAGTTCTGGCAACGGTTCTTCCACTGCCGGTTGTGGTTCGCCCGACGCCAGCCCTTTCTCCACTGCTCGACGTCAGCTCAGACACTCCTTCTCCTCGGTTGCCGGTCCATCTGACAGCAGACCCTGACGATGGTGGTGTTGATGCCGCCCTGACGTCCACCCTTGGAGCCAATGCTGGTGACAAGGGTTCGGACCCAACACCGCGCCCCCAGGTGCTGAGACCAACGCCGGTGCGAGGCGCTCCTCTGCCTACACCTGATTCTTCCAAAATACATCTTTCGCAGGTAAAGGAGCTTTTTACCCACTGGTGGGAGACTGTTAAAAAAGACTTGCCAGCAGGTGCGCCTCCACCCACTCCGGAGCTGGTTCCAGATCCTGGTGAACCGGATGGTGATGGGGACAAGGTGCCTCCCCCCAAAAAAGCAAAGAAAAAGTCTGAGGGACCGGTCCAGTAGTTTCTCTCGCTCTCCCTCTCCTCCTCTGGACAAGAGGCAGAAAAGGAAGAGGCATAGCACCTCACCCTCTTTCTTCTACGGCCTCCTATGTAGACTCAGATTCCTCCTCCGTCTACTCGGAGCCAGACCTGGGGGATGCAGAGCATTTCCCTAAATCCCTTCCAGATGACCCCAGCTTCATGGAGGTGATGAGGCACATCCAGGCCAACATGGGTTGGGACACCGAGGCCCTGGACCCCGAGCGACTGCGGCTGGCTAAGTACCTCTGCCAAGAAGACCCCAAGCCGGTTGTCATCCCTCCCATGGTCGACACTTTCCAAGATGTCACCCGTGCGACCTGGAAGCGCCCTCATTCCTCCTCCGCTGTGCTGAAAAAGGCTCACCAGCTCTACTGGGCGCCTGCGGACCACCCCTTTATAACCAAACTACCCGCTGCAGACTCAGCGATGATTTCGGCAGCTCTCAATCGTTCGCAGAGGCCAAAACATCTGAGCACCCAGCCGCCTGATAGGGAATTGAAGCAGCTGGATTCTGTGGGCCATAAGGTGTAATCTGCTGCCACCTGCAGCATCAGGAGTCTCAACTTCCTAACACATATGGTCCAATTCCAGAGCGCCCTCTGGGAACAGGGAATGGACATTGTGCAAGGCCTGCCCGATTGTCCCCAGCAGACAGAGCACGTTTTACGGTCGGCCTGTGACTCTGCGGACACCACCTCCAGGGCAGCTGCCACTGGCATCTGCCTCCGATGCCATGCGTGGCTTCGGGTTTCAGGGTTCAATCCAGACGTCCAAACCAACCTTCTGGATGCTCCCTTCAAAAGCTCCGTGCTCCTTGGCGAAGACACGAAGCGGATCATCACCAGGCTGCAGGACTCCGAAAAGGCTGTCCATTCCGTTCAGTCCATATACTGACCGAAACAAGGGCGAGCACGAAGGCCTCGTTTTCGTGGTCGTGGGGGTCAACAGTCACAGCAACCTCGCTTTCAGCAACAGGGGGCTTTGGTCGTAGAGGTGGAGCCAGAGGTAATTCAGCCTCCGCCTCAAGACCACCCAGAGCAGCCACTGCTGCCTTCCTCCCCACCTAACGCCTGACTATTCAGGCAACCCTACTCCTCTGGTAACCCGACCAGGGGAGCTGGTCGGAGGCTGCTTTTCAGTCTACGCGGATGCGTGGGGTCTGGTGACCTCCGACCAATGGGTACTGGAGCTCATGGAGTTCGGGCACTCTCTAGAGTTCGAATCCATTTCTCCGGACAGACCACTGTCACCATCCCGATACCCAAGGAAGCACAGAGCTTTGATCCAGCAGGAGATCTCCTCCCTTATGGACAAAAGGGCCATTGAACCGATTCCACCGGCCAAGTCAGGAAGAGGGTTCTATTCCCACTTCTTTTAGTACCGAAGAAGTTTGGAGATCTCGGACCCATTCTGGACCTCAGCGATCTAAATCAGTGGGTCTCCTACAAGAGATTCAGGATGTTTTCTCTTTCTACTCTCCTTCCTCTCATATCGGCAGGAGATTGGCTAGCATCTCTGGACATGCAGGACGCTTACTTGCATATTCCCATCGCCAGAAGCCATCGAAGATTCCTTGGGTTCAAGTTCGAAGATGAGGACTTTCAGTTCAGTCCTCCCCTTCGGTCTTTCCTCAGCCCCAGGGTTTCACCAATGTGCGTGGCCCGGTCGTGGCATGGCATAGAGACAGGGCCCTGTTGTTTCCTTACCTGAGACCGACTGGCTCCTGTTGGAGACTATCAAGGATTCCATCTCACTTTTCCAGAGTCTCGGAATCACCTTGAACAGGGACAAGTCTCATCTGTCCCCTACTCATATTCTTCAGTTCGTCTGAGCTGTTGTGGACACCACTCTCGGGAAGGTTTTCCTTCCCTCCGACAGAGCGGATCACATTTGGATAATCGCGTCCCAGATCTCGTCAGCCACAAAGGTGCCGGCTCGGCTCCTCCTCAGGCTGTTGGGGCACATAGCCGCTGCCATTGTCTCGGTCCCTCTGGCGCATCTGCACATGAGGACCATTCAGTGGTCCCTGAGAGTCCAGTGGGATCAGACTTCAGACAGCCTAGACACCTTGATCAGAATATCAGAGCCAGTCCACCGAGAGCTTCGCTGGTGGATGTCGTCCGAAAACCTACTGGGGGGGCATACTCTTCCAATCGAGGCTCCGTCCAGTCTCTGACAACGGACGCCTCATCCCAGGGATGGGACGCACACTTGGGGAACCATCATACCCAGGGTTCCTGGTCTCCCTCTGAAGCGAATCGGCACATCAGTGTCCTGAAAATGAGAGCTGTGCTTTACGCACTCCAAGCCCTGGCCTCGGTCTTGGCACCAGGCCATCTGTTGGTACAGACAGACGACACTTCGGTGATGTTCTACATCAACAAACAGCACACATTCCTATCCCCTTTGCAGGGAAGCCATGCAGGTTTGGGACTGGGCCCTGGAATATCGTCTGTTTTTGACAGCAGTGCATGTTCCAGGGCTTCAGAATGTGCTAGCCGACACGCTCAGCAGGACACGATCGCAAGCCCACGAATGGGAGTTGCTTCAAGAGGTCACAGATCGCATCTTCTGTCTATGGGGGACGCCAGAGGCGGACCTTTTTGAGTCACAATCCAATGCAACACTGCCCAATTTTTGCTCGCTAGGTCCAGAGCATGGAGCTTTTTGGCAAGATGCATTGTCACTGTGTTAGAGCAGGAGGTTCCTGTATGCCTTCCCTCCCTTTCCCCTTCTTCAGAAGGTGGTTCTCAAGGCTCAGTCGGAACCTTCCACAATTATCTTGATCGCTCCGCTATGGCCTCGTCAAATCTGGTTTCCATTATTACAGCATCTAGCGGCAGAGTCGCCAATGCCTCTTCCCCTTTCCTCGCCCATGCTCTCGCAGGACAGGGGGTCCCTGCTGCACCCAAACTTACGTTTTCTTCACCTGCATGCCTGGCTCCTCAGGACTTGGCTAAGGTCCGTTTCGGAGTGTCTGATCAGGTCGCTCAGGTGTTGGTTGAAGCACGGAAACCTGCCACCAGGGCCACTTAATGCTGTGAAGTGGAAACACTTTTGCATTTGGGTCACAGCCAAGCAAGTAGATCCATTGGTCTGTCCGGTTAATACCATCCTAGAATACTTGCTTTCTCTCTACTAGAAAGGCCTCAGCTATTCCTCCATCAAGGTACACCTGGCCACCATCTCCACTTAACATTTATCTGTGTCGGATAAGATGGTGGATCAGATGGAGGTTTCCAAAGCCTTTTTGCATGGTATTCTCCACATCAGACCCTCCCATCAGGGACCCTGTTCCTCCTTGGGATCTCCTGTTCATCCTGGAGAAGCTTTCTCTTCCCCCGTTCAAGCCGGTTATGAAATCAGAGCTCCGTTTTCTTTCCTAGAAAACTCTGCTTTTGGTAGCAATTACTTCGGCGAAGGACAGGGTTGATCTCCGTACCAATACGAAGATCTTCCCTTGTCAGTCTTCACCATTAATTACTGCTTGGGTTGTGCCGGAGGCACACACCCGCTATGGAAGATATTTTTTTTTTTGGAGTCGGCACCAATGGTGCCACCCCCGAGAGCGCGCTGCATCATGCATGAGGGGCAGCCGTTAGTAGCCATAGACTCCTCCTCCTCCTCCATCTCGGTTCTGTTTCTCCCGCCATCAAGGCTGCACCTGCTACCACGTGTGTGAGAATTTCTTTGAGCCTGCGTCATAGGCCTTCCTGCGACTCCTTCTCCAGTTCCTCCTGACGCCGTTGAACAGTTTTCAGTCCGGTAAGACCATTCCTTATTTCTATGGCGCCGGGAGCTTTTTTCTGTGTTTTTCAATTGTTTTCAGCATCATGTCCGGTTCGGGAACCAAACATAAATCGAAAGCGGGCCATGGCCCTATGCGTCGGTGCTCCTGTGGCCGGCATTTTTCCGTAATGGACCAGCATGATGTTTGCCTTTGCTGCCTGGGACCCAACCATAATATGGATTTGTGCGATGCCTGTTTCTCGATGGACCATTGCGTCCTTAAAGTCTGCGCGTTTAAGATCAGCAGGGTCCGTCAACTTTCGGGGGACGGCGTCGCTCTCAGGCTTCCCAGGTAAGATCTCTAGACCCTTCCTCCGGGTCCCCTCCCAGGCCTATATAGTCTGGAGAGGAGGGGGCCTCCTCATCTTCTGGTCTTGCCGAGGAGGAGGCCTCTTTCGCGGTGTTGGGGAAATGCTGTGGTCCCTCCTGGGACCGCGGTGGCGACACTGCCTCGGCAGTCACCTCTTTGGAGGTGCATGCTCCCCCAGTTTCGTGGCTCAGGACTTCTGGGCCCTGCATTGGTGGACCCTCGATGTCGCCTTCCGACGCAGCTCCAGATCCTGGCGCCGGTGATCGGGGTGGCGCCATGTTGGCTCTCGGCACTGCCCACGGCGCCGTGGACCCGGTCAACTCCTCTAGCGGCATTGTGTTTGATCCCGGTGCTGAGGGCGGTGCTGCGGGTCTGACCGGCACCGTTGGGGAGTCCGGTTCGGGTGCGCCAAAGCCGTCCGGCACCGTAGATGGCACCGGCATCATTTCTCTTGAGGCCCCTGGGGTGGCCAGTATTGAGGTCCAGCTGGTCTCTTCTTCCTCTGAGGGGGATGTCTCTGATGTGGACCCGTCCTGGCGCCCCGAATCTTTGGAGTCGGGGTCTTCGGTGAGACGAGGTGCTAGGCAGCCCAGCACATCCATTCCTCAGTCTCCTCTGCTGTCCTCTCCTGAGGCCTCCCAGGCTGGGGGTGGCCTGGGTTCTCTGGAGGGAGATGGCGTGAAGATGGGGGAAGAGGCTAATCCTTCTGAGGGGGTTGCAGTAGCTGCCACTCTTGGTGCTGCTGCGCCTGCTCGGGGTGGGTTGTCGCTGAGGTCAAGGAGGAGGGCGTTCTCGGAGTCCGAGGAGTTGAGAGATCGAGGTGAGGTGCGTCGGTCTTCACCTGCCACTCCTCGGGGTGCAGGTAGGAGCCGTAGCGCTGGACCCTGTCTTTCCCTCTCGGGCCCCAGGGACCCCTCCGGTGGTGTTGTTGTGGGCTGCCCTTCTGGACCCATGCAGCCTCAGGTTCATCACAGGGAGGATCTCCTACTAAGCTCTTCCAGGCTTCACATCCCCTGGGTTCCGTTCTGCAACCTGGTTTGCTGTCCAGGACCCAGCCAGTTTGGGCTCCATTTTCCGGATTTCAGAGCCTCAGCAGAGGACAGGTGCCTCTTTGTAGGTGTCCCTCTTCCATTCCTCTGCAGCCACCCCCCTCTCTCCCAGGCTATGTCGGACCTACGGGCCTGTTATCCTGGGAGACGTTCAAAGCCACTGCGGCAGCCTTACCCTCATACGTTAGATGTATGCATGAGCGGGTGTTTCGCCTATCCCCACCGCTGCAGGAATCCTCTGGACATTCGAGCTCCCCATCATCCTCATCTCTCTCCTCGGAGGGAGAGGAACCCCCTGCTCATCTCTCTTCCGATGCTGATTTCACTGAATATCAGCGATTCCTTTCGAGGATGGTGAGGGATCTTCGTATTTCCTTTGTTAGGCGAGACAATACCGAGCGGGAAATGCTTGAATTCCTCAGTGAATTCAGTGCCCAGTATTTGGTGGTACCATCCTGGCCTATTCCCTTCCAGGAGGCGTCTATCCATTCCTGGCAGTCGCCAGCCGTTCCTATTCCAGCCCCGGCAGACTACAGGAGAAGGTATTGTGCCCCATCTGAGTCTAGGTTCTCTCCCCAACCCACCTTCAGGTTTGGCATTTCTAGAAACTCCCTCCAGGCACCGCTGCCTGGCGCACGACCATCCACCGGATTCAGATTCTCTACAGTTTGACCGGTAGAGAAGAGTGTTCTCTTCTTCTCATGCGATGCTCTGCATTGGGTCTCATCAGGCACACTATGCTGCCTACAACAGGCACTTATGGTGGATGCTATCCCAGCTTCTAGCATCAGTGCCTGATATGGAGCAATCTAGGCAGGCCATTGCCCTCTCTGCTATAGGCCTGGAGCTGGCAAGACATCAAGCAAGGGCATCTTATGATGCCAATGAGGTGACTTCCAGGATTGCAGGGACAGCGATCTGTATTAGACAGACGGCATGGCTTCGTCTGTCAAGATTGTCACCCCTGGCCCGGCGTAGGGTGATTTGCTCCGCTTTCCGGGGGACCCGTCTTTTTTCCTCCAGGGCTGGGAGGCTTCTGCAGGGGCTTCCTCCGTCTCCCTGTCTCCAGGGGACACCTCCTAGCTCTCCTCAGCCTTAGGCTTCTTGTCTGATTAGTCCAGGGTCTCTCCCTTCCATTTACCACCAGCAGGAGGCTGAGGATCTTGTTCCTGCAGGGTTTTCTCTTGTCTCCCCGGGGGGGGCATGGCATTCATCCAGGAAGTAATGAATGGTGAAGACTGACGAGGGAAGATATGAAAATTAAGTACCTACCGTAATTCTTGATCTTCTCTTGTATCGTCACCATTCATTGCTGATACCCGCCCACCTTCCCCTCAAGGACCTCCTTCTCCGGCGTCTTCCCTTCCCTGCTCGTTCCTCTCCTCTTTTTTATTTAAAAAAAAAAAAAAATAGCATAAAAATATTACTTTTTCCGTCCCTTTGTACGGATCGTATTTCCTGAGGGAATCGAAGAACGAGTAGCTTAATTTTTATCCTGAGGGAACTTTTTCTGATTTCCCTTGGGGGTGACCTTTTGGCTCTTCTTAGCCACGCTATTCAATTTACAGTTAAGGAGACTATAGAAACATAGAATTTGACGGCAGATAAGGACCGCTTGGCCCACCCAGTCTGCCCATTTCCCTACCTACTGGATAAGCTGCAGATCCTAGTTAACCAGCAGCCTACTACTTCCTACCCCCACCCTCTAGAATGGCCTTATGACTGTCCCATGCATGCTTAAATTCCACCACTGATTTTGACTCCACAACCTCCTCCGGAAGGCCGTTCCATGCATCCACAACCCTCTCTGTGAAAAAATACTTCCTTAAATTACCTCTGAGCTCCCCCCATCTTCAAATTGTGCCCTCTTGTTGTTGCACACCCTTTTTTTTGAAAGATGCTACCATCTTGGACTTTGTTGATTCCCTTGAGGTACTTGAACGTTTCTGTCATGTCCCCATCTCCCTCCTTTCCTCGAGGCTATACATATTAAGCTCCTTTCATCTCTCTTCATATGTCTTCCGATGCAGACCCTGCACCATTTTAGTTGCCCTCCTCTGGACAGCTTCCATCCTGTCTGTGTCTTTGCGGAGATTGGGTCTCCAGAACTGCACACAGTACTCCAGATGGGGTCTCACCAGCTGTCTGTATAGAGGGATAATAACTTCCTGTTTTCTACTGGTGATGCCTCTCCCTATGTATCCCAGTATCCCCCCAGCCCCCCTTGCTGCCTGCTGCCCTCTCACATTGCTTGCCCACCTTTAGGTCATCTGATATGACTACCCCAGGTCCCTTTCCATTTTGTTGTTGTTAGTATCTCACCCCCATTGTGTACTCTTCCCTGGGTTTTGTTTCCCAGGTGCATTACCTTGCACTTCTTAGCATTGAATCTAAGCTGCCATACATTTGACCACTCCTCTAACCTTGCCAAGTCCCTTCTCATCCTTTCCACCCCACCCTGTGCATCAACTCTGTTGCAGATCTTTGTGTCATCTGCAAAGACAGCTTTTCCTTCCAGTCCCTCTGCAATGTAAACATAAAGACATTGAAGAGGACTGATCTAATACTGAACCCTGCGGTACCCCACTAGTAACCCTCCTTTCTTCTGAGTGGACTCCATTTACTATTACTCTCTGTGTCCTATTCTCCAGCCAATTCTTTACCCAGGCTGGCTAACTTGTATATTAATCTTTTGTGTGGGACTGTGTCAAATGCCTTGCTAAAGTCTAGGTAGGCCATGTCCACAGCCCCTCCCTGATCTACTACTTTGGTCACCCAGTCAAAGAAATCTATCAGATTTGTCTGGCATGACCTTCCCGCTGTGAATCCATGCTGCCTTGGGCCCTGTGGCCCTCTGGCCTCTAGATACTCGACAGTTCTTTCCTTCAGAAGTGATTCCATCATTTTCCCTACCACTGAGGTTAAACTAACAGGTCTGTAGTTTCCTGCTTCTGCCTTGCTCCCACTTTTGTGAAGGGGAATCACATCTGCCCTCCTCCAGTCCTCAGGTACCACCCCATCCTCCCATGATTTGTTAAAAGGGTAGTCAATGGTGTCACTAGTTCTACCCTTAGTTCTTTAAGAATTCTGGGATGAATCCCATCAGGCCCCATTGCTTTGTCGACCTTCAGTTTTAAGAGTTCTTTCAGAACCCTTTCTTCTGTAAATGGGCTGGTATCAACTTCTGTATCCAGAGTGTTTCTACTGTTTGTTTATGTACCTCCCTCTTCATTTGTAAATACTGAGCAAAATATTTGTTTAGTATCTCTGCCTTTTCACAGTCTCCCTCTGCCCACCCTCCCTCCTTTATTAAGCCTCACTATCCCTCCTTTGGTCTTCCTTCGCTTCCTGATGTACCTATAAAGGTTTTATCCTTCTAACTGAGTTGGCTATCTTTTCTTGGTTTGGGCCTTTGCTGTTCTGACTGCCTTCCCAGCCTCCTTTTGCTTTAACTGATACAGTTCTCTGTCCTGCTCCTTCTGCGATTCCTTGTACTTCCTGAATGCTTTCTTTTTCTCTTGAACCTTAAATGGCTCAGTCTCCTTTGCTAGGTCCCCTCTGGCATGTCTCAATCACCTTGTGTCAGTTTCTGCTAATTTAAGCAGTCCTGACACTATATTACCCTGAGCTGATGATCTTTTCCTTGCGTTCAAGGAGTCCGATTGAGTTCCACTCTTTTTCTATTTAAGGGGTGTCCTTTGTAGGGCCTTAAACCCTTATCCCCCCCCCAACTCACATTTGTGTTAGCACTTAACAAAGTGCTAGTGAGCTTCCTCTCCCTCCCTAGTTGGGCGCTCCTTTTCGGAACAGATTCTGCCTTGGCAGTCTGTGAGCTCTCAGCTAGGATTTGAAGAGCTGGGGATGGCGGGTGCTGTAGAGAATCTGCCTTGTGTCCAGTCTGGACAAGTGGTTCAGTTAAACTTTTTCTCATTTTATAAAATGCACTCCTTGCTTCGTTGTTTTTGGTTCCAAGCTTGTCAGCCTTAAACCAATCTCCCAATCGGCAGAGCTCTTCCTCCTACCATCCACTTTTCCCTCTCTTTCTTCTCTTTCTCTCTCTCTCCTTCCTCTGTTCCTCCTTTGGAGCCGCCCCAGGGGTGAGGCCCTTCAATTCCCTTAGGGTAGGCATCTTCTTCTCCTCTGTCCTCTATCGGCTTATTTCTTTTTCAGTTTATATCATTTCCTTTTTCTGTCCCTCGGCTCTCTTGCCTCCCTCCATTTTTCTTACCCTTTGTTTTCGCCTCTCCGGCTACCAGAACTGAGATGGAGGAGTCATCTATGCACCTAATGGCCACCCTTCAAGACATGCAGCCACACCCAGCAGGCGCTGCTATTGGTGCCACTCAAAAAAATAAAATAAAATCCGCATACGGTGCATGCCTCTGGCACAACCCAAGCAGTAATGAATGGTGAAGATACAAGAGAAGATCAAGAATTACGGTAGGTACATAATTTTAATTTCTTACCGAAAGTGGTTTCGAAACTCACTTTGAATCAGTCTGTTCAGCTCCCGGTCTACTACCTGGAGCACTCCAACAGGGGTGAGACCCTGCTTCATTCTTTGGACGTACACAGGGCTCTCTGATGTTACCTAGCTAGAACCAAGGCAGACAGGAAGTCTGATCAGCTCTTTGTGTCCTTTGCCCAACGATCCGTAGGTCGCCCGGTCACCAAACAGACGCTTTCGCACTAGTTGGTTCACTGCATTTCATACTGTTATGAGAAGCATAATAGGTCGACAACGAGGCTGATTAAAGCTCACTCTACCAGGGCTATTGCTACCTCCTTTGCAGCGTTAGAGAGGGTACCGACGGCAGATATCTGTGCTGCTGCTACCTGGAGTTCTGTCCATACCTTTGTCAGGCACTATAGCCTCGACATCATTTCCAGACTCAGAGAGGGTTTGGCCTTGCGGTTCTGCAAGGCCTGGTTTCCTGAGGGATGTCCTCTTCTCTTGTTGTCCTTTTCCTGTTTCCTCCCCCTCCCAGAGGTTATTATAAGTTTATACTGCTTGGGACTCAGTCCTCAATGTGTAACCTGCTGCAGGAGCTTCTCCTCGAAGTAAGATAGTACAGTTATGCAAGAACTTACTGAAACAGTAGATCTTCGAGAGAAGCTCTTGAAGCAGGTACATTTCCCACCCACCTTCCCCCAGGGATCAGGCCTTTGTTCAGGCTGCTGTTTTTCGTCTTTGACGGGTTGTCCGTTGACAATCAGTTCCTAGTTTGCCTGTCGTTTACTTGCCTGATGGGGCGAGGGCGTTCAAGAACTGGAGCACGTGGGGGACTCCTCCCTTATATAGGGCGATGTCGAGGGGCGTTCCCACATCGGTACTACTAGAGAACAAGTTGCTGGAACCACCACCAGGTGGCGCTAGTCCTCAATGTGTAACCTGCTGCAAGAGCTTCTCTTGAAGACCTACTGTTACGGTAAGTTCTTACGTAACTGTACTGTAGTGGTGTACCCCTTTTTGTAGACCGCTACAACTCGAGCAGTCTTCCAGAGGGAAAGGGCATGTCCTGTAAGAAGAGACGGGTTGAAAAGTCTAGTCACTGGAGAGACTATAGACGGTGCAACGGTTCTTAGGAATTTTGGTAAGACTCCATCTGCCCCTGCCAATCCAGCAGGAGAGATGGACTTAAGTAAGCGTAAGATTTCACACTGAGACTGGGCGAAGGGTAAAAGATGGGTTGGAAGGTTTAAGGTTATCCTGCAGAGTGACGGGTAAAGACCCAGGAGGTGCAGTATAGGAGGAGGGGTCAGTGAATCTGGAGTTAGAGCCTCGGCGATAGTGAGCAGGTTATTGCAATGACAACCATATCAGAGATGGTATTGCACTTGTTTTTCCCCATGATGGTGTTAACATGATTCCAAAAATCACTAGAGTCACTGACAGAGGTACTAAGGAGCTGACGGTAGTAATTGTCCTTAGCAGATCTGATGGAAACCTTGCATAGGTTTTGGAGTCTTATGTACTCTGCCCAATTCGATGGGGACTGGGTTAGCTTAGCTTTGTTCCTGGTTTTATCCCTCTTTTTGAGAGAGGACAGGAGTGAAGAATTTAACCAGCAGGTAGCAGATCCCCAGATACGGCACCTTTTTACTGGGATATATTTGTCTTGAAGGTTCAAAAGCGTGGTGAGGAGATATTGAGCAGCACGTTTCGTATTACAGGTATTCTATAGAGGTACTCAGTCCGTGTTCTGTAGCTCCAAGATTAGGGCTCTCTTATCCATTTTTTAAAAATCCCTGAAAATAATTTCTTTGGAGGGTGGTTTAGGGGCCCTAGCCTTCCAAACACAGTAAACCGGTTGAGTCTGGTAAAACTCCCAACAGCACTGATCCTCTCAGGCCTGTTGGAGACGACCCAGTCTAGAAGAGACCGGAGACTGCTGTTACTAGCCTGTCTGATAGGGAGAGTGACCAATTGAGACAGGTGTAGCCTGCTGAATTCAGCAGCACAGAGATTAGAGTTTTTCCCTAGCCAATCCAGGTTGAGGTCCCCCATAATAATGGGCTCTTGTCTACCCTTTTAGCTGGGAAAGATGGTCAGTTACCTTAGTCAGGCCTGTTAGTCCATTTTTAGGAGGGTTATAGATGTACACTACATTTAGCTTCTTAGTGAGACCTAAGGTAATAACTATATGAATAGTTTTACATAGACAGGTAGTGTTGACCGGGAGCACCGTAATGTCAGGGTCCTGTCTGGTATAAAAGTAAACACCACCTCCCCTTTTAGCATTTGGACGATCACATCTGTGAAATTTATATCCATTGATCCTACATAATGAATCTGGTGTATGGGGTTTTAACCAGGTCTCGGTTAGACCTAAGACATCGGAGTTGTGAGTAATTCAGGCTTTTAGCTGTGCAAAAGTAGCTGAAAGACTTCTTGTGTTCAAGCCTAAGCCCCTTTTCTGTGAACCAATAAGATGAGTTATTGGGAACAATACCATCAGGAGGTCCTGGGTTAGGTTCAGTATCACTGGAGAGAGAGAGAGAGACAGAGAGAGACAGAGAGAGACAGAGAGAGACATAGGTACCCAGGGCTCAATGAGAGAGGTTTGGAGTTTGCCCTCCAGTGGCATATAAAAAGGGGAATGGCTTAGGTAGTCAGCTATACTAGAAAATGGGATAAGCTTTAGGAGCCAGGTTTTAGGGATAAAGGTATTACCCCTGATAATTAGGTTTGAGAAACAATAGCTCCAGTCCTTGGTTTTATTTGAGTAGCCAGAGTCAGTGGATGGCTGGCAGAGAATATCTACAGAGAGCTGGAGGGCTAGCAGAAGGGAAAATACTCCTACAAAGCTGCAGTGAACTTGGATCACCCCCATATTGCACATTGGTAAGGAAAAGAAGGGAACGTAGAACTAGGGGAAAAAGAGAGAAAGCAGCGAATTCGGGACTGGAGACGGAACTGAAGCAAATGTACAGTTGACTGCAGGAGTGAGACAGTAACTAAGTCCAAGGATGAAACTATCCAGCAGGCAGAGATATAGAGCTGCAACTAGAAACCTTATTAAGGCTTTTGCTAAGTGTGGAGATATTCACCAGCTTCCTGGGGCAATCCAACAATGAAATTCACAAGCTAGCTGCCTTGAGATCCTCACACCAGAAGAAATGGTCCAGTCACTGAGGGGAAAAAAGAATATCCGCCCCCAAGAAACAAGCATTTAATACGACGTGGAGGGGGGATTTGGCTTCAGTGTCTCTCTTAGAAAAACAGGCTAGGAGCATACAATTAAATCAGAAACAGCGCCATAAACTCCGAGATTGCAGTGCACACAGAAATGCCATGCACACTAGGAAGCTGCAATGCCAGGCACAAATTCAGTTTGCAGCTCGGCTGGACAGAGGCACATTTAAGTCAGTCTGCACAAGGGTTTTTGCAGTCTCCTCTAGTCTGCAATAATACAGAGGTAAGTTGAGGTAGAAATTCAGCCACAGCTTGGAAGGCAGGGAGCCACTTGGAAAAGGTGCCAAAATTCAAAGCTAGGCTACCTAAGGACTTGAAATGGAACCTGCTGGCTACAGTACCTTGCTGGCTTCGAGGTGGGCTTGTGAGGTCCAAGGTGCATCAAGTTTGGGTAAGGTTTTTAAAAAAATGTACATATTATTGATTAAGCTCAATCAATAATAAATTAATACCGTTGCCAAGACCACTCTTATAGTTATAAAAGTGGTCTCACTTTCTTAGGGTGTCAGAACTGCTCACATTCAGTTCGTGGTTCTCATACTGTAAAGATGCATGTGAGAGCACAACCGTATAAAGCTGTCTCAGCGGTGGTATTAACATATGTTGTGTACGCTCCTGTGGGGCTGTCAGCCAGAATGGTATAAGCTGTCCTTACCTACTAACTGGGGCAGATTGAAACAGTCGGCGAGATCTTGCAGGATATGCCCCTTCTCAGGATCCCTCAGTCTTTTCCAGTCTGTCTTAGCTGGCAGGCAGCACCCAGAAGCGGCAGGGACTTTTCATTCTTTTTTGCTGCTGCTTATTTTTGTGATTTTGACTGATTTCCTTCAGGAATTCCTGCTGTCCCCCTCTGAGCCCCCTCCCCTTTTTTCAGAGGATGGAGTGAGTTTTTCTGCTAATGGGAACTCTGACCTCTGGAGGGAACAGTGGTGCCGTGTCAGAGCTGTTCACTCCCACCCTCCAGACCTTTGCATTGCCTGGTTGCGCTGTTCTCCTTCTCCTTCTCCTCCTGTATGGTACAGATAGGATCAGGGATTGTTATTAAAGGGAGAGCTTTCTCTGACCAGCTATTTTTTGTGCTGAGGAGTAACGTGGCAGCGAGTCCTCGCACTGACTGTCCATGCTTACGCAATTTGTGCTAGACGTCGCCTTGCACAGGGCACAAAGGGCCGCACACATGGGCAAACTGCACTAGGTGCCATCTTGAAAAGGGCATATGGGCAGTGCACATGCACAAATAGCGCTAGGCATGTATTGGTAAGGACAGCATGACTCACACATGCGCATTCTGCATCCAGTGTCATTTTAAATGAGAAAAATGGTACGTTTGCTAAGGATTTCTACTTCAGTTTTACTAGACTACAGAAGCACAAAATTATATGGAGGCGTGTTTGTCTGCTAGAAGCCTGCTTAGAATTGGAATGGCCTCAGAGGGCAGGTCATTTGTAGGGACGCGCTCCAGTGTACCCACACGTAAACAATCCAAGTGTAAACCCTAGGGACTGAAGTGGGGGTGTTATTTCTGTGTCAAGCTACAGCAGTATTTCTCCGCACACCTTGGCCACATGGGCGCCCAAATTACCTGCAAGGGGACACTCCATATATTAGAAGTTGCACTGCTCCCGTGAAGGGAGACACAAATACCAAGCTCAGAACTTCAACAGAAGGTTGGCTGACCCCCGCATCCCTCACTAGTGTTTTATAACTGCTTCACAGCAGTAAAGCTTGCACAGGTGCTGGGTATGTGTAGGATTCACGAGGGGAAAAGGACCAACATCGCCCGCCCTCCCACCACCACCATCCGTCTTGTACTTCAGCTGACTTCTTGAATCATGACGTTCCAGTGGCAGAGGCACAGAGGACATGAATGAGCACTTGCCTGCCCTGCAGCCCAGAGGAAAGGGCACTAGCGGCGGCTTCAGCCTGTTCCCAGCTGCAACTCTGTCAACCCCACCTCCAAGGAAGAGGAAGACCATGTAACCTCCAGTGAGGGCCATTCAGAGGAGAGAGCAGTCAGGGTGATATGTCAACTAACATTAACACCATCATGAAGTAATCTTGCAAGTAGAGAAAGAGCCACTTCTGGTAGCCAAAAAGAAGTCTGTATCCCTCAAGAGGTCCAATCACAGATTGCATGCCAAATGGCTAAGAGACCAATGAAGAACAGATCCTTCCTACAGTGCAACGCAAGAAGTGAGGGAAAGGACAGAGCATTAACAGCCCCTTTAGATCTACAAACGAGTGAAACAAGGGTGTCTTTTGGCCCCATCATTATTTAATATACATTGACACCTTGACTAGTGAAATACAGGAGGTAGGTACATTTCCCCCAATCATAAACAAAAAGACGATCAAAATTTTATTATATGCAGACTATGCTATAATTCTATCACCAACACCTCTTGGATTAAAAAGAACCATGAAAAATGTGAGGGACACATTAGTGAAACTTGAAATTAAACATTTCTAAAACTAAAATAATGGTTCTAGTGACGTGAATATGTTGTTCATCCACACTTCTTGGCATGTCTCTTTCTCCCTTAATTCTTGCCGGAAGGTCTTAAAGCTGGCTTCTCCCACCCACCTGGGCGGTATAACCCTCAGCTCCACCCCATGATGCCAGATCTTCCTTTCCGCTGGAAGATACAGGTTGCCTCCTCTTCGCTCCCGTGTTCTGTAGGCCCTGGCTTTGTTTTCTTCGGATTCTTTGAAGATTAAGCTCGTTCGAGCTAGTGATTGCGATTGTTGTTTCTCAATCATGGAAGATTTAAATCTTCCCCCTTTTTCCGCTGTTGCCCGTGCGGCTAGAAAACGTCACGCACAGATCCAGATATCATGTACGTCTACTGTTTGGGTGTCGGCCATGACACCCAGGCCTGCGAGATTTGGCTTGCGTTACACCCAAATGTCCTCGACGATCATCTCGCACAACTCAAGTTGGGCAGGCCCAAAAAACGGAATCCACCGGTGATATCGAAGGAGGCCCAGTGGGGGGGTCTCTGCAGCTGCAGGGTCCACTGAGCAGTTAGAGCAAATGCAGGCCTCTGAGGAAGAGGCAACGCGGGATGTGGAGCTCTCCTTTCGGCCGATTTTTGTTCCACTCAACCTGGGCTCCACCTTCTCGGGCTCATTTCGTGGGATGTGCCAGTCTCTCCGAGTCCCCACTAAGGGCGAGGGACCTTCGGGCACACATGTCTCCCGGTCCCGTAAAAAGGACAAGGAACCGAGAGATCTTACTTCGAGAAACAGCTCTTGCAGCAGGTTACACCATAAGGACTGAAGCCGGTAGGTGCCAGGACCCCACGGAAAAATTCTAGCTAGCAATATCCAGCTGGGGACCTCCCCCGATGTCGGCCCCGCACCCCACATTCAGCATCGTATAAAAGGGGTAGTCCCCCAGCATCCCTCAGTTCTTTTCCCACCGTTGACTCGCCAGCATTGGCCTCACGGACACCTCTAGCAGACGAATGATGCTCGAAGTTCAGTTTTTTTTTTGTTACTCACCCGCATGTCTTCTTCTCCGACTCCTTCTACCGAAGGACACCTCTCCAAGTGCACTTGCGGCAAACAGATCCCGTGTAAGGACTGGCACATGGCTTGTGTGCGGCGCTTAGGCCCAGAGCACAACATCAAAGCCTGCCCCATCTGTCAGTAGTTCAACAGCAGGACCAGGATCTGTCGCCAAAAAGCACTCCAGGGGTTCCTTCTTGAAGAGAAACTAAAGGCAATGGAAAAAGACCCTTCCTCCAGGGGGGGATCTTTCCCCTACAAATCCGGGAAACACTGCAAAAAGCACCGGGGCAGGGATGGAGCTAGATCCCAGAGTCGGGCCTCGGATGCCAGTTCTAGCTCCACGAGGTCGGATAGGTCCCCCCTCCTGGGCTCACTCTCAGCCCCCTCCGGTGAAGGTACGGACTTCAGGAGGCCCGAGCTCAGTCTCCCTTCATTCTCTTAAAACCAAAAAGGATATCTGGCCCGGCTGCCAGGCCCAAGGCCTCGGACCAGCATAAAGCTAAATCTGCCCCGAAGCCGGGCGCCGACATGTCTGACCAAAGTCAGGACTCTGACCACCATTCAGTTTCCCAACCTCCGAGTGGGCCGGACGCCCCTCCGAGGAAGATGACAGAGCTGACGTCCCTCAAGTGGACCACAGAACCCAAGCGGGCGGCTGACCTGGCACCCGCGAAGCGGATCAAGGAACCGACGCCAACCCCACCTCTGCCTGCTGATACCGGTCGCCAGGGGTCCTCGGAAGAGGAGGTCAAAACCCCCATTCCTGATGACCATACAGGTGACACCAAGGTCATTGGGCTGCCCCGAGAACCGACGCCTGACCCGACTACACCCCAGGGTCCGACACCCAAGCCCGACGATGGCCAAGCACCAACGCCCAGACCGCCATCTGGCCTGAATTTGCAAGAGGTGAAAGACCTCTTTATAGGGGCACTGTCAGCTTTGTCACTCGTTTTAATGCCACATAACATCAGTGTGCCTCTGTGGACACATTGACCACAGAATACCCCTATATATGCCATAATCGAGAATTCTTACTAATTTTTGTAGTTTTCACGATCTTCTATTTTCCCTCTGGTTCCCCATAAGTATGCTGTGCACCAGAAGCATAAGCAAAATGAGAGAGCGCATCTGACACTGTGCGCCAACACAGACCTCAATTTTGCACATGGCCATACTGAAAAGTTAAACGCAGCATGTATTTTCAAACACTGTACTAGAGTTGCCATTTTTTAACTGAAACCGAGCGCTGGGAAAGACATAAAATGCATTTGAAAGGAGTCGATGAAATCTCACATGTGCGAAAGCAGGACCCTACTGCGCATGCATGGGATTTGTGCATCGTCCCGCTTTCACGCATGCGTGAGATTTCGGCGCCTCCCTTCACAAGCATTGTATGTCTTTCCCAGTGCTCGGTTTCAGTTAAAAAAAAAAAAATGGCAGCTCTAGTACAGTGTTTGAAAATACATGCTGCGTTTAACTTTTCAGTATGGCTATGTGCAAAATTGATGTTTGTGCCGGTGCGCAGAGTCAGATGCGCGCTCTCATCTTACTTATGCTTCCGGTGCACAGTATACTTATGGGGAACCCGAGGGAAAGTAGAAGATTGTGAAAACTACAAAAATTAGTAGTAATTCTCGATTATGGCATATATAGGGGTAGTCTTTGGACCATATGTGATCACTGTGTCCACAGGGGCACACTGATGTTTTGTGGCAATAAAACGAGGGACAAAACTGACAGCGCCCCTTTAACTTCTGGTGGGACACCATCAAAAAGGACGTGGTGCCCACGAAGCGTCAGCAGGGTACCTCCTGAACCTAAGGAGCCTAGCCCACTTCCTAGGGGCAGACCACGTGAAAGAAAAAGACGCCCATCCAGGACCCCTTCCAGGTCTCCCAGTGACCATCCGCCCAAACGCCCCAGACGCAGATCCCGCACTCCATCAGGGGATGATTCACGTCTGGATTCTTCGAAATCTTCAAGGTCACCCTCTCCAATCAGCCTCCCATCACCAGACCCTCGAGACATGCCCAGGTCACCCCCGGATGATCCCTCTTTTTCTGATGTTATGAGGCACATCCAGGAAAATATGGGGTGGGAGACAGAGGATTTAGACCCCAAAAGACAGCACCTAGCCAGATATCTGAGGCAGAAAGACCCCCAAGCCTGTGGTGGTCCCACCTCTGGTGGACATATTCATGGACATTACCAAGGTAGCGTGGAAACGTCCCCACTCCACTCTGGCAGTACCTAAGAAGGCCGACCGCCTCTACAGGGCACCTGTGGATGACCCCTACCTGACACAGCAGCCCCTGGCAGACTCTTTGGTTATTATGGCCTCGCATGACCGGTTACAAAGACCACAACACCTGAGCACCCAGCTGCCAGACCAGGAATCTAAACAGCTAGATTCACTGGGGAGACGCATGTATGTGGCCGCTACATGCTCTTTTAGGTCTCTCAATTACCTCACGAACATGGTGCAATTTCAGAATGCCCTATGGGAACATGGCCAAGACCTCCTCAAGGATTTTCCAGGGGGCGAGAAGAAGGAGGAGCTACCGAACCTCCTCCACACTGGGTCAGACGTGGGGATCCAAGTCCTTCGAGCCACTTATGATTCAGCGGACTCGGCAACCAGGGGCGCCGCTACAGGCGTTTGTCTCCAGAGACACTCCTGGTTAAGGGTCTCCGGATGTTCAGAAGAATATCCTGGACGTCCCATATAATGGCTTGGTCCTGTTCGGTGAAGACTCTGTCATCACCAAGTTACAGGACGCCGGGAAGGCAGTAAGGACTTTACAGGTCATGTACAGGCCTAAGTCTGGTTCCTTTTATAGGAACCAGAATCGTTTTCAGAGGAAAGTCCTTCATCCTTTTTGGGGATTCTCCACCTCATCTCCAAATCCACGGGGATTCCCCTGGAGCCTGTCCAGAAACAGGGGGAGTACCCTCTTAACAGATACAGTATTCTTGAGAGGGGATACCCCCTACGGAAGCCTTCCCAGTGGCCGAGGCCATTGTTGGTCTGACTTTGGAGCTTTGGCAGCACCCTGCCTCCTGCCCAGCGCCGTCTGCCCGGATGACCCACAAGCATGGGTCCAGCTCGGGGTTCACAGGACACTCCTCGGCTGAGGGGATGATGACCGCTTCTGTGTTCAGACACACAGGCAGTTCTGCTGACACCGATAGACCTCTCTGCCAGGAAGGTTTTTGCCACCTCCTCACTAGGCCTCCCGTCAAGCAAGCTCGGCTATCATCATGGCACACTTCTCTCATGCCCTGTTGGGCTTCTTGGATGAGGTGCTCCTGCACCTCCCCGTGGACCTTCAGACTATGGTCACGCAGGTCAAGGGTCAGGGACGTGCCATTGCCAAGCAGCAACTTCAGACGGCCCTGGACCTCGGGGATTCATGCACCCATTCGGTGGCAGCCATGGTTGCCATGCGCCACAGGGCTTGGCTGAGACGTTCCACCTTCACAGCGGATACCCAGCACAAACTCACTGATGTTCCTTTCCTGGGCACCGATCTCTTTGGCCCAGGTGTGGATGGTCACCTTCAGCAAATCAAGCAATCCAGTGCCACCTTGGATTCGGCTACTTCTGCTCAGAAAGATGCCTCCGGCACCAAGAAACAGCAGAAGAAGAAGCTATTTCGGCACCCTGCTCCTGCAGCCAAGCAGCCCTCTTCCAGGCTGGGCAGCAACAGCAGGCACAGGCTTAGTACCCTCTGCCCAAGTCCGGGCCTCCAATGGCCCACAGAGAGGTCTAGGTTCAGGCGGTTTCCGATCCGGACCCTCTTCCTCCAAGCCTGCCCAGTGACGGGATAGTGGCTGCCACCTCTATTCCCATCATGCCAGCTCTGAGTCTTCCCATGGGGCCAGCTCTGCCACTTTCTTTCCGGTCCGCTGTAACCATAAACAGGTGGGTTCTAGAAGTGGTTGGCCAGAGTCTGCCTCTGGAATTCGAGCAGTACCCTCGCAGCCGAGCCTGTGTCCCACGGGAGGAAAGGGTATTGGTCCACACTCGGTCAGCTGTGAGAGGTGACACAGCCCAACTCCTCCTCAAGGAGGCAGTGGCCCGAGTGACAGATCCCCCAGTCGACTCAGGGTTCGTTTTCCAGGTACTTCCTGGTCCCAAAGCTGACAGGGGGGCTGGTGCCCCATTTTACATCTGCACGACCTGAACCAGTTCATTAGGCCACTCACCTTCAGGGTGGTAACTCTGTCCCAGACCATACCATCCCTGGAGCGGAACATGGTTCTACTCACTTGATCTCCAGGATACGTTTTTTCACGTTCCAATCTGTCCATCTCATCAGAGGTTCCTCCGCTTTCGAGCAGAGGGAACCCTTTACAAGTTCCATCAGCCCCACGGGTCTTCATCAAATGCATTGCAGTGGTGGCAGCCAACCTCAGGTGTCAAGGGGTCAGAATATACCCCTACCTCAATGATTGGCTCTTAGCGGGTTCCACCCAGCAAGAGGTGGAGTGGTCTAGGGACTTGGCCCTCCAAACCTGTTCTCAGCTTGGACTCCTGATCTGTCAGGCCAAGTCAGAGCTCATGCCTTCGCAGGTGATATGCTTCATTGGGGCAGAGCTCAACTCCTGCCGAGACAGAGCCCAGCTCCCTGCGGACAGGGCGGATGTTCTCTCCTCCTTTGCCCAATCATTTCTGGTTGGGCACTTGCGCCCTGCCTGGGACTTTATGCGCCTTCTGGGGTACAGGCCTGCACCACTGTGGTCCGATGGGCCCGGTGGCATATGTGCCCCTTTCAATGCGAGCTAGCCACCCAGTGGATTTAGCGCCAAGGTCATTTCGACCAACTGATCACTGTGACCCAGAAAATGTGGGTCGCTCTCCAGTGGTGGACTGTCCTGGATCATCTGCAGGAAGGGATCCCATTTGTCCACCCCGAACCGACGGTCGTCCTGACGACCGATGCTTCTCTCACGGGCTGGGGAGCCCACATGGGGGACAGCAGGGCCCACGGGTTCTGGACCCCGAGGAATCCCGATACCATATCAACTTGCTGGAGCTCAGAGCGGTCAGACTGGCACTGTCTGCATTCATTCAGCTGCTTTGGAGTCAAGTGGTTCAAGTCCAAACAGACAACACCACGACCATGTACTACCTCCACAAACAGGACGGCACGCACTCCTGACTGCTGTGCAGGGAAGTGCTCCGCATCTTGACAGTCGTGAGCTGACTGGAGGCGGATCTGCTAGCCATCCATGTGACAGGAGCCTCAAATCAACTGGCGGATGCCCTCAGCCGCATAGGTGAGACATCCCACGAGTGGTCTCTCCACCCAGCGGTAGCTCACAGCCTGTTCTCCCACTGGGGCAAACCGATGGTAGACCTGTTTGCCTCCAGGGAAAACAGCAAGCTGAGGCTGTTTAATGCCTGCCCCCATCAGGGCTTGCTGCAGGGGGATGCCTTCTCGAGGCCGTGGACCTTTTCTACGCCTTCCTTCCAATTCTCTTGATCCACAGGGTACTTCTCAAGGTGAGGAGGGACAAGGCGCTGGTGATCCTGTTAGCCCCAGACTGGCCACGCCAGTTCTGGTTTTCAGATCTTCTCAGGCATCTTCCAACACACCTGGACCTGATCTCCATCAGTTAGGGGAAGATATTACATCCGAACCTTCAGTCCCTGCACCTGACAGCCTGGTACCTGAGCGGCTAGAGTTTCAGGCTTTGGGTCTCTCTGAGGATGTACTCACAGTTGTGGAAGCATACAGAAAAGAGTCGACCAGAAGGTGTTATGCCTTAAGATGGAAAAGGTTTTCCATTTGGTGTGAGGCCAAGGGCCTGGACCCTCTGTTCTGTCCCGTGGCTAGCATCTTAGACTACCTTTAGTCTCTCTCCAAAGGGGGTCTTCGGTCTGCGACCCTTAAGGTGCACCTGGCAGCCATCTCAGCTTACCGGGCGTGGGCAGGTCAGCAGACAGTGGCACAGGAAAAGGTGGTCTGGTGCTTTTTCAAGGGCCTAGATCACATATCCCCTCTGGTGCGTGAACCTCCACCTCCGTGGAATTTACTGCTGGTTTTGGCTGAATTCATATGTAAACTATTTGAAGCGATACACAAGTGTGAGATGTCACACTTATCATGGAAGACTGCCTTCCTGGTGGCTATCACGTCAGTCAGAAGGACTGGGGAGCTCCAGGCACTCTTGATGGAGTCTTCTTACCTGGTCTTCCGCAGGGACAAGATTGTCCTGCGCCCCAACCCGAAATTTCTTCCGAAGGTGGTGTTGGAGTTCCACCTTAATCAGGTGTTGACTGTGCCTGTGTTCTACCTGATCTATACCTCGGATGCTGAGTACAGGCTCCATACTGTGGACCTGAGATGAGCTCTCTCTTATTACAAGGAGAGAATGGTGGAAGTTCGGGGAGAGGTTCGCCAGCTGTTTGTCACCTACGCTGAACCCGCACCTGGCAGACCTGCAGCAAAGTGGACAGTAGGCAGGTGGTTCACTCCTTGCATTGATCTCTGGTATAAGCTAGTGGGTAGGGAGCCTGCCATAGGGCTGAGGGCTCATTCTACCCGCCATACCGCTGTGTCGGTGGCTGCTTCCAGGGACATCCCTATCCACGAAATCTGTCGGGCTGCTACCTGGAAGACAGCAAACACCTTCATCACCCACTACCACATCGACGTCGAGTCATGCCGGGATGCTGTTTTTGGGGCCTCAGTTCTCCAATCTCTGTTTCCCAAGTAGGGGGTGTGCGCCTTGCCTCCCTCCTCCCGTAGAACTGCTTGGAGTCTGCCAAGAAGTGTGGATAAACTAACATATCCACGTCCCTAGAAAAACAGGTTACTCACCTGTAACAGTAGATCTTCCACGGAATGGTCTCTTGCAGTAAGTCATCTTCTGGGAGTTTCCCTTAGGTGGCGCTCTCACGGTAGTTTTCTCCAGCAGTCTCTATACCAGGGACCACCCACACGACCTCACTTCCTGGGCTATGCCTATAAAAGTGGGTGGTTCCTGGTAGTCTCTGTTCATTTTCCCGCCAGCTTCAGCTCTCACAACAGCTAGAATACTCTCCTGCTAAGTGATCGACGTGGATTGAACCCACAGCTTGGGGAGCCTGGGCTTAATACACAGCACCATATTCCTATACTCAAACAAGAGTTTTTCAAGGATGGATGACTAAAGGAGCTCTATTAACAGGCTCCAACAACATTGAGTCCTTTTCAAGAAGCATCAGAGTGGAAGGAAACATACTTTCACCATAAGCCCTGCCTGACTGCCTTTCAACGGTTATGTATGCTAAACATATATTCTAGGGACGTGGATATGTTGTTCAATCCACACCGTCTGGTAGGTTCCTTGCCACTTTAAGATGGGCCGGAAAGTCTTCAAGCTAGCTTCTCCCACCCACCCGGGTGGTAAAACCCATGGCTCCACCCCATGATGCCAGATCTTCCTTAGCACTCTTGCGTCTTTAGGCCTGGATTCTAAACCTTCGTTTTTTCAAAATCGTCTTTGAAATTCCAGAGACTTACGTCGTCTTCGCCCAGGACTGCGATGGTTGAAATCATCTCCGACTTCCGTCGGTGCCCTTGTGGGCAGAAGATATCTCGGACTAACCCGCGACACCACGTCGTCTACTGCCAGGCTTGGCCACCGATCCACAGGCCTGCGATCTCTGCAAGTCCTTGACGACCGGTTCTTGAAGACCGCGCTGCCCGACTCCAGTTGGGGCATCCAGAGAAACGTTTTCCACTGGTGAAGTCGAAGGAGGCCCATTGGGCAGTGTCTGCGGCTGAGGGCTCCGCGGAGTAGCTGGAGCAGTTAATCGCCCTTGAGGAGGAGGCGGCACAGGCGCGTCATCTTCTTCCTTGGTGTCGGCGTTTATACTGCTCTCCTTGGACTCCTCCTACACCGCTTCCTTTCGGGAGCTTTGTCAGTCCCTTTCCACCAAGAGAAAGGGGCCTTCAGGGACTCACTTCAGTCGGTCTAAGAAGAAGGACCCGAAAGATAAGTCCCACCTTCGACGTTTGTGGGAGCGGGAGAGATCTCGCTCCCCGGACCGTCTTCTATCGACTGTAGTCGATGTTGCGGCCAAGGCCACTGGCTTTTCTGTGTCCCTGCAGGTCAGCCGGCGAGACACCCGTCAATCACGGTGATATATATCTTCCCTTGTCAATCTTCACCATTCATTACTTACGCAGGTGTAGGCGGAAGCCGCACCGTCTAGAACTTTTTTTTTTTTTTTTTAAAAATTTGCCCTAAACCCGCCCTCCCGAGAAGCGGCGTCATGCGTCATCGCAGCGGCGGCCGTTAATAGCGACGACTCCTCCTCCAACTCAGTTCTGTTTCTCCGCCCGTCGAGGGCAGCACCTGTTTTGGGCGTCCATTTCTCCACTCGTCAGCGACTCCTCTTTCCACACACTCGGCGCGATCGGTAGACCGTTCTTTTCTTTTTAAAAGCGGCGCGGTGTGTTTTCTATTTTTTTCTTGTTGATTTGGCGTTATGTCCGGGTCGGAGCTAAGCGTGTTTGAACGGGCGCGCCCTATGCGTCGGTGTTACTGTGGCGGCATTTCTCCATCTCGGACCGGCATAGCGTTTGTCTTCGTTGCCTGGGACCCAACCATGACATGGATTCGTGCGGCGCCTGTTTCTCCATGGACGCCATGTCCTCGAGTCCGCGCATTCAAGCTCGGCAAAGCCCGCCCGACCCGGGGACGGCGTCGCTCAAGGATTCTCAGGTAAGGTCTCTAGCCCTTCCCGGGTCCCCTCCGGGCCTACACGATCTGGAGGAGGGTCTCCTCGTCTTTTCTTGCCGGAGGCCCTTCTGCGATGTCGGGGCGTCGTAGTCCCTTCCGGGGCGCGGCGCCGACGCCTCGGCAGTCACCTCTTGAGTGCAGGCTCCCCGTGGCGAGCCCTCGTCTTTTGAGCCTGCTTTCGGGTGGACCCTCGACGCCATGCCTGGCGCCGTTTGGATCCTGGCGCCGTTGCGGTGCCGGTGATGAACAGCACCATTTCGGCGCCGTTTGAGTCGGCGCCGTTCGCGGCGCCGGTGATCAGGCGGCGCCGTTAGCTCGGTGCCGCTTTGGGCCATGGCGCCGTTCGCGGCGTCGATGGACAAGCGGCGCCCGTCGTGTGCACCGCCCTCGCCTTCCGGCAGCGCCCGGCGCCGTGGGCCTGGTCGCTTCCTCCAGGCGGTGCGGCGTCACGGCGCCCGTTGGGAGTGTGGAGCTAGGCCTGGCTGCTACCCGGCGTGAGGAGCGGCGGTGCCTCCCCTTGTACGGGGGCCGTTCGCGGCCCGTACTCGAGGACCCTGGGGTGGCCAGCATTGAGGTCCTGCTGGTCTCGTCCTCCTCGGGGCGATGATTCAGACGTGGACCCATCCTGGCACCCCCACTCTTCGGAGTCTGGGTCCCTGGTGGCTAGAGGTGCCAAGCGGCGCAGCGGGCCCCTCCTCTGTCCCCCCTTCGTACGCCTCCTGAGGGTTCCCCGGCTGGGGTGGCCGGGAGCCTGGGGGCAAGCGCGGGGGTGGCATGAGGGAGGCTCCTCTCTGGAGGCCGGTGACGCACCTTCACGGGTGCTGTCACTCTCTCTAGGGACAGGGGCGCTGTGGTCGAGGAGGAGGGCCCTCTCTGGAGTCCGAGGGTCGAGGGCAGGGTCTGCTGCTCGGTCTTCCTTAGCCACCTCAGGGGGTGGCCAGGAGCAGTGCAGAGCCTCGCCCCTCCCTCCAGGGTTCTAGGGTGTCCTTGGCGGCGTTTGTGCGGACTGCCCTTCTGGATCCATGCAGTCAGGCGTCGTCACGGGGAGGTTCTCCCCAGGGCTCTTCAGGCTCCGCTTCCCCAGAGTTCCGTTCTGCGGCCTGGTCTGATTTCCGGATCCCCTCTCCAGGGCTCCTTTCCCGGTTCAGAGCCCTGCGAAGACAGTTGCCTCAGCGGAGGTGCCCTCTCCCATCTCTCTGCCTTCACCACCCCTCCCAGGCCATGTCGGCCCTCTGGGTCCGTTATCCTGGGAGCAGTTCAGGGTTCTCGGCGCCTTCCCCTCATCGTTAGGTACATGCATGAGGCGGGTCTTCGGCTCTCCCACCGCGGAATCCTCTGGGCATTCCAGTTCCCCATCATCTCGTCTCCCTCCTCCGAGGGAGAGGACCCCTGCTCATCTGTCCTCCGATGCTGATTTCACAGAATATCAGCGTTTCCTCTCGAGGATGGTGAGGATCTCCAGTTTCCTCGTTCGAAGAGACAATACCGAGCAGCGGAGGCAGCGTGAATTCCTTGGTGAGTTCAGTGCCCAGCATCTGGTGGTACCTTCCTGGCCTATCCCTTCCAGGAGCGTCTATCCGGTCATGGCAGTCCCCTGCGCTTCTTCACCCAGCCCGGACTGCCAGCGTGGTATTGTGCCCCTCTGAGTCTCTAGGTTCCCTTCCCAACCCGTCCTCAGGTTTGGTATACCTGGATACTCCTTCTGGGCGCCCGTTGCCTGGCTGCGACCCACACGGATTGGACTCTCTCCAGTTAGGCCGTTGGGGGCGAAGAGTGTTCTCTTCTGCTCGTGCAGTGCTTGTATTGCATCACATCAGGCTCACCACGCTGCCTACAACCGCATCTGTGGTCGATGATGTCCCAGCTGCTGGCATCTATGCCTATCAGGAGACAAACCAGACAAGCCGTTGCCCTCTCCATGGTAGGCCTGGAGCTGGCAAGACACCAAGCAAGGGCATCTTACGGCGCCAATGAGGTGGCTTCCAGGCTTGCGGGACAGCGATCTGCATCAGGCGGGACGGCATGGCTCGTCTTTCCAGGTTGTCACCCCTGGCCCGGCGTAGGGTGATTCGCTCCGCCTTCCGGAGGACCGTCTTTTTCTCTTCAGAGCTTGGAGACTTACAGGGGCTCCCTCCGTCTCCTCGTCCTCGGGAGGCACCTCCTAGCTCTTCTCCCTCTTAGGCTTTCTGAATAAGCCAGGGTCTTCTCCTTCTGTTTCTCACCAGCAGAGGCTGGGGTCTTGTTCCCTCAGGGTGTGCCTCTTCCCCTCCAGGGGAAGAGGAGCTTAATACTCACCCAGGAAGTAATGAATGGTGAAGATTGACAAGGGAAGATAGGAAAATTACGCATCTACCGTAATTCTTGATCTTCTCTTGTATCTTCACCATTCATTACTACACCGCCCACCATCCCTCAGTGCCTCTTCCTGTGGCTTCTCCACCTCCCGCCTCCTTCCTCTCTGCATTTATATGAAATATAGGAAAATTTCTCAAATTTTCCCCAAAAAAAAAAAAAAAAAAATATCTTTTTGAGGGGGTTCTAAAATCCAGAAAATTACTTACTCTAAGATTCATGGGCCATCTCGTGGATTGCATTGGTGATCAGACTGCACAACTATCTCTTGCTATTCTTATGGCAAGATACCTCTGGGGTTTTGGCCTGGCTCAGGCTATTCAGTTTTGATCCTGCAATCCCGTGTTCAGATAGTTGCCCTGAAATCTGATTCCCCTCTATTCTTATCTTGCAGAGCAGAGGAGCAGTACGTCTGTTCCTTTCTCTTTAAAAAAAAAAAAAAATGCTGAGGAACTCTCTCCGACTGCTGTAGGCATCTTGGTATCTGGGTCATGCATCTACAAAAAAAAAAAAAATATTTTTTATCTGTAAAAAAAAAAAAATGGAAAATCAAACAAGAAAGCAAATGAGAAGGTAGGCTATCCCTCTCGCTGTTTTGCTAGTGGTTTCTCCCTTTAAGTGTCCTCCTGGACAATTTTACAGTAGAGCTCTGCTGACCATATCAATTTTAGCCAGCCTAAGCCTTGCCCGGCCTTAGCCAGTCAGTCTGAGTCCATTTCTATCTTGAAACGCCTGAAAGGCTTACATTTTCTATTTCTAAACCCTGAGCAGCTCTCATGCTGCTGGGTTTTATTCTTCCCACCTCGGCTGTCCTCCACTTAAAGGCCCTCCATGACCAGGAGCCGAGGTGGGTGTCAAGCTAATGGCATGTTGAAGATGAGGACTATGCCCTCCTGAGTCTGTCTAGCGGGTTGGTGAACCTTCTCTTCAGCTCTATCTCCGGGATTCTTGCTTCCCTTTAGTGACCTTCAGCTACAAGCTAACTATGCTCGTTGGGCCTTCTGGTCCTTCAACATCCATCTCTCTCTTCTCTTTCTTCTTCTTCTTCTATTTTCTCATTTCCTTACTCATCTCTCCTCCTAGAGTCGCCCAGGTAAGGAGGCCCTGCACTCCTAGGCTAGGGATGTTCTTATCTCCTCTGTCCTTCCTCCATCGGCTTATTCCTTTTTCAGTTCATTCTTCCTTGCTTTGCTATCCTAGGCTATCTTTGCCGCTATCTATATTTTCTGCTTTCACTTTTGCCTCTCCGGCTCCACAGAACTGAGTTGGAGGAGAGTAGATCGCTACTCAGCAGCGCCCTCGCGCATGACGATGACGTCGCCTGAGGGCGGGGCCGTTAGGCAACTTTAAAAAAAAAAAGCTCCGGATCGGTGCGCTACCCGCTTACACCCAGTAAGTAATGAATGGTGAAGATACAAGAGAAGATCAAGAATTACGGTAGGTACGTAATTTTCCTTTCTTGACCCGTTATGCGGGCTGTCGACTGGAGAGGCAGACAACCCTCTTTCTCTGGTTCCCCCGGTGCCTACCAAGGACTTGCCTCGGCCTCCCAAGCCGAAGTCCCCGGTTAAGGATCCTGAACCAGAGGATGTGCGGGTTTCCCCTGCCCCTTCCTTGACCCATCGTCGGCCACCCCAACAGTCTCGGTCCTCTTCCGTGTCGGGCAAGTCCCACCGACATAGGTGGTCTCGGTTCAGACTTCACGGAAAGCGGCGTTGCTGCTCTTCCTCATCATCCTCTTCAGAGGATAGGCTCCGGCGCAAGGTGTGTCTGCACTATGAGGATATGATGTGGCAGCAGCTCTTATTGGCCAGCAACAAGCAGACTCCATCGCCTTCCCCCGGCAATTAAGTGGCTGTTGCCCGAACGGCCGAAGTAGCCTCTCGCCCTCGGCTCCTTGGTCGAGGAGCTGACTCCGGCACCAATTGCTTGGCCGAAACTGGCTGCTCCACCCATTGTTGTGGAACCAGCGCCCCCGCAACTGAAGACTGGGGCTCTGACCTAGGATTCTCGGTCGGTTTAGGGCTTGTCCCACAGGTTGTCGGTCACCCTCACCCCCGATCGGCCTCGGCGAGTGAAGGGTGGCTCAGGCACTCAGCAACTGTTGGTGGACTCCTCCCTGTATTCCAGGCCCCTTGACCTGGAATCTTCCGGGGGTCTGTCAGTGGACGAGAGCCCATCCTCGTTTCTCGGTATTGTTTGGCTCATCTCAGAGTCTACTGGGATGCAGCTTGAACCCATATAGAAAATGGAAATTATGTACCTAGCGTAATTCTTGATCTTCTTGGACGAGTCTCCACCACTTATTCACACTAATGGAATCTGCGCCGGAGGAGGCACTAGGACCCAGCAGGAGCAAACTTCTTTGCTAGAGGGTCAGCACCAGAGATGGTGCCGCGAGGAGCAGCACCATGGGCCTCTGCTCGTGCGGTAATGACTCTCCCAGCATCGACCCTCCAACCGCCTCAGTACCTTTTTTCCCAAGGAGGTACAGCGTAACTTAACTTAGAAGGACAGCCTAACAAAAAACGGACGTAAGATATTCCGGACGACCCGTATAAGAAGGGTCAACAAAGAAGTCTTCACAGCCTAAAGACTGAGGGAGTGAAGACCAGTAACAGAGGTGAGCTCGGGGAATGATGGGTGGGCGTCTGAATGAGTTGTGGAGACTTGTTTAAGAAGATCAAGAATTACGGTAGGTACGTAATATCCATATCTTCCTGGACATAAGTCTCCACCACTCATTCACACTAATGGGAGAGTACCGAGCTAAAAATCCCCCGAGAGGGCAGCAGGAGAGACCAAGAGCTCACAATTTTAGGACAGAAGTCCATTAACGATGGTCCTACCAGATGACAGATGTCGTCTGGCATGGACATCGAGGGCATAGTGTTTGTCGAAAGTATGCACTGAGCTCCAGGTGGCCGCATTGCAAATACCTGCAATGGGCACATTGCGGATTTCCGCTAGGGATGCCGCGACCGCTCTAATAGAGTGAGCTTACATTCTGCCCTCCAGCTTAACCTGTGCCATGGAATAACAGTGGCGAAGGCATGCAACCAGCCATGCAGAAATACATCTGATAGCGAGAGGTTGACCCAGGTGAGTCTTGCTGAAGGAAACAAACAGTTGTTGAGCTTTACGAAAGTCTTTTGTTCTGTCTAGATAGAAATGTAAAGCTCTTTTGACATCCAAGGAATGGAGAGAACGCTCTCCTTCATTTTGGAAGTTCGCAAAGTAAGATGGAAGGACCAGAGGTTGGTTTAGATGGAATTCTGAAACAACCGTAGGGAGAAACTTAGGATGGGTCCTAAGAACTACTTTGTCTTTATGAAACACAGTATACAGAGGGTCTGTGACCAAGGAATGTATCTCAGAGACCCTGCGGGCTGAGGTAATGGCCACTAGGAAGGCCGTCTTCCAAGTGAGAAATTTTAACTCACATGTAGCTAGAGGCTCGAAAGGTTTTTGTGTGAGCATGTCTAGCACCAGATTAATGTCCCAGGCTGCGACTGGACGTCTTATAGGAGGTCTGGTATGCAGAATTCCCTTAAGAAACCTCCTAACCACAGGTAACTGAGCCAGTAACAGTGAAAATACTGACTTATGATAAGTTGAAATTGCACAAAGGTGAACCGTAACTGTAGAGTATTGCATACCTGAATTTGAGAGGTCTAAAAGGTACTCTAGAACTTATCTGGTGGGCAGGAAAAAGGATTCAAAGAGGATTTTGCACAGCAGAGCTAGAAACGCTTCCATTTGGCTGTGTAAGTTTTCCTAGTGGCTGGCTTGCACGAAGCCAGAAGAATATCTGAAACCCTGCGAGACACGTTGAACCTGTTCACTTCTGTCTCTTCAGGAGCCAAGCGTGAAGGTGAGGCCACCTCAGATTGGGATGGACCACAGGCTCCTGAGTCAGAAGGTTCGTCTGAAGGGGAAGTGGTTTCGGAGGAGTTTCCGACATACTGTTGAGTAGTGGAAACCATATTTGTCGAGGCCAGAAGGGAGCAATGAGAATCATTTTGTCCCCCTGGGACTCGAACTTGAGAAGTACTCTTTGAATTAGAGGAAGGGGCGGAAAGGCGTATAGAAAGAGTTTTGTCCACCGCAGCCTGAACGCATCCTGACAGAAAATGCCAGGCCCTGGATTTCTGGAGCAGAAGAGAGGCAGTTTTGTGTTGAGTGTGGTTGCAAAAAGGTCCAGGTCTGGAGTTCCCCTCTCTGCGAATTGTGACTGAGCTATGGCTGAGTCGAGAGACCATTCGTGAGGATTTGTCTCTGTTCTGCTGAGACGGTCTGCCAGTTCGTTTTGCACCCTCGGCAGGTAGACCACATGAATTAGAGCCTTGTGCTCTAAGCACCGCACTACCCTGCTTGTTGATGTAATACATCACAGCTTTGTTGTCCGTTTGAAGGAGAACGTTTTTGTGACAGAGAATGTCCTTCAAAGCCCGGACTGCATAAAGGATGGCTCTCATTTCTAAGACATTTATGTGAAACTGGGACTTGTCCTGAGTCCACATACCTTGAGTGTGGAGAGTCTGACAGTGAACTCCCCACCCTATCAGGGACGCGTCTGTAGTAATGGAAATCTGATGATCCAGAGGAGCAAAGGGGTATCCTTCCAGAAGATTGTCCTCTTGCGACCACCAGGTGAGTGATCTCTTCAGAGGTTCTGTAACCTTGATGGGAAAGGACTGAGGGTGAGTGGTCGGGGACCACTGAGTACTGAGCATCCATTGAGAGGTTCTCATGTGGAGGTGTGCTAGGGGTACAGTGAACACCGAGGATGCCATGAGACCTAGCATCCGTTGCATCGAGAGAGCTGTCACTGAGCTGCTTTCTCTGATGTATCGGGCAATCTGAAGGATATCGCTCCTCCTGTCCTCTGGAAGAAATGCTTTCGCACAGGTGGTGTCCAGGAGAGTTCCTATGATAAGGAGCCTCTGGGAGGGCTGCAGCTGTGATTTTTTGAGATTTAGCAGGACTCCCGTGGACGTAAAGAGTGTGAAGCCGTGGCTCACGCGTCTGAGATTCCCTGCCTGGAAGAACTTGCTACAAAGCCAATCGTCCAGATATGGGAACACTTGTATTCTGATTTTTCTGAGATGCACTGCAAGAATTGCACAACACTTTCTAAAAACTCACAGCGCCGAGGATAGCCTAAAGGGCAGGACTCTGAACTGATAATGCTGTCCCAAAGCCATGAACCTCAGGTATTTGTGATGCTTTGGGTGTATAGGAATGTGCTGGTAAGCATCCTGCATATCCAGGGAAGCTAACCAGTCGTATTGATGAAGCAGAGGTTACAGGGTTCCTAGAGATGTCATTTTGAATTTTTCTTTGGGAAGGAATTTGTTTAATTTTCTGAGGTCCAAAATGGGGCGCATGCCTCTGGTTTTCTTTGGAACCAGAAAGAAATGGGAGTAGAGCCATGTGTTCCATTGATCCAGCGGAACTACTTCCACTGCCCTGTTGTTCAGAAGGCCTTGTATCTCGGAGGTGAGAAGTTCTGACTGAAGAACTGACATCCTGTGCTGTCGTGTGGGGGGACGATCCGGAGGGGTCTCCAAAAGATTGAGGGAATACCCCTTGCGGATTATCCGGAGGACCCATTTGTCTGATGTTATGGACTTCCATTGATTGTAGAAGTGAGACAGGCGACCTCCCACTGCTGAGGAAGAGTCCCCCTCAGGCAGTTGAGGTGGGACTTGGGCCAACAACTTAGAAGGCGGCACTAGGCGCTTTGGGTCCTTGTGCCTTCTGCAGCGTTTTCTTCTGAGGCTGAGGGGCTTGTTTTTTATTAAAACTTCCCCTGCCTTTGCCCCGAAAGGACTGACGGTTATGAAACTGGCGTTTAACACCCCCTCGGGAGGAGGTCGAGCCAATTTAATGGCTGACCTAGTCTTTTGTGTGATCTCTAGGGCCTGTTCTACTTGAGGGCCGAAGAGATGCACACCATCGAAAGGCAGCGCCATTACCTGTTGCTGGGCATCATTCGTGAAACCTGAAGTACGCAGCCAGGAATGACGGCGGTACAAATGCCCACCGCCCCGGGAGGCAGTATCGAAGGCGTCCATAGCTGCTTTAACCTGCTGGTTGTTGGACTCGATACCCTTGGTTATGGTTTGAAGAAGCTCTGAATTAGTGTCTGATTCCGGTACAGCTTCAACCAGTAACCCTCCCGGGTCGCACCTGAAAATAGGCACTTGGCTGTCTAGTGCGCTTACCCTGTAAACAAAAACAAATACATTTGTTTGAGCGAGTGCCAAAGGATATACTCATATTGAGAGAAACAGCCTGGGTAGCTGGCAATACGCATGCCTAAGGTGGAAGTAGCAAAGACTCTGTTACCTCAAGTGTCTATCTTACGAGATTCTTTGTTAATAGGTCGAGCTGTAGTAGTCTGGGGAAGGACGACCTTATCATTCTCTGCCAAGACTACAGTAGGATCCGCAAAGGCTTGGGATGCTAAGATGGGTCAATCTTTGGGGGCAGCATATTTCCTATCTATGGACTTAGCCACAGAAGGAATGAGAGTGGGATTATTCCATACCATTTGAGAAAGCGTCTCAAAGGAGGGCTGTACTGGAGGAGTCAAATCCATAGGGATCTCTGGAACATGGAGGTATTGGAGTCTTAATAGTTTCCCAGGATTGATTTCTGTAGTTTGGAGAGAAAGAGTGGAATTCAAGTTTTTCAGCAGAGACTTAAAAGACAGGTCCTCTACCACATGCTCTGCAGCAGGAATAGATCCTGTTCCTTCCACATCATCACCTAGCCCAAGGTCTGAGTCAGGCTCAGTGTCATCTCCTGACAGTCCAGGAGGGACTGTATGAACAGGAAAGGTGTGAAAATCAGAAGGAAAAGAGGAAGGGTAAGGATTAAAAGAGGAGGAGCCCTGAAGACTGGATAACGTCCTAACAGGTCTCATCGCCAAAGAAGACCACGGTGCCGAGAAGCCACACGGTGCCGAAGATGCCGCTGAGAGGCCAAGCACCGAGGAAATGACGGCGCCGAGGACGGCGCTGACAGATGCATCCACGCCGAAGACTGCGCCGAGCGTGCTATCGATGCCGAGGGCGTCAAACATCCCAAGACTCCAAAAAACAGGATTTGAGAAGAAAGACTGATGAAGACCAGGAGACAGAGGCATCGGTGTGGCCACCTGTGCCGCAGCCATGGGGGGGGGGACACCTAAGCATGGAGTCGAGGGCACCGAAGGTGGCGCCACGCGACTAGGGAGGCCCAACCGCCCTGCCTGATCTCCCAAAAAGCCCAAAGGCCCCTGAGTGACCGGGCCAAGCAGCTGGACCAACCTCCGAGCCCATTGCTCCATAAGAGCAGGCCACTGATGAAACTGCTCATCTGAAGACCTACCAGAGGGCGGGGTAGGGCTCCGATGTAGAAGACGTCAGCTACTAGAAGCTGAAGCTGCCGACTCCAAAGGAGGAGACCAGCAACTAGCCCCAATAACTGACCGTCTACGCGCAGACATATCAGAGGGCGACCTCGAGTGATGCCTTCTCTTTTTTGACCTGTGGGCCGAAGAAGAGCTAGAGGCCAAACAGTGCCGAGAATGTGACCGTTTAATTTTATGCTTTCGAGGGGACTGCCCACCCCCTCGAGCATTGGACTGTCCGTTGTCAGACCCCCCTTCTGGAAAAGGCAGCTGACGGTCCCTGCCCGGTGACTGAACAGCTTGCTACTTAAGTCTCCCTACCGTCACCTGACCCGCTCATGGTCGACTCCGTCACTGTAGGCTGAGACTTTTTCGCTAAATAAGAATACATAAACTAAGCGGTACTTTATTCGAGATATTACTACAAAACAATAAAACTGAAAACTATGCTGCTAGTTTGACTCCCGTCGGGCGAGCGACGTTGTCACTGAAGTGCACTCGACAGCAGGAAAAGGTGCCGACCCTCTAGCAAAAAAGTTTGCTCTCGCTGGGTCCTAGTGCCTCTGGCGCAGATCCCATTAGTGTGAATGAGTGGTGGAGACTTATGTCCAGGAAGACTGCGCCAGATATCCCCTCACGGAGATTGTAGACCGAGGGGATTCCCCCACGGAGGACCTTCCCGTGGCCGAGGCCATTGTTGGTCCGGCCCTGGAGTTGTGGCAGCAGCCTGCTTTCTGTCCTGTGCCTTCGGCCTGGATGGCCCGCAAGTATGCAGTCCCGAATGGTTCCCTCTCCGGTTTTGCGGAGCACCCCTCAGCTGAGGGGCTGGTGACCGATAGTGAGTTCTGGTGCCCCGGAGACGCCAGGGACGTAGAGAAGCCCCTGGACAAGGAGTCCAAAAAGCTGGACTACTCCGGGTTCAAAGTTTATGCTGCTGCCTCCCTAGGCCTTCGACAGGCTAGCTCGGCTCTACTTAGAAACATAGACTTTGACGGCAGATATGAGGACCGCTAGGCCCATCTAGTCTGCCCATTTCCCTACCTACAGGATAGGCCGCAGATCCTAGTTAACCAACAGCCTATTTCTTCCTACCCCCCACAAGAATTGCCTTATGTCTGTCCCGTGCATTCTTGAAATCTCCCATGTTTTAGACCCCAAACCTCCTCAGGAAGGCTGTTCCATGCATCCACTACCCTCTCTGTGAAATAATACTTCCTCACATTGCCCTGAACTGCCCTCCTTCTATCTTTAAATTGTGTCCCCTTGTTCTTGTAAGTCTCTTTTTCTGAAAGATGCTACCCTCTTGGACTTTGTTGATTCACTGAGGTACTTAAAAGTTTCTATCATGTCCCCCTCTCACTTCTTTCCTCAAGGGTATACATATTAAGCTCCCTTTAGTCTCTCCTCATACGGCTTCTCTTGCAGACCCTGCACCATTTTAGTTGCCCTCCTCTGACTACCTCTATCCTGTCTATGTCCTTGCGGAGATGGGGTCTCCAGAACTAGACACAGTACTCCAGATGGGGTCTCACCAACTGTCTGTACAGAGGGATAACAACTTCGTTTTCTGCTGCTGGTGCTTCTCTCCTATACATCCCAGTATACCCCAGCCTCCCTACTGCCTTCATACATTGCTTGCTAACTTTAAGGTCATCTGATATAATTACCCCCAGGTCCCTTTCCTTTTTGTTGTTGTTACTACCTCCCACCCATTGTGTATTCTTCCCTGGGTTCTTGTTTCCCAGGTGCATTATTTGCACTTCTTTGCCTTGAATCCTAGCTGCCATACTTCTGACCATTCCTCCAACCTTGCCAAGTCCCTTTTCATCCTTTCCACGCTTCTGTGTATCAACCCTGTTGCAGATCTTTGTGTCATCTGCAAAGGCATACTTTTCCTTCCAGTCCTCTGCAATGTCACTGATGAAGACATTAAAAGGACTGGACCAATACTGAACCCTGCGGTACCCAACTAGTAACCCCTCTTTCTTCAGAGTGGACTCCATTTACAATTACCTTCTGTGTCTGTTGTGCAGCCAATGTTTACCCAGGCTGCCACCCTGAAGACCCACTCCCAGGCTAGTTAATTTGACTATTAATCTTTTGTGTGGGACTGTGTCAAATGCCTTGCTAAAGTCTAGGTAGGCCATGTCCACAGCCCCTCCCTGGTCTACTACTTTGGTCACCCAGTCAAAGAAATCGATTAGATTCGTCTGACATGACCTTCCCGCTGTGAACCCATGCTGCCTTGGGTCCTGTGCTCCACTGGCCTCTAGGTACTCAACTTTCGAGCCGTCTCCCCTCAGGGGCTACCGGTTCTGCAGCCTCTCTGTCAGCTCATCGAGCCGACATAGCTCCGCTCCTCCAAAAGGAGGTGATCAGCAGGGTGGCGGATCCTCCTCCAAGCCCAGGGTTTGTGTCCAGGTACTTCCTGTTCCCAAAACGGATGGGGGGCTGGCACCCCATTCTCGACCTGCAGGACCTGAACAAGTTCCTAAGGCCGCACACCTTCTGGATGGTCACTTTGGCTCAGTTCATACCATCCTTGGAACGAGGCATGTGGTTTTGTTCTCTGGATCTCCAGGATGCATTCTTTCACGTCCCAATCCGTCCGTCACATCGGCGATTCCTCTGCTTCAGAACGGAGGATCCCTCTACGAGTTCCAGGCCATGCCCTTCGGCCTTTCTCCAGTTCCCAGGGTCTTCACCAAATGCATGGCAGTAGTGACAGCATTCCTGCGGCACCGAGGGGTCCGGGTGTACCCTTACCTGGATGACTGGCTGATTGCAGCCCCTTCCAGGTTGGAGATGGAGCGGTCCAGAGATCTAACCTTCCAGGTCTGCTCTCGAATTGGTCTCCTGATCAGCGAGACCAAATCGGAACTCGTGCCATTGCAGGTGATTCAGTTCATCGGGGCAGAGTTCAGCTCTCTTCGAGCCAGAGCCCAGCTCCCAGCGGACTGGGCGGAGGTTCCTTCCTCCTTTACCCAGTCATTTCTGGTTGGGTAATTGCACCCTACCCAGGACTTCCTTCGCCTTCTAGGTCTCATGGCGGCTTGCACCAGCATGATCCGTTGGGCCCACTGGCATATGCGTCCCCTGCAATGGGGGCTGGCCCGCCAGTGGTCTCTGTGCTCCGGTCCTTTGGACCAGCCAGTACTCATGACCCAGAAGATGTGGGACAGCCTGCAGTGGTGGCTCATCCCATCTCATCTGCAGGAGGATATCCCATTTGCCCGCCCTGAGCCGATGGTCATCCTTACGACCGACTCCTCCTTAATGGTTTGGGGTGCCCATCTGGGGGAGCTCCAGGCCCAAGTCCTCTGGTCCCCTCAGGAGTCCCAATGCCACATCAACCTGCTGGAGCTTCGAGCGGTACAGCTAGCCTTCACCATCTTCGCTCCATTTGTATGGGATCAAGTGGTTCAGGTCCAGACAGACAACACCACAACCATGTACTATCTCAACCGTTAGGGCGGGACGCACTCCTTGCCTCTGTGCAAGGAAGCTCTCCGCATTTGGTCTCTCATGATCAGCCTGGAGGCGGATCTCCTAGCCGTCCATGTAGCAGGAGCCTTAAACAGTCTGGCTGACGCTTTCAGCTGGATAGGTGCTGCATATCATGAGTGGTCTCTCCTGCCAGACGTAGTTCAAGACCTGTTCTCTCTTTGGGGCACCCCTCAGGTGGACCTGTTCGCCTCTGAGGTGAATGCGAAGCTGAGGCCATTTCATGCCCGCCCCCTTCAACTGGGCTCGCTGCAGGGGGATGCCTTCTCGAGGCAGTGGATCCTGGGCCTCTTCTATTCCTTCCCTCAGTTTTCCTTGATCCACAAGGTGCTTCTCAAGGCAAAGAGGGACAAGTCACAGGTGATTCTGGTAGCCCCAGACTGGCCTCGCCAGTTCTGGTACCCATATTTCCTCCATCTCAGCTCCAGGCCCCCCAAGGTGGCTTCCAGCCCGCCCGGACCTGGTCTCAGTCAACAAGGGAAAGATGCTCCATCCGGACCTTTAATCCCTGCACCTGACGGCTTGGTTCCTGAGCAGCTAGAGTTCCAGGCCTTGGGTCCTTCCGAAGAGGTCCTCAACATTGCTGAGGCGTCCCGTAAGGAGTCAACCAGAAAATGTTATCCCTTTTTAATGGAAGAGATTCTCCATTTGGTGTCAGGGCAAGGGGTTGGATCCTTCTTGCTATCCGTTGGCTAGCATTTTGAACTAGCTGTGGTCTCTTTCTCAGCTAGAGCTTCAGTCGACGACCCTTAAGGTGCACCTGGCAGCCATCTTTGCTTACCGGGCGCGGGCTGGCAAGCAGTTGGTGGCGCAGGAGAAGATGGCCTGGCACTTTTTCAAAGGCCTTGATCACATATTCCCTCCAGTGCGAGAACCTCCACCTCCGTGGGATCTACTGCTGGTATTGGCCAAGCTCATGGGCAAGCCATTTGGACCAATGCACAGGTGCGATATCTCTCACCTGTCATGGAAGACTGCCTTCTTGGTGGCTGTCACGTCAGCCAGAAGAATGGGAGAGCTCCAGGTGCTTTCCATTGAGTCTCCTTATCTGGTCTTCCACAGGGACAAGGTTGTCCTTCGCCCCCACCCGACATTCCTGCCGAAGGTGGTGTTGGAGTTTCACCTGAATCAGGTGTTGACTCTGCTGGTGTTCTACCCCAATCACACCTCGGAGGCCAAATATAGGTTCCATACTCTGGACCCTAGAAGAGTGCTCGCTTATTACAAGGAGCGGACGGCTGAAGTTCGGGGAGAGGTTCGCCAGCTGTTTGTCACCTACGCTGAAGCTGCACTTGGCAGACCTGAAGCCAAGCGGACGATAAGCAGGTGGTTCACCTCCTGCATAGAGCTCTGCTATAGGCTGGCGATCATGGAGCCACCCAAAGGGATAAGAGCTCATTCAACCCGCCATACCGCTGCTTCGGTGGCTGCTTCTAGGGACGTCCCTATCCAGGAAATCTGCAGGGCTGCTACCTGGAAGTCAGCACACACCTTTATTTCTCATTACCACATTGACCTAGAGTCACGCCTGGATGATGGTTTTGGGACCTTGGTTCTTCAATCCTTATTCCCCAAGTATCGGGGGGGGGGGGTGTGCCTTGCCTCCCTCCTCCTGGAGAACTGCTAGGAGTCTGCCAGACAGTGTGGATTGAACAACATATTCACGTCCCTAGAAATACAGGCTCTTACTTCGAGAAACAGCTCTTGTAGCAGGTTGCACCATTAGGACTGAAGCTGGCAGGCGCCAGGACCCCACGGAAATTTTCTTGCTAGCAGTATTCAGCGGGGACTGCCCCCGACGTGAGGCAGTCCACCAGAATCCCCAGTTCTTTTCCCGCCATCAACTCGCCAGCATCGGCCTCACAGTCCCACTCTAGTGCACAACGACTAAGAACTTTACAGTTTTACCAACACTAAATGTCGGCATCTCCAACTCCTCCTTCAGAAGGACATCCTTCCAAGTGTACCTGTGGCAAGCAGATCCCTTTCAAGGATCCTCATTCATCCTGCCTGCAGTGCTCCGGCCCGGACCTCGACACCAAGGCCTGCTCCTTCTGTCAGGGGTTTAATAGTAACACCAGGATCCACCGCCAGAAGGCACTTCAGGGGTTCCTCTTGGAAGCAAAATTACACATCATGGATAAGGAACCTTCCTCCAGAGGTGAATCTACCTCGAAGGCCCACAAACACCAGGACAAGCATCAAGAGAAGGCCAGGTCCAGATCCCCTAACTGGGCCTCGGACTCGTGCACCAGCTCAGGCTCCATGCGCTCAGACCGCTCTCCCTCCAGGGCTCACTCTCAGCCCCCTCCAGTAAAGAGTAAGGCTTCAGGCAGCTCTTCAGCTTCTCTGCACCCTATCAAGACTTCAAGGCCTTCGGCTTCCTCCACTTCCTCCCGGGCCTCTTCGACGTCTTCAGACCGTCACCAGTCCAAGTCTTCTTCCTCAGACCGACGCCGGGACCCCGACTCCAGATCGGTCTCCCAGGGGTCCGGAGCCCCCGCCTAGGAAGACTAAGGACCTGACGTCCCTCAAGCGGACGACGGACCCTACATCGGCTAAGCACCCGTCGTCCAAACACCCGAAGTCGGACAGACGTTCGCCGGAGCCGAAGACATTGGCCAAACACCAGACATCGGTCAGGCGTTCGCTAGAGCCAAAGACGCCAGCCAAGTACCTGACGTCAGTGACACGTTTGCCAGAGCCTGCCTCCCGTTACCGGTGGACACCGGGAATCCACGACTCTGCAGAGGAGGACCTGACGTTGCCCGAGGACCAGGCAGGTGACAGCGAGGACGCCGGGCTTCCACAGGAGCCTTCTCCCATCCCGGAGACGTCTTCGGACCCGACACCGGTGACAGACCACCGGCGCCAGGTCTGTCATCGGGTATGAACATCCAAGAGGTCTCTCTTCATTTTCTGGTGGGACACAATAAAGAAAGATGTGATCCCAGTTGAACCTCCTCCTCCTACTCCTTCACCTCCTAGTCCCCCTCCTCCACCGCAGGGACCAGCAGGATGACCACCGACCCCCAAGGAGCACACTCCACCTCCTAGGAGAAGATCCAAGGAACTGAGAAGGTCTCTTTCAAGATCTCCCTCAGGGTCTCCCAGCCCTAAGCGACCCAGATGCCGAAGGTCCACTCCGCCAGGGGAGGATTCTAGACTGGACACTTCAGACACCTCCAGGTCTCCTTCTCCACTCAGCATCCCATCACCTGAACCACAAGACCTGCCCAGGTCACCTCCGAATGATCCCTCCTCTTCCGAGATTATGAGGCACATCCAGGAGAACATGGGATGGGATTCGGAAGATCAGGACCCCAAGAGACAGCGCCTTGCTCGTTACCTTAGGCAGAAAGATCCTAAGCCTGTGGTAGTGCCACCCTTGGTGGACACTTTCGCGGACGTCACCAAGGCTGCGTGGAAGCGTCTGCACTCCACCCCCACTGTGCCACAGAAAGCTGACCACCTGTACAAGGCCCCGAAAGAAGACCAGTACTTGGCGCAACAACCTCTGGCTGACTCCCTGGTCATTACAGCCTCTCATGACAGGTCCCAACGACCACATCATCTATGCACACAGCCACCGTTTCAGAATGCCCTGTGGGAACAGGGTCAGGACCTAGTTGATAAGCTACCGGATGGTGAACAGAAGGCAGAGCTCTTGAACCTCCTCCGCACAAGGTCAGATGTGGGGACCCAGGTGCTACGAGCTGCATATGATTCTGCGGACTCGTCAGAGTCAGAGGCGCAGCTTTGGGAGTCTGTCTCCGGAGACACTCCTGGCTCAGTGTCTCCGGCTTTACCCCGGACGTACAGAAGAATATTCTTGACGTCCCGTACAACAGAGAAGTCCTGTTTGGTGAACGCTCGGAAAAGGTTATCACCAAGCTTCAGGACGCCGGGAAGGCAGTAAGGTCTGTGCAGGCCATGTACAGATCCAAATATGGTTCCTTTCAGAGGAACCAGAACCATTTTTGCGTCCGGTAACAAGAGCAGCCACATTCCGGCCAGCAACAAAGGGGCCCTTTCCATCGTAAAGCCCAGTCCAAATCTTCCCTAGGCAGAGGTCAGCGGTATACCAAACCAGCCCAGCCTGCGGGAACCAACGCTGCCACAGCATGACTCCTTCCCAGCCCCCACCCCTCCTCTGGATCAATGGGCAGAAAAGGTTAGGGGTCACATCGCTCGCCACTTTTCAGGGTGGCAGTCGATTACCGCCGACCGGTGGGTACTTCAGATGGTCAAGAGAGGTCACTTTATAGAATTCCTCGACCACCCACCATCAAGACCTCCCCTGCTTTCCCGTTATTCGGGTCAGCACGCACTGCTCATTCAGCAGGAGGTGCTCGCACTTCTAGGAAAGGAAGCTATAGAGCATGTACCGAAGAACCAGAGAGGTGCGGGTTACTATTCCCACTTTTTTCTGGTTCCCAAAAAGACAAGGGACCTCGGTCCGATACTGGATCTCAGCGATCTTAACGCTTTGGTCCTCTACAAACGCTTCCGCATGGTGACCCTTCCTGGTCTGATACCCATGCTCAAGCAGGGCTCCTTCCTAGCGTCCTTGGACATGCAGGATGCTTACCTGCACATACCCATTGCACTAGCGCACAGAAAGTTCTTGCACTTCGAATTTCTAGGTCGCCATTATCAGTTCCGAGCCCTCCCTTTCGGACTGTCACCGGCACGTCGGGTGTTTACGAAGTGCATGGCAGTCATAGCGGCGGCTCTAAGGAGACAAGGCCACTACGTGTTCCCCTACCTGGATGACTGGCTTCTCATGGCACTCTCTCGGGAGGCCCTGATGTCCGCCATTCACTGTACTCCGTCTCTGTTCGAGACATTGGGCATCATTATCAATCAAGAGAAGTCACGCCTGGTTCCATCACAGAAGCTGCAGTTCATAGGTGCAGTTCTGGACACTGTCCAAGGGAAAGCTTTTCTGCCCCAGGACCGAGCGGAACACACCAGATCCCCTCATCGGGGACATCTTGGCAAAGAAGACCGTCCCAGCTAGACTGGTCCTTTGCCTGCTCGGACATATGGCTGCGGCCATTGCAACAGTCCCACTAGCCCGTTTCCACATGCGGGTGACCCAGTGGATCTTACGGGTTCAATGGGATCAGAAGCAAGACCATTTGCAGCTCTCAATTCAGATCACAAATGCCGTAATCCGGGATTGGCAGTGGTGGCTAGACTCAAAGAACCTATTGGCAGGGGTCCCCTTCATTGCGCCGTATCCGATTGTGACATTCTCCACGGACGCCTCAAGGTTCGGTTGGGGAGCACACTTCGACGGGGTCAGGTCTCAGGGCTCATGGACACCCCAGGAAGCTCATCTCCACATAAATATCTTGGAAATGAGAGCAGTTCTTTACGCCCTGTAGGCTTTCCAGTCGGAGATCCCACCAGGTACTCTTCTGTTACAAACAGACAATACTGCGGTGATGTATTACCTCAACAAACAAGGAGGCACCCATTCCTACCCGCTTTGCAGGGAGGCCATGAGGATGTGGAATTTGGTACTACTGAACGGCGCAAACTTCATTGCTGTTCATGTCCCAGAAGTGGACAGCGTCATCGCAGACAGCCTGAGCCGCTCTCAGGCCAGAGTCCATGAGTGGGAACTACCCCAGGAGGTAATAGAGGATCTTTTTCACAGATGGGGCACACCAGAGTTAGACCTTTTCGCGTCCCCATGCAACGCAAAACTGCCCAATTTCTGCTCGCTAGATCCAGGGCCTGGTGTTTTCTGGCGAGACGCATTGTACCTCTCATGGACGGGCAGATTCCTCTACATTTTTCCTCCCTTCCCATTGATCCAGAGGGTCCTACTAAAACGCCGCAGAGAGCAAGCGACGCTGATATTTATCGCGCTGTTTTGGCCCAGACAGATTTGGTTCCCTCTGCTACACCAGCTGTCCTGGGAACCTCCAGTGCCTCTGCCAATCAGCTCTCTCTCACTGTCTCTCAGGAGGCAGGCACTTTGGTCCATCCGGACCTTCACTCTATGAACCTGCACGCCTGGCTCCTAGAGACATAGCCATCATGCGGTACAGGGTCTCGCAAGTGGTAGCAGATATTCTAGCGGTTGCTAGAAAACCGGCCACTCATGCTACATACACCATGAAATGGCGCAGATTTTGCCTCTGGGCTCAGGCACGGGGATTTTCCCCGATGGATTGTCTGGAAAGGTCGGTCCTGGACTACCTCCTGTCTTTCATTCAGGCAGACTTGGCCTACTCCTCTATTAAAGTACACTTTTGTGCCATTTCCGCTTATCACACACCTATAGGCCAACATCCCATAACTCAGTTGGACACAGCACGAGCCTTCCTGAGAGGTGTTCTCCACCTTAGACCTCCGATTAAGGATCCTATTCCTCCATGGGATTTACCCTTTGTCCTGGAGCAGCTTACGCTGCCACCTTTTAAACCAGCTGCGGATTGTGAGCTACGTCTCCTTACATGGAAGATGTTATTTTTGGTTGCCGTTACTTCGGCCAGAAGAATTTCTGAACTTCGTGCACTGATGTGCAAAGAACCTTTTGTTTTTTCACCAGGACAGGGTGTCCCTATGGACAAATCCAAAGTTTCTACCTAAGGTGGTCTCAGCTCTCACCCTTAATCAGGACATAGACTTAGCAGTGTACTTGCCTAAATACTCTTAATAGAGGAGAGGCCCTGTTGCACACTTTAGATGTGCATAGATGTCTAAGATACTACCTGACCAGAACCAGACACCACCGAAAATATGACCAGCTTTTCATCTCCTTCACCCACAGGATGATGGGAGCTCCCGTTTATAAACATGCGCTGTCCAGGTGGCTCATTCATTGCATCACGTTCTGTTACCAGAAGCGTAACAGACCCTTACCGGGCTCGGTTAAGGGTCATTCCACAAGGGGGGTGGCTACCTCCTTTGCGGCCGTGAAGAACGTGTCCACCTCAGCCATCTGTGCAGCAGCTACATGGAGCACTGTGCACACCTTTATCAGGCATTATAGCCTGGATGTTGCATCACGGCAAAGAGCTGGCTTTGGTCTAGCAGTCCTTCAGGGACTTCTATCCTAGGCTTCGGTCCAACTCGCGATCTCTAACTTGCCTCCTCCCACCTGCGAGGGATTTCCAGTATTGCTTGGGAATCAGTCCTAATGGTGTAACCTGCTGCAAGAGCTGTTTCTCGAAGTAAGATAGTACAGTTACGTAAGAACTTACCGTAACAGTAGATCTTCGAGAACAGCTCTTGCAGCAGGTAGTTTCCCCTCCCACCATCCCCTCTGGAGGTAGAGTTGTTCCAGTATCCTTCTACTAGGATTAGGTGTTTCTAACACCGCTCTGGTTATCTTTTGATGGCGGATCCTCAGTCTCCACTTCTGATGTCATCTAGCGGCCGGGAGTCTCCGACGGGAGAACTGGGGATTCTGGGGGACTGCCCCCTTTTGTAGGATGCCTGACGTCAGGGGCGGGACCGACGTCGGGGGTGGTCCCCGCTGAATACTGCTAGCTAGAACATTTCTGTGGGGTCCTGGCGCCTGCTAGCTTCAGTCCTAATGGTGTAACCTGCTGCAAGAGCTGTTATCGAAGATCTACTGTTACGGTAAGTTCTTAAGTAACTGTACTTCACTCACCTGTAACAGGAGTTCTAGGAGTGGTATATGTTGTTCATCCACACGACCCACCTGATCTCCCCGGCTTCGAAATGCAACCTGGCTTCCAGCAGGCTAAATCTGGTGTCATGGGGTGGTGCCGAGGGTTTTACCACCAGGGTGGGTGGGAGGAGCCAGCTTGAAGACTTTACAGCCCATCTTAAAGCGGCAAGGAACCTGCCAGACAGTGTGGATGAACAACATATACCACTCCTAGAACTCCTGTTACAGGTGAGTAACCTATATTTATCACTGTTACAGACCGTTATGGTCATTTCATCGAGATGCCTCTCAGCCTGTTGTGCGCCAGACCCTCATGTCCTTCCCACGAACAGGGCCTGCTACTACTCACATGCTAAGAATAAATTTATATATCTTGATACTATCATAAGATGGATCATAATAGTCTTAACAGACTTTTACTGCTACATGCAGTCTTCACCTGGCCATAGATAAAGGCCACAGAAATAAAGGTGAGTACATATATATTATAAACCTTATAAACTTTGCCAAGACTGATCAATTTTCTGATCCACGCTACTTGGACAACAAAATATGGGCAGGTTACAAACCGTATAACTTTTCTCAGATTAACATATTTAGAATCTCAAGGATGAGATCTAATGGCTCATAATTTGTAATTATCCAGATCGTTATTTAAACTTCTGTTCATCCGACAGCATAAATAAAGGGCCCACCATACTAACATTTCAGATTTACACCTAACAAGGCTGCAGGCCCTGGCATGCTTGGGACCCCCTTGCAAATGAGATTACTAATACATGATGGAACTGACTACATCACTCTGTTGCATTCACTGTCTTTACCCTAAAACAGGTACAATATTGCCACTGACTCTTAAGAGCCACTGGATTCCATTATGAAATACATTTTTTTTTCATTTCACACACCAAAAAATCATTGTTGCTACTTATGTAACCTATTTATACCAAAATGGATACATTTACTGTATATAATGACTTGACAGACAGAAAAATAATGTACTAACTTGCTACATTGTAGCACTACAAAATAATAATATTGTATTATTTGGGTTACTATTCAAAACTCAGAACCCAGTAGGCTTTGACGTGTACTGTTTTTTTCCAGTGCATGCCACTGAGACCTACCAATTACTCCATTATGTGGCTGAATTTCTTCTGATTTATTACAGTACCTAATATGCCATACCTTGATCAGGTTTACATCTGCTTAACTCATCTGACGATGCCACGTAATAGCCAGTCTGGCTCGTCTTTCAGCCATAATCCTGTAATGAATACTATAATGGAGTACTTACAGAATTCTCTTTATATGCTGATATACTGTTCTCAGCACCTACCGGTCCTAAGACCACACTATATGTACGGCAGAATGCCATATCTGGCCACCCCACTGCCATATAACTGCTTGGGAATCTCCCAGAAGTAATGACTTACTGCAAGAGACCATTCCGTGGAAGATAGATCAGTTATGCAAAGACTTTTGCCGTAACAGTAGATCTTCTCGGAATGTCTCTTGCATAATAACTCCTCTCCGACCCCCTGCCTTTCTGTAGCGTGGAAAAGCGATATAAGGGAGAGGCTTTTGATACCTCGGATCTTACTTCGAGAAACAGCTCTTGCAGCAGGTTACACCATTAGGACTGAAGCTGGCAGGCGCCAGGACCCCACGGAAATTTTCTAGCTAGCAGTATTCAGCGGGGACTGCCCCCAACGTCGGTCCCTCCCCCGACATCAGGCACAGTACATGAGGAGGTGGTCCCCCAGAATCCCCAGTTCTTTTCCCGCCGTTGACGTGCCAGCATCGGCCTCACCGTCCTACACTAGCGCACGACTACTAACAACTTCTCACAATAGTTTTACCAAACTAATGTCTGCATCTCCAACTCCTTCTTCAGAGGGACACCCTTCCAAGTGTGCCTGCGGTAAACAGATCCTCTTCAAGGATTGTCATTCATCCTGCCTGCGGTGCTTAGGCCCCGGACCATGACACCAAGGCCTGCTCCTTCTGTCGGGTTCAACAGCCGCACCAGGATCTGCCGTCAGAAGGCACTTCAGGGGTACCTTTTGGAAGAAAATCTTTGCAGAATGGATAAGGAAACTTTCTCCAGAGGTGAATCTTCCTCAAAAGCCCACAAACACCGGGACAAGCGCCGGGAGAAGGCAAGGTCCAGATCCCCTATCCGGGCCTCGGACTCGCGTAGCTCAAGCTCCACATGCTCTGACCACTCTCCCTCCAGGGCTCGTTCTCAGCCCCTTCCGGTCAAGGTTAAGGCTACAGGCGGTTCTTCGGCTTCGCTTCACCCCATAAAGACTTCTAGGCCTTCGCCTTCCTCCACTCCCTCCCTCCCAGGCCTCATCGAAGTCCTCTGACCATCACCAGACTAAGTCTTCCTCTTCTGTCTGACGCCGGGACCCCGACTCCAGATCCGTCTCCCAGCCTCCCAGGGGTCTGGATCCCCCACCCAGGAAGACAAAAGACCTGACGTCACTGAAGCGGACGACGGACCCGTCATCAGCCAAGCACCCGAAGTCGGCCAGGCATTCGCCAGACCCAAAGACATTGGCCAAGCGACCGACGTCAGCCTCACACTCGCTGGAGCCGAAGACTGCCCCTCCGTCACCAGTGGACAGCGGTCACCAGGACTCCACGGAGGAGGACACGACATTGCCTGAGGACCAGGCAGGCGACACAGAGGACACCGGGCTTCCAAGGGAACCTTTGCCCATCCCAGAGACACCTGCGGACCAGACGCCCGACCCCGGCAACAGACCACCATCATCAGGCATGAACATCCAAAAGGTCAAGGATCTCTTCACTTTCTGGTGGGACACAATCCGGAAAGATGTGATCTCTGTAAAACCTCCTTCTCCTTCACCTCCTACTCCCTCTGCTCCACCACAGGGGCCAGCAGGACAACCACCAACACCTAAGGAGCACACTCCACCTCCTAGGGGAAGATCTAAGGAACGGAGAAAGCCTCCCTCAAGATCTCCCTCAGGGTCTCCCAGCCCCAAGCGACCCAGACATCGACGATACACTCCGTCAGGGGAGGATTCGAGATGGGATACCTCTGAAACCTCCAGGTTTCCTTCTCCGCTCAGCATCCCATCGCCTGACCCACAAGACCTACCCAGGTCACCTCCGGATGATCCCTCCTTCTTTGAGATTATGAGGCACATCCAGGAGAACATGGGATGGGATTTGGAAGATCTCTGCCCCGAGAGACAGCGCCTTGCCCGCTACCTTCGGCAGAAAGATCCTAAGCCTGTGTTAGTGCCACCCTTGGTGGACACTTTCGCGGACGTCACCAAGGCTGCATGGAAGCGTCCTCAATCCACCCCTGCTGTGCCTAAGAAAGCTGACCACCTGTACAAGGCCCCAAAAGAGGACCAGTACTTGGCATAACAACCTCTGGCTGACTCCCTGGTCATTACGGCCTCTCATGACCGGTCTCAACGACCACAGCATACAAGCACACAGCCACCGGACCAGGAATCCAAGCAGTTGGATGCCCTGGGGAGGTGCATGTATGCGGCCGCTACATGCTCCATGAGGTCCCTGAACTACCTATCTCACATGGTTCAGTTTCAGAATGCCCTGTGGAAACAGGGTCAGGACCTTGTTGACAAATTACCAGATGGCGATCAGAAGGCGGAGCTGTTATACCTCCTCCGCTCAGGGTCTGATGTGGGAACCCAAGTGCTATGAGCAGCATATGAGTCTGCAAACTCGTCTGCCAGAGCTGCAGCTTCAGGCAGCTGTCTCTGGAGACACTCCTGGCTCTGTGTCTCCGGCTTCACCCCAGACGTACAGAAAAACATTCTTGACGTCCCATGCAATGGCGAAGTCCTGTTTGGTGAACACTCGGAGAAGGTTATCACCAAGATCTAGGATGCCGGGAAGGCAGTTAGATCCGTACAAGCCATGAACAGATCAAGACCTGGTTCCTTTCGTAGGAACCAGAACCGTTTTCGCAGCCGGCAACAATGGCAGCAGCCACGTTCCAGCCAACAACAAAGGGGCACTTTCCATCGTAAAGCCCAGGCTAAATCTTCCCCAGGCAGAGGCCAGCATTACACCAGACCGGCCCAGCCTGCAGGAACCAGCGCTGCCACAGCATGACTCCTTCCTGGCCCCCGCCCCTCCTCTGGATCAATGGGCACAATAGGTCAGGGGTCGCATCGCTCACCACTTTTCAGGGTGGCAGTCAATTACCGCCGACCGCTGGGTTCTTCAAATGGTCAAGAGAGGTCACTTCATCGAATTTCTCGACCACCCACCATCAAGACTTCCCCTGCTTTCCCGTTATTCGAGTCAGCAAGCCCTGCTTATACAGCAGGAGGTACTCGCGCTTCTGGGAAAAGAAGCTATAGAGCACGTACCATGGAACCAGAGAGGTGCAGGTTACTATTCCCACTTCTTTCTGGTTCCCAAGAAGACAGGGGACCTCCGTCCAATACTGGATCTCAGCGATCTCAACACTTTGGTCCTTTACAAACGCTGCCGCATGGTGGCCCTTCCCGGTTTGATACCCATGCTCAAGAAGGGTGCCTTCCTAGAGTCCTTGGACATGCAGGATGCCTACCTGCACATACCCATAGCTCAAGCGCACAGGAAGTTCTTGCACTTTGAATTTCTAGGTCGCCATTATCAGTTCCGAGCCCTCCCTTTCAGACTGTCATCGGCACGTCGGGTGTTTACAAAGTGTATGGCAGTCGTAGCGGCGGCTTAAGGAGACAAGGCCACTACGTGTTCCCCTACCTGAACGACTGGCTCTTCGTGGCACCCTCTCGGGAGGCTCTGATGTCCGCAATTCACTGTACTCAGTCCCTATTCAGGATGCTGGGCATCATTATCAATCAGGAGAAGTCGCACCTGGTTCCGTCACAGAATCTGCAGTTCATAGGCGCAGTTCTGGACACTGTCCATGGGAGAGCTTTTCTGCCCCAGGACCGAGCGTAACACATCAGATCCCTTATCAGGGACATCTTGGCAACGAAGACTGTCCCAGCCAGGCTGGTCCTTTGCCTGCTCGGACACATGGCTGCGGCCATTGCAACAGTCCCTCTAGCCCGTCTCCACATGGTGACCTAGTGGATGTTACGGGTTCAATGGGATCAGAAGCAAGACCATTTGCAGCTTCCAGTTCGGATCACGAATGCCTTAATCCGGGATTGGCAGTGGTGGCTAGATTCAAAGAACCTGTCGATGGGGATCCCCTTCATTGCACCGTCTCTGATTGTGACTCTCTCCACGGACGCCTCAGGGTTCGGTTGGGGAGCACACCTCGATGGGGTCAGGTCTCAGGGCTCGTGGACACCCCAGGAAGCTCATCTCCACATACATATTTTGGAAATGAGAGCAGTTCTTTGTGCTCTGCAGGCCTTCCAGTCGGAGATCCCACCGGGTACTCTCCTGTTACAGACAGAAAATACCGCAGTGATGTATTACCTCAACAAACAAGGAGCCACCCATTCCTACCCACTTTGCAGGGAGGCCATGAAGGTGTGGGATTGAGTTCTACAACACGGCACAAACCTCACTGGTGTTCGTGTCCCAGGAGTGGACAACGTCCTCACAGACAGCCTGAGCTGCTCTTAGGCCAGAGTCCACTAGTGGGAACTACTCCAGGAGGTAATAGAGGATCTGTTTCACAGATGGGCACACCAGAGTTAGACCTTTGCGCGTCCCTATACAACGCAAAACTGCCCAATTTCTGCTCGCTAGATCCAGGGCCTGGTGTTTTCTGGTGAGACACATTGTTCCTCTCCTGAATGGGCAGATTCCTCTACACATTTCCTCCCTTCCCGTTGATCCAGAGGGTCCTTTTGAAACACTGTAGAGAGCAGGCGACGCTGATATTTATCGCGCCTTTTTGGCCCAGACAGATTTGGTTCCCTCTGTTGCACCAGCTGTCCCAGGAACCTCCAGTGCCTCTGCCAATCAGCTGTTGCTTGTTGTCCCAGGAGGCAGGTTCTTTGGTCCATCCGGACCTTCACTCTCTGAACCTGCACGCCTGGCTCCTAGAGACATAGACATCATGCGATATGGGGTCTCGCAAGAGGTAGCAGACGTTCTAGCGGCTGCTAGAAAACCAGCCACTCATGCCACATACACCATGAAATGGCACAGATTTTACCTTTGGGCTCAAGCACGAGGACTTTCCCCGATGGATTGTCTGGAAAGGTCGATTCTGGACTACCTCTTGTCTCTCTCCCAGGCAGGCTTGGCCTACTCCTTTATTAAAGTACACCTTTGTGCCATCTCAGCCTATCATACACCTATAGACCGACATCCCATAACTCAGTTGGACACAGCACGAGCCTTCCTGAGAGGTGTTGCCCACATTAGACCTCCGATTAAGGATCCTATTCCTCCATGGGATTTACCCTTTGTCCTGGAGCAGCTTACGCTGCCAGCTTTTGAACCAGCCGCGGATTGTGAGCTACTACGTCTCCTAACATGGAAGACATTATTTTGAGTTGCCGTTACTTCGGCCAGTAGGATTTATGAACTTCACGCACTGATGTGCAAAGAGCCTTTTTGGTTTTTTCACCAGGACAGGGTGTCCGTACGGACAAATCCAAAGATCTTACTTCGAGAGGGCTCTTGCAGTAGGTAATTACATGTAGGACTGACGTCGGCAGGACCCCATGGAAAAATTTCTAGCTAGCTGTCCCTGGCGAGGGACCGCCCCCACGTCAGGTGACCAGCGTCATACGACGTCTGTATAAAGGGGCGGTCCCGGACACCCGTCTTCCAGTTCTTTCCCGCCATTAGCTCATGCAGCGCCTAGCGGTAAAGTTCGTGCTTAGTAAAGCCCTGTTCTTTCGTCGGTTTTTACTGAATACTTTTCAGTATTTTCATTCGTATCATCAGGTTAACGTCGGTGTATGTCGTCCCCTTCCAAAAATAAGTGCGACTCGTGCGGGGCCAAACTGCCACACAAGGACGGCCACTCTCTCTCTGCCTTTTTTGTCTAGGCCCCGACCACGCGGTCGACAAGTGCCCGCATTGCCTGCACTTCAACGCGGCTACCCGCAGACGACGTCAACAATCCCTGGAAGCCCATCTGCTCAAAAAGAAGATGTCTTCAATGGAGAAGGAATTGAAGAAGCTCAGGCAGGCGTCGACCTCTCCTGAAGGACACCACAAGAAGCGGGACAAAGAAAGGCACAGGAGAAGGCCTCCTCGTCGCGACTCGGCGAGTCGCGGTTTAGAATAACGTCCCCTCAGGGAATCGTCCGGCAGCCTCAAGGTTTTGGAGGAGGTGTCGACCGCCCGTCGAGCTCGCACTTGCAGGTCCCTGAGGCGCCTCTGGGCTAAAGGGGCCTCTGCCCCCAATGCCGCCACATGAGCTTGCGGCCCTATAGGCACGGGCACCTCCCATAAGTCGGACGTTGGCTCCTCCGACATCCGCCGGGAGAAGACCGATAAGACGCCCTACCCTTCAGGGTGGCACACGGTCGCGTCCCCCTTGGACCGGGCCGCTTCCCACCCTCGGCCCGCCTCTGAGGGACCCCGTAAGCCGGACGCCGGCTCCTCTGGCGCCCGCCAGGATCCAGCCCCTAAGTTGCATGTCGGCTCCTCCGACGTGTGCCATGCATTGGAACCTACGACAGACCCTCCATCGTCTGTCGTCCCAGGTTCCCTGCAGCCTTCGCTGCCGTCCGGGGGGCCCGAGTCGCCCCAGCCTGACCCGGGGACTTTTCTCCTCCGTCCCTGGCGATGTTGAGGATATTCCTCTACTGTCAGACCCTTCTGGGAACGGATCTGACGCGGCCTCCCGGACGCCGGCCCCGACAGTCGGCCCCTCTGGCTGGCGGGGATACCCCCCTCCGTCGGGCCCACCCCAAAACCTCTCAATGTTGACCCGCCCGTGGGGGCCTCCTACTGGGCCATCTGCTCCGGCAGCTCCTCCGGTACCCAGGTATCCGCCTTCCTATCTGGGTCCGCAGTATCCAGCGCCGCAGTACCCAACGCCGGCTCCACCGACGCCGCAATACCTGGCACCGGTTTTCCCGCAGCCAGGTTACGGATACTCGCCTTACAGATATAATCCGTACAGTTATCCCCCTCCTCCTCCACCACCCCCCAGGCCGCGGATGGATCTCCAGGAGACTCTGGCTTCCTGGTGGGCTGAGGCCAAGGCTCAGCTCACCAAGGAAGTCGAGAGCCGCCTCACGGCAACAGTGCTGCTCCTGGCCCCGTCGCCCGAGGCGGCACACTCTCTCTCCGCCTCCGGTTCCAGAGCTCTCCCTCTGGATCCAGAGAGGGAGCAGGACAGCGTCCAGGATTCCCCCCTAAGGAACCCGTTCCTCCCCCTAGATGGGTCAGGGAGTCTTTCTCTGCTTCTGATTCTTCTTCTTCTTCCTCGCTCTTGGATTCATCGGATTCCTCCAACGGATGCTCCGAGAGAGACAACGAGCCTCACTTTCCGTCCAAGCCCCGGCCGAGGACTCCTCCAAAGTCTCTTCCGGAGGATCCTTCCTTCACGGAGTTGCTCAGGAAGATCCAGGAAGTACATCAGTGGCGTTCTCTGGAACCAGATCCTCAGCGGGTCAAACTACTTGAACATCTGGACCTGCCCTTACGGCTCCTACCTTAGTACCACCCTGGATGAGCCTCCGCCCACCTTGTTTCCACTATTTGGAAACAACTGTCGGCTTTAGCCCCGCTTCCTAGGAAGTCCAACAGGCTATACCAGGCTCCGGAGGGTGTAGATTTTTTGGATTCTCACCCCCGTGCAGACTCGGTCGTGATTAGCGCCGCTCACGGCCAGTCAGCACATCCCAAACATTTAAGCTCGTCTCGTCCGGATAAGGAATCTCGCCTCCTGAACCAGTACGGAAGAAAAATATACGCTTCTTCCACACTAGGTATTCGGGCCCTGAATTATGTAGCACATATGGGGGATTACCAGAAAGCTATCCTTACCCAGGCGGAATCTAAGATTGACTCCCTACCTGACTCCCAAGTCAAGCAGGAGTTAGCTGACCTAGTCCGTTCTGCTCGTTCGGCCAGTCGTTACATCCTGAGGATGACCCACGATGCAGTGGACACTGCCGGGGGAGCTCCGTTACAGCGTAAGTCTTCTGCGTCACGCCTGGCTCACGTGTCAGGTTTGGTCCCGGAGGTGCAATCAGCAATCCGGAAAGCACCTTTCAGGGTTCAGTACTTTCCGGCCCGGTGATGTCAAGGACATCATCACCCGATTTGCAGGGAAGAGGACAGCTCTGAAATCTGTGGATTCATGTCCGTCCCCATCCCCGCCAGTGCCGTCCTTTCCGCGGATGCAGCCCGGCCTCAGCGAAACCCCAAGGAAGGCGGGCCACTAAACACGGGCCCCCAGCTGCCAGGCCCCGTCCGCCCAAAAAAGCAGCGGGTGCCCCAGCTGTGGCGCTGCCACACACCACCTGACTCCTCCCCTCTCCCACCACCTCCGGACTCCCCGGAGGAACCGGTAGGAGGGAGATTCTCCCTCCACCTTCTGGGTTGGGAGAGGATAACATTGGATTCATGGGTGCTTCAGATTATCACGGAGGGGCACTCCATAGAGTTTCTACAGAAACCTCCACACCCCCGAGTCCTCTTCGCAAGAGACCATCTTCCTTTGGTCAGGGAAGAAATATCTGCCCTTCTCGCGAAGCAAGCCATAGAACCCGTTCCTCCTCACCTTCAGGGGACGGGTTACTTTTCCCATTTCTTCCTGGTCCCAAAGAAGACTGGAGATCTCAGACCCATTCTCGATCTCAGTTCCCTGAACTTTTACGTGGAATACAAAAAGTTCAGGATGCTCTCCCTTCAAACCCTTCTGCCCCTGCTCCGGCCGGGTCAATGGCTTTGTGCGCTGGATATGCAGGACACATATCTGCAAATCCCCATTCACTCCTTGCATCGCATGTACCTCCGGTTTGCTTTCCAGGGGTACCATTACCAATTCCGGGCACCCCCGTTTGGTCTTTTCTCGGCTCCCCGAGTTTTTACCAAATGCCTGGCGGTGGTAGCGGCCCACCTGTGTACTATGGGAGTTCAGGTGTTTCCCTGCCTGGACGACTGGCTCCTGCACGGCCTCGCCCAGGAGGAGCTCCCATTTCTCTCCTCACCCGCAGGTTTTCACTGCCTGGGTATCACCATCAACCATTCCAAGTCTCATCTGGACCTCCAGAGACTTCAGTTCATCGGGGTTATCCTCGACACAACAGTGAGCAAGGCCTTCCTTCCGCCGGACAGGGCAGCCTCCCTCCAGTCACAGATTTCCCTGCTATCAGAGCGCAGGAAGGTTCCGGCGATGTCGGTTCTCTGTCTCTTGGGGCTCTTGGTGGCCGCCATCCTGACGGTTCCCCGCGCGCGGCTCCACATGAGGATTTCTCAGTGGACTCTCCGCTCTCGGTGGGATCAACTCGTAAACTACCTAGATCATATGGTGCTGATGATCTCGCAGATGACAAGAGACTTGCAATGGTGGATGGTTCGAGAGAACCTGTTTCGGGGGGTCCCCTTCTGTCATCCTCCCCCCTCCCAGACTCTGACCACGGACGCACCAGGCGAAGGTTGGGGAGCCCATCTGGGTCCTCACCAAACCCAGGGTTTATGGTCCAGATTGGAGCTAGCTCTCCACATCAATGTGCTCGAGCTACGAGCAGTACTATATGCTCTCCAAGCCCTTCACCAATACATCCTTCCCGATCACCTAGCTGTCCAGACGGACAAGATGTGTGTAGTCTGGTACATCAACAAGCAGGGAGGGACTCGATCCTACCCGCTGTGCAGGGAAGCAATGAGGGTTTGGGATTGGGCAGCGCTTCACAACCTTCACCTCATGGCGATCCATGTTCAGGAGTCGACAATACCCTGGCAGACAAGCTAAAGTGCTCCTCTGCTCTACCACATGAGTGGGAGTTGGACCAAAAAGTTCTAGAGATTGACATCTTCCAGCTTTGGGGACTCCACAGGTAGACCTGTTCGCCTCTTCCCAAAAGCACAAAACTTCCCACCTTTTGCTCGCTTTCCCGCTGCAGAGCAAGGCGCTTTCTGGAGCGACGTCTCTGTCTCTAAACTGGAAGGGCAGATTAGTCTCTATCTTTCCCAATTCCTCTGGTCCCTCATGTACTGCAAAAACTATCAGCGGAAGGCGCAGAAATGATTCCAATGTCATCCATTCTGGCCAAGCAAATCTGGTTCTCTCTTCTACAACAATACTCAGAGGTTCCTCCTCTTCCTCTTCCTTCATCTAGAAGTTGCTGGCCCAGGATCAGGGGACCCTGGTCCATCCAGGACTCAAGTCACAGTACTATCATGCATGGCTCCTGCAGACCTAGCCCAATCTTGCTTTGGTGTCTCTCAAAGGTGGCCAAGATTCTGGTGGAGGCTAGAAAACCCTCCACTAGGTCCACTTAACGCCATGAAATGGAAGAGATTTTCTATTTGGGCTGCCTCCAGGAATGTGGAGCCCTTCTCCGTCCTGTGGCCGCTCTGCTTGAGATATTTATGTCACCTCTCGACCTGGGTCTCAGACTATTCCTCCTTGAAAGTTCACATGGCCACTATTTCAGCCTACCATGTTCCTTCGGCTGATAAAGCCTTTGCCCAATTAGAGGTATCCAAGACTTTTCTTAGAGGTCCTTCATCTCAGGCCCTTGTCCGACTCCTGCTCCCCCTTGGGATTTGAACTTTGTTCTAAAACTTACCCTTCCTCCTTGAGCCTCACGGCCTCCGCATATCTGAAGTTTCTGTCGTGAAGGCGCTCTTCTTGGTGGCCATTACGCCCGCTCGAAAAGAATTTCCGAGCTCGGAAGGCCCTGATGTGTAAAATCCCCTATTTGATTTTTCACAAGGAACGAGTAGCTCTTCGCACGAACCCTAAGTTTCTACCTAAAGTGGTAGCGGAGTCTACCTTAAATCAGTCTATAGAGTTACATAGACTTTGACTTTGACGGCGGATAAGGACCACTTGGCCCACCCGGTCTGCCCATTTCCCTACCTACTGGATAAGCTGCAGATTCAAGTTAACCAACAGCCTGTTTCCTGCAACTCCCCACTATAATTGCTTTGTGTCTGTCCCATGCATGTTTGAATTCCCCAACTGTTTTAGACCCAACGACCTCCTCAGGAAGGCTGTTCCATGTATCCACCACTCTCTCTGTGAAAAAGAATTTCCTCACATTACCCCTGAGCTGTCCCCTCTATCTTTAAACTGTACCCTTGTTCTTACATCTCTTTTCTGAAAGATGCTCCCTCCTGGACTTTGTTGATTCCCTTTGAGGTACTTGAGCGTTTCAGTCATGTCCCCTGTCCCTCCTTTCATCAAGGGTATACATATTAAGCTCTCTCAGTCTCCTCACTATAGTTTCTGATGTAGACCCTGCACCTTTGAGTTGCCCTCCTCTGGACTGCTTCCATCTTGTCTATGTCCTTGCGTAGATGAGGTGTCTCCAAAACTGCACACAGTACTCCAGATGGGGTCTCACCAACTGTCTGTACAGAGGGATAACCACTTCTTTTTCTACTTGTGATGCCTTCCTATGCATCCCAGTATCCCCTGGCTCTCCTTACCGACTTTCACATTGCTTACCCACCCTTAGGTCATCTGATATGACTACCCAGGTCCCTTTCCGTTTTGTTGTTGTTAGTACCTCCCTGCTAATGTGTACTCTTCTCCTGGGTTTTGTTTCTCAGGTGCATTACTTTGCACTTCTTTGCATTGAATCTAAGTTGCACATGTCTGACCATTCCTCCAACCCTGCCAGTCCTTCTCATCTTTTCTACCCTCTTGTGTATCAACTCTGTTACAGATCTTTGTGTCATCTGCAAAGAGGCATACCTTTCCCTCCAGAGCCTCTGCAATGTCACTTATAAAGATGTTAAAGAGGATTGGACCCAGTACTGAGCCTTGAGGTACTCCACTAGTAACCCCCTTTCTCGGAATGTGTTCCATTCACTGTACCTTCTGTGTCCTGTTGTGCAGCCAGTTAGCTACCCAGGCTACCACCCTGGGACCCTCCCCAGGCTGGCTAGTAATTATTAATCTTTTGTGTGGAACTGTGTCAAGTGCCTTGCTAAAGTCTAGGTAGGCCATATCCACAGCCCCTCCCTGGTCTATTACTTTGGTCACCCAGTCAAAGAAATCAATTAGATTAGTCTGACATGACCTTCCTGCTGTAAATCCATGCTGCTTTGGGTCCTGTGCTCCGCTGGCCTCTAGGTACTCAACAATTCTTTCCTTCAGAAGTGATTCCATAATTTTCCCTACCACTGAGGTCAAACTTACAGGTCTGTAGTTTCCTGCTTCTGCCTTGCTTCCACTTTAATTGTAGAGGGGAGTCACATCTGCCCTCCTCCAGTCCTCAGGTACCACCCCATCCTGCCATGATTTGTTAAAAAGTGTGGTCAGTGGTGTCACTAGGTCCCCCCTTAGTTCTTTTAGGATTCTGGGGTGAACTCGGTCAGGCCCCATTGCTTTGTCTCACCTTGAGTTTTAGGAGTTCTTCAGGGACTCTTCTGTACGGACTGGTGTCAACACCCCTACCCAGAGTGCTTCTATTGTCTGGTTTAGGTAACTGCTCCTCATCTTCTTTTTGTGAATACTGAGCAAAAGTATTCATTCAGTATCTCTGCCTTTTCACTGTCTCCTCTGCCGACCTCCCTCTCCTTTATTAATCTTCCACTATTCCTCCCTTAACCTTTCTATGCTCCCTAATGTACCTATAAAAGGTTTATCCTCCTTTTGACGGCGGAGTTGGCTATTTTTCCTCGATTTCGTGCCTTTGCTATTCTGACTGCTTTTCCTACTTCTTTCTGCTTTAATTGTTAAAGTTCTCTGTCGTGCTCCTTCTGTGATTCCTTATACTTTTTGAATGCCTTTTTTCTCATAACCTTCCCTGCCACCTCTTTTGAGAACCATAAGTTTTTTTACTCCACTTTGTTTTCTTTATTTGTTTTACACAAGACTTGTTGCCTCTATGATGGCAGTTTTGATTTTCTCCATTGTTCTTCCACCCCTCCTATTTGGCCATTTGCTAGTGCATTCTTCGGTGTTCACCCATTTGCCAAAGTCAGCTCTTCTAAAGTCCAGTGTCCTTGTTTTTGTATGGCTTATCTCCGTGGTTGTGCTCATTGTGAAGCACACTGTGCAGTTGTCGCTTGTTCCTAGATTCTCCGACTTCTAAATTTGTGATCCTCTCTCCATTTGAGAGTACCAGGTCTAGTATTGCTCCTCCTGAGTGGGTTCCAGCACTAGCTGTCTAAGGTCTGCCCCTGCGTAGGCACGAGAATGACCCTGCTCTTGGATGGGCTGCAGTACATGTCCTCCAGTTAACATCTGGCATATTCAGGTCCCCATCAACAGTAGCTCCCTTTTCAGCCATTTTGAGAATGTCCTCTATCATTCTCTTGTCCATTTCTCCCCTTGAGACGGGTTCTGTATACAACCCCTGTGGATTGTGATGCCATTCCCCATCTCCAAGGTGACCCAAAGTGCCTCTTGTCCTCCCTTTACTTTTAGTTCTGTAGCTTTGATCCTTCCCTTATGTATAGAGCTACTCCACTTCCTCTTTTGCCTTCCCTGTCCCTTCTGTAGATTGTGTACCCTGGTATGTTGACATCCCAGTCATGGTTCTCAGTGTACCATGTTTCTGTGACTGCTACAATATCCAATTGTTCATCTTCCATCAAAGCTACTAGCTCAGAAAGCTTGTTTCCCAGACTACGGCATTGGTAGTCATTGCCTCCATTTAATGTTGGCTTTATACTTTTTCCCCATCCCTGCTCTTATTGTCTTATCTATTTTACTATTTACCCCGTCCTGCCCTGTGTTGAGCTCTGTACCTCAGTGTTTACCCTACTACCTGCACCATGTTTTGTGGGGGAGGCTTGACCTTTCCTGCCTTTTATCAGTACCTCCCCCCTTTTCTAGTTTAAAAGCTTGCCAAGGAAGTATTTAAACCTGTCACCTAGGAGCTTGGTCCCCTTTGTGGACAAATGCAGACCATCATACCAGTATAGACCTTTATCTCTCCAGGTGGACCCCCAGTCCCCAATGAAGCCAAAGCCCTATGCTCTGCACCAGTTTTGCAACCATTCATTAAACTGCATGGTGTGTAGTACCCTAGCCTCACTCCTGCCATGGACTGGTAGCACCTCTGAGAAGGTTACTGTGCTTGCTACCTGTCTGAGGCCCTTCCCCAACTCCACAATTTCATTCTGCACTGCACTAGTCCCATGCCTAGCTAGGTCATTTGTCCCAAGGTGGGCAATGATATCTAGTTTACTCTCCTGTGATGCTGCTTCTGCAATTGTGAGGATTGGCTTCTTGTCCCTCCAAGCCATGGCACCAGGCAGGCAGCTTACTTCCTTCTCTCCCTTCCCCAGTTCTACCCCCCTAACAATTGAGTCCCCTATCAGTAGCTGTTTCCTTCCCCTGTGGTGTCCCTTGCCACCGTTTTGAGAGTCTCCCTTGTGGATGTCCTCAGCATTCTTCTGGGTCTCCACTGAGGTGCCATCATAGAGGAACCTTGCTCTGCCAGAATGGCATATGATTTGTGTGGGGTACAACTGGGGGCTTAGCCTCTGGTCACCACCTGCACCTCCCAGAACCCACTGTGGTCCAACTGCTCTTCATCTCGAAACCTCTGACTCAGTGGTTGTGGCAGTGGTGCTCTTTGGAGAGGGAGCCTCCTTAGTCCTGCTAGTTCAGCCTGGGTGGGCAACCTCCTTTCTCAGAACTGACAGTTGCCTACAAATAGGACAGCAACGCAGTTTCAGAATGTCTCCCGGAAACTGCTGCCTCCCACAGCCAGTGCATTGCACCACTCCCACATGTCCCGCCTCCGTTATTATAGTACAATATGTAATTATATATGTATTACTACTTGTTTTATGTACCTACCTTTATGTCTGTTGCAGGGTTATTAGAATACGACAGTTCTGCCCCAAGAACTGTTGAGGAAGTGATGTCAGAACTGTGTCTATAAAGGAAATGCCACGCCTGGGGGGTGGGGAGGGGAAGGGTGGTAGTGCACAGCCACTGGTGACTGTTAGAAACAATCAAATACACAACTGCTCCACCACCCTGGTAAGTACTGTCCTTTATAGTAATACAACACACACACAATTTACTAGACCATGGCTCCTACACAAACCACTCTATCTGCGTCCAGGGATGAAAATGAACTAACTTCTCAGCCAGCAGGACACTTACAATGTTACAAAATATCCTTCCAAATTCTAGGTCTCAACCCCAGCACTCAAGCAAATTCAGTTGTGTCTCACTCCCTCTGGTTATAAAATTACTACAGTTTTAATGGAATCCTGCAATTCTCTGCTTAATGCCAATAAGGAAAAATAAAAATAAAACTTTTTGTAGAAAGCGTAGCTCCCTTTTCTTACCAAATGCTCTGCAGTATTATGCCTTAATCAGGTTTACAGGTTTAAATGGAGTTGGTTTGTTCTTTGCAGTTACTTTCTCAGCTTCCAACAGACAATTTAAAGTCAGTGTGACTGCCTTTTTCACTCAGTACTCCAACCAGGGAGAATATTTGCTCCATACCATGGATGTTCACAGGATTCTGAGATCCTACACCGATAGGACAAAGGATCTCAGAAAGACTGATCAGTTGTTTGTCTCTCTTGCCCACAAAAGGGAAGGCAGTGCTGTTTCCAAGCAATGCCTGTCGAAATGGTTGGCTCATTGCATCACTTTCTGTTATGACAAGTACAAGAAGACCCTTCCAGGTCAAGTCAGAGGTCACTCCACTCGTGGAGTAGCAGCCTCTGCGGCTTGTTTCAAGAATGTGTCTGCGGCAGACATCTGTGCTGCCGCCACCTGGACTTCCGTCCATACCTTTATGAAACATTACAGTTTGGACATTGCCTCATCGTGAGAGCAGGCTTCGGGCTAGCGGTCTTGCAAGGCCTTCTGTCTTGAGGTTTGCAAGCCTTTTGCTACTTCTTGGAGTAGTTCCTCCTTTCATTTGTTCCAGACTGCTTGGGATTATGTCCTATATGTAATTACCTACTGCAAGAGCCCTCTCGAGAAGATAGAAGAAGTTACGTAATATCTCATCAACAGTAGATCTTCAAGAGAGGCTCTTGCAGTAGGTACACCTTCCCGCCCTCCATCCCCTAGGCTTTTTCAGCTCCTTTTCCATTGAGGAAATATCTGCTTCTCTCCTCGGCGTCCGGACCCCTTTATACTGACGCTCGCCTGATGCCGGTCACCTGACGTGGGCGGCCCGCCAGGACTGCTAGCTAGAAATTTTTCTCCTGGGGTCCTGCCGACGTCAGTCCTATATGTAATTACCTACTGCAAGAGCCTTTCTCGAAGATCTACTGTTACGGTAAGTTCTTACGTAACTGTACTTTTCTACCTAAGGTGGTCTCAGCTCTCTCCCTAAATCAGGACATTGACTTACAAGTGTATTTTCCTAAGTACTCTAATAGAGGTGAGACCCTGTTGCACACTCTAGATGTGCATAGGTGTCTAAGATACTACCTGACCAGAACCAGGCACCACCGTAAATGTGATCAGCTTTTCGTCTCCTTTACCCATAGGATGATGGGAGCTCCAGTTTCTAAACAATTGCTGTCCAAGTGGCTCATCCATTGTATCACGTTCTGTTAACAGAGACGTAACAAACCTCTGCAGGGCTCGGGTAAGGGTAATTCCACAAGGTGGCTACCTCCTTTGCGGCTATGAAGAACGTGTCCACTTCAGTCACCTGTGCTGCAGCAACTTGGAGCACTGTGCACACCTTTATCAGGCATTATAGCCTGGACATTGCATCACGGCGAAGAGCTGGTTTGGTCTAGCAGTCCTTCAGGGACTCCTGTCCTAGGCTTTGGTCCAACTTGCGATCTCTTCCTAGCCTCCTCCCACCTGCGAGGGATTTCCAGTATTGTTTGGGAATTGATCCTAATGGTGTAACCTGCTGCAAGAGTTGTTTTCTCGAAGTAAGATAGTACAGTTACGTAAGAACTTACCGTAACAGTAGATCTTCAAGAACAGCTCTTGCAGCAGGTAGTTTCCCTCCCACCATCCCCTCTGGAGGTAAAATTGTTCCGATATCTCTCTTCTAGGATTAGGTGTTTCTAACACTGCTCTGAATACCCTTTGATGGCGGATCCTCAATCTCCACTTCTGATGTCATCTAGCGGCCAAGAGTCTCCAGCGGGAGAACTGGGGATTCTGTGGGACCACCCCCTTTTATATGATGCCTGACGTTGGGGACGGGGCCGACGTCGGGGGCGGTCCCGCCTGGATACTGCTAGCTAGAAATTACCGTGGGGTCCTGGTGCCTCCTGGCTTCAGTCCTAATGGTGTAAACTGCTGCAAGAGCTGTTCTAGAAGATCCACTGTTACGGTAAGTTCTTATGTAACTGTGCTTTCTTTCCCACCACGGTAACACACTAGTCAGCTCTCGGCTCGCTAACAGTTCCCCAGCCTCTAGAACCGCTACTTCTTCATTTGCTCTGCAAATTTTTCAACGTATGTCATCCACACTGACTGGGCACTGTAACAAGTTTTCTTGTGGGAGACAGATCCCTGCCAAGGATGGTCACTCAGTCTGCCCAGACCACGACACTGGCACCTGCACCCACTGCCAGGCCTTTAACAGTAGAACCAGGATCCGGAGGTAAAAATCGCTCCAGGCCCATTTAGCACAGCAGCAGTTGGCCCAAATGCAGCAGGACAAGTCCTCTGGGAGGGAGTCTCGTTCCCCTACTCCCAGGAAACGAAGGAAAGAGAAGCACCGCCATCAGGACCGCTCGCCCTCCAGGCCCAGGTCTTCCAGCTCCTCCAGACATGAGGCCGGCTTACTTCCCTCAAGTCTCCTGCCTCTCTTTCCAAGGGGCCGGCCTTGCAGCACATTCGGATTCGGACTCCAGCTTCACAGCGGCGTCTGAGCCCTCCGACTCCAGCACCTCGGCTAACAAGCCGTCGGACTCTGGCACCTCAGCCCATAAGAGGCCCTCTGATGCCAGTACTGTACCGGCCTCAGGTAAGCAGCTCTCCCGATCGGCTTCAGTCGATCACCGGGAGGCTAAGAAGTCTTCAGGGCATTCCGCGTCTCATGCTTTGTCTTTGCCGCCCAAGCATAGACATGACCGGCATCCGTGGAGTCTGACAAGCGTCATGCAGATAAGCTTCACAAGTCTGCGGATAGGCCTGCCAAGGCCTCCTCACGCACCGACCATCACCAGCCAAGGGACGCCCGTCGAACAAGTCTTCGGGCCTGACGCTGGATAAACCTTCGATTCTTCCGCTGGTGCTGGACAAGGCCGCCGTTCTGCAGCTGTCATCGGTTCCTCCATCACCTATGAAGAGACCCGACGTCTCCCCTCTCGACCGTTCGCCGGTCCACCCAGTGACAGCACGGCAGAGGTTTCACCGATGTCTCCCGCCCCTCCGACACTGGACCCTGCCGACACCAGTGTCCCAGCGGGCCGACCGATGTCACCTCCTAAGCCAGACTCTCCCAAGTTGGGGATGTCTCAAGTTAAGGAGCTTTTTTCCCCACTGGTGGGAGATTGTCAAACAGGACTTAGTCGTCCCTCCTCCTCCTAAATCCCCTCCGTTTCCTCAGCCAGATGGATAGGTTACACCTATCCCATCTGGGACCGAAGGGGATAAGACTCTGGCTAGCCCCAGGAAGCACAAGGACAAGCTTAAGAGGACTAGATCCCGATCCTCCTCTCGCTCTCCAAGGATTGGACATCTTGCAAGGTGTGCCTCATTGCCCCCAGAGGGTGGAACTTGCTAAGCTTTTACAGACGGGCTCTGATATTGGGACCCACATCCTCTGAGCCGCATACAACTCTGTGGACACCTCGGCAAGAGCGGCCGCTACCGGAATTTGCCTTCGGCACCACTCCTGGCTCTGGGTCTCAGGGTTTGACCCAGAGGTACAGACTACACTTCTGGATGCCCCTCTCAAAGGCTCTGTGCTCTTAGGAGAAGACACAGAGAAGATTATTGGTAGACTGCAGGACTCTGGCAAAGCTGTCAGCATGGTGCAGTCTGTGTAGCACCCTAAACGGGAGCGTTTTCGCCGGCTCCGTTTTTGTGGCAGAGGGGGACATCAGCCTCAGCAACCCCATGCTCAGCCTCACGCACAACGTGGTGGCTTTAGTCGATATGGGGGTCACAGAGGTGCTGCCTCTACCTCCTCTAGACAGGCCAGACCTCCAGCCGCTGCCCTCCCACCCCCTCCCTCCACCTGACTATGCATATGACCCTCCCCTCCCAGACTTGTCATCGGGAGAGCCGGTGGGAGGTCGTTTTTCTCTTTATGCCCAAGCGTGGAGAGAAGTGACCTCTGACCAGGGGGTCCTCGACCTCGTGGAGTTCAGGCATTCCCTAGAGTTCAAATCTCTGCCCCGGACAGACCACTGCCCCGTCTTACTTCCCGAGAGACCATGGGGCTTCCATCAGACAGGAAATCCAGTCTCTCCTAGACAAGGACGCATAGAACACGTCCCGGAGGCGGAAGTGAACTCTGGGTTTTACTCCTGCGTCTTCCTAGTTCCCAAGAAGTCGGGACCTTCGGCCTATCTTTGATCTCAATGACCTCAACCAATGGGTCTCTTATTGCAGATTTCCACATGGTGTCGCATCTGAATCTCCTCCCCTTCCTTTTGGTTAGGGATTGGCTGGCGTCACTGGATATGCAAGATGCTTACTTTCATATTCTCATCTGCCAGAGTCATCAGAGATTCCTGAGGTTAAAGTTCAGGGGTCGGGCCTACCAGTTCAAGGTCCTTTCTTCCGGCCTTTCCTCCATCTCCGCTCCCAGAGTCTTCACCAAGTGCCTTGCTGTCGTCGCAGCAGCTCTGTGCCGAAATGGCCACTTTCTGTTTCCCTATCTAGACAACTGGCTCTCTTGGCTTCGTTCAGGTCTTGTCTTTGGGAGACCATCCTGGACACACTCTCCCTCTGTCAGCGTTTGGGGATCACTGTAAACTCAGAAAAGTCTCAACTCTTCCCCTCTCAGCATCTGCAGTTCCTAGGCACTCTCTTGGTTACCACCTTGGGAAAGGCCATTCTCCCCTCCGACAGGGTGGAGCACGTCAAGACATTGGCAATCCAAACCTGTTCGGCATCCGTCATTCCCACCAGGTCCATTCTCAGGCTCCTGGGTCACATGGCGGCTGCCATAGTATTGGTCCCCTTTGCCAGGCTGCGCATGCGCACCATTCAGTGAGCACTCAGAGTCCAGTAGGACCAGACCAGGGACGACTTGGATTTGCCTGTCAGGATCTCGGAGCCAGTTCGTCAGGAACTTCGCTGGTGGGCGTCTCCCCAGCATCTCTGCCGAGGTCTCCTCTTCCAGCCAGATAGCCCCACCCAGACTGTCACCACGGATGCTTCTAGGACAGGAATGGGAGCTCATCTGGGGGCCCACAGGACTCGCAGGTTGTGGTCCCTTTTAGAGGAGAACTTGCATATCAACGTGCTCGAGCTCAGGGCGGTCCTGTACTCCCTACAGGCACTGGCCCCATTCCTTTTGCCCAGTCACCTCCTCGTTCAGACGGACAACACCTCGGTGGTGTTCTACATCAACAAGTAAGGAGGCACACACTCTTACCCCCTTTGTCAGGGAGGCTGTGAGGGTTAGGGTGTGGGACTGGGCAGTGGAGCACCATCTCCATCTTTCAGCAGTCCCGTTTGGGTTCCCTGAATGTGGTTGCAGACGCTCTCAGCCGCGCAAAACTGCTCTATCACGAATGTCCCTGCTACAGTCCGTAGCAGACAAACTCTTCGCCAGATGGGGGATGCCAGAGTTGGATCTCGCTGCATCTCAGTGCAATGCAAAACTGCCCAGTTTCTGCTCACTCGATCCTGAGCCTGGAGCTTTCTGGAAAGAAGCATTGTCCCTATCCTGGAACGGGAGGTTTCTTTATGCCTTCCCCCCTTCCACCTCTTGCAGCGGGTCCTCCTCAAAGCCCAATCAGAGAGGGTAATCATGATCCTGATAGCCCCTCTGTGGCCCAGACGGATTTGGTTACCTCTTCTCAGGCATCTGTCGGTGGAGTCTCCATGGCCTCTCCCACTTTCGGGTCAGCTACTCTCACAAGAGCACAGGACCTTGGTTCATTCCAATTTATGCTCCCTTCAGCTCCATGCTTTGCTCCTTCGGCCCTAGTAAAACTTCACTTTGGAGTATCTGATGAAGTCGCCCAGATTTTGGTGGAGGCTCGGAAGCCCACTACCAGGGCCACTTAACGCCATGAAGTGGAAACGTTTTTGTCTGTGGGCCACAGCCAGGAGGCTCAACCCTCTGGTCTGTCCGGTTAACTCTATTCTATAATACCTGTTATCCCTGTCAGAGTCGGGTCTCAGTTACTCCTCCGTTAAAGTACACCTGGCCGCTGTTTCCGCCTATCATCACTGTATCCAGGACAGTGGCTCAATTAGAGGTGATCAGAACATTCCTTAAGGGGATCTTGCATCTCTGTCCTCCAATCTGGTACCCTGTTCCCCCTTGGGACTTGTTTGTTGTGGAGAGGCTTACGCTCCCCTCCTTTGAACCATCCATGAGTTGTGAGCTTCGCTACCTCTCTTGGAAGACTTTGCTTTTGGTAGCGGTCACCTCTACTCTGCGCATTTCTGAGCTTCATGCTTTAAAATGTCGGGAACCCTATCTTATTTTTCATAAGGATGGTGTGGACCTCCGCACTAATCCGAAATTCCTTCCCAAGGTAGTTTTGGAGCTCACTCTTAATCAATCGGTTCAGCTTCCGGTCTATTGTCCAGAGGATTCCAATAGGGGAGAAGCGCTCTTGCACACCCTTGATGTGCATCGCGCTCTGCGCTGTTACCTGTCCAGAACAAAGGGGACCAGGCAATCGGACCAGCTTTTTGTATCTTTTTCGGATAGGTCCTTGGGGCGCCCGGTTACCAAGCAAATGCTCTCGCGTTGGTTGGTTAACTGTATATCTTTCTGCTATCAGCAGGGTAACAAACCCCTTCCAGGCGCAATTAGGGCTCATTCCACCAGAGTGATGGCTGCCTCCTTCGCAGCTCTCAAGAGGGTGTCGGCAGCTGACATTTGTGCTGCTGCCACTTTGCACTCGATGCACACTTTCATCAGGCATTACAGCCTGGGTATTGTTTCCAGGTGTCGGGCAGGTTTTGGCCTGGCAGTCTTCCAGGGCCTTATTTCCTGAGAGGTCTCTCTGTCTCTCCTGATGTGTATCTGCCTCTTCTTTTCCCTCCACTCATGGTTGTTTAAAGTTTATACCATGGGTGTGTCTTGTCTGTTGAATCCCACTTCCCAGGGGTTGTCTTAAGTTTATACCTCTGGGGACGGTGTCTGTTAGTCTTTCCCCGGCCCTTTCCCAATGGTTGTCTTTAGTTTTATACTGCTTGGGAATCAGTCCTATATATGTATTACCTGCTGCAAGAGCTTCTTCTCGAAATAAGATAGTACAGTTACATAAGACCTTACCATAACAGTAGATCTTCGAGAGACGCTCTTGCAGCAGGTACGATTTTCCCTCCCTCCTTCCCCCGGGAGTGAGCCTTTCTGCTCTGGGTCAAGTTCAGCTCCTGTTGCAGGCCTTGCTTTTATATAAGTTTTCTGTGGAATGTTTCATCCATAGTTGTTTGTTTTTGGCCTGTCTTTGACGTGCAAGAACTGGAGCACGTGGGGACTGCCTACGTCCTTTATACTGCGTGACGTCAGGGGCGGAGCCGACGCCGGGTAGACGGCCCCACGTCGGTACTGCTAGAGAAAAGGAAATGCTGAGATCTGCCAACAGGTGGCATCAGTCCTATATATGTGTTACCTGCTGCAAGAGCTTCTCTCGCAGATTTACTGTTACGGTAAGTTCTTACGTAACTGTGCTGTGTACTACTAGTAGTATTTATTTCACATCTACATGACTCCCCTGGAAAGACTTGCTTTGGATTCCTGTTCCACAGTGCACATCTGAGTGCAGAGGGAGTGAAGCTGGAAGACCACATGGGTGGTAGGAGGAGTTGGGCTTCAAGACTGTTCCAGTGACTGAGCATGTTCAGGCGAAGACTGCCTGAGTGTGAATGCGAACTGAGTACAAGTAGTAGAATTGTGGCTACAAGTAACCTATATTTTTCCTCAGGAGATTTTTAGGAGTGCTGGTAAAGCAGTATGGGAGCATGATCAGTATTCAGTGGCTGTGTCTGGGTACTGGCAGAGTTGTATGGGACTGTATCAGAGTTTAAGGTAACTGACTGGGCAGTGTGGGGGCTGTTGGGGTTTAGGGGTGCTGACATGGCAATGTGTGAGCGACATCAGAGTTTAGGGGTGCTGACGGCAGTGTGAGAGAAAAGGCTGTAGTGCACGGCCTTGTACTTTACCTGCACAGTGGTCAGTAAACTACTTTGGTTTCCAGACTCAGAGACCCCTCTTAAGCCATGATTGTACCTTCCAGAACTATCCCACAATAAATGGTGATGTCTCATTTTACTACTCAGCAACCCCCGCCCCATCTTACCTGAAGAATACATTTCCCAGTGCACAGAGATTTCATAGTAGTAGTTCATATTGATCCTAGTTACCACAACAGCTGACTTTATATCAAAACGTTTACTGGCACAGTTTAAGCTTCTGTCCTGTCCTACGCTTTGCTTTCCCCCCCTCCTATCTCCCCAAATAAACACACAAACACAGTGTTGCAGGTCAGGTTCAGGTTTGTGCATGTCCCTAAATTGGTTTGTTTTTCTGCAGGGACCGAGCTCACCTTCAACTACAACCTGGAGTGTTTGGGTAATGGGAGGACAGTCTGCCAGTGCGGAGCTCCCAACTGCAGCGGCTTTCTGGGCGTTAGACCAAAGGTATGTGGTGCTTCTACCTCTTGCCAGGATATTATTGTGGGAGCTGAGAAACGGGTATCTGTAGGGTTTTGTCTGCTCTTTCAGGGCCGGAACCGTACTTCCAGGTAACTGTGTAATACTGTGCACAATACTGCACTTGGGGCACTAACAGTACAAAAAGGAGCTGAAGTTTACTTTTTTGTTTCTCGTTTTGTTTTGAATGTGTGTGTGTGTGTTTGTTTTTGTTTTGCTTTATCTGTTTCTTACCTCCTTCATGCGTCTCTGCATGCTCCCCTTCGGATCTGCTCGTCTACTCTTCTGCCCACTGGTCCCATTATGGATTAGCCAATGCCTGCCACCAGACTTTCCAGGTGGTTCTTGGTCCACAATTCAGGGTCTTTCTCTTTTGGTGCTACTGGGGGGGGGGCAAGCAAGAATAGTTTGGACAGGAATGAGGCTAGGGAACAGACCCAATGTTGCAGAGAGTCTGGTGGCATGGGGGAGTGCACACAGGCCGTCATCTACAGTGGCCCAGACAAGTGCACTTTTCCTCTGGTTTTCTTGCCATACACCATGGGTTTGGCAGGGGCTGCCTGATCGGGCATGCTCACCCATGACATCAGTTACACTCCCACCTTGCCACCACCAGAATGAAGCGCAGTCGTTCGTCTTTTCCTCATCCCCAGAGGAAAGGGTCCTCTTTGATGTTCTGAGCCTCTCGTCCAGAGTCCTGGGGTTGGGGCATGAAGCCAGGTCACCAGCATGCCAGAGAGCTTTCCCCAGTAGTTGGCGCCATGAACCTTTCCCATAGCTGGAGTTGTACTCACTTCTAGAACTATTTTCCTGCTGATTGTATCTCTGTTTTATATGAAATAGTAAGGACGTTCCCTTGACCCTTTCCCTTCTCTGGTCATTGGCAGGATCTTTCATGCAGGGTGTCTCTTCTCCCTCCTAACCCCTCCCCCCCCGGACGGACACACACACACAGCCTGACCTACTTCAGTCCTGATTGACCAGGAGGAATTGTAGGGCTCCACTGGATAATTTTGGGTCCCTCCCTGTATTACAGAATCAGCCTCCAGATGACAAGCAGAAGATAAAGAGGAAGTCCCAGATGAAGCGGAAGCCCCCGGTGGAGGTGACTAAAGAGAAGGAGGACGAGTGCTTCAGCTGTGGGGATGGAGGGCAGCTAGTGTCCTGCAAGAAGCCCCGATGTCCGAAGGTATACCATGCAGACTGCCTCAACTTGACTAAGAGACCCGCAGGTGAGCATCATCTTGTGTGGACAGTCTGAAAGCAGTTTTTAAAGTGCATACCATGACACAGTTAAAGCTCTAACAAAGCACAGTGATACCTGTCCCTATATTAATAAGGATGGTTGCATGAAAATTGTTATACATTGTTTTGCATTTTTTACTGTACCCAGTTTGTATTGTATAGTACTCTATCTGTTGCATTTTCTGTATTACCCATCCTACAGGACACGTGGAAATCTGCTTCAGCTCAAGTGTTCTTTCCTTGTCACCAAATTAGAAATATGAGAAATAATGTATGGGTGACTATACATAACAAGCCTATGTTTCCATCAAGGGGTTGAGAAAACCGCATATGGACCCCAAGATCGAATCTCAAGAGGTCCAAGCTGATCTTCTTTGAGGGTATCTCTTTCATCAGGTGACATCTTTGGAACTTATACCATGTCAGTGCTAGGGCCACATAGAAACTTTGTAAGCTGGGGCCACCCACAATGATGTCATGCATCCAGCATACATGTAAGGCGTGGGTGGCCCCTTTTTCTCAGTTCTTTTCCTGCCGTCGATTAAGCTCATATCTGAAACATGAATGTGTTGTTATTTCTCCAATTTTAAAACAAATTACTACTTTAGTGATTTTTTTTCTCTCTCCTATGCCACCGAAGGAAGCATCGAAGCTATTTCATTATTGTGATTGTGTGGAGAAAATCTACAAAGATGATGCGTACGAAGTGTGTCTGCTGCCTAGGTCTCTTGCAGAGCATGAAGACCTGTGAGGTCTGCGAAGGATTGCACTCTGGTACCAGGCGACGCAGACGGGGAGCACCCGAGAAGTTTCTCCTCAGGAAGACCCTAGCTGCCATTGAGAAACAACTGCAGGAGAAAGCCACGTTGCCCACCCCGTTGGCTGAATCCTGGTCAAAATCTAAGGAGAAGACTTTCTTGGGGAGCCACAAGCATCAGCACTGGGAGAGAGAAAAAGGGCCCTCTCCCCTGGGGAGATCCCGGTTGCCATTGCAGCCCTCTGGTATGTCGCTGTTTTTGTCACCGTTCTCCTTGGAGGTGGTGACCATCGTCCAGACGCTAAGGTTGGGGCAATTCTCAGGAACTACTGTGCCTATTACGGCCGGTACGTTGCCATCATTGGGTCTTCTCCCGCTGTCGACCATTACAGTCACGATCCCTGCCAAGGTCGGGGCACGGCTCGGGTGCTACCGGACCTATCAAGTATGGTACATTGCCATCATCGGGCCCTCGCTCACCATTGACATTTACGATAACAGCCCCTAGTATGGATGCCATACGCACTTCTATTACAGACCCCCAGAGCACCGACCAGACATCACCATTGGGGCTTGACCAGGAACAGAAGATCACCACTGGGCTTTCATCCACCATCGACAGTAACGGTCATGGCCCCTGACAAGGGAGTCGTTGATGCCAGGGCAGTATTGATTATATTCTCTGAAATGATACGACGTCGCTTACCAGATCTGTTGTTGCAGTCTGTAGATCTTATTTCGAGAGGGCTCTTGCAGCAGGTAGTAACCATAAGGACTAAGTGCTAGGTGCTAGGACAACACGGAAAACTTCTAGCTAGCAGTATTCAGCGAGGGACCACGCCGACATTCGGCCTATGGTATAAAAGGGGCAGTCTCCCAGCCCATCCCCAGTTCTTTTCCCGCCATCGACCCCCTTTCCCTTTCAGACTCTGTCTGGGCTACTCCTCTATCAAGGTGCACCTTTCCGCCATCTCAGCATACCATGCACCCATTGACGGCAAAAATATTTCCCAACTGGATCTGTCCTGCATCTTCTTGTGGGGCATCTTTCATTTGAAACCTCCCATTAGGGGCCCAGTCCCGCCATGGGATTTGTTGTTTATTTTGGAGAAGCTCACTCTTCCTCCCTTTCAACCTGCTGCAAGCTGTGCTTTTTGTCATGGAAAGCATTATTTTTGGTTGCCATTACTTCAGCTCTGAGAATTTCTGAGTTTCAGGCTCTGATGTGTAAGGAGCCTTACTTACTTTTCCACAAAGACGAGAGTATCTTTGGGGACCAATCCTAAGTTTTTGTCTAAGGTGGTATCTGAGTTTACTTTGAGTCAATCCATCCACCTGCCTGTTTATTTTCTTGAGTATTCGAATCGGGGGGAACCTGTACTTCATACTCTAGACGTTCATTGGGTGCTTCATTTTTATCTGGTCTACACCCGCCCTTTCCGAAAATCTGACCAGTTTGTTTTGTTTGCCCCCAGAAAAGAAGGGGCTCTGGTTTCAAAACAGTGTTTATCTAAGTGGTTAACTAATTGCATTGTTTATTGCTACCGCAAGTACAGCAAGCCTTTGCCAGTTCAGGTCAAAGGTCATTCTTTCAGGGGCATGGCTGCCTCCTTTAGAAATGTGTCTGCTGCAGGCATTAGTGCAGCTGCCATTTGGAGTTCTGTCCACACTTTTGTTGAGCATTACAGTTTGGACATTGTATCTAGGCGTAGAGCCTGTTTCGGTCTTGCAGTTCTACAGGGCCTCCTGTACTAATGTTCCTATGACTGCAGCTGTCGTCCCAACTAACAGAGTCTGTTCCTTTACTGCTTGGGATTAAGTCCTTATGATTATTGCCTGCTGCAAGAGCCGCCCCTCAAAGTAAGATAGTACAGTTACATTGCTCCATACCTTGGATGTGCACAGGACGTTATGGTACAACATGAACCGCACAAAGACTTTCAGGAAAACCGATCAGTTGCTTGGTTCATTTGCCCCCAAAAGAGAGGGCGCTCTAGTTTCTAAACAGTGTTTGTCTAAGTGGTTAGCGAATTACATTGTTTATTGCTACCACAAGTACAACAAGCCTCTTCCCAGGGTGATCAGAGGCCATTCCACTCGGGGTATGGCTGCCTCCATGGCTTGCTTCTGAAATGTGTCTGTCGCAGACATCTGTGCAGCTGCCACCTGGAGTTCTGTCCACACTTTTACCAAGCATTACAGTCTGGACATCGCCTCTAGGCACATGGCCAGTTTCGGCCTAGCAGTTCTTCAGGGCCTTCTCTCCTGAGCCTCTAACTGCTGATCTGTCCTTCTCCTAGTGGTGTTATCTTGGTGATAACCGTTACTGCTTGGGACTCGGTCCTACCGGTGTGGCCTGCTGCAAGAGCCTTCCTTGAAGTAAGACAGTACAGTTACGTAAGAACTTACCATAACAGTAGATCTTTGAGAGAAGCTCTCTATCAGGTCTTGCAGTACCACCATTCGTCCCCCTTAGGGACTATGACGAAGCTTTCTCTGCACTACTTCATTCCATTGCTACCTTTTCCAGTGCCCCTTGTTGCCTGGTATGCGGGGTGATGGCATGATCTCCCAGTTCTCCAGATAGTAGTCCTCTGAGCATAATCTCCGGCAGGGAACTGAGGAGAGAGGAGGCCTCCCATGCCTTATATGGATGCTGGACGCATGACATTGTTGTGGGCAACTCCAGCTTTCAAAGCTTCTGTGTCTTCCTAGTGCTGGTGCTGTATAAGTTCCAAAGGTGCGACCTGATGAGAGATCCTCTCAAAGATCTACTGTTACAGTAAGTTCTTGTATAACTGTTCTTTTTCTCAATCCTGAGATGCAAGCATACGTGTGTGTGTGTGTGTGTCTGTCTGTGCGTGTGTGTGGTGTTCTTTTTTTAACAATCACGTGGTCAGCACCTAATGATGCTGCCATGAATTACAGCCCAGACCGCGTAGTTTTGTCCACCTGCTGGGGATGGCTGTCACGTTGGGTGGTCTACTGAGCCAGGCTTACATCCCTTCTGGCTCTGCTCTGGCTCAGCCTCTTCTCACCACCACGGCATCAAAGGAAAGTTCGGTGTGAGCAGAGACACAGTTGCTCTTAGTGATAGAATGTGCACATTTTTGAAGGGGCTGGTTTCCATACACAGTAAGCCTTAACCACATACTATAAAAGATATAGTGAAAACAGGATTCTAGGGCTATGGATATAATTCACTATCCACATGATGGCAGTTCCACCGGAAGTGCTGATTTGTAGGAATGTCTTTGAGCTATGCTCCTCCCACAACCCAAACAGAATGTCCTCCGGCTCCGCCTCATGACGTCAGATATTCTTTTTCATTGAAAGAGTCCAGCCTCCTCCTTCATAGCTCTGCAGTGTTGTAGGCTACCAAGTGTGCCATTGGCAATTTCAGTGATTTTCTCTACAGTTTCACACTGTTCCTCGACAACTTCTTTACTCCGGCTCCAGCCTCGTCAACAGAAGGTGTAATCGGAGGAAGTGAAGCCAGTTCACAACTTCAGGTTATGCATCATGTGCTGACAGAAGATGTCAAAAATGAGTCCACACACGTCTTGCTTCTACTGCTTAGGGACAGCATACAATGTTTCTGGCTGTGGCCTGTTAGTCGATGCTTCCTTCTTCCTTGGAAGATTATTGGCCTGGCTTCTTCTTGCCCAGCCACCGACAGGGATCTGTAGTTCCTGCCAGAGGGCCACAAGTCTGCCTCCACTGTGGTGGGATCAGCTGCTTAACTTGGGGCCATGAAAGAGGCAGCAGTGACTGCGGCTGTGGGCACCTTGTTGGCCTTGGCGCTTCTCCCGGTTGAGGCCAGCATTGGAGGGTCATGCATGGAAGATGTCCATGAAATGTGCTGGACCCTCCAGACCTGTAGGGAGAGCTCTGTCCGCCACAGTAAGAAACACAAGCGCCGTCCCGGTGCCAGTTGTGGGACCTGGAGAGATCGAGGTCCCCCTGCTCCCTCTACTCCCCCAAGGGCTCAGTTAGCAGCTCCATGGTGCCCCTACTGGGCTTGTCGACCTCAACACCAGTCAGTCAGGCAGCTGAGATTTTTCTCGACCCTGTTGACCACTTGTAGCAGGGAATCGATGCAGAGCCATCTCCCAGACCCCAGTTCTCCCGATTCTCAACTAAGAGGATGTGGACCGGTCTATGCCCTGACTGGTTACACTGAGGACCAGCCTCCACCAGTGGTTGTGCCATCAAAGCTAGTGCTTGTCCATGCACCTTGACATGTGGTCTATACCAACCCTCCAGTGGCATCCCCTCGGGTCGAGGTCATGGTCGAGGCGCCGCTCACACACTCAGTCCTGCTCGAGCGGCATGGGAAGGCACCACCGTCTATGTTACTCAACCTCCTTGTCCTTGGGCAAGGAGAGGCACTGCCGCAAGATGGGGTGCTACGAGGAGTTCCTCTGGCAGCAGTGGACCATGGTGGGGTGCGGTAAGGCTCTACCCCAACAGCTGTGCTTGGCTGGCAGGAACTGGTCATGTCCACCCTCAACAGATGTGTCTGGCATCTGTCAACCTTTGTGGGTGCAGCTGCCTCCACCACAGCCTTTGGTGGGGGCTCCAGCCAAGGACTCCCATGCTGCAGCTGGCTTACCAGACCGGAAATCACCCAGTTGGAAGACACTTGGGTGGTCCTCAGTGGCAAACTGTCTTGGGCCATTTTTGAGGAGTCCTTCGATGGGTCATCCATGTTGTCGAGGGCACATAATTTTGACCGAGCTTTGTTCGAGGAGATGAGATGACTGCTAAACCTGGACCAGTGTCATTTGGGGCTCCTCTCTGACTGATGTCGGAGTACATGAATGTGTCCTTACAGTTGGTCCAGAAGCAGGCTGAGTACCCTTTTACTGATACCCTGGACAAAGACGATTCCCCCGGGGGTCTCCTTTTCCATGGCTGAGGCTATTTTGGGACCAGCCGTGGAGCTCTGGCAGCATCTGGCACCCTCCATCCATATGGTCTGTAAGTATGTGCTCCATATGGGCTCCCTCGAAGGGTTTTTAGACCATCCCTCAGCTGAGGGTCTGGTTGCGGACTTGGCCTGGAAGTCTGGGGTCAAGGGGATGTGGACAAGCCACCCACCCGACAAAGTGTCTAAGAAGCCTGACCATGTGGCCAAAAAGGTCTGTGCCACATCCTCTTTTGGTCTCCATCAGTCGAGCTACTGTATGCCGTGAAGATGGCCAACTTCATTCACTCCCTGATGGAAGTTCTGGATGATGTCTTCTCTCACCTTCCTACGGACTAACAGCTGCCACATGGATGACTCCTCTGCCCATGCCATGGCAGCGGCCATTGCAACGCGTTGCATGGCCTGGCTGAGGTTGTGCATCTTTGCGGCAGACACTCAGCACAAGTTGGCCTATGTCCTCTTCCATGGGCACCAACCTCTTTGGCCCTGGAGTGGATAGACATCTCACGAGGATTGAGGAGTCCATTGCCACTCTAGATTCTGTGGCTTCGTTCCAGAAGGACCCCATGGCTTAGATGCCTAAAAAGAAGACCTTCCAGTATTGGTACTTTCAGCCACAGCAGCCTTGGCAGCAGCCCAGGTAGGGGTGGTGCCAGGCCTTGCTTCCCAAGGCCAAGTTCTCTGGCCAGGGACCCAAAAGAGACAGCAGGGCAAGTGGTGCCACTCTGGCCCCAGCAGCTGGTGCCCCCTCCAGAACTGCCTAGTGAAGGGTCAGATGATGTCTACCTCCTGCCTGTCCAGTCCTGACGCAGCTCCTTTTGGGGGGGGCGGTTTTGCCACTTCTGGCCATGCTGGTCCGTTATTACCATGACAAGTGGTTCCTAGAGGTGTTAGGCAGAGGTCTGCCTCTAGATTTCAAGGCTGTCCCACCTTACTGATCCCACAGTCCTTGGGAGCCCTCAGTGTTGCAGGACACACTGTCTGCCATAAGAGAATATCTCTCAGCTCCTTGCAAGAGGGGCTATGGCTCATCCCAGATGCCCTGGCAAGTCAGGGGTACATGTCCATACTGGATCTGCATGATCTCAACCAGTGTATGCAGAAGCCATGTTCAACGTTCAGGATGTTTCCCTTAAATCAGATTGCTGCCTGGACCTCCAGAACGCATTCTTCCACATCCCAGTTCGTCCATCCCACTGGCAGTATCTTCGGTTCCGCGCTGCCGCACATAAAGGGTTCTCTGTTAGTTCTAGGTCATGCCCTGTGGCTGCTTGTCCTCGCCCATGGTCTTCAAGTGCGTGGCAGTGGTGGCAGCCTTCCTGCTGAGGTACAAGGTCATCAGGGTGTATCCCTGCCTGGAAGACCGGTTGATCACTGGGCCATTCAAGGAGGCCGTGGAGCAGTCCAGGGATCTAGGCCTGCAGGGACTTGAGCCTGCTGGTCAACCCAGCCAAGTCTGAACATATCCTCTCACAAGTGATTCAGTTCTTCGGGGCAGATCTAGACTTCCTGCAGGCCAAGGCTTGCCTCCCTGCAGACCGGGCACTGGATCTTACCTCCTTTGCCCGATCATTTCAGGTTGGGCTGTCGTGCCCTGCCTGAGACTTTCTGCTGCTGCTGGGGGCATGTGGCAACTTGCACCATCGTGGTCCGGTGGGTCCGCTGGCAGATGCATCACCTGCAGTGGGAGTTGGGCAGTCAGTGGTCCCAGCACCTAGGACTCTTGGACCAGCTGATCTCAGTAACCCAGTCGATGTGGAATGTCCATCCAGTGGTGGCTGATCCCATTCTTTATAAAACTTATTTGTTCCTTACCCGTTAAAAGGCTAAGTAGTTTTCGGATTCTTTCAGACAGATTTTCTGTAATTATCTTGTAGTCCGTGTTCAAAAGGGAAATAGTCCTGTAGTTGGAACACTCTAAATGGTCCTTTTTGTTCTAGGGACGTGGATACGATGTACTATCCACACTTCTGGCAGTGTTCCTTTCCCTTTTAAATCCACCGGAAGGTCTTCATGGTAGCTTCTACCACCCACTCCCTCGGCACTGCCCTGTGACATCAGAGCTTCTTTTCCACTGGAAAAAGAAGGTTCCCTCCTTACCGCTGTCTGCACTGAGTAGGCCCTTTGCTTTATTAGTACTTCAAATTGCAATATTCATCTTCAGCCTTCTATCCTTCACCTCATCCGTGATGAACAACGCAAAGTTGGCACCGGGATTCAAGCGATGTGCTTGCAGGCAGAAGATGTCTCAAACGGACCCACACACCACGTGCGTCTACTGCCTGGGCCACGAGCATGATCCTCAGGCACGCAACCTTGCATCACATGTCCAAGATGGTATATGCTGCCTCCTCTCTCAGCCTTCGGCAAGTGAGTTCAGCCTTCCTGATGGCTGACTTTGCTCATGCTCTTTTGGGCATGCATGATGGGTTGCTTCCCCCATCTCCCAGCTGACTTACAGACTACGGTCAAGCAGGTTCAGGATCGAGCTGTGGCTAAGCAGCAGTTCCAGACAGCCATGGACATTGGCGATTCTTGGCCCGGTCCTTGGTGGCTGCAGTAGCCATACACCGCAGGACTTGGCTGCAGATCTTGACCTTTACGGTGGATACCCAGCACAAGTTGGTGGGTGTCCCCTTCTTGGGCACCAGTTTGTTTCAGGCTGGGGGTCAAAGGACACCTTACTCAGTTTGAGAAGTCCAGTGCCATCTTGGACTCGGTGACCTCCGCCCAGAGGGATCCCAAGGGCTCAGAAGAAGCCCTATCAGCCCTTATTTGCCCCTGCGGCCAAGCCGTCCCCAGCCCCCAGCTGGGCAACAGGCTCAGGCTTGATGTCCACGGCCGAAATCATTTGCTTCGGTAGTCTGGAAGTAGAGGCCCCAGCAGCTCCACAGCCGTTCCCCCCTCCTCCTCCACGTCTGCCTAGTGACAGGATGGGGGGGTGCCTTCTCCATTCCCGTCCTGACTCCCCTGGGTCCTCCTGTGGGGGGCCGGCTCTGCCGCATCCTTTCTGCGTGGTCCGCTGTCACCACGGCCAAGTGGGTCCTCGAGGTGGTTGGTCAGGGTCTACCTCTGGAGTTCGAGGCTTACCCGCCCTGCTAAGCCCGTGCCCTACGGGACGATATGGTGTCCGCCAACATTCTGTCAGCCCTTCAGGACAACATGGCCCAACTCCTCTGCAAGGAGGTCATGGCTCCTGTCTCGACCCTCCAGCTCACCCAGGGTTTGTCTCCCAGTACTTCCTGGTACCAAAACAGATGGGGGGGTTGGTGCCCATCTTGGATCTACATGACCTGATCAAGTTTCTGTGGTCACACACTTTCAGGATGGTCACTCTGTGTCCGATCATACCATCTCTGGAACAGAACATGTGGTTCTGCTCTCTCGATCTTCAGGACGTGTTCTTCCATATCCCTATCCTTCCGTTCCACCGGTTCTGTGTGGAAGAGATTCTCTACAAGTTCCAGGCCATGCCCTTTGTCCCCTCCTCAGCTCCCAGGGTCTTCACCAAATGCATTGCTGTGGTGGCAGCCTACCTGAGGTGCCGAGGGGTATACCCCTACCTGGACGACTGGCTAATAACAGGTCCCTCCAAGAAGGAAATGGATCGGTCCAGGGATCTGGCCCTCCAGACCTGCGTGTTCCTTGGCCTCCGGGTCAGTGAGGCCAAGTCGGAACTCGTGCCCTTGCAGGTGATTCACTTCACTGGGGCAAAGCTCGGCTCCTGGCAGACAGGGTGGAGGTTCTTTCCTCCTTTGCCCGATCATTTCAGGTTGGGCAGTTGCACCCCACTCAGGACTCCCTGCACCTCCTGGGATACATGGCAGCTTGCACCAGCGTGATCCGTTGGGCCTGGTGGAGAATGCGCTCTATGCAGTGGGAGCTGACCCGTCAATGGTCTCAGTGCAGGGGTGACTTCGACTAGCTGGTCACTGTGACCCTGCTGATGTCGGATGCCCTTCATTGGTGGCTAATCCTTGAACATCTGTAGGATGGGATCGCGTTTGTCTGCCAACTGTCGTCCTTGTTTTTTTTGGGTTTTTTTGTCGATTCTGTTTATGCTTCCTACCTTCGGGGCATCTCTCAGGTTCCCATACTCAGCTCCACCACCCGTCTGAACCGTCCACTGTGCTTCAGGATTCCAGACTCTCCCGACCCCAGGGAGAGGCCTCAGAATCCCCAGAGAGAGGTGTACCAGTATGGCCGATGTTGGACATGTGGCCTTGGACTACTGATGGTCGCCGTCGCCTCACCCCGCGGTAGAGATTTTTGTGCTTGAGTGTTTCCTCCGAGCTTTGGACGTGCAATGGCGTCCAGCTCAGCTAGTGCACACTTCGCATACACCCTGAAAGAGTCACCGCAGCCGCCCCAGTATTCTTGCGGCGCACTGTAGTGCCTCCAGCCTCCGCTAGAGACTTAGACGGAAGCTCCCTCTACGTTATGAGGACCTCATGTGGCAGCAGCTTCTTTTAACAGGTCAAAAGCCGGCTGTACCGGCCATTACTTTGCCCCAGCCTCTTCGGCCAACACAGACTCCCTCGGTTCCGAAGACTCCGGTGGGACCGGTGCGCATTTTGGCTCGGCCTGTTACGGGCTCCCCACCAATGTTGGTGGAACCACCACCAAAACAGCCTCAGGGAAGGGCTCCCTCTAAGGAGGACCGACCAACTACGGGCCTGCCCCATAGGTTGTCCATTACGGTCACTCCTTCTTCCTTCCAGGGCATCCTTCGACTCATTTCGGAGTTCACAGGTATGCCTCTGCAGCCCATTCAGAAGAAGGCGGAATATCCTCTCACGGATATTCTCAAGAGGGGGGATACCCCAACGGAGGCCTTCCCAGTGGCCGAAGCCATAGTTTGCCCGGCACTGGAACTTTGGCAGCATCCACCCTCTTGCCCGGCTCCCTCTGCCCGCATGGCCCGCAAGTATGCGGTGCCCATGGGGTCCTTGGCGGGCTTCACTGAGCATCCCTCGGCAGAAAGCCTTGTGACTGCCTCAGTGTTTAGGCGAATGGGCAGCTCTGCGGATACTGACCACCCTCCGGACAAGGAGTCCAAAAATATGGACCACTTGGCCCAGAAGGTTTACGCGGCATCATCCCTAGGCCTTCGTCAAGCTAGCTCAGCAGCGATCATGGCACACTTCTCTCATGCCCTTTTGGGGTCGCTTGATGAAGTCCTCCCTCATCTCCCAGCAGACATGCAGACCACGGTCAAGCAGGTCCGGGACCAGGGCCATGCTGTCGCTAAACAACAACTCCAGACAGCTCTGGACATTGGTGATTCCTGTGCCCGTTCACTAGCTGCCGCGGTAGCCACTCGCCGCAAGGCTTGGCTGAGGTTATCCTCCTTCCCCACGGATACTCAGCACAGGCTAGCTGATGTGTCCTTCCTTGGCACCGACCTCTTCTGTCCGGGAGTGGCAGGTCATCTACAGCGCATTGAGCAGTCTAATGCCACCTTAGATGCTACCTCTGCTAAAGGTTCCTTGGGCAAGAACCAGCAGAAGTGCAAGAAGAAGTCCTTTTGGCATTCTTCCCCTGCGGTCAGACAGCCCTCCTTCCAGGGAGGTCAGCAACAGCAGCAGGCTCAAGCTTGGTGCCCTAGGCCCAAGCAAGGTCCCCAACAACCCCGCAAAGGAGGCCGAGGTGCTGGTCCAGGTGTCTCCTCCTCCTCCAAGCCTGCACAGTGACGGGTCGGGAGTGGCCTCCCCTGCACCCGTCATGCCAGTTCTGGGTCCTCCCGTGGGGGGCTGGCTCCGCCACGTTCTTCCGCCTGGTACGGTATCACTTCGGACAGGTGGGTTCTGGTAGTGGTCGGGCAGGGACTGCCTCTAGAATTCGAGCAGTAACCCCCAGCCGGGCCCGTGCCCCACGGGAGGAAAGGATCACAGTTGGCACTCAGTCGGCCCTTCGGGACGACATTGCTCAGTCATCCTCAAGGAGGCGGTAGCTCCAGCACCGGATCCTCCTTCAGACCCAGGCTTCGTCTCCAGGTATTTCCTGGTACCCAAGTGGACGGGGGGTTGGCGCTCCATCCTAGATCTCCACGACCTGAATCAGTATCTCAGGTCTCGCACCTTCTGGATGGTTACTCTGAACCAGATCATACCATCTCTGAAGCGAAACATGTGGTTCTGTACACTGGATCTTCAGGACGCTTTCTACCACGTCCCAATCCGTCCGTCCCATCAGCGGTTCCTCCGCTTTAGGGTCGAAGGGACCCTGTCCGAGTTCAGAGCCATGCCATTCGGCCTGTCATCGGCCCCAAGGGTCTTCACCAAATGCATCGCAGTGGTGGCAGTCCATCTACGGCGTCAAGGGGTTCACATTTACCCCTATCTAGACGACTGGCTCCTGGCGGGTTCCTTCCTACAGGAGGTGGAGAGGTCCAGGGACCTGACCCTCCGAACCTGCTCCCACCTGGGCCTCCTAATCAACGAGGCCAAATCAGAACTCGTGCCTTCTCAGGTGATGGGCTTCATCGGGGCAGAGCTCGACTCTTGTCAAGCCAGAGCTTGGCTCCTGGCAGACAGGGCGGAGGTGCTTTCCTCCTTTGCCCAGTCATTTCTGGTTGGGCACTTGCACCCGGCCCGGGACTTCTTGCGCCCCCTGGGTTACATGGCGGCATGCACCTCAGTGGTCCATTGGGCCAGACTGCACATGCGCCCCTTCAATGGGAGCTGGCCGCCCAGTGGTCTCAGTGTCAGAGTCTCTTCGACCAGCTGGTCACGGTCACCCAGAGGATGTGGGACGCTCTCCAGTGGTGGACCGTCCTGAGTCACTTGCAGGAAGGAATCCTGTTTGTCCACGCCGAGCCGACGGTCGTCCTTATGACCAATGCCTCTCTCTCATGGGCTAGGGAGCCCACATGGGGGACAACAGAGCTCACAGGTTCTGGATCCCCGAGGAGTCCCGATGCCACATCAACCTGTCTGAGCTCAGAGCAGTCAGACTGGCACTGTCAGCTTTCACTCTTCAGCTCCGGGGTCAAGTGGTTCAAGTCCAGATGAACAATACCATGACCATGTACTACCTCAACAAACAGGGCGGCACACACTCCCATCTGCTTTGCAAGGAGGCGCTTCGGATCTGGACATTCGTCAGCCGGCTGGAGGCGGATCTCCTAGCCATCCATGTGGCAGGAGTCTCGAACCAACTGGCGGATGCTCTCAGCTGCATAGGCCAGACATCCCATGAGTGGTCTCTCCATCCAGAGGTAGCTTGCGACCTGTTCTCCCATTGGTGCAAACCGTTGGTGGACCTGTTTGCCTCCAGGGAGAACACCAAGCTGAGGCTGTACCATGCCCACCCCCCTCAGCAGGGCTCGCTGCAGAGGGATGCCTTCTCGAGGCCGTGGACCCCAGGCCTCCTACGCCTTCCCTCCATTTCCCTTGATCCACAAGGTGTTACTCAAGGTGAGGAGGGACAAGGCGAAGGTGATCCTGGTAGCCCCAGATTGGCCACGCCAGTTCTGGTATCCAGATCTCCTCAGCCTCAGCTGCAGCGCCCCAGAGCAGCTTTGTACACGCCCGGACCTGATATCGTTGAACCAGGGGAAGGTCTTCCACTCGGACCTTCAATCCCTGCACCTCACAGCCTGGTTCCTGAGCGGCTAGAGTTCCAGGCTCTGGGTCTTTCCAAGGATGTCTACACCGTGGTGGAAGCATCTCAAAAGGAATCGACCAGGAAATGTTATGCCTTCAAATGGAAAAGGTTTTCCATTTGGTGTCAGAGAAAAAGCTTGGACCCCTTATCCTGCTCTGTGGCTAACATTCTAGACTACCTTTGGTCCCTCTCCAAAGGGGGTCTTCGATCATCGACCCTTAGGGTGCACCTGGCAGCCATTTCTGCTTACCGGGTGCGGGCCGGTCAGCCAACATTGGCACAGGAGACAGTGGTCGGGCGCTTTTTCAAAGGCCTGGATCACATATCCCTGGTGCGTGAACCTCCACCTCCGTGGGATCTCTTGCTGGTTTTGGCAAAGCTCATGGGCAAGCCATTCGAACCCATGCACAAGTGTGAGCTCTCGCACTTGTCGTGGAAGACTGCCTTCCTGGTGGCTATCACGTCAGCCAGAAGGACAGGGGAGCTCCAGGCGCTTTCGGTGGACTCCCCTTATCTGGTCTTTCACAGGGACAAAGTTGTCCTGCGCCCCCACCTGAAATTCCTTCCGAAGGTGGTGTCAGAGTTTCACCTTAACCAGGTGTTGACTCTGCCGGTATATTACCCTAACTACACCTCGGATGCCGAGTACAGGCTCCATACTCTGAACCTCAGATGTGCTCTCTCCTACTATAAGGAGAGGACGGCAGAAATTCGGGGAAAGGTTCGCCAGCTGTCTTCACCTATGCTGAAGCCGCTTCTGGCAGACCTGCAGCCAAGCGGACTGTTGCAAGATGGATCACATCATGCATAAGTCTGTGTTATGAGTTGGCAGGCAAGGAGCCTCCTAGAGGGATAAGAGCTCATTCTACCCGCCATACTGCTGCATCGGTGGCTGCTTCCGGGGACATCCCTATCCAGAAAATCTGCTGGGCTGCTACCTGGAAGTCAGTGAACACCTTATTACCCATTACCACATCAACCTTGAGTCACGACGTGATGCTGGTTTTGGGGCCCCGGTTCTCCAATCTCTTTTTCCTAAGTAGGGGGTGTGCGCCTTGCCTCCCTCCTCCCGGAGAACTGCGGGACAAAGGAAGGCACCGGGAGAAGGCCTCCTCCTCAGCGACTCCGGCCGGAGCTGCGGCCAAGGTAACGTCCCTTCCAGGGGATTGCCCAACGGCAGCCTCCAAGGCTTTGGAGGAGGCATCAGCCCGCCCGTCGGGTTCGCCTTCGAGCCCGCCGGGTGCCTCTGGGCAAAAGGAGGCTTCAGCCCCCAGTACTACCGCAGGCTTGCAGCCTACTGGTGTGGCGCCTCCCACGCCGGGCGTCTGCTCCTCCGATGTCCGCGGGAGAAGGCGCTAAGACGCCCGACCCTTCGGGGCGGCGCACGGCAGCGTCCCCCTCGGACCGGGCCTCTTCACATCCTCGGCCCGCCTCCGACGAGGGACCCCCTAAGTCGGACGCCGGCTCCTGTGGCGTCCGCCGGGACTCTGCCCCTAAGTTGCACATCGGCTCCTCCAACGTGCGCCAGGCCTCGGAGCCTATGGCAGACCCTGCTCCGTCTGTCGTCCCAGGTTCCCCACAGCCCTCGCTGCCGTCCAGGGAGCCAGAGTCCCCCCTGCCTGACCCCGGGGATTTTTCCCCCTCTGTCCCCGGGCGAGGCTCGGGATGCTGGTCCACCGTCTGATCCTCTTCCTACAGAGCCGGATCTGACGTCGGCTCCCCGGACGCCGGCTCCGACACCGGCCCCTCCGACGCCGGCGGGGGATATTCCTCTTCCATTCGGCCCTCCACCCCATGGGCCTATCACGATCGATCCGCCCGTGGGTTCCTGACTGGGCCGTCTGCTCCGGCAGCTCCTCCGGTGCCTGGGTATCCGCCTTCTTATCGGCCGGTTTTCCCAGGTCCACGTATCCTGCTTGCCTGCGCAGCTCCGGTATTCCCGCAGCCAGGTTATGGATACTCTCCCTACGGGTTTCATCCATACAGCTATCCCCCTCCTCCTCCTCCTCCACCGCCCCCTAGGCGGCCGGTGGATCTCCAGGAGACTCTGGCCTCCTGGTGGGCTGAGGCCAAGACTCAGCTCACCAAGGAAGTCGAGAGCCATCTTACGGCGATGGTGCCACTCCCGGCTCCCGTACGCCCCAGACGGCACACTCCCTCTCCGCCTCCGGATTCCCGGGCTCTGCCCTCGGGATCCAGAGTGGGGCAGGACACGCGTCCGGGGATTCCCCCTAAGGAACCCGTTCCGCCCCCTAGACGAGCCAGGGAGTCTTGCTCTGCTTCAAATTCCTCTTCTCTCTCGGACTCCTCGGATGCCTCCGATGGTTGTTCCGAGAAAGACGACGAGCCGCGCTGTCCGTCCAAGCCCCGGCTGAGGACTCTTCCGGAGGATCCTTCCTTCACGGAGTTGCTCAGGAAGATCCAGGAAGCCCATCAGTGGCGTTCCTTAGAGCCAGATCCTCAGCGGGTTAAACTCGCCGAACATCTGGACTTGCCCCTTACGGCCCCTACTCTAGTGCCACCCTGGATCGAGCCTCACGCCTACCTTGTTTCCACTATTTGGAAACAACCGTCTGCTTTAGCCCACTTCCTTGGAAGTCCAACAGGCTATACCAGGCTCCGGAGGGTGTAGACTTTTTAGACTCTCACTCCCATGCAGACTCGGTTGTGATTAGCGCCGCTCACGGCCGGTCAGCACACCCGAAATATTTGAGCTAGTCTCCCCCAGATAAGGAATCTCGCCTTCTGGATCAGTATGGAAGGAAGATCTATGCTTCTTCCACACTGGGGATTAGGGCTCTAAATTATGTAGCACATATGGGGGATTACCAGAAGGCTGTCCTTACCCAGGCGGAATCCAAGATTGACTCCTTGCCTGACTCCCAAGTCAAGCAGGAGTTAGCCGACCTGGTCCATTCGGCCAGTCGTCATATTCCGAGGATGACCTACGATGCAGTGGACACCGCAGGATGGAGCTCTGTGTTCGCCGTAAGTCTTCGGCGTCATGCATGGCTCCGTTGTGTCAGGTCTGGTCCCGGAGGTGCAGTCAGCAATTCATGAAGCACCTTTCAGAGGTTCTGTGCTTTTCGGTGGTGATGTCAAGGACATCATCACTGACTTGCAGGAGAAGGGGACGGCCCTTAAATCTGTTAATTCTATGTACCGTCCCCATCCCCCACAGCGCCGTCCCTTTCGCAGACGCAGCCGGCCTCAAGCGAAACCTCAGGAAAGGCGGGCCACTAAACATTGGGCCCCCACAGCTGCCAGGCCCCCACCGCCCAAAAAAGCAGCGGGTGCCCCAGCTGCGGCGCTGCCTCACACCACCTGACTCCTTCCCTCTCCCACCGCCTCCGGACACACCGGAGGAACTGATAGGAGGGAGAATCTCCCTCCACCTTCCGGGTTGGGAGAGGATAACATCGGATTCATGGGTGCTTCAGATCATAGCAGAGGGGCACTCCATAGAGTTTCTGCAAAAACCTCCATGTCACCCCCCTCTGAACTCCTCTTACTCAAGGGACCATCTTCCTTTGGTCAAGGAAGAAATCTCTGCTCTCCCTGCGAAACAGGCCATAGAACCCGTCCCCCCTCACCTTCACGGGACGGGTTCCATTATTCCCATTTCTTCCTTGTACCAAAGAAGCCGGGAGATCTCAGACCCATTCTTGATCTCAGCTCCCTGAACCTATATGTGGATTACAAGAGGTTCAGGATGCTCTCCCTTCAGACCGTCTTGCCCCTGCTTCGGCCGGGCCAATGGCTTTGTGCACTGGATATGCAGGATGCGTACCTGCACATCCCTATTCACCCTTCACACCGAAAGTACCTCAGGTTTGCATTCCAGGGGGACCACTACCAATTCTGGGCACTCCCTTTTGGTCTTTCCTCGGCTCCCCGAGTCTTTACCAAATGCCTGGCGGTGGTAGCGGCCCACCTGCATACTTTGGGAGTTCAGGTTTTTCCCTACCTGGACGACTGGCTCCTGGTGGCCCCATCCAGGGAGGAACTCCTGCATTTTCTCTCCCTCACCCAGCAGGTTTTCACTGGCCTGGGTATCACCATCATCCATTCCAAGTCTCACCTGGATCCTTCTCAGAGACTCCAGTTCATTGGAGCAGTCCTCGATACGACAATGTGCAGGGCCTTCCTGCCTCCGGACAGGGGGTCTCCCTCCAGTCCCAGATTTCCCTTCTATCGGAATACAGGAGGGTTCCGGCGAGGTCAGTGCTCTGTCTCCTGGGGCTTATGGCGGCTGCCATACCGACTGTTCAGCGCACGCACCTCCACATGAGAATCTCTCAGTGGACTCTCAGTGGGATCAACTGGTAGACGACCTAGATCATCTGGTACTGATCTCCTCGCCGATGATATGAGACTTGCAATGGTGGATGGTTCGAGAGAACCTATTCTGGGGTGGTCCCCTTTTTCATCCTCCCCCCGATCAGACTCTGACCACGGACGCTTCAGGCGAAGGTTGGGGAGCCCATCTGGGTCCTCACCGAACCCAGGGCTTATGGTCAAAATTGGAGTTAGTTCTCCACATCAACGTGCTCGAGCTTCGAGCAGTGCTGTATGCTCTCCAGGCCCTTCACCAATACATCCTTCCCGGTCACCTAGCTGTCCAGACAACATGTGCGTGGTGTGGTACATCAACAAGCAGGGAGGGACTCGGTCCAACCCGCTGTGCAGGGAAGTGATAAGGGTTTGGGAATGGGCAACGCTTCACAACCTTCACCTCATGGCAATCCACGTTCCGGGAGTCGACAATGTCCTGGCAGACAAGCTAAGTCGTTCGTCGACTCTGCCACACGAGTGGGAACTGGACGAAAAAGTTCTAAAAAGCATCTTCCAGATTTGGGGGACTCCTCAGATAGACCTGTACGCTTCCTCCCAAAACGCAAAGCTTCCAACCTTTTGCTCACTCGCTCCAGGGCGAGGCGCTTTCTGGAGTGACGCTCTGTCTCTAAACTGGAAGGACAGATTCGTCTATGCTTTTCCCCCAATTCCTCTGGTCCCTCGTGTGTTGCAGAAACTTGCATTGGAAGGAGCGAGAATGATCCTGATTGCTCCTTTCTGGCCCAGGCAAATCTGGTTCTCTCTTCTACAACAATACTCAGAGGTTCCTCCTCTTCCTCTTCCTTTATCTCAAGGATTGCTGACCCAGGATCAGGAGACCCTGGTCCATCCGGGACTCAAGTCCCTTTAACTTCATGCATAGCTCCTGCAGACCTAGCCCAATCTCGCTTTGGCGTCTCTCCTAAGGTGGCAGAGATTCTGGTGGAGGCTAGAAAACCCTCCACTAGGTCTACCTACGCCATGAAACGGAAAAGATTTTCCATTTGGGTTGCGTCCAGGAACGTGGAGCCCTTTTCCTGTCCTGTAACCGTTCTGCTTGATTACCTGCGTCATCTTTTCGACCTGTGTCTCAGTCACTCCTCTTTGAAAGTCCATATGGCGGCTATTTCAGCCTACCATGTCCCTTTCACTGATAAGGCATTTGCCCAACTGGAGGTATCCAAAACTTTTATCAGAGAGGTCCTTCATCTCAGGCCCCCTGTCCGGACTCCAGCTCCCCCTTGGGACTTAAACTTTGTCCTCGTGAAACTTACCCTTCCTCCCTTTGAGCCTGCGGCTTCCACAGACTTGAAGTTTTTATCGTGGAAGACACTCTTCTTGGTGGCCATTACTTCTGCTCGCAGAATTTCCGAGCTCCAGGCCCTGATGTGCAAAATCCCTTATCTGATTTTTCACAAAGAACGAGTAGCTCTTCGCATGAATCCTAAGTTCCTCCTGAAGGTGGTAGCAGAATCTACCTTAAATCAGTCTATTGAATTACCTGCCTTTTTCACGCAGTACTCCAACCAAGGAGAATACTTGCTCCATACCATGGATGTTCACAGGATTCTGAGATACTACACCGATAGGACAAAGGATCTCAGAAAGACTGATTAGTTGTTCATCTCTTTTGCTCACAAAAGAGAAGGCAATGCTGTTTCTAAGCAATGCCTATCAAAATGGTTGGCCCATTGCATCACTTTCTGTTATGACAAGTACAACAAGACCCTACCGGGTCAAGTCAGAGGTCACTCCACTCGTGGAGTAGCTGCCTCTGCGGCTTGTTTCAAGAACGTGTCTGTGGCAGACATCTGTGCTGCCGCCACTTGGACTTCCGTCCATACCTTTACTAAACATTACAGTTTGGACATTGCCTCTCGCCATAGAGCAGGCTTCGGGTTAGCGGTCTTGCAAGGCCTCCTTTCTTGAGGCTTGCAGGGTGTTTTGCTGCTTCTTGGAGTAGTTCCTCCTCCCGGTGCCTTTCATTTTTTCCAGACTGCTTGGGATTCTGTCCTATATGTAATTACCTACTGCAAGAGCCCTCTCGAAGTAAGACAGTACAGTTACGTAAGAACTTACCGTAACAGTAGATCTTCGAGAGAGGCTCTTGCAGTAGGTAATACCTTCCTGCCCTCCATGCCCCTAGGCTTTTTCAGCTCCTTTTCCATTGAGGGAAATATCTGCTTCTCTCTCGTCCGGGCCTTCCGGGCCTGTGACGGGAAGGAACTGGAAGGCGGGCATTTGGGACCGCCCCTTTATACTGACGTCGTCTGATGCCAGTCACCTGACGTGGGGGCGGTCCCCGCCAGGGACTGCTAGCTAGAAATTTTTCCGTGGGGTCCTGCTGCCAGCCGGCGTCAGTCCTATATGTAATTACCTACTGCAAGAGCCTCTCTCGAAGATCTGCTGTTACGGTAAGTTCTTACGTAACTGTACTTTCTAGGAGTGGTATATGTTGTTCATCCACACGCACCCACCCGACCTCCCCGGCTTATGGAGCACAACCTGGCTTCCAGCAGGCTAGATCTGGCGTCATGAGGCGGAGCCGAGGTACTTACCACCTAGGTGGGTGGGAGGAGCCAGCTTGAAGACTTCTGGCAAGATTTAAAGGGGAAGGGACAATGCCAGACAGTGTGGATGAACAACATATACCACTCCTAGAACTACTGTTACAGGTGAGTAACCTGTTTTTTTGGTTTATTTTGTTTTTAGATTAGGGAACTAAAGGCTTCATCCATGAAGAGGGGCAAAGTGTTGGTCTGTTTAGTTTCTTTTATTACATAACCTAGTTATCTGCTAATATTGGGTCTAATGCTTTATAACATTCATTGGGGAAACCATCGGAACGTGGAGTTTTTACTAGGGAGCTATTTGATGGCTTGTAAGATTTCTGCTTCTAAAATTACTCTATTTAAGGATTTGTTATCTTGTTGTAGTGGAGTTGGAAGCTTTAAAGATGAAAGAAAATCATTTATTTTTGTGGATACTTGATCTCCCCAGTAGAGTAGTTTTGTTCGAAAAAATCTTTGAAGACTTTATTTCTGTGTTAGTAAATACCTCATACCCTTTTTTATTTTTAATACCAGCTGTGGTATTTTGTGATTGTATTAAGGGTGTGCTGCAAATTATTTTCTGGATTTCTCGCCTGCCTCTCAGTATCTCTGTGTTGTCCTGAATATGGCATACTCCACCTTTTCAGATAGGGTGATATTAATTTCATATCTAAGGGATACAATTTTATGTAGGAGCTCTCTGGCCGGGAGTCTGATTTTCTTTATTTATTTATTTTTTTCAGTTCCTTAAGTTGCTGTTCCTTTTCCTTTAAAATCTTCTTTTCTTTTTTAATTCGTGAAAAACAATAATCCTTTCTCCTGTAAGAGCCTTTATAGGCTTCCCATAGGGTACTCTGGGAGACTTCTCTGTTATCATTTAAAGTGAAATATTCCTTGAATTAATTTCTTATGAAGTCTAAGAACTCCTTGTTATTCATCAGACTTTCATTTAATCTCCATCTGTTTTTATTTACCTCCTCCCAGTATTAGGGAAGTATGGATTGCACCATGATCTGAGACTAGAATGGGTTCGATACTAGCTGAGGCTATTGCATTCAGCAGCTTTTTAGATAAGACACGCTCTGCTGTTCCATAGTTGCCCTAAAGGTGGGCAGGAATACATGTGCTAATGTAACACGTGTTGGACGTCCTGATGCCTAGTTCGAGGGCAGTGATCGTGGGTGGGTGGGTGGCCTGGTCCAAGCCACTTCTCACGGGACAAAAGGTGTGTCACAGGAGGTGCTCTGTTCTGAGGAGCTGGGTAGGTTGTAGGGGCTTGGAGGAGAGAAACAAAAAAATCTTTTTGCTAGTTAAAGATAATGCAGTTTATTAAGCTAACAAAAAGCTAGATCCAAGCTTTCGAGGCCTATAGTACTGCCTCTTCAGGCATGTTGCAATGTAGGCTGAGCCACCTTATGTACAGTAGGAGTTCAGTTCTGATTAGCAATGCAAGTAAAAAATAAAATGCAGAGGTTTCAGTAAACCTTGAAGTGCTGATTAATATCAATTTGAAGTGCTACTTAATATCAAAGCAGTAAGAATAATGTAACTATTTACATTCTAGTTTGGAGAAATCAGACTGGCCAGATGAATCAAAGCATCAAAGAAAAGCAGGGTGTGCAAAAAAAATAAATAAATAAAGAGCCAAGAGGCAAAGTGTAGCTGCTGAAACATGCTTTGTTGTGAAAAAACAAACGGCACAAATCCCCTGCGCTTTGAGCCTTTGCCCCGAACCCCTCTGAGGAAGAATCTGCAAAGATTCAAGCGCCAGGGATTTGTGCTGTCGGTTTGTTTTTTTCACAATAAAACATGTTTCAGCAGCTACACTTTGCTTCTTGGCACTTTTCTATATATTTTTTTGCTCACCCTGCTTTTACGGTGCAGCATTGTTTCTCGTGTGTGCCTGCCAGGTTTGTGTTGTAGTTTCAGCCAAATCAAAGTCCTGCTCCACTCAACATCCTGTCATGGTCTTTGCAGTCCCATCTCAGTACAGAAGCTTCTTCACGTCCTAGCATTGGTCCCTAGAAGCCTCTCCTGGAAAGGGGGGGGGGTGTAATAAGTAATGGTTGAAAATTAGAAGAGGAAACTGGAACAACGGGGTTTGAGTTCAGGGACTTCACTGGATCTTACTTCGAGATACAGCGCTTGCAGCAGTACCCCACGGAGAACTTCTAGCTAGTTTTACCAAGCGGGGGACCGCCCCCGACATCGGCCTCGCCCCGACATCAGAGACGACATAAAAGGGGCGGTCCCCCAGCATACCCCAGTTCCTTTCCCGCCGCTGACTTGCGCGCATCGGCTCCACAGATGCCTTCAAGCTGACGAATGACGACAATAAGAATTTGACGATTTTCTTGAGATTTCATCTCCTTTTTGACAGGTACATGTCTTCTTCCCCAATTTCTTCTCTAGGAGGACACCCCTCGAAGTGCGCTTGTGGCAAACAGATCCCCTTAAAAGATGGGCACTCTGCCTGCGTGTGGTGCCTAGGTCCAGACCATGATATCCAGGCCTGTTCCATTTGCCAGCAGTTCAACAGTAGAACCAAGATCCGCCGCCAGAAAGTTCTCCGGAGTTTTCTCCTGGAAGTAAGGCCATGGAGAAAGATCCATCCTTTCGAGGGGAAGCTTCGCATAAATCGGGGAAACACAAGGACAGGATTCGATCCCCGAGTCAGGCCTCAGACTCCTGGGCCAGCTCCAGCTCTGCCTGGTCAGACCGCTCTCCATCCCGGGCCAGGTCTCAGCCACCTCTGGACAAAGTCAGGGCTTCAGGGAGCTCTGGTTGTGTCTTTACAGCCACTGAAAACCAAATCCAAGGATAGCGGTCCCTCAGTGTCGGCCGCCAGGTCAGAGGCTTCCAACCGCCATAGGCCTTAGTCCAAGTCGGCGACTACGTCTAGCGCCGGTGGTATGGACCGACGCCGGGACACTGATAGCTCGGTCTCCCAGCCACCCAGGGGCTCAAACGTCCTTCAGCAGAAAACTTCAGATCTTGCGTTGCTAAAATGGATGACAGAGGCGAAGTGGGGCACCAGAGCCATTGCCCACACAACGCCCCAAGAACCCTTCACTATCCCCGCCACCATGTGCTGGGGGACATCAGAGGAGGATGCCGGCACTCATGGCAGTGACAACCAGACATTGGGGGATGCCAAAGATGTCTGTCTACCCGACGCTGGCCTACCACAAGACCAGACGCCAGACCCAACGACCCCCTCAGCCACCGGCGCCAGACCCTTTGTCCAGTCTGAACATACAAGAAGTCAAAGAACTCTTCAACTTTTGGTGGGACCCCATTAAGAAAGATGTTGTACCCACAACCCCCGCACCACCCCCCGTGGCTCCTCCCAAGGCACCGACACCTGAGCCTCGAGACATTTTTCCACAGCCTAGGGGCAGGTCCAAGGCCAGACACTCTAGGTCTCAGAGTCCGAAGAGACCTTCATGCTGTAGGACCCCTTCGAAATCCCCTAGTGATCACAGAAGAAAAAGGCCCCGACGAAGAACCCCCTCTTCGTCAGGCGACGACTCACTCCCTGATTCTTTGGGCACTCCTCTGTCACTATCTCCTTTGGAGCCTCCAGCTCCAGAACCCCACGACCTTCCCATTTCGCCACTGGATGACCCATCATTCTCCGGTATTATGCGCCACATTCAGGAGAACATGGAATGGGATGGGAGACAGAGGATTTAGACCCAGAACGACAACGCCTGGAACGTTATTTGAGGCAAAAAGACCCCAAGCCTGTGGTAGTTCCACCCCTGGTGGACACTTTCCAGGACGCTACCACAGCTGCATGGAAGTGTCCTCATTCAATTCCAGCGGTCCCCAAGAAGGCCAGCAGGTTTTATAGGGCACCACAGGAGGCTCCCTATCTATCTCAACAACCCGTGGCACACTTCGTTAGTCATCACAGCTTCGCACAACCGCTCCCAGCGGCCTCAACACCTCAGTAAACAGCCCCCAGACCAGGAATCCAAACAGTTGGACTCACTGGGTCATCGGATGTATGCCTCTGCTATGTGCTCCCTCAGGTCCCTCAACTATTTGATGCACATGGTGCAATTTCAAAATGCATTTTGGGACCAGGGACAGGACCTACTGAAGGACTTCCCAGAGGGTGAGAAAGAGGAGCTCCTAAACCTCCTTCGCACAGGCTCTGACGTTGGGACCCAAGTCCTCCGGGGCTGCGTATGATTCGGCAGACTCCTCAGCGAGAGGTGCCTCAACAGGCGTTTGCCTCTGGAGGCACTCCTGGTTGAGGGTCTCTGGATTTACTGCAGACATCCAGAAAGGAATCATGGACGTTCCCTACAGTGGAGCCATCTTGTTTCGGTAAAGATTCTGAGAGGGTCATCACCAGACTTTAGGATGCCGGGAAAGCAGTTAGAACGGCTCAGGCCATGTGTAAATCCAAGCCTGGTTCTTTTCGCAGACCACAGAACCGTTTTCGTGGCCGACAGCAGACAACAACCTCGGTCGGGCCAACAGCAATATAGGGGAAATTTTGGTCACAAGAACCAACAGAGATTCTCCGGAGGTCAGGGCCAGAGAAACACTAAATCTACCCAACCTGCTGGAGCCCCCACCACCACAGCATGACTCCTTCCCGGCCCCTGCCCCCTTCTGGATCAAAGGGAAGAGAGGGTCGGGGTCGAGTCACATACCACCTGTCAGGGTGGCAGAGGATCACTTCCGACCGGTGGGTTCTTCAGCTCATCAGTCAAGGTCACTCTGTAGAGTTCCTCGACCGCCCACCGTTAAGGCCTCCTCTGCATTCCCATTATTCGGGACAGCATGCCCTGCTCATCCAGCAGGAGATCTCTGCACTCCTTTCCAAGGATGCCATCGAGGTCGTACTGAGGAACCAGAGAGAAAGAGGATACTATTCCCACTTCTTCCTGGTCCCAGAGAAAACCTAGGAATTACGCCCGATCCTAGACCTCAATGACTTATGTGATGTACAAACACTTTCGCATTGTTGCCCTACCGGGTCTCATTCCCATGCTCAAACAAAGCACATGGCTAGCGTCTCTGGATATGCAGGATGCATATCTTCATCTTCCCATAACTCAGTCGCACAGGACATTCCTGCGCTTTGACTTTTTGGGACACCGTTATCGGTTCCAAGCACTTCCATTCGGCCTGTCCTCAGTGCCACGTGTCTTTATCAAGTGCATGGCAGTCGTAGCAGCAGCCCTCAGGACACAAGGCCATTATGTCTTCTCCTATTTAGACGGCTAGCTCCTGATGGCCTCCTCCCCAGAGGCATTGGAGAAGGCCATTCATAACACCTGCTCCCTATTTCAGTCTCTAGGGATCACCATCAACCAAGAGACGTCATCTCTCACTCCCTCGCAGAGACTTCACTTCATTGGCGTGGTTCTGGATACCCGTCAGGGGAGAGCCTTCCTGCCCGCAGACAGAGCGGAACACATCAGGTCCCTGATAAGGACCATCATGGCACAAAATCTGGTCTCCGCTTAGACCATACTTTGCCTGCTCGAACATATGGCAGCGGCCATCGCCACGGTCCCCCACGCTCACCTCCACATGAGTTACTCAGTGGATGCTGAGAACCTAATTGGACCAGGGGCAGGATCAATTAGACCAGTCGATCAGACTCGTACAGCCAGTCATTCAAGACTTATAGTGGTGGCTGGTCCCGGAACATCTTTCCGTGGGAGTCCCCTTTGTGGTGCCAGTGCCACCTCTGACCCTCACCACCGACACTTCGGGGTCCAACTGAGGAGCTCATCTGAGAAACACCAGGACCCAGGGAACCTGGTCACCCTTGAAGACTCACCTCCATATCAATGTCCTGGAGATGAGAGCAGTCCCCTACTCCTTGCAGTCAGAGATCTCACTGGGCCATGTGTTGGTCCAAATGGATAACACCTCGGTGATGTATTACATCAACAAACAAGGAGGCACTCACTCCTACCCCCTTTTCAGAGAGGTAGAGCGGGTGTGGGAATGGCTATTACAGCGCAACACCATGCTCATCGTAGTGCGCATTCCCGGAGTGGACAACACTGTTGCAGACCTCCTGAGCCGCTCGAAGGCCAGGGCTCACGAATGGGTACTGATACAAGAGGTCGCCGAGGACCTGTTCCAACAATGGGAGACACCAGACATGTACTTATTCGCATCCCCATACAACGCAAAACTGCCCAATTTCTGCTCGCTAGATCCAGGGCTTGGTGTTTTCTGGCAAGACGCGTTGTCCCTCTCCTAGACTGGCAGGTTCCTCTACGCTTTCCTACCCTTCCCTTTGTTCCAGAGTGGTGTTCTCAAGCTCCAAGCAGAATGGGCGTCAATGATCTTGATAGCGCCCTTTTGGCCCAGACAGATCTGGTTTCTGTTACTTCACCAGCCGGCTTAGGAGCCTCTGTTACCCATACCGGTCAGCTCTCATTTGCTGTCCCAGGAGACCGTCTCCCTTGTCCATCCGAACCTCAGATCCCTGAACCTGCATGCCTGGCTCCTAAAGACAGACATTCTTAGGCACGGAGTCTCGCAGGACATTTGCTGATATCCTGGTGGCAGCTAGGAAACCTTCAACTCACACCACATATTCTCTGAAATGGCGGAGATTTTGTCTATGGTCTCAGGCCCACAATATCGATCCTCTTCAATGCCCTGAGAAGTCTATTTTAGACTACCTCCTATCCCTTTTCCAGTTGGGACTGACATATTCCTTTCTGAAGGTACACCTCTGTGCCATATCGGCATACCACACACCGGTTGGTCAGCATTCATTAGCCCAATTAGAGGCTTCCCGCGCTTTTCTGCGCGGTGTCTTGCATCTCAGACCCTCCTTGGGACCTTCTTTTTGTTTTAGAACAGCTTACGCTGCTTCCCTTTGAACCAGCCGTGGATTGCAAGCTTCACCTTCTATCCTGGAAGGCGTTATTTTTAGTTGTCATTACTTCGGCACAGAGGATTTCTGAGCTTCAGGTGCTCATGTGTGAAGAGCCTTACTTGATTTTCCATACGGACAGGATGTCCTTAAGAAGCAACCCAAAGTTCCTTCCCAAGGTGGTTTCAGCATTAACCTTAAACCAGGACATTGACCTTCCATATACTTCTCCAACTACACGAACAGAGGGGAAGCCCTCTTGCACACTCTAGATGTGCATAGGATTTTGAGGTTCTACTTGACCAGAACCCGTTCGCGCAGACAATCTGACCAAATGTTCTTATCCTTCGCTTGAAGGATGTTGGGTGCACCCGTATCAAAACAAACTTTCTCCAAGTGGCTTGTTAACTACATTGTCTTCTGTTATCAGAAATGCAATGAACCCTTGCCTGGACCGGTAAAGGGCCATTCTACAAGGGGGGGGAGTGGCTACCTCCTTCGCTGCCTTGAAAAATGTAGCAACATCCGCCATTTGTGCAGTCGCTACTTGGAGTTTGGTGCACACTTTCCTGAGAGACTACGGTTTGGACATCACCTCCAGGTGTAGAGCGGGCTTTGGCTTGGCAGTCCTGCAGGGACTTTTGTCCTGAGAGGTTCCTCTCTATCTCGATCTCTCCAACCCTCCTTCCAACTGGGTTAGCATTGCACCATTACTGCCTGGGAATCGATCCTTATGGTGTAACCTGCTGTAAGAGCTGTATCTCAAAGTACGATAGTACAGTTACGTAAGCACTTACAGTAACAGTAGATCTTCGAGAACAGCTCTTACAGCAGGTAGTTTCCCTCCCACCTTCCCCTCAGGATGTTTGGTTCTAATTCAGAGCGTCTAGGATGCATCAGATTTATTAGTCTTCCTCTGGAAGCGGATCCTCAGTCTCCCCTTCTGAATCGCATCATTATGCTGGGAGTCTCCGGCAGGAGAACTGAGGTATGCTGGTGGACCGCCCCTTTTATGATGTGTCTAATGTCGGGCGGTCTCCCGCTTGGTATAGCTAGTTAGAAGTTTTCTGTGGGATCCTGCTGCCTGCCGGCTTCAGTCTTTATGGTGTAACCTGCTGCAAGAGCTGTTCTCGAAGATCTACTGTTACGGTAAGTTCTTACTCAACTGTACTTTCCTGAAACATGCAAAAATTGAAGGAGGCTCTAGTACAGTGTTTGGGGAAAAGGAGGGATGTAAAGACTAATTTTTAGCTTTATTTTGGAGTGTAGGAGGAGGAGGTCACTGTTCTGTTGAATACCCTGTGTACTCAGCGCTACCAGCTTCTGAGACACGTTCTCAGCTAAGAACTGCCCAATAGCTGGTTTGTCTTCATGGCGCCCTTAGCCTTTGGTAAGGCAGAACACCACAGAGCTGCCAACGTTACTGATCAGAAATGGAAGGTTCACTTTGGAAGTGGGGGGTGTTATCCCAGCTTACTGCCCTTAACAGATGTGGTCACTGTATCCCAATGGTTCCTTGACTTTTACACTGGAGATGACCCCATCCCCACGGCTGAGAACAGGGTCTCAGCAGGCATAGTACTACCATGCAGGCAGTAGGCTTTGAGAACAAACTGAGCTTTCCCACAAGTCTGATGGCCTGTAGGGGTGTTACTGATGGCATGCTTCCTGACCAGAGGCAAGTGGTGCTGCCACGTTTCATTTGTGCAGTGACTCTGTTTGTGTGCCTAGGAACTCTGTCCTCCACAGGTATGCTGTAGAACTCTAGCATGTATCCACAACACCAGAAAGAGGGAGGAGGGCAGGGAGGAACACATCCATCAATAGCATGATGGTGCCGGCCCCCCAGTACTCGACCAGTGTTTGGACTGGGAGATTACCTGGGGTTGGAATGCCCCATTGACAGAGAATATAAATATCCGATTTAATGAAGAAAAAATAAATAAGTAAACCTGCTAACAAAAATAAGTTTTACTAGAGCCGGAATGTTAACAGCCACACTTTCTTAGAAGTTTTTATCTTTTTCCTCCCCCCTCTCTACAGGAAAATGGGAATGCCCATGGCATCAGTGTGATACTTGTGGGAAAGAAGCTGCTTCCTTCTGTGAGATGTGTCCCAGTTCATTCTGCAAGGAGCATAGGGAGGGCATGCTGTTTATCTCCAAGTTTGACGGTCGCCTGTCCTGCACTGAGCATGACCCCTGCGGGCCCTGACCCGTTGGAGCCAGGGGAGATCCGAGAGTACAGGCCTCCACCTAAACCCCAGGCACCAGAAGAGACATCAGCAGCAACCACCACAACCTCCGACAAATCTGTCCCTGACAAATCTGTCCCCGACAAACCAGTCAACCCTGAAACAGAAAAGTGACGTAATATCCGAGAAGTCGGAGGTTTACTTAGGTCAAGCATGTGTGTCCGTTGAGGGTGGTTGGGGCAGAAGTGTTTGACACCTTGAAGGAAAGATCTGTGACTTTTCATCTTGAGTCAGTGTGTTTCAGTGAAGTGGATGAGCTGGTTGGAATTCCAGCTTAAGAAAGGCGCTGCAGAGCAGTTTAGCTAGTGCTGCTGGGGGGGATTCCCCATCCAGCTAACTGGTGACTGCAGCGAGCGAATACGGAATCCAGTTGGGAGGCAGATATAAACCTGTTACATCTCCCTTTTCTCTGCCCCCTTCCATCCTCACCTTCTTGTATCCCAGACAGAACAGAACAGTACAGGCTCCAGGAAACAGGATGTTAGAGAATATTTGTTATATTTTTCAGTTCCCAACCTTGTCACATCAGACATCCTTGCTCATGTAACAGCCAGTGGCTTGCCTAGGCTGGTGTCTGTGTTTTGCACCAATGAAGCCAATTCCCCAGGTGCGTTACTCTGCTCCCTTAACTGCCACTATTCCTAGGCTGGTGTCTGCTTAAACGGTAAAGCCACAACCCCAAGTACTTCACTCTGCTCACATAACCCCCTGTAGCTCCTAGACAGTGGTGTCTGTGTTTCATAGGGATGCAGCCATCACTGCAAGTACATCATCCCGCACACTTCACCACCAGCCGCTCCTAGAATGTGGTGTGTCTGCTTCATTCGGTTGCAGTCACGGCCCCAATTATGACTGCTCACTTAACAGCCAGCAGCTCTTATACTCTGGTGTCAGTGCTTAGTATGGGTGTAGCCACGACCCCAACTCTGCTCACTTAGCCAGCGGCTTCTAGGCTCTGGTGTCATTGCTTAGTGCAGATGCAGTCACAACCCCGACTCTACTCACTTAACAGCCAGCGGCTCCTAGACTGATGTTAGTGCTTTATACTTGATGCAGCTGTGATTCCCAAGTCATGAAGCAACCTTACAGTCAAGATGCATAGATGATGATGGACCATACGTGCAAGCAGAGAGGGGGAGAGAGACTGCAGACTGGGATCCTTCTCTCCTGTATTCAGTAATTAAGAAAAAAAAAACTCTACTGAGATTTAGAAACAATGATCATAGTTCTGACACTGTAAAATACTGCACTAAATAGACAGCTCTGAGGAGGGTTTTTTGTGTGTGCCCCCAATCTATTGAAAACTTCATGTATATTTGTCCTTTACCTGAAGGATGCAGTTTGAAAGCAGAGCACACCGCTGTGAGTTGTCATGTTTGTGAGGAGAGGGTTAAAAAATACATATATATATATGAGAGAGAGAGAGAGAGTTCAACTAACACCAAAGTATAAAGAAAAAGCCAGTTCACACACCTGGTGGATGCTGTGCTATTACTTGGAATGAGAGCAAGGCTTCCGTACCCCATTGATGTCACAACACCCATGAGATGTGTGAGCCTGCGAATTCTTCACACTTTTGTGTTGTCTGATGTTTTTAATTTTTTTAAATACAAAAGTTAGCATGTTTTTAAGCACTTGCCCTTACCTTGTCCTGTTTAATGTCAAAGTCCATGGCAAACAAAACTCTGTGGCAAATTAAACTTGTAACAACAACTTAACAGCAATGATTTTTATAAGAAACAAAATTTATCCCAAATGGGAAAGTCTAACCTTTAATTTTTATTTTGTAACTGGAACTTGCTAATGTGACTCTGATTAGTCGGACCCTGAATCCAAGTACCCCAGCACAGCAGCCTTGCTCTCATTCAAGTTTCCAAGTTCCTACAGTTCTGAAAAAGATGTTCTTAACATATGTTAAGCACGCCTTTTTCAGGTCCCGGGTAAAACATGCTAACTGTATTATATATAAAATACACAATGACTGAGAGAATACAAATTGACCAGTACATTTATTTTTGTGGCATACAGAGCTGGAGTGGAAATAAATAATTGATGCTCATTCCAGCTTACTCGACAGTGTTTGTTGTCACTTGAGCTGCAGCAGCTCCTCCTAGAATTCGGCAGCATATTTCAACGCTGTGGACCACTGTACCCTAATAGCCCGGCCTTGTCATTGTACAACATAACATATGGGCTGCGTCAAACTAAATTATTGCTTTTCAATGTCAAAACCAAAAACTTTATTTTGAGGCTGTGTGTGTGTCTCGCACATCTTGGGTGTGTTGTGGGGCACAAGGCAAAGATGAGTGCCTTCAACAACCAGAGAAGTGCAGATATCAGAGCATGACCCCACTCTCTGGAATGTGTTATTGTACCAACAAAATGGACACAGAATTCATATACAGGAAGAAAAGACATGAAAAAGTTGCAGGTGAATGATCAGTGCTGCATGGTGTGATCCTTTTAAAGGTGACATATAAAGAACCCCCGCAGCCTGCTCTCATCCCCGCTTACCTTTCAGTGTTGCTGCAGGAGTCAGGTCTGCTATGATAATTATTTTCACAGCAATGTTGATATTTTAAAAAGCTGCCAAAACCTAGAGCCAAACGTGGAAGCGCCATGCGGGTCCCGATTGAGCTGCTGTTGCCGTAATATTTCAGGTATCAAGACCCCCGTGGAAGCAGTAAAATAAGTATATTAAGCTACCACCACCACCACTGCTGCTGCAATAAGAGCAATGGTATTATCCATGTCAGAAAATGAGTAGAATACCCATGACAACTTGTGTGCGCTCAGTCGGGACCCGCTCAGCACTTCCGCATTTGGCTCTGTTTCCGCAGCTTTTTAAAATATCAACATTGCTCTGAAAATATTGATCATAGCAGCCCCTGACTTCCGCAGCAGCATTGAAAGGTATGTGGGGACAGGAGTGGGCTGCAGAGGCTCTTTACATGTCACCTTTAAGCTCTTGAGGACCACCATACCACAATGTCATTCCTTAAAACCCTATCACAGCCCAACACCTTACTAAATGACCATTTCCCTCAACACCCCAGCTCTGACAGCCAAGCCCTGCAGGTTGGCTCTGCCTTCATGCTGATGCCTCCCAATTCCACATAAGAACACTCGCGCCCACCGCTACACACTGCACTAGCCACACCAAAACACAGATGCTACATCACTCCCCGAACGCCATCCTGAATACAAAACTAAAGAATGGACCACTGAAGACATCCCTCCTTTTATAGGAGGAGCCTACACTACAGAGAAAAAATGCTGACAAACATGACCTCACCAAAAACATCACTACACTACAGAAAAATGAGAGACAAATCAAAAACCAAACTAGGAAATGGCCACAAAAGCGCTCTTAACTAAAACACAAAACCATCCATATATTATGTAGAATAAATGACTGGCAGATATTGCATAGGGAAATCAACCATCTCAGGGGCCAGTTGGTGTTGTGGGTTATTGGCTAATTATCCATCCTCGATGATGTATTTAAGCAGTAAGGCACGACAAGGTGTGTGCTTATCGTGTAATAACGTCACTCTTGGGGTGGGTTGAAGCACGAGGTGAAGCCGAGTGCTTTCACCACCCCAGGAGTGACGTTAATACACGGTAACACACACCTTGGAGTGCATTATTGCAATTATACAGTGGCTCGATGTTATAGAAAATAAAAATAAAAATGTTTTTTTAGTAAATTTTTAGTGAGGCAGTATATCTTTGTTTCTGAAAAAAAAAAAGGTGCATGCTCCATAAAATCACCACAGTGATGTTATTGTGTAATATCATCACTGTCTCGGGCACACACTGACCAATCAGAGTCCAGGAAATTTTCTTGCCATTGTATAATTCCCTATACGCCACACTTATCTATCATACATTAGGTAGACCGATAACGATATGACATGGGGTTAATTAAAATATGCCTGGTACTGTATTTTATAACTGGTCAGTTATGACATCACTAGTGGTGAAACCATGAGTGATGTCCCAGGGGTCACAGTTCCAAGTGAAGTATCAGGCCTATTTTTATTAGACCCATGGCATATTTGATTTCAGCAGTGGCATGGATTTGTGTGGTAACACTGTTGTGTTGTCTCGAGTGAGTTGCAATTAAAGATCTATAAGCAGAACTTTGAGTGCAGTCAAATCCCAGAAAGAAGTGATGTCTGGCTTCTGTTCTGAAAGTGGGGGGTGTTTGCTTTGTCATCTACCTAGAGTGAGAATATCATGGCATTCTCACTGTAGGTCCGCTACAAGTCAAAATGGCAGTGTTATTTGCAGTTTATTTTCACGGGCATTGCAGCAAAGAATAAGTAAATACCGTATATAATGCATATATACATATATGATATGTCATGGGCTTCTTAAAAATAATTTATTTTTAGTTTCCGGTTTTGAGGCTTGATTTTCAGAAGTTGACGCAGGTGTCAACCCCATTCTTTTGCGCAGCTGTGGCAAACTCGCTTGACGCATCTGCACCCGATTTTAGTACACTGGGCGCAGTTGCGGCAGTTTCCTTAATATACGGCAGTGCAAAAGCCCTGTAAAAAGGGTTCCCAAAATGATGCAAGTTAGGGAAAAGGTGGTCTGACTTGTGGCATTTGGCGCTTGGGATTGAAAATCCCGATCACTGGCTGGGAGGATGCCGCAAGCCCTGAGCGCCAAACGATCCATGCACCGGGGTGTGCGGTATTCACATAGCTTTGAAAATCGAGCCCTTGACCTCTGTTGACCTCACAAGTGGCAGACCCCCAAGTGAGGTCTGTAGAGATCAACCCCTGAAAATAAAAATAAATATTTAATTTTGAGCCAGCCCGTGGCATATGTCACTTATAAAATACCTTCTTGTGGTTAGAATGGTAAGGTGGTCTGGAATGTTGAAACATGCTGCATAATTCAGAAGGAGCAGATGTAGCTGGAATATAAATATGAGCAAGTTGGAGTGGGAAAAAAATTATATTTACTCCAGCTCTGTATGCCATGAAAATAAATGTATTACTGGACTATTTTTATTTTCACAGTCATTGTATATACAGTGGGTGTTCAGATAAAAATGATATCTTGCGCTGTGACAGGCCTAAGTCAGTAGTAAACTACAACAAGGTATGCATTAAAGGATTTTAATGCATGCATTGGGGAGGGAAGCATGAGGCCAAAGGCAGAGTGACTTTACTCCCCTGTGAAGTGCATTCAGATGCTTTAATGCAAACCCTGTAGTGACATATTGTTCTTACAAATTGGCCCCTGCTCTTTACAGAAGATGTAAATTGAAAATTTTTATTGATTTGTACATAATTTGTTTCAATACTTTTTAAATAAAAAAAAAAAAAACCCACCTACACGAAATAGTCCTCCGACTTTGTAGGCAGTGAGGCCTTTTTTGCCTTGGTAATGAGATCTGGCATGTGACCGTGTGGTGCTAGGAATTTAATTTGCGGTCTGTTGACATCTCTCAGCCAATGAATTTTTTTCTTGCCATTTGATAATATTTGTGTTTTATAACATGAAGCTTTTTCTGATACAAGCCTGTCATAGTATGATATCTTGAACTTGGCTGCATCACACCCATTGTTTCACACCTGCAGGTCTGCAGGGTGCTTAAGCACATGCCCTACCATGCAGTCCGACAAAACACCCTCCCACTCTTTAAATGTTATGGTGAGTTGCCTGTTTTTAACAAATGTCTGTCTGTATTTTAAACATAAGCCTGCTACCTGAGAAGGACTGTGTGTGAGTGCTATGAACCAGTGTGTCCTTTTGGTGGGAGTTTGACAAGTAAGGTTTGCAAACCGAATTGTAAAACCTGTAACATTTTTTATCAGACAAAATAAAATACAAAGCAGTATGACATGGGCATCCAGTAGAATAACAGTAAAACAATGACAATTAAACATGTTGTGTACATCAAATAGGACATGGGGCTGCCTGTGATTCAAAAATAACTAATGCTGCCTGACCCCCTGTTTTCTTCGCTCATGACTTTGCCACTCATAAGGCAAGCAGCAGCCATAAAAGATATTTTCAATATCACACATAGCCTATGTATGTAACAGATAATCCACTATAAGGTGTGCAGTCGTGCTCTGCTGTACATACACCGTGATATGTTTTGTGAGGCACAAGACGGCACACGCTGTAGTGGATTATCTGTCTTACCAAATGGCCAAAATTTTTTTTGGGTGGGGGGTGAAAAACAGAAGTGCAGGTGTGCAGTCGTCATGGAGTAATGCACAGTCCTGTGGTGTGTTTTGTCCAATCCATGTCATAGTTGCATATATTTTTTATGCAACATGTGTGGCTAAAAATTCCATTACATAAATCCTGATATTTGAGCTACTGTGTACATACATTTTATTTATGTACACAGTAGGCACATGTTCAGGATTTCACAATGCATTGATGTACATAGTACATACGTCGTCATGATGTGTCTACCCACCCCCCGGCCGGATGACACTTTAAAAGTGTACTATACCCTCATATCTTATAAATATTATTTGTTTCCTTGCCAGTAGACTTGTTTTGTGTAACTGTTGGGGGATATGTGTGTTTGCTGTAGTTTATTTTCACTGTTCCTACAATCCCTGTAACTATGCCGGGGGTCTTCATTTTCTGGTTGTTCTCATTGTGCCTGAGAGCTGCATTAGCATATAAGAGCATGCGTCAACAACCTTTAGACTCCACAGTATGCCTGTCTGCTTACTTAGCATTCAACAAAACAAGCTGTGAAATATAGAGAATAATGGATGGGTCGCTAGTTATAACGAGGATTTTATACACCCCCAAGGGGTGGGATGCCACATCCTCGAGGGGTTTATGGAAGGCATCCCACCCTGAGGGGGTGTATAAAATCCTCATTATAATTAGCTACCCATCTTTTATTTTGTATAATTGCTGGGGATTGTTTTTTCGCCACAGCAATAACACAAAATAAATGTGTGTGTCTACAGAGTTGACCCACCGACTGTTGGAAAACTCAGACTTAAGCACTGTAGGTAGGTGTCCGTGAATGGAAGCAATGTTTATTTTATTTTGTTTTTAACCGCCATAATGAAGGTTTGCTGTGCCAAGAGATGTTTTTTCTTTCAAAGAAAAAACTTAACCACTGATGACTTCTGTCAGGGAACACTGAGGCATCGCAGTGGACGGTGCAGAAAAGTGGAAGTTTGCGGTAAGCGCATGCGCAGAAGTAGGGAAACCGGGCGCGTGAATGTCGTTATAACCAGCTGGCTATAAAACTGGAATTACAGCCCGGTTTCCCAATGGGGGGAAAAACTATAACCAGTTATTACTTTACTTTCAGTTAGCTTTGCAAACAGGTTTTTTTCCCTTTAAACTGCATTCAGTCTGTTGTTTCTAGAGATTTTTTTTTTTCCAGATTATGTGTACTTTCAGTATAAAGCTATATGGTGTAAATGAGTGCTGTGGCATCATGTTCTCATATGCTAATGCAGCTGTCTGGGACAATAAGTTTTCAGCAGCCAGAAAATGGAGACCCCAAGGCTAGTTACAGAGGCTAGTGTGAACAATGAAAACAAGCTAAAACAAACCCATACATCCCCCAACAGCTACACAAAAAGATTTATGTGTTGACAAGGAAACAATTAGCATTTACAAGATATGAGGGTGTAGTACTCCTTAAACAGTTCAGTCTGCTTTCATTTACCAAAGGACAGTGCCTGCCACTAGCACTTCCAGCAGCACATAAGCTCAGTCAGAAAGTGTTTTTTCAGCTCAGCATCCAGCCCAAACTCACTCCGAAAAACATATTTTTCACTTTAATTCACTGAAACTGCACACCTTCCTCGCCTTCATCCCCCCCCCCACACACACAGCTAGAGCACCCAGCCACCACTACACACCTTCCTCGTCGTCATCCTCCCCCACCAGCTAGCCCACCCGGACGCTACTCCACCCACTGGCATCACCTCATGTCCACAAACTGCATAATCAGGATAAAACACTGCATACAACTGGTGCCATTTGAATCACTGGTAGTTCTCTCCACTCTCTAGTCAGCAGCACTTGCTCCTTCTTTCAGCTGGCATCCATGAAAACATCCTGCTCTTTCCTTCCGAACCAGCACTCAAACCATATATAAAAAAATAAAGATACTGGCTCCAAGCATAAAGTGAACACCTAATTGAATTTTAGTTCAACTGAGCAGCAGAATGCAGCCACTCCCTTGCTAACCACTTCAGCAGAGCCATCATATTTTTTTCCTCAGTCTCACAGCTCCTCCCACTCTAATTTTAGGGCCAATTAAAAAGCACACTGAACATGTAGGGATGGGGTAGCCCTAGTAACCAGCACAGCATCCCTACCTACCACACGGTAGTGCACAACAGCACTGAGCAGAACACAAATAAATCCCATATAAATTAACTAATATATATATAATATACTACACACACACATATATATGTATACAGTATTATATATATATATATATATATATGTACACGTACATACACACACAAAAAAAACTTTTATGCTGTAGTTAGGGTTAAAGTGACAAAAGTAAGGAAATATGGCATGATGATTTCCACCCTTAACACCCAACCCCCAACCACCAGGCAGCAACAGGAAAAGCCATTACAGTTTCACTTCTCCTGCATCTTCGCTAATCAGGCATGGGGAGTGCCTTGGGGTTGTCAGCCCTAACACTTACTCCATTCGATCATGAGAGAAGCTAAGATGTGTAGAGTATATGAGAATCGGTTGAGTGTTAGGGCTGACAACCCAAACGCACTCCCACTCCCCATGCCTGATTAGCAAAGATGCAGCAGAGGTGAAACTTTAATGGGTTTTCCTGTTGCTACCTGGTGGGTGGGGTGTTAGGGTTGGAAACCCTGACGTTATATTTCATTACTTTGGTTGCATAACCTTAACTAGTGCATTAACAAGGTTTTTTGCAAAGAATTTCCTTACTTTTCAAGATAGTATAATCGTATCCTCATGTGGACATGTATGTTGCTGTGTAAGCGCAGTGCTGTCAGGGCACTTGCGTTTGTAGCAGAACAGCATCCAAATTGTCAGCATAGCCTTATTACCCCACCTCATGAATTGGTACAGAACATTGTCAAATCCCGGCCAAAATGTTATTCCATGCCACAGGTGCGAAAACACAGTTTGGGCAGGATTTGAAAAGTGACAGCTGTCACTTTCATGAGGTGTTGTAAAAAAATTGCTATGTTGAAAATTTGAGGTCAAAATATTTTCAGTTACGAGCAAGCAGAGGAAAATGTCAACGGATGTGTGTAACTTTGCCATTGTTACATATCGTGACCCCAAATTGTCAACATAGCCCACTTATGACCCCACTTCATGAACAAGGGTGGTGAAAATCCTGTCTAAAAGGTGATTTCGGCAAGCGACCGCAAAATCTTCTTTCGGACCAGATTTGTGTAATTCCACTGATACTGTTCATGAGATGGGGCCCCAAAAAGGCTGTGTAGAAAATGTGGGCTAAAAATGCAAAAATGGCAAAGTTATGCCACAAAGTTTGAAAACCCCGTTGAAATACACTGAACTGCATTTACCTTGCTTTCTCACATAGCAGCTGGCGTTTCCAGCAGCAAGATGAGTCTTCGATCAGAGACTGGATCTTCATTGTGGGACCTGTTCAGGCGAGTGACGGTGTGTGTATGGGGGTGTGGGGTGGTGGGTGCTTATTGGGGGGGATTGGATTGCCAACTAACCTTTTTAATTTTATTACAGATTGAAAAAGATATCAAGGGACCATTTGCTTTATTACAGGCAGAATGGCGATTGGAGGGGCCACTAGACACCAGGAAATACAAACTTTAAAGGGGACAGCATTTTGGGGGGCTGCCACTAGACACCAGGAATAAAATTACAGGGAATGGTGATTGAGGGTGAGGGGTGCCACTAGACACCAGGGATAAACTATAGGAATTTTTCCCTCACAAAAAAGGATATAAAGGGGGGGGGGACACATTTGGGAGTCATTTTTTCAACATTTCAGTGCAGAATCTATCTAACTGGGTCACGATGAGTCAGATGTGTTAGTGTTGCTTCAAGATATTTTTGTGGCTTTTGAATTTTTTTTGTATAGAAAATAACAGAAATAACATGGCAGCAAACGTAAAAGGATTCTCTAACAAAAAAGGATTGACCTACTATGAAAAAGGAATCCATTTTCATTTCAAACCTCTGTTTTGAAGTGCTTAATAAGCATGCTCAAAACCAATTTGTCAACACTTCAAAATTAAATAACTTTATAACGGATTAATATTTTTTCTCCAAACAAGCAAAAAGCACATCTGTGGGCCAGCCCCTTTCTACCATGAAAATGTCAGCACAAAATTCCAAACTGTCTAGGCGCTACAGGTGTCACCAGAAAACCAATGAAAAAACGCACCTGAAAATTCACTTTTTGCACTATCCAGAACTGAGAATCTGCACACCCGACCAGAACGAAATGTGGCATATCCACAGATCTGTCACACGAGACTGCACATGCAAATCCAGTGAACAATTGTGAAGTTATTAAAGTACAAAAACGGGGGTTTAACATTAAACAGCCTGCTCAGCCCTAACTATAGTGTTGTGATATGACTTCCAAAACATACAAAAAAAAAAATACTTTTATGCCTGTTGCATAAATTGAATATGCATTGGGGACACCTGTGGCATAACTGATTAATTTGCAGTCCAGTGTCCCCCTGTTCCCGATCACCGGCCCGTTGATAAGAATGACAAAAGGTCCCTGGAAGTCTACTGTCGTCCCCCCCCAAATTTACTGATCGCCAGCCCATTCTATTAATACTGGTGGTCTAGCGGTCCCTCCCCTCACCTGATCCCTCACCTGCTGTAAGAAAAAACAGATAAATCCCTGGTGATCTAGCTGGTCCTCCCTCCACCCAATATAAAACTGAATGTCCTGGTTACCACTGTAAGCCCTTCCATATCCCTGTATAGAGAGGAAACATTTCCATGGTCTAGTGGACCCCCCTCTGTAATCTCAATCCCTGTAATGGAATGGAACCTTGTCCGTGGCGGTGTAGTGGATCCCCACCTCTCCACCCTGACAGGTAGTGCCCCACCACCCCCACTACCCCCAATCCGGAAACCGAGCCGGCGATCTGTACAGTACATGCTCATTGAGAGCTCAGTCAGCAGACAGCCGTGGTGGTGAAAGTTGGGCTGTGCTGGTTGCCGGCTCAGTTTCTAGATGGGGGGAGCAGGGTGGTGGGGCACTTCCTGCCAGGATAAAGGGGAGGGGGGGTCTACTAGACCACTACGGACAGGGTTCCATTCCATTTACAGGGATCAGGTTAGGGATGGGGGTCCACTAGACCACCAGGGAAATGTTTTCCTTGCTATACAGGGGATCAGGATGGGGGGTTACACTGGCAACCAGGGAACATTCTGTTTCATAAGGGGCGGGGGAGGGACCACTAGACCATCAAGGTTGTATCTTTTTTTTCTTGTAACGGGCGATGGATCGGATGGAGGGAGAGACCACCAAACCACCAGGAACACTTGTATTAATATAACAGGCCAATGATCATCGAGGGAGAGGAACCACTAGACTACCAGGGACATTTTGTCATTCTTATCAACGAGCCAGCGATCGGCGCATGGGGATTGACCACTAGACTACCAGGGTAATATATGTTGCACACGGGGCTGGCGATCGGAGAACGGAGAGGGACCACTAGATGCCAAGGAACATTTACTGTGGGTCAGCCATGGGGAGGGTGGGACTACTGGACACCAGGAATATACTAATTGTATATCAGGCTGGGGGAGGGACCGCTAGCCACCAGGGACATTGTACTACATAATGAGAAGAGTGTCGGATGGGGGGAGGGACCACCAGACTACCAGGGACACAGTGTTGTGGGTTGGTGGGGCCACCTTGCACTGCCTCTGCCAACCACTAGGGTTGCGTGGAGTTAAGAGGAGGTTTTCCACGGCATTATTTGATCAGCACAAGGGGACCCACCCCACAAAAGGCACTTGTGTTGAGCAAATACTTTGTGAATGGGGAGTGCCGATATGCAGGTCCTGTTCTCCCTCATTTGCATTGTGGCCCCCTCCATACTTTGCTGTGCAAAACCCGGTTTGCGCCGGGGCAAAGTTTTGTGAATCTGGCCCCTGATGTTTTATATACCAAATTTGCAGTAGCTTGCCTTAAAATACACAGTATATCATTACTTGTGAGGGGTCAGGACTTTTATAACTCACTCATGAGTTATGGTCCTGCCCCCTCACATTAAAAGATACACTGCATATTTTGATTCAGACCATTGCATGTCATATAAAATGGCAAGAAAAAAATCTAGAAATTTCATTGGCCGAGAGACGTCTCCTGACCGTGCATTAATTCTCTTTAAACGCACGGTCAGGTGCTGAATCTCATTTTCTTCCCCAAGTGTGATAAGCCCATCCAGAGTGTGCATCATAGGATTTTAATGCACTTCCCAGGGGTGTAAGGGCACTTGGCCGCTGGCCTAGTGCCTTACTACATCCCTGGGGGCATGCATTAAATAGAGAATAAATGATGGGGAAGTGTGTGATACAAGAATTTAATGCTCACCTGAGGTGTGGGATGCTGCATAAACTCCCTTGGGGTTTATTAAAGAATCCCACACCAAGGATGTACATTAAATTCTCATATGCGAACACTTTCACATCTTTTATTTTTTATAATTGCTGGCTAGCAATTTTTCTTCAGCTACATTTCTGTGACCATGCGTCACAGACATACACACAAGATTCATGTTACTGTCCCTCTCTAAGTTTGCGAGGAAGGGGGTTGTTTTCTTATTTACAATGTATGCTCCCAGAACGGGAGCGCACTAGCGGTGCTATTGAAGCTGGTTACGGAGACGGATGAGGAGCAGGATCAACCAGATAGTTTGTAGCGGTGCAGTTGAAGCCGCGGCTGGTTCCTGAAGCAAACGAGAAGCAGGATCAACCAGATTGAGCTTTTTTTGTAATCTGGAAGACAGACAGACTTGAAAAATAAATAAGGAGAGTTCTAGGGACGTGGATATGTTGTTCATCCACACTGTCTGGCAGGTTCCTTGCCGCTTTAAATCTTGCTGGAAGGTCTTCAAGCTGGCTCCTCCCACCCACCCGGGTGGTAAAACTCTCGGCTCCGCCCCATGATGCCAGATCTTCCTTACCGCTTGGAAGCTCAGGTTCCCTCCTTAGCGCACTGCGTTTAGACTGGATCCAAACTCTTCGCTTCACCTGAAAATAATTTGAAAGTTTTCTAGACTTCGGTCTGCTTCTTCCTTCGTGGCTGCGATGGACAAATCGACTCCCGGTTTTCGGCGGTGCCCATGCGGGCAGAAGATGTCTAGGACCGATCCACACTCCATGTGCGTCTACTGCCTCGGGCTTGACCGCGATTCGCAGGCCTGCAAGTTGTGCAAGTCTTTTTTGGCAAACGTCTTCGAAGACCATGCTGCCCGGCTCCAAATTGGGCGCCCCAAAAAATGTTATCTGCCGGTCCAAGTCCAAGGAGGCCCGTTGGGCAGTTTCCGCAGCGGCTGGCTCGGCCGAGCAACTCGAGCAGGTGATTGCCCTCAAGGAGGAGGCGGCCCAGGCCGCATCTTCATCGTCCTCGGTCAAGGCATTTGTCCCGCTCTCCTTGGGATCCTCCTATACAGCTTCTTTTAAGGAGCTTTGCCAGTCCCTCTCCATGAAAGGTGAGGGGCCATCGGGACACTCCTCTCGGTCCCACAAGAAGGACTCGAAGGGTAAGTCCCACCATCGACGTTCGTGGGAGCAGGAGATATCTCCCTCCCCGGACAGTCGACACTCTACTTCGGTCGAGGTTGCGGCTAAGGCCGCTGGCTTCACGGTGTCCCCGTCAGGTCAGCCGGCTAAGACACCTGTCGACGCTGTCGAGATTTTTCTCGACCCGTCAGACGGGCTGTCGACTGAAGAAGCCGACAACCCTTCTTCACCGGTTCCCCCAGTGGAAACAGAGGACTTGCCTGCGCCCCCTGTGCCGGAGTCCCTAGTTAAGGCTCCTGAGCCGAGGGAGGAACTGGTTTCCCCCACTCCCTCCCAGACCCACCCTCGGAAACACCGACGGTCTCGGACCTCTTCTCAGTCCAGCTGATCCCGCCGGCAGTCTCGGTCTCGAGGAAAGCGGCGGCACTGCTCGTCCTCGGAGGAGAGGCTTTGGCGCAAATTGCGTCGACACTTTGAGGACTTAATGTGGCAGCAGCTCCTTCTGACCAGGAACAAGCCGACGCTGTCGCCTTCCCTGGCCATAAGTGGCTGTCACACAGAAGGCCGAAACAACCCCTCGCGGTGATCGAGGTGCCCAAACCGGTGCCGATTGTTCGGCCGAAACCAGATGCCCCACCGATTGTGGTGGAACCCCCACCTCCACAACCGAAATCGGGGGCTCCGACCAAGGATTCTCAGTCGGGTCAGGGACTGCCCCACCGGTTGTCGGTCACCCTCACTCCCAACCGTCCTCAGCAGGTGGAGGGTGGCTCAGGCCCTAGGCAGCTGTTTGCAGACTCCGCGGAGTCTGATGATGACTCCTCCCTGTTCTCCAGGCCCCTTGACCTGGAGTCCTCCAGGGGACAGTCGATGGACGAGAAACCATCATCGTTCATGGGTCTACTTCGGCTCATCTCGGAGTCCACCGGGATGCAGCTCGAGCCCATATCCAAGTGGGCCCAGTATCCCCTCATGGAGATACTGGACCGAGGGGATTCTCCCACGGAGGCCTTTCCGGTGGCCCAGCCGTGGAGTTATGACGGTGGTCTGCTTCTTGTCCTGCTCCTTCGACCAGGATGGCCAGGAAGTATGTGGTCCCTACCAGATCTCTGTCCGGTTTCTCGCAGCACCCCTCTGCGGAGGGGTTGGATAACCGACAGCGTTTTCCGGTGTTCTGGGAACACCAGGGACGCAGACAAGCCCCCCAACAGAGTCCAAAAAGCTGGACTATGCTGGGCATAAAGTGTGTGCTGCATCCTCCCTCAGGCCAGTTCGGCCGTACTGATGGCGCACTTCTCCCACGCCCTTATGGGCTCCCTGGATGAGGTGATCCCTCATCTCCCAGCTGATCTGCAGACTACGGTCAAGCAGGTGCGGGATCAGGGAAGGGCAGTGGCGAAACAGCAGCTCCAAACGGCTCTCGATTTTGGAGACTCCTGTGCCCGGTCAGTAGCGACCGCAGTGGGTAGGCGCTGCAGAGCTTGGCTGCAGATCTCCACCTTTACGGCGGATACCCAGCACAAGTTGGCAGACATCCCCTTCCTGGGTACCGGCTTGTTCGAGCCTGGGGTGGAAGGCCACCTCCAGAGAATTGAGAAGTCCAATGCCACCTTGGACTCTGTCACGTCTGCCCAGAAGGACAAAGGCTGCCGACAGCAGCATAAGTCCTTTTGCCCTTCTGCCCCTGCAGCACGTGCGGCCCAGCAACACCAGCATCAGGGCCAGCAGGCTCGCACTTGGCACCCCAAAGCCAAGCCTGCAGCTTCCTCCAGCAGGAAGCCGGGAGGAAATGGCCCAGGAAGTCCCTCGGCCGGTCCTTCCTCCAAGCCTGCCCAGTGACGGGTTGAGGGGTGTCTCCCCAGCCACGTCGCTTCCCCCTGGGTCCCCCCCCCTTGGGGGGACAGCTCCGCCACTTTCTTTCTTCCTGGTCCACTGTCACCACGGACCGTTGGGTGTTGGAGGTGGTAGGAAAGGGTCTGCCTCTGGAGTTCGAGCAAGCCCCGCCCTTCCGAGCCGTCACCCCATGGGGGGTTACAGGGTCCACAGCCTCTCTGTCGGCCCGTCGAGCCGACATTGCCCTGTTCCTCCATAAGGAGGTGATCGGGAAGGTGGCGGATCCTCCACCAGACCCAGGGTTTGTGTCCAGGTACTTCCTGGTCCCGAAACAGATGGGGGGGGGGGGCTGGTGCCCCATTCTAGACCTGCACTACCTGAACAGGTTCCTAAGGTCTCGAACCTTCAGGATGGTCACTCTGGCTCAGATCATTCCATCCTTGAAACGAGGCATGTGGTTCTGTTCTCTGGACCTCCAGGATGTGTTTTTTCACATTCCAATCCGTCCACCCCACAAGCGATTCCTCCGCTTCAGAGCAGAGGGGTCCCTCTACGAGTTTAGGTTTGTTGTAGCAGCTCCTCAGATAGCAAGAGATGGAGCCGCCATGTTTTCAAAACTGTTAAACCCACCCACGTACGGAAGGAGAGCCAATGAGGGAGTGCACATTTTGAAGTACAGTGCTCATGAATGCTAATAACTAGCCGGTTATTAAGGCAAATATCAGCTGGTTCAGCCCATAGAGAAAAATTGCTAGCAAGTTATTATAATCCTTTAATGCACACCCTATCATGGCTTATTACTTACTTAAAGTATGTACTGTAAATGCCACCCTAGATATGCAGGCTCACTCGGTCCTTTTATTTTCTTTTCTCCCTGACACAAGAACTTTTTTTTTTGGATTCATGATTCACACCTTAAATATTTTGGTCACCGACACAAACTGTCTAAAAATTTCTCCTCTTTGTGAAAGAGTGTTAACACATCTGCAGGACTCCTAGTTTTCTGTGGCAGGGCTCCTAAACTTGCAGCAGACTTCCTTCACTCTACCTGTTGGAACTTTTCAGCTGCAAATTTCTGTCCGTTGATTGGCTTATTATTTCATGTGATGGCATCAGATATTGAACATGGGGAAGGGGCTTCATTACAAATAGGGGAGATCCAGAAAAGTTGGAAATTAGTCATCTGTAAATAAAATCCACTACAAGAAGCAGTGTAATTTCCTTTATTGGGCCGCACCTCTGAAACTAAGTCATCAGCATCAGGACCACTCAGAAACTTCTGCTAGCTGGGGATCTCCCACAGTGACATGCAACATCGGCGCATGTATAATCGTGGGCTACCCGATTACTCCTCAGTTCTTTCTCCCACCGTTGACCACTGTGCGAACCTGTTGAGAAACAGCACTGTCATTTTCTTCGACTTTATTTTCTAACATTGTTTTTCTTTTTTCAACATCCTTTTGTGCAACTGTTGAAAGAATCACTATTTTGTTGTTTTTTTTTTTTACCTGCGGCTACAAGATCTACAAGGACGATGCTCACACAGTTTGTGTTTGCACTTTTGGGCCTGTCCCACGACATCGGAGCCTGCAAGATCTGCCAGGGTTTCAGCCAGGCCATGAGGAGATGCCAAAAGAGGGCTCTAGAAACCTTCACCACTATCAAGGCCATAGAATCTCGAGCAAAGGCAGTGGGCTCCAAGCCAGCTTCTCCCTCTCGTTCAACCACCTCTGGGAAGGATTTGCCCCAGCATTCAGTGTTGCTGCCATAGTCGAGGACAAAGGCAAGGATGAATCATCATAGAAGCCCTCCTCTTCCACTTGTCACCACAAGCATAAGGATAAAGCTCATGGCTTCGCTGGTGAGGTCAGGGTCTCCACTGAAAATGAGCAAGTCTTCATTCTCCGTTCCGACAGTGATTGCTACAGCACCCCCCGACTGTTGATGAGACACAAGGGTAGGGTCTGGCTCTGCCATACTATGAACGGTATCAGCTCCCATCATCGGATCCTACCACTTCAGTGTTGGTTGTCCCAGGCTTTTACAGAGTGCCATCAACTCCCAGGTTGTGCTGGTGGCACTCTGTGAACTGTTTAGGTGCCCCATCGACAATAAAGGCTCCCCCATCAGCACAGTTGTCATCGGGATCCAGAAGCACACCTGTCATTCTTGTCGCAGCTGCCTTCGTCGCCTGTGCCATCGATTGCTCCCATCATCTTTCCAGACAATGCGGTAGAATACAGTCCTGAGCTCCTTAATATTGAGGAGGATGAAAAAAGGGAACAATAATCCCTGTGGGGAAGGTTTGTCTTCAAGCTCTACTCCCTCATGGAGTGATCACTCCGTGGTGTGTACCCCCAGATCTGCTCCTGAGCATCCTTCTTTTCAGGCTTTACTCTGACAGATCCAGGATGTCATGGGTCTTGAAGCCGACGAGGAAGACTCCACTAAGAAATTGTGTATCGTGCCTTAAAGGATGCTGCCTTTGCTACTTGACATAGGCCTAATATCTTGCCTGCAGTGCCTAGGAATGCTGATTAACAGTACCCTGTTTTGTCTGTTCAGCCTTATTATGCTCCCCAACCTGAAACAGGATTCTGTGGTTATAATGGCTGTCCATGACCTTTCCAGAGCCCCTATACACATACGCACTTTGCCTCTGACAAAGAATCCAAGAAGCTGGATGTTACGGGCAGAAGAACTTGTGCCTCTGCATCATTAGACCTAAGAGTGGACGACTACCAGGCCCACATGATTAAATATTGCAGAATTTATTTGAAAATTAATGACTGAGCCAAGGCTCATTTCCAGGTGTGTACTAGGTGAGGGGAAAAGTGGAAGAATTGCACAGTACACAGTAGCAAGACATCAGAATAACATTAGGTAAACTTAGTACAAAATTAGAATAAATATAAAAGTTGTGTGCAGAGAATAAAGTGCTGTACAGCCCAGTAAGAACACTTACCAAGTGCGTAATCAGAAGTGGCGACAGTACACTGTGATGAGAACAGTACTGACAACAGGTGATTGACCTGAGGGCGAGTTATTTCCTGACCTCATAATGGGGAAGAAACTGTCATGGTGTGCAAGTTAACTCAAGGCAGAAGCTGGGACCTGCTGGCTGCTACCAGGATGGTTGAGGTTTGGCCATGAATGCATCAGGAGAAAGGGTAACAGGAACAGGTGGGGAGGGTTGGAGTTTCAGTTGGTGTCTGAGGGGAGCCAGGAGAGGCAGAGGGAATAGCCTGTAGAAATCTGCTATGTCTGCTGTTCAGTCTGATAGTTGGTCCAGCCAAGGCTGACTTGCTTAAAGCTGCCTCGGCTGGTTTGGATACTGGAAGGCATCTGTTACGCTCTGCATATGATGCTTCTGATGTATGTGCCAGGGCTGCTGTCTCCGGCATACAAATCTTTGACCCTGCAACCCACCAGGGGGCATGGTAGGGGGTTGTTTTGAAAGCCTACTGCCAGTGGTGGCCATGCCTAATGGCAGCAGCCTCATAACACAAAACTGTGGTGGTGGTATGCTCCCAGGGCCATCTTCCCCCGTGCCCATGTAAAGGCACTCAAGGGTATCCACCACCCTGGTACCTTCTGACTCTCCACTTTGTCCCTGTCCACTCTTGCCTTTAGGGGTGCAGATGGGGGAATGGCTTTCCTTTCATTTACCAAAGTGGAGGGAGATCACTATGGATGAGTGGGTCCTGGAAAATGGTGAAAAAGGGGTATGCTCTGGAGTTCCTGTCTACTACTCTAGTTCATCCTCCGCCTGTTTTGTCATTATCCTCTGAGCCACTTGTCCTTCCGGTTAAAGGAGGTTCAGTCGCTTACAAACAAGTGGGCTATCGAACCCATTCCTCCCCCTAGACTGAAACAAAGGGCTCTGTTCCAGATACTTCCTGGTTCCCAAGTGGACAGGAGATCTGTGTCCTGTACTGGACTTGAGAGACCAGAACTTGTTTATCGAATACAAAAATGCGATATGGCAGTAATAATTACCACTGACGATAATTTATCGTTTGTAAAAAAAAAAAAAAAAAACATTGCGATCATTGTGCAGAACAGTATACCACGATATACTGTGATAAAGTATCTTAGTCTGCTGTCTGTGTCCAGATGCAACCATGATTTCTGTTCCCCATCGTCCTCCAATAAGATTTTTACTATTATTTCTAAAATTAGAAATACTGCAGATTATCATGATAATTTTAAATCTGTTGCAGTATTTTTTACATAAATATTGTGATAATAAAAATCTGATATTTTGACATCCCTAGTTACGAGTCTTGCCTTTTGACTTATCCTCAACACTGTGGGTATTTACCAAATGCTTACCAGTGGTGGCAGCAGCCCTCCGAAGGAAAGGTCTTTTCTTTCCATATCTAGATGACTGGCTTCTGAAGGTCCTGTCTAAGGAAAGAATTGTGTTCATATTGTCCAGAATGAGAAAGTAGTTTTAGGAACTGGGTGTCACAGTGAATGTGCCAAAATCCGTACTAGTTCCTTGTCAAAACCTCCAGTATATCGGTGCAGTGCAGTACACAGTGCCTTCATACCTGTAGATGGGGGGAGGGTCTTGTTTCCCAGACCCAGCTGATAACACAGAAGTCACTATATGCCAGCTTGAACGATGGTGCGTCTCCTGTGGCTGAAGGCTGCTGCCATCATTACTATTCACCTTATCCATCTCGATAGGCACATACCACATTGGACTTTTTGGGAAGCAGCAGATGCACAAACTGGAACAAATGATCCTGGTCATGTTTCCTCTTCACCATACTCTAGTATGGTGGATGGACCACCAGAACCTGTTACAGCTCGTTCCATTCTTTTCCCCAACTCCTGTGCAGATCCTCACAACAGATGCATCAGGGTCCAACTGGGTTGCCCATCTCGGCTCCTATAAGACCAAGGGTTCTGGGCCGATCTGAAGTCAGATCGCTGTGTAAATATCCTGGAGCTGTGGGATGTTCTGCTTGGTCTCCAGGCTTTCCAGGAGCACCTCAGCCCCAGTCCCTTGCTGACTTGGACAGTGCCCGTGTCATGCACTACCTAAACAAGCAATGGAGCACTTACTTTTATCCCTGTGCAGGGACGCGATGAGTGTGTAGTACTAGGTGAGCGATGTTTCTTAGCCTTTATCTATTGGCCATGTTTCTCCCAGGTGGCCAAAATGTCTTGAGAGGCAGGCTAAGCAGTTCCTGGTGTATGAGTGGGACCTGCACACCTCCATGATAAACAATCTCTTCACAAGATGGGGTCATCCAGAATTGGACATTTTTGCGTTCCCACATAATGCAAAACTGCCACGTTTCTGTTCACTCACTCTACGGCAGAGAGTTTTTTGGTAAGCCGTGTTGTCCATCTCCTGGAAAGAGAGGTTCCTTTAAGTCTTTCCTCCAGTTCCTTTCATTCAGAGAGTTCTGCTCAAGCTGCAAATGGAGCATGCAGTCCTGATACTGGTTGCTGTGTTCTGGCCTCGCCTGATTTGGTGTCCACTTTGGCTGCATCTGGCACAGGAGCCTCCTTTTCAGCTCCCCTTTGTTGGGATCCGCTGTCACAGTGTCAGTGGTCCCTTGTCCATCTGGACTTAAGATCCCTGTATCTGCAAACCCGGCTTCTAAAGGACTAGCCATTGTCCATTTTGGGGTTTTGCCCCACGTATCTGATGTGTTGCTTCCGGCTAGAAAGCAGTCTGTGAGACACGTATACTATTTGAAATGGAAACACTTCTCCATTTGGTGTGCTTCCCGTTCAGTGGACCCTATTACATGTCCTGTGAATAATGTACTGGAATACCTTTTATCTCTTATCTGACTCCGGTTTCCAGTACTTGTCCATTAAGGTTCACTTGGCCTCCTTTTCAGCTTCCTATGCCCCTGTTAATGGGCACACAGTGGCACAGCTAGAGTCGTCCCATATATTTTTTTGTTTTTTTCTTTCCCATATTGCTTTTTATCCTCTAGTCTGCGCAGGCGAGCTCTCAGCCCTCTCCTCGCCGCCCCTGTCTCTCAGATCTCTAGCCCTAGATTCCCCATGGATTGCCCCCCTCCCGTGGCAGGGCCAGGAAGGGGAGGGTCATCCTCCTCCCACCCAGATACTACATCCAGATTCAGGCCAGAGACCAGGCGACGGCACAGGACAAAGGTAGGCAGGCAGGGCTTCATGTAGCTGCGCCAACCAATTTTCCATTTCTCCCCATAATCCACAGCTGCGGCGTCACATAAGTGCATGCATAATGAAGCATGCACATGCCATGTTGCCGTGGCCCTTCCTGTTGTGCCACTATGGCTGCCGGCGCTGCCTCCAGGCCATCACCTGGGCAGCCAAAGGCCGAGCTGACAAATCTCCCCTCCCCGGGAGAGGAGAGCTGTCTTCTTGATGCTCAGTCCGTTGTCCCCCGGCCCACCCCTGATGACCCGAGCTCGTTCCCAATCCCGGGTCGCCGGCACAGTAAGAGATAAGGCACCTCAGCCCTCTACGCCACTGGGCCGTCCTGCATGTTTTTGAAGGGTATTCTGCACATTCATCCCCCAATTCATAAACCAGTTCTGCCTTGAGACCTTAATTTTATTTTAGAAAAATTTACTTTAGCTCTGTTTGATCCTGCTGCAACAAGTGAAATGTGTGTCCTTTTATGGAAAAACTGTTTTTTGACACCATGACTTCTACTGATAGGATTTCCAAGCTTCAGGTTTTGATGCATGAGCCTCTTTATTTGATTTTCCATAAGGACAGGGTGTCTTTGCAGACCAGTCCTCGTGTTTTTTTTTTTTTACTAAACAAGTGATCTCTAATTTCTCATTAAATCAGGCCACACACCTTCCTATGTCTTACGCAGAATATGCTGACAAGGGTGAGGCATGCTCCATACACTTGATGTACATAGAACACCACATTTCTATCTTGATTGTACTAAGCACTGCAGAAAGTCTTCTCAGCTTTTTGTTCACCCCTGGGAAAGAGGACGCCCCGTGCCTAAACAGTGACTGTCCAAATGGCTGGCTAACTGTATTATGTTCTGTTACAGGAAGTACGGTAAGGAACTTTTTGGTGTTCTCTGTGGCCACTCTACCCATGGTATGGCCACTTACGTTGCTTGCTTTCAGAATGTTTCTGTGACTGATGTGCTGCTGCCACATGGAGCACTGTTTATACTTTCACTAAGCACAACAGTCTAGCCATCATCTCTCAGCCATGTTTACATGGTGGCAACACTCTGGCATTTGCGCTGCTCCCTTCCCGCTGTGTTGGCTGCTCCGAATGCTATCCCCCATTTGCACAGCCTGCCCTCGCAGCACTGCAGGTTGCACCAAGGAGGGGCTGCGAATGCTATGAGGAGTGCATGAAGACATGGGGAAAGAGCAGAGCGAGCGCATCAAAGTGTTTGCACCACAGGTTGCTGTGCTCACTCCGATAGGGGTACCGACAAATGAGTTGGTGTAGAAAATTGATCGCAGCTGCACTTGCAGTGCTCCAGATTGTGTCCACATGCCCAGCTTTGCAGCACATCAATCAGTGCGCATGGGTTGATGCGCTGCAAAGTAGGTGGTGTAAACAGGGCTATAGATGTGCTGGCTGTTCTGTTGTGGTTTTACAAGGCCTACTGTCTTGACTGCATACAGTATCAGACTTGCCTTCCTCCTTGGGTACTTTGTACTGCTTGGAAATCATTCCAGAGGTGTGGCTTGATCCTTATGCTGAAGTAGATTCTCAAGAGAATCTCCTCCATTGGGCCACAGCGCACCCACCCTCCTTCCCCCTTCTCCAGGGTATAGGCTGGCAGGTTTGTCTGCTGCCCTGTTTGGAGGTGTCCATAAGTGCCTTATGTATATTATATTTCCAGTCCCATGCCTCTTCTCATGTGCCTGGTACTGGTTTGGTCTCCTGGTTCCATATGTGAAGTGACTCTGCGAGCTCATCTCCAGCAGGGAACTGAAGAGCAGTGGGGGTTACCCATGATTATTGATTAATATAGGCACCATCTTTGCATGTCATCATGGGTGACCCCAGCTAGCAAACATTTCAGAGGGACCCTGACACTGATGGCTTACAGTTCCGGTGTGATCCAGTGAAGAAAATTCTCTCGGAAGAGCTTCTGTTAGGATGAATAACTTTTTTCTGTGATGTTGATTCAGGTTTTACAGCTAGCTTTGTAGCCACAGAAGTGCTGAAATATTGGCCACTTGCTTGGTGTGCTTGTTTGTGGTACTGACACCTTTGCCCCCCCCCCCATTGACATCTAAGCCACTTGTGCATATTCCTAAAGTTTTTTTGTTTTTTTTAACTTCATATGCTGTTATTGATATAAAGAGAACAAAAGATAAAAGAATATTCAATATCGTCATATGTTAGTATTAAAGATAGATATTCAGTATCAACATCATATGTTCAATGGACCAAAGACACGTTAAGGTTCTAATTAATGCCCATATCCAAACATATATAAAAACTTTGTTTTTTTAATCCAACTCTTGAGTATTATAACTAATGTTCAGGCAACCCTAAAGGGGGGTTGATTACACAGCACTTCTAACAGGCCTGCTTTGTAGCACTGAATTTTTTTCCCAGTTTGGGAAACATGTAGACTTGGTTGTTAGGATTATTTCTGATTTCAGTGGCCAATATATGAGTGCTATTGTTGTTTTTCCAGTTAAGCTTACACAACTCGTATCATGAAAGATTACATAAAATAGGCTTGGTCACCCTTAAAGAAAGGAGACACGGGAGGTTTCCATGGAATAATCGCGATTGACATAATAGCGAGCGATGAATAGCATGTGTGAATGTAGCACCAGCAGAACAATGCTATACAATTAATAGCGATCACTGAAAAATCACGCCTCAAACATTTGGCTCGTTCTCCCACGGAAAACACTTTAGTAGGAAAGCACATTGTTTTAAGTGAGTTACACAGAGGACTGGGTTTTTTATGTAGTACATATCACAGCTGCTCTCTCGATCTCTCGAAAGCCCCATGCTCCTAAACTGCAGTAACTTATGACAAGTTTTTACATTTTACCAACTTATTAACTTACCCTGTACTGGAATTTAGAGAAGAGGCACAGCACATTGTTTCACTTATTGAGGAGCAGTAGCAGCACATTCACTTTTTGTTTTTGTTGGCTCTGGGAGGGAATGTTGATTGCTCAGACTGCACAGCGAGTGAGCGAAGAAGTCACACAGAGTGTAAGGTTTTTGTTGGCTCTGATAGGGAATCTTTCTTGCACAGACTGCACATACCTCACAGCAAGTGAGTGAAGAAGTCACACCGAGTAAGGCACGCAAAGGGGCTGTAATTAGCTTCCTACTTCCAGCAGTGCAACTCTAAAGATTCCTTACCTACTTCCTGTCCTACGTACACCATGGCAACCAGACGTCAAAATAGCGATCTGGATCATTGCAGTACTTACGCTCTACTTCTGTACATGTCTGTCTTGCGCCATGTAGCCTGCGCAAAGTGGAAAAAACTGCCCCTCACTTGAGTATCTGGAAAAACATTTCGGAATGCCTTCCATGCTGCCCTCTCAAAGTCCATTATTGCATTTGCAGGTTTCAAACCTTCGCATATCGTTTTCAGCTGGGAAAATACACGCTCATATGACAGAGACTTCCTAGAGCACATCAGTACATACACAGCAGAGATCACAATTCCAGAGCGCAATGCATGAACTGTACAAAGTTGATTGAAGAGTGAGGGGCAAGATTTGAATGTTCCGTCTAACATCCAGTCTTCACTGTCCCTCAGCAGCCTCAGATTCTCCTCTGTAGCAAAGATCAGTATTCTATCAACTTCATTACCAATGTCATAATTAAGGAACCTCTCTCCAGACCCCAGTAGTGTAAATTAATTGGAGATAATGAGGTCCTCGACAGCAGATGGTGTGGTAGGACAACCCCTTTCTGTGTGGCGTATGCGCTGCACAGTGCGTCTCATGAGTCATAAATCTGGCAGTCTACCGCTCACTGACTGATTCAGGGGCACTTGATGTGCACTCCACTACAACCTGAGAAGTGCTGTCAACTGTTGTGCGGGTGCGGTCACGAAGGTCTGCCATGACCTTCCTAGCTCCTACTTCACCAGCGTCTGCTACATGGTTATGCTCTTTTACTACGGAAGTTACTCTGCCACAGTGTGTAGCCTAGCAAGGCATTTATATTTATGTACTTCTGCACACCTCCAGTACACCTTCTCCAAGTTCCTTTCTATATAGGTAGACATTATAAAGCACTAGTGGCTTACCCTTCTGGCTGGTAACAAACTCAAGTGCCATGTTCTAGAACTCCTCCTCAGCAAGTCAAACAGCAACTGCAACAGAACTCTTCCTCTGCAACTCCAGCACTTTAGAGCTAGTAATTACTGGTATATTAAATACACTGATTGCACACAGGTGTCAAATTAGGTAGCTAGCTGGCTGGGGACAGTTTATCTTGTAGCACAAGAAGTTTACATGGGGAGCAGGAATAAGGTGACACATGCTTGTTAGCTGTTATGGATGTTAGCTATTAAGACGCCGCTGAAGTAGTTGTTTTTGTAAGTAGCTATTATTGGCAGTTCACTATATTTGTTTTCGCTATTACTGATTCGCTATTTTTGATTCACTATTATCACGGTTTACCCAGGGGAGATATTTTACAGCTGTATAAAATCGTACAGGACCCTGACCTCACACATTAGTGTGGTCTTCAGTTTTTGCACTGTTGTATTACCCTCAGAAGTCATAAACAATTGGCAATCTCACAAGCTAACACAAACAAGAGGGACAACTTTTTCTCAGAGTGGCTAAAGCATGGAATCTTCTCCCACAAAACATTGTTGATGCCCAGAATTTCGGCATCTTCAAAAGCAGGCTTGACAAACATCTAAAATGGGACACTAGTTATGAATAATTTGCCACAAAGTTGTGAGAGACATTCTAGATAGCCTCAGCCTCCTTATATCTAATAACCTAGTAGCCCCCCCCCCAAATACCAGGTCTGCCCGATAGTACCCAGTCACCGAATTCTTGGACTTGCCAGTTATCCACCACTTTCCGTGTCAGTCCTGTGGCAGCCTGCAGGGAGGGTGTTGGCATTAAGTAGCCCAGCTTTTTCCTCAGGGGCGCTGTATGCTTTGGCATGTGTACATGCCAGACATTTGCAGGTGGCCCCACCCCTTGTGCGTGCTCCCGTCTGTGCTGCCCAAACTCCACCAGGCAGCAGTCTGTCAGTGGGAGTCTTTTTTTCTCCTTCCCCCAAGGAAGGAGAACAGACCTTGGGATGCTCCGTCCTTCTCCTCTGGCTGACCCAAGATGATCTGGGCTCATTCCATCTGCTTTCTTTGCAAAGAGCTGACATTGTTCAACTGTAGGCAGACGCTGAGGTGCTCGAAGGATTTTTGTGGCTCAGTGGTATGGCACAGCAGGTGGCAGTGGCACAAGACACACCAGGTTTGGGGGTCACATTGTGGAGGGCACTGCGTTCACTCTCCACATACATTACTTATCTGCAGCCTCCTGCAGACTGTTTACAAGCCGGATTTGATTGTACCTGTAAATATAGCCATCTTTGGAGTCTTAAACATTATTGCCACACACACCAATTGGGTGAGAGGACCCCAAAGCAGCGGTATTTTAAAAAGTTGTATGGAGTTTAATTAAATACTGTGTTTTATTGTTTTTCGATGGTGCAATGTTATGTCTACAGCAATGTGAAAAGTTGTAGGTTTTGTTCAAGTGGCAAGCATGAGATATGCATTTTTTGTAAATGCTCTCTCTCCCTTTTTCCTCCTAGGCACAATTTTGCAATTTCCACTCCTTTTTATATGTTTACCCAGCATAACCCACCTGGGTTGTAATATCTCATTTTCTGTGGGGGCTTGCTTTTAACCATTTTTACAGTGTATTTACCCAGGACAGCCCAGCTGAGATGTAGCATTTTATTTTCAATGGGATCCTGCATTTACCCATTTTTTACAATGTATTTATGCAGAACAGCCCAACTGAGATGTAATATCAGGAGGATAATTTAAGGAGGCAGTATAGCACAGTGGTCTAAGGCTCTGAGCTGCAAATCTGGTGACATTCAGCAGACCAGACCTGGGTTTGAATCCCACAGCTTCCACTTGCATACTGTGTGACCCTGAGCAAGTCATTTAACCTCCTTGTGCTGCCAGGTCACTCCTGTAAAAAAGCTTTCAGCTTAGTGTGCTATACCTGGTTAAATAACTAAAGAAAAAAAAATCTAATTTTCATTGGGGTCCTGCTTTACCCATTTTTACAGTGTATTCACCCAGTATGGTGCAGCTGAGATGTAATATATCTCATTTTCAGTGGGGTCTTGCATTTACCTGTTTTTACAATGTATTTATCCAAGGTAGCCCATCTGAGATGCAACATCTCATTTTCAGTGGGGTCCTGCTTGTACCTATTTTGAGGGGGTAGTGAGGTAAATGGCGATTTTTGAAAGACCATGGGGTGGGGGCCTAAAATGTGTGTACACCACCATGTAGAAGTGCTGTAAGGGAAACACTGTGGTAGCCCCCACATCATTAACATAAAGTGTTAAAAATATATTCTATAAATGCATGAGAGTGAGTACATGCTTATTTTAGCTTTGTGTGAAATGAAACTCACTGAGCAATAATGGGGAAATGACTGAGTGCGCTTATTTCTGCTGTTTGCAGGTTGGCACATGATGTGGCCATGAATGGTAGTGTGCCCAGTGTGAAGGCAGAAGGAACATTCCCACAGCTGTAGAAACATGAGAGCACTAGTCTTTGGAAATAGCAGAGCACTTGGTATTTGCTGGGGTTCTTCTACAGTGGAGCATTGGATGGCACCAGAAAGAAGTCTCCCCATTTTTTTTTTTTTTTTAGTTGAACGTTTTGGCTATGGCTTACCTGGCATAGGACAGGATCATGTTTCTTCCGCTGCAAGGAAGCGTTCCAGTCCCAAGTGCCGATCGTCATGGAACCTAGGAGTGCCACCATTAAGTCTGCAGCTTCAAGATGGTTGTACACCAGTTTTCTCATGACCTCCTACCCCACATCAGTGTGCAGCACCACAGTATGGACATGCCCTCTCACAGGGTCCCTTGTGGACAGAGATGAATCTCTGCACCCAGCCACTGAGTGCGAGTTGCCCCCAGCATGCAGCACAGCACCAACCCTCCCTGGTCATGGAAGAGCTGCCGTTGACCCTGACTGGCATAGTGGGGCACAGTGCCAATGGGGCTGCCCCTAGGAGTCTTGCTTTCTTGAAGAGTTGAAATATTTATCTTTTGTAATAGTTGGGCACACGTAGAAATTGTGCTGCAGTTGTTTTTTTATTAGCAGTTTGAGGAAGGCATCCTGTTTTGTGCATTCATCCGGAGATTCCCCCCCCACACACACACACACACACACACGCCCCCATGGTTACAAATATATATTTTTTCCCTGTATTCTTTTTCATTTTTTCTTGCACTTTTCTCCCTGATTCCGTGATCCCAGCACATGGCGACACGTGCGTGGAGGTGCGCATGCACCTCATGGTACCTGTCCCTTCCACCCCACCCCTGGCGATTGCTGGGGCTCATATGGCTCGGCACTGCCGCCTGTCTTCCGGGAATCAGCCAAGAGCCAGGGAACCCCCACATCCCTCCCCGTGGAGGAGAGCTGCCATGTGGTGGCTCAGTCCAGCTCCTCGTCCCCAATGACCTGGGCTCATTCCTGAACCAGGGTCGCTGGCATGGCACGAGTTGTGTCCAGCGCTCAACCCTCTGCGCCACCAGGCCGGCTGGTTACAGATATCTTTAAATGTGACCAGCAATTAAAATTTAATCTTTTACACTTTATATTCCAAAATACCTCAAACATTTCCTCATTGTTCTAGTTTGCTTGTTTCTAAATTTAAATTAGGGAGGCTGTGTGGTCCAGGTAGAGTACAGTATAGCTTATTGTTCTTACTTTCATACAGATACAAAACTCTTCTCAATGCAAATAAATACAAAACTGAAATGAAAACGATGAAAATGAATTATACCAAAATTTAACATGCAAACTATCGAATACATTAATATTTTAGATATAGTACAGAGCTGTTACCTGGGTCACTCGGGTTTCAATCGCACAGCCGCCACTCTGTGACCCTGAGCAAGTCATACAACCACCTTATACTTCGCTATTACATGTCTCTCTACTCTTGGAATCTCCTTGTGCCCTGAAAATGGCAGCAGCAGTCTCTCCCTGTCCGTCTCCTGGATTGTAAAGTGCTTTGGGACTCTGTTTCTGCACAAGCAAAATAAAACCAAATTTCTTTCCCTACCTGTCATCACAGGAACATTGCCTAGCATGGGACCGTTTTTATAATGTCGTTTCATTAAGCTTACTCTGCCACTCAGATAAGCGCCATGTTTGTCTGTCACCAGATTGCATGATCAGGAGACAAAACTCCCTTCACTAGGGAGAAGTAGTTTGGGATGCTCTTAAAGAGCAGGTTCCTATTATCTGTATTGCTGCCTGCCACAGCCTGAATCGATAACTGACCTGCTCAGTAGTAATGTCCTGAAGTGTGGCATAAAAGTCCATTGCTGTTAAAAAGTAATTCCACTCACAGTTTCTAATTTCAGCATGCCAGCAAAAAAAACACCGACTTCCCGGTCTTAATACCACACCCCCACTTCGGCCCACGCAGCTCTGTTTTGTGATGTCACAAAACGAAGGCTGCGTGAATGTGCCCCATTGAGTACTATGGGGCTGATATTTCCACCTATTTTTATACCCTTTACAGTTGGGATTTTAGTAAAGCAAAGCGATCGATCAACTAATAGGGTCTCTATTAGTCGATCGATTGTGCATTGGGACCAGCCCCACACTTGAGTGTAGAGCCCTTGGTGCTGTTTCCTTTTAACTGAAGAAAGAAACATGGGGAATATGTGTTGAGGGAAATGGTTGCTGATGCCTGAATTAGTATATGCGTGAGGTGTTTTTTTGTTTTGAATATCAGGAAGTTTGCCGTGAACAAACATCAGTGCTTCAGTGCCTACCAGTACCCAATAGGTTTTGGGGTTACACTTTGTGTCTATTTCAGTGTAACTAATCATTAATTACATGCAGGTAATTACACTGTAGTTACATGTTTGTTGTATGCAGCTACATTACAGTGTAGTTAAGCGACACTTAAAAGTGTAACTAGTTCGGGTTTTTGGCCTTGCAAGCCACTGTACCATACATAGAGCGAGAGAGAACAAACGGGATATCTTGAGTACACAGTGAAAATAAAATCAGAAACATTTTGGCCACCGCACTACCACCTGGGAGACCACAATTTGCTTTTGAGCCCAGAAATCCTACTCTGAAGTCCACTATGGGACAGCAGTGATGAGACACACTCTGCTCCCATAACACCTGCTGGCTAACCAAGGAGCAGCACTGGCATCAGCTGAAAAGGCATTGCTGCATCAGCTGTGGCAGCTGTTCGCTCATCCTAGTAGTGCAGTTATGACAACTCCAATTGTCTGGGTGGTGACAGGAAAAGTAAAGGAAGCCTGTCCCAGTAGCACTGGCTGGTAGTGTGCCACATTACCACACAGCAGAACCATTTTAATCTAATTTCCCCATAGCCAGGCTGGTGGGGTCCAGGATATCGCACATTGACCCCCATGGAGGGAGCTGGTCAACTCTATATCGCAGTACCTCCTGCAGTGGGGATTGGTGGTTGTATCCATCTCGTGACTGACCACATGTCTGCTGCCATGGGACAGCCTTCTGATTGTACTGGATGCTGGGAGAGTCCATCAGAATGGAGAAAAATGGTCTGCCCCACAGCGCATGAGGCCACACACTAGCCACCCATTGCAGGATTACCAAAAGCCCAGGTTTCCCTCACCACTTCCTTGGACATCTTAATAAACTCAAACTAGCTGTGGAAATATTGGGGGGTCAGAGAGGTCTGGATTAGGAGACTGCAAAGGTAAGTTGGTACATTTTAGAGGGATGCGGGGTATGACTTAAAGTAAGGTGCCAGGAGGGACAAATTAAAATTACAAAAAACATTTCTAATATCCTGGATATAGTTCACTATCCATACACTGGCAGTTCTACTGAATAATGCTGATTTATCCGAACATCTTCAAGCTAAGCTTCTCCCACCACCCTGTCAGTATATCCTTCGGCCCTGCCTATGACATCCGCTCTTCCTTTCTGCTGGAAGAGTTTACATAGATGCATAGAAGTTGATGGCAAATGAGAACCGTCAGGCCCCGACCAGGTGGTGGACGTATTTTATCTGGACTACAGGAACCATAGGGTAGTGTTGGCTGGGGTGGGCTGTCCAAACCGGTGCTGGGACCTGTGTTGTTGATTGTATTCACTGGTGACATAGCAGAGGGTGTCGAGCAAAATCTGTCTCTTTGCGGACGATACTAAGCTCTGTGGGAGGGTGGACACGGAAGAAGGGAGGCAGGAAATAAGGGAGGACCTGGTAAAGCTGGAGAAGTGGTCTGGCACATGAGAGTTGGGTTTCAATGCTAAAAAATGTAAGGTGATGCACATGGGAGCCAAAAGTCCAAAAGCGTGCTACTGGCTAGGGGGGAGTCCAGATGACTGCATCAGAAGAAGAAAGACCTGGGGGTTATGGTGCAGAGTGACATGAAACACACAGCACAGTGCCGTAAAGCAGCAGCCAAAGCAAACAGAATGCTGGGTTGCATAGTGAGGGGCATCACCTCTAAGGAGGAGGAGGAGGTTATTCTGCCACTATACAGGTCGCTGGTGAGACCACACCTGGAGTATTGTGTCCAGTACTGGTGTCCCTACCTTAAAAAAAAATATTAACCTGCTGGAGGCAGTACAGCAAAGAGCAACCAAATTAATATAGGGCATGGGTAACAGAACCCCCTTCCGGCCATCTGTGCACCGTTGGCACAGCACTTATCATTAGGGTGCCACATGGCCAAATTTGCCACCCCCCTCCTTGAGGTCCCTGCAACATTGGAACTTGGCACCCTAATGACCAGGCGTGGCACCGTACATGCCCAGAACCAGACAGAACATACGAGGAGAGACTGAAGGTGCTGAACATGTATTCTCTGGAGGATAGGAGGGAGAGAAAGGGGGGGACATAATTGAGACCTTCAAATAGTTAAAGGGAATAAACAAGACCAGCATCGACGGCATCTTTACCCTAAGGAAGGAAGGTGCAGTAAGGGGTTATGGCCTGAAATTGGTGGGAGCAGATTCAGGAGGGAAATGAGGAGGCACTTCTTCACAGAGAGGGTGGTTAAAGGGTGGAATGAGTTGCCAGAGGAGGTGGTGGCAGCAAGGTCAGTGACCAGCTTTAAGAGGGTTGGGACAAGGTGAAGAAGATGAGGATGGCAGGGCCCGCGGGGACGATGGGTTACAGTGAGGGGAGGTGGGAGGGAGTAACACAACTCCAGGAGGAGTGGGGGGGCAGTTACTAGGTATAACGAGCTGCAGACTTGATAGGCCTTTATGGCCTGTATCTGCTGGCAATTTCGTATGTTCGTAATATCCCTAACTACTCTACCCACCCCTGGTACCCCTTGTCTACCTTTTCTGTTGTGTTGCTAGGGTTACCTTATGTCTGTCCCATGCATCTTTGAATGCCCTTACTGTTTGCACCTCTATCACTTCCTTGGGAAGGCTGTTCCAGACATCCACCACCCTTACAGTGAAGAAGTGTTTTCTCGCATTCCCCCTGATTCTACCTCCCTCCAGCCTCATATCATGACCCCTTGTTTTTGAGCATTCTTTTTTCTGGAAGAGGCCCCCTGGCCCTATTAAAACCCTTGAAGTATTTAAAAGTCTATCATATCCCCCCTCTCCCTTCTCTTCTCCAGTGAATACATGTTGAGGTCTGCACTGCAGGCCTATCCTCATATTGCTTCTGGTACAGGCCCTGTATCATCTTTGTTGCCCACCTTTGGACTGCCTCCAGTTTGTCTGTGTCCTTTCTGAGGCGCGGCCTCTAGAACTGTATGATGTACTCCAGATGAGGCCTCACCAGTGATCTATATAGTGGCGTCATTACTTCCCGTTTCCTGCTGGAGATTACCCATCCCTATGCACCCCAGTATGCCACTTGCCTTCTTTACCACTTTCTCACACTGCCTGGCTACTTTTAGGTAATTTGTTATAATTACTCCCAATCCCTTTCCTGCTTGGTGTTTTTCAGCATTCTTTCCCCCCCCCCCCCATTTGAATATTTATCTTTCATCTCTTCATTTCTGGCTCTGCGTGCTGTAGGTTGCCAAGTGCACTATCAGTGAGTTTCTTCGACTTTCTTAGAATTTTCTTTTTTATTACTTTTTTCCCTAGCCACCAGTCTGCTTACCTCATGCTTCTAGGCATCCTCTTGAAGTTTCCGGCCACCATCCCAGGGACCTTCGGCGTACCTCCGTGGCTTGCCCCCCCTCCGCAGTGGGGAGGTGGAGAGCTCCCCTCACACTCTCATACCCATACAGGATCCAGTAGAGCCGCACACCCTTGGCACCGAGTAGTCCCCCATGGAGACTGCCATCAAGCCGCCACGACTGGTGCCCATATTTTCCCTTTTTTCTTACCCCCGTGGACGTCTGCGGTGTGCAATGATGCCAAGGGACATGAGCGCACATGCTACCGCATGCATCCCTTCCCGGCGTTGGTCACAGCATGTCTCTCCAAGTCTGCCAATGGCCTGCTGTCGTCCCCAGCCACCGCTAGAGGCCACTAGGCCACCGAGACGTCTCCTCTCCTGCCAACCCCCGACAACCCAGGCTCGTTCCCGAACCAGGGTTGCCGGCATGGTGCGAAGTGTGGCGTCCAGCGCCTCGACCCTCAGCTCCACCGGGCCGGCTTTCTTAGAATATTCAAAGATCTCCTCTGTATCCTTCCCTCCCCTCGCTCCAGCTCCAGCCTCATCGACCTTACTTGCTGTGAAAACCAACACCACAAGTGCTGGTGGTGCCAGTCATGGGACCGGTAGAGATTGAGGTTCTCCCGCTCCTCGCCTCTCCCAACCACTCAACGCATGTTTAAATCTGGTCGAGCTTTCTTGGGTCGAAGGCCAGTTCGCAAGCTCCACAGTGCCACCATCGGGCTTGTTGACCTTGATACCCACCCATCAGGCAGTCAAGATCTTTCTCTACCCCGTTGACCAGTTGTCGGAGAGATGGACAAGGACTTGCTGTCCAAGACCCCGGCCTTCCTGGTCCTCTCTCAGGAGGATGTGGATCAGTCGACATCCCTGACCAACTCCACACGGGGTCAGCCTCCATTGGTGATTGTGCAGCTGCAGCCATTGCTCTTCCATGCACCTCAGCACATGGTCTATACTGACTCTCTGGTTGGTTCTTCTTGGCATCAATCTTCGGGTCAGTGGTTGAGGTTGAACTCATGGTCAGATGCTATTCCTGCCATCAGTCCTGCTCGACTGGGAGGCTCCACCGTCTGTGTGCATTGTTATCCCCAGATGAGGAAGGGCACCGCCACAGGACGCGGCAGCACTACGAGGAACATTTCTGGCAGCAGTGGACCATTGCAGGGCAGGGTAGAGCTCTACCTCAACACCCGTGATCAACTGGCAGGCGTCGGTCATGCCCACACCAGTCCATCCTTGAGAGATGTCCCCAGCATCTGTTTCACCTCCTGGTGGGGTGAAGCCGCCTTTGCCGCAGCCTTCGGTGGGAGCTCTAAGGACTTCAGTGCTGCATCTGGCTTGCCAGCTTGGTTGTCAGTGTAGTTGGAAATCACTCAGTTGGATTATACTCAGGTGGTCGACAGTGGTAAACAGTTGAGGGCCATTTCTGAAGAATCCTCTGACGACTCAGCTTATCTATGCAGTCGTCGAGGGTGCCCACCTTTGACTAAGTACTGGTCAAGGACTTGACTACCCACTCTGGGGCTGTCATCCAACTCATTTCGGAGTCCATGTATGTCCCTCTGGACCCTGTTCAGAAAAGGGCTAAGTACCCTTTGACAAACATCCTGGATAGGGGCGAATCCCCATGAGTTGCCTTTCCCATGGCTGAGGCCATTTTGGGACCGGCCCTGGAGTTTTGGCAGCATCCTGCCCAGCACCTTCCACCCGTAAGGTCCACAAGTATGCACTGCCTACCAGGGCTCAAAATTGGCAGTGGCCTACTAGCCAAATTCTGGTTGATTTTGTATTGGAGTAGTAAGATTTTCCTTTAATTAGCCCTGAGAGCTTGTACTGGAGAAGGTAACATTTCAGCAAGTACACCAACTGGGCCAGTGGAAAAGTCTATGGGGTTAATGGATTTTCTAGGATCATGGATATGTTGTTCATCCACACCCTTTGGCATGTCCCTTTCCCCTTTGAGGATAGCTGGAAGTCTATAAGCTGACTCTTCCCACCCACCCAGGTGGTATAACCCTCGGCTCCGCCACGTGATGCTAGATCTTCCTTTCCAGTGGGAAGATTCAGGTTGCCTCCTTCGTGCTCCTGCATTTTGTAGGCCCTGGCTTCAAAACCTTTGGTTATTCCAAAAATTTGTCTAGTTCGCTTTAGCGATCACGACTACGTACCTTTGATTATGGAAGACAAGTCTTCCTCCAGATTTCACCGGTGTTCCTGTGCCCAAAAGATGTCACACACTGATCCCCACACCACGTGTGTCTACTGCCTCGGTGTCTACCATGACACCTCGAAGTGCGATATTTGTCTTGCATTTCACCCTGACATCCTCGATGACCGTCTCGCACGCCTTAAGTTGGGGAGGCCAGAAAAACAGAACCCTCCGGTGAAATCAAAGGAGGCATGGTGGGCGGGTTCCATGACGAGCAATTAGACCATATGCAAGCCTTCGAGGAGGAAGCGGCTTGGGCCGCCGAATCTTCCTCTTGGAGCTTCTGCATTCCGCTCAACCTCGGCTCCACCTTCTCGGGTTCCTTCCGAGAGTTGTGCCATTCTCTCCCGACTAAGTGAGAGGGGTCCTCTGGGCACGCATTCCTCTCGGTCCCAAAAGCGGGAAAAGGATCCGGGATCATCTTCATCCCGACGGAGACGTTCTTGGGATCGGGAGAGATCTCAGTCTCAGGAACTGGCAGTCTCGACTTTGGTCAAGATTCCTTCTTCAGCTGCTGGTTTCTGTGCTTTGCCGACTCCAGTCGATTTTCTCAGTCGGACTCTGGTCCTTTCTTTCCCTGACAGACCCAGCCCACTGGGAATCCCGTCGTGGAAGTGGTCCCCGACCCTGGGAAGTCACCCGTCCCGCCGATGACTGCCGAGCGACCGAGTCAGCCTGCCCGATCTCGATCGAGGTCCAGGACCCCCTCGGCCAAAAAGCCGAGGAAGAGCCACACACTTTAAAAAGCGTGCCATCGGTCATCTTTGTACTCCTCTGAGGAGGGCTCCGTGAAACTCGAGTGCTACAAAGACCTCATGTGGCAACAGCTGATTTTGACTGGGCACAAGCTGACCCCGGCTCCTACCCCAGCCATTACTTGCCTTTCACCTCCCAGGCGAAAGCTGACTCCTTCGGAGCCAATTAAGTCGGTTCCCCTGCCCACAGAGCTGGCAAAATCTCTGATTCGGCCTAAACCGGTCTCTCTCCACCGATGGTGGTGGAACCACTGCCCAAGCAGCCTGTGGGAGGGGCTCCTTCTAAGGAAGATGGACCAGACACCAGGCTTCCTCAGCGTCTTTCAGTCACTGTCACCCTGGACCACCCTTAGCGAGTCGAAGGCGACCTGGGCGGTCAACCATTATATCCATATTCCTCGGATACAGATGTGACCAGCCTACAGTTCTCATCCAGGCGATGACGAATCAGCCGGTGAGATTGAAATGGAGGAAGGTCCTTCATCTTTTCAGGGCATTCTTCGCCTCATCTCTGCGTCTACAGGGATGCCCCTAGAGCCCATCCAGAAAAAGGCAGAGTACCCTCTCTCTCACGGACATCCTTAAGAGAGGGGATACCTCGACGGTCCTTTCCTGTGTCCGAGGCAATAGTTGGCCCGGCCTTAGAACTTTGGCAGCGTCCTGCCTTCTGTCCAGCTCTGTCTGCCCACATGGCCCACAAGTATGCGGTGCCCATGGGGTCCCTTGCGGGATTCATAGAGCACCCTTCAGCCGAGAGCCTGGTGATCGCCTCTGTGTTCAGGCATACTGGCAGTTCTGCCGACACTGACCAACCTCCCGATAAGAATCCAAATTCTTGGATCATTCAGCTCGAAAGGTCTATGCAGCCTCATCTTTAGGCCTTCGTCAGGCAAGTTCGGCTGTCATCATGGCACACTTCTCCCAAGCCCTCTTGGGGTCTTTGGATGAAGTCCTCCCACACCTCTCTATTGACATGCAGACCACAGTCAGACAGGTAAGGGATCAGGGCCAGGCAGTTGCCAAACAGCAGCTTCAGACAGCCCTGGACATTGGGGATTCTTGTGCCCGCTCAATGGCAGCCACAGTTGCCTCTCGTCGCAGGGCTTGGCTGAGACCCTCCTCTTTCCCGGCAGATACTCAGCACAAACTAGCTGATGTGCCTTTCCTGGGCACCGACCTTTTCGGCCCAGGTGTGGCTGGTCACCTTCAGCGCATAGAGCAGTCCAGTGCCATCATGGACACTACTTCTGCTAAGGGTTCTTTGGGCAAGAAATAGCAGAAGAAGAAGCCTTTTTGGCACGCTTCCCCTGCGGCACAGCAACTCTTCGACAACAGCAGCAGCAGGCTCAAGCTTGTCAGGTCCTGGATCCTCCTCCTCCAAGCCCCCTCAGTGACAGGGCAGGGGCTGCCTCCCCCTCTCCCGTCACAGCAGCTCTGCGTCCTCCCGTGGGGGCTGGCTCTGCCACTTCCTTTCTGCCTGGTCCGCTATTACCATGGACAGGTGGGTTCTTGAAGTGGTTGGCCAGGGACTGCCTCTGGAATTTGAGCAATACCCTCCAAGCCGAGCCTGCACCCCTCGGGAGGAAAGAGTATCCATCCAAACTCCATCAGCTCTTCGAGACGACATTGCTCAGCTCCTCCTCAAGGTAGTAGCTCCAGTGGCGGATCCCCCAGCAGACCCAGGCTTTGTCTCCAGGTACTTCCTGGTACCCAAGTGGACAGGGGACTGGTGCCCCATTCTAGATCTGCATGACCTGAATCAGTATCTCAGGTCGTGCACCTTTCGGATGGTCACTCTGTCCCAGATCATACCATCCTTGGAGTGAAACGTGGTTCTGTTCACTGGATCTGCAGGACACATTCCTTTCACGTCCCAATTTGACTCGTTGATAGTTCCTCTGCTTCAGAGCCGAAAGGACCCTGTATGAGTTCCGAGCCATGCCATTCAGTCTGTCATCGGCCCCATGGGTCTTCACCAAATGCGTGGCAGTGGTGGCAGCCCATTTCGGGGGGGGGCAGGATCTATCCCTGCCTCTACAATTGGCTCTTAGCAGGTCCCACCCAGTAGGAGGTGGAGAGGTCCAGGGACCTGGCCGTCCAGACCTGCTCCCAACTTGGCCTCCTGATCAACGAGGCCAAGTCAGAACTCATGCCTTCCCAGGTGATGTGCTTCATCGGGGCAGAGCTAGACTCTTGTCAAGCCAGAGCTCGGCTCCCGGCAGACAGGGCAGAGGTTCTCTCTTCCTTAGCCCAGTCATTTCTGGTTGGGCAATTGCACCCTGCCTGGGACTTTCTGCGCCTTCTGGTTTACATGGCGGCATGCACCTCAGTGGTCTGTTGGGCCTGGTTGCACATGCGGCCCCTCCAATGGGAGCTGGACGCCCAGTGGACTCAGTATCACTGTCATTTCGACCAGCTGATCACTGTGACCCAGAAGATGTGGTACACTCTCCAATGGTGGACCGCCCCAGACCAGTTGCAGAAAGGGATCCCATTTGTCCGCCCCGAGCCGACGGCCGTCCTTACAACCGATGCCTCTCTCATGGGCTGGGGAGCCCACATGGGGAACAACAGGGCCCATGGGTTCTGGACCCCAAAGGAGTCCCAGTGCCACATCAGCCTATTTGAGCTTAGAGCAGTCAGACTGGCACTGTCAGCTTTCGCTCCTCAGCTCTGGGGTCAAGTGGTTCAAGTCCAGACGGACAATACCACGACCATGTACTACCTCAACAAAAAGGGCAGCACGCACTCCAGTATGCTTTGCAGAGAGGCGCTCCACATCTGGATCCTCGTCAGCTGTTTGGAGGCGGATCTCCTAGTCATCCATGTGGCAGGAGTCTCAAACTATCTGGTGGATGCTGTCAGCCGCTTAGGCAAGACATCCCACGAGTGCTCTCTCCATCCAGAGGTAGCTTACACCCTGTTCTCCCACTGGGGCAAACCGATGGTGGACCTGTTTACCTTCATGCCGGCCCCCTCAGCAGGGCTCACTGCAGGGGGATGCCTTTTCAAGTCCATGGACCCAAGGCCGCCTCTATGCCTTCCCTCCATTTCCCTTGACCCTCAAGGTGAGGAGGGACAAGATGAAGGTGATCCTGGTAGCTCCAGACTGGCCGCGCCAGTTCTGGTATCCAGATCTCCTCAGCCTCAGCTGCAGGCCCCCGGAGCGGCTTCTAACACGCCCGGACCTGATATCTCTCAATCAGGGGAAGGTATACCATCCGGACCTTCAATCCCTGCACCTCACAACCTGGTTCCTGAGTGGCTAGAGTCCCAGGCTTTAGGTCTTTCCAAAGATGTCCTCACCATGGTGGAGGCATCCAGAAAGGAATCGACCAGGAAGTGTTACGCCTTCAAATGGAAAAGGTTTTCCATTTGGTGTCAGGGTAAGGGCCTGGACCCTTTGTCCTGTCCAGTGGCTAACATTCTCGACTACCTTTGGTCTCTGTCCAAAGGTCTTCAGTCATCGACCCTTAGGTGCGCCTGGCAGCTATCTCTGCCTACCGGGCTCGGGCGGGCCAGCCAGCTGCGCAGGAAACAGTGGTCAGGTGCTTTTTCAGAGGTGTAGATCACATATTCCGTCCGGTGCATGAACGTCCACCTCCTTGGGATCTACTGCTGGTACTGGCAGAGCTCATGGGCAAGCCATTCAAGCCAATGCACAAGTGTGCTTTGTCACACTTGTGGAAGATAACCTTCCTGGTGGCTATCACGTCTGCCAGAAGGACAGGGGAGCTCCAGGTGCTTTCGGTGGACTCCCCTTATCTGGTCTTCCACAGGGACAAGGTTGTCCTGCGCCCCAACCCGAAATTCCTTCCGAAGGTGGTGTCAGAGTTTCACCTTAACCAGGTGTTAACTCTGCCGGTATACTACCCCAGTTACACCTCAGAGGCCAAGTACAGGCTCCATACTTTGGACCCGAGACGTGCTCTCTCCTATTATAAGGAGAGCATGGTGGAAATTCGGGGAGAGGTTCGCAACTGTTTGTCACCTACACTGAAGCCGCTTCTGGCAGACCTGCAGCAAAATGGACTATTACAAGGTGGATCACATCTTGCATAAGTCTGTTATGAGTTGGTGGGCATGGAGCCTCCCAGAGGGATAAGAGCTCATTCTAACCACCATACCGCTGCATCAGTTGCTGCTTCCAAGGACATCCCTAGTCAGGAAATCTGCCAGGCTGCTACCTGGAAGTCAGCAAACACCTTCATTACCCATTACCACATCGACCTTGAGTCACGCCGGGATGCTGGTTTTGGGGCCTTAGTTCTCCAATCTCCGTTTCCTAAGTAGGGGGTGTGCACCTTGCCTCCCTCCTCCTAGAGAACTGCTAGGAGTCTGCCAAAGAGTGTGGATGAACAACATATCCACGATCCTAGAACAGGTTATTACCCTATAACAGTAGTTCTAGGAGTGGTATATGTTGTTCATCCACTCAGACCCACTTGACCTCCCCAGCTGCAGATGCACAACACCTGGCTTCCAGCAGGCTAACATCTGGTGTCATGGGGCAGAGCCGAGGGCTATACCACCCATGTGGGTGGGAGGAGCCAGCTTGAAGACTTCCGGCGATCCTTAAAGGGGAAAGGGACATGCCAAAGAATGTGGATGAACAACATATACCACTCCTAGAACTACTGTTACAGGTGAGTAACCTGTTCTTCCCAGCCACTAGCCCTGCTAGCCAATGGCTGCCAAACCTTATTTTGACCCCTATGGGGTTCCTCTCAGGGTTCTTGGACCATCCCTTGGCTGAGTTTTTGGTTGCAGACTCAGAAACTATGGACAAGCCCCCAAACAAGGAGTCTAAAAAAACTTGACCATGTGGCCAAGAAGGTCTATACCGCATCCTGTCTGGGTCTCTGTCAGGCAGGCTACGCTGTGATGGTGGCCAACTTTGATCACTCACTGTTGGAAGTGCTGGATGATGTCCTTCCTCACCTCCCTGCTGATAACTTTAAGTGAAGTTAGTCAGAAACCAGGGTCAACTGCTGGCTAAAGACCGGCTCCAGATCGCATTGGACATGGGCAAATCCTGTGCCTGTGCTATGGCAGCACCCCTTGCGGTGCATCGCAGGGCTTTTCTGAGGCTGTTTACCTTCACAGCGGACACTCCGCACAAGCTGGCTGAGGTCTCTTTCTTGGACACCGACCTCTTTGACCCAGGGGTGAAAGGATGTCTTACCAGAATTGAGAAATGCAATGCTACCTTAGACTTTGTGGCTTCGTCCCAGATGGACCCTAAGGCCCAGAAACTGAAAAAGAAGGCCTTTCAGCCACAACAGCCTTGGCAGCAGCCCCAGCAGGAACAGTATCAAGCCTTGTGCCCCAAGGTCTGGTTCTCCATCCTGGGGCCAAAAAGAGGCAGGGGAAGTAGTGTCCTTCCAGTCCCAGTGGCCGGTGCCCCCTCCAAAGCTGCCCCATGACAAGCTGTGTGGGGTGTCAGCTTCCCACCTGCCCAGCTCTGTTAGGGGGTCAGCTTTACCACTTCTGTTCACATTGGTCCATCATTACCATGGACAGGTGGTACTAGATGTGACAGCAGAGGGCAACCTCTAGACTTCAAAGCTCTCCCGCCTTACCAGTCTCACACACTTCAAGAGTCCTCAGTGTCGCAGGACACGCTGTTCGCCATGGGGGAGAGCATAGTTCAGCTCCTTGTGAAAAGAGCTATAGCCCACGTCACACCCTGACAAGTCGGGTATGTGTCCAAATACTTCCTGGTCCCTAAAATGGGGCTGGCGCCCCATACTGGCTCTGCACAGTCTCAATCAGTATATGAGGAAGTGCAAGTTTCAGATGGTAACCCTGAACCAAATAGTACCATCTTCTAGATATCCAGGATGCATTCTTCCACAACCCTTTCCATCCATCCCACTGGCGGTACCTTCAGTTCCATGCAGAAGAGGTCCGGTGTCCGTTCCAGTTTATGCCTTTCAGACTCTTGTCTCTCTGCCCAGGGCCTTCACCAACTGCATAGCAGTGGTGGCAGCATTCTTGCGGTGTAAGGGCATCAGGGGGTATCCCTAGTTGGATGACAGGCTGATAGCTGGGCCGTCTAAGGAGGCCATGGATCTGGCCTTCCAGACCTGCAGAGACTTGGGCCTGTTGGTCAGCCCAGACAAGTCCAGACTGATCCCCTTACACATTTCATTGGGGCAGAGCTAGACCCCCTGCAGACCAGGCACTGGAACTTACCCCCTTTGCTTGATCATATCAGGTTGGGCTCTTATGCCCTGCCAGGACTTCCTGTGGCTGTTGGGGTAGGTGGCATCCTGCACCAGTGTGGTCCATTGGACCTGCTGGTGGATGTGCCACTTGCAGCAGGAGTTGGGCTGTCAGGGGTCCCAGCACCTAGGCCACATGGACCAGCTAGTCACAGTGCCCCAACCAATGGATGCCTTGCAGTGGTGGCTGATCCCAGAACATCTGGAGGAAGGAGTCCCATTCGACCGCCCAGAACCTACCATCTCACTCATGATGGATGCATCTCTGGTGGGATCAGGAGTGCAGAGAGGGGAACACAAATCTCACTAGATCTTACTTTGAATGAAAGTTCTTGCAACAGGTAAACACAGATAGAACTGATGCCGGTAGGCAGCAGGACCCCATGGCAAACTTCTTTCTAGCCGTACCTAGCGGGGACTGCCCCTCGCTGACGTCGGCTCCACCCCTGACATCCCGCCCAGTATATAAGAGGAGGCAGTCCCAGCGTGCCCCAGTTCTTTTCCCGCCGTTGCACATGATTGTTGGGCTCTTCTGTCGCCAGTACCGACCGCAATAGCTGTTTTTTCTCTGCAATTACTCGTCCATCTCCTGTATGTCGACTACATCTTCGGGGCACACGAACAAGTGCGCCTGTGGACGTCAGATTTCCACGAAGAACACCCATGCGGCCTGTTTATTCTGCCTGGGCCAGGACCACGACACTGCTGCCTGCTCCCATTGTCAGGCCTTCAACAGCAGGACCCAAATTCGGCACCAAAAGTCCCTTCAGGCCTTCCTCGCCCAGAAACAACTTGCCGCCATGCAGAGGGATTCATCTTCCGGGGAATCTCCAGACACTTCTTATTGTAAGAAACACCATTCCTCCAAATTGAAGGAGAAGCACAGAGAGAGACACCGAGAAAGGGAGAGATCCCACTCCATGTCCTGGTTCTCTGGGTCTCACAAAGCCTCCAGGTTGGGTTCCTCCGGCCAGGACTCCCACCCTACAACCCTGAAGCCTGCCCCAGCCTCCGTTGGGGCGGCGCCTCTCCAGAAACCCTCTGGGCAACCTACAGCTGCTAAAGATCAGACCTCCTCCTGCTGTCTCTGGGAGATCTTCCAATCCAGGTAAGGCTCATTCTTCCTTACGGTCAACCTCTGTCTCCGGTGCTGACTCCCGGGAGAGATCTAAGTCTTCTAGCCTTTCGGCGGGCAGGGCCTTGTCTCTCCCACCTAAACGGGCCATGTCTTCCCGAGAAAGATGAACGCCGTCAGACGCTCACGTCTGACAGACGCCTGATGGAGAAGGTCCACAAGCCTCCGTCGTAAGTCCGCTGACGGCACTTTGCCACCTCTGGCCCGGACTCCACCACCACCGGCCAGACCCGACAACACGGTGGATGACCCGTCATAGGTGGAACAGACGCCGGTCTGTAGGCCCTCTACCGAGCCCGATGACAGCGTCCAAGCTCAGGATAGTCCACCGTCACCCTTCCACCATACCCCAACGCTGGATCCCTCCAGTGCCAGAGGCCATCTACCAATGCCAGATCCAGCCCCTGGCTTGCCAAGGCTCAATATTAGCCAAGTGAAGGATCTTTTCTTCCATTGGTGGGAGACAGTAAAGCCTGACTTATTACCTGCCAGACTCACTCCGGCTGCTCCCCAGCCCACACCTACCCCGAATCCAGATAGAGGGGCTGAACCCCCACCCACAAGGGACGAGATCCCACATCCCCCTTCCAGTGAAGGTAGGGACAAGCACCATTCAGTTTCTCAAAAAGAAGCTGTACTAAAGGAGGCACCGCAGTTTCTCGCAGCTCTAGCTCCTCCAGCTCTCCAAACAGGCACCGACGCAAGAAGAGGAGACGTCATGCTCCCTCTCCTTCTTCATCAGACTCGTATGTCCCGATGGATTCCTCCTCAAAGCCTGAAGACCAGCCAGAATCACCTCCTGATCCCTTGTTTATGGAGGTCATGCGGCACATTCAGTCAAATATGGGCTGGGACATGGGGGCACTCGAGGCTTGCCAGATATCTCCGGCAAAAGGACCCTAAGCCCATGGTTATCCCACCTTTGGTGGATACCTTTACTGATGTGACACAAGCCACCTAGTGGCACCCTCACTTCTCCTCTTCGGTCCCCAAAAAGGCTAATCGCCTGTACCGGTCTCCTAAGGAACATCCCTTTCTTGCTGAGCAACCCACCATGGATTCTGTGGTCATTTCAGTGGCTCATGATCATTCGCAGAGGCCAAAACACCTGAGCACCCAGCCACCAGGCAAGGAGTCCAAGCAGCTAGATTCAGTGTGCAGAAAGGTGTACACGTCTGCCACGTGCAGTGTCGGGAGCCTTAACTTCCTGACTCATATGATTCAGTTTCAGAATGCCATATGGGAACAGGGATTGGACATACTGCAAGCCATGCCCGACTGCCCTGAAAAGGCAGAGCTTGCTAAATTACTACACACTGGATCAGACCCTGTGGACAAATTAGCAAGGGCGGTGGCTGCTATGGGCATTTGCCTCCAGCGCCACTCCAGGTTTCCGGGTTCGCGCCAGATGTGCAATCCAACCTTCTGGATGCGCCCTTTAAAGGTTCTGTCCTTTTTGGTGAAGAATCGGAGATTATTATTTCTAAGCTACAGGACTTCAGTAAGGCTGTCTGTACCGTGCAGTCGATGTACCACCTGAAGCAGGGACAGTTTCGCAGGTCCCGTTTTCTTGGCCGGGGGGGGGGGGTCATCAGCCTCAGCAACCCCACTTTCAGAACCAGCCTCAGCAGGGAGGCTTCAGTCGACGAGGCAGAGCCAGTGGTTCTTCGGCCTCTGCCTCTTGACAGGTTAAACCAGTCCAAGCCGCCTTCCTTTCCCCTCCTAATGCTTGACTATCCAGGCAACCCTCCTCGACGGCTCATCAGGAGAGGAGGTGGGAGGTCTGCTTCTCTCTATATCCAGAAGCCTGGAGACAAGTGACCTCTGACCAATGGGTTCTTGAACTCCTAGATCACGGGCACTCTATCGAATTCGTGGATCTTCTTACAGACAGACCACCACCCCCATCCTGTCATCCAAAGGGACGCAGAGACCTTATTCTCCAAGAAATCCAGTCTCTGCTCTCCAAAGGGCATTAGAACCAGTCCCCCCATCCCCCGTCGAGAGGGGCTCTGGGTTCTATTCTCACTTCTTCCTGGTCCCGAAGTAGTCCGGAGATTTAAGGCCGATTCTCGACCTCAGCGACTTGAACCTCCGGGTCGTCTACAGATGCTTCAGGATGGTTACTCTGCAAAACCTTCTCCCCATGGTCATTCTGGGAGACTGGTTAGCGTCCCTGGATATGCAAGACACTTATCTCCACATCCGGATCACCAAGCGTCACCAGAGATACCTGAGGTTCGCCTTTCAGGAAGAACATTGTCAATTCAGAGTTCTTCCCTTTGGCCTCTCTTCCACCCCAAGGGTCTTTACCAGGTGCCTGGCGGTGGTAGCCACAGCACTGCGCAGGAGGGGTCATTATTTCGTGTTCCCTTACTGGACAACTGGCTCCCTCCAGGGATCGTCTCCAGGACACCGTCCTGGACACCTGCACCCTTTGCAGCTGCCTGGGGGTGACTGTCAATCTCTCCAAGTCATCTCTTGTTCCCACACAGATTTTGCAGTACATAGGGGTGATGTTGAACACTGTCCTGGGAAGAACCTTCTTGCCTTAAGACCGGGCAGAGGGCATGTGGGCTCTAGCCAGTCAACTCTATTCAGCCTCTTCAGCACCTGCCAGGCTCCTCTTTTGCCTGTTGGGCCACAATGGCAGCTGCCATTGTCTCCGTCCCATTCGCCAGGCTGCAAATGCGGACCATCCAGTGGACCCTTTGGGTTCAGTAGGACCAAATTTGGAATGACTTTGATGCCCCGTCGCCATAACGGGACCGGTTCGTCGGGAACTCATCTGGTGGATGTTGTCTCTGACTGTACTGGAAGGCACTCCTTTCCGGACGGGTGTTCCCAGCCAGACCCTATCCACTGATGTTTCCAATATGGGATGGGGAGTGCACTTGGGAAGTCACAGGACTCCAGGATCTTGGTCTCTGGTAGAACAGTCTCTGCACATCAATGTCCTGGAATTGAGAGCCATTCTGTATGCTCTACAAGCTCTGGACTTTGTGATCTTTCCAGGTCTCCTCCTCATCCAAACGGACAACACGGCAGTGATCTTCTATATCAACAAACATGAGGCACTCACTCTTATCCTCTGTACCGAGAGGCGATGAGAGTGTGGGAATGGGGCACAGCCCATCAGGTGACCATCTCCGCAGTTCACATTCCAGGGGTCCAGAATGATCTTGCGGATGCTCTCAGCAGATCAAGGTCTCAGACTCATGAATGGTCCCTCCTCCAGTCCGTGGTCAACTATCTTTTCGTCAGGTGGGGGGACACCACAGTTGGACCTTTTTGTGTCCCAATCCAACGCAAAACTGACCAGTTTCTGCTCACTAGATACCAGGCCTGGTTCTTTTTGGCAAGATGCATTGTCCCTCTCTTGGAAGGGGAGGTTTCTGTATGCCTCCTCCACTCCCCTTTTCCGTTGATCCGGTCTCCTCCTCAAGGCACAGTCAGATGGAACCACACTGATCCTAGTTGCTCCACTGTGGCCATGCCAGATTTGGTTTCCATTGCTTCAGCAGCTAGCGACAGCACTGCCCATATCGCTGCCGCTCTCTACTCACCATCTCTCTCAGGACAACGGGTGCCTGGTTCATCCAAATCTGCATTCCATTCACCTTCATGCTTGGCTCCTCAAGACCTAGTTAAGCTCAAGTTTAAAGTCTTGGATAAGGTGGCTGAAGTCCTGGTGGAGGCCAGAAAGCCCTCCACGAGAGCAACTTATGCTATGAAATGGAAACGATTCTGTCTTTGGGCTGCAGCAAGACAGATCCGCTGGTCTGTCCGGTCAACACATTGCCGAATACCTGCTCTCTATCAGAGTCAGGCCTCAGTTACTCCTCCATAAAGGTACATCTGGCTGCCCTTTCTGCTTATCATGTCCCTGTCCAGGGCAGAACGGTAGCTCAGCTGGAGGTTTCCAGATCTTTCCTCGGGGCATTCTCCATATAAGACCCCCATTTGGGATCCTGGTCCCCCTTGGAACCTTTTACTTGTGTTGGAAAAGCTTACCCTCCCTCCTTTCAAACCCGCCACGGATTGTGATCTAAGTTTTCTCTCCTGGAAAAGGTTATTTTTGGTTGCTGTCACATCAGCCAGTAGAATTTCTGAGCTTCAGGCCCTCGTGTTTAAGGAGTCTTATTTGGTTGTTCACAAAAACAGGGTGTCTTTGCGTACTAATCCTAAGTTTCTCCCTAAAGTAGTGTCGGAAATGACACTAAACCAGGAAGTTAATTTCCCTGTTTACTACTACAATTATGTTAATAAAAGGGAGGCACTGCTCCACACATTGGCTGTCCATCGCATTTTGTGCTTTTATCTGTCTAGGACCAAGGGGTCCAGGAAGTCTGGCCAATTGTTCCTTTCTTTTGCCACACGTTCTTTAGGATGCCCGGTTTCCAATTAAGCCCTTTTGTGGTGGTTGGTGCACTGCATCACCTGCTATCAGAAACATGGCAGACCCCTTTCTGGCCCCATCAAGGGGCACTCTACCAGGGCTGTTGCTGCGTCCTTTGTCACTCTTAAGAGGGTTTGCCTCTCTGTTATTTGTGCAGCGGCCGCATAGCATTCTGTCCATACCTTCGTTAAGCACTACAGCCTGGATATTGCCTCTCAGCGCAGAGCGAGCTTTTGCCTCGCAGTCCTGCAGGGCCTGATCTCATGAGGGATTTCTTACTGTATCATTCCTTGTCCTCTCCTTCCTCCCCAAGTGGTTGTATTTAGATCTTACTTCGAGAGGGCTCTTGCAGTAGGTAATTACATATAGGACTGAAGCTGGCAGGCACCAGGACCCCACAGAAAACTTTCTAGCTAGCAGTCTCTGGCGGGGGACCGCCCCCATCAGGTGACTGGCGTCAGAGGCGTCGGTATTGAGAACGATCACGCCCGTCTTCCAGTTCTTTCCGGCCGTCAACTTGTGAAAGTGCCTGACGGTTAAGTTCTTCTGCTCGTCGGTCTGTTGGTCTTGTTAACCAAGTTTTTTCACCGTTTTATCTCAGAAAACGCTATGTATGTCATTCCCCTACATTCTCCGATTCGCATAAGAATAAGTGTGACTCGTGCAGATCACAGCTCCCGCATAAGGATGGTCATTCCCTGTGCCTCTTCTGCCTAGGCCCGGAACACCCCGTGGAGAAGTGCCAGCAATTCAACACCACCACCCGTAAACGGAGGCAGCAGTCTCTGGAGGTCCACATTTTAAAGAAGATGGCCTCCATGGAGAAGGAGCTGAAGAAGCTTAGGCAGGCCTCCACTTCGCCCCAGGGACACTGTAAAAAGGAGGAGAAACACAAGGACCGGGACTCCACCTCCACGGCTACTGCGACTCCGGCCATAGTCGCCGTATTCCAGGTAACGTCCCCTCCCCCAGGAGACTGACCCTCGATGGCCATCTTGGCGGTTTCCAAGACGGTGTCGGGCTCACACTCGGGAACCCTTGGGTGCCTCCGGGACAAAGGAGGCGACCGCTCCCAGGAAGACTGCTACCACGCGGCCCTCTGGGTTGAGTGGGTCCGGTAAGTCGGATGGCCGTGCCACTGACGTCCTCTCTGACAGGGCAGATAAGACACCGGCCGCTGCGGGGGGGCGCACGGTCCCTCGGACGCCCACCAAGGTCACTTCTCCTACACGGCCTTCGTCGGGCACTGGCTCAGATAAGTCGGACGCTGGCTCCTCAGATGCCCGCCCGGATCCCGCCGGTAAGGCGGACGTCTGCCCCTCCGAACACATGACAAAAGAGCCTACACCAGGCACCCTTGACAAGTCCACTGTCCAAGGCTCCAGCATCTCCCCTGCTGGACCCTGGGGATTTCAGTCCTCTGTTCCTGGGCGACACAGAGGATACAGCTACGCTGACGTCAGGTCTCCCTCCCATTGGGCCAGATCCCCTGACGCCGGCCTATCCAATGCCGGGCGACATCCCTTTGCCAGACGCCCATGGGGCCTCTTCCAGGGCCGTCTGCTCTGGCAGAGCCCCTGGCTCTCGGGTGTCCGACTCCATCTTATCCAGCGCCGTCCTACCTAGGACTGCAGTATCCCACGCCGCAGTACCAGACACCTCAATACCTGACACAGGGCTTCCCGCCATCAGGTTATGGATACTCGCCCTACGGGCACCCTCAGTATCAGTATCCCCTCCTCCTCATCCACCGCCCCCCCAGCCCGGTGGACTTGAAGGAGACTCTGGCTGCCTGGTGGGCTGAGGCCAAGGCTTAACTCATTAAGGAGGTGGAGAGCCATGCGCCGGACCCTGCACAGGATCCCCTTCGCCGGAGACAAGATACTCCTCCCCCCACACACCGACACCAGAGGTGAACCCTCAGGTGCCAGGGGTGGGGAGGATACGCTTCCCTGAGGTTTGCCCAACTATACCAGGCTCCTGAGGGTGTGGATTCTTTGAATACACACCCCAAAGCCGACTCAGTCGTGATTAGTGCCGCTCATGGTCGGTCGGCCAGTCCGAAACATCTCAGCTCGTCTCCACCAGACAAGGAACCCCGTCTTCTGGATCAGTATGGAAAGAAGGTGTACGCTTCTTCCACACTGGGGATTAGGGCCCTGAATTATGTTGTATATGTAGGGGACTACCAGAAGACTATTCTGAGTCAGATGGAATCCAAACTGGACTCCTTCAGTCTCAGACCAAGCAGGAAGTGGCTGATCTCGTCCGGTCTGCTCGTTTGGCCAGTTGGCACATGCTCCGTGCCACTTACAATGCAGTGGATGCAGCAGGACGAAGCTTGGCTTTCGCCGTAGGTCTTCGGCATCATGCCTGGCTCCGGGTGTCAGGATTGGTCCCTGAAGTGCAATCCGCTATTCAGGATGCGCCCTTCAGGGTTTGGTGCTGTTCGGTGGGGATGTCAGGGACCTCATCACCGACCTGCAAGAAAAGGGCACTGCATTCAAGTCTGTTTACTCTCTGTACAGGCCCCTCAGGGACGGCGTCGCCGCACCGCCCGAATCTCGGCCTAGCGAAACCTCAGGGCAAGCGGGCCAACAAACGTCTGTCCCTCTGGCTGCCAAGCCCCACCCACCCAAAAAAGCGGCAGGAGCTTCAGCCACGATGTTGCCCCACACCTCCTGACTCCTTTCTTCTCCCTCAGCATCTGGATACCCCAGAGGAACCAGTAGGATGGAGGTTCTCCTTCCATCTACCGGGTTGGGAGAGGATTACATCAGATGCTTGGGTGCTCCAACTGATAGCAGCAGGACACTCAATCGAGTTTCTTCAGAAACCACCCAGAAAACCACCCCCCAAGTCATCTTACTCCCCTCAACATCTTCCTCTGGTCCTACAAGAAATTTCCTCCCTTCTCTTGAAGGCTGCGATAGAGCCTGTTCTCCCCCCCCCCTCGCCTTTGGGGGACAGGTTACTATTCCCATTTTTCCCTAGTTCCAAAGAAAAAGGGGGACATGAGGCCTATTTTAGACCTCGGCTCCCTGAACATGTTCGTGGAGTACAAACGTTTCAGAATGCTCTCCCTACAGAGTCTTCTGCCGCTACTTCAACCGGGACAGTGGCTGTGCGCTTTGGATATGCAGGATGCCTACTGCCATTCCCACCGGAAATTCCTTCGGTTTTCTTTTCAGGGGAACGACTGCCAGCGTAGTCTGGCACATCAACAAGCAGGGAGGGACTCGTTCCTACCCTCTGTGCAGGGAAGCGATGAGAGTTTGGAGTTAGGCTGTTCAACACAACCTTCACCTGATGGCAATTCATGTTCCGGGAGTTGAAAACACGCTGGCAGACCACCTCAGTCTGTCGTCTGCCAAAGCCCACAAATGGGAACTGGATCAAGGAGTAGTAGATGACATCTTCCTGCGCTGGGGAACCCCTCAGGTGGACCTGTTCGCATCCCCTCAAAATGCAAAACTTCCCGCCTACTGCTCGCTCGCTCCAGGGCGAGGCATTTTCTGGCGGGACGCTCTCTCGACTGGAGGAACAGATTCGTCTATGCCTTGCCTCCAGTTCCCTTAATTCTGAGGGTCTTGCACAAACTCAGTTCAGAAGGAGCCAAGATGATCCTCATTGCTCCATTCTGTCCCAGCCAAGTTTGGTTCTCTCTTCTGCAACAGTTTTCAGAGGAACCTCCACTTCCTCTTCTTCTGTCTCAGCACTTGCTGACCCTGGTTCATCCAATTATCAAATCCCTTCTGTTACATGCTTGGCTTCTGCAGACGTAGCTCAAGCCCGGTTCGGGGTTTCCCCTGTCGTCGCGAGATGTTCTGGTGGAGGCCAGAAAGCCATCTACTAGGTCCACCTACGCCAGGAAATGGAAACGTTTTTTGATTTGGGCCTCTTCAAAGGACTTTGAGCCTTTCTCTTGCCCTGTCGAGAGAGTCCCAGACTACATGCATCATCTCTTTGACCTGGGTCTCAGCCATTCCTCTTTGAAGGTCCACATGGCGGCCATCTTGGCCTACCATGTCCCTTTTGGAGACAGATCTTTCGCGCAATTGGAAGTCTCTAAAATTTTCCTCAGAGGGGTCCTCTATTTAAGGCCCCCCATCCGTGTTCCTGCTCCCCCTTGGGATCTGAACTTTGTTTTCAAGAAGCTTACTCTATGTCCCTTTGAGCCAGCAGCTTCAGTAGACTTGAAGGTCCTCTCTTGGAAGACTCTCTTCCTAGTGGCCATTACTTCAGCTCGGCGAATTTCCGCGCTTCAAGCCCTGATGTGCAAAATTCCTTATTTGATTTTTCACAAGGAACGTGTGGCTCTGCACACCAACCCTAAGTTTCTCCCTAAGGTGGTAGCGGAAATCTACGCTAAATCAATCCATTGAACTTCCCGCTTTCTTTACGCAACACTTCAATCAAGGGGAGTGCCTGTTGCATACTTTGGATGTTCATAGGATACTGAGATACTATACCACTAGGACTAAGGATCTCAGGAAATCGGACCAACTTTTTGTCTCTTTTGCTCACAAGAGAGGCCATGCAGTTTCCAAGCAATGCCTGTCGAAGTGGTTGGCGCATTGTATCTTCTTCTGTTACGACAATACCACAAGACCCTGCCCGGGTCAAGTCAGAGGTCACCACCAGAGTAGTTGCTGCCTCTGCTGCTTGTTTCAGGAATGTGTCAGCAGCAGATATCTGCTCAGCCGCGACCTGGACTTCTGTCCATACCTTTACAAAACACTACAGTTTGAACATTGCCTCTCACCGTAGAGCAGGCTTCAGGTTGGCTGTTCTGCAAGGTCTTCTCTCTTAGACCCTTACAGCAGGAGGTTCTATTGGTGTGTTAGTTTTCCTCCTCCTGAGTGCTTTTTCTTTGTTCCAGACTGCTTGGGATTCAGTCCTATACGTAATTATCTACTGCAAGAGCCCTCTCGAAGTAAGATAGTACAGTTACATATGAACTTACCGTAACAGTAGATCTTCGAGAGAGGCTCTTGCAGTAGTTAACGCCTTCCCGCCCTCCATCCCCCTTAGCTTTTTCAGCTCCTTTTCCAGGAAGGGAAATACCACTTCTCTCTCATCTTGCCTTTTCAGGCCTTTGGCAGGAAAGAACTGGAAGGCGGGCTTGGGGGACCACCCCTTTATACTGACGTTGCCTGATGCTGGTTACCTTACATGGGGTCGGTCCCCCGCCAGAGACTGCTAGCTAGAAATTTTTCCGTGGGGTCCTGGCGCCTGCCGGTTTCAGTCCTATATGTAATTACCTACTGCAAGAGCCTCTCAAGAAGATCTACTGTTACGGTAAGTTCTTGCGTAACACTACTTTTATACTGCTTGGGAATCTGTCCCATCTGTGTTTACCTGCTGCAAGAGCTTCCTCTCAAAGTAAGGTAGTACAGATACATAGGAACTTACTGTAACAGTAGATCTTCGAGAGAAGCTCTTGCAGCAGGTATGTTCTTTCCCTTCCCCTTGGAGGGAGGTGGTCTTCTCTCTGCATGAGACAGGAATCTAGGTTGCCTGCTTGATGAGAAAGTGCCATCTTGTCATCTGCACCTTTTGTGCCAACTGCCGGTGTTTTCCAGCGGTACAAGAACTGGGGCACGTTGGGTGGGACTTTGGGGGTGGAGCCGGTGTCAGAGAGGGACGGTCCCCGCTAGGCACTGCTAGAAAGAAGTTTGCCATGTGGTCCTGCCGCTGGCCGGCGTCAGTCCTATTTGTATTTACCTGCTGCAAGAGCTTCTCTCGAAGATCTGCTGTTATGGTAAATTCTTACATAACTATTTTACGGTCATAGCAATCTGCTAGAGCTCCATGCAGTGCAGCTAGCTGTGAAGGAATTCACTCCTTTAGTCAGGTCAGGTTGTGCTTGTCCAGACAGACAACACCATGACAATGTTCTACTTAAATAGGCACCCTTCCCTTGTGTTAGGAGGCCCTCCATACCTGGAACCTCATGCACAGCCTGGGTGGAGATGATCTGGTGATTCATGTTACTGGAGTGAGCAGTCAACTTGCAGATGCTCTCAGCTGGGTGGGAGAGATGTCACGTAAGTGATCCCTGAATCAGGAAGTGGTGAACCACCTGTTCCCTCTGTGGGCGCATGTCTGGCGGATCTGTTTGCCTCCCAGGAGAATGCAAAACTTAGGCTGCTTTGCGCCCATGCCCCACAGTCCAGGATGCTGCTGGAAAATGCCTTCATGAGGCCCTGGACCTCAGGCCTCGTCTACACCTTTCCTCCCTTCCCCTTGATTGTCAATGTGGTGACCAGGGCCTGGAAGGACAAGGCACGGGTGATCCTGATATCTCCAGGATAGCCACAGCAGTTCTAGTACCCAGATCTCCTCAGCCTCACCAGCAGGCCTCTGTGGCAGTTGCCTCTTTGTCCAGACCTGCTGACCAGACAGTGTTGGACAGTCCTATACCCAGGCCTTCAATTTCTACCTCACGGCCTGGTTCCTGAGCAGCTAAAGTTAAGGCATTGGGCCATTCAGAAGGTGTACTCCACACTATGGAGGCCTCCCGGAAAGAGTCCACTCGCCAGTGCTATACCTTTAAATAGAAAAGGTTTTCTGTTTGAAGCCAGGGCAAGGAGCTTGATCCCTTGTCTGCTCTGTGGCTAGTATCCTCGAGTACCTGTGGTCCCTCTCTCAGCTGGGGCTGTGAGTGACATCTTCAAGGTGCACCTGGCTGCCATCTCTGCATACCAGCCAGGGGTATGCTGACCATGGCCCAGTAGAAGGTGGTTGGGTGCTTTTTTTAAGGGCCTTGACTACCTGTTCCCTCCAGAGTGTGAACCACCACCATCTTGGGACGCTGCTGATGTTGGCTGTGCTCATGGGCAAGTCATTAGAGCCTATGCACAGGTGTGAGCTGTCACACCTGTCATGAAAAACGGCCTTCTTGGTAGCCATTACATCAGCCAAAAGGATCAGTGAGCTCCAGGTTCTGTCAGTGGAGTCTCTTTACCTGGTCTTCCACAAGCACAAGGTTGTCCTACGCCCCCATCCGAAGTTCTTCCAAAGGTTGCGTCAGTTTCACCATAACCAGGTGATTAACTTACTGGTATACTTTAACAGCCCATCTTCAGAGGCCAACCGTAGGCTCCATACCCTGGACCTGCAGAGGGTGCTTTCCTGTTATATGGAGCGCACAGCTAGAGTTGGGGATGAGGGTCGCAAGCGGTTTGTGACATATGCTGAAGTCACCTCTTGCAGACCAGCAGGAAAGCAGATGATTGCCAGGTTGTTGTAAAAGTTTATTCCTTATAAGTTCAGGAAAAGGATAACCCTTTGAGTGATTAGACTCATTTTCAATGGGTTGATTAAATCCTACATCGATCTCTGCCTAAAGTTGGCTGGTAGGGAGCCTCCTGTGGGATTTAGAGCTTATTCCACCAGACATACCGCTGCCTTTGTGGCTGCTTCCGGGGACATCCCTGTCCAGGAGATCTGCAGAGCTACCACCTGAAAGTCAGCACATTTCATCTCCCATTACAGCATCTACTTTGAGGGCTTCATTGGAATACCGTACTTGCAGCCTCAGTTCTCCAGTGTCTGTTTACTAAATAGGGGTGCATACCTTGTTTCCTCCTCCCAGAGAACTGCTGGAAGTCTGCTAATGTGTGGATAGTGAACTATATGCACGTCCTTAGAAAAAACAGGTTACTCTGCTGTGACCGTAGTTCTATGAGTGTTTTATAGTGGACACCCTCACCACCCACCTGGCCTCCCCTGGCAAGTGGCACACGGATTCCTGCTTCCAACATGCAAGATCTGATGTCATGGGGTGGAGTTGAGGGATATGCTGCCCATGTGGTGGAAGGAGCCTAGCTTGAAGACGTTCCAGCAAATGAGCATTATCCAGTGGAACTGCCAGTGTGTGGGTGTGATTTATATACCACTCGCAGAACTGCGGTTAGAGGTGAGTAACTTTTTTTTTTTTTAACCTTGTGTTGATATATCAAGAAAAAAGTAAGCCTAGTTACCGTTTACTTTACAAAACATTTAAACAGGAAATGTCATATAAATATAAACCATGATGGCAGAAAAAGACCAGAGGTCCATCCTGTCTGCCCATATTCCCTATAATTCCTGGAACCTATTGTTCCTCAAGGGTACTAACATGTCAGTTGAAAACTGTTATATTTTTAGTGTGCTTAAGTTAACCCATTCTGTTATATTTATAGCCCACCCATTAAAGCTGCAGCATTTGTTAGTCCCCATGTAGTTTTTTCAGCAGTAATGTTTTTCTGGCAATAATGTCAAGTTCCTGCTCCTGTGCCATGCCAGCCATGGAAAAATTAAATAGTTTGGTACAGTCCTATGCTGTTTGCCATTAGAAACATGACAGCACCATCCTAATAACTTCCAATATATACATTCAACAGGTGACTTCAAAGGAAGAGATCAAAATTGCGAGTGGTGGCCATCTTTAATGACACAAGTCATTAATTATGAAATTAGATATAAAAGCCATTTTAAAAATATCTGAGCAAACAAAATGCACTGAAGATGAATCTAAGGATTTTAGAAATACATTTTTGCTAAAAATAAAGAAATACAAAACTGCATGATGAAATTTTTTGCTGACTAACAAATACACGCTGTTTTAACATGGACTGCATACCCCACCCCCCACGCTTTTTTATGTATATTTTTATGCCATACCTATGAGGATACAAAACAGCAAATATCAGGGATATTTTTTCCCACTGTGGACCTACAGTGAGAATATCTGTTATTGTCGCTCTATGTCCATTTTTCCACACACTAGGTCCATAGTGGCAATGGATGTTTAGAGCATGCATATCGAGATCACGTTCATTCAGAGATGTGCAGGAACATCACTGTTGAAGGTGGTCACTGAACAAACAGGACACAGGATTTCTTTCCTGCTATCGAATAATAAAAGGGAAGAAATAAATCAAATATGCCATTGCCCCAATGACGACATTGGTATTTTCCCTTCCGCAGTTTGACCTTTTGACATCACTCGTGGATTCACCACTTGTGATGACATAAGGTCAGACTGCACTCAAGGGGGAAAAATATCAGACATTTTTAATAGGGTCATGGCGTAGATACACAATTTATTAAACGTAGAACAGTTGTTTAGAATCTGGAAATAGAACACAGAGAACAGTGGGCTAGATTGTTTACAATGGAAGAAAGGGTAAAGATATGGTAAAACTCTAGCAAAAACATTACATATAGTGTGGTATATATCAAATACATAATGGGTTGCAGAAGAATAACATCTTCACAGAAGTGGTAGGACTTCTGTAACTAACTCGTGGCTTCACCTCTCGTGAGTTATGCGCCATTTCACTGCAGTCTATTTTGTATTCCTATATATGGTATATATTTACATGTCTAAATATTTACCAATGAAACAAATCCCTTTTAAAACTAAACTGAGCACAGAATCCTTGATTTCGACTTGCTGTATGTGGTGATCAGAACAAAGACTTCAAGATTTATTACAGTATTCAAGACTTTCTCTTCTTCAGTTTTGTCTCCCCTGCCCTCCTCCCCAGCAACTACCACCTGTGTTTAAAATAGCTTTTCAAATTGTTATTGTGCCTTTTCCATAGTGTTATTTTTTATTTCATTATGTAGAATTCACATCCGATTGGAGCATAGGGTCCTCTGACCTTATGGTTACTGGCTTCCAAAGCACTGCAGTCTTGAACTAGATCAGCAGATTCCAGCAGAGTTTGAGGGATGGTACCTCATGCTTATACAGGAACTAGTTTCTCTCTGATTTTGTGGGTCGGGGGGGTCATTTGTTTCCCAAAACAAAACCAAATGAACTGGACATGTGTTTCAATGATGGTGGCTTGAAAATGAAATAAAATGGAGTACATACATGAAACGGAGCCTTGTTCGAGGGATTTATACTGGTCAGGAGGTGAATGCTGGTCCCCGTATTTCAAACAATATATTTTCTATTAAACTTCTTTATTGCAGTTTATCGTAAGAGACAATACTAACGAACATCGCAAGACAAGTAGCATACTCTGTCAAGAAAACATCCTAGACAGGGGCCTAAAATAAGATAATCCATGTCCACAGCCCCTACTACGGGGGGGGGGGGGTGTTTAATCCAGATGTCCACGTTAAGATCCATACTGCTCAAGCAGCAATAAAGTTAATATTGTCTTTCCAAAGAAAATGTCTTGTAAGCTTCTTTCCACAGATCCAGGACATGCTTAACGTTCTCAGCCGTTATTTTAAACAGTATTGAACTGCACATGTACAATCATGAAAGTGACGTGGTCCATTCTTGAGACCTCATTGCATGTGTTTTTCCTGAGTAAGGAGTGATGACTGATTGATCATTGAATCTCGTTCATTTCTGCCCCCAACCCCCACCAAGATGTCAAGTTTCCTGCCAGTACAGTTGATGTTTTGTGATGGGCTGGGGGTGTGGAGACAGACAATATACTGTAATTCTCTGTATATAGAAAAGAAATGTACTGTAAGTAAAGTTTCCGTTTACTCAGTTTTCTTCTGGTGTCTTGTCTTTCTTTGGGGTGGGGGAAGAGGGCAGGAATGCTATACAAGCGTTTAATTCACCTACACTTTTCAATGGCTCCATGTCCATTACAGCGATTGAATTTCCGTGAATGATAATTACAGCGAACCAATTGTAGTGACGTCAGATTTTAGCAGTGGTTTTATTTAGTGATAGTAAATATTAGCGATTTTCAGCGACCACAGTGACCGAATTTTACACTTGCATCTGGAAATCATAAGCAAGGCCCAAAAGGTAGTCCATACAGGGCCGAATGCCATATTCCCCGACTGCCTGTTAAAGGCATTCTGTGAGATCCCTGTAACACCTTCTGCTACCAGTATCTGCACAGCCAGACATCAGCTGTGCCATCTGGACCTCTGCCATCCTCTGCTCCTCCTTAATGCAATCAAAGAACCTCCTTATAGTGGGGTGGCACGCGCCGAGCCAGGTATTAAACCCATGGTGCCACCCCTCCACAGCATTATTGGTGCATGCCTGGCCACTGATAACTGCATCATAGCAGTTCCAGGTACTCCATGGATACATGGGTCAGTGGCATCCCGAGCGACTCGTAGGAGGCCCGACCCAAGTATCCTCAAAATGCGTAAGCAGGTGCATCAACAGTTCTTCAAACTGCTCAAAGAATTCACTATCTATGAGCTCCTCAAAGGTACGCTTCACATCCTGAACCGGCACAAAAAGCTAAAGACAGCAGTGTTCTGACATGTAAGGCAAAATCAGGATCCCCACGTACCTCCGCCTGCTGCACCCTCTTCCACACAGCTTGTGTGAAATGAAAGAAACAGCCTTTGATACTTGCATTTGGGAAGGCAGCCCTCATCACTGCCTTCTCATAATCCAGCATAACTGTGCCAGGAGCCATAGATTCAGCCCACCCCTTGATTCGCTGCATCACAGTCATAACTTGTGACTCACCGTGATGCCATCAATACATACACTACAGGAATGATGATACCACCTGCGCAACATCCATGGATCATGTATAATTGATTAAACAATGTTGGGCAGGTACCACCCATGAACCATTCACTACAGGTAGACCGGTAATTCAGGTTCTGGTCAGCTGCAAATATCAAAATCCAGTCTGCATTGCCACTGTCCCACAGCAAAAAAACCTCTCACCTCCAAGGGTTGTTGTATACTCAGGTGGAATTATGAGGTCAGAAACACTCACCGGCATTACAGGACACACACTTTTGGACTGCCGGATCCTCTGAACTGTGTGGCGCATCAAATGCACATCTGGTAGTGATCCTGCAACAGCATCGGTGGCGGCTGCACTCTGTAGGGCAACCTGTGCAGTACTCTCTGTACAGCTCCTCACCTTCTCATGCATATCTGCCATTATACAAACACTAATAGCGGCAGCATCAGCCACATGGTTGTGGCCACGGGGAAACATCGACCATATGGTCGGCGACAGTCTGCAGTCTTGCTGGACAGTGGTACTTGTGGTAGTCACCACACCGCCAATACACCTCGCCAACCTCCTTATCCCTCTGATACTAAAATCCCTCATACACCAGCATGGGCATACCCCTCTGGCCTCGTAGAAACTCAACAGCCATAGTTTGGTATACACAGGGCCAGAATAAGCACCCTGTTTAAGCATCATTAAGGAGCAGCTGCCACCAGTTAATACCGCTGATTGATCCTGGTGATGCAGGGGCGAGCTGTGTCCCCCTGACACACACACCCATTTATAGGATTCTAACACCACAGTACACTTGGACAAAGGGGGTAAGTAGCTGATCAATAGTAACTCTATTTTACTGTTGCTGTGATGTTTAATCACTGTATTTGACGGTTTTTTGTGATAATGGTGACCGCCAAAGGGCGACTGCCGTTATAGCAAAGTCAGAGTGCCGAAAATCAATTTCAGCACTCTGACTCCCCGGTGCACAACAAAACGGTGCCGGGGACTTGTATTTTTTACGTTTATGCGGGGGACTGTGCCCCCGCACCCCACTCCCCACAAGGAGCTTCTCGTCCACCCCCCTACTAAAGGATTCTCAACTCCAGGAGGGTGCATGTCGGGGGGGCGGGGCAAATTGTAAAGAAATAACTAATTTTGGGCCGGGCATCAGAAATGAACCTGAGCCTGGACCCGAACCTAGCACCCTAGGCACAGAGACCCGCGAACAGACCCGCTACACCACCATGGGGCGGCTTGACAGCCTACTGCAGTGCCACCCCTCACATCCCCTCCTACCCTGTTGCCTCGTGCTCGCTCCCCACTCCCAGCGTGTACAGTAGCATGCTCGCTCCCCCCCCCCCCCACAATCCGGTCGCCCAAGAGGTAGCCCCTGTTGAGTCGCCCTTTCAGGGGCCGCTCAGTTGCGGTTGCCCACATCACAGGCTACCGTATTTAACCCAGTCGCTGTTATGTGCTATTATTGTATGCGCCATAATTGCATCACTGTAATGATGTGCTACCCTTTCAACGGGCAGACCAAAGCTGCTCCATTCACTAACATGAAACAATACTCCCTGAAACAACACTCAGCTAGTAGTGATTAGAGCACACATGAACCAGGAGGCCCCAGGTTCGAATACTACCACCACGGACTAACTGTGTGACCTCTGAGAAAGTCTGAAGTCCCTCCCAGCTATAAAATTGTGGAAAAGCAGGACCCCACTGTAAACGAAATACTGCCTCTCAGTTGGGGCTGTGCTGGTCAAAAAAAAAAAAGTACTGTATATAGAACAGTATATGGTAGACACAATGGCCTGACTCAAAATACACAGTTTATCTTCATGAGTGAGGAGGCAGGACCATAACTCACAAATGTGAAATGTATGCAGTAGCAGTGTGAATAAATTTGCCCAGATAAATTTATGTTCTAAGGGTGTGGATACAGTTCACATCCACATCCACACTTTGGCAGTTCCACTGAACAGTTTGATTTGTCGGATATCTTCAAGCTAAGGTCCTCCCACGGTCTGGGTAGTACATCCTCTGGCTCCATCCCATGACATCAGAGCTTTCTTTCTGTTGGAAGGGACTGGTCTCCTGCTTTGCAGCTCTGTAGTGTTTGAGGAATTTTCTACGGTTTAGTGGTGTTAGCAAAAATTTTCAGCCTACTCTGCAAACTTCAATTACTTCTCTGGCTCTGCCTATCGATGTAGATCAAAACATCAAAGATGGAAGAACAGAAGCCACGATTTCAAGTTCTGCATTAAGTGCCATCAGAAAATGTCTGCCACCGACCCCCACGTGTCTTGTCTCTACTGCTTGGGAGGGCAGTAAGACATGACAGGTTGTGGCCTTTGCCAGGCAATGCTGCAGATTGACCTGAGGACCGCAAAAAGATTTTAGCAGTACCAACGTGGGACCGCCCACCTGGCATCGGCTCTGCACCCGTCACCCTGTATAAAGGTAATAGGTGGTCCCCATGTGCTCCAGTTCTTTCCCGCCGCGGCAACACATTAGATCAGCTCTCCGCTGTCTATCGGTTCCTCAGCTAAGAACAATGATTTCTTATTTATTTTTCTCTGTGAAAGTGCGACATTTGTCCTCTACTTCAACCAGGCACCGATAAGTGCTCTTGCGAGCAGCAGATCCCTGCCAAGGACGGACATTCGGCCTGCCTATTTTTCCTGGGCCCAGACCACGACACCGGCACCTGTACCCACTGCTAGGCCTTCAACAGCCGAACCAGGATCCACAGGCAAAAGTCTCTTCAGGCCTTTTTGGTGGAAAAACGTTAGGCCCAGATGCAGCAGGAGACGTCCTCCGGGCGGAAATCTCGTTCCCCATCTCCACCCAGGAAACATCGGAAGGAGAAGCACCATCACTGGGACCGCTTGCCCTCCAGGTCCAGGTCATCCAGCTCCCAGTCCGCAGGTCACTCTGGCTCCTCTGGACATGAGGCCTGGCTTACCTCCCTCAAGCCTCCCGCCTCAGCCTCTTTCTCTCTCTCTCCCCCAAAGGGGCCCTCTTTTCAGCCTATCAAGATCCAGGCCCCGGACTCTGGCGCCGCAACGGCTCATAGGCCCTTGGACTCCGGTTCTACTGCTAAAAAGCCCTCAGACCCCGGCTCTTTGGCCCACAAGAGGCCCTCCAATGCCGGCTCCGCAGGGGCTAAAAACAAGTCGTCCTCCCGATCGGCCTTGGTCTACTGCCAGGGCTTCTTCCCCGCCGTCCAAGACCAAGCCCGACTAGCGTCAGTCTTCGGACTCAGACAGACACCACTCAGATAAGCCCCATAAGTCGTCGGGCCGTCTAAGGCCTCTTCTCATTCCGACAAGGGACGCCCATTGGCAGATAAGCCCCATAAGTCGTCAGGCCATCTAAGGCCTCTTCTCATTCCGACAAGGGACACCCGTTGGACGACGCCTGTACCCAGATCCCAGACAAGCCCTCTGCTCCTCCTCCTCTGGCGCCGGTAAAGAGCACCGTACTTCAGCCGTCGTCGGTCTTTCTGATGTTGCCTGTTTGCACCCTTGATGTCTCTCTTCAGGACCGTTCGCCGGTCTACCTGATGTTGGAACCCAACAACAGTGTTACAGAGGCATTACCGACGTCACTCATTCCACCTGCACCAGTGCGGGACCCAGCCGTCCGACATCTCCTCCTAAGCCAGAGTCCCCCAAATTGGGTATGTGTCAAGTGAAGGAGCTCTTTACTTATTGGTGGGAAACCGTCAAACAAGACATGGTCTTCCCTCCTACTCCTGCTCCTCAGCTCCCTCCAGTCCCTGAGCCAGATGCCTAGGTTACTCCTGTCCCATCTGGGAATGAGGGGGATAAGACTCCTGTTAGCCCCAGGAAACACAAAGACAAGTGCAAACTCCTTCCTCTTCCTGCTCTCCTTCGCCCAGGAGGCCTAGACACAAAAAGAAGAGACATTCTTCCTCCTCCTCCTCCTCCTCTTCCTCTGATGCCTATGGAGAATCAGAATCTTCCCTTCCTAATTCCGACCCTGACTCGCTTCCTGGTGACACAGAGGAACAGCCTAAATCTCCACCTGATGACCCCATCTTTATGGAGGTCATGCGACATATACAGGAGAATATGGAATGGGATACAGAGGCCCTGGACCCCGAACGCTTGCGTCTGGCAAAGTACGTACGCCAGAAGGACCCCAAGCCAGTGGTTATCCCCCCCATTAGTGGATACTTTCCAAGACATTACTTTGGCAACTTGGAGGCACCCATATGCTTCCTCTGCAGTGCCCAAAAAGGCCAATCGCTTGTATCAGGCCCCCAAGGACCACCCCTACCTAGCCAAACATCCCACAGCTGATTCTGTAGTTATTTTGGCTGCGCATGATCGTTGGCAGAGGCCAAAACACCTAAGTACCCAGCCACCTGACAGGGAGTCTAAGCAGCTGGATTCCTTAGGTTGCAGGGTGTACTCATCTGCCACTTGCAGCATACAGAGCCTCAGTTTTTTGAGTCATATGGTCCAGTTCCAAAATGCCCTTTGGGACCAAGGACTGGACATCCTGCAAGGCATGCCTGACTGCCCCCAAAAGGCGGAGCTTGCAAAGCTTTTACAAATGGGCTTGGATGTGGGTACCCATGTTCTCCGAGCAGCCTATGACTCTGTGGACAGCTCGGCGAGGGTGGCTGCAACTGGAATTTGTCTTCAGTGCCACTCCTAGCTCCGGGTCTCAGGGTTCAACCCAGAGGCTCAGACAACCCTTCTGGATGCCCCTTTCAGAGGCTTTGTGCTCTTTGGGGAAGACACAGAGAAAGTTATTGTCAAACTACAGGACTCCGGAAAGGCCATCTGTTCCATGCAGTCCATGTACTGCCCGAAACGGGAGCATTTTCACAAGCCCCGTTTTCATGGCAGAGGGGGGACATCAGCCTCAGCAGCCCTGTGCTCAGTTTCACACACAGCAGGGAGGCTTTGGTTGACGGGGGGGGACCAGAGGTGCTGCCTCTGCCTTCTCTAGACAGGCTAGACCTTCCGCAGCCACCCTCCCTCCCTCTCCTTCAACCTGACTATTCAGGCGACCCTCCTCTCCCAGACCTGTCATCGGGAGAGCCTGTGGGAGGTCATTTTTCTCTTCACGCCCAAGCCTGGAGAGAAGTGACCTCTGACCAGGGGGCTCCTATCAGACAGGAGAGCCAGTCTCTCCTACACAAGGATGCCATAAAGCAAATTCCGGAGGCAGAGGTAGACTCCGGTTTCTACTCCCGCATCTTCCTGGTTCCCAAGAAGTCGGGGGACCTAAGGCCTATCCTGGATCTCAGTGACCTTAACCGGTGGGTCTCCTGTCGGAGATTCTGCATGGTGTCGCTCCCAAATCTCCTCTCCTTCTTGACGGTTGGGGATTGGCTGGCATCATTGGATATGCAGGACTCATATCTTCACATTCCCATATGCTAGAACCATCGGAGATTCCTGAGGTTCAGGTTTGAGGGTCAGTCTTACCAGTTCAAGGTCCTTCCTTTCGGCCTTTCCTCTGCCCCCAGGGTCTTTACAAAGTGTCTTGCCATCGTCACAGCTGCTCTGTGCAGAAACTGACACTTCCTGTTCTCCTATCTGAACGATTAGCTTCTTCTGGCCCTGTCAAGGCAGCGTCTCTGGGAGATCACACTGGACACACTCTCCCTCTGTCGACGTCTGGGGATCACAGTGAACCCAGAAAAATCTCAGCTCCTTCCTTCTCAATGTCTCCAATTCATAGGAGCTCTTTTGAATACTTCCCTAGGGAAGGCCTTCCTACCTTCCGACAGAGCGGAGCACCTCAGGACACTGGCAATCCAGATCTGTTCAGCATCTGTCATACCCGCCAGATCCATTCTCAGGATTCTGGGCCACATGGCAGCCGCCATAGTTTCGGTACCTTTCACCAGGTTGCACATGTGCACTATTCAGTGGACGCCTCGCATCCAGTGGGACCAAACCAGGCACGACTTGGATTTACCCATCAAGATCTCGGAGCCAATCCATCGGGAACTCCGCTGGTTGGGTTCCCCTCAGAATCTCTGCCAAGGTCTCCCCTTCCAGCCAGACACTCCTGCCTAGACTCACTACAGATGCGTCTGGGACAGGATGGGTGGCTCATCTGGGGATCCACAGGACTCGAGAGCTGTGGTCCACTTTAGAGGAGAACCTGCATATCAATGAGCTCGAGCTCAGAGCCGTCCTGTACACTCTACAGGCCCTTGCTCCATTCATTCTTCCCAGTCACCTTTGTGTTCAGAAGGACAACACCTCGGTGATGTTCTATGTCAACAAGCAAGTGAGCATGCACTCTTATCCCCTCTGTCAGGAAGCTGTAAGTGTGTGGGACTGGGCGATGGAGCATCAAATCAGTCTTTCGGCGATTCACGTTCCAGGTTCATGAATGTGGTTTCAGACGCTCTCAGCCAGGCCAAACTGCTCTCTCACAAGTGGTCCTTGCTACAGTCCATGGCAGACGCTCTGTTCACCAGATGGGGATGCCAGAGTTCTGGCATTTGGATCTCTTTGCATCTCAATGCAACACAAAACTGCCCAATTTCTGCTTGCTCGGTCTCAAACCTGGAGCTTTTTGGCAAGACGCATTGTCCCTATCCTGGAACAGGAGGTTCCTTTATGCATTTCCTCCCTTCCCCCTCTTGCAGCGGGTCCTCCTGAAAGCCCAATCAGAGAAGGTGATCATGATACTGATAGCCTCTCTGTGGCCCAGTCAGATTTGATTTCCACTGCTCAGGCGTCTGACGGTGGAGCTTCCGTGGCCCCTTCCACTTTCAGGTCAGTTACTCTCTCAGCAACAGGGAGCTCTGGTCCATCCCAATTTATGCTCCCTTCACCTGCATGCTTGGCTTCTTCGGACCTAGCTTAGCTTAGATTCGGAGTATCTGACAAAATAGACCAAATCTTGGTTGAGACGCGGAAGCCCACTACCAGGGCCACTTACGCCATGAAGTGGAAGCGCTTTTGTCTTTGGGCCACAGCCAGGAGATTGGACCCTCTGGTCTGTCCGGCCAACTCTATCCTTCAATACCTGCTGTCCCTGTCGGAGTCAGGTCTCAGCTACTCCTCCATCAAAGTACACCTGGCCTCTGTTTCCACCTATCATTACTGCATCCAGGACAGGACGGTGGCTCAATTGGAGGTAGTTAAAACCTTTCTTAAGGGGATCCTGCATCTCCATCTGCCTGTCCAGGACCCTGTTCCTCCCTGGGACTTATTGTTTGTTCTGGAAAGACTTGTGTTTCCCCACTTTGAACCAGCCATGAGTTGAGCTTCGTTACCTCTCCTGGAAGACGTTGCTCTTGGTAGCAGTGACCTCTGCTAGATGCATTTTGGAGCTTCATGCCTTGATGTGTTTAGAGCCTTATCTTTTTTTCATAGTGCAGTGGTTAAGGAGGCAGTATAGCGCAGTAGATTAAGGCTCTGAGCTGCAAACCTGGAGACCTGGGTTTGAATCCCACAGCCTCCACTTGCATACTGTGTGACCCTGAGCAAGTCACTTAACTTTTTTGTGCTCCCAGGTCGCAACTGTAAACAAGCTTTCAGCTTAGTGTGTCTCTCCTGGTTAAAAATAAATAAGGATAGGGTGGATCTATGCACCAATCCAAAATTCCTTCCCAGGGTTGTTTCGGAGTTTACTCTGAATCGGGCGGTTCAACTTCCGGTTTATTTCCCAGAACATTCCAACAGGGGTGAGGTGCTGTTACACACCCTAGATGTGCATCATTCTTTGCGCTGTTACTTGTCCAGAACCAAGGAGGTCAGGAAATCAGATCAGCTTTTTGTGTCCTTTGCGGACAGGTTCTTGGGGCGCCCTGTCACCGAACGCTTTCACAATGGATGGTTCACTGCATTTCCTTTTGTTATGAAAAGGGTGGGAAAACCCTTCCGGGTGCGATTAGGGCACACTTCACCAGGGCGGTTGCTACTTTCTTTGCAGCACTCAAGAGAGTGTTGGCGGCTGATATTTGTGCTGCCACCACTTGGCACTCTGTTCACACTTTCATCAGGTGCTACAGCCTGGATGTTATTTCCAGGCGACGAGCAGGTTTTGGCCTGGCAGTTCTCCAGGGCCTTATTTCTTGAGAGGTCACTCTCCCTATGTGTGTCTGCCTCTCCTTTCCTTCTCCCAATGGTTGTCTAAAGTTTTATACCATTTGGGAGTATGTATGTTGACTTCTCCTTCCCAAGGGTTGTCTTTAGTTTTATACTGCTTGGGAATCGGTCCTTCATGTGTTACCTGCTGCAAGAGCTTCCTCTCGAAGTAAGATAGTACAGTTACGTAAGAACTTACCGTAACAGTAGATCTTTGAGAGAAGCTCTTGCAGCAGGTATGATTTTCCTTCCCTCCTTCCCCTGGGAGTAAGCCTATCTGCTCTGAGCCAAAGTTTAGCCTTCGGTTGCAGGCCTTGTTATGCCCGGAGTTCTTTGTGGAGTAGTTTTTCATCCACAGCTGTTTGGTTCTGGCCTGACATTGGCGTACAAGAACTGGAGGATATGGGGACCGCCTACTACCTTTATATAGGGTGACGTCAGGGGCGGAGCCAACGCCGGGTGGGCGGTCCCACATCGGTACTGCTAGAGAAAAGAATTGCCAAGATCTGCCGCCAGGTGGCGTCAGTCCTACATGTGTTACCTGCTGCAAGAGCTTCTCTCGAAGATCTACTGTTATGGTAAGTTCTTGCGTAACTGTACTATCTTTGAGGAGTGTCTCTTGCAGTAGGTGCGTTCCCCACCCTCCATCCCCCTCCTTCTCTAGAAGAACAAATTCTGGTCCAGTGACTTATGGATTGGGATACCTACGGTACCTCAGCTGCCCCTCAGTCTTTGCTTAGTGAGCTGAATCCGGCAGGGGAAACTGAGGATACCAGAGACCACCCACACTTATATAGTAAACAGGAGGCTGATGTCATGTGTGGGCAGCCCCTGGAAAAGACTGCTAGAAGAGCTGCCGTGCACCACAGTGACCTCTGGCGACGACTCAAGTGTATTACCGACTGCAAGAGACACTCCTCAAAGATCTACTGTTACGGTAAAATTTTACGCGTGTACTTTCTAGGAGTGGTGTATGTTGTTCATCCACATGGACCCACCCGACCTCCCTGGCTTCGACACACAACCCTCTGCTTCCAGCGGGCAAGATCTGGTGTCAAGGGGTGGAGCCGAGGGATATACCACCCGAGTGGGTGGGAGAAGCCAGCTTTCAGACCATCTAGCAAGATTTAAAGGGGAAAGGGACATATTAAACAGTGTGGATGAACAACATATACCACTCCTAGAACTACTGTTACAGGTGAGTAACTTTTTACCAAACCTTACAAATACAAAAATCCCTAATGAACTCCGGCTGTGTCGCCTGACTTTCTTGCGCTGCTTATGATCGCAAACGTCAGTCAGATATTACTCACCCATAATCATGTACTGACAATCACCTTTGAAAAAGGGACCTTTAACTGACATTTCAGGTAGATCAGGAGATAAAAATGTCAGTCAAGAGGAAGCTGACAGTGCTAACCTCAGCACAGAACTTGAGAATTCTTGATCACCATGAGAAAGGCAAATTACGTGTTGCCCAAGCTGCCAAATATGAGATTGGCAAACCAATCATAATGGGTATCAAGGAAGCCAAGGAAAAGTTACATTCTTTTGATATGACAATGGAAGGCTCATTTGGTACTGAGCCGACAAAAACGTGTACGTGCCGAGGACAGCTGTGATGCCGCAGTTTATATGTGGTTTAGGCAAGAGCAGAAGAAAGGTACACCAATCTTGGGGCCAGTCCTGAAAGAGATGGCACTTATTTTCCATCAAAAGCATGGCTGCCAGTGTTCCTTTGTAGCTAGCAATGGCTGGCCTGACAGATTTAAAAGGAGACATGGCATCAGGCAGCTATGGCTTTCCGGGGAAAGTTTATGTGCCACAGATGACCATGTAGCTCCTTTCACAGAGCAGTTGGAGCTTATGACTAGAGAATCCCTTACTCTCGATCAGCTATATAATGCTGACAAGACAGGATTGTTTTGTAGATGTCTTCCTGACAAGACTCTGGTCAGTGGAACAGAGAGATGCACCTGGATTCAAAAAGCCGAAGGAATGGGTCACTATAAATAGGTGTACGAATGCTACCGGGAGTCATAATCTGCGGCCGCTTGTCATCGACAAGTGGAGGAAACTCTGGTGCTTTCGTCATGTAAATATGAAAAACCTCACCCTTCAGTGTGAATCACAGAGAAATGCATGGATGAATGCTGGCATGTTTGTACAGTAGCTCACGGATGAGTTTGTGCGAAATGTGAAGCAGTTCCTTCACTCTAAAAACCTTCCTGCTAAAGCCATTCTTCTTTTGGACAATTCTCCAGCACATCCTGAGATGCCAACAATCAAAACCCAAAATGGCACCATTGCCTGTTTGTTCCTCCCTCCCAACACCACCTCAAAAATCCAGCCCAGCAATCTGGGCATATTGGAGATTTTCGAGGGAAATTACAGAAGACAACTGTTGCAGATAGTGCTTGACAAAAACCATGACCAGCCCCTTCAGGACATAATCAAATCACGCACCTTCAAAGGCGCTGTTTATATGGCTGCTGAGGTGTGGGATGCCAAGCATTCAGACACAGCTGCAAAGGTCTGGTTCAAGTCTGGTATACTGGAGAAAAAGGGGTCAGCTGAGGACACGGCACAAGCTGATGGCAAGGTCGGAACCATAGTGACCCCCCTGATAACCCCGTCACCACAGTGGAGGTGATGACAGAAAGACACTCTGATATTGACACACTAACAGAGCTTGCAGGTAAACTCACTGTGATCATTTCAGAGGCAGAAATTAATGAGCAAGTTAGCTGTGACTTTAACGAGGATGGGCAAGAACATGTAGACAATATGATCATCGCTGCTGTCACAGGACAGATAAAAGAACAAGGTGAAGATGCTGAAGAGGGAGAAGAGGAGAGTGAAAATGACCTTCCGTCCCAAGTTTCTAGCCACAGTGAAGCAGAAGAATGCTTTAGTAAATGCTTACTGTGGCTAGAGAACCAAGATGAGTGCAATCCTGTGCAACTACTGCTGCATAATCTACAAGCACAAGCCACCAGCGCAAGAGCAGGATCGCAAAAACAAAAGTCCATCACAGACGACTTTAAATAGTGAAGTATGAGGTCACACTAAGTTCCAAAGTCACTCTCTAAGCACCCCTTACACACTTAAATACTGTGGCCCAAGCAGCAAATAAAAAAGGCACCGTACACACTCACGCAACACCAAACTCCTGATTATTCAAACTAAACGGGTGTCACTTAATCAAGGTCCTACTGTATATACATTTTTGAACCAGTTTCACATAAAGATTCACATATTTTTATATCCACAGAGAAGCCAGAGGGAAAAAAGGACAAACAACAAGTGAAGAAAGAGAGAGCAGGAGGGGGAAGAGTTGTGAGACTGTCCAAGTGATCAGTTCCTAGGCCTCACAAGAAAATTTGACAGAACAGGAGAGCATAGAGCAGATCTTTGCTTTTAACTCTTTCTGCATAACAAGTAGGGAGGTTCCAAGTCATAATAGCGATCACTATTATGGCAAGTGTATATCGATGAGCAAATTGGCGATATACACATGCCAGCGAACAGACATCCGGCAAGTAATCCAAGTATTAATGCGTGAGGGTGTAGCCCCACCTCATGAGGGGCTTTGCCCCCCGCATCCCCCGCTAAAGAATTATCAACTCCAGGGGGGTGCATGTCAGGAAGGGGTGACACTACAGATTCCTGGAACAAAAACGCAGCAGCAGCCTGCAGCAAGATTTATGACCCAGTCCCCAGCCCTGAACCCAGAACCTGCTGTGCTGGAGCTAGTCACCCTCACCACCACACCACACAGCTAGCTTGGCTGCAGCAGGGACACTACCCCCTCACAAACCCTCTTCCCTATCCCTCACTATATTCCCCTTCTGGTCACCCTCCCATAAAATTGCCTTCACATAGGGTCGCTACCCTTGCAGGATAGCCCATGAGGATAGCGCTGAATATCAGTCACCATTTTGACAGTCGCTCGTATTCAGTTACTATCCTCACTGGATACCCAAGTGGGATAGGGTCTTATTCAGCCCTGTCGCACTTGGTAGCCCCTTCGGGCTTGTCGAGCTCAACTCCGAGAAGGTGGTCAAGAAAGATCTTTCTCTTAGCCATTCAACCGGTTGTCAGAGGAGCTGGATGACGAGTCAGTCTCCCAGACCCTGGTGCTCCTGGTCTTCATGCATGAGGACATGACTCAGTCAGTGTCCCTGACTGGATCATTCCAGGACCAGCCTCAGATGGTAGACATGCCTCTGAAGTCGGTGCTACTGAACATAGCTTGGAATGTGGTCTACCTGGACCCTCTGGAGGATCTCTTTCAACATCAGTCCACAAATCACCCTGAGGGTGGAGCCGCCACCACTGCAGCCCTTGATGGGAGCTCACACATAGGACTGCCATGCTGCTGCTGGCTTACCAGGCTGACTCTTGATGGAGATCACCCAGTCCAACTGCACCAGGATGATCCCCGGCAATAAATGAATGAGGAGCACTCTGACAACTCTGAGGGGGTCATCCATGCTTTCCTCAAGGACCCACTCTTTTGAGTGGCTTAATTGAGAAAGTGTCTATCAGTCATAGGCCAGTGTCTTTCTAGGCTCTCATGTCAGAATCCATGAGTGTGCTCTTGGAAACAGTTCAAAAGAGGGCTATTTAGCCAATACCCCTTCGCTGACACCCTGGACAGAGATGATTTCCCAGGGGTTGCCATTCCCATGGCTGAGATCATCTTGGGATCAGCCTTGGAGCTTTGGCAGCATCCAGCATCCTCCCTGGCATCCTCCACCCATATGGTCCGCAAGTATGCGGTCCCTACAGGGTCTGTTTTGGGGTTCTCAGGCCACCCTTCAGCTGAAGGGTTGGTCACTGACTCTGCCTTCCAGAAGTCCGATTGCCAAGGGGATGTGCACAAGCCCCCAGAGAGTTCAAGGTGACTGACTATGTTGTGAAGAAGGTCTATGCTGCGGCATTGTTGGATCTACGTCAGGTGAGCTGTGTTGTGATGATGGCCAACTTTGGTCATTCCATATTTGGAGTGCTGGTTGGTGTCCTCTCTCACTGTCCCACTGACTGTTAACTCATGGTGAAGTTGGTCAGAGATGAGTCACTGGCTAAACAGTAGCTCCAGACAGCTCTGGACATGGGCACTTCTACTGCCCATGCCAGTTGCAATGCATCGCAGGGCCTGGTTGTGTCTTTCCACCTTCACAGTGCGTACCCAGCACAAACTGGCCTATGGCCATCCCACTAGAACTGAGAAGTCCAGTGCCACCCTAGATTACTTAGGTTAAATCCCAATACTGACAGTGTGGTGCAGCATGGGGGGGGTGCTGCACTCCTGAGGTGCTGTCTTTCGGATGAGACGTTAAACCAAGGTCCCATCTGCCGCCTCTGGTGGTAGTTCAGGTGGATGTTAAAGATCCCATGGTACTTCTTGAAAAGAGTTGGGAAATTTCCACGGTGCCCTGGCCAAATTTCCCCCCATTCACTAAAAATACCACCAACAGCTTAATCTGGTTCAAGGTCCGTTGGCATTCATCCATATCCCCCTCCCCCGGGTTGTGCCTGAAAATAGGCAGGATTTGTCTAGTGCACTTACCCAGTCAACAAAAACTGAATAAAAATAAAATTAAATAAATAAATATGTGGTGTCATCCCAGAAGGACCCAAATGCTCAGAAGCTTAAGAAAAAGGCCTTCCAGTATTGATCCTTTCCACCACAGCAGCCTTAGCAGGGGTAATATCAAGGCTGGTGCCTGAAGCCCAAGTTCAAGGGGCCAAAATGAGGCAGGGGAAGTAGTGCCCCTCCAGCCTCATTGGCCAGTGCCCCCTCCAAAGCTGCCTAGTGACGGGTCGGGGGTGTCATCCTCCCACCTGTCCTGTCCCGTCCCTGACCCATCTCCCATGGGGGGGTAGCTATGTCACTTCTGGACATGTTGGTCCATCATTACTTCACAGAAGTGGGTGCTAGAGGTGGTAGGCAGAGGATTGCCTCTGGACTTTGAAGCTCTCCTACCTGACTCCACGCTTCTTGGGAGTCCAGGGTGTCGCAAAACACACTGTCTGCCATCAGGAAGGCTGTTGCTCAGCTCCATGTGAAAGGAGCTGAAACCCATGTCTCAGATGCCCTGGCAAGTCAGAGGTATGTGTCCAGGTACATCCTGGTCCCAAAACAGACAGGAGGCTGCTGCCCCATACTGGTTCTGCACAACCTGAACCAATTTATGCAGAAGCGCAAGATCTGTCTTCGAGGGTGGAGCTCTTGCAGCAGGTAATACCATTAGGACTGATGCTGTCAGGCGTCAGGACCCCATGGAAAACTTGTAGCTAGCAGTCTGAGGTAGGGGACTGCCCCCGACGTTGGCTCTGCCCGACGTCAGACATGGTATAAAGGGGGCGGTCCCCTGGTGCCACCTCAGTTCTTTTCCCCATTGTCAACCCACATAGTTCGGCTCCATGAATGCCTCTCTTAGCAGTCGACAGTCATCGAATGTTGAGACCTGATGCCAGCCACTGCAGTCGTCCCAGTTGCAGAAATTGGTAACGTGTTCACCACTTGGTGGAATACTGTGAAAGGGAACCTCTTATACTGACCCCCAGACACAGTCCCTCCTCCACCATCACCACCTATGGGTCCCCCCACTCCCCCCAGATCCTCAGGAGAATCAGGGTGAGCACCCAAGTCCATGTCCCAAGGGGAAGAGAAGGAAATAACCTTCCTCTCCATCTTCTTCCTCTCCTCCTGTTTCATCCTCCTCAGATGAGGATGATGAGGATTCAGATTTTGTGGACAGGGAATTCCTTCCCCCCTTCCCCGGACTGGACCCAGAGCGCAAGCACCTGGCCAAGTTTCTAGGAGAGAAGGAACCCAAACTCTTTGTGATCCCACCATTTGTGGAACCATTCCAAGATGTCACACGCCTGACCTGGAAGACTCCATCCTCCATTCTGGCGGTCCCTAGGAAAGCGGACAGACTCTACAAGCCTCCTAAGTCTGATCCTTTCCTGGCAGAACAGCCTAAGGCCAATTCGCTGGTCCTCACAGCTGCTCACGGCAGGGAGTCTCAACCCAAACATTTGAGCTCCCAGCCTCCTGACCCTGTCTCTAAGAAGTTTGATTCCTGGGGTCACAAAGTCTTCACCTCAGCAACTGGGACCATCAGGTTGTTGAACTTTATGGCCCATATGATCACGTATCAGCAGTCACTGTGGAGTAAGACTATGGACCTCGTGGAAGCTATGCCTGACTCCGATTCCAAACACGAGATCCTAGCCTGTGCCCAGTCGGGTCTGGATGTGGACAAGCACGCTCTCTGGTGTTCCTATGATGCCGTAGATATGGCCTCCAGGGCAGCTAACTCTGGAATCTGTATGAGATGGCAGTCTTGGCTCAGGCTCACGGGATTCCAGCCGGACCTGCAGGAGTCCATCCTGGATTCCCCTTTTCAGGGTCCTGTTTTGTTCGGCCCTGAAGTCGAACAAATGGTGAAACAACTCCAGGAGTCTGGGAGAGCGGTGGCAGATGTACACCGCATGTACAAAACCCAGCCTCAAGAACCCTGCCAGTGCCTTTTTCGTAGGGGTCAAGGGCAGGCACAGGGGAGCAAGCAGTCCCACGGCAAGGGATTCAAGAGCCACAGGCACCCTGCTCACCAAGGTTCCCAGGGCCCAAGCAGCCAAAAACTCCTAGGGCCCAGGCCCCCACTACCCCCTCAGCCTGACTCCCTCTGCCGCCCTCCTCCCCTAGCGGACAGGCAGAGTGAGAAGATAGGAGGGTGGTTTGCGCTTTACCCTCTTGAATGGTCCAGTATCACTGCAAACCAATGGGTTCTGGATACTATTCAGAAAGGGTACATGATAGAGTTCACCTCTATCTCGACGGACAACCCTCCCCCCATGTCCCATTGTCCACTGGGTCACAGCCTTCTCCTAAAAGCAGAGATCCAACAGCTCCTACAGAAAAGAGCCATTCAAAGGGTCCCACAGACCCAGAAAGGGAGAGGTTATTACTCCCGTTTCTTCCTCGTCCCAAAGAAAACAGGAGGCTTTCGTCCTATTCTGGACCTGAGCTAGTTCAACCTCTCAGTAAAGTACCAGAGGTTTCAAATGGTCACCCTGGCAAGCCTCTTCCCCCTGCTTCAGCAAGGGGACTGGCTGTGCTCCCTAGATATGTAGACGCCTACATCCATATCAAGGTTCTGAAGTCTCACAGTAAGTTTCTATGATTCAGCTTCAGAGACAAGCACTAGCAATTCAAGGTTCTACCCTTTGGCCTTTCCTCAGCCCCCAGGGTCTTCACCAAATGCCTAGCAGTGGTAGCAGCGGCTCTCTGCACGAGAGGCCTCTTCATCTACCCCTAATTGGATGATTGGCTCCTCTCTGCTCGGTCAGAGGAGGAGCTCCTAATTGCCCTAAGAGAGACGCAGGCTCTGTTTTCCTCCCTGGGCATTACAGTAAATTGGCCGAAGTCGCACCCCTGGCTGATGCAATGGCTGCAATTCATCGGAGCTATCCTGGACACTGGACAAGAGAGAGTCTTTCTGCCTCAGACAGGACAGACTGCCTTCGGGGTTTGGCCAGCGGGCTTCAGAGGACCCCCTCCTCCCCTACCCTGGTGGTCCTGCAGCTGTTGGGACACATGGCGGCCATTGCCACAGTACCCTTCGTCAGACTCCATATGAGGATTCAATGGCACCTCAGGGTTCAGTGGGACCAACTGGTGGACGATCTGGATTCTCTGAATCCGGGTTTCTTGAGCGGTTCATCATTCTCTGGAATGGTGGCTCCGCCAGGACAGTCTAGAGGGAGGAGTTCCTTTCCGGAGAACATGACCTCTTCAGACTTTCACCACGGATGCCTCTCTGTCAGGTTGGGGGGCTCATTTAGGGGATCACAGGACCTGGGGGTCTTGGTCTATCACAGAGAGCTCTCTACATATCAATGTTCTGGAAATGAGAGCCGTGTTGAATGAGCTAACTGCATTCGGAGACCAGCTTTCACCGGGTCCTCTTCTGGTGCAGACAGACAATACACCAGTAGTCTTCTACATCAACAAACAAGAGGGAACTCACTCATACCCCCTTTGCAGGGAGGCCATGAGAGTATGGGACTGGGCAGTGGAACACCGATTGGTCCTCATCGCAGTTCATCTGCCCGGGGTCCGGAACATTCTCGCCGACAGTCTCAGTTGCTCTACCTCTCAGAACCATGAGTGGAAACTGCTCCAAGATGTTGTAGATGTCCTCTTTGATCACTGGGGCCATCCAGAGTTGGACATCTTTGCGTCCCCGTACAATGCAAAACTGCACAATTTTTGCTCGTTCGTTCCAGGGCCTGGTGTTTTCTGGTGAGACGCCTTGTCCCTCTCTCTTGGACAGGGAATTTCCTGTACGCCTTCCCTCCTTTTCCCCTCATTCAGGGAGTACTGCTCAAATTGCATTCAGAGGGAGCCAAAATGATTCTCGTAGCTCCTCTATGGTCTCGTCAGATCTGGTATCCGTTGCTCCAGCAACTGTCTCTGGAACCTCCAGTTCAGTTGCCACTCTCCATCCACTTGCTCTCACAAGAACAGGGGACACTCGTCCATCCTGCTCTTCAGTCTCTTTACCTGCAAGCATTACTCCTGCACTCCTAGAGGAAGAGAGACTAGGTGTGTCAAGCAAGGTGGCTGAAATTCTGGTTGCAGTGAGGAAGCCTTCCACCAGGGCCACGACGCCTGGAAATGGAAACGCCTCTGTCTGTGGGCTGGCCACGCCCCCAAACCTTGGGTTGTCCTGCCAGGTATCGCAAGCAGAGTATCTCCATCACCTTCTGGACTTAGGATTGAGTTACTCATCCATCAAGGTGCACATGTGTGTGGTCTCCGCATATCATGACTAGATAGGAGACAAAACTCTGGCACAGCTTAATGCCTGAAAAACCTTCCTTCAAGGGGTCTTACACATCAGGCCTCACAAGAGGGACATTGTTCCTCCTTGGGGCCTTCTTTTTGTACTAGAGAAACTCGCCCTTCCTCCCTTTGAGCCGGCAGCTTCATGTGGCCGCACTTCCTCTCATGTAAGACCCTCCTCTTGGTAGCCATTACCTCTGCTCGAAGTGTTTCTGAGCTCCAGGCTCTGATGTGTAAAGAACCTTACATAGTCTTTCACAGGGACAGGGTGAATCTGTGCATGGACCCTAAGTTTATGCCGAAGGTGGTGTCCATACTGACCCTTAACAAGGACATCAACCTTCCGGTTTACTATCCGGAATTTACAAATCAAGGTGAAGTACTGTTGCACACCTTGGATGTTCACCGTATTTTGAGGTATTACCTCTGCAGGACTCACTCCTCAAGACAGTCGGACCAGTTGTTTGTCTCTTTTGCTAAGCGAATGCTGGGAGCTCCTGTTTCTAAGCAGACACTAGCCCATTGGCTAGTACAATGTATCTTGTTCTGTTAGCACCGTGACAGACCTCTTCCTGGTGCTATTAGGGGCCATTCCACCAGAGCAGTGGCCTCTTCCTTTGCAGCCCTCAAGAACGTCTCTTCAGCCAACATTTGTGCTGCTGTCAAGTGGACTTCAGTCCACTCCTTCATCAGGCACTACAGCCTGGACATTGCATCCAGAAGAAGAGCAGGTTTCGGACTAGCAGTCCTGCAGGGCCTGCTCTCATAGATGCTTTTCATTAGCTGTTTTTCAGCATATTTCCCACCACCCTATCAGACCTGGGCCTATACTTGAGTACTGCTTGGGACTCCATCCTAGTGGTATCACCTGCTGCAAGAGCTCCACCCTCGAAGACAGTACAGTTACATAAGAACTTACCGTAACAGTAGATCTTTGAGAGGAGCTCTTGCAGCAGGTGGCTTTCCCCACCCTCCATCCCCTAGAATAGTATTTGTTGTGTATCTTATCACCAGACCATGGTGGGGAATTCCTGCTTGATTCTCCAAGTTTGTTTCTAGCTGGGTCTCTGGTGGGAGAACTGAGGTGGCGCAAGGGGACCACCTCCTCTTTATACCACGTCTGACGGGTGGAGCAGACGTTGGGGGCAGTCCCCCACCTCAGACTGCTAGCTACAAGTTTTCCGTGAAGTCCTGATGCCTGACTGCTTCAGTCCTAATGGTATTACCTGCTGCAAGAGCTCCTCTTGAAGATCTACTGTTACAGTAAGTTCTTACGTAACTATACTTTCCAGATGGTCACTCTGAGCCAGATTATACCATTCTTGGAGCAGGGCATGTGGTTCTGCTCCCTGTATCTTCAGGACTTGTTCTTCCACATCCCATTATGTCCAACCCACTGGTGGTACCTATGATTCCATGCAGAAGGGGTTCTTTATCAGCATCAGGTCATATCCTTTGACCTCTCGTCTGTGCCCTGGGTATTCAAGTGAATGGCAGTGATGGCAGCCTTCCTGAGGTGCAAGAGCATCAGGGTGTATCCCTGCTTGGATGACTGACTGACAGCCAGGCTGTCCAAGGAGGCCATCAAGCGATCCAGAGAGCTGACCCTCCCAGATCTAAAGAGACTTGAGCTTTATGGTCAATCCGTGTAAGTCTGAATTGATCCCTTTGCAGGTGATCAAGTTTATCATGGCAGAATTAGACTCCCTGTGGGCCAAGACCCATCTCCCCATGGACTGGGCTCAGGACCTTGCCCGATCATTTCAGGTTAAGGCTTTGCACCCCCGCCCAGGATTTGCTGCAGCTGCTGGGGTACATGGCGTCCACCACCAGTGTGGTCTGTTGGGAGCTGTGCCACCTGCAGTGGGAGCTGGGTTGGCAATGGCCTCAGTGCCTAGGTCATCTGGACCAGCTGGTCCCACATCTGGAGGAAGGAATCTGGCCAGAGCCGTTGATCACATTTACAACAGACACGTCTGTGGTGGGGTGGGAGTACACCTGATAGGCGACAGAGCCCATGTGTTCTGGTCACACCAGGAGTCCTGTCACCACATCAGTCTGCTGGAGCTCATTGCAGAGCAGCTGGCACTCACAGACTTTGCTTCATTAATCCAGGTCAGGTCTTGCAGGTTCAGACAAAACCGTGACTGTTCTACCTGAACAGGCAGGGTGTAACGCACACCCGTCCATTGTGTCAGTAGGCTGTCCGCACCTGGACATGTGCACAGCCTGAGTGCAGATCACCTGGTGATCCATGTCATGACAGTTCACAGTCAGTTGGCAGATACTCTCAGCTGAGTAGGAGGAATGTCAAACGAGTGGTCCCTCCATCAGGAGGTGGTACGCCACCTCTTCTCCCAGTGGAGCACCCCGCTGGTGGACCTGTTCACCTCCTGGGAGAACAGAAAGCTGTTGCTGTTTTGTGCCTGCCTCCCAAAGTCCAGGACACTGCTGGGGGATGCTTTCATGAGACCATGGATCCCAGATCTCATCTGTACCCTTCCTCTTGATCAACAAGGTGGTGGTTAAGGCCTGGAAGGACAAGGCACGGATATTCCTAATAGCTCCAGACTGGCCCAGACAGTTCTGGTACCTTGATCTCAGCCTCAATAGCAGGCCTCCATGGAGGTTGCCTTTTCATCTGGACCTGCTGGTCAGACAGCAGAGGAAAGTCATGTCCCCGGACCTTCAGTCCCTTCACCTCTCAGCCTTGTTCCTCAGCAGCTAGAGTTGCAGGCCTTGTGTCACTGAAGATGTACTCCATGTTGTGGAGGTCTCCCAAAAGGAGTCAACTCGCAAATGCTATGCATTTAAATGGAAGAGGTTCTTGATATGGTGCCAGGGCAAGGAGCTTGATCCCCTTGCCTGTATTTCAGTGAGCATCTTTTAAGTACCTCTGGTCCCTCTTTCAGTTGGGCCTGAGAACAGCAACCCTGAAAGTGCACCTGGTAGCCATCTCTGCTTACCGAGTGTGGGCTGGTAAGCGGACGGTGGCCCAGGAGAAGGTAGTCAGTTGCTTCTTTTTTCTATATAGGTTTTTGTCCTCTGGCGCACCATGGTGGCTGTGTTCAGCCCTGTCCCTACCTCCCCCATCTGTTTGCTGTCTCCCCGGTCCTGCTGAGCCCCATTCATTCCTTCACAGATCCCCCCTCCTCTTGGAAGGGGAGGGACATCCTCCACCCACTCGGTGATCCTGCACCCAGATTGGGGGTCCAGAGGACCAGTGACAGAGCGGGATGAGGGCAGGCAGGGCTTCATGAAGCCCATGACTGCCATTTTTCCTCCACTTTTCTTCCCATGCCACAGTGGCCGTAGTGTAACAGTCGTGGAATGACTGTTCCACAAGTATCTGATCTGGGTACCTTAATTGCTAAGAGGTCACCTGGGTAGGAGGTGTGAAGCTGGGTTCTGCAAAGAAAGAGGGTGGATCCTGCAAAATAAACAAAAAGAATAGCTATGAGCACATTATTAGTATTGGCATAGTGATAAGCTAAGGGGAAAAGACAGTGATTGCCTACCCCTTTCATTCAGTTACACATATATGCATTGACATTAGGTGAAGTAGCTGGTCACCCAACTGTAATGGCAATACTGGGTGCAGAAATGGTAGCCAAGGGCTAGTAAACTGGTTGCCCGGGCTAGGAATTGTAGCTGTGGTGGTCTAGCATATTTAGGACCAGCCTGGGTCAGAATCAGCAAAACGTTAATATTTTTATTAAAGTAAGCTTGTGTCTGTATTTAATTTATTGTCATATTACTGATTAGTATGTGATGTAGAGCGGCAGCTGTGCAGTGCTGAGAGAGCAAGAAGAGTTGAGAGAGTCGAGCGCTGGCTGTAGCTTAGCATGCTAAGCGGAATCCCCTTGCAACAGTCGAGGAGCAGCTGTGAAAAACTGCGACTTTATTCGTGGAGTAGCCTAAGGCCTGTTGAAGCCAAGTAGTTTCAGAGGGAGATGCTGGTGTGCACCTCTGGCTGGCGGGAGACCAGATATTTCCTTTCCTTAATAAATTAAATAGTTGGCAGGTGGCAAGCGCCAGGATTGATACTAGGGACTGGCTACTATTAATTTTGTGAATAAAATAATGGGCGGCACACAGAACAAATGGTGATGGGCTCCTGCATTACATTAGTGCTAGCTAGGCACCATGATAGAGCAGAAGGAAGGCTGCTCAGGGTGAGGAAAAAGCTGTTAAACTCTCTCTAGGAAATACACACAGAAGTTGATTAATAAATAAAAGCCACAGTGGGCTAGAAAACAGTCTGGAGACTACAAGCATGCACTTTGTATGCCGCAACAACGTTCAGTTATAAAAACAGAGTTTTTTGAAACACTGTGCAATGAGAAATGAATCTGCCTAGTTTAAACTGCAGTAGAATGCAAAAAATTGCACTGCTAAGCCATTCAAAGTCTGATTTGCACCATACTTGGCAGGAATATAGAGTAGGATGTGCTCTACCGGAGAAAATAGTTTAAAGTGGATAAAACTGCAACAAAAAGAGGGTGTTGAGCTGGAAAGGTGGCGTGACTATAGTTCAGACTCCATGATGCAGGGAGGCAGGCTGGAGTAGGAGCCAGAAGAGTGTGTGTGCTGTGCTCCCCAGCAGGAAATGTTACAGATGCCTGTGGGACAGCCCCAAGGAGGAGTTAACACAAAGAAAAATGAATATTTACATGGACTGGGCTTCAGACCCAAGGGGAAAGTCATTTAAAGCAGAAATGGCATAGTTTTGTGGTAATCTAGTTCTCGTCAGTGTGGGAAGTCACTGCAAGCTAGTTCTTTTTTTTTTCTTTGGTGAAAATTCAAGCCTTAGTGACTCTAGGATTCCATAACTTAATTTCTGTGAAAAATATAATGGAGAAAGTCAGGAAAGGGAGCTTTCTTATTGGAAAGCTGAGAAAGTGCTTAGACTTTGTGTTATGGTAATTAATTTGTGTTAAAAGGTATGTATTACAGAACATTTAGTCCAGACTGACGGGACAAGGCAGCTTCAGAATTTTCAGGGAAGGCAGTTGGAATTCAAAAGGTAGGATTCCATTGTGGCTTATGCTGCTGCAGAATTCCAAGCTGGAATCTAATTTGATTGGTGCCTAAGGTTGGAACAGGGTTTTGTCCACTCAGTGACTGGGATTTTGTAAAATAAAATGTTGAAAAAGTATAAAAGGAGCTGTGCAGCTAATTTTTGGGGCGTTCAAGCAGGGAAAGCGAGCTGAAGGGACCTGACCTGTCCAGAGGGAGTCCAGTCTACGGAGGCCTAATAGTTTGATAGGGCCTGGGGGAACTAGCCTTCAGTTAACAGATTATAGGGGATCACCTGTATCCCAGTGTTAGGGATAGTAGGGCAGTAAGTGAGAGCAGGGTAAGTGTAGATTAGAATTCCAGTTTGAAGACAGCAGATCATCAACATCAAAGTGGGACCCTTCGATTTAGTCCAAATCCAGAAATAGCATGCTCAAACCTTTTATGTTTGTTCACACACTTTTCACATTTTTGGATTTGTTTGAGTTTAGGGAGTCTGTGATGCTCCTTCTTAGCATGCTCCCTTTGAAACACCTGTGTAAAATCCTTGATGGGAGCACAGTATAAAAGGAGTCAATTAGTAGCCACTGAGGTACTGGAAAGTTAGGGACTAAATCGAAGGGTCACCTTGACGGTGATTTAGCTTACTCAAATTGTGTAACCCCTAGGTGGCACTATCCCAATGGCTACTACCCCTGCCTGCTTGGCTAGTAACAGGTTAAGGGGCCTAGGTTCAGTGATGGGTGCCTCCACCCAAAGGTCAGGGTTGGTATCAGTCTGACTAACCAGGCCATAGCCCTCTGGGACACTGTGACCCCCCGTCCCCTACTAGTGGCCCACACAGTACACAATGTATACCTTCCCAATACCCCTGAAAAGTTTGGCACACACACATATGCTGAGCACTTACCCCCAGGACTGGTTCCTTCGGCTTGGCTCTGGGGACCCCCAGTAAAACAAGATGATGCAATACCAAAGAAACAATGCAATACCTTCAACATGAACTGACACCACAGTCAGTATAAATTGCAGAAAAAAGTAGATCTGATTTATTCAGTGGGACTATAACAAGGATGGGGGCAATCAGGCTAATTGGCTTAAACACACTATAAATATCACAGTTGTGCATGCAAGCAGAGTCCCAATTAGTCACACTCTCTGGGTACCCAGGATGGAGAAAAGGGGCTAGGCAGAACTGTTGCCCCGGGTAGGCTGGCGGTGCAGCTGGTTGGGGCCCTGTGAAGAAAGAAACAACATGCATACCCCCCAATTGTAATCCAGAGCTGGAGGGCTCAGTTCAGGGAAACAACACAATAATCAGATGACACACTTTTGATTAAATAGCTAGGCTGCAGGGAGCTACCCTGGTTACTACTCACAATACCCAACGCTGAGAACAGGATGGATGGATGATGGTTGTTCTGGATTGCCAGAAGAAGCAGGGTAGGGAGACGAGGCCTTCGTGGCAGGGCTCAACTGCATTTGATAGCAGGCAGATTCAGTCCGATGCAAGCTGGGTACAGTTTCCAGCCTTCAGCACACAACTCAACTTGAAGGGGAACCAGGTTGCGACCCCCCTCTAGTTCACCGCACATTTATATGTAAAGAAAGTTTACTGTACCAGGCAGGCTACTCCTTGATCCCAATCGCAAAATTACTGCTAAAACCCGGGAGCACAACAGTAGCTGAAGTTCCTGACAGGCCGATCGCTTTTAGTGAAATCTTTGGTCTTCTTCAGGTGAGCCTGGTATCCTTCCAACAGCTTACTTCACAACACAATGCACGGATCACTGTCCGACTAGTTTCCTCTCTCTTTCTCTCTCTGTCAGATGGCAACAGGCCGAGTTTCAGGCCTTCCACAGTTCTCCCGCTCGAACTACTGTGCAACACAGCCACTCGATTATGCGAGCTCTTTCCTCTTCAACTTCCAACTCGAATCTGGCTTGCCAGCAAACAGCCCATGGGGTTTCCCTTAGATCCAAAAGGTTCAGTTGAGCAGTTTAGCTGTCAACCACAGTAAGAGCTTCCCCTTCTGTTGCATAGGATCTGCAGCTTATCCAGTAGGTAGGGGAAATGGGCAGACTGGGTGGGCCAAGCGGTCCTTATCTGCCGTCAAATTCTCTGTTTCTAAGGTGCCAACAGTCTAGAACTACATATCCCAATGGGTAATCCATACAGTCCCATTTCAGCAGGCTCCATTTTAGTGTCCCCCAGTACTGATTGGTCCAATTCAGCAGTTTAGGACCAAAATGGTGGAGCTAAACCATACAGTCCTTGCTGCAAAGAAGGCAGGTTAGAACAAACACTGTAACTTTACCACTCTAAATATTTATCAGCAATTAGTTACATCTCTTAACAGGGCTCCATCTGCGCCACTAGCGACGGCAGAAGTGGAGTGAGGATTCAGCAGCCCGGCGGGATTTGGGCAGGTAAACACACAGTCCCCCCCATAGAGATTAATCATGACTGCAAGCAGGCAGCACTTAGAGACAGTACATGGAGGCTTTAAAGGCGCTCACTGGTAACAACATCTAAACAGCTTAAACGCCGAACACCTACCAGGCGGTGAGCAATTAGGCAAGCCCTTGGAAGACTTTTCGGTGAACCCCATTTGTAGGGGGGTTACACCCTTCCTGGCCTGGAAAAATTTGGTGTCCATGTCAAGTGGGTACCTTCATAATAATTTCAAGTGCAAATTATTTTACAAATCTATACCATTAGCAGATTAAGCCTATAATTCCTAAGGCATTAGTCAACACATTAACACTTTACCATACACATTTTCTGTAATTCACAGTTCACTAGTGTTGCTAACGTACATCACACATAAGTTGCACAGGTTAATCTCATATACCCTGCAGCTCTGAATCAGGTTATTATCTCCTGCACATTGAACAACGATAAAGGGGGCCCTTTCCTATCCGCTACCATGGGACTGGATGGGACAGGGGCACCATACTTAGAGGGCAGGACAATCAACTGGGAATTTGCACTTAAGCGTAGTTTGGGCAGTGAGCTTTGGGACACACAATCTCCCTTATGGACCACATTGAGAGGCAAATCCACGGGCCTCCCAGGGGAATCATAGCCGAGGCATACTATTGATTTGACAGCTCGTCCAGTCTTCCTGGGGGGAACATCTACAGTCTCAGTACCTTTCACCTCAATCTCTGCACTTTTCTCACTTGTCAAGGAGGCCTCTGTCAGAGTAGAACGGTTCAGTCTTGGGGCACAGTCAGCCCTGGGCTCTGTGAATTCAGGTTCTACAATACTTTGCTCACTCGGGAAACACTCTGGCACTGGAAGGGAACTGTCACCATATTCAAAGTACTCTTCATGTTCTGGTAGGTCACCAACTGGTCTCAACTCATCTTTCTCCTCCTCATGAAAATCACACAGTTCCACCATACACAGTGATTCAATATCATCAGACTTGACACTTTGCAATTCACTCTCAGGGAGCATTGGCTCCAAGGACAAAGTTGGGGGGGGTTAGGCAGTCCAGAGGGCCCAGCTTCATCCCCACAATTGACCATGGGGTTACCTTGAAACAGCTGACTCAGTTCATAAGAAAGGTAATAACCATAGTTGCACTCACTCTCATCTGAAGTGGACTGACGGCCATTATCAATTTGGGTTTGCTGTGGAGAAAACCTTAAGTCAGTGACTATGGGGGCAGGCTTACTGTGTGTCTGTTTTACAGCAACCCGTGTCACTGGTCCAGAGGGAGCAGTCTCTGTGGGCTCAGATTCAATCATTATTTGACCAATGGCAACAAATGGTTACGATGCATGGTCTTGACATCTTTTGAGTTGTTTTCAGGCCGCACGTCATACACAGGCAAATCATTCAATTTACCCACCACTATGTGAGGAAGATGGTGCCACCGGTCAGCAATTTTGTGTTTGTCATGCAGTCCCAGATTCCGCAACGACACACGGTCTCCAGCTTGAAGCTCTTGGGCCTTCACCTTTTTATCATACCTTTCTTTATTGACCAAGTTTCTCTTTGCAGCCATGGTCTGAGCTAGTTGGTAGGCATGGTTCAATTGAGCTTATAGTATGAACTGTAGGTAAGTCTCAGCTCTGACCCGCATCAGAAGAGACCCCAAAACAAACGTCCACTGGTAACCCGAGCCTCTCTCCCAAACATGAGGCGATAGGGAGAGAACCTGGTAGCATCATTTTTGGTACAGTTATAGGCATGGACCAAGGTGCTGATCTGCTGGCTCCATTTTGGCTTATCTTTCGGGTGGAGAGTGCCCAGCATGTCAAGCAGGGTGCGATTAAATCGTGCTGGCTGTGGGTCTCCCTGCAGATGGTAAGGGGTGGTTCTGGACCTCTGCACCCCCATAGAGAGAGACCATTTCCTTGATTAAGTGACTCTCAAAGTCCCTGCCTTGGTCAGAATGAATTCTTTGGGGGGGGGGGGGGGGCCCATAGTGAACAAAGAAATTCTCTATCAGCACCTTGGCCATGGTGGAGGTCTTTGGTGGGAAAGGCTTGGGCATATCTAGTAAAATGATCTGTGACCACCAACATGTTACTGATAATTTCACTGATCAGGCTCCAAACTTAGAAAGTCAATAAAAACTAACTCCATAGGCATGCTGGTGGTGATGTTAACAAGGGGGGCAGCCCTCTGTGGCAAAACCTTTCTCTGTAGGCAGCGACTACAAGTTCGTACATGATGTTCAACATCTGCCCCCATTTTAGGCCAGTAGAACTGGAACCACACCAGGTCAAGGGTTCTGTCAATGCCAAGGTGGCCCATGTGGTTGTGTAGGGACCTCAGCACCAAGTCTCTGAAATCTGTGGGCAGGACCAATTGTTGCTTGTCTGCTTGACTCCCAATCTACAGTCTCTGGTACAGCAACTGAATATTAGCTTCAATTTAGGGCCTTCTTTGTACAATAGTGCAGTTCTCAAGTCAGAAGAGCGTAACTTGGACACATCTTTACCTGCGTAGAGGGCTTCAAGGGCTGATCAGATCATTGGGTCACGAGATTGAGCTCGCTGAAGGCTGTTATTATCAAACTGAGGCAATGGCTAATATCTAGCATGGAGAAGTGGCAGTATGTAGCTGGTATACAAGTGTCAGAAGGGCCCAAGCAATCGACCAGGCAGTCCACTGCGTCAGTGGACATCTGTTCCTCCTTGTCAAACTTCTGGCACAGTGCTCGAATGTCAGGTTCGGACAGCCTGACCTAATTACCTTTTGAAGTAGGCCTTCTGGAGAGGGCATCAGCATCTACGTGATTCAGGCCCGACCTGTATTCAACAGCATAATCATAAGTGGACAATGCAGAAAGCCACCGATACCCGGTAGCATCCAATTTAGCTGAAGTCTGCAGATAGGTCAGTGGATTATCTGCTTTTACCAGTATCTTTGCTCCATACAAATAGTCATGAAATTGGTCAACAATGGCCCACTTCAATGCCAAGAACTCCAATTTATGTACAGGATAGTTTTTTTCTGATGGGGTGAGACTCCTACTGTCAAAGGCCACTGGTCTCAGACTGTTCTCATGCCCCTGATAAAACACAGCTCCCAAACCTTGTAGGCTAGCATCGGTGTGTAACACATAGGGTTTAGCAGGATCAGCATAGGCGAGGACAGGAGCATAGGTGAGCTGATATATGATTTCGTGGAATGCAGCCTCGTAGTCAGGTGTCCATCGAGACCCAAAAAGTTCACCAGGGTGGAAGTACACTTTCTCTGATTTGGTGGAGGCCTCTCACTTGTACTTTTTGTTCGTAGGAGGGTAACCCTGGATAAGATTCTACAATGGGCGAATTACTCTTACGTAGTCCTTTATGAACCGACCGTAATAACCACAAAAGCCTAGAAAGCATTGTAATTCTTTTAGATTGTGTGGCTGGGGCCAGGTGGTCAAGGCCTCAACTTTGCTAGGATCAGTCTCTATCCCTTCGGTGGACACTATGTGCCCCACATACTTTATGGATGTCTGAAAGAACTGGCATTTGTCGATGGACAGCTTAAGGCCGAAGTTTTCCAGTCGGTCCAACACTTTAACAAATCGGCTCTCATGTTCCCCCAGTGAACTTCCAAACACAATAACATCATCTAAGTGCACCAGGCACTCCAACAAGTTCATGTCCCCCACTGCTCATTTCATCAGTCGCTGAAAAGTGGCTGGAGCACCAGAGATTCCCTGGGGCATTCTCATAAACGTATAGAACCCAAGTGGACAGATGAAGGCTGTTTTCTTACGGTCTTCTGGGGTCATAGGGATCTGGTAGTACCCACTGTGGAGATCCAACACTGAGAACCACTTGCTTCCATTTAAACAGTCCAATGCATCCTGAATACGGGGCATGGTGTATTGATCGGGGATGGTCCGCCTGCTAAGGGTCCTGTAATCTACACACATTGTGACTGTCCCATTCTTCTTCCTCACCACCACAATAGGTGAAGCATAAGGGCTTCCGGATTCTTGTATCACACCATCCGCAAGCATTTCTTGTAGGTGTCTTCTTACATCATCTATATCTGCTGGTGCCAGGTGCCGAGACTTCTCACGGAATGACCATTCATCTTGCAGGCGTATGTGATGCTCCGCTCCTCGGACACATCCTGCATCCCATTCCTTCAATGAAAACACCTTATCTCTCTGGGTGAGTCTCTGGCTGATTCTAGCCTTCCATTCCGCTGGTAACGGGGAGTCACCAAAGTCAAACAAGTCTGGTTTCACTTGGTCAGTCACTCCAGATGGCTTGTTACTAGGTAGCACTGCAGTGTCTGCACAGTGTACAGTAGCTAAGGTGCAGCCTCTATTCACCCGAATTTCTCTATCTGACACATTGTGAACCTGGACCATGACCCATCGGGCATAGGCATGAGCACAAGCGGGTAAGATACTGGGCTTAATCAGCAAACCTTCCAGCAATTTCCCATCACCTGGATCATCCAGCATGAGTATCTTATTCTTGACATCTTTCCGTAAGCAGACCTCCCCTTGTAGGGTACATTGGGTGTTGGGGACCAGGACCATTGACTCAGGATCCTTCTTCCATACTAACCCAACTGGCTCGTCTTGATCCACCTCTTCAGCATTCTGCCGCAACTCATACGCTCTCTTAATCAAGGCAGGGATCCTCAGAGCCCTACCAGTTTGTTGCCCCTGTTTCTCATAGCATAGCTGCGCCAATCTCCCGAACATATGAGCATTCATCCCAATTAGTAGAGGGACTCCATTGTACAGTCCAGTAGGGGGACATACCAAAGCTAAGGTCTCCACTTGCTCCGCCACTCCAGCCACTGAAGTAGGAAAAGACAAACCAAATCCTGATATACCCGGCATAGGGGTAGGCCTTTTCACTCAACCCCAGACATGCAGTCCTTCCAACGGTTGTAGGGGCACATCAGGCAAGTGCTTCAGATAACCAGTCCTGAAACATTATAGTTACTTGGGAGCCACTGTCAAGCACAGCCCTGGTAGACACACCATTCACTTTTACTGTAGCTTCCATAGTTGGGCCCACCACCTCGGACCATTCAGGTGGCACTGAAGTTGGTGTGAATCTGGCACTGGCCTTGGTAGCGTAACTTTTCTGAACAGCCCCCCCCCGGTGGCCGGTTGTGGTTCGAGTGGATCAAAGCTAACAGCCTGGCATGGACCCTCTTTAGATTTTCTGGCGAGTGGCAGAAGACACGGATGTGTCCATCCTCCCCACAATGCTAGCAAATGTTAGGCTCTCTAGGGGCTCGCGGGTTCACAGGGGTATGGGGCGGCTCATCTTTGGCTCGTGCTTTGAGTCCCTGATCCTCTGGACCCCTACCAGGATGGCGATTGGGTGGGTTTTGCAGCAGGTCCCCCACTAGAGCTTTCAACTCTCATACTTCTCCCAGTAAGTTACCCTCAGTCTGGGGTTCGAAAGAAACAACATGTACTCCCACTCCGCCTTTGGCCTCTGGGGATGCCTGATATAGGTCAGGTTCTCTGGCTGCTTCTGTCAACTCTTTAATCAATTCTCTCAACTGCTGGGCCTCATCCAAGTTGTTCCTCTCAGGAGTCGGGCAGGTACCAACCATCCCAGCATAGAGCTCCCAGCCCTCTTCATCAGTCTCCATTTCACGAATTTCCTTCATTGAGATGACAGTACTCTGGAGGGTTAGCCTTCCTATCTTGTAACTTGAGTTTCAGTATCATTACACTATAATGTTGGGCTGACTTTAGGATATGGTCCAGTCTGACCCAGTTCAGCTCTTTTGCAGGCACTCCCCCTTTTCTGTGGGCTCTCTGCAAAGCCCTCTCAATCCTGGTAACAAAAGCGGACAATTTCTCATTTTTCCACTACTTAGCTGACTTGAATTTCCACAACAGGTCGTCTCCCGACTCAGTACTACCAAACACTCCTTCCAGTGCAGACAGGTATTCAGCTACCATAGCCTCTGGACTAGTTGCTCGCAAGAAACAGATGGCTTCCAGAGCAGGGCCCCTCACTCTCCATCAGCCTCTTTCTCTTTTCCCCCTCTGAACATTGCCATCCTTGTACTAAAGGAGTGGCTTAGTCCATCCATGTTTCCAAGTCATCCTCCCCCGGGGTCACTGGGACGGTGCCCAAAAAGAGTCTGAGCTTTCGGTAGGAATCCAACTGCATTGAGGGACTCACTATGGGGAAGGGGCCACAGGAGAACTCTTTGGAGAAATGGGGGAGGTGGCTGGGGAGTGCAGGGGCGTGTGCTCCTCCGAAAGGTCTAACACCTTTACCAGTTCTTGGGCAGTTCACCCTTCAGATGCTAATAGTTTGAGCAACTGATCCTTGAACCCTTCTATACGGGGGGACCCACCCGGGTAGTCGGATCATTATGCAGGTGAATGACCCTCCACCCTTTCCGGGTACCCTCAGGAAAAATAACAGGGGGTACTTTCTCTGGAACTATCAGGGAACTACAAGAGAGCAGCACTATCATAGTCTGTTCAAACAGATCTGCATCTCTCCCCTTTACCTCGACTTTACCCAGACCCTTAACATGCTCCACAGCGGCTACAACATCAACATTAGCAATCCCTAATGGGACATCCAGTAATAGGAGAGCCAGTTGGGGGTTCAACCCCTCAGCCTCACTCCACCCCATAATTCGGTGCACTAACAGCTTATGAGGGGCAATTTTCAGCCTGGCGTAACGAGGTCCTCCATTTTCTCCCCAAAACTAAACATAACAGGGTAACTTCTTCCTTTGGCCACTAGAGGTTGCTGATCCCAGCAGTGCCTCCAAGATGTAACCCCTAGGTGGCGCTATCCCAAGGGCTACTACTCCTGCCTGCTTGGCTAGTAACAGGTTAAGGGGCCTAGGTTCAGTGACTGGTGCCTCCACCCAAAGGTCAGGATTGGTATCAGTCTAACCAGGCCACAGCCCTCTGGGACACTGTGACCCCCCTTGTCCCCTGCTAGTGACCCACATAGTACACAATGTATACCTTCCCAATACCCCTGACAAGTTTGGCACACACACACATGCTGAGCACTTACCCCCAGGACTGGTTCCTTCAGCTTGGCTCTGGGGACCCCCAGTAAAACAAGGTGATGCAATACCTTCAACATGAAATGACACCACAGTCAATGTAAATTGCAGAAAAAAGTAGATCTGATTTATTCAGTGGGACTATAACAAGGATGGGGGCAATCAGGTTAGTTGGCCTAAACACACTATAAATATCACAGTTGTGCATGCAATCAGTGTCCCAATTAGTCACACTCTCTGGTTACCCAGGATGGAGAAAAGGGGCTAGCTAGAACCGTTGCCTGGGGTAGGCCGGCGGTGCAGCTGGTTGGGGCCCTGTGAAGAAAGAAACAACATGCACACCACCAAATTGTAATCCGGAGCCGGAGGGCTCAGTTCGGGGAAACAACACAATAATCAGATGACACACTTTTGATTAAATAGCTAGGTTGCAGGGAGCTACCCTGGTTACTACTCACGATACCCAACGCCGAGAACAGGATGGATGATGGTTGTTCTGGATTGCCAGAAGAAGCAGGGTAGGGAGACGAGGCCCTCGTGGCAGGGCCCAACTGCATTTGATAGCAAGCAGATTCAGTCCAATGCAAGCTGGGTACAGTTTCCAGCCTTCAGCACACAACTCGGCTCGAAGGGGAAACCAGGTTGCGACCCCCCCTCCAGTTCACCACACATTTATATGTAAAGAAAGTTCACTGTACCAGGCAGGCTACTCCTCAATCCCGATCACAAAATTACTGCTAAAACCCGGGAGCACAACGGTAGCTGAAGTTCCTGACGGCCCGATCACTTTTAGCAAAATCTTCGGTCTTCTTCAGGTGAGCCTGGTATCCTTTCAACAGCTTACTTCACAACACACCACGTGGCTCACTGTCCGACTAGTTTCCTCTTTCTCTCTCTCAGTCAGACTGCAACAGGCCGAGTTTCGGGCCTTCCACGGTTCTCCCGCTCGAACTACTGCGCAACACGGCCATTCGATTATGTGAGTTCTTTCCTCTTCAACTTCCAACTCAAATCTAGCTTGCCAGCAGACGGTCCAGGGCGTTTCCCTTAGATCCAAAAGGTTTGGTTGGGCAGTTTAGCTGTCAATCACAGTAAGAGCTCCCCCTTCTGTTGCAAAAAGGCGCCAACAGTCTAGAACTACAAATCCCAACAGGTAATCCATACAGTCCCATTTCAGCAGGCTCCATTTTAGAGTCCCCCAGTACTGATTGGTCCAATTTGGCAGTTCGGGACCAAAATGGTGGCACTAAACTGAACAGTCCTTGCTGCAAAGAAGGCAGGTTAGAACAAACACTATAACTTTACCAGTCTAAATATTTATCAGCAATTAGTTACGTCTCTTAACAGGGCTCCGTCTGCGCCACTAGTGACAGCAGAAACGGAACGAGGATTCAGCAGCCCGGGCGGGATTCGGGCAGGTAAACACACAGTCCCCCCATAAGAATTAATTATGACTGCAAGCAGGCAGCACTTAAAGAGACAGTACATGGAGGCTTTAAAGGCACTCACTGGTAACAACATCTAAACGGCTTAAACGCCGAACACCTACCAGGCGGTGAGCAATTAGGCAAGCTCTTTGAAGACTTTTCGGTGACCCCCATTTGTAGGGGGGTTACAATTGGAATTCCAGTCTGAAACTAAGAGGACCCACTCCTCACATGGAGCTTGAAGTAAATGTAGCCAATTTTGGCAGAGAAAAATTTAAATATGCTATACTCTGTGGGGTTGGGGGGGGCGCTAGTATCTTTGGACTGTATGTTTGCCACAACCTAGCAGCACCCCTTAGAAGAAATGTGAAATCCAGTGTGTGAAGTACATAAAAGGTTTGAGCATGCTATTTTTGGATTTGTAAGTGTAGATTAGCCTGCTGTTTTGAGTACCTGTTTTTCCACAAGTGTTTCCAGCTTCAGCCAAGAAGATTGCAACTGCTTCAAGTATCTAGGTCTTTTCCAAACATCACCAGCATCAGAATCTGCTGTCAATTCCATGAGGTCCAGAACACCATTTCTTTAGCCAAAAGGGAAGTAGTAGAGTATATTTTATTTGTCATCTTGGGACTAGTTCAAGAGGGACACTTTCTGCATTTTGAATTTGGAATCCTAGCTTCAAGGACTACTATCCAACTACTGAAGGACTGAATTTCCAAAGACTGTTGGGGTTGGGGGAGAGTGTACTCTGAATGCTAATGTGTAAATACTATGTAATGCAAAGTATATGTGAATGTATAGAGTTTAAGTAATGAGTGTTTAAATATTTTAAAGTGAAGTTGCAATGTTAGATACCAGGGAAGGGTATCTGTTAGTAAGGGGTGAGTGGGCTGACTTAGGTGGGTAAAGGCCCAATAGGCACTGCAAACCCTTAAGGCACATGATTGGTATGTGCAGCAACTGAGGTCCGAGGTGTGGTCTAGTGCTGGGTTGTTTTGGTTACTGGACGGCTGGTAGGTGGTGAAATAGCCTACAGTCTCCAGGTGTTTTCAGGTACAGACCTGTGGAGAGAACAAGACAAAAGGTGTTGGTGTGTAACAGTTTATGCGACAGTCAGTATTGGCAAAAGTTTATTTTGTTGTTGTTGTTGAATGCTATTTCCTTTCATGTAAAACTGTCTCTACGTTGCAGAGCAGTTCAGTAAAATGTACCTTCATTTTTCCCTTTGAAACTGTGTCACAGTTGTGCTTAAGGTTGTCAAGAGTGTCACATTTCCTGTGGTCTCCTGGGTCAGTCCAATGCAGACCCTCTCTCTCCTACACAGGTTCTGCATCTACAAGGCCAGGACATTAGAAGTAGAGGCTAGCAAGGAGGATTCAGAGTGTCCAGTGGACACTCTTCCGGGAAAGAGGGAGCACTCCATGCCCTGTTCTAGTAATGACTTCTGGTGGTGGCTTGGTGGTGCCATTGATAGTGTGGGTGACCACTTGTTGTCAGGGCACCCCCCAACTAGCAGATAAGAGTTTGTGGGAGGAGGGTTGACAGAAAACAGCAGAGCCACCTTTTCTCCCCCCATGCCAGTGGGGCCTCGGGTGCATCACTAGGGACCCCTTTAGCCATCATTCTAAGTATTGGGCAGACTGCATGGGCCAAGCAGTCCTTATCTGACGACAAAGTCTATGTTCCTATGTTTATGTCTACTATAAATCCCAGCTGCTGATATTTCGGCACTGAATTGTAAACGGGTATTGTAATATATATTACCCAGTTTCTTGCCTGTGATCCTCTAGGGCCAGCAAATCCCCTGCTAAAGTTTTCTATCAATGTCCCTTAAAAACTGGTATGCTTGACAAACTTAAAAAACACCTTTATAACTGTGACTGGTCCCCTCTTGCCTCTGCACCCAGCACTGATGCAGCACTTTGTTTTATTTGTACCTTCAACCATGCCTGTGACCTATTTGCCCCTTTCTATAAGTGTACTGTTAAAGTGCTGAACTTCCCCTGGATTACCAGGGCCCTCCTGGACAGAATGCGCCACCAAGATAATGTCTGGCATAAGGCTCTTGAATCTGGTCACCCCTCTGACAGACAGATGTATAGGGCTGCTAGGAATTAATGTACCAGGGAGATAAGACAGGCCAAAGCTGAGTACTACCAAGAAACCCTCACCTCCACCTGGGGCTCTGGACGTAAGTTCTGGAATAACCTAAAGGAGCTAAATGGGTCTTCTGTGCCCCCCCTTCTGCTTAATATAAATAGTACCCCTACCCAAGACCCTCGGTGCATTATTGACTCACTTAACTATACCGTCTCTGATCTCAGTACTATTCTCCCACCTGACTTCGACTCTCCTTCTTGCCTCCCCCCCTTCCACTCCTGACACCCTTCCCTTCCCCTTTAGAGCCATTTCTACTCATGAGGCAAAATCTTATCTGTCCAAGGTCCTAGGAAAATCTTGCCATAGCAGTGACTCCTTGGACATAAAGCTCCTTCACCTGGCAATTGATGCTGTCCTCTTTCTCAGTACAAAAATCTTCAATCTATCCCTCTGTCTTGGTCAGTTCCCCTCCCTCTGGAAAGATGCCGTTATTACTCCTATCCTAAAAGATGGTGACCATATCCTCCCTGGTAACTACTGACCCATTTCTATCCTACCACCTCTCTCTAAGGCTCTTGAAAAAATAGTCGCTGAACAGCTCACTGATTATCTTACTAAGCACAACCTACTGTGCCCTGAACAACACTGCTTCCGGAAGGGCCACAGTACCTCCTCTGCCCTTCTGGAATATACCAATTTCATTCACCATGCTCTTGATAAAGGACACCTAGTCGGGTCAGTGTACATTGATCTGACTAAGGCGTTTGACACTGTAAACCATGCCCTCCTCATCAGGTCCCTCCTATCAGTGGGGCTATCACAGAATGCCACCTGCTGATTTACAGACTACTTGTAGAACAGGTCCCAGAAAGTCTGTGTGAATAACACTGTCTCCACCAGCCTTCCTGTGAGGTCTGGGGTGCCCCAAGGATCCATCCTTGAACCGCTCCTTTTCCATTTGTTGCCCCTTTGCTTATCTACAACTCTCACAATTTGTACCTGGAACAAGTTAGCTCCTTTAAATACCTTGGAGTTGCTCTTAATTCTGCCCTCACTTTCTATGACCAGCTCTGCCATCAACACCAGAATAGGGCTTCTTTATCACATCAGGCACTGTCTACCCCCTGACGCACTTCGCCTGGCTATCTCTTCCTCTGTCCTCCCCCTCGTGGACTATGGTATCACTATTTTTGGAGCCGCTGACCACACTGCCCTTCGTAAGATTAAGATGACACTGAACAAAGCCTGTCGCCTTGTCACTGGTTGTGACAGGCGTACTCATATCTGTGACCTTTACAGTCAGTCAAATTGGTTGAATTTTGATGGCAGACTAAAATACCAGACCTGTCTATTCACCAAAAAGATCTCAATAGGCCTGTACCCTCCTGCAAACCACCCCCTTGCTTAGAGCAACTAGAAGCTCTTCCAAAGCCCCCTTGCTAGTTTCCTGCTGTAGGGACCACCTTTGCCCAGCGTTCTTTCCACTGTAGAGCTCCCCATTGGTTTAACTCTCTATCGGCTGCAATCTCTGCTGAACTTAAACTTGGTCCCTTCAAAGCCCTCCTTAGGGAGCACAGCATCTCCATCTGCTCTTGTGATTGCTCCTAACCTAAGATTTAATTCTGGCCTGACTTGTATCTCAGATCAGAATTCATGTCCCTCTGTCTGGCACTATGGACTCTGTTTTAATGTTGCCTGCCAGTTTGACTGGTTTATATCATAGTGTGTTTTTTGACTATGGATAGTTTCAATCCTGTATAATACTGCTTGTTGTACGATTACCATTTCCCCTTGTCATTTGCTGTATCATTGTTTGTAACTCCCAGATGTGGAGCCTTTCTAAAATAGTCTCTGACTCAAAGGTTTGTAATTCTGATTCTCTTAATAAATAAATTAATAAAGAAATAAATAAATGGTGTGAAACTGGAGGAGAAGGCCTATTGTAAATTCCAGCTGCTATTTCTACACTGAATCACCATGGTGTGTGACTGGAGGGTAACGCTTATTGTAAATCCCAGTCAGTATTTCTACACTGAATTACCATGGAGTGAGGCTGGAGAGGAAGGCCCGTTGTAAATCACAGTGGCTGATGTTTCTAGTGAGACTGCCAGGAAGGCCTATGACAAATCCCACACAACAGTTCTACACTGAATTACCATAGAGTGAGTCTGGAGGGGAACACGTTGCTGATGTTTCTAGTGAGACTGCAGGAAACGCCAACTGTAAATCCCAGTCAACATTTCTACACTGAATTACCACAGAGTGAGTCTGGAGGGGAAGGCCTATTTCAAATCCCAGTCGCTGACATTTCCATCATAAGCATAGGCAGACCAGGAGAAGTTATAAAATGCACAAGTATCATTTTATTATTATCAGCAATAAAATAAAATTAAAATTAAAATGTACAGGCTAGAACTTCACAAAGGCAGTGCAAACAAAAATCCTTCCTCTTGAGTCTCTCTCTAAAATCTCAGCCTCTCTCCCATTCTGTATAAAATGCTGCTCTCTTTACAAGATGTTTTTCCCCTTGCAATTAAATCCTACATCCTGTTCTTGTCAGTTTCATCTCCTGTTTTTCACAAAATGCAACAATATTTTTTTCACTGACCTTCCTGTCACCAACCTGAAGAGTACATTAGTGTTCTTAACAGGTGCAGCCAGTTAAGACACCCTGTCCCAGGGCTAGTTTCCTGTGGTTAATTCTGCAAACAAGCTTGTAGAAGTCAAAATACAGCTCAAGATTAACCCTTCATATTACAGATTGCCATGTTTTAAAGAAACCCAAATAGCTTTTTCCATTCATTTCAGTAATACAGTTATACATATTTGCAAACCACGGGATCTTAGTTTCACATACAGATTCAGCTGAGAAGCGAGGGGAGAAAGACAGATTAGAAATAGCAAGTGAAGAAAAGGAGAAAACAGGTAGATTGTGGGACCATCGAAGTGGCCAATTCCTAGGTGCCACAAGAAAATCTGATGACACAATCAGACAGGCAAGAGACAGACAAGTGACAAAATATGAGAGGAGAAAATAGATCCTTGCCTTTAACTCTCCCTACATAAAATGAGACAAGGTCTAACTCTGTCATATAACCCCCTCTTTAAGAGAGAACCTTTTTTCTTTTCTTTAAAAAAACAGGTTTCCAAAATCTTCTTGTAGTTCTCTTTTAACGTTACCTTATAATATTTACAGTTCTTTAAATTTGCAGTATTCCTTTTTTATAACACATTTTTTTAGCAAACATTTCAGTTGAGAACACATTTTTTTTTTCAACCTTTTGAATTCTCGGATCTTACGTCGGGAGAATCTCTTGGAGCAGGCCATCACAGATAGGACTTCACCGTCAGGCACTAGGACCACATAGAAATTTTTCTTTTTTTAAACTTATATTTTATTGTTTTCCAGATAAAAACAATTACATACAAGTAACTCATGCCAGACGTCACATGGCCATAAATTAGATACATTCCATGTAACAGCTAAAGAGAATCTAAGCAGTCTTGCTATTGAATATGGGGGTAATCCTTCATTTAAAAGTTTTTATGGTAGTCCAAGAAAAGCTGCACCCCACATGATTTATGAGAGGTCAATTTGATGCAAACATTTTACCAAACGGATAACAAAATACAACAGCCAGTGTTGTTATCATCCTCCTCCAAGCATGTTTATCCCCAGATGGTAGCAAACAGTGTGAACTTCAACAAAGCCCACCATAGGTATTTTTTAAAAAGAAACATGTAAGTACAATAGAGGTTTCAGCCATCCCTTTTAGCCCAAATTAGTAATGTCCTCTATTATATAATGACCAACATTTTTAATAACATTCTAACTAGTACTATATTACCCCACATTCGCCGAAATTGGCAAATAAAACTTATGGAACTTGTACTTTAGCAGTAGTTCATAAAGAAAGCTTTACCCAATATCTGATATCAGCCCCCCTTCAACTTTAAAAGTAAAACTTTTAATATATGGAGAGTATCTCTCCTACATTCTCCACGGTCAGGAAAAGTTCATAAGGGAACCTATAAATGTTCAAGTGCCAGCATCCGAGCTGGAATCCATCACCTCCAGCTGTCTTGCCCTCTCGAACTCTCTGGAGGGAGCCTCTGCCTTTTTGCCAGCTTCTTTGGTATCTGTGTATTGATAAACATGGCCTCCATACTGGATCTGTAATCGGGCAGGTATCGAGTAAGTGAGTCACCCCCAAACTGCACAGCCTGGTCCGAACACCATCAGACTTTTTTCTTCTCACCCTAGTAGCGAATGAGAGATCAGGAAACAAATGAATAGTGGATCCCTGGAAACTGAGCTGGTCAGCATTTCTCTCTGCAGAATGGATAGTGTCCCGAATTGTTGGGTTCATCATCACCACAAAGACAGTTCTAGGGAGATTATTAGTGGCCGATGCCTTTCTGGGAAAAATCCAGTAAGCACCTGATTAAATTGTTAGTTTGTTAGTATCAAGTAAGGCAGTAAGTTGTAGGGCATCTGGTAGCCATTCTTCAATAAAATAAACCAAGTTATCTCCCTCTGTGTTTTCTGGAAGCCCTATGATTCGGACGTTTGAGGCTCTCTGAGAATTTTCAAGGGCCTTGAGTCTGTACCGGAGCTGGGCATTTTCTTGTTGGATCTTACTGGAGGATGCCAGGGCCTTCGTTGCCATTGATTACTCAGAAGTCACAGTTTTAATAGCTGTGGATATTTTAGCATCCTGTTCCTCAAATTTAGTGATGATAGATTCCATCTTGGTATCAAATGTTTGCATGGACTTCTGTAGTGCCCTCCATGGTGGTTCGGGCTCCGAGGAGGATTGCAATGTGGCCTCCACCAGAGCAGTCTGCACTGGCTGATTTTTTTTTTTTGGATTTGTTGCAGGACCTTGTTAGTGTGACTCATGGCTGAAGAATGGTATCTATTGATGCCGCTTGCCTTGGAGATCTCTAATTTTGTCAAAAAAGCACTTTTCCTGAAAAATTTTACTATTTTGGCAAATTAAAGTGGGTACAGTTGAAGAGCTCTCACTGTGTGTGTGTCTTGTCAGTGGGCATGCTCCACAGTGCCCCCAGAAACCTTTCTAGCTAGCAGTCTACCAAAGGGGGCTGCCCACCTCTGACATCACGTACTGATGACAGCCTCTCTATATAGGTGGGCGGCCCCCCACATCATCCCCAGTTCTTTCCTACCATAGGTCAAGTCACGATTTGCAAAGAAACTGCCGCTGCTTCAGTCGCCATTTTTACACTTTTGGCTGTTTTATTTCTCACCTTAGTTTTTTCCCCATCCTTTGGTTTTTCTTTTCATTTGTGTCATCTTTTCCCTCTTCTTCAACAGAGCACAGCAACAAGTGTGCCACAGCCAGCAAATTCCTAAGAAGGATGTCCACTCAGCTTGCCTTTTCTGCCTAGCCCAGACCACGACGTAGAGTCTTGTGAATTCTGCCAGCGGTTCAACACCACCACCGCCAGTGGACCCTCAAAGGGCACTTGCTCAAGCTGAAGGTCACGTCAGTGAAGCAGGAGCTGTAGGAACACTCTTCACAGGCCTCCCAGGCCCAACCTCATGCTGCCCAGGCCCAGTCTTAGGCCTCCCAGGTCCAGTCCTCAGGTTGGACTATGGCCCAGCCCTGGGACAAATCTTCAGGGAAGCACAAGCAATCGGGACAAGTTAAAACACAGATCCCGGTACTCATCTCCCTGTTTGCGGTCATCGCACTCTCGCGTGACCAAGTCAAGATCCTCCTCCTCAGGAGGGTCAGCCCCACATCCCACCAATGCCTTTTACAGGGAAAACTGTGGTTCCTCCTCCCACCACCATCTCTATTTGTGGCGGAGGAGTGTCAGACCAGGGAGCCTCCATGCTTGCTAAGCCCCTGCTGCTTGGGCCCATTTCTTCATCAGGTATGCAGCAGAGTGGCCCTGTCAGCGGTCCTACTGCCCATGTAGGTGCAGCAGATGCAGGGGCACCCTTATCACCCCTCCCATTGCCCACCTCCCCAATGTCGGATACCTCCCGTAGGTCCACACCCCCAATAGAAATAGGCTTTTCATCAGCTCCAAGACCTCGCTCTGCCCCACGCAGGGCTCACCCTTTGCCAGCCCCAATGTCACCTGCTCCACTGCAGAACCCTCTGCACCTTGCGTTTGACAGCCCATACTATCCTTACACAGTGCCCTGCCCTAGTTACCCTATGCTAACACCAGGGGTTTCTCCAGGTCATCCCTGTCCACTGCCATTGGCCTCCTCTCACCACCATCTCTATTTGTGGTGGAGGAGTGTCAGACCAGGGAGCCTCCGTGCTTGCTAAGCCCCTACTGCTTGGGCCCATTTCTTCATTGGGTACACAGCAGAGTGGCCCTGTCAGTGGTCCTACTGCCTATGTGGGTGCAGCAGATGCAGGGGCACCTTCATCACCCCTCCCATCGCCCACCTCCCCAGTGTTGGATACCTCCTGTAGGTCCATGCCACCAATAGAAATAGGCTTTTCATCAGCTCCAAGCCCTCGCTCTACCCCACTCAAGGCTCACCCTTCACCAGCCTCAATGTCACCTGCTGCACTGCAGAAACCTCCGCGCCCTGCGTCGGACAGTCCATACCATCCTTACCTGGTGCCCTGCCCTAGTTACCCTATGCCAACACCAGGGGTTTCTCTAGGCCATCCTTGTCCACCGCCATTGGCCCTGACATTGGTCATGGTGGACATACAGAGACTGGTGTCCCCCCCCTTTGGAGGGTGCTCCATTTGCAAGTACCAGTGCCAGCCACTCCCCCTCCTCCCAGTGACTCGCTGCAGTGGCCTATGTCACCTGCCCCCCCAGTGTCCACCCGAAATGCCTAGGAGGGCCTTCTCCCATTCTCCTCCACCCGACGAAGGGGATGAATACCACCCTGACCTGGTCTTTCCAGACTCGGGGTGGGGGGATGAGGGTGTTCCAGATAAAGGGGAAGGTGATTCTGGCTCCCCCCTCACTCTTTGGGCTCCTCTTAAGGGGTCTCCACCCAAGGACATTCCCCTGATGACCCCTTGGTTCAGAGAAACAAGACCCCAAGTGTAGGCGGCTGGCCATTTATCTGCACAAGCCTGATGCCCCACCACAGGTGGTCTCCCCAACTGATTGACACATTTGAGGATGTCGCCATGGCAGCCTAGCGTTGGTCCCATCTTCTCCCTGCCATGTCTCTCCAAGCGGACAGGCTTTATCTCGCCCCCGATGGCAGGCCTTTTTTGGGAGAGCAGGCACAGGCAGATCGCTCGCAGATTCAGTGGTCATTAATGCCTTTCATGACCATTCCAAATGGCCATAACATCTTAGCTCCCTGCCCCCAGACAGGGAATCTCACCATTTGGATCTGTTCGGTAAGAGGATGTTTGCTTCCTCCACTTTGGCCATTCGGGCCCTTAATTACCTGGGCTACATGCTGCAATATCAGAATTCCCTGTGGAACAAGATCCAGGAAATTGTCCTCTCCTTCCCTGAAGGGGGCTCCTAAGTTGGAGTTGCAGGACCACCTCAAGGGAGTTTCTGATGTATAAGACCACCTCCTTCATACCACTTACGATGCTGTAGATGCATCGGTTAGGGCTGCAGCAACCGGCGTCTACCTTCACTGCTATTCCTGGCTCAGGGTATCGGGGTTTGCATAGGATGGTGACTATCTATCCTGAAAGCCCCTTTCAGAGGCCCTCTGTTGTTTCGGGGTGATGTGGAGGACATACTTACTAAGCTTCAGGCCTCAGGGAGGGCCATTTGGTCAGTCTACTCCCTTTATCATACCCTGTCTAGGCCTGTCCAGAAGCAGCCAACCTTCCCATCAAGCCTGGCGGCAGGGAAGAACCCAGGGCAAACGCAAGCTCACTGCCCATGCTCTGCCCACCCCAGTTGCTTCCGTCAAAAAAATCCCCAAAAGGGAATCTGTGCCCCGCTTCCAGCCCCCCTTGACTTCTTGCCCAACCCCCACCCTCGGGCGGAGCAGGAGGTGGTGGTAGGGGGTCATTTCTCCCTCCACGTACCCACGTGGCGGGAGATTATAACTGGCAGCTGGGTACTTCTTATCAGTACCAAAGTGCACGGGAGACCTAAGGCCCATTCTGGACCTCAGCAATTTAAACCTTTCCATTCAGTTCAAGAAATTTAGAATGGTCACGCTGCAGGGCCTTCTCCCCCTGTTATATCGGGGGAAGGTCACTCCCTGGAGTTTCTGGAATGGCCTCCAGGTAACCCTCCATCTCTGTCCCACTACCCTCAACATCATGTTTCTCTGATATGGGAGGAAATCCATGCTGTCCTGTGAAAGTGGGTCATAGAGCCAGTACTGGTCTCCCAACAAGGGATCAGAGTACTACTCCCATTTCTTCCCAGTACCAAAGTGCACGGGATACCCAAGGACCATTCTGGACCTCAGCAATGTAAACCTTTCCATTCAGTTCAAGAAATTTAGAATGGTCACTCTGCAGGGCCTTCTCCCCCTGTTACATCGGGGGATTGGATTTGTTCCCAAGACATGTAGGATGCATACCTTCATATCAAAATATGTGCTTCTCACAGGTGCTACCTACACTTCCATTTCCGGGGAGCCTACTACCAGTTTCAGGCACTCCCCTTTGGCTTGTCTTCAGCTCCCAGGGTCTTTACCAAGTGCCTAGGAGTGGTAGCAGCTGCCCTCACGTGCCAGGGATTTTATGTCTTTCCCTACCTGGTTGATTGGCTCCTGGCAGCCTCATCCAGGGGGCGCCTCCTGCTAACCCTTGCACACACCTGCAGTCATATCCAGGACCTAGGAGTGACTATTAATCAGAACAAGTCCTTCCTGTATCCCTCCCAGTGCCTGCAATTCATCTGGGCAGTTTTGGACACTGCCCAGGGTATGACCTTCCTCCCCCAGGACAGAGCAGACTGATTGATGGAGCTGGTCAGTCTTATGTACTCCTCCCATCATATTCCAGGCCACTTGTTCCTGTGCCTTCTGGGTCATGTGGTGGCTGACATAGTAAATGTCCCTCTGGCCAGGATCCACATGAGAGCTCCTCAGTGGACACTCAGGGTTCACTGGGATCAGCATACAGATGATCTTGACCAGATGGTCATTGCCTCTTACCCTGTAAAGAGGGTTCTGCTGTGGTGGCCAGAGCCCAGCAACAACCTCTGGGGGGTCCCTTTATTTATTCTCCCTCCTCAGCAAATCCTGACCATGGACACATGCAACTCGGGATGGGGGGGGACCCACCTGGTGGCTCACCAAAACCAGGGGCTGTGGTCAGCGAGCATATCAATGTTCTTAAGATACGAACTGTTCTATATGCCCTTCAGGCCTTCCAGACTCTCCTCTCCCCTCCCCGGGCCCATTGCTGGTTCAGACAGACAGCAACATTAGCGTGGTCCATTACATCAACAAGCGGGGGGGCCCACTCACATCCCCTGTGTCAGGAGGCGATGTGGGTCTGGTATTGGGCCCTGGACCATGGCCTTCATCTGTTGACCGTGCATGTTCCAGGCGTGCAAGACAGCTTAAAGGGACACCGTCAATCCCATTTAGCCTCAAAGTGCCCCTAGTTTAAAAAAAAAAAAAACATGTTATTATTGTTCTTATTCTATAGGGACTGCTAATGTAGCTGGGTGTTTGATTCAGACTCCTTTTAAAAAGTAAAAAACTGAGTGTCAACCGGACTGGTGTCTTTTCTGGATTCAAGAACACACCAACACTATCTAGCTAACCATTGTGCTGTGGGGGAGTAGATGAGGCTATTGTATCACAAGTGGCTGCACTGTTTGAGGGTGTTTCTAAAGTTCAGGAAGTATGCAGTAAGCTTAGGTAAACAATTTGGAGTAAAACAAAGCTGTGCATAACTATACATTTCCATGCATTTCAGTTCTAATAAGCAAGGAGACATATTAAACATCCAGCAACATTAATGAATTTTAGAGACAGTAAGCATTTATAGAATGTGTGTTTTATCTTGAAATAAAATAATGCAAAAAAGGTTGACAGTGTCCCTTTAAGCCAGTCTCAGGCACATGATTGGGAACTTCTGCCCCGTAGCAGATCTGTTCGACCGCTGGGGTTGCCCAGAGTTGGACCTTTTTTGCATCCCCACTCAATGCAAAAGTGCCACTTTTCTGCTTACTCACTCCAAGGCCTAGCATTTTCTGGTGAGATGCATTGTCCCTCTCCTGGAAGAAAAAGGTTTCTTTGTGCCTTTCCTCCCTTCTCTCTTCTTCAGCGAGTTCTCATCAATCTGCAGATGGAAGGGTAACCGTGATTCTCATTGCCCCATTTTGGCCTTATCAGATCTGGCTCCCTCTGCTTCAACAACTGGCAGTGGAACCTCCAGTTCCTCTCCCAATCTGCACAGGCTTGATCTCCCAGGAACAGGGCACCCTGGTCCATCTGGACTTCTGGTCACTCCACCTTCATGTGTGGCTCCTGAAGATGTGCCATGTCTTGCTTTGGGGTTTCTCCCAAGGTGACGGAGGTCTTAGTGACAGTTCATAAGCCTTCCACCAGAGCCACTTACTCCATGAAGTGGAAGTGATTTTCCCTTTGGGCTGCTTCGCACTGCCTGGATCCTTTCACATGTCCAGTTAATCAAATCCTAGAGTATCTCTTGTCCCTCTTGGACGCAGGCCTCAAATACTCATCCATTAAGGTACGTTTGTCTGCCATCTCTGTGTACCATGTACCCATGGATGGGCGAGCGGTGGCCCAGTTTGATGTGGCCCACACCTTTTTAAGAGGTATTCTGCATCTTATACCCCCAATCTGTATCCCTACTTTGTGTTGGAATAGCTTATCCTGCCTTCTTTTAAACCAGCCACAAGTCGCAAGCTACACTATCTGCCCTGGAAAGCGTTATTTTTAGTTGCTGTTACTTCTGCTTAGAGGATTTCCAAGCTTCAGGCCCTTATGTGTAAGGAGCCTTATTCGGTTTTTCACAAAGATGGTGTCTTTATGTACTAATCCTCAGTTCCTCCCTAAAGTGGTTTCTGAGGTTACTTTGACTCAGTCTATTCAACTCTCCATTTATTTCCCAGAGTATGCCAATACAGGGGAATAACTGCTCCATATGTTGGATGTGCATAGAATTTTGTGTTGTTATACACACAGGACTAAAGTGGTCAGAAAGTCCTCTGTTTGTTTTGTTCGCCCCAGGTAAAGAGGGTCCTGTGTCTAAGCAGTGTCTGTCCAAATGGTTGGCCAACTGCATTCTTTTCTGTTATCGGAAGTACAGTAAGGAACTTCCTGGCGTTGTCCATGGCCATTCCACCAGGGGGTCGGGTACCACGGTAGCCTGTTCCCATAACGTGTCTGCGGCAGAAATCTGTGCTGCAGCTACTTGGTGTTCAGTTCACACTTTCACTAAGCACTACAGCCTGGACATTACTTCTAGGAGTCAAACCAATTTTGGTCTGGCTGTTTTGCAGGGCCTTCTTTCTTAGGCCTTCTCTCCTCTGCCCATTTATGTAGGTCTGTCAGATGTTATGAACTGCTTGCTACTCATCCTGTGATGGCTTGCTACAAGAGATTCCCCCAACATAAGATAGTACAGTTACATAAGACTTACCATAACAGTAAATCTTTGAGGGGATCTCTTGCAACAGGCCTTGCTTTTCCCTCCCTCCTTCCTGCTTATGCTTCTTCTCCAGGAGAAGGCCTTTCCCTTTTTCCTTCCTTTTCTCTGGAACCTCTGGTTCCTCCTTGGTTCCCTCTGCTGGATGTTCTGGGATCTCTGGCAGGAGAACTGGGGAGGACATGGGGGGCACCCACCTATATAGAGTGGCTGACAGCAGTATGTGATGTCGGAGGTGGATGGACCCCTTTGATAGACTGCTAACTAGAAAAGTTTCAGTGTGGTCCTAGTGCCTGATGTCAAAGTCCTATCTGTGATGGCCTGCTGCAAGAGATCCCCTTGAAGATCTACCGTTATGGTAAGTTCTTACATAACTGTACTTTCCTGAACCATATCTTGACAATCAGCATTGACATTCTCTTTTCCAGATTTGTGCAGCACCTTGAATTTAAATGGTTGTAGTGGTAGGGTACCACCTTGTGATTCCAGGATTTTTATCCTTCATTTAATTAAGCCAACAGAAAGGATTGTAATCTGTTATAAGTACAAAGTCAGCTCCTAGCAAGTAAAACTTAAGGGACACCATTACCCATTTTGCAGCAAGGCATTCTTTTTCAATAATGGAGTATTTTTTCTCTCCATTGTGCAACTTCCTACTGATATAAAGACAGGAATGTTCCTTTCCATCTATATTCTGGTTCAGGACTGCACCTAGGCCTACCTCTGGTGTACTGGTCTCTAACAGAAATAGTTTCCCAGAGTCTGAGGGCCAGATATTCAAAACTTTGCGCCGGGCAAAAACCGTTTACGCAGGTTTAGCGCAGGATTAGCGTGGGTCTGCTATATTCAAAAGGCCAAATAGTGCGGGCAAACTGCATTAGCGCTGGGCAAACTTATAATGTATGCAAGGGGCAAACTGACATGAATACAAGCGCAATGCTATATTCAGCGACTAGCGCCGCGCCAAGTGGTTTTGCGCGACTTAGCGCGGTGTACATTACCGCCCAGAAAAAGCTTGTCTTAACCCTGGGCAACCAGCTTTGTGTGACACTATATGGCTTTGCGCGGGTTTAGCGCAGGTTTTGCCTGACCCTAACAAAGAAATATGACACATAGATAAAGCCAAACATAGAGGAAGCATGCTGCTAACTGATGGCATCACAATGATGCCATCATCTGCCACCAGTCCCAGCCATGCCAGGCAGTAAGTGGTGACCCTGCTGCCAATGGACAGCATGGCAGTGTAGCCATACAGCACACACCTGCGGACCACACTTCTGTGGACACCAACAGATGCCAGCACACACATGCAGCACTGTGGGCATGGAGGATGTTGAGGGGAGTATGTATGGGTGGCGAGGCTGTGCCACAGACCAGGTGTGGCCGCAAGGCTGGGACACATCATGCAATGCACATGGGCCAGTATTGGGAATACCCCAACACCAGTGTGCCTTGTGGATAATATATGCCCCCCCGGCCACATCCGCACAGCTGTACAACTGCCACAGCACACAAAGCCAGAAATGTACATGTCACTGTGAGCATACCATGCCACAGGTACAGCATCTGTGGGTCACACAACAGCGTAACAGTAATGTCCACTGTCAGTAAACACCTGCAGATTGGGCCTCTCACTGTGTATAGTGCAGTCATTATCACTGCCCTACACACCATAGACAATGCTGTGTCCACACACTACTGGCCCCCTTGCTACTGTAGTTTCTGCTGTACACTGTAGCATGACCTACAATGTGACAGTTGCATGCAGCACCACCACCATCTGTGCCTATGCTGTGTTGTCCCAGTACAGCTGCAGGCAGCAGTGCATGTGGAAGTAGTGTTCAAAACTGTATAATATTCCCCAAGCTGTTTGCGGAGCGCTAACACGTTTGCGCGGGTTTAGCGCAGGGCTAAACAGTTAGCCCAGTGCAAACTGCATGAAAATCAGGTCATAATGAGATGCTAATCTGGATGTTTGCCCACAGACTACCTAAGTAGGCTCATTTGCATGTCACTTTTGAATATGGCAGAGTTTAGCCAGGCAAACGTGTTTGCTCTGGGCTAATGGTTTTAGCTCTGCGCTAAACCCACAGTAGCGTGTTAGCTCTGGCGCTAACAGTTCAGGGAATATTTTACATGTTTTGCACACTGTACCTTCACATACACTGCTGCCTGCAGCTGTACCAATAGTCCACGATTTGCTGGCACACACATTGGCCACATAGTTCATCTCTCATCACCTTCACATCGCCAGCACTGTGTTGCTGTTGTGGTTTGCACTTCCTGGTTGCCATATTCAGAGCTGTCTTATTCCAGGGCTAAGTTTGCCCTGCACTCCCAGCCCAGTTTGCCAGGCCTCATTCCCATGCTGTATTCAGAAACTGTTTGCCCTGGGCTATTCCGTTTGAATATAGATTGCTCTGTGCTCCGGGCTAAGTTTGCCCGCCAGGCAGTGCTAATTTTGCCCCGGGGCAAAGTTTTGAATATCTGGCCCTGAATTTCTTAAAACAGGGGCTGAACATAATGCAGCTTTTTTTTTAACTTCAAGTTTTATTGTAAGAATGTTTAAGATACATATCTTCTCATCAACAATCTGATGAATACATCCATTCTTTTACAGGTCTCAGTTTTAAAGGCATATACAGTATATGTCTTTATACAACTCTTAACTTACCAACATATGTTCTGTGATTAAGGAACTTTGATATAAAAAAAAAAGAATTATGGTATACACGAGAGCAGTACACTGCGCTGAGCCATAGGCCCAGAATCGATGTATACAGTTCTGCGCAGTGTAAACCAAGTCTGTGTCTCATTGTCCAGGCACGTCTGTTTTTGTTCCACATTCACAGATTTAACTACTGAAAAACTTCATTAACTAGGAAGAATAATTAAATGACAGAAGGAAAAACAGAAAATAAGTATTAAGTATGCACAGTGACCATACTATTTTCTCAGGCTGTTCAAGGTCTTTCTTTAGATCATGCTCTTTTTGGACTCCAGCTTCCCGTCCCGCCTCCAGAATATGAATCCATTTTCTAGTACTAGAATACCGATCCAGTCTGGGTATGTCTGCCCTCCCTGAGTGCATAACTAGTTTGTCTGGTCAGACACCCCATCTGTCTCCTCCAGTTCCCCCTCCAGGCCGCCCTCCAAACCTGCCAGGGTTGCCAAAGTTCCAAAAATCTCTCTTAAGTGTAATGTATAGGTGATATTCTCGAGGCGTTCCAATTCTTCCACCTTCAGAACCCACTGTCAAAGATGGAGGGTCCAGTACTAACCGTTTGGTCATAATACATTTCAGGGCAGCGACCCTTAATATTTGACAGAGCTCTACAAATTTTCTTTTCTTGGAGGAAAGGGTTGAAAGGCCCAGGACTAAATATTGAAAAGGGTATGGAACCCCCCCCCCCACCTGCTCCATTACCCTGTGTATGTGATACCAGAATGTCCACAATTTATTACATCCCCAAAATATATGGTGGTGGTGCGTGCCTCGTGGTGTTCCACATAGGCGCCAACAGGCTGATGAAGCCTGTGGATTAAAATGTGTGATTACCACTGGGGTCCTGAAAAAGCGTGCAAGTATTTTCCAATTAAATTCTCTCCATACAGTGGCAGAAGTTACTTGCCAACCCCTCTTAAGTCTTTGAGACCAGTCCTTTCTAAGAATTACTTCACTAGAGTCTATTTCCCATTTTTCCCGGATCGCATCCAGGCCCAGTACCCCTCCCTGGGTGATGAGAACTGAGTACAATACCGATAGGTATCTTAGATCTTACTTCGAGTGGGAGCTCTTGCAGCAGGATATAACATTTAGGACTATGCCGCATGCAAGGTTAAAACTTCTGCCAGCAATACCAGCAGGGGACCACCCCCGATGCCGGCCCCGCCCTGACATCGGTCAGGGTACAAGAGGGGGCGGACCCAGCTCCACCTCAGTTCTTTCCTGCCGCATACCCGCACGTGAGCTGCTGCTGCCTGCGATTCTCAGCGTGAAAAGAGTCTCTACAAGCAAGTTTTTTTTCTGTTTCTTTCGACAGTTTTGTCCATTTTCCTCCTACCGTGGCCGACATCAGTGTCGCTGCCGTTGTTCGGTTCGGGTTTTCCCGCGTTTTGGTGTTTGCGCCTCAGTGTTTGTCGCCGTTGGTACCGATGTCAGTCCTCTTTCCTCCGCAGGGTTCGATGTCTTCCCGGGCCTCCGTGTCCCCCAAACACCTTAACAAGTGTGAGTGCAGCCGGCAAATTCCCGCTAAAGATGGTCACCGGCGGTGTGTTTTCTGCCTCGGCCCTGACCACGACACCGCTCATTGCGCCGACTGCCAGGCTTTCACCAGCCGGACCCGCATCCAACGCCTGAAGGCCCTTAAGGCCTACCTCTTGGAAAAAAAGATGGACCTGCACGCCTCGGAGGGAAAGAAGAAAGAAAAGAAAAGGCATAGTAAGGAGTGTAGTCGGTCCCGGCACTGGTCCCAGTCTCGGTCCAGGTCTCGCCCGTGGCCTTCTCCGAAAAAGGCCGTCCTTCGGGGTCCAGAGATTCACCGAGTTCTTCTCAGGCTAAGGCTGGCCCGTCGGGGGAGCAGCCGGCCAAGCTGAAGGTGACTCCGCTAAGGGTCATCACCAAGTCCATGGGGGTACCTGCCTCGGCCCTACCGACCACGGCACTGGTGCCGCCTGCTAAGAACCGCCTCGAGGTTAAGGACTCTCCGGCGCCCCCTGGCGTCACCCCGTTGGTCCCTGCACTGACGCCGTTTGAAAGGGCTAAGGACCCGGGGTCGGTCATAGTACTGCCGACGTCCCCGTCGCCCAAGTCCTCCTCCCCCCTGGGCCCTCAGGAGAGCTCTCCTTCCCGTCCCGCCACTCCAGAGACTCCTTTCCTGCAGCGGGTGGCTGAGATCTTCTCACAGGATGAGCTTAAACAGCTTTTCTCGTTTTGGTGGGGGCAGGTTCACAAGCGAACCTCCCCGTCGCTGGCCCAGACACTGGTACCGGATCCTGCGGGTGAACTACAGCCAGAGGGCGAGGCCTCACCGCTGAGGTCCCCGGACCGCCGTCCTTTGCCTTCTTCCAGGGCTCGTTCCCGCTCTCGATCCGAGGACCACTGACGTTGCTCTAAGGTTTCCAGCGACCAACGTCGGTCCCGGTCTCGATCCAGGAGCCTCTCTCACACTATGCAGGACCGCTCCCAGCGTCTGTCTCCTGCCCGACGTCTGTCATCGCTCCGTCGTCGGTCCAGGGACCGGAGTCGGTCTTCGGACTGTCGTCGGTCCCCTAGTCACCGATGTGCGCGTAGGCATGGTCATGGGGTAGAAGCAGACTATTCCAAGTCGGATAGTCGCTCCTCCTCTTCGTCCTCATCCTCTTCATCTTCTCTCAGCCTCAAGCGCTCCCCTGAAGAGAAGGACCTGCCTCGCTCGCCTCCAGATGATCCTACTTTTCTGGACGTCATGAGGCATATCCAGGCTTCCAATGAGTGGGACATGGAAGACCTGGACTCAGAACGCCAGAGATTGGCTAAATACCTGAGGCAGAAGGAGCCGAAGCCTTTGGTCATTCCTCCTTTGGTGGATACCTTCCAGGATCTTACTAAGTCCACCTGGATGCATCTGTCCTCCATCCCGGCAGTTCCCAAAAAGTCGAATAGGCTCTGTAAGGCTCCGAGGGCTGAACCCTTCTTAGCGGAACACCCTCAGGCCGATTCAATTGTGATCACGGCTGCTCATGATAAATCTCGACAGCCGAGGCACCTCAGCTCCCAGCCTCCCGACTTGGAGTACCAATACCTGGATCAGGTGGGCAAGAAAATTTACGCTGCTTCCACCTGTTCCATTCGCTCCCTGAATTTCCTCATGCATATGGTACAGTACCAGAATGCATTATGGGAATGGGGTCTTGAGCTGACATAGGCCATGCCAGACTCCGACAAGAAGACTGAGCTCCTGGCCCTTTTACAGTCAGGCTCAGACGTAGGCTCTCATGTTCTGAGAGCCTCGGATGACACTGCGGATACGGCAGTCAGGGCGGCCGCCTCTGGGGTATGTCTTCGGCGCCATGCCTGGTTGAGGCTTTCGGGCTTTCACCAGGATCTGCAGTCCAGTATCCGGGACTTGCCGTTCCAGGGTGCCATTTTGTTTGGGCAGGAGACGGAAGCCTTGATCTCCTGTCTCCAAGAATCGGGTAAGTCGATCTAGTCGGTCCGCCAGATGTACCGTGGCGACCAGCGACACCCCCATCACCATTGGCTTTTTCACAAGTCCTCAGGCAGTCAGGCTTCAGCCCAAGGATCTTAGCAAGGGCAGAGAGGTGGCTTCTGCAAAAGATCAGGAAACCAGCAGTCTGGTGGACCTTCCGCCCGTGGGCCCAAGTCCTCCCAGGCCTCTCTCCCTACCCCCGGTTCTGCCCAATGACTCCCTTCCACCCCCCTTTGGTCAGAAGTCCAAGGGGAGCCAGTTGGGGGCTGCTTCTCCCTTCATCTCGAAGGGTTGAGCTCTATTACCACAGATCAATGGGTCTTGGACGTTATTCGGAGAGGACACACATTGGAGTTCACAGAGTTTACTCCACACACTCCACCAAAGCTCTCCCGTTATCCTCCTTCTCACATCCCACTATTGGAAGGAGAAATTCAGGCCCTACTACAAAAGAGAGCGATAGAGAGAGTCTCCTGGGGTCAGGGGTTCTACTCCCATTTTTTCTGGTCCCAAAAAAGACGGGGGACCTTCGTCCCATTCTGGATCTCAGTCCGTTAAATTTCTTTATAGAGTACAAAAAGTTCAGGATGGTGACTCTTCAAGGTCTCCTCCCTCTGCTGCACCAAGGGGACTGGCTCTGTTCTCTCGACATGCAGGATGCATACATGGATATAGGGGTCTTTCCTCCCCACAGGAAGTTTTTGAGGTTCCACTTCAAGGGGGAGCATTTCCAGTTTCGGGTGCTACCGTTCGGCCTCCTTTCCACTCTGCGAGTCTTCACCAAATGCTTAGCAGTGGTGGCTGTGGTTCTGAGGCGGTTGGGGCATTATGTATTCCCTTACCTCGACGACTGGCTTCTCACGGCCCCGTCAAGGGATGGCCTCTTATGCTTTCTAGAAGACACCTATACTCTATTCAGAGAGCTGGGATCACCCTGAACTTAAAAAAGTCATCCCCAGAGCCCAGCTAAAAGCTCGTCTTCATAGGAGCGATCCTGGATTCTGTCCAGGGCATGGCCTTTCTCCCACAGGACAGGGGGATTCACTTGCGAACTTTGGTGGAACAGATCTCCATAGCACTTCGGGTTCCGGCTCAGAACTTCCTCAGCTTATTGGGGCATATGGCGGCGGCCATTCCAGTAACTCCTTTGGCCCACCTCCACATGAGAATCCCACAATGGATGCTCAGGGTGCAGTGGGATCAATGCTATGATGACCTAGATGCTTTAGTCAGGATCTCAGAGCCTGTCAGGAGAATATTACTTTGGTGGTTAGACCCCAGCAATCTAGAGAAAGGGGTCAGCTTTCATCCAGAGCCTCCAGGTCAGACTCTAACGACAGACGCATCGGACCTGGGTTGGGGGGCTCACCTGGGTGTTCATCAAATGCAGAGGGTTTGGTCACCCGAGGAACGGTCCCTCCACTTCAATGTGCTGGAAATGCGAGTGGTCCTCTACACTTTTCAGGCGTTTCGGGAGGACCTGGTACCCAGCTCTCTTCTAGTTCAGACGGACAACATGGCGGTCGTCTTTTACATCAACAAGCAAGGAGACACCCATTCCTATCCTCTTTGCCGGGAGGCGATGAGAGTCTGGTACTGGGCACTGGAATGGGGCATTCTTCTGTCTGCCATGCACGTTCCAGGCATCCTAAACAAGCTGGTCGACAACCTCAGCAGGTCGTGGGCCAGAGTGCATGAGTGGGAATTTCTACAATCTGTAGCGGATCAGCTCTTCGGAAGGTGGGGCCTTCCTGAGCTGGATCTCTTTGCATCACCACGCAATGCCAAACTGCCACTGTTTCGCTCGCGAGAGCACGCGCCTGGCGTTTTTTGGCCAGACGCGTTATCCCTTTGCTGGGCAGGGAGGTTTCTTTATGCCTTTCCACCCTTCCCTCTCATTCAGAGGGTTCTGCTCAAACTACAGGCAGAGGGGGCACGAATGATCCTTGTGGCCCCCAACTGGCCTCAACAGATTTGGTTCCCACTCCTGCAGCGGTTGTCCCAGGAACCTCCAATCCTGCTGCCCATTTGCTCACAACTGCTGTCCCAGGACCAGGGGTCTCTGGTTCACCCGGATCTCAGATCCCTGCACCTTCATGCTTGGCTCCTTCAGACGTAGCTAGGAACAGATATGGGGTTTCCCCGGAAGTGGCTGAGGTCTTAGCGTTCACAAGAAAGCCCTCTACTTGCTCCACTTATGCTATGAAGTGGAAGCATTTCTGTCTGTGGGCCTTGCCACAGCATTTGGATCCTGTCACCTGCTCTGTGAACTCCACTTTGCAGTATCTCCTCTCCTTGTATGAGAAAGGCCTGAGCTATTCCTCTATCAAGGTGCACATGTGGGCAATTTCAGCCTATCATGCTCTCATGGGAGAGAGAGCATTGGCACAGTTGGATGTAGCCTGCGCCTTCCTTAAGGGAATTCTACACATGAGACCTCCCACTAGGGACCCTGTCCCACCCTGGGACCTCCTTTTTGTGTTGGAGAAACTCACCCTCCCTCCTTTTGAGCCCGCAGCAAGTTGTGAGCTGCGATACCTTTCTTGGAAAGTTTGTTTTCTGGTTGCTGTTACTTCCGCTCGAGTTTCCAAGCTTCAGGCTCTGATGTGTAAGAGCCTTATTTGGTTTTTCATAGGGAAAGAGTTTCCCTCAGAACTAATCCTAAGTTTCTTCCCAAGGTGGTCTCGGAGTTGACCCTCAACCAGTCGGTTGATCTTCCAGTTTATTTTCCTTCCCCTTCCAATAGAGGGGAGGCTCTCCTCCACACATTGGATGTCCACAGGTCCCTGAGGTATTACCTCAATAGAACGGTTCAGTACCGTAAATCGGAGCAACTCTTTGTGGCTTTTGCACCACATTGCTTGGGTCAACCGATGTCCAAGCAGACTATCTCTAAATGGATATTCCATTGCGTCTCGTTTTGCTACAAGCATCACAATAAACCCCTGCCGGGCCCGGTTAGGGGTCACTCCACTAGGGGAGTGTCAGCTTCTTTTGCCGCCATGCGGAATGTCACTATTCAGGACATTTGTGCGGCCGTGACCTGGAACTTGGTGCATACCTTTATCAAGCATTACAGCTTGGATATCATCTCCAGACGCTGTGCTGGCTTCAGCCTAGCGGTTTTGCAAGGACTCTTGTCCTAAAGGCCTCTGGAGTCAGCATATTCCTCCTCCCAGGTTCGGCTACCTCTTTGCTATGGGACTGCTTGGGATTCAGTCCTAAATGTTGTAGCTTGCTGCAAGAGCTCCCACTCGAAGTAAGATAGTACAGTTACGTAAGAACTTACCGTAACAGTAGATCTTCAAGAGGAGCTCTTGCAGCAGGCGCTGTTTCCTTCCCTCCTTCCCCCTTTGGAAAGTGCAGGTCTGTTTTCTTCCCTTTCTAGATGGTAGGCTTCACCTCCTTCTCTTGTCAGGCCTTCTGCTGGGTACTGGCAGGAGAACTGAGGTGGAGCTGGGTCCGCCCCCTCTTGTACCCTGACCGACGTCAGGGCGGGGCCGGGGGAGGTCCCCCGCTGGTATTGCTGGCAGAAGTTTTCACCGTGTGGTCCTAGTGCCTGTGGCATAGTCCTAAATGTTATAGCCTGCTGCAAGAGCTCCTCTCGAAGATCTACTGTTATGGTAAGTTCTTATGTAACTGTACTTTTGTCTCTGATCCTAATTGGGTCCCACCAATATGATTCTAAGGCTGTTAGTTCCCTGCTCAATTTTTGAAGATTGTCTCCACTATTTATGAAGTGTCATGCTTGGAAATATCTAAAAAAATCCTCTCTGCGGAGTGTAAAACATTCTTTAAGGGCCACAAAATCAGACATCCCATCCCATCTAATAGTTGATGAAATGTAGTGAGGCCCTCATGCTCCCAGTAGGCATAACTCTAAGTCCGATCTAGAGGGCCAAACTGTCACGATGTCGGATCAAAGAGAGGGCCTAATGCATTTGGGGTCAGAGATACCTTCTGCAATTTCGAAAGTATGCGAAGGGAATGTTTAACCCAGGGGTTTAGGATTGGTGGCCTCACCTGCAGGTCAGTGTGGCTCGTGGGTATGGTCCACAACCTAATATGTGGCACTGTGTTTGTTCCGATTAAATACCAGACAGAATCCATGCGTTGTTTGGCCCAAGTAACCAGCTGTGCATCCTGTGCTGCCAAATAATAATTCATGTGGGGAAGGCCCAAACCCCCCTCTTCCCTTGGCCCAACCAAGATATCAAAGGCTATCCTGGGACGTTTACCTGCCCAAATAAATTTAGAGATATCTTGTGTCAGCTGTTTCCAGAACCAGGGCGGGGCAGGGATCGGAAGTGTCTGAAAGAGAAACAGCCATCTGGGAAGCACATTCATCTTTATTACTTGGGTTCTGCCATACAAAGTAAGGGGCAGAAGCTTCCAACGAGCAAAATCTGACTGCATGGCATTATATAGTTTCATAAAATTATTCTGAAATAGTCTAGCAGTGTCTACTGAGACTAAAATCCCCAAATACCTCAAGATATTTTTTTTTTAGCCCACTTAAAGGGGAAATCTTCCTTAAACTGTCTTGAGGGGGTGCCACTTAGCACAACTGCTTCTGATTTGGATAAACTTATTTAATATCCAGCGAGAGATCCGAATCTCTCCAATGTCTCCAACAGGTGTGGCAGAGACTTCTGGGGTTCCCTTAAAAAAAAAAAATGAGTCTGCATAGAGTGCCACTTTTTCCTCCATTCCCCCTGCCTGAATGCTTTTGATGTTAGGGTTATTGCGTATCCAGATTGCCAGTAGCTCTAAAGTTAACGGGAAGATCAGAGAGGAAAGGGGGAAACCCTGTCTGGTGCCCCTTCTCAACTGTATACAGTCCGAAAGAAGGCCGTTTACCTTAATTCTGGCTTCCGGCTGCTGATAGAGGGCCATTATGGCTGAAACCAAGTGATCCCCTAGTTCAAACCTTGACAGGGTGGAAGACATAAAAAGCCAAAGGCTTTCTCAGCATCCATACTAATTGCCAACTGAAGGGATGAAGATTTCTTCTGGGCTGTTATGATGTTTAATAATCTGCGGATGTTGTCTTGGAGAAATCTCCCCGAAATGAAGCACGTTTGGTTGTGGTGGACGAGAGCAGAGATACCTTTCTGCAGTCTATCTGCAAGGATCCCCGTGAATATTTTTAAATCTACTGATAGTAGAGAGTTCGGACGGTACGAGCTACATAGTTCAGTGTCCTTGCCTGGTTTGGGAATTACCAAAATTTGAGCTAGATTCCAGGAAGGTGGTACTGGTTTTTGGTGCAACAGGATCTCGTTACACGTCGTAACAAGGTAATCTGTGAGGCGAGAGGAGAACGTCATAAAATTCGGCTGGGAAGCCGTCCATCCCTGGTGCTTTACCATTCTTCAGTTGTTTGATTTTAGTCAATATCTCCTGAGTAGTTACCGGGAAATTTGGGGCTACCTTGACCGGATCCGGCAAAGTGGAAATAGGAAGGGTCGCTAAAAATGACTGCACCTCCTCCAAATGCCCAGATGGAGTCTCCACTGTATATAAAGTGGCATAAAATTTTTCAAATCTCTGCAATATTTCTATCGTCGAGATGGTGGTTGGGTCAAGCCCCTCACCCCAAAGTCGTACCACTGCCCTGCTGGCCGCCTCCTGATGGAGCTGCCATGCCAGTAGCCTTCCGGCCTTTTATGCCCTGTTCAAAATATTTCTGTCTAGCATATCTTAATTGCCCCTCAATTTGGGTATCTAGTAACTGGTTGAGTTCCCGTCTGGCTTTATCTAAATCCTGTTTAAGGTGGGCCTCCTGATCAACTTGGTGTAAAGCCTCCAGCTGTGCTATTTTTTGTTCATGTTCTATCCTGTTCTGCACTCTCTCTCTTTTAATTCTAGCTGAATATTTAATTATTTCTCCTCTAAGGCCGCATTTTAAAGTGTCCCACCTTATACCTTCTCCTGTCTCTCCCATAGGATTGTCTCGCTTAAAGTTTTGGATGGTATCCATGATCAATTCCTTAAATTCCTCTCTATTAAGGCGGCTTACATTAAACCTCCAACAGGACTGTTGAGGCATGGGGGTGGTTAGTAACTTAAGGACAACAAGGGGCATGGTCCAAAATGGTGATGGAACCTATGTCACACTTCTCCGTTTTCTGAAGCCAGTTAGAGGATATCAAAAAATAATCTATTCTTGAATATCCTCCGTGTCAGGGGGAATAATAGGTGTAGTCTCTTTCTCTGGGGTGCAAAGAGCGCCAACTGTCTGTAAGTCCCAGTTCCTGGTTCAATCTTAATAGGAGTTTCCCAGTTCGTGTAGTACCTCCCTTCATTGTCCCAGCTCTGTCTACCCCGGGATGTATTGCCTCGTTAAAGTCTCCTCCAATCACTACCAAACTCCTGGCATCTGTAACAGCCCCCTTTACAACCTTTTCTAGAAAAGAGATTCGATGGGCCTCTTCATTTGGGGCATAAATGTTCAACAGGGTGCAATCTTGTCTTCTGTAGGTGCCTTGAATTTGTATGAACCTGCCATCTGGGTCTGTTCATACTGTCTGGACCACAAGGGGGCATCCCTTTTCACTAAAATCGCTACCACTCTGCGGTGTGCGCTGGCCTCAAAATGTGAGGCGTAAACTCCCCCCACCTAGGACCGTTTTAGCTTAAGGTGTTCTGCTGCTGTTAAGTGGGTTCCTTGTATGAAGGCAATGTTAGCCCCCTGCCTAGAAAGTTCCTGTAGAACTTGCGCTCTTTTCACTGGGCTATTGATCCCATGCACATTAAGTGTAACTATATTTAAATCCGCCATCTTCTTTGGGGTAAGGGGCGGGAACCAATATATTGATCCTCAAAGAGAGGAGAAGGGGAGCCCATCTTCACATCTGACCCGTGCAGAGTCCTGTGCAACCTAAACAACTTTCCATAAGTATTTTTAAGAAAACAAATACAAATATAGAACTGCCATAAACTATGTACATATTTGGCCCACTTAAACATTATTGACTCCAAGGTGTAGTCACCCTATATCCACCCTCATAGATTAACAGCTCTTATGAGGTGTGGCTGGGTGGCCTAAAAATGCCAAGGCCCTCCATCCAGTTCAGGGTATAAAATAACCTGAATACCAGAAGGGCAGAATAGTAATTTCGCACTATTCAATCTAGTAGCTGGTGGTAGTATAATACCGACCTCAACAAAAATAAAAAGAGAAAATACCCCGTCCCGCCCCTTATATATTTAAGTTCCAAGATGACTCTCTCCGTTTCCTCCTTCATTCTCAGCACAACACTTAGGGTCTTTTACTAATAATAAAGGTCAGTGAATAAACAGATCTTTCAGCATCTAGGTCCCTCAGCACAAAACATGTATACGCGGCCCGCTGTAACCCCCACCATCAGTTTCCACCTCCTGTGCTCCGAGAGAGGGAGAAGAGCCCGCCAGGGGCCAAGGACTGCACCCCCCGCCCGATGTCTGCCAGTAGGAGCAAATAACCACACCAAAGCTCTTGTTGCCATCATAAATATAGTGTGCCTGGATGGTGAAATTGTTCTGTCCAGGGACTGTGCCTTAGGATCACTCTGATTCCGGTCCTGTGTGTTTCAGCTGCTTTGCAGCATGACTGACTTTCTAAAGTCACTCGCCAGTGACCGAACTGCATAAGTGGATCAACCTGGCCTCTGGGGCCACTAGTGCCTGCACATTTGGCCACACTCTAGCCACTGGGCTATCCAAGACTTCACTCCCTTTCTGACTGTTCCACAAGGCATCTAGTCAGGCCACAGACCATATCTATCCATCTCAGGCCATGTCTGCATTATAAAATGCTCCCTCCAGACATCCAAGGCAGGTGCAGCATTCCGACCCCCCAGGTATCCCCCCCCAAGCTCATAAACAGTAGGTTCCAGCAGACCCCCCTCACCCACTGATTAAAAGAAAGGAAAAGGAAAGAAAAAGAGAAAGAAAGCGTTGAAAAATGTCCACCTTTAAAATAATCAGTGTCTTTAAAATACTATGCCTTTAAAGTGTTATATCATCCTCATTTCTCAGAGAGACTATCCTGAAGAAATGGCTTCAGAGAATAAGCTGACTGCAACTACGTTAACTCAAACACTGACAGTCTCATACAAGCAAGTCCCAGAAGTTGGTCATTAATCCTCTTCAGGTCGCTGTAGCTGCCACCTCAATTTCTTGCTCCGGAGAGGTAGCACTCTCCTCTGTGATTGCTGTAGCCTCCGTGGGTTGCTGAGCTGGTGTGGCACTGAGGTCCTTGTGGGTCTATAGGGTGTTCCACAAACCGGAAGCATCCAGGCGATCGTGCATCTCCTTACATTTGGTTCCTACCTTTTGCCAGGTTCTGTCCACAATTCTAGCTTTCTGGTATTAGGCCTGGTCTTTAGGCAGTTCCACATTCATCGATGAAAGAAATCTTCCCGCTGCACTCGGGTCAGGAAAACATTGTACCCCATTTTCTGTCATAATTTTGAGTTTTGCAGGATAGTCCACAAAAGCTTTCACCCCTTTCTGTTGGAGGTTACGTACCACAGCCAAGACCTTTCGCCTCTGGGCTAGTAATTGTGGGATGTAATCCTGTTCAAAGACCAGTCTGGTATCCCCAAATGTACTTTCTTTTTTGGACCAGGCTAACTTTAAAACCTCCTCCTTTGTATGGAAATCCAAAAATGCAAAGACCACCGAGCGAGGATGAGCTTTAGGGTCTTTTGGCTTGGGCACCAGCAAGCGATGCGCCCGTATAATGTTCAATGGTTTATCAGCCGGGCATCCTAGAATTTCTATTAGAAATGAGTCCAGAAAGTTAATCATCAGGCCGGTCTCAGTCCCTTCTGGCAGTCCGTGGATACAGATGTTGTTTCGCCTATTGTTATTCTCTAACTCTTCCAGCCTGCTTTCCAATATTTGTTCACGTCTGTGCAGGTCCAAGAGATCCGTGTTGTGTACAGCCACGGTGGTCGAGCATTTGGAGAGGCTGTCCTCAAGTTGTTTATTCTGTTTAGCCAAGGTGTCTATTTTTTTCCGGTTTTCCATAGCCTTTGTTTCCAATCACTCCAGAGTAGCACTCATTTTTTGCAAAGTCACACAGAGTTGTTTGGATGTTATGGTGCAGTCTTGTTCGACTAGGCACTCTGAAGGTGTTGTAAGGCTGCAGCCATGCCAGCCGAAGTAGGCTGCGTATAGTCAAACAACGTTTTATGTTGTTTATTTGGTTGATTTTTGATTTTTTCCTTGGATTTGTGTCTGGAAGTCATGTTGACGTTTTTTCTCCTGCTGTGAATGGTTGGATGGGTTTGATATATGCTGGATTCGGGTGGATAGGCAAGCGTCGAGATAGAGCTTCTCAGTTAGGCTGCCATTAGATCGGTGTGCTCACCAGAAGTCAACATAATGCAGCTTTGATGGCCCCAAAAGCCTCATCACATTTCAGGGACAATTTCACATTATTTGGGTACCATTTCTTTGTGAGTTCAATGGAAGAGTAGCTAATTGGGCAAAGTTGGGAACAAATCTCCTGTAGTAACCAGTCTGACTTAACAATGACCTGATATGTTTGTTTTAGGGACAGGACTGTTAGCTGCAGCTTCTGTCTTGGAAAACTCTGGCTTTACTTCTCCATTTCCCAAAATATAACCCAAATATCCAGTTTCCTGCATGCCTCATTCGCACTTGGTAGGATTAATAGTCAGACCTACATTTTTGATAGACTGGATAACTGCTCATAGGTGTTTCAGGTGGCTTTTCCAGTCTGAACTGTACACCATTACCTCATCCAGGTAAGCAGCACAATAACCAATGTGAGGGGCTAGAATTACATCCATGTACTGCTGGAATGTAGTGAGTGTGCCATGTACATCCAACGGCATGGTGATAAACTGATAGAATCCAGCTGGAGAGGAAAATACAGTTTTGTCTTTGGATTCTTTAGCTAGAGGAATTTGCCAGTAACCGTTGGTAAGATCAAGGGTAATAATGTACTTGGCACTTCCCAGTCTGTCCACCAAATCATCTATCCTAGGCATAGGATAGCTGTCAGATATGGACACTTGATTGTTTCCTAATATCAAGATAGATTCTTACACCCCCTTCATTTTTTATTTACATCACCATTGAAGATGATCAAGCACTTCTTGATTCTACAGTGATACCCAGCTCCTTGATTTTTTTTTTTTTGTATTTCCTTAACCACAACTGCTCTTAACCGCTTTGGTAATCTCCCTGTCACAATTAAATGCTTGACCCCTTTTGCTCAGCATAGCATTGTGGTAAAAGTACTTATACATTTTTTTTAACTTGTATTTTATTATAGTTATTAGAGGCAAATTATGTTACAGAAATAAGGTAACAATGATATATGATCAATTACAGTTGATTAGGGTATTCTGTAATAATTAACCAATTTCTATATTCTCTTTGTTACAGGTATCCTTCTTTCACAGTCAACATCAACATTGTCCAATTGCCATGTTCCAAAATAACCACTGATACCTTCATGTTTTCCCCTTCATAATAATATACTGCCTCTGTGTATTTATATACATTGTCTTTCTAATCCGAAGACACAAATAAAACATATTACAAACAATAAACTTGTACAAATCTCTTTAAATTCTTATGTCTGTCTATCTTATCTTTTGTTTTCCTTGTATTCAATCATAGATCTGAAGATCCCCTAAGAGTTTGAACCCCACCCCTTTTCTTTCTCAGTTTATTTGTTGTAGCACTGTGATCCCCTCGGTCTCTTCTATGTAAGTGAAAAAAAGGGTGCCACCAGATATTATATCTCTCCACCATTAGCCTCAATTTTGCTGTAATGGCTTCCATATCCCTAATTTGCTTAACATTTCTAAGCCATTGAACTACAGTTAATAGGTTCTGGGAAAGCCAGTTCTGTGTAATCACTTTACTGGCTGCTACTGTTAATACTAAAAATAAGTATTCCTGTCCCTTGGTTTTAATTTCTGAAGGAGTGTAGGCAAGAGCCAGATGATGAAATTCCAAGGCCTGGGTCAATTCCAATATTTTCTAAATTTCCCTCCCAATTTGAGACCAGAAGGATTGAATCTTAGGACATTCTCACCAAATATGAAAGTGTGTGCCCTTCTGCCCACAACCTCTCCAACATCTATCTGTTGGATATTTAGAATAGTATTGAGAAATAGTAGGGGTAATAAAAAAGCGAATTGAGACCTTCCAATGAAATCCCCTCCACACAATTTAATTTGTTGTTATTGATTGATTGACCCAGATCTTTGTCCATTGTTCATTTGATAAACTTCTCCCCCACTCCTCTGACCAATTATTCTGTATCCTCTGGATGGCTAACTCTGATAGGTTGTCATCCAGCTTATTATAAAATAGTGATACTAAGTGTTTTAAATCTCTCCTCTGGGCTTGATTTCTCACTACAGTATAAGTACATCCTCCTCCACTTGTTCGCCCAAGGAGAAAGCTCTTCCTATTTGACTAATATAATGCTTGAGCTGTAGATATTTATAAAAATCTGTGTTTGAGGTTAAATGCTCGTTGCAAGGTGCCAAAGTCCTTAATCTGGCTACTTCCCAAAAACTGTGTCAGATATCTTAAGTCTTGTTGTTTCTATGTGGTTAAAACTGGGTCTTTACAGCTGGATAGAAAGTTGGGCAGGTATTGCAGTGGAATGTGGGACTATATATAATTAGGTTTACCCCATGCTGCCCTAATTTTTAGCCAAATTATTAATGTATGCAGAGTCCATCTATTTTTAATGGCATTGAGTTGTCCCAGTAATATTATCCATGGTAATATATTCAAGGGCATCCCAATATCTTTGTTTTCTTCTATTGCACACCATTGTGTGTGCTTTGAGCTCATGATTATTTTAACCAGGGGGACCACCTGTGTGGCCCAGTAGTACCGCTGTATGTCCAGCAAGCTCTGACCTCCTCTATTCCTACTCCTCTGAAGAATCAAGTTACGAATTCTGGGTTTTCTCTTTGCCCTGATGAAATTTGTAATCTTCTGCTATATTTGGTTTAAATCCTTTTTTGGGATATGGACTGGTATTGAGGCAAAGAGAAAGAGCAACCTAGGCAGCACATTCATCTTTCTGGTATGAATTCTGTTAAGGAGTGACAATATTAAATTAACCCATCTGCCCAAATCTGTATATATTTGTTGGAAAAGTGGACCATTATTGTATTTATATAAGTTAGTTAATTGTTTAGGAATCCATATCCCTAGGTAGTGAACTTTATCTTTAACCCTTCTAAAGGGGAAGTGGGTTTTAGTTAGTACATCTAGTTCTCCCTTTATTAATAAAGCTTCTGATTTTTCTAGGTTAATTTTACATCCAGAAATGTCCCCATATGTTCTGAATTTTTTAAGTATATTAGAAATGGTTATAAGGGTGTTCTCTACCAAAAGCAGGGTGTCATCTGCATACATGGAAACTTTACACTCAGTGTTACCCATCTGTATACCCTTTATGTATTGGGATTCTCTGATAGCAATGGCTAGGGGCTCTAAGCTTAACACAAAAAGCAATTGGGACAATGGACATCCCTGCCTTGTTCCACGCTCAAGTTTAATTTCCTTTGAAATTATACCATTAACCCTCACCCTAGCTGTAGGGTCCGAATAACACAGGAAGACCCACTGAATGAACTTTTCCCCCACCCCCATTCTTTCTAGTACTACCCGAAGGTAGTCCCAGTTTAGTCGATCAAATGCTTTTTCTGCATCTAGGAAGGGGGCTAGTTGTGCTGTGTTCGTAGAGGGACTATTGACCAAAACATTAAGCAGTTTACAAATGTTATCTGCAAGGTGTCTATTCAGTATAAAACCCGTTTGGTCTGGATGTACTAATAGCTCAATGACTTTTTTTTAAGCGGTTTGATAACATTTTTAGATCCTGATTTAGTAATGCGATGGGTCTATAGGCTTCACATTTATTTGGGGGTTTACCTGGTTTGGGAATGACATTAATCAGGCTCTTCATCTGTGAGTCTGGTACACGCTTCTCCTCCAGACAAGCATTGAATACAGTGGCTAAAATGGGGGCTAAAGTGGTTTTAAATTGCTTATAAAATTCTGTGGTAAAGCCGTCTGGGCCTGGAGACTTACCTGTAGGAAGAGAGAGAGGATTACTTCTGTAATTTCTCCATGTGAAATCGAAGCATTCAGAGCCTCTCTAGTGGGTTCATCTAAATTGGGTATAGTTAAATCATTCAGGAATTGCTCCATTTCAAATTTGACTTTTGAGGAATTTTTATTCTCCTGATATAGGTGTTGATAAAATTGCTGGAATTGAGCTGCAATATCATTAGGATTACACCAAGGCTCAGCAGGGTTTGCCAGGTTGTGGATCATTGCAACCACTCGGTCAGCCTGGGTTTTCCGCAGTCTCATTGCCAGCAACTTAGCTGCTCGTCCCCCCGTATCATGATACTTTTGGTTTAAGAATCTTAGCTGCCCTTCAACTGTCTCTCCGCTTCCAGATTTGATAGTTTATCTCTCTCCTATCTCAACTGAGTCCAGATGTGTTTATCTGCAGGACTTTGTTTATGATGACTTTCTAGGTCCTTTATTTTTGTTAAATGTTTCTCTATTGCTTTATGGGCTAGTTTATTTGATGGGGCCACTGCTATAAATTCTCCCCAACATACCGCATTCAGTGCTTCCCATGTGAATAAAGGAGAACATTGCTGCCTTGTATTAATATCATAAATTTCTTTGAGTTTGACATTTTTTTCCACAAATGTTTTGTTATTTAACTGGGAGACATTTAATCTCCGTAATTTAGTGACATTAGCCATTGGGCAAGCCCAGTTAATAGACATTGGGGCATGATCTGAAATAGTAATATTGTGTATTTTGGATGTCAATATCCGGTGCGTATGACCTTTTGTGGTTAAAAAATGGTCAATTCTGGAGTAGAACTGTTTGGCTGGGGGAAAATACATATAGTCTCTCTCTCCTTTATGCTGCCCTCTCCAAATTCCCACCAACCCCATCTCTTGTATTATTGAGTTAAGAACTTTAGCTGCTACTTTATCATGTGCCACTGTGTTAGATGATCTATGTAAAGGCACTACATTAAAATCACTACCAATGATGACCTGTCCCGGGGGCAACATGGCAACCTTATGAAATACTTCTCTTAGAAAACATTGAGGATGAACATTTGGAGCATATATGTTAACTAAGTGAATCATTTCTCCAAAGATCGAACCAGTTACCCTCAGAAAACTCCCCTCCCAGCCCTCCTCCACAGAGGATACCTGGAATGGAGATCCCCACCTAAAAAGCATGGCTACCCCAGCTTGCCTACCATTCACTGAATGTACAGCCTCAACCCTACCTACCCATGCTCTGCGCAATTTAGCATGTTCTAGAGGGCTTAAATGTGTCTCCTGTAGGAATGCTAGTGAGCATTGCAACCTATTCACTTCACTTAAAATTCTAGTTCGCTTGACAGGAGAGTGTATGCCTTTGACATTGCAATTGACTATATTAATATCACCCATTGTAGCCTATGAAAATTCTGGACCAAACAAAACCCCAATATACCCAATCACCCCATTCAAAACAGGTGGACTCCTGTGCATCCTTGAGTAATGGGGATTGACAATAGACAGACTGACCTTTTACCAATGTAGTTATTAAAAGATGTCTCCATATAACTGTAAAAGAGACTAAAACCATGAAACTGTAACAAACAACCTTGTCTAGCAACTGCATAACAACTTGTTGCTTCTGAAATAAGCAACTTCTCCAGTCAACCATTGTGCTCAGTATTTGACTTCTGCAGTGTATATTTATCCCCCTATGGTACACCAAAGATGTTGAATCATGGTGTTGCGTGTGATCCCAGAACCACCATAGTAGCCCGATTATCCATATCAACATGTATAGCTCGTAACATATAGCTGTAGTATATACATGTAGTTGAGCTGTATGTCTGGCTTTAGGCACCCCGCTGTCCCCGTCCCCACAACAGTATGCTTTAATCAAACAGGCCCAACCACACGAAGTGGAAAGGGCTATTATTATTTTCTCCCTGCCATTCATTTCCTCTCCCCCACCTTAACTGCCTCTTGCCCCCCCCCGTTTCATCTCTCCATCTAATCAGGTTTACCAGGTACACATTACAATTTAATGTCCAGCAAATCTAAAAAAAAGTTACTGGTATGGCTGCTTATATAGCCTCTGAAAGTCCTTAAGTCATTTTGAATTAAAATCCAGCCATATTTATAGATGCGCAAGTTTCTTTGAGCCAGCATGTGTACTGGCCTGCATATCAAGTAAAGTTAACCACCATGATGTTGTGCAGTGTGAATAAAAGAGCTAAACCAACAGTTTTGTCATTTTGTAAGTCACCTGGGTTTTATTGCTTTTATTCCATTAACGGTGGATGGGGAAATGTCTTTTCCATTCTTTTTAAGATCTTCTGCACCTCGGGGGCTGTTCCATGTGGTAGCAACCAAGGAAGTGGTCTCTTGCGTCCTGTGTTCAGGGTTTCCCATGCCGAAATCCGCAGTTGTTGTTCCAGTGTCTCCAAATCCCTATTCGGCATCAAAATATTCAGCTCAGCCAGGTATGGGATTGGTTCTGCCAAAGAATTGAATATTTTATTTCAGGTGTCTGAAAAAATCTTAATTTTCGCAGGGAAATTTAGTTGTGCCCGAATATTATGTTTTTCTTTAAGCTCCTTCACAATTCCCCGATCTGTTTTCTCTTTGCTTGAAGTTCCGATGAGAAGTCATAGTCAAAATAGATGTTTTGACCCTCGAATTGAAGATCTCTATGGCTCCACGCTTCAGTAAGGATATATTCCTTTGTCTGGTAATGTAGCATTTTTACGATCCAAGAGCGAGGTCTCGCTTTAGGGTCAGTCGGTTTTGGACCAAGTGAACGATGGGCCCTTTCAATCGTTAAGGGCAAATCTGATGGTAATGAGAGTTTTTTTTTTTTTTTAAGATGTCTGTTATAAAGTCAGCTGTAGTTGGATAACCCATCTCTGCTCCCTCCTTTATACCATGAATGCGGAAATTGTTCCTTTTGGCTCAGTTTTCTGCTTCTTCAAGCCTACCACGCGTTCTCTTTACAAAAGGTATAGTAAAATTGTACTGTGACTATCTTGGGTGTCTGTAAGCTCAGAGATTTTGTTCTCATTTTGCTGAATTCTGGCATTAACAGCTTTAAATTCCATCCTCATATCTGCAATGGAAGATTCTATTTTGTTAACAGCCTTAAGGATTTTGGTTAGGGCTTTATCTGTTTTTGTTGACCGTTCGTCTTCCACGTCGTTGTCGGGATCCCATGAAGACTCCGAGGTGGTGCGGGGCCTAGGTTGGGTTGCATAGCCAGTGATCTCTGTTTGCTTCATTATCGGCTTTGAGGATGACTTTCTGTTCCCTTCCGGGCACAAGGTCTTCCCCGGCATAGATTGCGCAGTTAGGGAGAGTTTTGGAGCTGGTACTGCCCGAAATGAGGGATGATTAAATCTGATTGTTGTTGCGAGGCTGGGAGCTAGCGAGTCAGCCTGCCACCATTGCTGTTATGTCACCGGAAGTCCTTATAAATGTGTTTACCAAGTTATGGATTTCTGCGGTTTGTTCTATGGATAAGGAAACATTCACCTTTACAGCGTCAGACATTACAGTTTGTTCTAGTCTGTCATAAGCTACAGTATATCAATATCATCTTTAATCAGTTTTTGCTATGACTAGCAAATAAATCTTTGGTGTTTTCTCAAATCATTTCTTCAGGAGGTTAGCAGGGTATATCTTGTTAGGATTTTTCTTATCAGGTGTCTCAATCTCATAGTTAGCTGGGGGGGGATGTGACTAGCACTGTGACGGGTGTGTGTCAGCTGAGCTCCTCAGGGCACAACATTAAGCTTATAACATGGGTTAGGTGAAGTAGAAAATGTGATTGGAAGAGAGCTGTCAGCTGTATTTGGATTAAATTCCCTATTTTTTTTTCAGTTACTATTTTCTCCCCTTCGGAGTCCTCTGCTGCCCTCTGTTGTCCCCTGCCCCACACGGACACCAGGTATGAGGCCCCCTCCCAAGAACCCGATGTACCCTTCATGGCAGGGGGTGGGGAGCAACTCAACCCACCAGACCGGATATGTATTTGGGGAGGTGCCTTCCCAGGCCGCGGCAGTGGGGGACCATCATCCTGCAGAGGACTCCCATTTTCCACTTTTTCTCCCCTTGAGATTGCGGCATGCAATGGTACCTATGGTGGTGGCGTGCACGCTCCCGTGCACGTTCCACCAAGTGCCTGCTGCAATTCTCGCACAGTCTCCAGAGCTGATGTGCTACCCTCCCAGCCTCCGCTAGGCAGCAAGCAATCGCCGAGCCCTGCAATACCCCCTCTCCAGAGGAGAGCAGTCCTATGGACGCTCGATTCTTCTCCTCCCTGCCAACCCCCGGCACCCCCTGTCCAATCCCGAACATGGGTCGCCGGCGTGTGGTGCGAGGTAAGGCATCCAGCACCTCAGCCCTCAGTGCCACCGGGCCAGCTTTAAATTCTCTATTTAATCCATGGTGTCAGTACCTGATCTTGTTTATTGTGGTGAAGTAGAACTGATCACACCATGGAGGGATCTACTGAATCCACTCTGCTTGTTTTAGGCAGCAGCCATTGTTGTTTATTACCTTAGAGAGCAGAGTGCAATCTAACCTCCACGACACGATGAATTTTAATTTTTGCTCAGGAGCCTAAGAGTCACAGAATTACAGAGATGTGGTCTGAGGTGTGGAAAAAATGAAAATCTCGGGCATGGCTCCCGTGATGAGAAACAGCTGACAATGATCCCTGTATAAGAGGGAGTAACAGACCTGGTGTGCAGTGTTTCAGACATGGCATAGTGTGGCCAGCGGTAGCGGGAAGTGGCTCTGCAAGAGTAGAGCAGCACGACACAGAGACGGCAAGACACAGTGAATATTTCAAAGTGCCACACTGTCACAGAGAAATCTCGGTCGGCAGTCTTTGCAGGCAGCAGTGAGTCCTGAGAGTCACCAGCACACAGCCAGAGCAAAGAAACTGATGAACACGGTGCTGTAGAACGAAGCAGGCAGAAAGTAAATGGTGAAACATGGGCAACAAGTCGGCAGGCATCTCGGGATGCTAACTGTCCCATGAAAAACTACTTTCCACCCACCCCCATGGACTGCAGTCATCACCGAGTCAGACAGGTTGTCCTGTCACATCCCTCTGGTGGCCTTGAATACACACCAAGATCCATGTTAGTGAGACACAAACAATGAAAGAGGGGAGGAAAAAGGCGTGTTTTTCTCTCTGTGCCTTCACTGCTGCGCAACCTGCTCCCTCGGTACAGTAATAGCTTCCAATCAAACACAGGAAAGCTGTAATGCTCAGCGGTGTCACTGTTCCACACCCACATTAGCAATGTCCTGCATCAGAAATGCCAACCATGGTACTCACTGTGTGTGTGCGAGAGCCACTTAGTGACCTTTGCTGCAACCCTTCTCCCCCCTCCCCTCCCAAGCATGTCTGATGCTGCATCTGAAATGCCAACCCTGGTAGACAGAGAAATGTCATCCTCACACCCTGGGCCCTTCCCCAGAAGTTAGTGTCAGAGCCGTCTTCCTTCACCATATAGGCTGGTAGTGGTAGCACTACAGACTGGGCAGCGAATTAGAGACAGTCATGGACATGCAGCGGGATTTAAACTTCACATCAGCAAGGTAGTAAAACCTGTTTTCCCCAACAGTGGTCACTGCATAACTGTTACCCGGCTCGCCAGCAATTACACAGTTTCCGTGTGCACAGTTAGAGGGCAGATCAAACTGCACTACAACCATGGATTAAACTAGCAGTTTAATGTACACGCAGGTTTGTTGCATGCAGGCATGTTAGTGTTGAACCTTTCTGATCTTGTAACAGTCACCACCTGTATCCACAGGCAGCAATGGTAGGTTGTAACAGATGATAAATTGGGAAAATGATGTTTGATTTGATTCTGACAGTTGTATGTGCATAAAAAGGCACATAATGCATTTATTTAGAAGGAACTACTTTGCAAGATGAAAGGATTAAATCACTCAGTGCCAGGAAAACACAGACAGTAGTTGGTCTTGGGACTGGACCACCACAAAATCTAACCCATGTTATAAGTGCAATAACCCACTCCAGTGTAGGGTCATAGGCATTTATTCCATGCCTGGGGTACTGTGAGGAGACGCTGCCTGTGGCCTCATGCCTCACAACCCACACCAGACATGGATTAAATGCCTATAACCCTACACCCTGTTGTGGGTTATTGCTAACCTATTCCATGGACCAGAATCGTTCTGGAGTGGTATCTTTGGTAGCAGAATAATTAATATTGTAGATGGCAGTGGGAAAGCAGAGGAGCAAGCAGTTAAAGTTAACCTTCGACCCGGTAGACTGACCAGGAGAGCAGTGTCTCAGGCCTGAAACACGCACCAGAGAACAGGCCCAAATAGCAGGAGGGCAAATTTCTATGATATCTGAATTGGAGTGCTCACTGGCGGGGATACCTGCAACCCTTCCTAACATGCAGTCAGAGATGAAAGTGGGATTTACTAACCTCACTGCTCAAATAACACATCTCCAAAATGTAGTGACAAGTTTATCTTAAACCACCGCCTCCCATACCTCTCGTTTATTAGAGCTGGAGCAGAGGGTAAGCAATCTGGAGGATTCTCTGGGCACAGTTTCTGTAGAGTGCAGCCTAATGAAAGAGTAACTGGAAGACCTCTTGGCACGTGTGGATTACCAGGAAAATAGATTGCGGAAGTCAAATCTGAGAATCGTTGGTCTTCCCGAAGGGGCAGAGGGTAAAAATCCAGAACATGGCTTGCAGAAATGGCTGGTTGAACAGTTGAAATTAAAACCTGATGCTTTACATTTAAAGATGGAAAGGGCCCATGGGGTTGCCCCACCCTAACCCAGGGGCTGCCCACAGCACTGCCTAATAAAACATTTGCGATATACTGATAAAGAATTCATGCTCCAGGCTGTCAAAGCACAGGGGCCGATACTGGTGAACAATGGCAGAGTGTATGTTTTTCAAGACTACAGCCATGAGATGCAGCAAAAAAGACAGAAATTCAACACAATCAAATCAAAGCTGTACTCGCTGGGCTGGTCTTCCACATTTGTGTACCCTACAAAATTGAGGGTGGATCGACCTGGGAAGCCCCACAGATTCTTCACAAGCCATACGGAGGCTGAGAAATGGGTATAGGAATAAGCAAAATCTGCAAATAGCCATTTCTCAGACAAATCCTCATCACCTACACAAGATAAGTAATTTTTTTTTTAATTTGTTTTTATTTTGTGAGAATCAGTTTACAACCTTTGAGCCAGGGGCTCGTTTCCAAAGGTACCTCGTCACATTGAGGACATACATAGCATTTTAGATTACACAGTACAGGTTTTTCTCAAATAGGCGTTCATCAGAGGTGCCACGTCACACTGTGGTCAAACAAAAATACATTTGAGTTACAGGGTACAGGTATTTGAAATAGTTCTTACACAAGTTGGTTACATATGTTGAGCAGTCTACTGGCATTACCATAAGACAGCAGGCACTGGCCAGGTTATACTTAGGTATGATGTGCTGGGAAGGGGTGGAGGGGTGGGCTAGGTGGAGAGCCACCCGGCAGGCGTCATCACCGGTGGAGAGGTCGAGATTGGGCCTCATTCAGAGACAGGAGCAGCTGCGAGTGTTGAGGAGTTGTCTTCGAAGGGTGGTTTTGAATTTGGAGATAGTGGTGGCATTGGTGATGGGGGCAGGGAGAGAGTTAAACCAGAATGGGGCTCTGTAGCAGAAGGACCTCTGACCATGAGTGGTTCTTGACCTGGGGACCAGTAGAGTGGTCTTGTTGGAGGACCGTGTTGCAATTGTAGGTGGGATCCGGTGGATGGATGCAGTCACCCCTGAAGGGGAGAGCCCGAGTAGGGTCTTTTTAGTGAGGAGGCAGGTATGATAGTGAAGCTGTTCATCAAGGGTCAGAAGTTTAGCATCATCATACAGTTGACAGGTGTGAGTGAGCCTGGGGGCACCAGTAATCAGTCTGCAAGCCTTATTTAGGGTTATGTGGATTTTTTTGAGGGCAGTCGTGTCGGCAGCACCATAGACTGGTAAGCCATAGTCTACAAGGGACAGTACTGAGGACGTAACAACGAGCTGGAGAGCATTTGGGGAGGCAGTTTCTATGGCGGAAGAGGATGCCAAGCTGTATGTTAGTCGTGGATGCAAGTGCATCAATGTGGTTGTGGAATGTGAGGGCTGAGTCGAAGGTAATCCCGAGGTATTTGTAGGAGCAGACTTGTTCCAGAGGTTGTTTGGTACTAGGAAGGATATGGAGTGGGTGTTCTGTTTCTGTTACTTAACCCTGCAGATGTCTGTTGATCTCCCCCTGTGATGGTGACACCACGACATTCATAGCAGCTAAAATAATTTAACAACTATCCCTACAGCATCTCTAGTACAATACTCATGCTGGAGCTGCAGTTGGTATAAGTGCGGGGGCTAGTCCCCAGTGGTGTTGCCCTTGATGCTGGGTTTTATTAACCTGCAGGGGAGAGATGTTAATAAGGGACATAGAATCCCTTGCTGGACTATTAGACTTTTGGCCCCTTTTTCCTATAGTGGCTTTAACCAGAGCAACATTTCCACCACTTTCGATACCCCTTCTACATCATGAAGTCTGGCCAGGAACACGTCTGGGAATAGCCTATGGGGGAGCTAGTTTGGCACTGCTCTGAGCCACCACTACTTTGGATGCATTGAGCCCCTTTTGTAGGGGATTGCCTCTTTTATATAAAGTGTAAGCCATCTTTAAGCCGTTCTCATTTTAGTCTGCCCAACCAGGTCTGGAGACATGAGTTCCAGCAGGCCAGACACCTTCATCACTGCCTAAACTAGGAGTGGACTTTGGAAGTGGACTCTGTAGCTGCAGCTCCTCAGGCTAAGCGTGACACTGGAGTGATTTGTCTATCCTATCACCCAAATGCCGCCAATGCAACTCTGATTGGAAAGCCTCCCTTGTTCAGAGCCTGCGGGGGAGTTCCTCCTCCTCACTTTGTGGATTACATCTGCTAAAACAGGCTCCAATGGCCAGATAGTTGGTGACTACTCTTACTGATATGACTTGAAGTTGGGACAGTATTCGCTAAGGAACACTGTGGGCTCGGAACAAAGGTTCTTTGTTCGAGGCCTGCAATGTGCTCAACTGTTGCTGGACGTTAAATTGATTGTTTGCGCGCTGCTCTGTGACTGCTGGAAATGCTCTGCTTGCCTGTTATATTTAAGATGCACTAATCTGGTTACCCCCATTATACAGGGGGTAAGGTGTCCGACCCACCTCACCCCTATCTTTATTATAGGTTCACCGGATTGGGCATAGTTATCTAAAGAATTTTTAGTATGTGCCTCAGTCCTTTCAAAATGTTTTTCCTCATTCTTCAAATGGTTACCGCTGTTAGTTTGAAAGGAATGCTAAACTGGGGAACTGAGCACCCAGTTGTTGGGGTTGGGGGGAGGGCTGAGCTGAACAGCAATTTGGACCCTTCAGGTCCAGGAATGTTTTGGGTTGTTCTGTTTTTACATGTTCTTGTTAAATGGGTTTGGGGGGAGGAGGGGAAGTTGGGGAAAATTTATACATACATACTGGCAAATTAAAAGAGGTAGACATATGCAAACGCACCCAAGCAATACTTGAAGAATCAGCTGGAGCCCAATTCCAGTGATTAAATGACTGTGGGGAACCATTGGGTATGGCTAACCCTATTAAAGTAGCCACTTGGAATGTTAATGGTCTAAAATAAGTCATTGGGAGGAGACACATATACTCAGAGGTGAAGAAGTCTAAATGGCAGGCTGTACTCCTACAGGAGACAAATTTGTCTTATACAGAGGCTCTTAAAACCAGTTGGCAGCCTGGGCAGGACGTGGATGACTTCATGTTTTTCTGCTAAAGCCAGGGGTGTAACCATTTGGTTTCCCCAAAGGGTGCAGGTTACTATCTTGGACAAGGTGGTGGACTCTGCGGGCAGGTATATGCTGGTAAGGGTGGCGTTGGTGGAAGTGGGTACGATTTCCTTGGGGTCAGTTTATGCCCCGCATGTAGAGGACCCTGGGTTCTTCCAGCAGCTCGCTATAGACATGGCCTCCCTGCCAGGTCCGTGGATACTGGAAGGTGACTACATTTGCGTCCTTGACACTGTTAGACAGGTCCAACCTGTCCCAATCCCTCTGTCAAAAAAGCAAAGACCCTAAGGGAGATGGAAGCTGAATTCAGGCTGGTGGATATATGGTGACATCTCAACCCCACATGCCGAGACTGCCGCTTTTTCCCTCATGCCTACCACTCTTATGCCCATTTGGATAGATTACTGGTCAGTCCTTCCCTCATCTCCTCCACACACTAAGCCACCTGCTCTCCCATTTTACAGTCCGACCATGCCTCCCTAAATGTGGTTTTGCCTGGAGTTGCGCCCCTCCCCCCCCCAACTTGCCGTCCCTGGTGACTTGATCCCTTACTTCTTAAGGACCATAAATTCACTGCTTTCATGGATAATACCATACAAGAATTTTTACACTATAATAAGAGGGGGAGCACTTCACATGGGTGACGATGGGAGGCCCTAAAGGCCTACATTAGAGGTCAGGTCATTGCCTTCTCAACCCACAATAAAAAGGTATCTGAGAAGGAACTAACATAATTGCGTGTTAAGATTGCTACCTCTGAGGAAGCCCATATGCGTAGGTCCAAGCCAGCATTGTACTGAGTCCCCTACATTTTCCCTATTTTTAGAACAAGTGGTAGAAGAGGTGGAGCACTGTGATATACTTTTATATGCGGACAACACAGTATTATTTACACAAAATCAAATTTTATGTTGAGTAGAGAGAATTTCACACTCTGGAATCTTGGTTCTCATGGAATAGACAAGTACTGAATAAAACCAAAACAAAGCCCATGTTGTTTGGCTTTGAGCCTAAATTAAGGAAACATTTGACTAATTTCTCTGTGAGTATGATGGGAGAGAGCCTATTGATAACACTTTTAAATAACTTGTGGTATATCTAGATCCTGCAGTGAAGTATAATATACATATGGACAGGGTTACAGCTAAATTGTATTCTAAAATTGGTACCCTTTACCGACTGTCAACATTTTTAAAAGAATCATGGAAAATAATTGGGCAGCAGGGGTTCCTTTCTGTACTAAATTATGCTTCTGTAATAATTCATCAGTTTCTATAGTATCTAGGAAGGAGACACTGCTGCACAAAATTGGGAAATTTGTTATGTTGGCCCCACAGCGAACTCATCACTGTCATATACTTGCCAACCTTGACTGGTTTACTATACATAATAGTCATAATTTGACGATGTCACAATTCACGTTTAAATTACTGCACACACGAATTCCCTTATCGTTACGTGTCCTCTTGGATACATACAATACTTCATATAATTCAAGGTCTTCTCATAAACATCAGTTGGTACTCCCCTTGGTACGCACAAACTCCAGAAACAGGACCTTTACCTACCGCGCTGCCATGGTGTAGAATTCTTTACCTGAAGCTGTTAAGCTTAGTCCAACTATTAGTACTTTTTCTACTGCTGCTTATGATCATTTCAAAAAACTGAATGTGTTCACTTGTGCATTTTGATGTATTTGTTGTATGTGTAAATTGTTAAATTAAGTGAAATTTTGCTGTTAATGTTTGTCTGTCATAACTGCTGCCTTCAGGTCATGCCTGAAAATTGAATTTTATTATTCCAGTGCACTTACCTGTAATAATAAATGAAATGAAAAATGTCACTTTAATGCATTGAGCAGCGCAAATATAGAGCACTCAATCCTGATGACACAGGCAGGGGGCCTACTTTGATGGGGATGGGTGGGGGGCAAGTTCCTATCATGGCAATTGCATCGTAGGGAGGGCGAGAGGACTTTTGTCAAAATTTAGATTGGTAACTGAGCGTTAACCTCGGACTCCTCCTCTACAGGAGCTGCTTTTGTGTCATTCTATAACACTCTAGACATCAGAGGTAGCCCCATCAGCACAACAAATAACTTTGTCGGAAAGGCCCAGTACCATCTCTTAATTCTGAGACAGAGAAACTCAATACACCTATTACCCAGGGAGAGATGCAGCAGGTGGTTAAGGCACTGAGGGGTGGGAGGGCGCCTGACCCAGAAGGCTTGTCTATCGATGTTTGTAAAACTTTCACCCCTGCCCTGATTGAACCCTTGTATGACATGATAGCTGAAAGTTTGGAAACGGGTCTATTTCCCCCCTCCACACGGTCTGCCATGATAACTGTTCTACCAAAGCCAGGAAAGGACCCCACTCAATGCACATCTTACTGCCCAATCTCACTGTTAACAGTGGACTATAAGATCCTTGCCAAGGCCCTTGCTGCTGTCTCAACCCTTTGTTCCCTTCTTCGGTCCATGCTGACCAGGCGGGTTTTGTGCAAGGATGCCAAGGGAAGCACAATATTCGCAGAACCCTTAATATGTTTCATGCCTGGGGGGAAAACACTGATGTGGCATGGAGCAGCCACCCTTGTTTTTGATGCTGAGAAGGCTTTTGACCGCGTGGAGTGGGGAGTACATGCTTGAGACCTTGGGGCGCACGAGTTTGGGATCACAGTTTATTGGTTGGGTGAGGCTGTTGTACTCTTCTCCTACAGCTCAGACAGTGGTCAATGGAGAGCTTACAACCCCCTCCTCCTTTGATTTGAGTTGTGGCACTAGACAGGGCTGTCTGTTGTCTCCCCTGCTCTACGTCCTCTCACAACAGACATTGGCTTCTGCCATTCATGGAAACCCAGGCATTTGGGGTTTCTGGGGATGAAGCGGTGAACACAAGGTGGTCATGTATATGGACGATGACCTGCTGTATCTGCAAGACCCGGCACAGGATCTACCAGAGGTCCATTCTCTTTTAAGAGAGTACAGTTCACTTTCTGGACATAAAGTGAACTGGACCAAGAGCGAGCTTCTACCCATGGGTAGGATGGACAGGGCCCATCTCATCTCTAACCTAGGGGGGCTACAGCTGGTGGACAGACTAAAATATTTGGGGATCTATATCTCCACAAAAGAAGGCTCCCTGTATGCGATCAATTTTAAACCCCTCCTTTCCAAAATAACGAAGGATTGTAAGAGATGCAATCGCTACCTATTTACTTCCTTGGGCATGTCAGCTCTGTCAAGATGGCTTTCTTATCCAGGTGCCAGTACCTATATCAGTCCCTGTCTATACAGGTCCCTATGTCCCACTTCGGACACCTCAGCTTTATTGTTCATAAATTTTTGTGGAGGGGCAAGTCAGTTCAAATTAAACGGGACATCCTTCAGCTGCCAGCCATGCTGGGGGGGAGGGGGTGACTTTCCGAATGTCTTCCATTATTAGGCGTCACAATTGGCATTCTTGCCAGCAGGGAGGACCACACCAAAATCCTCTTGGCTGTTGGTTAAGGAGAAGCTGGAGGGTGGACACATGCATGAGGCCATCTCTGGGTCCCTGTGGGACCCCACTCCTCAGGTGATGTCCAATACCTTTGTTGCCAACACCCTAAAGGTATGGACAATGGTACACAAACTGATTAACCATACTCCTGCCCCCTCACCCTATACCAACTGAATTACCACAGTACGATGAAGGGGTACTTGTACAGTCCAACTGCATCAACGACTGTTGAGGTGGAGATGCATGGGCTTCCAAACTGTGGATCAGCTATATCATGGGGGGTAGAATCTCAGATTTTTCAACAATGCACCTAACATGGCATCTCAGCCCACGGAATTTCTTTGTTTTCCTACAACATGGTGCAGACTGGGAGATTCGTTGGATTCCGCCGGTGGATGGGCCTGGCCCTTCCTGTTTGAGGAGGAGCTGTATGCATCACAGAAAGGAAGTAAACCCTTGACGACTTACAACTCAACCCTGCTGGGGAGGGATGACTCTGCCGCTGCTACAGTTTGGGCTAAAAGGGAGTGGGATCTTGATGATCGAATTAATTCAGCTACTTGGAAATTGCTATAAAACACCCACTTACCTGCTCCCGTAGCAACAAGTTGAGACAGGTGTGCCTAAATTTTATGTATAGGTCAACAGTACCCCTGAACACCTACACTCCATTAGTGGAGAATTCCAGCAAGTGCCCCAAATGCACCCCAGCAAATGGAGATTTCCTTCATCTAGCCCTAACCTTCCCAAGGGTAACAGCTTTCTGGTATGAAATGCATAGGATAATGGGTGGTGTTTTTGGATATGCCCCCTCCAAGTCGCCCCTGGAGTTGCGCTAGGAGCAGGTCCTGTACATCCGTGGGGAAGGGTGGTGGAACCACTTTGGTCTCTTGCTTTGGTCATAGCTAATCAGACCATACCCCAAACCTGGATATCTCCTAATGCACCCTCCATCCAACAATGGGCTAACAACTTAGCCATGCATGACCCAGGAGAGGATACAATTACCAACTAATGGGACATATGAGACTTTTCTCTCAATATGAAAGCCTCTAATAGAGGCTATTGAGGGTGACCTTTCCCCAATTTAGGGAAATGTTGTGACTTCTTGTTGCCCCTTCTGGGGACCTATGAGGCATGTTAGTCCTAGCCTTCCTACAACCTATCCCCCCCCCGACCGACTGGTTAAGACTGCAACTATGGAAGCTTCACTCCAATTGGAAGTGGCTGTGTTCACTCCATCTTTTTAATAAACTATAGTAGTCCAAGTAGTATACTTGTAGAACACTCTTAGCACTATGAATAGATCTCAATTTACCTATAATGTCGTGTATAATTTATATGTTTAAGTATCTAACAATTCTTATTTCTTTATAATGTCACTAAGTCAGTATTTATGTGGTATGTATGTTATGTTACGATTAAGTTTCAATAAAAATATTTAACAAAATTTAAAAAATCTCATAGTTAACTATACTGGTATGTCTAAGCACTTTATAAAGCCCTTGCCACTTTATTAAGTTTGTTTTCTGTAGTGGGTAACAGTAACGAGACCTTTTCACCTGGCTCAAAAACCTTTTTCTTTTACCCCGTGGTCATAATACACCTTCTGCTGTTTTGGGACCTCTTCTTGGTTAGTGTGGGCAATAATTTTTTTTTTTTGTTACTTTATATTTATTTTAATAAAACAAGCATTGAGCTACAGATAAACTTGATAAAAGGAAAAAAACATGCCCGGTGGCGTAGAGGGCTGAGACGCTGGTGCCTTACCTTAACCCACACCAGTGACCCGGGTTTGGGAATGGACTCAGGATGCCAGGGGCTAGCAGGGGAAGGAGAGGATTGAGTGTCTGCAGGACTGCTCTCCTCTCCTGGGGTGGGTTAGGGGTAGACGTCGGTCAGCAGTGGTCTCTAGCGGAGACCAGCAGCACTGCATGATGGTGTAAGAAGCGAAGCAAACCAGAACACGGAAAATTGCTCTGTGTTATGCTGGATGATGACTGTCCGGATCTCCGAGGCCATCAATGTCCCTGTAGCCATCCACCTCAGCAGTACCTTGGGGCTAACACGTTGCACTGGTCTGCTTGCCCTGCCAGGCTGGTGCCTTCCCCCTCGGAGGAGGGGGACCCACCCAGTGAAGGGTTACGTCAGGTCACCCCGAGGTGGCTGCTGAGTGCGGAGGCTCGGGGGACAGGATGGGTTGGAAGTATTCTTGGCATGCCCGGAGGAGTGGCTAACATGGTAGTGAGTCGGGGAGAAAATAAATCACACACAAAAAAAAAACATGAGGGCACCACTCCTCTTAATAAGCACATAGGGTTTGTCTAATGCTATAAGAAATGTCAATTGGAGGGAAATAACAGAGATGGGTTTTACAATTAATTATTTACTAAGCTGTTAAGGAGTCCATGAGCTGTGTGGAAAATACTAGCAAGAGTCTCTCAGTATTGTACAGAAGGTTCCCCTCCTCCACCAGTGACAGGAGATCTCCAACATGCTATCCTAATAAGGTTAGTAACATGCAAGCTAGCTACATAAAACAGTGTGTTGATATTTAAGCAGCAATTATCTGCAGTATAATCACTTATAAACAATTATTTTGAGTACACACTTAGAACAAATCTTGACCCAGTGATAACAAGAACAAAAAAAAAAAGAGGAACACATGGTCACATCATAGATGCTGTTAACTGATGGGACAAAAGATAAAACATTAAATGTCGGCTTAGAGCGAATATATTAAAAAATCTCACTGGACCCTCTGGGGTATTACCTCCAGGCATAAAGTAAAGGACGATCAAATCCAGCAGCTTCCAGTAGTCACATACCTGATAGCTTCCCTAACTTCAAGAGTCCACAGTTAATCCACTCTTGCCTGGTCAAACTGAAGAAACTTCAAGAGTCCCCTGCTTCTTCAGACAACTGGTCCTCTCAATCGATGTCCCTAGATCTCAGCCCCACTTTTTGGGCCCATTTCATTGCCTCGGTAGGGTCAGAAAACACATAGATCCTGAGCCAAGCCAGGAAGATCATGCCATGTGGAATATTTGACTCCCTCAAGAGGGTCCTTGCTCCACTGAATTTCTTCCATTTTTGTCGGGTTGCAAACGCAATATCGGGGAAGAGATGAACTTGCTCCCCATCCTGAAGAAGAGTCCTTTTCCAACTAGCCAGTGCCAACACGAGATCCTGTGAGCCTATGCCATCCATCACAGCTACTACTGAACGGGGTGCTTCTGGGTTGTTGGGCCAGCTGCGTGGAGTCACTCTGTACGACTTCTGAATTCATTGTGCTTGATCTACTTCCTTCCTGAGTTGCAGGACCAACCATTTTTGTAGAAATAATTGCAGGTGGTCTCCTTCGCAGCCCAGCGGAAGACCCAATACGTGGAGATTTGCTGCCCTCACCTGATTTTCGAGGGTCTCCAAACGAGATTTTAACTGATGGTTCTCCCGCATCACTGCGGTGATGGCACCCATTGCCGCATCCGCTATTTCTTTCCTCTACTGTGACAACTTGAACGGACTCAACTGTGGCCTCAATACTTGTCACTCTGTTAGCAAGCTGAATTGATCAGAGAGACCTGTAACCGATGCAATAAGATGATTTTCAGTCCTAAAGTTTGCAAGGTCTCTTCTCTGGTATTATCCCTAGTTTCCTCAGTGTGGCCTTGATGAGACCTCATGGTCAGGGTACCCGAAGATGTTTTGTGTTTTGCTCCATCCCCCGCAGCCTTATCCTCTCCAGGATTTCCCATTCTTGCCAGCCACTATTTAGCTCTATGAAAAACAGTTTAGATTTGTCTAATACGAGAACTAGCACTTTATCATCAATTTATATTCAAAGTGGAGCTCTAGCTTAAAGCAGCCATCTTGCTCAGGCTCACCAGCGCCCCCCCACTGTGGACAATTTCAACATATTTTGCCACTTTTCTTTCTCAGTGTACACATATAGGATGTAATGCATTCTTTTTTAACAGGGTTATCTTCCCATGTTTCTTTTTATTACATTTAGTGGTCCTCTAGGTTGTCTACCATACAACACAGTTTTTTTTTTTTTTTTTTATGTATTTTATGCTCCTGCTTCCCCAGTGGCCCCCTTCTGACCAGCCCCCCCCCCAGCCCCATCACCCAGCTTCTCTGGTACTTACCTTGTGGTGTGTGTCCAGCCACCGGTGTGAAGCCTGCAAGGGGTATTTCTACTGTTTCTCCCCTTAAGCCCCACAGCCCTAGCCATACACAGATGCGCATGCGTGAGGAGGCGCGCATGTGTACTAACACTGGAGATGGTGCCAATCCGCCTACCCAGCCTAGCCCGACACTACCATCGAGCTTCCACTCTGTGGCAGCCAAGAGCCAAGGAGGCCTACTACCACTACCCGGGAGAGGAGAGCTGCCTGGCGGTTGCTCCATCCACTACCAGCCCCCCCCAGCTGACCCTGGTGTCCCTGCGCGCTGCTCCCGGACACGGGTCGCTGGCGTGGCAGGAGGTAAAGCATCCAGCACCTCAGCCCTCTGTGCCACCAGGCCGGCCATTACCACACAATATTTTTAAAGGGTGAAAATGCTGTTAATGATTGTGGCACTTCTCTGTAAGCAAAAAGCAGGTATGGTAAGTATTTGTCCCAATCTTTCCCTTCACCTTTCACAAACCTTTTTAACATACATTTAGGGTTTGATTAAAATGCTCAACAAAACCATCTGTCTGAGGGTGATATGGGAAGGTTCTTATGGCAGTGATACCTGGTAGTCGGTATAGCTGCTTTAGTAATGCAGCACCAAAATTACTATCCTGATCAATAATGATCTCTTTAGGAATGCCCACCCTGCTGAACATTTTGGCAAGCTTTGCTGCCACTCTTGGGGCTGTGATGGTACACATTGAAATTGCCTCAGGGTATCAAGTGGCATAGTCATATACTACCAAAATGAATTGATAACCCATTTTACTTTTGTCTAAGAGGCCAACCACATCAATTGCAATTCTCTCAAAATGCACATCTATCAAAGGTTAGGGGCACCTTGTCCTTTTTTTTTTTTTTTTTTTTTTAGTTACTGGGGCTACTTTCTGATATTCAGCACAAGAATTGCAATGAGTAGCAACATCCTCATGAATTTCAGGCCAGTAAAATCTGTATAGCAGTCTGGCAAGGGTGTGGTCCCTCCCGAAGTGACCAGCCATAAGACTATTATGTGCTATATGTAACAACTCAGTTCTGCACTTCTTTGGTATGACCAATTGTTCCACCTGTTCCTGCATCTGTGGATTAACCCAAACTCTGTACAGTAGCCCATTAAATTTTTTTAAACACTGGTTCACCCTATTTTTGTTTCACGCTGGCTACTTAATTTAACCTTGGAGAGAAACATAATTAGTTTGTTCAGAAACAAAATCACAGTTATCAGTTTAGTTTTGGCATGCCATATATCAGCCCCTTATGGCCATCAGTCTTTTGTTGCCACTGTTTTTTCACGTGTCTTCTTTCCTGGACATCCGGATCTTGGAGCTGGGCTCAAACAAGGCCAAATTAATGTCACCAAAAGGAAAAGAGTCTCCAATACCTGAGATTTTCTTTGCCTGTGCGCATGCTGTCACAGCAGGATTTGCTCCTTCTTTGATCAACGCTGCAACTCCCCAAAAGTCATTTCCAATAATCACAAGTACAGGTAGCATAGGTACTACCCCCACTTTCATTTGGTGCAACAGCCCATTACATAGAAACATAGACTTTGACGGCAGATAAGGACCGCTTGGCCCATCTAGTCTGTCCAGTTCCCTACCTACAGGATAGGCCGCAGATCCTAGTTAACCAACAGCCTATTTCTTACTACCCCCACAAGAATTGCCCTATGTCTGTCCCATGCATTCTTGAATTCTCCCACAGTTTTAGACCCCACAACCTTCTCAGGAAGGCTGTTCCATGCATCCACTACCCTCTCTGTGAAATAATACTTCCTCACATTGCCCCTGAACCCCCCCCATCTTTAAATTGTGTACCCTTGTTCTTACATGTCTCTTTTTCTGAAAGATGCTACCCTCTTGGACTTTGTTGATTCCAGTGAGGTGCTTAAAGGTTTCTATCATGTCCCCCCTTTCCCTTCTTTCCTCAAGGGTATACATATTAAGCTCCTTTAGTCTCTCCTCATACGGCTTCTCTTGCAGACCCTGCACCATTTTAGTTGCCCTCCTCTGGACTGCCTCTATCCTGTCTATGTCCTTGTGGAGATGGGGTCTCCAGAACTGGACGCAGTACTCAGATGGGGTCTCACCAACTGTCTGTACAAAGGGATAACAACTTCCTGTTTTCTGCTGCTGATGCCTCTCCCTATGCATCCCAGTATACCCCCAGCCCTCCCTACTGCCTTCTCACATTGCTTGCTAACTTTAAGGTCATCTGATATGATTACCCCCAGGTCCCTTTCCTTTTTTGTTGTTGTTACTACCTCCCCCCCATTGTGTATTCTTCCCCTGGGTTCTTGTTTCCCAGGTGCATTATTTTGCACTTCTTTGCATTGAATCCTAGCTGCCATACTTTTAACCATTCCTACAACCTTGCCAAGTCCCCTCTCATCCTTGCCACGCCTCCTTGTGTATCAACCCTGTTGCAGATCTTTGTGTCATCTGCAAAGAGGCATACTTTTCCTTCCAGTCCTTCTGCAATGTCACTTATGAAGACATTAAAAGGACTGGACCCAATCTGAACCCTGCAGTACCCCACTAGTAACCCCTTTCTTCAGAGTGGACTCCATTTACAATTACCTTCTGTGTCCTGTTGTCCAGCCAATGTTTTACCAGGCTACCACCCTGGGACCCACTCCCAGGCTGGTTAATTTGACTATTAATCTTTTGTGTGGGATTGTGTCAAATGCCTTGCTAAAGTCTAGGTAGGCCATGTCCACAGCCCCTCCCTGGTCTACTACTTTGGTCACCCAGTCAAAGAAATCTATTAGATTCGTCTGACATGACCTTCTCGCTGTGAACCCATGCTGCCTTGGGTCCTGTGCCCCACTGTTCTCTAGGTACTCAACTGTTCTTTCCTTCAGAAGTGACTCTATCACTTTCCCTACCACAGAGGTCAGACTGACAGGTCTGTAGTTTCCTGCCTCTGTCTTGGTCCCACTTTTGTGAAGGGGAATCACATCCGCCTTCCTCCAGTCCTCAGGTACCACATCATCCTCCCATGATTTATTAAAAAGAGTAGCCACTGGTTTCACTAGTTCCCCCCTTAATTCTTTTAGAATTCTGGGTGAATTCCATCAGGCCCCATTGCTTTGTCCACCTTCAGTTTTAGGAGTTCTTGTAGAACCCTTTCTTCTGTGAAAGGACTGGGATCGACCCCCATCAAAGTGCTTCTGTTAATTGGATTAGGCACTTCCCCTCCTCTTTGTGAATACTGAGCAGAAATATTTCGTTCAGTATCCCTGCTTTTCACTGTCCCCTCTGCCCACCCAATCCGCTCATTCTATTCAGCCTCACTACCCTCCCTTGTCTTTTCTACCGCTGATGTACCTATAAAAGGTTTTATCCCTTCTTAACCGAGTTGGCTATCTTTTCCTCAGTTTGGGCCTTTGCTATTTTGACTTCCCTCCCTGCTTCCTTCTGCCTTAACTGGTAGAGCTCTCTGTCCTGCTCCTTCTGTGTTTCTTATACTTTGGAATGCTATCTTTTCTTCCTGACTTTCACAGCCACCTCTTTTGAGAACCATAGTGGCTTTTCTTGCTTTGATTTGTTTATTTGCTTCACACAAAGGCTTGTTGCCTCTGTGATGGCAGTTTTGATGATTCCCCATTGTTGCTCCACACCCCCTTCTAGCCTGTTTGCTAGTGCTTTTCTGTGGCACTCTCCCATCTTGCCAAAGTCAGCCCGCCTGAAGTCCAGTACCCTCACTTTTGTATGGCTTGACACTGTAGCTGAGTTTAATGTGAACCACACTGTTTGATGGTCACTTGTTCCCAGATGGCAACCCATTTCTAGATCTGAGATCCTCTCACTGCCACCATTTGAGAGTACAAAGTCTAAGATTGCTCCCTCACGAGTGGGTTCCGAAACTAGCTGTCTGGGGCCTGCCACCTGTAGGGCATCAAGAATGGCCCTGCTCTTTGATGTGGCTGCAGCAAATGTGCTCCAGTTAACATCTGGCATATTCAGGTCTCCCATCAACAGTATCTTCCCTTTCTCTGCCATTCTAAGAATGCCTTCTATCATGTCCTTGTCCATTCCCTCCCTGATATGGGGGTCTGTACACAACCCCTGTGCGGATTGTGGTGCTCTTTCCAGTCTCCAAGGTGACCCACAGTGCCTCCTCTCCTCCCTGTTTACTCTTTTGTTCAGTTGCTTTTATCCCTTCCTTTACATAGAGAGCTACTCCTCCCCTCTTCTCCCCTGCCTGTCTCTCCTGTAGGTTATGTACCCTGGTATGTTAACATCCCAGTCATGGTTCTCTGTGTATCATGTTTCTGTGACTGCTACTATATCCAGGCATCCCTCTTCCATCAAGGCCACCAGCTCAGAGAGCTTGTTGCCCAGACTATGGGCATTGGTACTCATTACCCTCCATTTTCTGATAGCCTTACTCCTTATTGCCCCATCCCTGTCCTTCTTGCCTTTGTCACTTTCTCCATTTACCCCTGCCCTTCTCCCTATCGACACCTCTATGTTGGTGTTTACCGCACTTACTGCTGTGATTTTTTTGGGGGGGCTAGGATTTCCCTGCTCCTTTCCAGTGTCTCCCCCCTTGGCTAGTTTAAATACTTGCCAGTGAAGCATTTAAACCTATCATCTAGGATCCTGGTTCCCCTCCTGGACAGTTGCAGCCCATCATGCCAGTATAGGCTTGCATCACTCCAGGTGGACCCCCAGTCCCCAATGAAGCCAAATCCCTGAGCTCCACACCAGTTTTTCAACCACTGATTGAATCCCATGGTGCAGAACACCCTAGCCTCTCCTACGCCATAGATGGGCAGCACCTCCGAGAAGATTACCGTGCATGCTACTTGTCTAAGGCCCCTCCCCAATTCCACAAACTCTTCCTTCACTTCTCTAATCCCTTTCTTAGCCAGGTCATTTGTCCCTAGGTGGACAATGACATCCAGTTCCTTCCCCTGTGCAGCTGCTCCGGCAATCCTGAGGATTTGCTTCCTGTCCCTCCAAGCCATGGTGCCAGGCAGGCACCTGACCTCCCTCTCCCCTTCCTTCCCTCCCCATTTCTACCTTCCTAACAATGGAGTCCCCCACCAGGAGTCATTTCCTTCCCTTGCGGGGTCCCCTGCCACCCTCCTGTGGGTCTCCTTTATGGAGGTTCCCAGCATCCTCCTTGGTCTCCATTGTGGGTGCCTCCATAGAGGACCCACACTTTGCCAGAATGGCATAGGAATTGTGGAGATGTACAACTGGAGGGATGCGCCTCTGTTCCACCAACCTCACCCTCCCTGAACCCACTGTGGTCCAACCGCTCCTCTTTCTTGGCAACCTCTGAGGCAACAGCAGTTGCACTGGTGGTCCCTGGATGGAAGAGGAGATCCCACAAATCCTGGCCAACTCAGCCTGGATATGAGCAACCTCCTCCCTCAGCCCAGAGAGGTGCCTGCAGATGGGACAACACCGCATCCTCCAGAACGTCTCCTGGAAGACTGCTGCTCCACAGCCACTGCACTGCACCACTCCCATCATGTCTTATTTCTGACCCCTTAACTGTTTGCAATCCTTACTCCTTCCTCTGTTTTTTTTCTCTCTCTCTCCTTACTTTCTGCCTGTGTGCCCTTTAAGCTCCTGATTGTCCTGTTCTGAGACAAGAATATCCTATATTTCTCAGTAGACCCCTTACTTGCTCAGAGGCATACCTCCAGCAGCTAGAGGGGGCCGGAGAGCTACTCTTGCCCTTCTAGGATGGTGGATCTTTGGTGGCTCTGTGATCACTCACTTCCTGCTCCCAAACAGGAAGTTCCTGTTGTCAGTCAAATTCTGTGCCTGTAAAAGTAGAACTAGCTTTGGGTGGAGGGCAATATAGTCCCAGCAGAGAAGTCCAGTCACACAGTAGTCCTTTCTCCTGGTGTCTTCTGCCAGGCTACTAGCAAAATCTTTCTAAGACAGTCTTTAAATGTAGCTTCCTTCTAGCTATGCCGCTCCCCATACTTACTAGATCTTTCTAGAAGTAATTTAAACCTCACAGCTATCAAGTTATTTCAATCACCTGAGATTTACACCTAGATAACTGTTCAGATAACCATTCAGTTCAGTTAATTCTGACAAATACACACTTTTTTTTGTTTTGTTAGTTTTTTTTTTACCCTAAATTAAAGTTCCAAGTACAAGAGTTATACTTCTTTAGTCCCAGCAGAGAAGTCCAGTCACACAGCAGTCCTTTCTCCTGGTGTCTTCTGCCAAGCTACTGCTCAGAGTCACCTAGGTGGTTGGATAATATTGAGTGACCCCAGTACCTGGTTGTGACAGGGAAATTCTGCCACTCTTGAGGACTGACCTTTTCTTAAATCTGTTGCAACAGTTCTTCTGTTTCTTAGCCTAATCTATCCTTTACAATTTCTAGTCCATACGGTTGACCACCTATGGGCCCCCTTCCCCTTTCTTGACTATGCTATAGTGTCCTCTCTCATTTTCCTTTTCCCTCTCAGGTCCTTGTACAGGAAAGTTATTGTCGTCACCTCTGAGCTGGTATAAAACAGGCTGTGTTCCTCATTGTTGGATTTACTATGTAATGGCACTAGGACATAAAATATTTTAATGTATATACCTTATGTGTATAAAACCTGTAAATGTTAAATACCACGGCATTAGGTGTTTTTGATAAAGGTAAAAAGTAGGTGACTGTATGATATAAATTGTTAGTTGTCCATTTAAAATGCATGTAAATTGCTGTAAACTGAACAAGTCAGAAGTGTCATGGTGATTTGCATATATCTCATGATGCTTTGCATTATGGAAGTATGTGTGATGTTGTGTTTCTTTGAAACTTGGCTTATTGTCAGTGCTCTTTGGGGTAACCCTTGTTTTAGTGCTTCTGCACTGAGGTGCTTTGTCTTTAGCTTTTTTTTTTTAATTTGAGCCCCCATCACCCAAGCAAACAAGACCCACATAGGGGAAGCTAAATCTCAACAGATAAGTTAGATCAGAGATCAGTAGGTGCTGACAAGTGCAGAGAAAGGACATGAATAGTCTGTTGCTGTATTTTGAATAAACATCACACAGAGATTGTGTGCTGAACTTGAAGTTCTGTGTCTGGTCCATCTGTTATCCCACAACTCCTCCACACTGGTCCACTGCAGTTTTTTTCTCAGAACTTCCGCATGCACCAGTGTTTGTTTGCTTCCCAAATCTATAACTTGCTTCACAGTCTTATCTCCCACCTTGGCATCTGTTAAATACTTTCCCCAATTTGCTAAGGCCAAATTTGCTCCAGTGTTACCCTCCTTATTTTTTTATAGTAGTTTCTTGCAATATGGCCTGGCTTATTACAGTTATAGCAAATAATGTCTTTGGTTGTAGATGTGTTATTCCCATCAGAGTTCTTATATGACTTGGAGTTAAAGCAGGAAACAGAGGGCTTACCAGTCCTTGGCTGTTACTTCGCTGCTGCAGTGTCTGGTCATCTGACTGGACCTGTTCACCTGTCCGGTGAATCTGGTCCTGGAGCAACTTCTTTCCCTGTTCAATGCAGGCCTTAGCCTTAGTCACCCTTTATGTTACAGATTGCCATTTTTAAAAGAACCCAAAATAGCTTTCTGCATCCATTTCAATAATAAAGTACATTTGCAAACCAAGGGATCTCAGTTTCACATAGATTCATATATGTACTTTTTAACCACATAGAAAGAAGAGAAGAAAGAAAAAAACAGAAACAGCAAGTGAAGGAAGGCAGAAAACTAGGATTTTGTGGGACTGTCAGAGTGGCCAATTCCTAGATGCCACAAGAAAATGTGATTGCACAAATATAGAAACATAGACTTTGATGGCAGATAAGGACCGCTTGGCCCACCTAGTCTGACCATTTCCCTACCTATTGGATAAGCTACAGATTCAAGTTAACCAACAGCCTACTTCCTCCTACCCCCCCAACTAAAATTGCCTTATGTCTGTCCCATGCATTCTTAAATTCCCACACTTTTTGACCCCACAACCTCCTCAGGAAGGCCATGCCATGTATCCAGCACCCTCTCTGTGAAAAAAATACTTCCTAACATTGCCCCGGAGCCATCCCCAATCTTCAAACTGTGCCCCTTTGTTCTTGCACATCTCTTTTTCTGAAAGATGCTACCCTTTTGGATTTTGTTGATTCCCTTGAGGTACTTGAAAGTTTCTATCATGTCCCCCCTCTCCCTCCTTTCCTTGAAGGTATACATATTAAGCTTCTTTAGTCTCTCTTTGTATAGTTTATGGTGCAGACCCTGCACCATATTAGTTGCCCTCCTCTGGAATGCCTCCATCCTATGTCCTTGCAGAGATGAGGTCTCCAGAACTGCACGCAGTACTCCAGATGGGGTCTCACCAACTATCTGTACAGAGGGATGACAACTTCCTGTTTTCTACCAGTGATGCCTCTCCCTATGCATCCCAGTATCCCTCTAGCCCTCTGTACTGCCTTTTCACATTGCCTGCCTGCCTTCAGGTTGTCTGATATGACTGCCCCCAGGTCCCTTCCCATTTTTGTTTTTAGTACCCCCCCCATTGTGTACTCTTCCCCTGGGTTTTTGTTTCCGAGGTGCACTACTTTGCACTTCTTTGCATTGAATCTAAGCTGCCATACTTTTAACCATTCCTACAACCTTGCCAAGTCCTTTCCACCCCCCCGTGTATCAACCCTGTTGCAGATTTTTGTGTCATCTGCAAAGAGGCATACTTTTCCTTCTAGTCCCTCTGCAATATCACTTATAAAGACATTAAAGAGGACCAGCCCCAGTACTGAACCCTATGGTACTATGCTAGCAACCCCCCCTTTCTTCAGAGTGGACTCCGTTTACTATTACACTCTGCGTCCTGTTGTCCAGCCAATTTTTTACTCAGGCTACCACCCTGGGACCCACTCCCAGCCTCGCTAACTTGTTTATTAATCTTTTGTGTAGGACAGTGTCAAATGCCTTACTAAAGTCTAGGCAGGCCATGTCCACAGCCTCTCCCTGGTCTACTACTTGGGTCACCCAGTCAGAGAAGTCTATCAGATTCGTCTGACATGACCTCCCCGCTGTGAATCCATGCTGCCTTGGGCCCTGTGCCCCGCAGGCTTCTAGGTACTCAACAATTCTTTCTTTCAGAAGTGATTCCATCATTTTCCCTACCACTGAGATCAAACTAGCAGGCAGGCAAGAAACAGACAAGTGACAGAATAGGAGAGGAGAAAATAGATTCTTGCCTTTAAAGAGCTGGTGACACGTTCAGGACAATTTTAACAAAACCTAATATTTAGACAGAGTCCAGCTTGTATTTCCCATTAATGCTGTATTCCTCCTCCCCATTATTTATTATTGAGGTCATCTGAATGAAAACAGGATCTTTGCTCCTGAAGAGTTTATCTATTCCTGCTGCTGTCTCCCTACCTGAGGTCACAATGCATTGCCTGTGACATCACAGTTACTCCCATGGCAATAGATTGTGATGTCACACCAGAGGATTATGACTTGTAGTAGAGAGTAAACTACAGAGGCAGCTGGACTCTAAAGAAATTCTAAGGGATAAAGATCATACATTCATGCAAATCTCCTTAGTAATAAGTAATGGGGAGGAGAAATATATAAAATATAAATGGAATGCAGGCAGAATTGTACCTAATTATTATGCTTTTTAAAGTTTTCTTTTGAGGCGGCAGTAGCTCTTTAACTCTCAATGCATAACAAATGGGATAGTGTCTTATCCAACTGTGTCACAGTTTCTACACTATATTACCATGGTATGAGACTGGAGAGGAAGGCCTATTGTAAATCCCAACCTCTGATGTTTCTACACTGACTTACCATGGCGTATGACTGGAGAGAAAGGCCTGTTGTAAATAACAGCTGATGACATTTCTATACTGAATTACCATGGTATGTGACTGATGGAGAAGGCCTACTGTAAATCCCAGTCAGCATTTCTACACTGAGTTACCATGGTAGGAGACTGGAGGGAAGTCCTATTATATATTCCACTCAACGTTTCTACACTGCATTACCAAGGACTGAGATTAGAGGAGAAGGCCTGTTATAAATCCCAGCTGCTGACATTTCTACAATGATTTACCATAGTTTGAGACTGAAGGGGAAGGTTTATTGTAAATCCCAGCAGCTGACATTTCTACAGTATTACCACATGTGAGACTGGAAGGGAAGGCCTACTGTAAATCTCAGTCAATGTTTCTACACTGAATTACTATGGTGTGAGACTGAGGGGAAGGGCTAATGTTTCTACATTAAATTACCATGGTGTGTGGCTGGAGTGGAAGGCCTTTGTAAATCCCAGCCGCTGATGTTTCTACACTTACCGCAGTGTGGGACTGGAGGGGAAGGCCTGTTGAAAATCCCAGCTGCTGCTGCTGTTTCTTCACTGCATTACCATGGTGTGGGATCGGAGTGAAAGGCCTATTGTAAATTCCAGTCAATGTTTCTACATTACCATGGTGCAGGATTAGAGGGGAAAGTCTATTGTAAATCCCAGTCACTTGTTTCTACACTGAGTTACCATTGTGAGAGACTGGAGAGGAGGGCATATTGGGAATCCTAGCCACTGATGTTTCTACACTGAATTACAGTGGTGTATGGCTGGATGGGAAGGCCTACTGTAAATCACAGCCGCTGTTGTTTCTACACTGAATTACCATTGTGTGAGACTGGAGGGGAAGGCCTATTGGGAATCCCAGTCACTGACATTTCTACACTGAATTACTATGGTGTATCACTGGAAGGGAAAGTCTATTGTAAATCCCAGCTATTGATGTTCCTACACTGAATTACCATGGTTTGAGACTGAAGGGGAAGGCCTATTGTAAATTATAGTCAGCATTTCTACACTGAATTACTATGGTGCGAGACTGGAGGGGTAGATCTATTTTAAATCCCAGTCAATGTTCCCGTACTGAATTACCATGGAATAAGACTTGAAGGGGAGGTCTATTGTAAATCCCAACCCCTGACATTTCCACACCGAACTGCCACAATGTGATACTTGAGGGGAATACCTATTGTAAATTCCAGCCGCTGATGCTTCTACAATGAAAAACCATGGTGTGACACTGGACGGGAAGGCCAACTTTAAATCCCAGTAAACATTTCAGCACTGAATTACTACAGTGTGAGACTGGAGGGGAAGGGCTATTGCAAATCCCAGTCACCAATATTTCTACACTGAATTACCATGATGCGAGACTGGAGGGGGAGACTTATTGTAAATCCCAACCTCCAACATTTCTACACTGAATTACCATGGTGGGTGACTGGTGGGAAAAGGCCTTTTGTAAATCCCAGCTGCTGATGTTTCAACATTGAATTACCATGATGTGACTGGAGGGAAAGACCTACTTAAATTCCAAGTCAATGTTTCTATACTGAATTACCATGGTGTGAGACTGGAGGGGAAGGCTTATTATAAATACCAACCACTGATGTTTCTTTACTTAATTATCATGACGTGTGACTGGAAGGGAATGCCTATTGTAAATTCCAGCCGCTGATGTTTATACACTTAATTAGCATGGTGTGAGACTGCAGAGAAAGGCTTATTGTAAATCCCAGTCAGCTTCCCCCCCCCCCATCAATGCTTTACTGAACAGAATTATCACAATTAATAGAGCAATAATTCTCATACTCAAAGTACAGTTATGTAAGAACTTACTGTAACATTAGCTCTTTGAGAAGAGCTCTTGCAGCAGGCAGTAACCATTATGACTATACTGCCCGGCACTAGGACCCCACGGAAAAATTCTAGCTAGCACTCTATGGCGGTGGACTGCCCCCTGACATCTCCCCCACCTCAGACGTCGCCCATGGTATAAAGAGGTGGTCCCCCAGCACCACCTCAGTTCACTCGCTGGAGACTCAGCTGTGTGAAGGATGGGGAACCGAGGAGATTCTAACATCCCCTAAGGGAAGAAGAAATTATACCCTCCTAATGAGGTGGAAGGAGGGAGGGAAAGCATGCCACTGCTGCAAGAGCTCTTCTCGAAGATCTGCTGTTACGGTAAGCAGGGCTGTGCCAACAACTGTAAGGGCCCCCCTCCTGCAAAATATTTTGTGGGGACCACTTCCCCAATAAATGTAAAATAACCATTCGTGCATATGAAATTTGTATAGCATGAGTTTTATTGCAGCCGTCCTGCTGAACATACAGCACATAGTTTGTCCATGTTGCTCCCTGTTCCCCTTGCTGGCACCATGATCAAAGAACTGATGAATGTAATTTGTTCATGTTCCTACTGGGGACACCACCACCAGGATTAGATGTTTTGAGTAATGGGCCCTATTGCTTCTTTGTTCTGTACCTCCCAAACCATGTTTTCTGCTCCAAGTAAATCTGCATAGGACTTTATGCAGTGCATTCCAAAAATGCAATGGGGTTGGTATGGGGAGCATCTGAAACAAAAATAAAAAGTGGGGCAGGATATTCATTTTATTGTCTGTATTAGGGTCAATGGCAGCAGGTTCCACCTCACTAGATCTGCTCGTAGAGTTTGAATGCAATTATTTTTAAAGAGTGAGGTATCCATTGATACTTGAATTCCCGACACTGTCTACACTGAATTACCATAGTGGCAGACTGGAGAGGAAGGCCTACTGTAAATCCCAGTCACTAATATGTCTACATTGAATTACTATGGCGTGAGACTGGAGGGAAAGGCCTATCATGAATCTCACCTGCTGATCTTTCTACATTGAATTATCATGGTGTGAGACTGAAGGGGAAGCCTATTGTAAATCCCAGTCAACGTTTCCACACTTAATTACCATGGTGATACTGGAAGGAAAGTCTATTGTAAATCCCAGTCAATGTTTCTACACTGAATTACCATGGTGTGAGACTGGAGGGGAAGGCCTATTGTAAATCCCAGCTGCTGACGTTTCTAGACTGAATTACCATGGAGTGAGACTGCAGGGGAAGGCCTACTATAAATCCCAGCAGCAGACATTTCTACAATGTATTACCATGCTATGAGACTGGAGGGTAAGGCTTACTGTAAATCCCAGTCACGGTTTCTACAATGAATTACTATGGTGCGAGACCAGAGGGGAAGACTTGCTGTAAATCCCAGTCAACATTTCTACACTGAATTACCATAATGTGAGACTGGAAAGGAAGGCCTATTGTAAATCCCAGATATGGACATTTTTGTACTGTTACCATGGTGTGAGACAGGAGGGGAAGACCTATTGTAAATACCAGTTAATGTTTCTACACTGAATTACCATGGCATGAAAAGAGCAGTTATGTTCTTACCGTGACAGCATCTTCAAGAGAATCTCTTTCATCAGGCCACACCTTAGGAACTATACTGTCAGTGCTAGGACCACATGGAAACTTTTGCAAGCCAGGGGGCCACCCTTGGCAGTGTCATCTGTCAGTGCCTTCATAGACATGGAAGGCTCCATCTCTCCTCAGTTCCCCACCAGAGATTATGCTCAGAGGACCTCATTATGGGGAATTAGGAGACACAGATACCATCCTGCTTACCAGGCAACAAGGGGTGTGGAAGAAAAAATGGAAAGGGACCTGAGGGTAGTCATATCAGATGACCTATAGGTGGGCAAGCAATGTGAGAGGGCAGCAAGGAGGGTTGGGGGGATACTGGGATGCATAGGGAGAGGCATCACCAGTAGAAAACGGGAAGTTATTATCCCTCTGTACAGACAGCTAGTGAGAGCCCATCTGGAGTACTGCGTTCAGTTCTGGAGACCCAATCTCCACAAAGACATCGACAGAATGGAAGCTGTCCAGAGGAGGGCAACTAAAATGGTGCAGGGTCTGCACTGGAAGACATATGAAGAAAGACTTAAGGAGCTTAATATGTATAGCCTCGAGGAAAGGAGGGAGAGGGGGACATGATAGAAACTTTCAGGCACCTCAAGGAATCAACAAAGTCCAAGAGGGTAGCATCTTTCAAAAAGAGGTGTGCAAGAACAAGGGGCACAATTTGAAGATGGGGGCGGCTCAGAGGTAATTTAAGGAAGTATTTTTTCACAGAGAGGGTTGTGGATGCATGGAATGGCCTTCCGGAGGAGGTTGTGGAGTCAGAAACAGTGGTGGAATTCAAGCATGCATGGGACAGTCATAAGGCAATTCTAGGGGGTGGGGGTAGGAGGAAGTAGGCTGCTGGTTAACTAGGATCTGCAGCTTATCCATTAGGTAGGGAAATGGGCAGACTGGGTGGGCCAAGTGGTCCTTATCTGCCGTCAAATTCTATGTTTCTATGTTGTAAAACAGCCAGGCCAAAACCTGCTTTTCTATAAGACACAATGTCCAGACAGTAATGCTTAGTGAAAGTGTGGACAAAATTCCAAGTGGCAGCAGTGCAAATGTCAGCAACTGAGACATTTCTAAAACCAGCAACAGAAGCAGCCATGCCTCTGGTGGAATGACGATGGACCCCACCAGAAAATTCCTTACCATACTTCCTATAACAGAAAGTAATACAGTTATTTGGACAGGCACCATTTAGAAACAGGAGTGCCCTCTTTCCCAGGGGTGAATGAAACAAAAAGCTGAGAGGACTTTCTGCAGTTTACACAACACCTGAAGATTCTATGCACATCCAAAGTATGGAGTAATGCTTCCCCTGCCTGGACTGATGTACTCCGGGAAATCAAGTATAAGGTGGATAGTTTGATTTAAAGTAAATTCAGACACCACCTTTGGCAAAAACTTCAGATTTGTACATAAAGACACCCTGTCTTTGTGAAAAATCAAGCATGGAGACTCACACATTAGAGCCATAGCTCTGAAATTCTTTAAGCAGAAGTAATGGCAACCAATAACAACGCTTTCTATGAAAGAAAGTGTAGACCGCAACTCGCAGCAGGTTCAAATTCATGAAAGAAAGTGTAGGCTGCAACTCGCAGCAGGCTCAAAAGAAGCCAAAGTTAGCTTTTCCAACACAAAATTTAAGTCCTAAGCTGGGACTGGATTCCTAATTGGAGGATTCAACTGTAATATACCTCTCAAAAAGGTGTGGTATACCTCTAGTTGGGCAACTGTAGGACCGTCTGCAGGGACATGAAAAGCAGAAATGGCAGTCAGATGCACCTTGAGGGAGGAATACTTGAGGCCCTGTGTCTGACAGCGACAGCAGGTATTCCAACACTGCATCAACTGGGCAAGTATAAGGTCCAGATGCTTGAAGGCCGCCCAGAATGTAAACCACTTCCACTTCAGAGTAGGTATGTCTGGTGGACGGTTTTCTAGTAGCCACAAGAACACCAGCTACTTTAGAGGATGCCCCCAGATCTAGCCATGGCTATGACTTCAAGAACCTTGCATGTAGATACAGGAATTTCAGTCTGGATGGACCAGAAACCCCGCGTCCTGTGACTGTAGACCACTGCACAGCAGCAGAAGCACTGGGGGTTCCACTGCTAGCTGTTGGAGCAGTGGATACCAGATCTGTTAAGACCAATGAGGAGCAACTAGGATGAGTGTTGCTCCCTCCATCTGTGGTTAGAATAACACACTCTGTATTAGAGGAAAGGCATACAGAAACCTCCCTTTCCAAGAGAGGGACAATGCGTCTCACCATAAAACTCCAGGCCCTGGAGTGAGCAGAAAGTGGCAGTCTTGCATTGTGTAGGGATGCAAAAAGGTCCAACTCTGGCCGACCCCACCTTGCAGAGATCTTCCGCCACTGATGTCAGCAGTTCCCATTTATGTAGGCTGGACTGTGACTGGCAACTCATTTTGGGCCGATGGAAGGTGTATGGCTGAGAGTTTTAGGCCATGTTCCAGAAACCACTGCCCCACTCTCATTGCTTTCCTATACAGCGGGTATGAATGAGTTCCCCCTTGTTTGTTGACGTAATGCATCACATTGACATTGTCAGTCTGTACCAACAGAGGGCCTGGTGTCAGATGTGCTTGAAATGCCTGGAGACTGGAAAGAACAGCCTGCATCTCTAGGACATTGATGTGCAAGTTTTTCTTGAACAGGTTCTAAGTACTCAGTGTTTGGTAAGGACCCAGGTACACTCTGTCCAGATCTCGAGGCATCCGAGGTGAGAGTCTGAGATGGACTCTGAAATGCAGGTTTGGTGTGGTCCATCCACCACATCAGGGCCTTTCTCAAAGGAGATATAACTAGTACAGGTTTGTCTAGGTTGTCTGTGGATTGTTCCCACTGGACTCAGACACCACACTGGGATCCTCACATGCAAGTGAGGCAATGGTACTGTTACAGTGGGTGCCACCATAAGGCCTAGAAGACACAACAAGGTCCTGGGTAGGACAGGCTGACTGTAGCACACCTGGTGGGTCTGTGCTGTATGGCATTCCACTCTGCCCAAAGGGAGGAATGTATGGCTCTAATCTGTATTTAGTACTGCCCCTTTGTACTGTAGTCTTTGACAGTTCAGTACTGACTTCGTCAGGTTCACAGTCACTTCTAGGTGGTCGAACAAGATCCTGGCTCAAGCCAGGGTATGTAGCAATAGTTCTCTAGACTGGGCCTTCAATAGCCAATCGTTCAGGCAAGGGAACACACAGAATCCTTCCTTGCGGAGGGCTGCTGCTACCACTGCCAAGCATTTGGTAAAGACCTGTGGTGCAGAAAAAAAGCCAGAGGGCAAGACTCTGAACTGGTAATGTTCCCCTTCTAACAAGAATCTCAGATATTTTCTATGACCCTTTCCAATTTTGATATGAAGGTAAGTATCCTTCATGTCCAGAGAATAAATCTTGTCTCCTGTGTTCAGCAGGGGAAGAGAGCGTATAGGGAGATCATCCGAAACTTCTTGTATTCTGTGCAGAAGTTCAGGTCTCTCAGGTTTAGAACTAGTCTCAAGTCTCCTGTCCACTTGGGGCTAGGAAATATCTAGATTAGAAGCCCCTGTTCCTCTGCCTGGCAGGAATGGGTTCTTTTTTTTTCTATTATTTGTTTAGCCATTTTTCCTGCTTCCCACCTTCACGCCCTGGCGTAGTGCAGGTTGCAGAGGCATGCACGATCACGACTGCGACGCCAACCATACAAATTTCCCATTACCACCTGCGCCTACCACCGACCCTCCGGGAGGCAGTGGAACTGCAGGAGGGTGACCCCCCTCCCTGGGAGAGGAGAGCCGCCATTAGGCAGCTTGATCCTCCCCCCCATGCCGGCTCCCCGATGACCAGAATCCATTCCCAAACCCAGGTCGCCAGCGTAGCATGAGATGTAGCGTTCAGCATGTTGGCAGGAACTGGTTCTACAGCCCGTTTTTGAAGCAAGGCTAGTAGCTTCTCCCTTGAGCACTGATGTGTCCTGGAGGATACGCAGAGACAGGTGGTGGATGATCTGGAGGGGTCTCTAAAAGTTCCAGAGCATGGCCTTTTGCAATGATGTCCAGTACCAATTTATCTGTAGTTATCTCCTCCACTGATACAAGTTAGGGAGAGCGAACGCCTACAACCACCACTAGTGGGGTAACATCAATGCCCGCCTCCCAGGGTGCACCGGAATGGGCACCCTGGAAGGTTAACTGGCAAGGCTCCAGCACCTTTACCTCTGCTTTGTTGCCTGTAGGTAGGTCTGCCACCCCTTGCTGGTGGTGGATGAAACTGATTGTGACCTTGCCCCTGCCTGGTGTTGGATATAGGGACTTGACTGACTTCATAGTCATTCTAGAGGATTGGAGGGCTCTGAAAGCTTCCTCCACACCATGCCCCAACAGTTTATGACCTCTAAAAGGTGCATTTAACACAGCTTGTTGCATATCATTAACAAAACCAGTTACTCAGTCATGCACATCTTCTCATGCAAATGCCAGATGCAGCAGCCTTGGCAGCGGCATTTGAGGCATTATAGGCTGAGTAGATCAAATGCTTGCCTACTTCAGCCCCTGCAGTTAAGGATTTCAATAACACTGCTTTTGTCTGACCTTCAGGAAGGGACTGTGCAGCCACCATAGCACTCCTCCAGAGGGTGTTCTGGTATTTTATCACATAGGCCTGACAGTCTGCAATACATAGGCCTAATGATGTAGATACATAGGTATGTTTGCCCATAACATTTAGCCTTCTGGATTCCTTATCAGGAGACAGGGAGCTCATATGTTTGGGTACCCTATGTGCGGCTGTAATGGCTACTGAGCCATTTTCAGCCTGGTTGGTATAGTAAAGCTTATGAGATGATGCAGGATACATCTTGTCAACCTTCCTAGGGACTGCAGGTATAGCACTGGCTTTTATCAGGCAGCGTAAATAGCTGGATAGAGCAGAGGGTTTCCAGCACATCCAAAAACAACAACAGATTTCTGTTGTGGAGTCTTCCTCTTCTAGAGTGAACCCCATAGCTGCCTTTCTCCCCCCCGCCCCCAAATCATGGTTTGAAAGGAGGGATCCTCTGGTGGTGACTTTGTTATATTAACCACAAATTATTCACTGCAAGAAGACTGGGTGGAACTAGTACCAGGCAAGTACTGGTCCTCAGTATAACCCTCCTCCTCCTAATCCTCTTCCATTATGAGGTCTGGGTAATATTCCACCTTGTAATCTTCCCCCTCGATAACGGGGATAGAGGAGCCCAGCGAAGACGCTGGCAGTGGCTGAGCAGGCCTCTTAGGGGGATAGTATTATGTTGCGGCATTGACAGGGTCTGGGTCTTCAAGGCTTCTGTCGCCAACAGGCTAGGTTGGTAGGAGGCGACATACAATTTCAGAAAATTATACTAGCACTGATTTTCATCGATTGTGCCCATACTAGGGGTTACAACTATAACAGGTGCAGACCCAGTGGTGCCGTACACCCATACACCCATAGTAGCCCTAAGCCAAGCCCTGACCTTGGTTTCATCAATGTTTTTTTTTTTGGGGGGGGGGTGCTGAAGTCAACGCCACTGGAGCAGACAATGATGATGATAAGGAAGTATCTGGCCGCAACATCGACCTGCAGCGGGTCAGTGAGGCCTTATCTTTATCCTTGTCGTGGTGCTTATGCTTGTGCTTGCTCGACGATTTCTCTCTGGATTTCAATGAGTCATTCGGTTGACAGGGCAGGTGATGTGGACTTTTCTTGGAGCTGTTTTTCCATGGTCGCTAAAGTTTTCTGAAATACAAACTTTTCTAGTGCTCATTTTCTGTGTCACATGGTAGCAGAGTTAAAGCCTTTGCAGATTTTGCACAATTTCACATCATGGGAAAGGCCTAAATGGCAGACACACACTTCGTGGGTACTGTCTGTATAAGTACCGAAATAAAGTTGAAAGTTCTTTCAGCAGCATGCAGGAGCCAAAAATCACTAAAATACTGATACTTTTCAATGAGGAAAATAAAAATGACAGCTGTCAGTATTCAACGTGTCCATGAACAGGTTCAACATAGAAACATAGATTTTGACGGCAGATAAGGACCGCTTGGCCCACCCAGTCTGCCCATTTCCCTACCTATTGGATAAGCTGCAGATCCTAGTTAACCAGCAGCCTACTTCTTCCTACCCCCACCCCCTAGAATTGCCTTATGACTGTCCCATGCATGCTTGAATTCCACCACTGTTTTGACTCCACAACCTTCCTCCGGAAGGCCATTCCATGCATCCACAACCTTCTTCTGTGAAAAATACTTCCTTAAATTACCTCTGAGCCACCCCTTCTATCTCCAAATTGTGCCCCTTGTTCTTGCACATATTTCTTTTTTGAAAGATGCTACCCTCTTGACTTTGTTGATTCCTTGAGATACTTGAAAGTTTCTATCATTTCCCCTCTCCCTCCTTTCCTCGAGGCTATACATATTCAGCTCCTTAGTCTCTTCACATGTCTTCCGTGCAGACCCTGCACCATTTTAGTTGCCCTCCTCTGACAGCCTCCATTCTGCCTATGTCCTTGCAGAGACTGGGTCTCCAGAACTGCACGAGTACTCCAGATGGGGTCTCACCAACTGTCTGTACAGAGGATAATAACTTCCTGTTTTCTACTGGTGATGCCTCTCCCTATGCATCCCAGTATCCCTCCAGCCCTCCTTGCTGCCCTCTCACATTGCTTGCCCACCTTTAGGTCATCTGATATGACTACCCCCAGCTCCCTTTCTATTTTTGTTGTTGTTAGTATCTCACCCCCCCATTGTGTACTCTTCCCTTGGGTTTTTGTTTCCCAGGTGCATTACCTTTCACTTCTCAGCATTGAATCTAAGCTGCCATACATTTGACCATTCCTCTAACCTTGCCAAGTCCCTTCTCATCCTTTCCACCCCACCTTGTGCATCAACTCTGTTGCAGATCTTTGTCTCATCAACGAGATGTTTATTTAGATGCTGACAGATGGTGTTGTCATGGGCAGCTCCAGGCTTGCAAAAGTTTCTGTGTGGTCCTAGTGCTGACTCAGGTACAGTTCCAAAGGTGTGGCCTAATGAAGGAAATATCCTCAAAGAGGATCTGGAGTGGAAGGCCTGTTGTAAATCCCAGCCACTCACATTTCTGCACTAAACTGCCATGATGTGAGACTGCAGGGGAAGGCCTACTGTAAATCCCAGTCAACTTTCCTACACTGAATTACTATGGTGTGAGACTGGAGGGGAAGGCCTGTGGTATATCATAGCCGCCAATGTTTCTACACTGAATTACCATGTTGTGAGACTGAAGGGGAAGGCTTATTGTAAATCCCAGCCACTGACATTTCTGCACTGACTACCATGCTGTGTGATTGGTGGGAAAGGCCTATTGTACACCACAGCCACTGACATTCTATTCTGAATTACCATGGTGTGAGATTGAAGGGGAAGACCTATTGTAAATCCCAGTAAATGTTTCTATGCCGAATTAGTGGAAGGCCTACTGTGAATACCAGCTGCTGATGTTTCCATTTTGAATTACCGTGGTGTGTGACTGGAGGAGAAGACCTATCCCAGCCACAGATATTTCTACACTGAATTACCATGGTATGAGACTGGAAAGGAAGGCCTACTGTAAATCTAAGCTGCTGATGTTTCTACACTGAATTACCATGGTGTGAGACTGGAGAGGAAGGTCTACTGTAAATCTCAGCTGATGATGTTTCTACACTGAATTACCATAGTGTGTTAATGCAGGAGAAGACCTATTGTAAATCACAGCTGCTGCTGTTTCTACACTGAATTTCCATGCTGTGTGACTGGAGGGGATGGCCTATTATAAATCCCATTCAACAGCATGTCTACATTGAATACTATGGTTTGAGATTGGGGCAAAAGGCCTACTGTAAAGCCTAACTCCTGACTTTTTTTTTTTTTTACACTGAACTACCACGGTGTGAGACGGGATGAAAGGTCTATTGTAAACGCCAGCCACCACCATCAATACACTGAACTGCCATGTAGTGAGACTGGAGGGCAAGGACGTGTTTCCTAATGACTGCAGCATTAAACTTTGAACCAGGGAATTCCAAGTTTGAATCCCACCACAGTTGCAGACCATGACCTTCTGCAAGTCACTTGACCTCTTTGTAATTCAGTCTTTCCCCAGCTTGGAAACCATGCAGAACCAAGAGGACCCTACCCCTGATAAAGGAGATCTAGCATCTCAGTTGGGCTATTATGGAGAACACAATTATAAAAAGAAAGGGGGAAGACAGCTGCCCTTCTCCCCAACCTTTTGAGTATTTTGTCTCCACACTCACTACAAACTAACCCTGGTCCCCATACCTCTCAACTGTCCCTGACTTTGCCTCAAAATTGTACTCTGTCCCTCCTAAAAATTGTCTTTCCGTGACCACACTGTGCGGGTTATAAGCATAAAATAATGTCAAACATTTAAGTTACAGACTTATTCTTCTTTAGATAATGCATATTACACCAAGCCCTTTGTTCTACCAGCCTCCTGAAGGGATATCTCCAATTTTGAAGAAGTGTCCCTGATTTTGGTCCTTTGTCCCCGATTTATGATGCAGGAGGTTGAGAGGTATGCCGGTCCCTTTTGTTATACCTGTGTAACCAACAGCAAAAGTCACGGAACACACTAGTGTGTTAGGAGCTTGATATCTGACTGAGTTGGTGATTACTCATTGTGGAGTTCTAATGCTCATACAGCATACTGCTACAGTGTGACAGCACTCCAACACAGTTGTTGGGAGCACTGCCAGGAGGAGAACCTTGCTGCAGAGGGAGGCCTAGCACAAGAAATAAAAAAGCAAACTGAAATAAGACTGAAGTAACCTTTAATAAAATTAATCAAAAACAAGAAAGCTAGATAAATGTGAAAAATAAAAAACAGGCACTTCCTTAAATTATGGAATTACACAGATGGTGAAAGGGGCAGTATTGCTACTCTTCATAAGAAATCAAGTTTGTCTGAGACCCTACTGTCTGTTCTGGCAGCCGTCCCCATCCACCACCCAGTCACTAGTCTCAGAGCGTAGGCGGACAACAAGATGAGCTGTATAAAGTAAAGCCTTCACAGTCTTGCCAACTTCAGATCCCAGCCCAGCCAGCAGGGCTGAAATCAAAACTCTTCGCAACTTAAGAGGGGATTTTTTTTGGGGGGTGGGGGCAGCTACTCCAGCTGCCAGACCATTACAGAATATGTGATACTAATATTATTCCTCACACCTCGTTTTCTATGCCATCCATCCATTGCAGAAATGTACCATCAGAAAAGAGGGTCTTTTAGAGCTAAGACAGGACTTCTGTAATGAAATATCATAATTTTAAAAATTCCAGGGTTATGTGCCATCAAGTTGAAACAAGCTAGCACTGTGCCATAGCTACATTTCCAAGCTTTTTTCGCCATTACTGGGAGAATGGCATTTTTTCCACAGAACAAGCCAAAAACGACATATAGGAAATGAATACAGAGGCCAATGTTTGGGTTACCTGTGTGATCTTCTGCATCCTTACATGACTATGTGCCCTCTCCACTCCACTACGGAAGGTCTCCTCGGGGGACCAGTCCTTTGCAGTTGTACACTTGGTTCTTTGGAATTCACTCCCAAAGACCCTGAGAGAGGTCACCTCAGTGGAGGTCTTTAAAACAGGTCTTGGACCACATTTATTTGTCCAGGCACATGGGGAATGATCAACTCATATCTGTTTATACAGGCATATGTGGAGTGAAAGTCCCAATTGGTTCTACAGATAAATATCTGAGATATTATGTGGTACATTTTAGCCAGCCCAGTGGCGCTGAGAGTTGAGGCACTGGACGCCAAGCCGGTGACCCGAGTTTGGGAGGGAGCTCAGGTGCTGGGGGTTGGCAGGGATGGAGAAAGGACTGACCGCCCGCAGGGCTGCTCTCCTCTCCCGGGGGGAGGGCGGGGATAGTCTGGCACAACAGCAGCTCCCAGTGGAGATTGGGAGTGCTGCAGTGTGTGGGCTGCACATCGATCAGCGTGCTGACGCAGGCAGGGCTGCCATGTGCCACAGCATCAGGTGTGCACACGCAAGGGAGGGGGGAGGCCACCAGAACAAGGAAACAACCGGCTCTGTGGGGGTAGGAGATGGCACCTGTCCCCCATGCCCTTCGCCAGGTCCATCTCGCCTGGCCTTCCAGATCCTCCACCTGGGCCCTCACCTGCAGCCAGAGACTGACTAGTAAGTACGCCCAACGAGGAGCGGTGGCCCCACCCTGGAGGGTTAGCCTGGGGTGCTGGCTGGGGAGAGAAGGCACAGGTCGAGGAGACCTCAGGCAGGCAGGATGCCTGAGAGAGCTCCACAGGGCAGTGACCGGAGGAAATAAAGTAAAAAAAAAAAAATGTGGTACATTTTAGCTGGTTGCTGGAAATTTTATAATGAGATTTTATGTACTGATTTTATTTAGAACTGTATTTATTCTATGATTTGCTGCTGTCTCTGTTGTCGTCCTGGCACCCTGAGCTTCGAGGAAAGGGCGCCATAAACAAAATCTACTACTACTGTAAACTACCAAGTAATAATTTGTACCTTAAAATTTGTTACAACACTTTTAAAATGGCTTTACATTAAAATGTTTGGCATAGAAAATACAATACTATGCTTTCGTATGTACAGGTACAGCAGGTGAAATGGTTTGTTTAGTCAGAAAGCAGTATTTGTGGTGGCATCTTAACCCATGCAAAGGAGTTTAAAAGGAGAACACTATTTTGTGAAACAACCCCACCATCCGAAGGATAAACCACCAATTTGAGTATTCACAAGAACATTTTTTTTTTTGTAACTACCATTTAGCAGCTCCAATTAAGTTTGTAAAATAATCCAGATTATGGGCGGAGCTAGCAGCTCAGCCAGCAGCAGCAATTTTCTGGAGCTCCTGATACAGCTCTGCTTAAAAGCTATAAAATCGTAATTTTCCACTTCAACCAGGAGGGAATTTAACTAATCTAAAGAGAATCCTTTGCTTTGTCAGCTGTATAGTAAATGTTGTGAAGAATGGGTCGGACAAAGCCTACTAAACAGGACTTTTTTTCAGCCACGCGCACCAGCCGTTAAACCACCTGACCAAACGGCTAATTCTTCTCCATCAACGAGCACGGAGCCTGAAGCAGCCTCACTTACTTACCTCCCTCCCTTCAACAGTCCGTTAATGCCCTGACATGGGAGGTACAGCAGATCGACCAGAAGCTGGATGCTTTTTCTAAGCAGTTCATAGCTGTAGAAAACCGGTTGGACGCGATGGGAGAAATAACTAAATCTGCTGAAGCTATGGCGGGAAAGGCACTGTCTGCTACTACTGCTTCAATTAAAGAGCAGTCAGTTCTTCGCAGTTGAGTAGAGCGGCTTGAAAATATGGTACACGCTGCCAATATTCGACTTCTGGGAGTCCCTGAAGGGTCAGAGAGGGACAGTTTTGTCTCATACCTCAAACAATGGCTATCAGAACTGATTGGGACTAATGCATTCAAAATTTCTAAGGCCTACAGAATTACCCTGAGAAGGCCCAACACCGAGCTGGATAATCCTAGAACGATTCTGGCCTCCCTTGTGTCAATGGCTGAGACAGACTTGATTTTGGGGGCCATTCGCACCAGGGGCCCTGTTTTTATAGATGAGGCAAGAGTGCCTTTTTCCCCGGACTTATCTTATGCCACCAGACTGTGCCGGAAGGCTTCTGATGGGGTAGAGAACAAGCTCAGAGAACTGGGAATTACTTACTCGATGGCATTTCCAGCCAGACTGTGCTTCTCGGAAGGCCGCAAGCAGTACTGTTTTTCGGATCCCAAGGAGGCAGGGCTGTGTGTGTGGAGAGGATCGCTGCCAAATGGGCCCGGGAAGATCGCTTGACTGAAGAGGAAGATTCGGACAAGAACTGATTAAAATACTGTATATTCAATTATGTTTTGTTGCAGGAATAGTGAGTTTTATGTTATGAACTGAGTTACTAAAACGGCATAAAATGTTTGCATCAGCGACTACAGTGTTTAAGGGACTATCCATATGATGAAGACTCGTATTAAATAACAAAAGACTTTATTGCTGATAAATATGGGAGTTTATCTACGAGGGGCTAACAAACCCCCATTTCTTTCGTCATTTTAGGCATGCTGAATTTACTTTTTTCTCTTTTATTTTAGGATTACTTCTGCTAGTTTCAGCAGATGTTATTAACTCACTAGTGTTTTTGTAACCGCCTTTGAAGAGTTACGGTTAGAATAGCAATAAATTGGTATGGGAGTGGGAAGTATATACCGCACTATGTTGTTTTCATACTTCAGCTGATGCATCCTTTTTGAGAGATCTGTGCTATGGAAAGAAATACCCTTATGATGCCATAATGGGAGAATGGGCTAGAGCTGGTCTCTAAGTCCATAACACACTGTTGCTTAGCTAATATAAGGGGTCAGATTTTCTTTATTATATGCAGCTTAATTAAATCAGATCTCACTGAGACCTCGCTGGAGAGTAGCATAAATAGTCTTTTGGCTTGAGTGGGGCTACTGGAGCTCTAGATAGTGGGATCCTCCTTTAAAAGTTGATAAAACTATATAAAGGACCTTAAGGATCAGTATACAAATGAAGGTTTATTATAATAGGTATGCCACACAGGGCGTTGGCTGCATAACAGCTCCAGTTTACTGTAGTAAGTTTATGTAATGTCTGACTGAATTTACCCCTCAATGCTATATCACATGAACATGTCTCTTTCCTTAGTAATGTATAATGAATAGCAGAACATGTCATACTTGTTCAGATTATACAGTGCTTTATGCTCATTATAAAAATGCACTAAAGTAAAAAAAAAAACTCCAGATTAAAATCCTTCAGAATGTAAATAATGGCCACGCAGCACCATCTCGAAGATAGAGAGCAACTCTTCACTGCTCACTTGCATGCGTTCAGTACAAGTGAACAGTGTGGAGCTGCTTAGTATACTTGAAATGGCACAGTGTAGCATGGTCATCATTTATATTCCAGAGGATTTTGCAAATTTAATGATTCTAAAAGGTAGTAAAAAAAATTTCTTGTGAAACCCCAAATCAGGGATTCATATGTTGGGTGGAGAGGTTGTTTCATACAATAATGTTCTCCTTTAAGACATCTGGGGCCCCATGCATGGTTGCAAGACACAGTCTCAATCCCTTGACTTGCACTACCCCGTGCCACTGACAAAATGGGTGTCAAGCCTTTCCTGCACAGCTGCGAGACACATTGCAAAGAAGGGGGAGGGGGTTACTAAGCAGTTTAAGAATTTAAACTAAATAACACAGTTACTTTTTTTACTGTGTCCTACCCAGTTTTACAAAAATGGTCATTTCTAAAAAAAAAAAAAAAAAACAGCACTTCAGGTGCCAAGGATCAGCCGTTCTTGAGCATGAGAGAGAATTCTCCATTATCTCATTACTTCCAATAGCTCCTTATGAAATTTCAACCATCCGTTGCTTAACCTCACACAGAATGACTGCCCAGGTGAAAATGAGTTGTACAGGAGTGCAATGTCATAACTGTGTCTGTTTGCGAGGGCAAGACAGAAGAAAAAATTACTTATAGTTAATATGTTTTCTTTCAGAGGATCGCTTAACATGCTTGACTAGTGCAGTATGCCAGCTGAGGTCAGCTGCCCTGGAGGTGGAGACTGTTGATGATGCTAGGAGAATTAGCCAGTCATAGAATAGAGAGTTGTGTGTTGCTGCTGCAAGCTATCAGATTAATTTTGAAGCCTGAGGGACAAAACGCCCCAACTCTGAAGATTATCCTAAACCTAACAGAAAAAGGAACAAGAACAACAAAAATCGCCTGTTAGCAAACTATATACACCATGCTTCACTTAGGAGCATACTATATCAAAGCTCTACAGCCAGACATTTGGCCTGAGGCAAGGACTGCAGAACTACATTCAGCCAGGTTGTGTGAGGGAGCTGGGTGGGAGGTCAAGCATATTGAGGGATCCCCTGGAAGAAACAATATTACTATGGTAATTTCTTCTTCTCACCCTAGGAATCCCTCAGTATGCTTGACCACTGCAGACTACAAAGCAGTGCAACAGGGAGGACAGAACAGAACCTACTTTGGAAACAGGTTCTGCAGGGCTGCAGTGCCAAATCTCGCATATGATCTGGACCATACATCCAAGCAGTAGTGACTACATTAGCTGTTTTATTGTTACTTTGTATTTTTAAGACACTGAGCTATATGATGTATTTTAAATTTTGTTTGGTGCCTTGGCATTTGAAAGGCACCATAAAAATAAAGTTTTATCATTATTTATTATGAAGGTGCATACAGTCTTCCAGGTAGCTGCCTTGCAGATGTCGAGCAAAGGTATGTCCCTTGCTGCTGCCACTGAGGCATCAGTGCCCCTAGTGGAGTGGGCTCTGAGGCCTTGGGTGGCTGCTTGCCAGCCTTACTGTAACAGAACTTGATACAAGAAACTATCCAGTGGGAGACAGTCATAGAAACATAGACTTTGATGGCAGATAAGGACCATTTGGCCCACCCAGTCTGCCCATTTAGACTGGGGCTGTCCTCTTAGAAGCTGGCCTGCCCTTACCCACCTCACCACAGGTGAGGAAGAGTTGGGTGTGAGATTATCTGAGCTGCTTGGTGTGCTCCAGGTAGTAGGTCAGAGTTGTTTTTACATCCAGGCTGTGAAGACTACGCTCACCAGGAGTGGATTTGTCTGTGAAAAAGACAGGGAGTGTTATAGATTGAGGTGAAACTCTAACACCACCTTTGGAAGGAACTTCCTGTTGGTCCTGAGAACTACTTCGTCCCTGTGGGAAATAATGTACTTCAGTTCAGTGCATAGAGCTTTCAGCTCTGAAATCATTCTGGCTGAAGTGACTGCTACTAGGAAAAGAGTTTTCCAAGTGACATACTTTAGATCTGCAGAAGCCATTGGCTCGAATGGGGCTCCATGAGCTTGGCTATGCACAGGTTCAAGTCCCAGGGAGTAACAAGTTCACTGAGTGGGGATTGAAGGTGCAGAGCCTTTAAAGAATTTCTTTAAGATGGGATGAGAAATTACAGATTTCTCTTTAATCGGTAGAAATGTACGCCAGATGGACTTTCAGAGATGGGGCTCTAAGGCCTGATGCTTGTAAGTGAACTAAATATTCCAGTATAGAAGACAGACTAGCATGCAGTGGGCTAACCTGCTTATCCTTACACGAGAAAGCATACATCTTCCATTAAGCCTTTTTGGTACTTGGCTTTTTAGCCAGCTGAAGGATTCTGGGAATTCTAACTCGTCAAGTACCAGGCTTTGAGGCAAAGAGACTGTATGCTGGAGTATGTTATCTTCATCTGAGTTACAGTCAGAAGGCTCTGAGTCAGAGACAGACAAATGGGCCTCTTGACCAAGAGGGTGAGGATCAGGGAGTACCATGGCTGCCTTGCCCAGTCTGGAGCCACCAGAATCATTGTTGCTAGTTGACTTCTGAGTTTGAGCAGGACCCTGAAAATAGGGGGGGGCGTATAGGAACCTTCCAGTCCATAGACAGAGCATCCACTGGCACTGAGCCCAGGGCTGGAGGCCTGCAGCAGTACAGAGGAATTTGATGACTGAGGACGGAGGCCAAGAGATCCATCTCTGGGGTGCCCCACCTCCTGAAGAATGTGGCTAGTACTTGTCTGTTTAGGGTTCACTCATGGTGGCCCTTACCAATGCAGCTAAGGGAGTTTGCCAGCACATTGTCCTTGCCTTTCAGATGGATAGCAGAGAGATGCATGTCTAAGGAGTAAGCCAGAGACCACATTTTCATGGCCTTTGTGCAGAGCTTTGTGGATCTTGTGCCACTCTGTTTGCTGATGAAGAACATAGCAGTGGTGTTGTCTGTCCTGATTTGGACAGACTGACCCTTTAGTTGGGGAGCAGAATTTTTGATAGCCAGATAACCGGCTCCGAGTTCGAGGAGGTTTATGTGACAGCTGGACTCCTTGGGGGACCAGACCCCACTTATGGATTGATTCACCAGGTGTGCACCCCAACCCAGGATGGATGCATCCGTAGTGAGCACTCTGGAAGGTTCCTTTTGTTGGCAGAGGATTCCTTCCCTGAGGTTTTGTCTAGCCTTCCACCAGTCCAGAGCCCGCAACAGGGTCTTTGTGACTCTAATGAGCTTTGACAAGAAGTCCCTTTTCTGAGACCAATAACATCTGAGATGGTATTGAATGTCTCCCATCTGAAACCTGGCACCTGGAACTACTGCTGTAGTGGAGGCCATGTGCCCGAAGAGCCTGGCTGGCCTTGGTTGCCCTAGGACACATGAGTTTGCCAGGGTCTGCAGGTTGTGCACCCTGTCTAGTGGGAGAAGAGCTTTTCCCAACTGTGTGTCCAGCTCTTCTTCAATGAACTCCAATATTTGAGTTGCCTCGAAGTGGGATTTGTCTGTGTTGATCAGGAAACCCAAGGACTCCAGGGTGTGCCGAGTAAGTCTCTGACATTTTGGGGAGACCTGTCTACTATGAGCCAGTCATCCAGATAGGGAAAGACAGAGATCTGCTTCATTCTGACATAGGTCATCGCCACTGCCAGACACTTTGCAAAAACTCTGGGAGCTGAAGAAAGACTGAATGGCAGAGCTCCAAACTGGCAGTGGCCAGAGAGCAGTCTGAATCTGAGATATTTTCTGTGAGAGGACCTGACTGGAATATGAAGACAGGCGTCCTTCAGGTCTAGGGAGGCCAGCCAGTCTCCCTGTTGCAAAAAGGGGACCACCACCGATAGGTTGACCATCTTGAATTTGGGATTGAACAGACCTGAGATCCAGAATAGGCCGCCAATCCCCAGTTTTCTTTAAAGTGAGGAAGTACCTGGAGTAGAGGCCTTTCCCCAACTGGGAGGAATTTTTTCCACCTCATTTGCTGCCATGAGAGCAGCCTCTAATTCTAGCAGGATTTTCTCTGTGGGAGTTGAGGTTTTAAGGGCCTGTGGACCTGCTGTGTAGGGAACTGCTTGAACTGCAGGGTAAGGCCTTGACCCATCACCTCCAGCACCCATTTTCTGAGGTGATGCTTTGCCACTGAGGCAGTGTGTCCTACAGTGAGGGGGAGGCAGCCTGTGCCTTCTAGTCAGGAGTTCTGTTTAGTCTGGGCTTTTGTAGAAGGGGTTGGTTCAGTACACTTCTGGGCCCTTCTACCTCTTCCTCTAAAGAATCCTCTCATCTGAGAGTAATCAAATGGCATTGGCATGGGATAGAAAGCCCTGGGATAGTAACCTCAACCTCTTCCCCCTCTACCTTGGGGTTAGTAGGACATAGAGGGTTTCTCTTTGGCTGCATTGCTCTGATAGGTGGACTTGTACTCTTCCATGTTTTTCATGTAAGCCTCTGTTCTGTCCCCTCAAAAAAGAGCTATTCTCACAGGGAAATCCATAGCTTTAGTTGGGGTATTCTGGGAGAAACTGGTCGTTCTTAGCCATGCAAACCTCCTGAAAGAGATAGCCCTGGAGGCAGTATCACTGGCATCCACAGCCATATGGAACCGGTATTTTGTGGCTTCCAAGGCAGATTTGACAGTTTCCCCAACGTCTTGCACCACTTTCACCGGAGCTTGCTGGCTAATAGCCAGGACAGAGTTCCAGAGAGTTTTCTGATACTGAGCTGTGTATGCCATTATAAGTAAAGAGATGTAGCGTGAGAGAGGCTGTGGTGTAAGATTTCTTACCCATAGCATCCATTTTTTTAGATTATATTTCTGGAGGCCGGGAAGAAACTTTAACACTTTTCAGCAGGTCTTGAATCAGAAACCTTCTGAGAATGTCTTTTATTTTTGGCTTGGTTATTATTATTTTTATCAGACTTATTTTCTAAGGGGTCCCTAGAGGACCTGTCTTTAGATTTCTGTTGAGAGGCGGACCCATCTTCTGAATTTTTCATAGGAGAGGCAGACTGAGAAGCCATAATTTGAAGCCAAAAGACGTATTTCTCAGCTAAGCAGAAATAAAAATGATGCTAGCAGAGAAGCAAAGTGACTGGAAAAGAAAAACAAGGTTGTGGCAGTCTGCCAACAGCACAGCCAGGACTGTAAATAATTACTTCAACAGAACAAAAAAAAAAAAACAGTCTGAAAAGGTCTGTCTGGCTAAAATAATTTGCCAGAAGACAAGAAATAACTGTTCTTGAAAGGAAAACAGAGTTCTCAGTTGTGTAGAACTACGGTAAAAAGGGTTCCTTGACTGAGGAAAACACAAGGAAATGTGGTAAAAATAGCAGATTCTTGTCAAAAATAAGAACTATGGAAAAAAATATTGCTTAAAAAATAAAAACCGGCCAGTCTGGTGGCGCAGAGGGCTGAGGCACTGGCACCTTACTTCACACCACGCTGGTGGTTTGGGAACATACTTGGGGTGCCGGGGGCTGGCTGGGGAAGGAGAGGATTGAGCGACCAGAGGACTGCTCTCCTCAGGTGGGTTGAGAAGCCTCGCTCTGCAGTGTTCCCCCGGTGGAAACTGGGGGGTACTACAACAGCAGTGCACAAGAGGGGACAAAGAAAAGCGTGAAAATGCACGTATGCCATGCGGATGACAGCGGCCTGCATCTCCCAACCGTAATGCCTCTAGGCTGCATTTCCACACCCCAGTGAAGCTGCAAGGGAGTGCTCCATGCACTCCGGTCGCTCCTCCCGATGGCCCAGTGCGATATGGGAGAGCCTCCCCAGTGAAGGAATATGACCGGGACAACCAGAGCATCGGAGCAGCTGGATGGTGGATCGGGGGGGAGGCAACGGCAGGACTTGGCTGCCTGAAGGAGAGGATGTCAGCGGGGTGCGCAGGAGGAGGTACAAACAAATAATGCAAAAAATAAATAAAAACCGTGCTTTGGTTTTTTTGTACCTTGGACACAGTATTTTTCTATTCAGAATAAAAAGCAGGAAATGCAGAAAAAAAAACACAGTTTCTGAGAACAAAATGAACCGTGGAAAAGTGATAAAATACTGGTATATTAAAACCACTATAAAAGCAGCACAAGAGAGGAAAAATGCAGAAAAACTTTACTTCAGGAGAAGTGGGAAAAGAGAGACTCCGGGGCAGACTTGTCCAGTCAGCAGAAATGAATCTGACTGGCTTTCAGCAGCAGCACACAACTCTCACTCTCTCTCACTTTTCTCTGATTAGCCAATTCTCCTTGCATCATTAACATAGTCTCCACCTCCGGGCAGCCGAATCCAACTGGCATACTGCACCAGTCAAGCATACTGAGGGATTTCTGGAGTGAGAATTCTCCATTATACACAACTGTGATGTCACAATCATGAACAACAGAGAAAATTTGGTTTCAGGTTGTAATCGACCGTAATCAGTAAATATAACTAATTTACCTGCAACGGTGTCAATAAAAGTAGATTTTGAGTATCTGATTCACTGGCCTGCTGTCCATAAACCACAAATATTTTCCAAACCTTTACTTATGCCAACAGAGCAGCATCAGTGAAAAAAATATATATCTATAATATTAAAAGCAAAACTGCAAATAGCCACAGAGTTCCCTCCGATCTCAGGGGGGCCACTCTTATCACATCAGTATATCAGCCTCTTTTCCTGGTTACATGAAAGAGGTGACAAGACATTTTAAAAGTGACTACATAAAAAAAAAAAAGCACACTGCCTCCACATGTTAATGCAGTTCGCTTCAGTCTGCTACAAGCTACTGTGGCTTGCTTCAGAGTCTTGGGAGTGAGAGTCTGTGATTCAGTTCCTAACGCAATGACTCCACAAGCTAATGCAGACAGCTTCAGAGCCTGCTGTAATGAGACTGAGGTTCGGTTCCCAGCACACTGACTTTACAAGCCAGTGTGGCTAGCTTCAGAGAGAGACCACAGTTTGATTCTCAGCACAGTGACTGCACAAGCTGATGCAGATAGCTTCACAGCTTGCTGCAGTGACAGCCTGCAGTCTGATTCCCAGTGCAGTGAATTTACAACCTAATTTGGCTAGCTACAGAAAGAGGCTGCAGTTCGATTCCCCGCACAGTGACTCCACAAGCTAATGTGATTAGCTTGAGAGACTGTGGTTCGATTACCACTACAGTGACTCAACAAGCTAACTGCAGATAGCCTCAGAGCTTGCTGGAGTGACGGATCATGGTTCAATACCCAGCACAGTGACTCCACAAGCTAAATGCAGCTAGCCCAAGAGCCTGCTGCAGTGAGAGCTTGCGATTCGATTCCTAGCACAGTAACTCAACAAGCTACTGGGGCTAGCAGTGAGACACTTTGGTTTGATTCCTCAAGGGGTCTGGGTGCGATCTAAAGAGGGGGGAGGGCTGGAGGTGGATGGAACCATTGCTCCAGGGCCTCCACCACTGAAAATAATGTATTTTTTCATCCCAACCCCACTTTTAATTCAATTCCCACCTTCTACACCCCATAGTTTCCAGTTGGGGGAGCTTAAGTGCATGTGTCCCCATGTTTTTCATAAACTGGCAATTATCAACATTTTAAAGGGACACCATCAACCCCCTTAGGCTTCAGTGTCCCTGGTTTAAAAAACGTACGTTACGATTATTTACATTCTGTGTAGACTGCTTACATAGTTGGTTGTTTGATACAGATTCTTTTTTTTCTTTTAAAAAGTGAAAAATGGACTGCCCACCATACAGGTGTTACTACACAAACACATGTTTGTTTACATTCCTTGATCCGCTCCCTCTGCACCTTTCCTGGATTTAGGAACACCTCCAACACAGTCTAGCCACTCATTATACTAAAGGAACTGGCTGAGGAGCTGGCATGGCCACTGGCAGACCGATTTAATAGTTCACTAGAGTCAGGCATGGTACCACTGGACTGGAGAACAGCACATGTAGTGCCCCTCCACAAAAGGAGTCCTAAGAATGACCCAGGGAATTACAGACCAGTCAGTCTGACCTCCATTGTGGGCAAGCTCATGGATACCATACTAAAGGAAAGGTTGGTGGAATATCTAGAGGAGCATGGTCTCCAGGATGCAAGGCAGCCTGGGTTCATGGGGATTGTGTCAAACAAATCTGACTGACTTCTTTGACTGTGTCACTAAGAAAGCAGATAGGGGCCAAGTGGTAGACATCCTCTATCTTGATTTCAGCAAGGCCTTTGACTCTGTGCTCCATAATAGGTTGATCAGGAAGTTGGTGGATCTTGACGTCGGGGGGAAAAAGATGGCCAGATGGGTGGAAAACTGGCTGAGGAACAGAACCCAGAGGGCGGTTCTGCGGGGAGAGTTATCTGGTACCACAGAAGTAACCAGTGGGGTCCCACAGGGCTTGCTCTGTGCTGGGGCCAGTGTTGTTCAATGACATTGGGGATGGCATTAAGGGCAAAATGTGTCTATTTGCGGATGACACCAAGCTCTGCAGGGGAGTGGACACAGCTGAAGGGATACAGGACCTAAAGGAAGATCTGGAAAAGCTGGGGGGAAGGTGGTCCAGGATCTGGCAGCTTGGCTTCAATGCCAATAAATGCAAAGTTATGCATATTGGAGCCAAGAATCCTAGGACAGAGTACTACTTGGGTGGAGTTTGAGTATGTGCATCAGAGGAGAAGGACCTGGGAGTGATGATCACTAATGACCTGAAGCACTCCACGCAGTGCAAGAAATCAGCAGCAAAGGCAAACAAGATGCTGGGATGCATAGCTAGGGGGATCAGTAGTTGGAGAGAGGAGGTTATACTGCCCTTGTACAGGTCACTGGTAAGGCCGCATCTAGAGTATGGAGTTCAGTACTGGTGCCCACACCTCAAAAAGGACATTAACCTGCTGGAGAAGGTCCAGAGGAGGGCTACAAAGATGACAGTGGGTCAGCAGGGTAAGGCATACGAGGAGAGGCTAAGGGCACTGAACATGTACTCCCTGGAAGATAGGGGGGAGAGAGAGAGGGGACATGACTGGGACCTTCAAGTACTTGAAAGGGACAAATAAAGTTGATAAGGAGAGTCTCTTTAAGCTGAGTGGTAGCCATAACACTAGGGGGCACAGTCTTAAGCTGGAGGGTGGGAGGTTTAGGAGGGAGGTCAGGAAGCACTTCTTCACAGAGAGGGTGGTGGACATTTGGAATGCACTGCTGGTAGAGGTCATCTCATTGAGGACAGTGGGAAGCTTTAAAAGAGGCTGGGATAGGCATAGGGGGAAAGTAAGGATCATGGGTAGGGAGGATGGGAGGAATGGGGGAGGGAGGACAGGGACATTAGCTCAAGCTGTGGACCCTGCAATAAGAGCAGACTTGATTGACCAAATGGCCTTCTTCTGCTGGCTTCTTGGTATGTCCATATGTATTATGCAATGGAAGTAGAGGAGACTGTTGCATCACGAGTGTTTGCACTGTTTGGGGACATTTCTAATGTTCAGGACATATGCAGTAAGAACAGATCCAAGATTTGAAACAAGGTTGGTTATAACTGAACATCAACATGCATTTCATTTCTACTAAGCACAGAGGCAGATAAAACAACCAGCAACATCAATGAATTGTAGAGAATGTAAGCAATCATAAACGGTGGGGTTTTAACTAGAAATAATATGATGCAAAACAAAAAGTTGACAGTGTCCCTTTAAGATAACATGGTCCTGGATGCTGAAAACACAAATCTTTTTTCTGGCAATCCAATGTAGCCTAATGGTGCTACATGCGCACAGGGGTGCCTTTCTCATTAGCAGTCTGTATCCTGTAGCCTAAGTGCCTGTGTACATAGCTATCGAGCCTGCCCATTTCAAATGACCAGTCACCCTCCAATAACGGAAACCCCCTATGCCCCACCTTATTACAGAGCACACAAAGCCCTTGTCACAGGGCTCAGAATAGATTACAACCAGGCTGAGTGAGTCAGGATTCAAGATTCAAACTACAAGCCGGGGGGGGGGGGGCTGTTAGCAGACAATTTCTATATTTGCAGAGGCAGTCTAACCCAATAGTTTAAAGCACAGGGCTGTGAATTTGGAGACTCAAGTTTGCAGCTGCCACAAACTCACTGCGTGACCCTCAACAAGTGCTTGAATCTTTGTAATCTAATTGAGCTCTGTGCTTTTTATGTGTCTCTGTGCACTTTATGTTAGTAACATGCATTGTTCCTCTCTCTGTCCTGGATTGTAAAGCACTTTGGGATACAGTTTGTATGAAAGGAGCCATATACAACCACATTTCTTTCCTCGTGCACCAAGACAAAATGGTAACCTAAAATAGCCACCGAGGAAACTGGCAGTGTGTGCATCATACACTGCAAGGCAACCAGCAAAAAAAAAAATAGTAGTCTAGTAGAAGCCAAAAACTCGGACAACACCTAGAATCATTCATTTTCAGATGCAACTGTGGAATGGCACTAGTACATAGCACAGTTATCAGTAAGAGTGCATTATACCATTAGGACTTCTGAAGAATTCTGACCATATGGCGCACTACCCTCCCACAAGTGCGCACTGCTGTGAATCTGGCCTGCTTCTCAGGCTTCAATATCAGTTAAAATCACATTAAAAGACTTGCTTTTGGTGCTGACAGGCACCTCAAAAATAACCATATAAATACCAAGAGATAGTGAACTGTAGTAGTGTGCACATACAAAATCCACCCCCAAGTACAACACCTTGGTGGTACTGTTTCATGTTCTTGAGATCTGTGCAGCCTCCATGGTAACCAAAAATCAAAATCATCAGTAGTGTCTGGCCGATATCCCTTCTGCCACCCCAGCAGCTGGGGCATTAGAGACAGAAGGGCTGAACAATAAAGTCTTCACAGCTTAGTTTGAGGTTGCCTGTCTGTTTTTGCCCACTGGGTCAACCATTTATCCAGTTCAAAGATCAAATCACATCCCCCTTGATACCAATGTGATACAGTTTCCGATGCCATGCGGTACTGTTGTTCTTTTGCTGTCCCCACTAACCTGCTTCAGGGACCAGCTATTTTTGTTTCAGTGTGCTCTGTGCAAAAGACAATGTTTCTTTTGTTCTGTCATTCAGTACATCATATAAATAGTTTAGAGGTCTTTAGAGAACACTGCTGATACACTTTTCAGGAGTACCAGTGTTGTTAGTGATGGCAGCAAGAATACATGTAGTTCTTTTTCTGTGCCAGGTCCACGCCTTGCTCTTCTGGAAGCAGAAATGAACAATTATTTAATCACAGCTGACATCTCCCCTCCTCCCTCCCTCCCCACCTCTAGCCACTCAACATATTTATTTAAAAATGTGTTATCCTAAAGAAGGGGACAAGATGTAAGTACTGCTGAGAGGAGAAAACAGAGGAATAAAAAAACATTTGTTGTCCAGGGCTGCCGCTCCCAATGCTGGCAACCCAGGCTTGGGAACAATCCTCTCCTCCGGGGAGGGTGGGAGCTTGACTCCACTAAGCAACCGCTCCTGGGTAACCACAGGTGGTGCTGTAGGCTGGAGAAGCTGTAGAGGGATGAGACCAGCTGGTTCCGCACTACGCAAAGCAGTAGCATGAGCACGCACACAGAATCCTCACTGCCGACATCCTCAAGTGTGTGTGTTTGGTGTGTGTGTGGGGGGGGGGGGACAGAAAAGTCCAGGACCCAAGAATAACAGCACATAGTACTTTTGGAGACTGCACAGCCAGCCACTACCAAGAGCACGGTATTCTGAGTCTCCAGAGGGGTATGGGGTGCCCTGAAGGGTGGCGTTACTGTGACAGGTAAGTCACAGGGCAGCTTGGAAGTGCAGTTGGAGTGCTGGATTTAGGAGGTCACTGTAGGGCTAGATGGGCAGGGGTCTATGAGAAGGGACGAAAATGGTAAATAAAACATTTATTGCCCAAGCACACTGCTTTCAAGTACAACCTGGGGGGAAGGGGTAACAAGATGAGTAACTGACAAGTAGTAGCACATTACAACACTAGTGGAAATTTACAACAAAGAGACAAAATTCATAGCAAGACAGTACAGTTGGTGGTCATGCATTCTGCTGTACATTGACACGTGGGAGTTGTTTTCCTGACAAACTCCAGCCAACTGACTCCCTTCCGGGGTTTGGAAACAAACCTCCAACGTGGCAAGTGGCAAAGGTCTTCTTAACATTATGAGCAGACTAGATAGGCCATGTGGTCTCCTGCTGCTGGCAACTTTCTTATGGTCTAGTAGTTAGGGCACAGAGCTGTGAACCTGCACACACCAGATTTAAACACCACAAATGAATGTTACGTACTTACCATAACTGCCGATCTTCCAGACTCTTCACCGCTGATTACTGCTTATGGGTCTGGGGCCGCAGACACTAGGACCCTGCAAGAGCAAAGTTTTTGCCAGAGGGTCATCCCAGCAACTGGGCATGGCGCCTGCATCCCCCCCCAATGGTGCCGTGTGCCTGCCAATAATCATTCCCAGCTTCCTCACTAACCTTGGTTTTGTTCAGCAGGAAAGAAACAAAGTGGGGGAAAAAAATAAGAGGGCTAAGAATGTTCCTAGCCCAAAAAGCTAGGGAAAGAATACAGGAAATATAAATAAACAAAAAAAAAAAACCAACTATCAACCTCTGAATAAAGGAAAAAGGGCACACTAGGTAGCATAAAGGGGTAGCTGGGTATGGAACCAGAGCCTCACACAACTAGTCAGACAGCAGAAGGATAGTGATCTTAAAGGCAGCAGCTCTGAAGCATGTGGCTCTGACGAAAAGCAAGTAGGGATGCCCAGAATTGGGACCCCCTTGCAACTGAGATGGCATAATGTATCAAAATAGGAATTAATTAGATAAGACTCCTGCAAAAAACAAACCTTGTGATACTTGATGGAGGACTGACTGACCAACTAGTGAAAATATGTACCTCTTTTCCCTATCAGGGGGAAAAAAGAAAAAAATCTCAGGTGCATTTTGAGCTGTAAGGCCAAACAGCCCAAAGGAGCTGAGATGAGTTCATCTCCCCAGGCACCTCTTAGAGTAGTGGGCTAATATCCCAGCTGGTATAAGAGAAAAAGAAGGGCATGTCAACTAAATGGGATAGTCTGGCATAGCCAGAAGAAAAAAAAAAAAACAGAAAAGAAAAAATTACTTACCGTGGTAATGTTTCTTCCAAAGGAATCCCTCACTATGCTTAACAATTACAATCATTCCCCTGAAGTGAGCTGCCCCAGAGCTTAGAATTTTATGCTAATTATGGAATCTTAGAATGAAATTCCAATTCTATTTTGTGGTCACACTCACCCCTCCACTCTAACGTCAGATTTATCCCTAAAGCTAGTGTGAGCAATGACCACAAAATCTAGCTAAATGCGTACCAAAATGTATTGCAAAAAGTATGTAAAAACCGTTTCAAAGAAGCAGAACAATCTAAATTTTAATAAAAAATTTAAACAGCTGAGACTACGGAGTATTAATTGTAAAGGCACTGTAACAAATAATGCTCAAGCAAACAACTGATTATTGCGTGAACCTTTTACCAGGTTGTGGAAGGGGAAGTATGGATTGTTAAACAGCAACTCGGCACTTCAGCATGTGCTTTCATAAATAAGATGTTTCAGCTGTTACAATTTGCTAGAGAATACTTTTTTTTTTCATTTTCAATGTTCCTTCCCAAGACTTACAGAACATCTTGGTAGTCCATCTAAAAAGTTTGTTTAGAAAACATTTGCTTCTCCTGTTAACCTCACAGTGCCTTTGTTTATGACATCATAGTGTCGACCACAACAGAATGACATGTCACAAACAGCAATTGTGTGGTTAGCAAGGGAGAGTCAGATACATTTAAAGACTCAGTGGAGTAACTGCTGCATTATCTACAATATTTAGTAGACCCAACAGCAGGGGAAATTAATAAAAAATCACTAGAAAACAAGAAGGGTAAAACACAATTGGTGTGAATCTAGTGTTTCTAAGCTTTTTATTACAACAGAGAGTTGCTCTTTTAGCACAGTGAGGGATTCCTTTGGAAGAAACAGCATTACTACGGTATTTTTCTTCAAACCCACCAATCCATCACTTATGCTTAACAACTGCAGACTCCACAGCAGTACCTTGGGAAGCTGGGTACAGAACCTACTTAGGGAAAAGGTTCTGCAAGACAGCAGTGCCAAAGCTAGTATCCCTTCTGGACTGTATGTCTGAACAGCAGTGCTTTGTGAAAGTGTGAACTGTTTTCCAAGTAGCTGCTTTACAGATTTCCTGCAGGGAAGCATCTCTTGATTCTGACACAGAGACAGAGGTGCCCCTTGTGGAGTGAGCCCTAAGGCCTTCAGGTGGCAGCTTGCCAGCTTTGCCATAACAGAATTGTATGCATGAAACTAGGCAATGCGAAACGGTTCTCTTGGATGCTGGTTTACCTTTCCCCACTTCACCACAGGTGATGAATGACAGAGTATTAGTGGACCTTACATCCTTTGTGTGGTCCAAGTAGCAGCTGAGAGCTCTCCTTTGACATCCAGACTGTGGAGATTTTGCTCTCTTGAGCTGTATTTTGCTGTAAAGAATACTGGACGTGTAACAGACTGATTCAGATGAAATTCAGACACCACTTTAGGGAAGAATTTTCTGTTAGTCTCTTTGGACTATCTTGCTCCTGTGAAAAAGGATATAGTTTGGATCTGTACAGAGGGCTTGCAGTTCACTTACCCTTCTGGCAGATGTGTGTGCCACCAGGAAAGTTACTTTCCAGGTGACATACTTCAAAGCACCTGTTGCCATAGGCTTGAAAGGATCCTCCATTAGCTGAGCAATGCACCGATTCAGGTCCCACAGAGGGAATAGATTCCTTACTGGAGGGTACAGGTGATTAAGTCCTTTGAAGAATCTTTTGAAAAATGGGTTGAGAGGACACTGATCTGTCCTTGCCAGCTGAAACGTAAGCTGACACAGCTGCCAAATGAACCTTCAGGGTTGAAGGCCTGAAGCCCAAGGACTAGAGATGGACTAGGTAGTCCAGAACTGTAGCTAGACTTGCATGCGATGGGTTGAACTGTTGGGGAACACCAAAAGGAAAATCTTTTTTACTTTGAGGCACAAGTTTTATTTATAGCTGGTTTCCTGGAAACCTTATGCACTTCCCTTACCTTAGAGAGATTTAGGGCAGAGAAATCTAGCTCTTCAATAACTAAGCTCTGAGATGCAGAGTTCTTAGATATGGAAATGCTATCCCATCCTGAAACAATGCAGCTGGGTTTTATATCAGGGGAAGGGTGATAGGATTGTCTGTTGGAGATGGACAGGAGCAGAGAGTACCAGATCTACCTGGCCCAATATGGAGCTATGAGAATCATTGTTGCTGACTCCCTTCTCAGTTTGAGCAGTATTCTCAGCAAAATTGGGAAAGATGGGAAGGCATAAAGAAACTTCCCTGACCAGTTGAGGACTAGTGCATCCTCTGGGACTGTACCTACAGATGGGGGTCTGCAGCAAAACAGTGAGAGCTTGTTGTTCACCCAGCATGCAACCACGTCTATTTCTGGTGTACACCACCCTCTGAACACTGCTGCCAGTACCTGCTGGTTCAGGGTCCATTTGTGATTTCTCTAGCTGATTCTACTCAAAGAATCTGCCAGCACATTGTCTTTCTCTGACAGGTGCACTGCTGAAAGCTGACTCTCCAGAGAATATGCTATGTTCCATATCTTCATTGCTTCTGTGCACAACTTTGAAGATCTTTTCCTCCCTGTTTATCTAATACACAGTTGTGGTGTTGTCTGTCCTGACCTGGACAACTGACCTCTGATGTGGGAGGAAAAAGTCTCTGTTGCCAGGTACACTGCCCTGAGATGTAGGAGATTTATGTGCTCCTGAGTTTCCTGAGTACTCCATATATCACTTACAGTGAGGTCCTCCAAGTGGGCAGTCCAGGAGGGAGGCATCTGTTGTGGGTATGACTGTAGTTGAGTGCTGAAGGAAGGGAACTCCCTCTCTCAGGTCGCACTCTTCCTTCCACAATTCCACTGCCCTCAGCAAAGACTGTGACTGACACTAACTTGGACAGTGGATCCCGCCTCGGAGACCAATGGTTCCCTACATGATACTGGACATCTCTCATACGGAACCTGATGCCACTGCTGTGGATAATGCCATGAGCCCCAGCAAATGAAGGAAATACCTTGCAGGTCTGGGATGACCAGCCTTCAAGTATTCTACAGTGGCAATCAGATCTGCTACCCCTGCCTGGGGAAGGAACGCCTTCCTTTGCAGGGTATCCAGCTCTGCACCTATAAAGTCCAAAACCTGAAATGGGTCTGTTCGTGACTTTTGAACATCTATGAGGAAGCCCAGGTCCTCCAAGGTGCTTTGTGTCAGAAAGAGTGAGGACCTGGCCTCCTGGTGTTATTTTCCTAAGACTAGCCAGTTGTCCCCTCCCTCCTTAAATGTGCTGCCACTATTGCTAGGCACGTTGTGAACACTCTTCATGCTGAGGACAGGCCAAGAGAAAGGCTGTGAACTAGTAATGGCAATATCCTATCCTTAGTCTGAGGTACTTTCCGTGGTTGGGCCGACTGATATGTGAAAGTAGGTGTCTTTCAGATCCAGTGACTCAAGCCAGTCTCCTTTTTACAGAGATGGAATCACTGAGCCCAGTGTTACCATCTTGAGTTTTTCTTTTTGTTCAGATATCTCAGATCTAAGATGGGCCACCTACTCACCATTTTTTTTGTTGGTCAGGAAATTTCTTGAGTAAAGTCCCTTTCCCCATTGTAAGGGAGGTACTTTTTCCACTGCATTTGCTTGCAATAATTTTTTTCACCTTCATCTCTAATACAGAGACTACTGGATGGGCACCTATACACAACCAGTGTATTCTGCCACAGGGGGGGTCTGATTCCCTCTGACCTCAAGAGGTCCATGGGAATCAGAACCCTGAGGTGGCAGACAACACTGGATGTACACAAAGTTGCTGATCCTGTATTTTTTATGGTGTATAGTATTATGTGAAATGTGCACGGGTGGTTCTTTCACTTTCAAAACAAAACTGACTTGTTCAGTCTCTTGAGGTTTCAGAATGCTGTTGTACCACAGAAGCGTGCAATCATATTCCATGACCTTTAACTGAGGTACAACAGCCTTTTGAAAGGGATGGAATTTTGTACAGCGTAGTGCTCTACTATACACTATATGATTATTTCTACTGGAGTGTGAGGGTGGAAGCCTTTGTGGTTCTGCAGTCTTGGGAATTTTCTGAACTGCAGGGACAAACTGTGACTCACGATTTCTAGGACCCATTTGTCCATGGTTATTTCTGTCCATTCCTGAAAACAGTGAGTCAGCCCCGGCAACAGATGGGTGACCTGTACAGAATTGTCAGGGTTTTGCATAGCCTGAGTCTTGGGGACTGTGAGCAGCTGCATGCCTGGTGCCCCTTCTACCCCTGTCTCTGAAGTAACCCCTCTGGGGAGGTATTCACAAGAGATGTAAGCATGGGGAAAGTAGCTCCTACCTCTAACTCCCCTTCCATAAGGCTTATAGGAAGTGGAGGCCTTTTCCTTCTCAGTGTTGCTCCTGTAGGTGGTCATGTATTCATCCACCTTCTTCATGTAAGCCTCTTGTCACCAAATGGTGAATTTCCCTCACAGGGTAAATGCACTGCATTTGAGTGTCATGGGATAGATTGGTAGTTCTAAGCCAGGCAAACCTTCTTAAGGACACTACATGAGTCATGACCCTGGATGCAGTGACATTTGTGTCCATAGCCATATGGTACTGGTACTTTGTGGCATCTATGGTTGACCTTGTTGTGTCAACCATACCATGTGCCAAGTCACCAGTAGCCTTCCTGCTCATTTCCAATATGGCGTTCCAGAGGGCTTTCTGGTACTGAACTGTGTAGGTCAGGTATGCTGCCTGCCTTAATGGCAGAGAGGCTGAAGTATAAATTTTTTTGTCCATACTATCCTGTTCCTGGAATGTTTCTCAGGAGGCTGGGAGGAAAGGGGTGCCTTGGCCTTGTCACAAGCAGCAGTCTGGACCACACCCTCATGAACAGGGCAAGGATACAGGTATTCAGATTCCTGTTTATCCACCTGATACTTTTTCTCAATTTTCTTATCTATGCCAGCAGCTGAGGTGGGTGCTGACATGATTTTACAGGTGCCCTTCTAAAGCGATTTGTGGATGGTCAGTAGCAACCTTTTTGTGGGAGTTAAGCCCATCATATCCATAAATTCCACCTCATCCTCATCTTCCACAGTTTCTTGTGAGGTGGTATTGAGGGTGTTTACCATATACTAGGAATTTTAAGAAGTGCAGAAGGCTATTGGCCCACACAGCACTTCTCCTGCATGCGGGTTAATGGTCCCATACCAAGTCTTTTATCAAATATCTATCTAGTTTCAATTTAAAAGTGTCAAAGGTACCAACTTCAATGATGTCTCTTGGAAGAGAATTCCATAGGGCAATGATCCTTTGGGTAAAGAAACTTTTTCTTAAAAGTCCTTTAGGATTGGTGAGCATAAGTTGGAATCTATGACCTCTAAGACTGGTTTCTCTACGGTTAATACTGAATCCCAGTTCTGACAAAAGAGTGTTTTCCCTAATAATTTTAAACATTAACAAAAGATCACCTCTTGATTGTCTAAGTTCCAAGGGAAAGAGTTTTAATTCCCTTAATCTACCAACACACGCCATATGTTGGAGGCCATCCACCATTTTTGTGACTCTCCTCTGCGCACTCTCCAGTTTGTTAATGTCCTTGCGCAAATAAGGGTTTCATAACGAGGAATAGTACTCAAGTAAGGGGCGCACATATGCTTGATATAGGGGTATAATACACGCTCTACTTCTGTAAGAAATTGACCTCTTTATACAATTTATAAGTTTGGTAGATTTTTTTTGCTACATTTGTGCAATGATTACTAAACTTAAGATCGTTACTGATAAGAACTCCAAGGCCTTTTTCAGTGCTAACACTTTTTAAATGTTTACCAGCCATATAATAATCATTGCACGGATTGGCTTTGCCCAGGTGCATAATGACACATTTTTCAGGGTTAAACATCATGCCATGTAACCTAGCCCAGCATTCCAATTTTAAAAGGTCCCCTCTCAGTTTATGGAACCTATCCATAGTACTGACATCAGCTGCTAATTTGGTGTGATCGGCAAACTTAATTGCAAAGCTATTTACATTTTTACTAAGGTCTGAAATGAAAATGGAAAACCGGGACGGACCCAAAACTGAGCCCTGGGGAACTCCACTTGTGACATATCCCTTATCAGAGATGTGGACTCTTATTCTGACTATCTGTTCCCTATCTCCCAACCATTTTTCAACCCACGTAATAAGAGACCTATAAAGTTCTAGCCTTTTCATACTTTCTGTCAAGGTATCATGGGGAACCATGTCAATTTTTTTTTATTTATTTTTATTTTAAGACGTAATCCGAATTACAACCCTTTCAGTCAGGGGCTCATTTACAAAGGCTCCTCATCATGAGCATAAATACATTAATAGCAATCAACAGAAAACAAAGTAAATGAGCTCAAATTAAAGCCAACACTCAAAATTAAGGGCTGGTTACAAAGGCCCCACGTCAAGGTAAATTAGCAATAATAAACAGACATAAACAATAATGTGAGCTATAATGAGTCAAATGAAGGGCAGAGTCAAAAATAGGCAGACTGAGAGGAGGAGTATAGGCAAGGAAAGCTCAGCCAGGGCAGTCACAGTGGCGGGAGGAGAGAAGGTGGTTCTTGAGAGCAGTTTTAAAAGCCCCCAATCTTGGTAGGGAGGCGATGGCTACAGGCAGGGAAATGTACCTGGACAGGGCATAGTAACTGAATGACCTCTGTGCAAGGGAGGTCCTAACTCTGGGGACTTGCAGAGGGGAGTGGACAGTGCTGCGGGTAGAGAGGGAGTGGGTAGATAGGCTTATGATAGAAGACGGACCAGGGGGAGTCAAACCTGCAGTGATTTTTTTCTGGTCAACAGGCAAGACTGATAGATAAGCCTTTCCTCCAGATTAAGGAAGTTAGAGAGGGAATACAGTGTGCAAGTATGGGTAAGACGTGGGGAACCTGTAAGCAGCCGGCAGGCCTTATTGAGGAATAGCTTAATTTTGTGCAGAGCACTGTTATCAGCAGCATCATAAATAAGCAGACCATAGTCCACGAGGGACAGTACCGAGGATCAGATGGCCAAACTTAGCGCTTCAGTGGGGAGATGATCATAATGGCGATACAGTAGGTCTATCCTAGAGTTGATGGCGGAGCAAAGGGAGCGGATGTGGTCATGAAAGGATAGGGAGGGATCAAACAGAACGCCGAGGTATCAGGAGGAGGTTTGTTCAAGGGGGAAGAGGGTACTAGATAAAACCTGGAGTGGATAATCTTTACGTTTACTCTGGTTATGCGCAAAAAGCATGGTCAAGATAGACAACATCCACAGACTTATGATTCTCAAGAAGAGCACTAACTCTTTCATAAAAAACTAAGTTAGCGGTTAAGCAAGACCTTTGTGCTTCAAAACCGTGTTGTGAGCCGTCCACAATATTCTTGGAAACAATTTCTGCTTCTAGCCTATCTTTAATTACTGACTCAAGAATCTTGCCCAAAATTTTGCTTCACATATGTACATTGAAGTACAGTCATCTAAGGGTCTAGGAAGGGAGCCAAATTCTTGTTCTGGAGAATGATCTGGTTCTATGGGTTCTATTTCATCCTCCTCCTCCTCCTCCCCACCCCCAATGCAAGGGAAATGGATCCGGGGGGGAAGGGGGGTGTATATTTAAGAAATTCCCCATAGTCTGGAATGCCTGGAGGAATTGCCATGCCTTAGTCATGTCCTCTACTGAGGGCATTTTATCTGTGTCCACTGGTGATTCCTTTCCTTCTTCAGAAGGAGGGACAGCGACATGTTTCTTTTGGTTTTTTATTGGCAGGCACAGTCTGCTATAAGGTTCTTTTATTTTTGTTGGTCGGATTCAGAGTTCCCCCTACCAGACACCCAAAGTTCTGAACCATCTCTTGCAGCCTTTTATTTTTTTTCTGTCCCCTCTGACAGGACCTGCTGCTTGTTTACAGGGGTTGGACCCTCATCTGAGCCTTTAGGTGACATAGAGGCAGACTGAGAAAATACAGGTTACTCACCTGTAACAGGAGTTCTAGGAATGGTATATGTTGTTCATCCACACTGTCTGGCAGGTATCCTTGCCGCTTTAAATCTTGCCGGAAGGTCTTCAAGCTGGCTCCACCCACCAACCCGGGTGGTAAAACTCTCGGCTCCGCCCCATAACGCCAGATCTGGCCCGCTGGAAGCTCAGGTTGTGCGTCGAAGCCGGGGAGGTCGGGTGGGTCGTGTGGATGAACAACATATACCATTCCTAGAACTCCTGTTACAGGTGTATTTCTAGGGACATGGATATGTTGTTCATCCACTGTCTGGCAGACTCCTAGCAGTTCTCCGGGAGGAGGAGGCAAGAGCACACACCCCCGATACTTACTTGGGAAATAAAGACTGGAGAACGAGGCCCCAAAACCAGCATCCCAGCGTGACTCAAGGTCGATGTGGTAATGGGTGATGAAGGTGTGTGCTGACTTCAGGTAGCAGCCCTGCAGATTTCCTGGATAGGGGCGTCCTCGAAGCAGCCACCGATGCAGCAGTATGGCGGGTAGAATGAGCTCTTATCCCTCTGGGAGGCTCCATGCCCGCCAACTATACTGAGATCTATGCAGGGTGACCCACCTGCTTATGATCCACTTGGCTGCAGGTCTGCCAGGTGTGGCTTCAGCGTGGGTGACAAACAGCTGGCGAATCTCTCCCGAATTTCAGCCGTGCGCTCCTTATAATAAAGAGGCGCCCTTCTAGGGTCCAAAGTATGGAGCCTGTATTCGGCCTCGAGTGTGATTGGGGTAGAACACCGGCAGAGTCAACACCTGGTTAAGGTGAAACTCCGACACCACCTTCGGAAGGAATTTCGGGTGGGCGCAGGACAACCTTGTCCTTATGGAAGACCAGGTAAGGAGACTCAATGCAGAGCGCCTGGAGCTCTCCCATCCTTCTGGCTGTCGTGATAGCCACCAAGCGATCTTCCCACGACAGGTGAGAGAGTTCACACCTGTGCATTGGTTCGAATAAGCTTGCCCATGACTTTATACAAGCAGTAGATCCAGAGGTGGAGGTTCTCGCACCGGAGGGGAAATGTGATCAAGGCCTTTGAAAAAGCGCCAGACCACCTTCTCCTGCGCCACCGACTGCTCCCCGGCCCAGCCCCGTAAGCAGAGATGGCTGCCAGGTGCACCCTTAGGGTCGTCGACCTAAGCCCTTGCCGAGAAAGGGACCATAAATAGTCCAAGATGCTTGCCAAGGAACAGGAGGAAGGGTCCAGGCCCTTGCCCTGACACCAAATGGAAAACCTCTTCCATTTGAAGGCATAACATTTCCTGGTAGACTCCTTATGGGACGCCTCAACTACATTGAGGACCTCGTCAGAAAGACCCAAGGCCTGGAACTCTAGCCACTCAGGATCCGGCTTAGGGCCATCGGCCAGGGTGTTGGAGGCTCCTGCCACATGAATGGCTAGGAGATCCGCCTCCAGGCTGCGCACGAGTGACCAAATGCGGAGAGCTTCCTTGCATAGAAGCATGGAGCGCGTCCCGCCCTGGCGGTTTAGATAGTACATGGTCGTGGTATTGTCCGTCTGGACTCGGACCACTTGACCCCGGAGAAATGGAGCAAAGGCGTGAGAGCTAGGCGGACCGCTCGGAGCTCCAGCAGGTTGATGTGGCATCGGGACTCCCACAGAGACCAGAGGCCGTGCGCCCGGTGTTCCCCCAGATGGGCACCCCAACCCATCAGAGAGGCATCGGTCGACAGAGAGACCGTCGGCTCGGGGCGGACAAACGGGATGCCCTCCTGCAGATGAACTGGAATGGTCCACCACCGGAGAGCGTTCCACATCCCCTGGGTCACCGTCACTAGCTGGTCCAATGGATCGCAGCGTTGTGACCACTGGCTGGCCAGTCCCCACTGAAGAGGACGCATGTACCAGCAGGCCCAGCGGACCACGCTGGTGCAGGCTGCCATGAGACCCAGGAGGCGCAGGAAGTCCTGGGCAGGCGCGTTGCCCAACCAGAAATGACTGGGCAAAGGAGGAAAGAACCTCGGCCCTGTCCGCCGGGAGCCGTGCTCTGGCTCGAAGAGAGTCGAGCTCTGCCCTGATGAAAAGAATCGCCTGCTTCGGCTCGAGTTCAAGCTTGGCCTCGTTGATGAGAAGGCCAACTTGAGAGCAAACCTGGAGGGCCAGATCTCTGGACCGCTCCACCTCCTGTCTGGAGGGGGCTGCTATCAGCCAGTCGTCCAGGTAAGGGTACACCCGGACCCCTCCACGCTGCAGGAATGCTGTCACCACTGCAATGCATTTGGTGAAGACCCTGGAAGCTGGAGACAAGCCGAAGGGCATGGCTCGGAACTCGAAAAGGGATCCCTCTGCTCGAAAGCGAAGGAATCTCTGATGTGACGGATGGATAGGGACGTGAAAGAATGCGTCCTGCAGGTCCAGAGAGCAGAACCACACGCTGCGTTCCAAGGATGGTATTACCTGAGCCAGAGTGACCATCCTGAAGGTTCGAGACCTTAGGAACTTATTTAGGTCGTGTAGGTCGAGAATGGGGCGCCAGCCACCGTCCGTTTCGGAACCAGGAAGTACCTGGACACAAACCCCGGGTCTGAGGAGGGTCCACCACCTCCTGATCACCTCCTTCTGGAGGAGGAGAGCGATGTCGGCTCGGCGAGCCAACAGTGAGGCTTGGACTGATGCCCCAGTGCGGCGGCTCTGAAGGGTGGGGCCTGCTCGAATTCAGGGCAGGCCTTTCCCACCACCTCCAACACCCACCTGTCCGTGGTAATAGCGGACCAGGCAGAAAGGAAGTGACGGAGCCGTCCCCCCATGGGGGGAACCTGGGGTGAGGTGACGGGGTTGGGGGCGACACCCCTCAACCCGTCACTGGGCAGGCTTGGAGATGGGACTGGCCGAGGGACCTCCTGGGCCTTTACCTCCCTGCTTCCTGTTGGAGGAAGTCCCGGGCTTGGGTTTGGGATGCCAAGCTCGAGCCTGCTCGCCCTGACGTTGCTGGGCCGGATGTGCCTCGGGCGCAGAGGGATGAAAGGGCTTAGGCTGTGGTTTGCGGCCTTTGTCCTTCTGAGCAGATGAGACTGAGTCCAAGGTAGCACTGGACTTCTCGATCCTCTGTAGGTGACCTTCCACCCCAGGGCCGAAGAGGTCGGTCCCCAAGAAGGGGACATCCGCCAACTTGTGCTGGGTATCCGAAGTGAAGGTGGATATCCTCAGCCAAGCCCGATGACGCAGAGCCACTGCGGCCACTACAGACCTGGCACATGAGTCCCCAATGTCCAGAGCAGTCTGAAGCTGCTGTTTGGCCACTGCCCTGCCCTGGTCCTGCACCTGCCTAACCATGGTCTGCAGGTCCGCAGGAAGATGAGGGACAACCTCGTCCAGGGAGCCCAACAGGGCATGAGAGAAATGTGCCATGAGGATGGTCGAACTGGCCTGGCGAAGGCCGAGGAGGGCATAGCATAGACTTTTAGCCGGCATAGTCAATTTCTTGGACTCCTTGTCGGGAGGTTTGTCCGACATCCTAGCGTTCCCGCGCCGAGAAAGCGCTGTCGGTAACTAACCTCAGCTGAGGGGTGTTCGGAAAAACCAGACAAGGAACCGGTAGGGACCGCATACTTCCTGGCCATCTTGGCCGAAGGCGCAGGGCAGGAAGCAGGGCGCTGCCAGAGCTCCAAGGCCGGGCCCACTATGGCCTCGGCCACTGGAAAGACCTCCGTAGGGGAATCCCCTCGGTCCAGAATCTCCGTGAGGGGATACCTGCCCACTTAGAGACGGGTTCGAGCTTCATCCTGGTGGACTCCGAGATGAGCCGAAGCAATCCTGGAATAGGATGAAGGGCTGATCGTCCACCGACTGTCCTCCTGAGGACTCCAAGTCCATTCGCCTGGAGAAAGGGAGGAATCGCCCGTCGGACTCGGAAGAGTCCGCAAAGCTGCCTCGAGCCTGAGCCACCCTCCACCTGCCGAGGGCGATCGGGAGTGAGGGTAACAGACAGCCTATGGGGCAGGCCCTGACCGACCGAGAATTCTGGTCGGAGCCCCAAATAACGGCTGTGGGCGGAGGTTCCACGGCTCGGTGGAGCAGCTGGTTTGGCGAACAACCGGCCTGGGAACAGGCTCCTCGGGTAAGTCGAGGGGTTGTTTCGACGCTCGGTGACAACCACCTAATGGCGGGGAAGGCGGCGGCGTCGGCTTGTTCCGGTCAGAAGAAGCTGTTGCCACATAGTCCTCGTATCGTCAATGTAACGTGAGAGCCTCCCCTCATCGGAGCGGCGGCGGCGCCACTTGCCAGCGGTGCCGGGGCCGAGGCCGCCTGTAGCGGTGGGATCGGCTGGACCGCGAAGAAGACCGAGACTGAGACCCTCGGCTTTCCAGAGGACGGTGCGGGGAGGTGTCGTGGGGAACCGGCACTCCCCTCGGTTCGGAGGGTTCACCCGAAGGCTCCGGAACCGGAGGCACTGGCAAGCCCACGGGGTCCTCAACTCCCACCAGGGGAACCGGGGAGAGAGGATTCTCGGCTTCTCCTGTCGACAACCCGTCCAACGGGTCGAGAAAAATCTCGACCGCGTCGACGGGAGTCTCGGTCAACTGGCCTGACGGGGACACCGTGAGACCAGTGGCCGGAGCCGAGCGGTCGACCGAAGTCGACGGCCGACGACTCGGGGAGAGGGATCTTTCCCGCTCCCAAGAGCGTCGACGGAGGGACTTACCCTTGTCCCTCCTTTTGGACCGAGAAAAGGGTCCAGCAGAAGTTGGTCCCTCTCCTTTAGTAGAGAGGGACAGACAAAGCTCCTTAAAGGAAGCTGAATAAGAGGCACCCAGAGAGAGCGGGACAAATGCCGTGGCCGAGGTAGATGCGGCCCGCGCCGCCTCCTCTTCGAGGGCGATCATCTGCTCGAGCTGATTCGCCGAGCCAGCGGCCATGGAAACCGCCGACCGGGCCTCTTCCGACTTCACCGGAGCAGCTTCTCAGGATGCCCCAGTTGTAAATGGGCAGCACGGTCTTCGAGGGCGAGTCGGTATGAAGAGCACAAGCCTAAGCCTGCGGGTCGTGGCTCAAGGCTCCAGACAGTAGACACACGTGAGTGCGGATTCGTCTGAGACATCTTTCTGCCCGCAAGGGCATCTCCGAAAACCAGGAGTTGATTTGTCCATCGCGGCGAGGGATGAAAGACCGAAATCTATTTTAGCGAAAACTTTTAAATTCGCAAAACTGAAGAATTGGAACCAGTCTTATCACGGAGGCGTTAAGGGAGGAACCTGAGCTTCAGCGGTAAGGAAGATCTGGCGTCGTAGGCGGGCCGAGTTTACACCGGGTGGGTGGGAGGAGCCAGCTTGAAGACCTTCCGGCAAGATTTAAAGCGGCAAGGATACCTGCCAGACAGTGTGGATGAACAACATATCCATGTCTCTAGAACATACTGTTTTCTAACTTTTCAGCCCTTTTCTTTTGCATTAGAGCAAAACGTAATACAGAGTTCACAAATGACAAAATTTAGACCTAGGCTTCTTAAACACAACTCATAGCAGTCTGCCTTAGCCAGGAGTTGAAAACAAGATTTGCAATTTTTAAAGATAGTAGGGCCCATCTTCTTTTTGGGTCTGTAAGTCTTGCCAAACACTGATGATCTGGGAAGACGCAGTAGTTGCCAAAAGTGAAAGTTTCCAACCAGAAAAAAAACCCTACATAGGATAAAAAAGGGTTTAGATAATAAAAATGCAGCTTGATTCACTTAAAAAAAAAAAAAAGAAGATTTGAAAAAACACCTAAACCAAGTTTAAATCGAAAATAGAAGCCAAATATTGCCTTGGTTGCCAAAAAGAGTAACCGAGAATAATATCACAGAATAACCACAAAGCAGTTCAATTTAAACTTAGAAGTCAGTTTTGAAAGAAAATAAAGCAATTCCCTAAGGGCAGGAACTACACCGCAAAATGTCCTTCTACAGTTCCTGAGAACCGATGTGGAACTGGAGAAAAGTACAAATTAAAAAATAATACAAAGAAAAATATCCTAACTAATGCAGAGTTACTGAGTGAATAACTAAACATATTAAACTTGTAAAACAATGTAAAACAATAAACCATAACTGGTCTGAAGTTGAAGAGAAAACTTTAGGGCGACTGCTTTCTTCAGGTGGAGAAATAAATCTGACAGTTCAGGGGTGAGCATGACCACCCAGCAGAGTTTGAATTTCATTCTAAGATTCAATAATTAGCATAAAATTGAAGCTCCAGAGCAGCTCAATCCAGGGGAATGATCACAGTTGTTAAGCATAAGTTAAGGATTCCTGGGGTCTGAAGGACCAGCTTCTCCTGCAACAGGGAGGAACCCTGAGTAAGAGCTAGTGTACTTGTTCCAATTCAGTGCCCAGCACTGTTCCACAGACAGTGCAGCTGCCATGTGGAGTTAGAATGGATACTGCCCAGAGGCAAAGAGTGCATTTAGCAACCAACAGGGATGTACCCTAGGTAGGGAGAAAGCGCACAAGAAAGAAAAAGGAGGAAGGGAGCTGCCTTCTCTCACTTTTTTTGGAGTGGGGTTGGTTGGTATGAGGGCCCTAGAAGAAGCCCTCACTTCAGTTTTGAGATTTTTTTGATTGTTTTTGGTGGGACTGGGAACTCAGCAATGGTCTCACCGCCCCCTTTTTTTTGTTGAACTACTCCATAGGGAGTACAACTGGGGAGATGCCATGGCACTAGATAGTTCCAGCCAGCACTATGAGGGTGAGCTGCTCAGAAGTTCTGGCTCTGCTAGAGCAGGGCATGGTAGATGAGTGTGGTAATCAATGGTGATGATATTCTGGAAGATCAACAGTTATGGTAAAGTACGTAAAGTTATGGTAAAGGACGTAACTTTCATATCTTCCAAGAATCAGTCTTCATCACTGATTCCTACTTATGGGTCTAACAAGCTTCCCTTGTCTGAGGGAGGAGATGGCTTACCCTAAGGGTAACAGATACCCTCAACCCTCTGTGTGGGGCAGAATACCTGAGGGCAGGGGATCCTTACAGGTCTGGCAAGAACTGAGCCTGATCAGCACCAGGAGTGGGCTTCTGTGGCTCAGGGGCAGAAGAGCTCTATGACAGTTCCCGCCTGACCCTAGGGGAGAAGAAATGAGCCCCTTGGAAGTGTGAATTAAGCACTTTGTGCTGGGCCAATGGTGCCAATCAGGAGAGGCGAAACCATGCCATCCGCCTAATGCAGTCTGCAGTTCCTACCAGCCTGGAGGCCACCTTGTTAGTGTTGTAAGGTGTCCTCATCTGGTGCCATGCTACCTCCAAACCCTGGGTAGAAAGGCTAATGGCCTGCATGACTGTCTCACTTGGTGAAAGTGTAGTTAACAGGCTGTGTAACTGCAACCGCAGGTAAAGGTTATAGGTTGTCATATGCGCTTGATGTGCAGCAATACACATTAAGGCACGTGTCAAAGAAAAAACCTTCCTCCCAAGAGTATCCATCCGAGCAAATCTGCCTCTGTAGGTCGGGCATGCACAAGGCGCTGTGGCTCCAATGGGGTCTGCAGTAGTTCAAGCCCCACAGAGGGATGAAGTGCCACACCTGCAAAACCTGTGGGTGCATGATATTGTATGAAGAGGTCCCGGAGGATGGCTGGATTGGAGAGGGGGTGCCTCCATGCTGCCCTAGATGCCTCCTCTATGGTCCTAGGCCAAGGAGAAATGACTACAGTGTTGCCGTTGGGAATTCCAAGAAGTTCCAGTGGCAGGGCTACAGGATCATGGCTTGTATGGGCTTCGCCGTCAAGTGCCTGGATCATCTCCCCCAAGAATCTCTGGTACAGGGTGTACTCAGCAACAGAAGGGAGGTAGAGAGATGATTCATTGTCCTCACTAGAGGACACTGATGGCGATTAGGTGCCACCTCTGGGCAGTGTTGGTACCAGACAGAAGGGCCTGGGCAGGGCCCTGTCTGACTCCCTATATTAAACATCTAAGGCACTGACCCACACAGGCAGTTGTTCCCATCTTAGAGGCCCCTCAGGGCCTATCAACGAGGGCAACATTTTCAGGAACTGACAAGGCCCCTGTAGAAGAGGCTGTGACTCCAGGTCTCTGGGCTGCGGAACTGTGTAGGGGACCTCACCTAAGGGAAGGGCCTTGCAAAGTCGCCCAAAGGGTGTCCTCCTACATCTGAGGAGTGACCCAATCAGTGCTCATGAGGGAAACCCCAGATGCAGACAGCAGAGTCGTACAGGCACCACAGGGCAACTCTGGTCCTCACTGGTGGTGGTGACGTCCAGCGCCTTAAGAGAAAACTCCATCTCCAGGCTGCCATCCAACCCCTATTCAGTGCTGTCTCCTGTGCTGGGCTCAGTGACAGGCTCAGGGACAAGGTCATCCCCATCACTGGCACCACCCAACACTGTGCTCAATGCCAGCTTCAATGTGCCTGAAGCCAACTCCCTCCTCAGTGTCACCAATGGCAACAGAGTTGAGGACGACCTTTGGGACATCGTCGTCAGCACCTTGCCTGGAGCTCGACCCAGGACTGGCACCATGGCATCCCTGCCACCATGTCCAGAGTCAACACCTTTTCAGTGTTGCTAGTGACACCACGGACGGTGAAAACATCCAAACTGGCAGCAGTGCGGACAACAGCCTCATTGCCAGTCCCTTTCCTGACACCATGTACAGTTTTAGAAGGGGGCCCAATGTGTCCTCATAGCACCCTGCTGTGTCGTCACCATGAACAGTGACAACAGCAAGGGCGATGCCAGAGGACTGTGTTGAAATTTCCACCGGTATAGACCGAGTGTATAGTTGTGGCCTTGCCACGGGGAATGTCTGTTGCTCAAGGCAGGCATATTGTGGAGGGTTTGCAGTCGAATGTCCACCAAACCCATCCATCAGAGTCTCCAACACCTCAGCGCAGTAAGGTCAAGGAGAACTCTGTACTTCCAATAAACCACAGTTCCTGTGGAAAAAAGTCCAGAGGAAAGGCCTAGAAACCTAGTCTTGGATGTATGCATGCAAGGCCTGCCTCCAAAGGTGGGGATGGGGCGACCCCACTTCAACATGCAGTTCTCAAAGGTATGGTAGTCCACTGAGAAGCAGGCTTTGCACACATCTATATCATGCTCCAGTACAAGATAGGCCGCACAGGTCTGATGCCACTCTGGAACATTCATCGGTTTCCTACAGGGGCAACGATGAATAATGGATGGATGGCTGTCTGCCTTTTTTGACAATTTGGCCCCTTTTTTCCAGACTTCAGCACTGCAGTAAAATAACAAACACAGGTGACACCACACACAAAACAGAATTACAGTGATGCAGTAGAAATAAGCGGCAATCATACAAGCTGAGGTACTGCACTCCCACGGTGTACACTCAATGGTGTGAAGAACGGAACTGAGGTTAGTGAGGGAGATGGTAACAGTTATTGGCTGGTGCAGGGCACCACGTGGAGGGTGTGCAGGCATAATGCCCAGTAGGCATGGCCGACCTCCTGGCAAAAGCTTTACTCCTGCAGGGTCCAAATGCCTCCGCCTCAGTCCCATTAAGTGGGAATCAGTGGTGAAGACTGATTCTTGGAAGATTTAACAATACTTACTGTTCCATAGGTATTTTATTCCCCAGGCATCTGTCCATCTTTTTGTAGGGATATACCCTTGTCAGGCCAAGAGATTCTCCTTCCCCCTGTGGACAATGCCTATGTTGGCCTCCCCATGCAAAGTGTCCCCTCCGTGACAGGAGCAAGCTCCATGGACCAGCTGCTGTGGTAGCAAAGCTTGTTGCCAGCCTTCCCCAGCCGAAACACACTGCCATGCAGCACCTGTCTCAGCCAGGCCTGACCCCTGACAGGACATACTGAGTTTGTTCCCGAACCAGGGTCGTCCGCATAGTAGTATGTCTAAGCCATTGGGTAGCCTCCAGTAATCCTTTTTTTTTTTTTTGTATGATCTGTTTTGGCCCCGTGGCCCTCCTGGCCTATCACTCCTTCAGGTGGCCAGTCCCTGACCTGTCACCAAGCTCCTCCCATTGCCATCTGCTGCCCCTCATTGTGCCACTCCCAGTCGACCCAACGTATCTTTTCATCGGGGGCCCCCCCCGTGGTAACAACAGGGAGGGGAGACTTGCCTCAAGGCTTTGTCCAATTCTGACCGGGAGGCGGCGAGTGTGCAGCACGGACTCGTCTGGGCTACCGCGGCGAACGGGAGAGCGGGCCACTGTCATCTAGATGGCCAGGCGGCCACTTTTCCAAGTTTTCCCCACCCACACCCTGCCCACCTGCAGTGTCCTGGCCGAACGCATATTCGGCATGTGGTCACCCACGCTGCAAAGTACATCGTCGTAGCTGACCACTAGGAGCCACTCGTGGGTGGTGCTGGCTTCGACCCTCCCTTCCTCCCCCTGGGAGGACAGCATCCTTTGGACACTCCTTACTCTCCTCGCCGGTCTCCGCTCTTGTCGTCCTGGGCTCAGGCACGAACCCGGGTCACCAGTGTGCCAGGCAAACTCCTATCCCGCGGCGCCACGGAGCCCACAGTAATCTCTTCTAATCATTGTCTGCACTCTTTGTAGCTCCCCGTGTGTCTGACATAGTAGCACCAATTTCTCTCCTCTCACTCCTGGATTGTAAAGAAATTTGGGATACTTTTATATGAAAGGAGCTATATAAAACGTAATTCCTTTCTTTCCTGTACTATCAGGCCAGCCCTGGTTTAGATCCCTATTAAAAACCTACCTCTTCAAGAGCCGGCCCTTCGGCACAGTGGTAGGGATACCACTTATGACAATATTGCCCCGGGTTCAGGAGGGGGGAGATTAAGCTTTCCAGAGAAAGCTCTTCTCCTCTCCTCCAAGGGGGAGGGAGCAGTCCTAGTGCCACCTGTAGAGTGTGCAGGACAAACTAAATCTAGATGCGCTTAAGATAGTAGCCCCCCTTAAGTCAGCTGGTGAGCACCATGGACGTAAGTCTTTTCTGCTCCATATTTACCTATAAAACCTATGGTGCACTGCTGCGTATCACGAGAGCATGCTGACGCATGCTCACATCAGGGACCTAGTCCCAAACCACAAAGTCCCTATAGGGTCAGGGGAATACGAAACTGAAAAGGGGGAAACCAATAAAGGTTACCCCCACGTAGCTCAATGGAGGTCAGTGTACCCAACCAGGAGGCAGCACACCCACTGCGCTGTTGGGGGAAGGGGGGTGCTCAAAAGTATACATTTTAAAAAAAAAACGGAAAAAAAAACCCCGTATCTATCTCAGCCCAGTGGAGCTGGCAATACCATGCAGTGCTACAATAGGGAGACCTGGCTTACTGCTGGACTCTCGGGGGTGGGGTGGAGGCTACACCACTCTTGCAGCAACAGCCCCTCCTATAGCGACTTGCCTGGTACTGGCAGTGTGCCTGACCACAGAATTTTAAATTTGTGAAAGTGACAGGGAGGTGGGCAATCTTAGAAAATTGCTGGGCCTCTGTCCTCGATTTCTTAGTCTTTGACATGGACGCCTCCATTATCAGACGATGAGAAAATGTGTCTGGGCCAGAAGATGTCCAATGAAATACGACATTCCTGCCCACATCTTCTCTTTCCCACTGGGCTACTGGAGAGTAGCTTGGCACAGACAGGAGGTCTCTCTCCATCCCCAAGCTCTGCTATTCGATAAGAAGTATACCAGGCTAGGAGTACAACCTAGGGTTGTCTGCAAATGACCACAATTTGCTACCACCATGCCATCACATGCCCCCCTCCCCACACTTCTGTGTACATTTTTAATTCTATAGTTTGTTGGACTTTGGCTACACCTACCCTGCTCTCTCAGGTGTCAACGCTGTTGACTCATCAGTGGGCAGACTCATATTTCTAGTTTTTTATCATTTCCAACTTTTCAAGTAATTGTAACCATCTGAATACTGGGGCATCAATTAGATTCCAAAATTAACTGGTTGCATCTCACAGCGGAGCCTGCCAACCGACAACTTTGGTCCATTTGCCAGTGACAGACCCATTTTGGGAAGGATAAGCCCCAGAAAGAGCCCTTTCTATCATACTCACCTGTCATCTCCTGAAAACTTGAGTTCAGGTAGTCCTCTGCGACTTTGTAGAAGAGCTCCTCTGAAACAGAAATGGGAGCTTATTAGTGACTTTTACAGGGGTCCTGCGCTGACTAAGAGACCCTGTAAATACAAAAGCATATGCTGGAGATACCCACTATCAACAAACTGGTTCACTACAGAAACCATGAAAAAGTAGAATCCTGCAAACTTACTGTCAAAATGCGATCAAATATTTTAACTCAAGTTCAGTGTCTTACAGCATGGGCCACCAAACTGAATACTGCTAGTTTTGCAATCATCCCCAATTCTTAAAGATAATGGACCTTATTCCTAGTCATTCATTCATTCTCTTGGGTCCTGTGATTGTAGCGTACCTACAGAAATAGCTGTGAAGCACATGGGGGATCAAGGCTAAAGCAATACGCTATGGTTCCTCAGCTACCTTTACTGGCACCACTGACTTAGAGGAGCTAAGAGCACAAATTACCGGAGTAAGGACAATCCAGGTCACTGACATGGCAAGTCGTTGAGCTACTGGGATGGCCAGATGATGCAGTCAGTTAAAGAGGAAGGTCCTCAATTGTGTGAAAGGACATGATATGCTCTTTTATTGCACGTCCACAGTCCCCTGGTACCTCACTCAGAGTGTGCAAATCCTCTGCTGCCCCCTGTTATCGTCCGTCCAGACAACCTAGAATCATCTGCCGTCACTGGTCCAATCTATCCCATCATGGGGTGGAAGACCCCTGTAGTCTTCACGGCAGAATGCGGATCCAAGTTTCTGGTAGTGGCCCCCAAGTGTCATTTGGCATGTGGGCATATGGCAGCCAACATCCAGTTACACCAGGCCTGCATTTTTCCTTTTCTTACCTCTCATTTCCCCTGATTAAGGCTCCCACAAATGCTACATCCTGTAGGCAGAGCCTGACCGATGCCTGCATAGCCACCTATGATGTTGTTGTCAGGCCAGTCACCGTAAAGGTACTATTTGCTGTGGAAGTCAGCTAACCCTTCCCCCCAGGGTCAGAGCAGGCTTCTCCACAGCAGCCCAGAGCTTCCAGGGGCATCATTAAGGAAGCAGTCTCAAGCTGCAAACCTGGAGCTGAGCTCACCAGACCAGACAAAACGCTAAACAGGGTACTGGGCTTACCTGCAGGTGGCAACCTTCCGGACGATTGCCACCTGCAGATGCGCCTAATACTTTAACAGGGACACTGCTCATGAATTTTCTGCTTTAATATTCACAAAAAGAAAGATCACTGAAAACTCACAAGCCTGCTTCCACCATCAAAGATAGAAAAATATGCGTAAGCTTTGTTTAATTTCTTTTAGAAAACAGATCACACAAGTTAGACAAGTTACCACTCATTTTCGTTTTTCCCACTCCTCTGCCCCAGGCACCCCACACCTTCAGGCCTACCTAGTGCCCTGGTGCCCACAGGGTTCACCCCCATAGCTACCATCATCCACCACCTAACATTCCAAAGTCTCCATTCACCATGGAGTCAGTCCCTTCCAGTGGGTTCCTCCCATCTCAATTTTTTTTTAACTCGCATTTTATGGTCTGTCTTCTCCGGCAGCACTGGCGAGACATTAGTTAACTTAAACTCACTATGCTGTGTCTTCTCTGGCAGCACTAGTGAGCCTTCAGGGGGATAAACTCCCCCTTGATTACTTATTTTCTATGCCAGTGGTGTCATGGGGCCCTGGAGTATAGTACTATGGCTGTTATTTCTGCAGACAAGGAGGTTATTCTTTTGTTTCCTCCATACCCGAAGACACTGACTCCAAGGGTGATCCCATCCGAGTCATCTGTCATGCGGTATGCTGCTTCTGGGAAGCTCAATTCTCTTCCCCCTTCAACGATCCACATTCGGGGAAGCAAACCCACACTGCCAGCATAGTATGCACTAATGCCTGAGACCTGGCTAAACCCCAGCCTCCCAGATAATACCATCGCTATTCCAGGGTTTACCATCACATGGTAAGACCAGCCCTCCAGAGGTGGAGGGTGGCTATCTACATCAGATCAGCCCTACACTTCACTGTCTCTCTTACAAAAGCTGAACCCAAAGCTTATGAGCTTCTTATGGTAAAACTGTCCCTTCCCTCATTACCTATCTTTGTGGCTGGTATTTATTGCTGCCCAGGTCACCGACCTTCTGTGCCAGCTCTCATCTCTTGCCCAGTCGGATGAACTATATGTTATGGGACTTTAACCACAACTAGCTAGCACCCACTTTTAACAAAACCCAAACTGAGATAACCGCTCTCAACCTTAGCCAAACCATTGCGGAACCCACACGCTCAAACCATAAGTCCGGTAATCGCTCCCTCCTAGACTGGGCGCTTACATCCCACCCACACCGTGTCGTCAGTTCAGGCCTCCTCCCTGATTCCATTAGTGACCACCACCTAATCTACTTGGTTCGCAAAATCCACAGTTAAATCCCCTCCCAAATTTATATTCCAACGGTCATACAAATCCCTCAACCTCTCCCTCCTCCTGGAAGATCTATCTCACTCTAATTGGGTGCCGAGCTCAAGCTGCTCTAACATGGATTCGGCCCTTACGCACTTTTGGAACACCTTCCTCACCGCCGGGGACAAACACGCCCTCCCTGTGCCGGGCTAGAGTCCGTTGGTCTCACCTACCCTGGATATCCCCTGAGCTGACAGCTTGCCAGCAAGCCCGTGACAAGGCCTGACGAAACTACAAATCCACGCTCCTCCCAGGCGACTATATCACCTACCGCATGCTCCGCAACAAGTGCACAAAGGCCACCCGCTTAGCTAAGGCTGAATATTTTAACAACACCCTAAATGCAAATCTTGGGAGACCTTCTAAATTCTGGAAAGTCATTAACTCCCTTTTCTCCCCCAAACAGCAAGCCCCCCACCTCTCCTCCTCGCCCAAGGGACTTTCCTCTCCGACCCACTGAAGGTAGCCTCAGAGTTTAATTCCTATTTCAATACTTGCGCCCTGGCCCTCCTAGATTCTCTACCTCCTGCAACCACATCTGCTCCCCAGACATCTATCCCCCTATCGCCTGGTAGGAACCCCTTTTCCTTCAGACACATCTCCCCAACCGAAACCCTAGATGCCCTTCACTCCCTGAAGCCCTCCAAAGACAAATCCCCTGATGGTCTCGATAACAAACTCTTCTTCCTATCTGCACCCATCGCTACTCCCCTCGCAGCCCTACTAAATCTTTCTTTCACCTCCGAGTCACTCCCCTCTGAATGGAAGCATGCCACTGTCCTACCCCTACCAAAAGGTGGTGATCCTACCTCCACAACTAACTACCGTCCCATCTCCCTTCTCCCGGCCCTCGCCAAACTCCAGGAACATCTAGTGCTATCCCAATTCTCCCAGAAACTAACTTCTTCACTCCATTTCAGTCTGGTTTCAGAAAACACCACTCTACGACCTCCTCCCTACTAAGACTCATGGACTCCATCCTCACTGGGATGGATAAAGGGCTAATCACTGCCGCTATTTTCATTGACCTAGCAAAAGCCTTCGACACGGTATCCCATTCTCTCCTACTATCCTGCCTATCAGGGGCTGGGTTAGAAGCGTCCACCACAAACTGGTTCAGTGCCTACCTACTAAATAGAACCCAATCCACTAAAGTAGCTGACTACACCTCCCCCCTCTCCCTATCACAACCGGCGTTCCCCAAGGCTCAGTTCTTGGCCCCATCCTCTTCTCCATCCTTCTAAAATGATCTGCCTAACTCTTGCTCCACTACCGCAATCCACATGTATGCCGACGACATGGTCCTCTTTACCTGCGGCCGGACCCAAGAAAAAGTCACCTCCAAACTTCAAACCGATTTCAACAAAATCCAACACTGGTTCAATACCAACCAACTCTCCCTAAATGCCAAGAAAACTGTCTCTATGTCTTTCGGCACTAGACCATGATATCAAGTATAGCTGGGTTTTCAATGGGGAGTTTTGATCATGATATCAAGTATAGTCGGGTTTTCAATGCGGAGTTTTGACTATGATATCAAGTAGAGCTGGGTTTGCGGTGGGGAGCTTTGACCATGATATCAAGCAGAGCTGGGTTTTCAATAGGGGTTTTTGATGCAAACAGCAGTTGCTCTCTCAGTATAAGAAGCAGTTGGAACACTTACCCAGAATTCCTAGCTGCTGTATGTAAATTAGCATTTGCACTGCTGTACCACTACTGAAATAGTGGTCGACTAATAGAAAGCTCTCAGCTGGAAGCAACAGCTGAGACACAAAGGGCACCCCTAGGAGGCATACCCCAAGAGCTGTCCAGCCCCTAGCTTTACTGTCTGCTGCGCTTCACTGATCTTCACCGACTGGGAAAGAGACCTTCTCTCCTCCAGTCTCTAGTTGTGCTACTAAGTGGCAGACCTTAACGAACTGATTTTTTTTTCCAGCAGGAAGGAGCAACATGGTTCACAAATAATCATGGTTGGGAGGTGACTATCCCAGGGTACAACTTGTTTAGGAGAGAGAGGACTGGGGAAAAGGGAAGGGGGTAGCTATTTATGCTAAGGATACCATCAATGCTACAGAAATGCAGCAGGCACAAGGGGAAACTGAGGATTTGTGGATCACAATAGGGACCGGAAGCTGGAAACCCATTCAGGTAGGAATAATCTACAGACCCCCAAATCAGGAGGAAGCCAAGGATAAGAAAATCCTGGAAACCATCCTTCATATGTCAGGCAAAGGGGACATGGCACTGGTGGGAGATTTCAATGTGCCGGATATGGATTGGAATACCCACACAGTGGCATCACAGAAGAGCAGGGAATTCCTAGTCACACTACAGGAAGCAGGCCTAAGTCAACTAGTGACATCACCCACAAGGGGTAACGCGGTTCTAGATCTGATAGTCACAAATAGCGATAGGGTTACGGATGTCGAAGTAGGGAACCACCTGGGCAACAGTGATCATAACACGGTATGGTTCAGGGTAAAAAGGACTGTAGACTCCACACACTCCAAACTGAAAGTCCTTGACTTCAGGAGGGCAGACTTCACAAACATGAAGGCCTGCCTAACAGACAACCTTAGTAACTCGACAGAGGGGAGTGTTGAGGAATATTAGACAAGACTGAAGGATGCAATAACCATGGTCACATCAAAGTGTGCCCGTCATGTTAGTAAGAACAAACGGAGGAAAAAAACAACTATGGTTTTCAAGGGAGGTGGCAACCATAGTGAGAGAAAAGCATATAGCCTTCAGAAAGTACAAGGAGTCGGGGGAACGAGGCAGACAAAACAGAATATAAACAGAAACTAAAAGACAGGGAAAGTGATAAGAAATGCAAAGGCTCAAACAGAAATTAGAACAGCTCAGGAAGTAAAAAAGGGTAACAAAACCTTCTACAGGTACATACCTGAAAAAAGGAAGACCAAAGGGGGCATTGTTAGAATCATAAAAAAAGACAAACATACCACAGAACAAAATGAGGAGAAGGCAGAGGCACTCAATGAGTACTTCTGCTCAGTCTTCACACAGGAAGCAGATGGTAATGGACCAACAACAGGCATAAAGAAGTGTCCCACTGAAGGAACAGACACGGGTCCCTTCACAGAAGAAAGGGTCCTGGAGAAAATAGACAACTTAAAGGTAGATAAAACTATGGCGCCAGATGGGATACATCCATAAATACTGAAAGAACTAGGGAGGGAACTGGCAGCCCCCTTAGCAGTGCTCTTCAACAAATCATTAAGGAGTGGGGAGGTGCTGGAGGATTGGAAGAGTGCAACAGTAGTACCACTCCACAAGAATGGAAGCAAGGAACAGCCAGGTAACTACCGTTCAGTTAGTCTTAACGTCAGTCGTGGGAAAACTGATGGGAGTCCCTGCTGAAGGAAAGAATCATAGTTTTTTTGAAGCAAACTGGTCAGCTCAACAACAAATCAACACAGCTTCACGGCAGGGAGGTCCTGCCGGACAAACCTGGTTGATTTTTTCAATTGGGTCACCAAACAGTGGATCAGGGTGGGGCAATGGATGTGGTTTACCTGGACTTCAGCAAAGCTTTTGACTCTGTTCCACATAGGAGACTAGTCAAAAAAACTGGAGAACATGGGAATTGGGCCCGAGGTTACAAACTGGGTCAGAAACTGGTTACATGGGAGAACTCAGAGAGTATTAGTAAATGGCACTCTCTCTGTGGAGGGGAGGGTGACTAGCGGGGTCCTGCAGGGCTCAGTTCTGGGGCCGATCCTCTTCAACATATTCATCAGCGACACTGCAGGTGAACTGGAGGGAAAGGTGTGCCTGTTTGCAGATGACACCAAAATCAGCAACAGGGCAGACAAAACAGAGGGACAGCAAAGCATGGAAGCTGAGCTCCGAAAACTGGAGGAGTGTTCTAAGACCTGGCAACTGAAATTCAATGCCAATAAAATGCAAGGTCATGCGGCTGGGAAAACGTAGCCCAAGGAAACTGCACTCAATGGGAGGGGAGCAGCTGGTGGCTACCAGGCAGAAGCAAGGCCTTGGAGTGATCATATCAGATGATCTCAAGGTCAGTAGACAATGTGAAAAGGCAGCACGAAAGGCTAGTGGTATCCTGGGATGCAGAGGGAGGGGTATCACGAGCAGAAGGCATGAAGTAATCATGCCCCTGTATCGGTCCCTGGTCAGGCCTCACCCGGAGTACTGTGTCCAGTTCTGGAGGCCACACCTCAGGAAGGACACAGACAGGCTGGAGATGGTACAGAGAAGAGCAACAAAGATGGTGCAGGGCTTGCATCAGAAACCGTACAAGGCAAGACTGGATGATCTCAAATTATACTCCCTAGAACAACGCAGGAATCGTGGGGACATGACAGAAACATTCAAATACCTTAAAGGCAACAACAAGGTGCACATGCAGAACCTCTTTCAGGTAAAGGACTAGAGGGCACAATCTTTGACTTAAGGGAGGAAAGTTCAGAAGCAATACGAGGAAAGTCTTCTTCACAGAGCGTGTTGTGGAACCATGGAATAGCCTGCCGGAGGGGGTGGTGGGAGCCAAGACAGTGGGGAAATTCAAGCAGGCATGGGACAGACACTGTGGGATACACAAGCAGGCAGCTAAGTAGGGGGTAGGAAGCCAAGGACAGACTTGATGGATCGTACGGTCCCCATCTGCCGACAACTTCTATGCTTCTGTGTTTCTATGTAAATATCAGAGGTCACAGAGAGTGCTGGATTTGTACTCCAGCACTCTACTGGGACTGAAGATTGCTACCAAGTGGCTGTAGGAGGTGCACAGAGCAGCGTGAGCTACGTGCTAGAATTTTTTTATTGTGCTTTTTTCTTCAGCAGTACTGAAGAAATGTTTTTAAATATTTTTTTTATTGAAATCGCAATTTATCCTTCCTCGTCCTGCCAGCCCTGACCCTTCGAGGCTGCTAAAGAGTCATCCTCCTGCCTCCCGCTCTACCCACTACCACCTCTGTGTCCCCCATGGAGCCACGGATTACCCCCCCTGGCGGGGATGGGGTGAGGCCCTCAACACCCCGAGCTACTCACTGTTTCGTCAGTCCAGAGGTGGCAAGGCGAGCGGTGGCACATCGGAGGCACATACCATGCAGCCCGTGTTCCCGGTCCTGGCAGGCATTTTCCCTTTTTCTCCCACCCCTACAGCGTAAGACCCAGATGTCAAGGTGTTGAGCGCCGACGTCATGCTGCTGTGTAGTGACCGCCTATCCCCTATTGTTAGGGACTTTGCAGTACTCCCAAGCTTCCGCTCGGAGTCACACAAGAGAGCGGGCTATGGCCTCCACCCTCCCCGGAGTAGGCAAACTATCGTGGTATGCTCAAGCCTATCTCCCCCCCGTCCGACCCACCAGCGACCCAAGTCTGCTCCTGAACCCGGGTCGCCGGCGTGGAGCGAGGTGTGGAGTCCAGCACCTTAACCCTCAGCACCACCAGGCCGGCTGTTTTAAATATTTTGAGTACAGTGCCTGTGAGGTTTTGGGAACTGGGAGAAGGGCTGCAGTGGGGTAGGGGGATCTGAGGGCGGCAGTGGAACTCGGTCCGTCACAGCCAGTGAAAGAAACCACCGATCATGTGGCAGCAGAAGACTAATAGGGACAGAGAGGCAAAGGACAACAAAAAGGGCTGATTTGTAGTTTAGCACTCTCCTGGAACTGAGGATCGCTACCGAGCAGCTGGTGGAGGTGCACGGAGTGGAGAGAGTCAAGTGCTTGAATTTTCTATGCTTTTTTTCCTTTAGCATTACCAAAGAAATGTTTGCTTGAGTACAGCGTTTGTGGGGTTTGGGGGACTGGAAGGAGGGAGGAGGGCTGCAGTGGGAGGGATCTAAGGGAGGGAGTCAATGGCTGGATTGATGGACCACGTGGCGGCAGGAACCCAATAGGGACTGAGCATTCCCTGCTTAATACCCAGAAGGTCAAGCGACCCCTTGCCTGAGTGCCAAGAAGCTGGAGTGTGGTGTCTGAGGAATCGGCAGGGAGGACCACAGGGCATGTTGCACAAAGGAGGACAGATAAGGGAGGGAAGTAAGTAGGGGTTCAACAGGAATTGCTGCTATTAACTGTCTGAGGTCTGTCTCCAGAGAGGTCTCTGGTTGTGACTGCTGCTAGTCCCCTTTCTAGGGCAGGCAGACAACTAGCCTAAAAGTAAGGGAAATTCATGGGAGGGCAACTATCTCTCAGCTAGGAGAGGATAACAGCATTGTTTGTAGGCCACAGCTACTGTCTTTCTAGGGTCAGCCTACAGGAGAGTCAGCAGGTAGACATTTCAGTTGGAAAGCATAAGGTTCATGCCTAGGTTAGGAATGGGTCTTAGTTACTATCTATCTAGGGTCAGCATAAGGGGGAGTTCATGGGGAAGCAACTCAGTAGGAAGGTTGACAGTGCATGCTAGGGACAACTAGGCAGTGGAGCTTTATCACGGTAGTTTACTGGAAAGGAAGGGTGTGAAGCTCTTCAGCTACTCCATCCTAGTCCTAACTGATTAAAGAGGAAGAAAGTGGCCACTGCTTTTAAACCACTCTTTTCCAGGTCTGTGGTATAAAGCCCCACAAGGATAAAGGGGATAGCTGGTGCATTACTAAGGATTGCCTAGAGTGTAATACTGTATAGCAGGAAATATTAGCTTTCAGTTTATTTTTGCTATATTAGCTTAACTGACAAAAGCACTAAAATAAGCTGATCGCTAATATTACAGGGAGAATAGTGCTGTAATTGGACATGAAGCTGATGCGCTAATTTAACAGGGCGCTAAATATTACTGCATCCCACTTTGCGCTAAATAAAGAGGGCGCCAATATAAGCTGCTATACAGTATATGGAGAAGGGACATACAGTAGGGGCCAGAGGAGGCAAGTAGGGCTGTAGGGTGTGGGGCTGCAGTGTTTCTGGGAACTCTCTGGGAGATGGGGGAATATCTGGTTTGCAGGCATACTGAACAGCTGAAGGCGGAGGTATACCAGCTGAGGCAGGAGATAAGTGCACTGCTGGTAGTGGCAGTGGGGGGTTCATAGAGTAATGATGGAAGGGGCAGAGGGCGCAGGGCCTGGAAGCAACTGGGGAGAGTATGGGAGGGTGCCGAGGCGGGGGGGGATGATGGGAGGAGCAGAGGGACTGCAGGACCTGAAGGCAAGCGGGGGCGGGAGAACAGCAGGAAGCCATGGGGGGCATGTGGGGAAGGCAAGGGGTAGACAGGTCTCCTAGGTCCATCTCTTCCAGCAGGGAAGAAGGTCCCAGGGTGGATAACTGTAAGGGGAAAAGGAAGGGTGGGGAGGGTGTCCAGTTGGAGCACCTCCAGACATGTCAAAGCAGAACAGGTTCCTCCCACTGGACATAGGGGAACTTGAAGGGATGGGTATGAACAGCAAGTTGGTGGGGGGGCAGAGACAGTAAGAGAAAGAACTTCAGGGATGGTGAGAAGAGAGGGGAAGAGGAAACAAGTGCAGGCAAGGGGGGCAGGTGGGTGAAGTAGGGAAAGGGGCAGTGAGGAAGGGTGAGCAAGGGGACATGCTGGGGCGCAAGCAGAAGGGGACGGTAGGGGGAGTGCCGGGGGTACTGAGGGTCAGGCGAAGGGGGCTGGGATGCGGGAGGCTGGTGCGAGTGGTCAAGGGGGAGTACAGGATGGTAGGAGGGAAAAGAGGGAGCAGGCAGGAGTGGGCTGCAGCGGGGTGGGGGAAGGGTCCAGGAAGGTGAGTGGAGGGTGGTGATCTTGGGTGATTCAATAGTAAAGGTGTTGGGGGGGGGGTGGGGATCCAGAGAAAACCGCAGAAGGGTAGAATGTATGCCACAGATGACGGCAGGCAGTGTGATCTCTGATAGCCACACATGTGGGGCAGGAAAGTGGGTAGCCTCATATAATGGTGCACCTGGGAACAAACTACTTTGCAGGATGTGAGGTGGGGGGTGGTGCAGGAGAGGTTCTGGGAGGCAGAGAAAATCTGTAGTGAGATAAGGAGTTCGGAAGCCTTCTCGATGTTGTCACTGGTCCCAAGGGCTAGCATTACAAGGAAGGTTAAAATTGAGGAATTCAATTTTTGGCTCAGAGAGTGGTGTGAGGCAAAGGGGTATGGGATAGTTGGTGACTGGAAAGAGACCTGGGAGGACAAGGGCATGTTTGCACCAAATAGGTTACATCTAAGTAAAAAGGCTACAAGGGTCCTGAACAGCAAGCTGGATGAATTCATGGGAACACAACTCAATTTAAACTGGGGGAGGGGTGGGGCAGCAGTGTGAAAAGTACCCTTAGACACCTGGAAGAGGGGCAGGCCCCGGCAGGACAGAAAAGTGAGGAACTAGTGTGGGGGTGTGGGGAAGGAGGGACCGAGGGGGAGGGAGGTGCAGGATAGAGTAGCAGGGGACCCAAGTAGTGGTAAGGGTGGTGTCTCTGAATGCCACAAGCCTGGGAAACAAAATGGCTGAGATGCAGGCACTGATGGCCAGTGAAGATGTGGACACAGTGGCCATCACAGAGACATGGGCCACACCGAACCATGACTGGGACCTTGCAGTCCCTGGGTATAAAATGTAAAGGAGGAATAGAGAAACGGGAAGGGGGGAGGTGATCTGTATGTGAAGGAGGGGATATGCTGCACCGGAGAGGAAGGGGCGGATGGAAAGACAGAAGCAAATCTGCTAAGTGGAAGAAACTAAAGATGGGGGTAGTTTACAAATCACCTTCACAGGATGAGGAACTAGATAAGGTACTGGGATCCCAAATCATAGAAATAGCAGGCAAGAGGGAGGTAGTAGTAATAATGGGAGACTTCAGTCTCCTTGGGGTGGATTGGACAATCCCATCTACCTCCAGTACCAGGAAGCAAGTACAGCTGGATGCATTCCGCAGTGGATCCCGTAGCATGCAGCCCGCTAGGCAGAGGGCCATACTGGCCCTGGTCTTGTCTAACTGTGAGCATGTCCAGGATGTAAAGTTAGAGCACCACTTGCAGGAAGTGACAACCACGCAGTATGCTTCCACCTGGACATGAGCAAGAGGGATGGTCAGGGCCAAAACAAGGGTTTTGGACTTCATGGAAGCTAACTTTAAGAAGATGGGAGAAATTCTGCTAGGACACCTTGCTAGGCTCAGGAAGGGGAAGGAGGCAGCCCAGAAATGGGCCATAATTAAGGAGCGACTGATGGAGGCCATTAGTGGACGTGTCAAGATCAAAAGCAAGAAATCTAAGGCCAAAAAGCTAAGCTGGTTCAGAAAGGAAGTGGCAAATGCAATAAGGGAAAAGAAAGCAGTTTTTCGGAAGCACAAATGTACTCAGAAGGAGGACAGGAAGGCCTGCTGTGCTAAGGCAAGGGTGGTGAACAGGGCAGTTAGAGAGGCAAAGGCTGCAAAGGAAGTACGGCTGGTACAGGGAGCAAAATCTGGTGAGAAAGCCTTCTTCAAACTTACAAGGGAGAAGAGGGATATCAGGGATGAGACCTGTCAGATTAAAAAGGAAGAAGGATGGGCAGAAGGAAATGAAGCGTGTGTGGAGGTGCATAACAAGTACTTCTGCTCTGTCTTCACTAGAGAAAAGGATGGATCAGTGCTACGAGGGAGCATGGGGGTGGGAGCAGGGAAAGGGGGAGTCATGGGTGGCACAACAGAGGTAGATAGGTTGCATAAGGACCTAAAGACCTTGGAGTCGCGGATGGCACAACAGAGGTAGATAGATTGCATAAGGGCCTAAAGACCTTGAAGGCAGACAAGTCTCCACTACCGGACTGTGTATACCCAAGGGTCCTAAGGGAACTAGTGAAAGTGCTGGCAGGCCCCCTGGCAAACCAGTTTAACACCTCCCTGGTGCCTGGGAGAGTGCCTTGGGAACCAGAGAACTGCACATGCAGTGTCTCTCCATAAAAATGGTCCAAGGGATGAACCAGGGAATTACAGGCCGGTCAGTCTGATCTCAACAGTGGGGAAACTGATGGAGACTATCCTGAAGGAAAGATAAGTGAGCTTTCTATAGGAACACAGACTGCAAAATGAGAGACAGCACGGGTTCGTGTGACAAGAGGTAGTATCTGTGTGTGTCAGGGAGGTCATGCCAGACTAATCTGATTGACTTTTCTGACTTGGTGACCAGGACAGGGGTTAAGCGGTTGATGTCCTGTATCTGGACTTCAGCAAGGCCTTTGACTCTGTACCTCATAGGACACTGATGAGGAAACTGGAAAACCTAGGCATGATGGCCAAGCTTGTTAGATGGGTCAAGCACTGACGGCAGGACAGAATCCAAAAGGTGGTGGTCGGGGGATAATTTTCAGCAGCTAGGCCAGAGACTAGTGGGGTCCCACAGGACTCAGTGCTTGGTCTGGTGTTGTTTAACATCCTCATCAGTAACAAAGTGGATGGGATCAAAGATAAAATCTGCCTGTTTGCAAATGACACAGCTCTGTGGGAGAGTGGACATGGAGGAGATGAGACAGGAACTTAGGGAAAACCTGGCTTGGTTGAACAAGTGGTCTGGCATTTGGCAAATGGGGTTTAACTCAAAAAAGGGCAATGTTAAGCAGTTGGGGCCAAAAACCATGAGACCAAATACTGTTAGGGAAAAAATGTGCAGTTTACAAAGTTGGAGGAGGAAAAGGACCTCGGGTAACCATCACGAGTGACCTGAAGCATTCGGCACACTGCAGGACAGTAGCAGCAAAAGCTGATGCTGAGCTGCATAGCTGGGGGATTACCAGCAGGAAGGCGGAGGTCACACTGCCGCTGTACAGGTCCATGATAAGACCACACCTATAGTACAGTGTGCTGTATTGGTGCCCTTATCTTAAGGATGTTAACTTGCTGGAGAAGGGTGACAAAGATGATCCAGGGCCAGCAGGGCAACATCTATGAACAGAGGCGCGAGGGGCTCAACATGTAGTCCCTTGAGGACAGAAGGGGGGGATATGATCGAGACCTTCAAATACCTCAAAGATATTAACAGGGCGAATACAGAGGGTCTCTACAGTCTTAGTGGGATCCAGTTCACTAGGGGTCATAGCCTAAAGCTAGGAGGGGAAAGAGTCAAGAGAGAGAGAGAGAGATGTGGAGGCACTTTTTCACCGAGAGTGTGGTGGCCAAATGGAATGAGTTGCCAGAAAAGGTGGTCTCCCTGAAAATGATGGACAGCTTCATGAGAAGATGGGACAGAATGAAGAAAGTTGCCAGTGGGCGAGCAGGGAAAGAGGAAGGAGGGGACCTGAGAGGATTTGGGGTGGGGGGGGGCAGCTCTTTCTGTAGAGAAGGGGGGGGCCTGCACACTCAAGCAGATTAAACAGACCGTAAGGCCTTTATCTGCTAACATATTTGTATATTCATATAGCTAGGTTTTCCATGAGAAGTTCTGACCCTGATATCAAGCATAGCTGGGTTTTCAGTGGGAAGTTTTGACCCTGATATCAAGCATAGCTGGGTTTTCAGTGGGAAGTTTTGACCCAGATATCAAGCATAGCTGGGTTTTCAGTGGGAAGTTTTGACCCTGATATCAAGCATAGCTGGGTTTTCAGTGGGAAGTTTTGACCCAGATATCAAGCATAGCTGGGTTTTCAGTGTGAGGTTTTGACCCAGATATCAAGTATAGCTGGGTTTTCAATGGGAAGTTTTGACCCTGATTCAAAATATAGCTGGGGTTTTCAAGGGGGAGTTTTGACCCTGGTGTAAAGTATAGCTGAGTTTTCAACGGGGAGTTTTGATCCTGATTTAAAGTATGGCTTGGTATTCAATGGAGAGTTTTGACCCTGATTTAAAGTATAGCTAGGGTTTTCAATAGGAAATGTTGACCCTGATTATTTATTTTTTTATTTTATTTTATTGAAAACTAGGATCACAACTACCTTTGAGCAGGAACTACTCATTTACAAAGGTTCCATGTCAAAGGAATTGGGGGTATACATACAAAGGTTAACATAATAATACATAGTTACACAATAAAAAGAAGCAAGAGACTGAGGCTTAGGAAATTCCAGTAATTCAGAATGTGCCAAATGTTAGGTAGCGTGACAAACCAGCCAAGGGCAATCTTAGAAATAAGCGCTGCAGTTGGGGAGGAGGGTATGCAGGCAGGAAGACTGTTGTCAGAGGGTAGAGGGTGAGGGTAAGAGCTCTAAATGGGGGGGGAAAGGGATGGGGGCAAGGGGTGGCAGGTGAGGCAGGTAGAAGGGGGCAAGGCGGGGAGAGGTGGCTGTCATGACTGAAGTGGAGGGCAGTGAGCGGTGGGCCACTGATTAGGTGAGGCAGTCATGACTAGTTGAAATGAGATGAAGTCGGAGTTGTCTCTTAAAAGGGCCAAGAGCAGCAGCAGTGAGAGTTTCTTTGTTGAGAGTATTGTACCACTGTGGTGCTCTGTGGGTAAAGGCCCTCTGGCCCATGGTAGCCCGGCATCTGGGGACAAGGAATGTTAGTTGTTGTGAACTTCTAGTTCGCTGTGCGCTGTGGTGGTGAATGAGGAGCTTTTCAATGGCCGGGGGCATGACCCCAAGGAGGACTTTTTTGGCTATGAGGCAGGTTTGATACTGTATCCGGCTGATGAGAGTAAGCCATCCTACCTGAGTGTACAGGTCACAAGTGTGTGTAAGTTGGTCAGCCCCAGTTAGCAGCCTGCATGCTTTGTTGAGTGCAACTGTAATTCTGCAGAGGGCGGAGGCAGGGCCATAGATTGCTAGCCCGGAATCGATGATGGAGATGACAGAGCTGTTGATAGCCAACCAGAGAGTGTCAGAAGTCATGCAGTGTTTGGGCCTGTAGAGCAGGCCTATACAGATCTTGGTGGCTTTGGCGACCAAATCTATGTGCCGAAGGTAGGAGAGTGAACTGTCCAATGTGACACCTAGGTATTTAAAATCAGGAATGTGTTCAAGTAAGGTCCCTGTTTGGTTTACAATGGTGAGGTCACGGGATTTGTACTTACTCCTGGCGTTGAAGAAGGTCATAACCTTTGTTTTGCTGTAGTTCATGACCAATTTATGTGACTTGATCCATTCTTCCATGCGTATGAATTCAAGCTGTAGTTGTTTCTCGAGGAGCTCTGCGTTTTGGTGGCTGGTGAACATGACTGCGTCATCGGTCTAGAGCAGTAATTTCTGGTGGCAGACACTGGGAAGGTTGTTGAGGAAGAGGCTGATGAGTAGTGGCATGGACCCCCAGAATGGACCCCTGAAAGGACTGGCTTTTCTTCGGAGGTGACACCGGCAATCCTAACCCACTGGACCCTCTCCCCAAGGTAGCTTTAAAACCAGAGCAGTGCTTCACTGGAGAGCCCAATGTTTGATAATTGCTTGAGTAGGAGTGGGTGGTTCACAGTATCAAAGGCTTTCGAAAGGTCGATGAATACTGCTCCTACACAGTTTCCTTGATAGAGCGTGGTATGGATGAAGCCCGTGAATTCTAATACTGCAATGGTGGTACTGTGCCCTTTTCGGAAACCATGTTGCTCAGGACACTGGATGTCGTATTTTTCCAGGTACTCGACTAGCTGGTCTGAGGCGATGTTGCTTTAAAAACATATCTTTTTGGATTAGCGTATCTCTGTTAGTTGTGGCTGACTTTTAAATGCTGGGATTTTATTATTTTTAATATTTTGTACAGTGCCTTGGTCTTGAAAGACGCTTTATAAATAAAATAAAGAAGTAAAGAAAGACAATGGCGGAAGGATGGAGATAAGTCTGTAGCTGGAGAGCAATGATTTGTCTCCACTTTTGTGTACCGGTGTGATGGTCGCCTGTTTCCTGCAAGATGGGAACTAGGAAATCCTTAGTGATAGGTTGAGGATCTTTGTCAGGGGTTCAAGGACTTCTTCAAGGACAAGCACTAACAACTTCAGGTCAAGGGAATCACTGCTGTAGCCTGCGTTGCGAATGGCCTTCTGAATATAGGTTCTGGCTTCATGCACTGTGATCTCCTTGAAGTAGAATTGTGGGGCAGGGTGTAGGAGAGAAGCAGTGCCAGGAGGGTTACTAACAGAGGGGGCATCGAAGAAATTAGAAAGGAGGACACTATCCAAGTTGGAGAACGCATTGTTAAAGGTGTTGGTGATTGTGTACAGGTCAGATGTTAGTGTTCCATTTATGTTGAGCATGGTGGGTGGTGACTTAGGGTCCTTGCCTGTAAGGTCTTTCAGGTTACTCCAAAATGTTTTTCCATCACCCCAGGAGTTGGAGAGAGCTTCCTTCAAGTATTTGCTTTTGGCGCTCCTAACTGCCCGCATGCACTCATTTCTGGCAGCTTTATATTTATGAACATCCCCAGGTTTGGATGTTGCACGGGCACAGCGCCAGAGATGGTCCATATGTTTGAGTAAAGTGATTAGATCGGGGGTTATCCAAGGGTTAGCTCTGCCCCTGACCTTCAGCTTTTTGAGAGGTGCAAAGATATTGCAGGTCGCAGTGAAGTGGCTGATGAAAATGTCTAAGGCTTGGTTTACATCAATGGCAGAGTTAATTGGTGTCCAGTCCAGGTGGCTTAGGTGTGTCTTTAGTAGCTCAAGGTATCCCTGCTTTAACACTCTGGTGTGGATTATTTTTCGAGGGGGCTTAATGAATTTGTTTGTCCAGGTACATGTGACTGGTGAGTGGTCACTGATCCCATCAGGGAGCACTGAGGCTTTTGATATTCGTTCAGGGTGATTAGTAAGGATCCAGTCCAGAAGTGCGTGCGACCCTGTCCTATAGTTGCATCTGGTGGGGGTGGTAACAAGCTGGGTGAGGTTCTGTGCCGTGACAGCATCCTTGTAGTTTCTGGCCTCCAGCGATAGCCAATTTATGTTGAAGTCACCTAGTATTATGAGTTCAGAGTTATGGTGTAATCCTTGTAGGCTTTCCAATATGCTCATAAATCCATTGGGTTGATCTTTAGGGGGTAGGTACATGGAGGCAATGGTGAGCTCCTTGTTGTGCACCCTGAGTAGAACTTTAATAGCGAGAACCTGCGAGGGTGGTTTAGAATTTGAGAAAGGGAAGACTTGACCCAGACAGGAATTCCTCAGGTAGATGGCACAGCCCTACCTCGTTTGGAAACTCTGTCCTGCCTGAATCTAGAGTATCCAGGGATGGTGGCTACAGCGTCTGGTATCTTGGGGTTAAGCCATGTTTTGACAACAGAGAGTACATCAGGGCTATGTTGCTGGACACAGGTTTGCAAGATGTGAAGTTTGTTAAGGAGGCTGCAGACATTGATTGAGGCTAATGTGAGGAACCCTCCTGCCTTTTTGTGGCATGGGGCGCTAGGCCGGTAGGCCCCAGGTTAGGATGAACATTTCCAGATATCAGAAGTAGCATAAGTTGTATCCCGAGAAGGTATGCTTTAATCATTTTGCAGACTAGTTTAGTTGTAGGGCATCTAGTCCTCTTGGCCTTGCTGGTCTGCATTTGCCCAAGTGATACTGCAGAGCACAATGTATAATGCCATGTTCTTAGAGTTGCCACGTGATTGATGAAAAGTAATCAAATCCACAGGAAATGGTGAACTGCTGGGGACCAGAAAACTGTTGTTACTGTAGATCAAAGACCCAGAATGTGTTAAATTCCTGAACGTGCTAAATTCCTGAAGGTGATGAACACTGGCCTGGGGCATATGCAGGATGTGAAAATCCCCTGTTAGTATCTTCCCTTTGTTTTCCAAAATGGTTGTGAATAGACCTCAAAGACAAGTACACATCCTTTAAGAACAAGTCACACGGAAATGTGGATTCAATGCAGCACTCCACAACTCAGAGCTTGTATAACAGATTTACTGACCTTACTTTTGCTTTTGATGGCTTCCAAAAAAGTTGATTTATGATGAGAATGCCAATACCTGGTGGTGATGTTTTGCAGTTTCTTAGTCCAGGAAATGTTCTTAGATATTGTGTCCAAGAATGGTCCAGTTCCTCCAAGCAGAAACACATGAAAATCCACAAAAACTAAACTATTGACAGAGACAAACACAAGCAGCCAGCCACACAGGCTCCAGTCAGAAATAAATACATTATAGCTGGGTTTTCAGTGTGAAGTTTTGACCCCAATTTCTAGAGAAAGACCACAGTTTCAGTTACACTAGCACACACATTCTCATACACACATAACTCAGTTTCAGTCTGGACTGAAAGAAAAAACACAAAGAGAAATTCCAGCACACTTCAGGTTGCTAGATAACCCTTCCCCTCCCTTAATGTTTTCTACAGCCTCCCACTATTCACACTAGTTGTTGTAACTGCAGTTTTCAGATGGTAGAGCTGTCTGCCCCCACCACACTATCCCCCTCCCGAAAAACCCTAACGAATTAAGAGACAAGTGCACTCCAGGCATTGGTAACATACGCTGAGGCAGACTTCATAACCATCACAGAGACTTGGGCCACAGAGAATAATGACTGGGACTTGTCAGTTCAGGTTACACAATGTTTTGCCATGCCAGGAGGCGCATAGAGGCTGTGGAGGACAGACACCTCAGGGAAGCAAACTGGAAACAGTTCCTGTGGGTTCACCTCACGTCACCCACAGGCAAGAAAACATGGGTGGGGGTGATCTACAGACAAGGAGAAGAGAGAGATAGGGAGCTTGGGGAGGAGCTGACAAGGGAGTGAAGAAGGAGGAAGTGCTGGTGGTGGTGGTGATGGGGGATCGCAGGCCCTGTTGGATACATTGCAGGACTGCCTGCTACTGCAGCTGGTTGAAGAACACAGCTCAGCAACTCGGAGATGGTGAATGGAGTGAGTGTAGGGCAGTCACTGGGGTCCAGTGACCATAACTGCATTTGGTTCAGACTGGCCCTTGAGACCAGAATGCCCCATGAAAAACTGAAGTCCCAGATCCCAGAAGAGCAGACTTCAACCAGATGAGGGAGCTGATCCTAGAACAATTAACCAGGGTGGAGATCCTCGGAGGTGTAGAGGAAAGGTGAGGGGCAATTAAGGGAACCTTTCATGAGGCAACAAAGTCATGCATGAGAACTGTTACAAAACAAAACAGTTACCAAAGACTGTTATGGTTCCTGGAAAGGGTCAGAGAAGCAGTGGGGATAAGAAAAAGGTTTTCACCAGGTATAAGGACAAGCAGGGGAAGGAGGAATGGGAAGAGTACCAAATAAAAACTAGGGAAGCAATGAGGATGGTGAGGGAGGCCAACACAGAGCTGTATATTGTGGAGGGGGTCAAGGAGGGGAAAAACAATTTTTCAGATACAGTAAGGAAAAAAGGAAGCAGGGAAGGGGTATTGTTAGGCTACAAGAGGGGTGGAGGGCACTAGAGAAAGACACTCTGTCCCAAACTCCCTCTGGTCCCCCATGGCTGACCACTGATCCTGATCCTACCTGAGCCCACCTGAGGTGCCATCCTTCACAGAGTTGCACCTTGCACCCCCTCCCACGCGGGGACAGGGTGGAGAGGATTTACCTCCAAACATCTCGTCTCATCAGGAGGCAGCCTCTTTCTGGACAGGTAGGTGGATATAGTGGTGCCAGAAGCTCTTCATCGTCAGACACAGGGCACTGCTTTTTCTGTTTTCTCGTCCCAACTCCACAGGAGCTGTGTATGCAAGGGCTGCAAGGACGTACGCACGCAAGCGTGACATTGTACTCAGCCAGTGAGGCTCCTCCCACACCTGGTCATGCTGCTCCCTACCATCCAGGGAGCAGTATGGTAGCAGCCAACACATTCTCCCGCCCCACAGAAGGAGAGCATCCTCTGGGACCCGACCCCACACCAACATCCCAGGCTCATTCCCAGAACCAGGGTTGCCAACATCACCAAAAAGCAGCCATCCTTAATGATTAATTCTGCTCTGTCTTTACAAGGGAAGACAGTAGGCCCCTGCCTTAAACTGGCATCACGGTGGCTGTCAGGAGCATGCCCGAAATGAGGCAGGCAGTATTCACCAGAGAAAGGACCCAGAAGGGGCTTGAAGCCATAAAGGTAGACGAAGCTTGAGGGCCAGACAGGATGCACCCAAGGGTGCTCAAGGAATTGGCTGCAGTACTGGCTGAACCCTTAGTAGGGCTATTCAACAGCTCAGTTTAGACAGGGGTAGTTCAGAAAGACTTTAGGGTAGCGGATATAGTCCTGCTACATAAGGGGGAGAGGGAGAAGGAGCAACCAGGGAATTACAGACAGTCAGCCTTACCTCTGTAATGGGTAAACTGATAGAGTCACTGATCAAAGAAGACCTTGTGGATTACCTAGAGAGCAACTGTCTACAGGATAGTAAACAACATGGGTTTGTGGCAGGGAGGTGTGGTCATACCAACCTGATAGTCTTCTTTGGATAACAAAGATAGCAGATAAGGGCCACACTGAATTTACTCTTGTTTCATCAAGGCTTTTTTTTTCCATATAGCTTTTTGCCTGCCCGCCGCCACCTGCTCCTGTCATTGGACCCTTTTTCAGGGGTCCCTCAGTCCCATAAACCGCTCCCCCCCCACTACCACGCCAGCGGGGATCCACATGGAAGCAGGACCTGGAAGTCCCCCAAGAGTCATCACATATGGCAACAGGATGGCATAGGCTTTTTCCCAGCTTTCTCCCTGTTCTCCACACTGAAGCGTGCATGTTGATGCGCACGTGTAGAGGCATGAGCACGCCCGGAGTCCTGAAGCCCTCCCTACTACTGCCTTCCTAGACCCACACTACCACCTGGCCTCCACTGGGTGGCAGTAATTTGGCAGAGTGTGCAGGTCCTCCTCCCTGACAAAGGAGAGCAGCCGTTGGGCGCACAATCTTTTCCATCCCTGGCCGACCCCAGCAACCCGCGCTCGCTACTGAACATGGGTCGCCAGTGTGGCAGGAGGTAATGCGCCAGTGCCTCAGGCTTAGCCCTCCACGCCACTAGGCCGGACTAACATCAAGGCTTTTGACTCTGTGCCACACAGAAAATTGCTGATGAATCTGGAGGACCTGGGTGCAGCTAAGGACATAGTTAGATGTTTAGGAAAATGTTTGAAGGCGAGACAGCAGAGGGTGGTGGTAAACTGACTTAAATCAGAATAGAGCAAGATCAAAAGTATGGTGCTGCAGGAACCTGTCCTGGGTTCTGTCTTCTTCAGTATGTTCATCAGCAGCACTGGAGAGGGCATCTGGGGCAAGCTGTATTTCTTTGCAGACGACAAGAAGCTCTATGGTAGGGTAGACGGTGTTGAAGGGATCAGGGAGATGCAGAGGGACCTACAAAGGCTAGAGAGGTGGTCCAAGGTTTGGCAGTTGAAATTAAAAATGCAAGGCTATGTAACTAGGGGAAAAAAACAGGACAGAGTACTGGATGGGAGGCAGTTAAATTGAGCACTATGGCAAAGGAAATGGACTTGGAAGTCATCATTAGTGACTCCCTCAAACAATCAAGCTAGTGTAACAACACCTACAGTAAGGTTTATAGGATGCTGCGGTATATCAGAAAGGGTACTGATAGCAGGAAAAAGGAGATACTACGACCTCAATATAGGTCACTGGTGAGCCCATATCTGCAATACTGTGCTTCGTTCTGGAGCCCTCACCCAAGGAACAGGAGCAGGCTGGAGAGGGTGCAACACAGGATGACCAAGATGATTCAGGGCCAACAGGGCAGCTTTTATGAAGATCACCTGAAGCCACTGAACATGCAATCACAAGAGACTAGGTGAAAGAGGGGGATATGATAGATATCTTCAAGTTCTCTTTCTTTTTTTTGTTTAACATATTTTTACCCCAAGGCAGTGGTATGGTCCTGCTTCCACCCCTGCCAATCCTGATCCCGTTCATTTGAAACCCAACCACTCACCTGGACAGGCCTCCAAGCACCACCTGCGACATACTGCTGTGCTGACCCCTTGGCTTGCCCCCCCGACGGGCCTGCCTTCAGTCACTTCGGCATTACTACTCCACTGTCCATCTGGCCACCCACAGCAGAGGTGAAGACCTAGAGGTTCCCTCAATCAGAGGTGACGTGGGTCTGGCGGTGAGAGGCAGTTAGGAGCTTCATTTGCCCTTAGCCAGTCCCTAGTTTGTGTCCCCTTTATTCCCGCCCTCCCCCCAGGAGTGTGTCTTGTCATTGGGTGCCAGCTGACTCACCCAAATGACACGATGCTTACTCCAAGCTCGCTCACTGACTCTTTGCCCTCTACCAGCATCTGTGGTTAACCAGGTGGTGGTACAGCAGTGGAGCAGCGAGACTTCCCCTCCCCGGAGCCCTCCTCCCCCGGCTCATTCCCAAAACCAGGTTTTTGGCATACGCAAGCGGTAGCACTACCATTGCGCCAGTGGGGCAGCTACCTTCAGGTTCCTAAAGGGAATACAAGATGAACTACAGGGAAATATTTAGCATGAGTACAGAGTCAAGAACCTAAGGTCACAAATGGAAAGTGGTAGGGGGGAAGGTTTTAGAGTGATGTGAGGAAGTTCTGTTTTAGGGAAAGGTGGTGCAGCCATGGAACAGTCTGCCAGTGGAGGTGGTTGGAGCCAAGCACCATAAATGGTTTTAAACACAGCTGGGACAGAGAGAAGGGTTTGCTGGCTGTTCAGGTCAGCAGGCATTGGGGAGCGAGAAGGGGGCCAGGAGGGAGAAAAAAAACATATGGGACAACAGGTCCATGGGCAGACAGAGAACTCCAGGGACACTAGATGGACCTTTGGTCTTTTTCTGCCATCACTATCTAAGTTTCCATGTTCCCTCCATCTGCAATGGTAGATTTTGTGTTTTAATTAAGGTATCAAAACAGTATGGCAAAGAAAAACACGATAGAAATAAATACCATGTTTTAAGCTAATAGGGACAGCCTTTCTTCAGCTATAGGGAAAGGCAGAAAGCAGTGCGCTAAACAGGGAAAACATTAAGAGAGAGAGAGAGAGAGCAAAAAAAGGAGAAAATAAGAAAAGTGACATTAAACAATAGGTGTTCAAGAAAAGCTAAGAATATTGATCAAAATCCAGGGATCGCATTACTAAAAGCAGCACCCCTTGCTTTTATAATCCCAAATGTATAACTGAAAAATAACTACTGTTCCCTTAGCAGTCCTAATTGTTACCTTGAACTTTTTCTACAGCCTGTTCTGATGAATTTACAACACAGACCTGCAGTATTAAAACACAATAAGAGCCTACCATAAAATCAATTACAGCACAAAACTGTTTGCAAGGGAAAAACTACAGTCTAAAGCAGCATTTTATAAATTCTAGGGTATTTTCTTGTATCCTACCTTGTCCCGTTAGGGTTAATCAACCTCTCCCTTCGATTATTGTATATATGTTTATGTTATTGTATCTGTTTAATTACAAGTGTTTTGTATATATCTGCTAATGTAGCAACCATTGAACCTTGACCTTATCAGGTCCATCTTGTAAATGAGCCCTGCTCAATGATGTCCGCCTGAATAAATAAAGATTTGATTGATTGATTGATTGATTGAAATGGGTAATGTTTGGGACTCTTTTGCAGTACCACTGTGGAGAAGCACTGTGAAGTGACCAGTAGCTGGCTCAGGTCACACTTCATGGACAGGAAAAGTACAGTTACTTAAGAACTTACCGTAACAGTAGATCTTCAAGAGAGGCTCTTGCAGTAGGTAATAACCTTGGGGACTGCGCCCCCTAGCATCAGGACCACACAGAAACTTTAGCTAGTGGGGACTGCCAACCCGACGTGACCGATGCCAGCATGACAGTATATAATGGGTGGTCCCCACGCCCGCCTTTCAGTTCTGTCACCGGAGACCTCCAAAGGGAGCGAAAGGAGAATGGAAAATTAGGCTCCTGGAGCCAAGACAGAGTCGAAGAAGAAGAGCAGCAGAAGTTGGGGGAAGGAGGAAGGGAGGGAGGAACGGAAAAAGGTTACCTACTGCAAGAACCTTTCTCGAAGATCTACTGTTATGGTAAGTTCTTACGTAACTGTACTATCTTACTTCGAGAGGGCTCTTGCAGTAGGTAATAACCTTGAGGACTGAGTCCCAAGCAATCTGGATCAGCAGGAACTAAAATGCAGGAGGCAGGAAAGGTCTGCAGAAAGGCTGAGAATTTAGGACAGAAGGCCTTGGAGGACAGCTAGACCAAAGCCAGCCCTGTGCCTAGAGGCAATGTATAGACTATAATGCTTGGTGAAAGTGCGGACAGAGCTCCAAAAGGCCGCTGCACAAATGTCAGCGGCTGACACATTCTTGAAGCAAGCTGCAGAAGCAGCCATGCCTGTGGTAAAATGCCCCATAACCTCCCCGGGAGGGTTTTACCATACTTCCAGTAACAGAAAACAATGCAGTTTGCCAACAATTTGGACAAACACTGCTAGGAAACTGCTGTACCGTCTCTCTTAGGTGCAAACGAAACACAAAGTTGGTCCATCTTCCGGACAGACTTAGTTTGGTTAGTATAATAATGAAAGATTCTGTGGACAATCTAAGGTATGCAGAATTGCCTCCCCCTGATTGGAATGCTCAGGGTAATACACTGGGAGTTGAACAGAACAATTCAATGTGAACTCAGAAACCACCTACGGTAAAAACTGAGGATTGGTATGCAGAGTCACCCGGTCTCTGTGAAAAATCAAATAGGGCTCCTTACATATCAGGGCTTGAAGCTCGGAAATCCTTCGAGCAGAAGTAACTACAACTAAAAAGAGTGCTTTCCATGATAAATAGCACATATCACAACTACCAGCTGGTTAAAAAGGAGGCAAGGTCAGTTTTTCCAAAATAAAAGAGATCCCAAGGTGGCGCGGGACTGTGCACCGGGGGTTTCAGGTGGAGGATCCCTTTCAGAAAGGTTTTGGAAACCTCCAGCTGACCCATAGTTTTGCCCTCCACCAAGGTGTGGTGGGGAGAAATAGCAGACAGGTGAACCATAAGCGAAGAGTAACTCAGGTCCAGGTCAGAGAGGTGAAGTAAATACTCCATGACCTGAAGCACAGGGCACGAAAAAGGATCCCAACCCTTTAAAGTGGCCCAAATGGAGAAACACTTCCACTTCATGGCATATGTTGTCCTCATAGAAGGCTTTCTGGCTTTTACAAGGACCCGAGTCACTCCAGAGGAAACTCCATAGCGTGAAGCAGCTATATCATGAAGTGCCACACGTGAGGGTGAAGGGATTTCAGCCCTGGATGGACCTGCATGCCCCTCTCCTGAGTCAGGAGATCGTGGCAGAAGGGCAGGGGGACTGAAGGCTCCACTGCAAGCTGCTGAAGAAGCAGAAAGCATATTTGACAAGGCTAATACAGGTGATCAAAATCATGTGAGCCCTCTTCCACTTGAAGCTTGAACAGCACCCTCTGCAGAACTAGAAAGGGAGGGAAGGTGTAAAAAAACCTCCCTGTCCAGCAGAGAGGGAGCGCATCTCACCAGAAAACACCATGCCCGGGAGCGAGTGAGCAAAACCTGGGTAGTTTTGCATTGTATGGGGAGGTGAACAGATCCAGGTCTGGATGACCCCATAGGCCGACTATGTCTTCAACCACTGCTTACTTGAGCTCCCATTCATGAGCTTGTACTCTGGTGTGGCCAAGACTGTCCACTAGGATGTTTTGCACTCCCGGAACGTGAACCACCGAGAGGTGTATCCGGTGCAAAATTGCCCAGTTCTACACCCGCATCACTTCCCTGCAGAGAGGATACGAGCAACTACCTCCTTGTTTGTTGAGGTACCAGACTACGCACATATTGTCCGACTGGACTAATAGTGGGCCCTGGTGAAGCAAGTGCTGGAAGGCTTGAAGAGCATACAACACTGCCCTCATCTCCAACACATTTATGTGCTGTGAGAGCTCTGACAGAGACCACAGCCCTCGAGTCCTGTGGCTCCCTAGGTGAGCGCCCCAACCCATCCTTGAAGCATCTGTAGTCAGTGGTTGGAGGGGACTGGAAGGGAACCCCCTTGGTGAGGTTGTTGAGATCCTGCCACCATAGGAGATCCTGCTGCATCGAACTAGAGATCATGACAATGCGGTCTAGGTCGTCCAACCTCTGATATCACTGAGCTCGGATTGTTCACTGCGAGATTCACATGTGGAGCCTGACTAGAGGGACAGTGGGGATGGCCACTGCCATAAGGCCCACAGGAAGAACCAACCTGGCCGGAACCCACCTGCTGGAGGCTACTAAATGAGCCTGTTTCTGCAAGGTTTCTGCCCTATCCAATGGGAGGAAAGTCATATCCTGGGCCATATCCAACACTGCTCCAATAAACTGGAGGCATTGGGAAGGGGCAAGTTGGGACTTAGGGAAAATTGACAGTAATTCCCACTTGTGCAAAAAGGGCCAGAGTAGCTGAAAGGGAAAGTTCCAAATGCTCCCTCAATGGGGCTGACAGAAGTCAGTCATCGAGGTAGGGGAACACAAAGTGGCCCTGGCATCTCAGGGCTGCTGCCACTACTGCAAAGCACTTGGTAAACGCCCAGGGTGCCAACGACAGGCCAAAGTGGAGGGCCTTGAACTGGTAATGTTTCCCCTGAAAGGAGAACCTGACGTAGTGGCTATGGGCCTGAAAGACAGGGATGTGCAGGTAGGCATCCTGCATATCCAGGCCACAGAGCCACTGTCTCTTGTGCAAGAGGGGGAGCAGACCTGGGAGAGTCAGCATTTGAAACTGTTTATATTCTAAGTACAGGTTTAGAGTGCTAAGGTCCAAGATGTGATTCAAATGTCCCGTCTTTTTTGGGACCAGGAAGAAGTGGGATTAGTACCCCTTTCCTTCCTGGTTCGACGGAACAGGCTCTATTGCTTCCTTTTGCAAAAGATCCTTGATTTCTTCCCTTATGAGGGGAATGTGCACCTTTGGATAATGAGACACCCCTGGTGGTTTGTCTGGGAGTCTCTCGAGAAACTCCAGAGTGTGGCCTTGTCTTACCAACTGAAGGACCCACGAGTCTGTGGTGGTTGCCTTCCACCCTAGCAGGTGACTGGAGAATCTTCCGCCCACCGGCTCCCCTGCTGGAAGAGGAGGAGAGGGGGCGGGCCACAAGTTGAGAGATGGAGGGAGGGATGGGAAGAGCCACCCCTGAGGCTCTCTGGGTTTTGGCTGGAGGGGTGGCTGTTGCTGAGGGGCCCAACGTTTAGTCTGACGTCTGCTGTTGCCTCGTCTGCTGCTTGGTCCAGCGATGAAAAGGCATCCTGGCCTTGGATCTAGGATGGTACATGGTGTGAACCAACCTTTAGGCTTTGCCCTTATCCTGGAGGTTGGTAATTATATCCTGGGTATCACCCCGATCAGGACAGAACCCCTGAAGGGGGCATCCTGGGTAGCCACCTGGACATCAGGTGCCAAGCCGGATACCCTGAGCCACGAAGACTCCTGAGAGATACTGCCGTACCGGTGCCCCTGGCTGAGAAGTCCACCACATTGTAGGTGGCCCTCAGAGAGTGGCGACAGGCGACTTTGGCCAACCTAATGGTGTCTGCCAATACAGTCTTGCACTCAGCGTTCCTCATGGCCTCAACGACAGGCTCCAACTGGCTGAACAGCGACCTCTGGTACACCAGCATGTGTGCCACATAGTTAAGTACATGCATGGCTAGAGTGGAGGAAGAATAAAACTTTCTCCTAAACTGATCAAGCTGCCTCGACTTCTTGTCAGGAGGGGAGGTGCTCATGTGCTTGGGCTTGGTGGACCTCACGTGGGCCGCCGTAATGACTACAGAGTCGGCCTTAGGGTGGAGACTTAGGTGGTCCTTACCCTCTGGGGTTCTATGTGTTCTAGCAGCCTTCTTTGCCACTGCTGGAAGGGAGGAAGGCATCATCCATACAGTGGAGGCCAAATCCTCATGGGGTTCTAGCCACAGGGGTGTGAGGACAGGTGGTGTCTCCTGATGTCCAGGTGTTCAGCAAGCCTCTGAAGCTTGGGATCCTGTGCATCCGTTTTCCAGTAATAGACCTGCGCAATCTTTTTCAGGAGGTTTGTGAACAAAGGGTCCTCCGGAGGTGATTTGGGGGACTCCTTCAACTTGGGCTCCGCCGGAGGGGGAGTCTCAAACCCTGAAGCAACAGAGAAGACCCGGATTCGGATTCTGAGTCTGAAGAATCTGAAGGCCTGATGTCCGAACGACAGACCTCCTGAGTTCTAGGAGGAATGCTGTCCATTATCAGGGCCACCGAAGGACCTTTCGTCAGGCCCAACATTGACTGGCACGGTTTCAGTGGGGAAGCAGACCTAGGAGCCTGATCCGGGTGGACTGGGGAAAGGGTTCTCATGGGTGCCAGTTGCCTAGCTCCAAGACAAGCTGAGATTTGGAGGATGGCCCGAAAGTCTGCCTGGGGCTGAGGAGGAGGCTGATAGATCAGCTGGAACCCGGAAGGGTACCCCATTGTTGGGTAACCCAGCCAAGGGTACAAAGGCGCATACCCCTGACGTTGAGAAGCCTGACGTAGGGTAGTCTGGCGGAGAGTACCCAGGGATATAATGAGAGGACAGGCTGTTGGGTGGAGGGAAACCCGGAGGCCCCGATGGAGGAACTGTGGGGGCCGACGTGGACCCGCAGGAGGCCTAAAAATTGGCCCAGAAGGACCCAAAAGAACAGAGTCAGGCAAGGGGCCGACGGCGCTGATGGTCCCACCAGAAAAACTGGTGGGGGAGGGTCCTGTGGGGTGCCCAGAAGCTCTGACATCAGGTCCAGGGGTGACTCAGAAACAATGACACCTAATGGATGACCCTGTCCTCCTGCTCCTGCTGACCTGGGGAGGGCGGAGGGGGCTCCACAAAGGGAGAAGAGGGGTTATTTCTGTGGGTAGAACCCACCGGAGAATGCTGCCCAGAGACTGGCAGCTGGCTATCATTCGGCAGAACGTCATTGGGGCTCATGCTGGAGTCCGACGTGAGCGGGCCAGGCAGTCGGAGGAGGATCCGACGATCAGCTTATCAGCCTTGGCTGTGTGGGCACCAGAGTCCCCGGAGCCCGACTTATTAATCCAGGCCGGGCTTATCGGCCCCATCAACCTTCTTAGACCTGGTGGTGGAGATGGGCCTAAGGGTGGCAGAAGCCTCGGACTCTGCTGAGGCGCCCGTGGCCACCGTAACCAATGGCGGTGGGAGGACCATGGGCTTCTCCTGGGAGGATAGGGCAGACTTGGTTGCAGAGACGGTCTTCACGGAGGAAGAGGGCTGCAGCTCACCCGAGGGTGACCGCGGGTGAGAGAGGGACCGATCCTGGTCCTGGTGCTTCTCTTTGTCCCTCTTCTTCTTGTGTTTGTGGGTGTCCGTGGGTGAGGAAGAAGCATCCCTCAACTTTTTCAGCTCTTTTTCCATGGATGCCATCTTCTTCTTTAGGAGATAGATTTCCGAGGGCCTGCTGGCGGCGCTTCCGTGTGGCCTGGTTGAATCCCCGGCAGGCCTCACAGTCCTCGGTGTTGTGCTCTGGGCCCAAGCAGAAGAGGCAAAGAGAATGGGAGTCATTGTGCAGGAGCTGCATACCGCAAGAATCGCACTTGTTTTTATGCAACTTGATGGACGACGGAGAAGACATGCAAAAAATCAAGAATTAGCTGATAAAGAAAAAAAAACAGATACTTATCCAAAAAAAAGGCGGTTGAACTGTAGCGACGCTCTCCACGAGGTCCAACATGCACAGGTTGACGGCGGGATAGAATTGGAAGGCAGGTGTGGGAAGCGCCCACTACATAGCATCACGCTGACGTCGGTCACATGACATCGGGTGGGCGGCCCCTCATCAGACATGGCTAGCTAAAGTTTCCGTGTGGTCCTGATGCCAGGGGGTGCTGTCCCCAAGGTTATTACCTACTGCAAGAGCCCTCTCGAAGTAAGATTTCTATACACGAGGAGGTTTCCATGGCAAAATTCCAGCCATGTGTCATTTTAAAAGATCACTGAGCCACACCCATTACTTTAAATTGGAACTTTTTATACTGACTTCAGAATATAGCTAGAGATCAACTATAAAAATATATAATAAAACATATAAATCCTTGACCCCATATCATGTTCCATATGTTTATTTTTATTACAAACCTGTGATCTAAGTTTGCCCACTGTCTCGGAGACTGCCTACAGTCTCACAGCCCAAATCTCCACCACAACTTTGCAAATCACTTACCAACGTTCCGGCCAGTTTTGCTAGATGTTTCAAACAGCTGAGCTTTAATATCTGTTTTAAGGAAAAAATATAAACAGGTTTGTATGTATATTAACGGCTTGAAAACGTGTCCCTCTTCTGAGGGATCAGTCACACTCACACAATACTAACAGCCAGACAAAAATACATGCGCCGTCCCCTTCCCGACAGACCCTGACAGATGAAGAGTAATACCTCTGGGCCCAGCCTGGGTACTTACACTATAACCATACACTTTGAAGCCATTCTGATATTCTGTACTTCATTTTTCACACTGTGCTTTGGTAGTGTATGTGTGGATTTTGTGTTGTGCTGTACACCTGCTGCTAACCTGGAGCCCTCAATGCTTTGCCTAATGCAGTTATGCACGAGGATGCCCCGATACTTCTGTTTTGAGCGCCCCCTCATACTTTTGCAACACACCCACATTTCCCCCATGTTTCAAGCAGAGCCCTGGGCCACAATATTGTTAGTGTTACAGTATTTAAGGACCACAGAAAGGAAAACCAATAAATGAAAGAGGACAGTGAAAGAAACAGAAATGTAGGGAGGAAGAGAACAGTCTAAGGATTCAGAAAAATAAAAGAGTGAAAAAATCAAAGAACAGAGATGAGGAAGGTACGTAATATGCCTATATTACTTTGGGGGTTGGGGTGGACCAGATCCTTCTGAAAGCAAGAGGCCATATTTCATAGGTCTAGCCTGCTGATCAAAAGTTCAAATACATACATGAACACAGTTTCAAGGTATAACACGAGAAGGGCTCAACAGTCCTAGTGAAGGAATTCTTGTCTACAGTACAGGACAAATACAAAAGTCATTTCTACAGCCAGAGCAACATTGGGAAGGTTAGTGTCTCAGACTGGGGGACTAAGGTAAGATTAAAAAAAACAAACACCCCACCAATATCCTACAGATCACATAGCGGAGCAGTGCCCAAGCTATCAGATCATTAATGACTGACCAATATCCTAGGGATTATCCTGCGGAGCAGTGCCTGGATGATCCCCTCATTCATGACTGACCCAGTATCCTGCAGATTATCCCGCAGAACAGGGCCTTAACGATCCCCTCATTAATGACTGATCAGTGTATCCTATGAAGCACTGCCTAGACTAGCCTGATTAATGACTGACCAGTATGATGCAGATTATCCCATGGAGCTGTGTCTGAACTATCCTCTCATTAATGACTGATCAGTGTATCCTATGAAGCACTGCCTAGACTAGCCTGATTAATGACTGACCAGTATGATGCAGATTATCCCATGGAGCTGTGTCTGAACTATCCTCTCATTAATGACTGATCAGTGTATCCTATGAAGCACTGCACAAACTAGCCCGATGGAAAACTGACTAGTATCCTGCAGATTATCCCATGGAGCAGTGCCTGAACTATCCTCTTATTAATGACTGACCAGTATCCTGCAGATTATCCCATGGAGCAATGCCTAGATGATCCCTCATTAATGACTAACCAGTATATCCTATGAAGCATTGCCTAGACTAGCCTGATTAATTACTGAATAGTATCCTGCAGTTTATCTCACAGAGCAGTGCCTGGAAAATCCACTCATTAATGACTGACCAGTATCCTCAGATCTTCCCAAGGAGCAGTGCCTGGATGATCCCATCACTAATGAATGACCAGTATCCTGCAGATTATCCCACAGAGCAGTACCTTGACGATCTGCTCATGAGTGACTGACCAGTATCCTACAGATCTTCCCACGGAGCAGTGCCTGGATGATCCCATCACTAATGAATGACCAGTATCCTGCAGATTATCCCACAGAGCAGTACCTTGACGATCTACTCATGAATGACTGACCAGTATCCTACAGATCTTCCCACGGAGCAGTGCCTGGATGATCCCATCACTAATGAATGACCAGTATCCTGCAGATTATCCCACAGAGCAGTACCTTGACGATCTGCTCATGAATGACTGACCAGTATCCTACAGATTTTCCCATGGAGCAGTGCCTGGATGATCCCCATCATTAATGATGGACCAGTGTGTCCTGCAACGCACTGCCTAGACTATCCCGACTAATGACTGACCAGAATCCTTTAAATAGTCCCACAGAGCAGTCCCTTGACTATCATTAATGACTGAAAAGTATCCTAGGGATTATCCGGCAGAGCTGTTCCTGGACTATCCATTCATCATGGACTGTCCAGTATCCCAGGGATTATCCCACACTGTGCCTGGACTATCCATTCAATGACTGCCCAGTATCCTAGGGGTTATCCTGCATTGGGCCTGGACTATCCATCAATGACTGTTCAGTATCCTAGGGGTTATCATGCGTTGTACGTGGACTATCCATCAATGACTGTCCAGTATCCTAGGGTTTATCCTGCGTTGTACCTGGACTATCCATTCAATGGCTGTCTAGTATCCTAGGGATTATCCCGCATTGTACCTGGACTATCCATCAATGACTGTTCAGTATCCTAGGGGTTATCCTGCATTGTACCTGGACTACCCATCAATGACTGTCCAGTATCCTAGGGATTATCCTACACTGTACCTAGACTATCCATCAATGACTGTCCAGTATCCTAGGGATTATCCTGAGTTGTACCTGGTCTATCCATGAATGACTGTCCAGTATCACAGGGATAATCCCATACTGTGCCTGGATTATCCACTCATCAAACAATCCTGCATCCTAATGATTATCCCACATTGTGCCTGGACAAATCCATTAAGTAACTGTCCAGTCTCCAAGGGATTATCCCATGTTGTGCCTGGACTATCCATTCATCAGGGACTGTCCGGTATCCTAGGTATTATCCCATACTACATGCCTGGGCTATACATTCAATGACTGTCTAGTATCCCAGAGACTCCCGTGTTGTGCCTGGACTATCCACTCATCAATGATTGTCCAGTATCCTAGGGATTATCCTGCGTGGTGCCTGGACTATTCAACTAATGACTGTTCAGTATCCTGGACTATCCATTCAATGACTGCCCAGTATCATAGGGATTATTCCGCATTGTGCTTGGATTTATCCATTCAATGATTGACCAGCATCCCAGAGATAATACCATATTGTAACAAAAACATAGACCAACGTGCAAACTGGTCACTTTGAGGTTCAGCATTGCCAATAGCCAAATACATTACAACAGATGAAGAAACGCGATCACTAATACTGTGCCGGATAAAAAAAAAACAAAAAACTTTTATTTGGTGGACACAGCAAATTCCCCAGCACTTTGTCCCCTATTGTGCCTGGATTATCCACTCTTCAAATTATCCAGTATCCTAATGATTATCCCACATTGTGCCTGGACAATCCATTCAATGACTGTCCAGTCTCCAAGGGATTATCCCATGTTGTGCCTGGACTATCCACTCATCAATGACTGTCCAGTATACTAGGGGTTTACCCTGCATTGTGCCTGTACTATCCAATTAATAACTGTCCAGTATCATAGGGATTATTTCGCACTGTGCTTGGACTATCCATTCAATGACTGTCCAGTATCCTAGGGATTATCCCACATTATGCCTGGACTGACTATTCAATGACTGACCAGTATCCTGGGATTTATACCATTGAGCAATGCTGGAACTATTCAGTCAATATTTACTGACCAGTACATTGGTGATTATTCTGTGAAGCACTGCCTGGAGTGTCCATTTATTCATGACTGACCAATAAACTGGGGATCATCCCACAAGGAACATGGGTGGCATCCCCTATAATACCCTTCTGGATTATCAACGTTATTGAGATGGTGGCAGCGGCAGCACTGTTTGAGGCTAATCTAGAATAAAATGACAACTACAAGCCTCTCCAATTGGGATTTAGGCCCTTTCACAGCACTGACACTGCTCCTATCAGGGTGTTCTATGATCTCCTCACTGTGAGGGATCAAAGGCTTTGTTCCATCTTGATCCTTTTAGATCTCCCATCAGCATTTGACACAGTGGACCATGGTGTGCTATTGAATCCCCAAAGGAACTATATGGGGCTACTGGCACAGTTTTGGGCTGGTTTGAGTCCTATATTACTGGGAGAATGCAGCAAGTGGTTCTGGGTAATTCCATCTCCAGAACTGCTGTGCTCAACTGTAGTGTTCCGTGAAGTTTGATCCTGGCACCCATACTATTCACCGTGAAGGGGGATAAAACCTTTTATAGGTACATTAGGGAGCAAAGAAAGATGAAGGCAGGGATACTGAGGCTGAATAAAAGGGAAGGTGGTTGGGCAGACAGCAACAATGAAAAAGCAGGGATACTGAACGAATATTTCTGCTCAGTATTCACAATGGAAAAGCAGGGGGAGAGACCTAATTCAGTCAATAGAAGCACTCTGGATAGGGGGGTTGATATTAGTAATTTCACAGAAGAAAGGGTCCTGAAAGAACTCTTAAAACTGAAGGTGGATAAAGCAATGGGGCCTGATGGGATTCACCCCAGAATTCTAAAAGAACTAAGGGAAGAACTAGTAACACCACGGACTACCCTTTTTAACAAATCATGGGAGGATGGTGTGGTACCTGAGGACTGGAGAAGGGCGGATGTGACTCCCCTTCACAAAAGTGGGAGCAAGACAAAGGCAGGAAACTACAGACCTGTCAGTTTGACCTCAGTGGTAGGGAAAATGATGGAATCACTTCTGAAGGAAAGAACTGTTGAGTATCTAGAGGCCAGTGGGGCACAGGACCCAAGGCAGCATGGATTCACAACATGAAGGTCATGTCAAACAAATCTAATTGATTTCTTTGACTGGATGACCAAAGTAGTAGACCAGGCAGGGGCTGTGGACATGGCCTACCTACACTTTAGCAAGGCATGTGACACAATCCTGCACAATAGATTAATAAACAAATTAGCCAGCCTGGGAGTGGGTCCCAGGGTGGTAGCCTGGGTAAAACACTGGCTGGACAACAGGACACAGCGGGTAATAGTAAATGGAGTCCACAGTGAAGAAAGGAGGGTTACTAGTGGGGTACCGGAGGGTTCAGTACTGGGGCTGGTCCTTTTTAATGTCTTTATAAGTGACATTGTGGAGGGACTGGAGGGGAAGGTATGTCTCTTTGCAGATGACAGAAAGATCTGCAAGAGGGTTGATACGCAAGGTGGGGTGGAAAGGATGAAAAGGGACTTGGCAAGTTTGGAGGAATGGTCAAATGTATGGCAGCTTAGATTCAATGCAAAGAAGTGCAAAGTAATGCACCTGGGGAAACAAAAACCCAGGGCAACAGTACACAATGTGGGGTGAGATACTGACAACAACAAACATGGAAAGTGACCTGGGGGTAGCCATATCAGACAACCTAAAGGTAGGCCAGCAATGTGAGAAGGCAGTAAGAAGGGCTGGGGGCATACTGGGATGCACAGGGAGAGGCATCACCAGTAGAAAACAGGAAGTTGTTGGCCCGCTGTACAGACAGCTGGTAAGACCACAACTGGAGTACTGTGTACAGTTCTGGAGACCCCATCTCCGCAAAGACATAGACAGGGTGGAGGGTGTCCAGAGGAGGGCAACCAAAATGGTGCAGAGTCTGCACCACAAGACATATGAAGAAAGACTAAAGGTGCTTAAGATGTATAGCCTCGAGGAAAGGAGGGAGAGGGGTGACATGATAGAAACTTTCAAATACCTCAAGGGAATCAACAAAGTCCAAGAGGGTAGCATCTTTCAAAAAAAAAGATGTGCAAGAACAAGGGGGCACAATTTGAAGATAGAGGAGGCGCTCAGAGGTAATGTGAGAAGTATTTCTTCACAGAGAGGTTGTAGATACATGGAACAGCCTTCCTGAGGAGGTCATAGAGTCAAAAACAGTGGGGGAATTCAAGAATGCATGGGACAGACATAAGGCAATTCTAGTGGGGGGTAGAAGGAAGTAGGCTGTTGGTTAACTAGGATCTGCAGCTTATCCGTTAGATAGGGAAATGGGCAGATTAGGTGGGCCAAGCCGTCCTTATCTGCCGTCAAATTCTATGTTTCTATGTCCTGAGCAACCACGCAGATTTGGGACAGGCGGGTGGGCAGGGCTTCAAAAAGCTCCAGCCACCATTTTTTCAACTTCTCCCCATCACCAGCCCCTGGTGCAATCCAAAGCGAATGCACGCTATGTGGAGGCACACACGCATCATGCAGCTGCAGCTCCTCTCTTCTGCGCCGTCCACACCTGCACTACCACCAAGCCTCCACCTACGGGCAGTCAAAGGTTGGGCAAACAACCCCTCCCCGGGAGACTAGCGCAGTGTATCGGATGTTCGAGTCACTCCCAGCCTGGAACAACCCATGCTCATTGCCAAACACAGGTCACTAGCACGGCAGAGGGTAAGGCATTCAACACCTCAGCTCTCCACACCATGAGGCCAGCAACTGCTTGTTTTTACTGTGTCTGTGTTAAGATCCAGTGTCTCTTCAGAACTGTTTAAGAAAACCAAACTGATCAATGACACTGAATTATCCATAAACAAGTATGTCATCAATGCTGTCTAGCCGTCTTTATGACTAATGAAGGGGGATGGAAAATGCTTACTCCATGAAGTTTGCTGTGTAACAATGTGATCGCTTTGAGAGAAAGAGAGAGAGAGAGAGAGAGAGAGATGGTATCTCTCAATATAGAAACATGATGGCAGATAAGGACCAACCAGTCCATCTAGTCTGCCCATCCAGTGATACCATCAATAATGTGGTGGTGTATGGTACCAGTCAACATCCATTGATGCTATCATCAAGGTATGTGCAGTGTGGTCTATTGTGACATCTAGGTACAGAGTATCATCATTATGGTACACTTCAATATCTAGGATGCCATTATGTCAGCAGCAAGCAACATGTCTGTCTGTACCAACCTCAAAACTAAGAGACTGAAGGACAGAGGCAACCAGTGTTCATTTTAGAAACAGAATTCAGTTGGCCCACTGAGCTCCAAAAAGGTTGGCCATTTTAAGAAGTGTGTGAGCCATTCAAGCGATTTACATTTCGAATAAAATAGTTAGGAAAGTTTTACAGAAGAACAAAGAATTTAAAAATAAACCCTTTAATTTTTTGAAGTCTGCTGTGTGCATCTTTTGTTAAATAAAACAAGGTTTGTAAGTTTGTCTCCCCATTTTTGTTTCCTAGCTAGCAGCACCCCCCACCCAGCCAACTTGTATTTTGTGCACATCTTTTTGTCCCAAACCACAGTGAACTTCCAGAACAAGCTGCTTGTTCAGCATGCCAATGGCAGGTTCCCATGGCCTGAAATGAACATTGTGCAACCAACATGCCCCCCTCCTGTGTCCACTACCTTGCTTCAATGATCCCAGAAGACCACAGCAACTCCCACTAGCTCCAAACATCTACCACCGGATCAGGGAGAGAGAGAATGACAGCTAGCATCAACGTCCCCCTTTTACCAAACTAGATAAAACAACTGGTCATAAATGACTGAAAACCTATGCCAAACAAAACTCAGTGGATGGTTTAAATGTTACTTTGAACATTTAAATTAGCCATTGAGGGTGGAATAAATCAGCAGTGCAGAACTACTTCCCGCTGAGTTAGAGTAGACAGAACTCCAGGGAAGAAGAAGGGCTCAACTCCCCATTGTGCACCCAGGATGCAAAGTAAGAATGCTGATACAGAAAGAGGACACCTGCTTCCCCTAGGAGGTCCCCCTAAGTCATTTTGGTAACTCAAGTTTTTTGCTCCCCAAGACCTTTACTGATAACTGGTGCACTGCACTGTTTGCCTCTGTACTGCTTTGTTGTCAAACTCTCAGTTTCCATTTGCACAACATACTTGCACTTTAACTTGTTGCAAATTGGTAACAAAGAAGTATTATTTTTTGTACTGTGTTTGCACTTTGTGCCTGTATGATGTAATATACTGTATTATGTTTCTCTGTTCCTCCTGTAACCATTCCCTTGGTGGAACTGAATGTCTCTCATCTGAAACCTTGAGCCTGGCACCACAGCCGTTCCTGTTGTCATGTGGCCAAACAGTTGCAGAAAATGCCTTGCTGGCCTGGGTCTGTTTTGTTTGAAAGATCCTGCCAGCTACAGAATACTGTTTACCCTGTCCTGGGGAAGGAATGCCCTTCCTTGCAGGGTGTCCAGCTCTGCCCCTATGAAGTCCAGGACCTGGACAGGTTCCACTTGGGACTTCTAAGCATTTATTAGGAATCCCAAAGATTCCAAAGTGTTCTGAATGAGAGCAAGTGAGTCTCTGGTGTGCTGAGGGGACTGTCCTACAACTAGTCAGTCATCTAGATAAGGAAATACTGTGATCCATTGCCTTCTCAAGTGTGAGCCACCACTACAGCTAGGCACTTTGCGAATTCCTTTGGGGCCGAGGTCAGGCCAAAGGGCATGGCTGTAAACTGGTAATGGCCTGAGGAAAGTCTGAACCTTTGGTACTTTCTGTGGCTGGGCAGGACTGAGATGTGAAAATAGGCGTCCTTGAGATCCAAGGACGTCAACCAGTCCTCCTGCTGGAGAGTTGGGATTGTCATAGCCAAAGTGACCATTCTGAACTATGGCTTTGTCGCATGTTTGTTCAGAAGTCTGAGATCTAGTATGGGCTGCCAGTCCCCGTTCTTCTTTTGTGTTAGGAAATATCTGGAGTAGAAACCATTGCCCCTCTGTGATAGAGGGACAGGCTCCACTGCTTCGATCAGCAAAAGGTTGGCAACCTCTGCTTCCAGAAGCACATTTTCTGATGGGGTTGCTGGAGAAAAAAAATTCTGTTTCTCAGCTTTGGAAGTGTTCTGAAACTTAGGGACAGGCCCTGGCTCACTACCTCCAAGATCCACTTGTTTATGGTGATGGACTGTCAAGCTTGGAGGAAGTGAACCAGCTTGCCACCTACTGGTAGGGGGGAGGCGACCTGACAAACACGTCAGGGGTTCTGTTTCGGCTGAGCCTTGGCCTGGGGGGCCGGCTCTGACTGTCTCATTGGCCTCCTGCCTCTACCCCTGAAGTGCCCTCTGGTCTGCTGGTAGTCTGGCAGGGCCAGGGCCTGGGCCTGGATAAAAGGCCTGGAGTAGGATCCCCTACCCCTGCCTCCCCTAGTCTAGGACTTATAAGAAGTAGAGGGTCTGTCTTTGGCAGAATTATTCTTATAGGTGGTCTTGTACTCCTCCATTTTTTTCATGTAGGCCTCTGTTTTGTCCCCAAAGAGAGAGGGTTATTATCACAAGGGAAATCCATTGCCTTAGTTTGGGTATCATGTGAAAGCTTTGTGGCTCTAAGCCAGGTGAACCTTCTCGTCATGCACCTGGGGTGCAGAAACCCTTGAGAGAGTTACAGGATGGGGGAGGAGTTGCTGACTGTCACCAGGGAAGCAAGGGATCTGGAGGTTATCATCTCACATGACCTAAAGGTGGACAAGCAGAGTACAAAGGCTGTAGAGAGGGCCAGTGGCATGTTGGGGTGCACACAAAGTGGTATCACTAGCAGAAGGAGGGAGGTGGTGATACCACTATACAAAACACTGGTGAGGCCTCATCTGAAATACTGTGTACAGTTCTGGAGGCCTAATCTTCGTAAGGACGTAGACATGGTGGAGGCGGTTCAGAGAAGGGCAACTAAGATAGTGCAAGGAAGACCTCACTATGTATACACTGGAAGAGAGGAGGGAACGGGGGGGGGGAGGGGGGATATGATAGAAACCTTCAGGTATCTTAAGGGCATAAACAAGGTGGAAGTAGGTGGCATCTTTCAGTATAGGAGAAGTACAAGAATGAGGGAGCAGGATATGAGGTTTGAGGGAAATGTGAGGAAGTTCTTTTTCACAGAAAGGGTGGTGGATGCATGGAACAACCTGCCCCAGGAGGTGGTGGGAGCAAACACAGTGGGGGGGATTTAAACATGCATGGGATAGGCATAAGGGAACCCTAGAGGGGGAAGATGACCGAATAGGGTCAATGGCCACTAATAAAGGTAGTGTATATGAGCAGACTAGATGGGCCTAGCAGTCCTTATCTGCCGTCAATTTCTATGTAGACCGCGAAAGCCATGGGCCCGGCAGCAGTGTCACTGACATCCATTGCCATATGAAACGGATATTTTGTGGCATCCAGGGCCATCCTGGCAGCCTTAGCCAGATCCACTGCCACCTCTCTATGGATCTTTGTCTGTCATACCCAGTACTGGGTCATAAACCCAGCCGATTTATGGCTCTCTCCCCCCCTTCCCCCTTCCTGTCGCTCCCCCCATCCTCACTGCCTCACTGCACCTTTTATATTCCCTTACAGGTGCTCCAGGACCCTTTTGCTTTTGCTTTAGCACTTCACGGTGGTGAGGGGTTACTCTCCCTTTCCCCGTGCTTCCTGCTATCCCTGACTCAATCTGTATTACTTTTGTTAACTCAGTTTTGTATCTGTTAAATACATTTTGTTGCACTTATAATTCATTCCACCCACGGTATTGCCCATGCTTGTTTATTCATGCCTGTGTATCATATTCCTGAATTTTATCCTGTATCTTGTATTTGTGTTCATCCAGGTCTGCCTGTTTAAATAAAGATTTTGATTGACTGATTGGTCCAAAGGGCTTTTTGGTACTGTGCTGCACAGGCCATATAATTGGCCTGTCTGACAAGGAGTGAAGCTGCCATGTATCCCTTCTTGCCCATGGCATCAATTTTTCTAAAATCCTTGTCAGGGGGATGAGAAGCAAAAGGCACCATAGCCCTATCACATGCAGCAGCTTGTACCACCCCTTCATGGTCAGGATGTGTAAATAAAAAGTCAGCATTAGATCTACCCAGCTGGTACTTTTATTTACCTTTCTGTCCACCAGTGCAACTGAAGTGGAGGTTTGCAGAATTTTTAACACTGCCTTTCTAAGTGACTTATGGATAGGCAGTAGCAGTCTTTTTGTGGGGGTGAGCCCCATCATGTCCAGGAAGCCTGCTTCCTTGTCATCCTCAACTGACTTTTGAATAAGGAGGCTGAGGGTTTTGATCATTTGTCTCAGAAAAGAACTGTGAGATGAATAATCCTCTGGTCCTCGGGGGGGGGGGGCTCAAATCCTGCTCCGGAGAGACTTCAGGCTCAGTGGGTTCCCCCTCCTCTGGCTCCTCATACAAGAACAGTCGTTCCTGTGTAGGAGGAGCTGAAGTAGGAACCCGGGGAACCAACGGACCAACAGCCTAGAGGGCCTGTAATACTTGCAGGGCCTTGGCAATGTCCTCAGCAGAGGGCACTGTCGGTTTGTGCCCTTCTTTGCTTTTTCACAAGGAGGTGCAGCAACATGTTTTTCCTTATGCTTTCTTTTAGCAGGAACCGGTTCTGAAGCTGGTTCCACTGGTCTTTTTGACTTAAGAGGACTCAGGTTTCTCAGTCCACCGGTTTCTTAGTTTGTCTTTTTTTGAGGAGGAAGCCTCTTCAGTGGTTTTTGGAGGAGAAGAAGGGGGTAGCGGTTTCTTGGCCCTTTCTCTCAGGGTCTTAGGGCAAAAGGTTTTACAGATGTCACAGGGTCCCAGACAAGTGCCTATCAGCTTTGGCCACTATTTGCCCACAACCGATACAATTTTTAAAACTAGTTGGTCCTGTCTTTTTCTTGGGTGTCTCTGACATTAGTGAAAGGCACAGCAGAAATTTAAGAGACAAAATGGTCGGTTGCCAAACTACAAACAGCTATAATAAACAACCCAAAAACGGTTAGTTCCCACACAAAAAATACAAAGTGGAACCAATGAAAGTGCTCAGTTCCTGACAGGGAATGGAACCGAGCAAAAGCTGTTAAAATAAAATAGCGATACAATACCCAGGAGGGAACTGAGGTGCTAATAAGTAAAAATAAATAAGTGGTAAAAACACCACAGAAGCTGTGGTTCCTTGGAACTATGAAGTACCTCTAAAAGACTGTTAAAAAAAACACTAAAACTGACTGACTGTACCTGAATCGGTGCAGCAATCATAAACTCATAATAAAAAAAAAAACTACTTCGAAAAATAAAAATTTTTCAAGGAAAGTTGAGGAGAGCTTTCTGAGGCATCCAAACTGGCAGGTGGGGAAATTAATCTAAGCACTTCAGAGTGCAGCAGTTACTAGGGGCAGCAGTTTGAAATTGGCACGAGACAATGAGAGTTCCATCATTTACATTAATTCCATTCTCCTCTGAGGCAGTTCAACACAGGAGGCTGACTGCAATAGCTAAGCATACAGAGTGATTCCTGGGGTTTGAAGCAGCCAAGATACAGGGAATACACAGGTGGCATAGGTACTGTGGTTCGCCTTGGAGACGAGAGAAACTGAGCCACTGTTTACACTGGTGTGTTCTACAGACCTCCAGCATAGGGACAAGAGTTAGAAAAGCCACTGGCAAAATGGCAGAGAAGGGGGGATTACTGCTGGTGGGGGACTTCAATCTGCTGCATGTAGATTGGAGCCTCCCAGCTGCGGCTTCAGCTAGGAGCAGGGACATCCTGGACTCCCAGCAAAGAGCATTCATCAAGCAACTAGTCAGTGAACCCAGTTATGATGGGGCAATACTGGACCTGGTACTCATTAACAAGTGCAGTGTTGCAGACGTTAAGGTGGGACAGCAGCTGGGGGATGGTGATCACTGTACAGTGTGGTTCAATAGAAGGACAGCTGCGGAATCCAACCACACAAGGGCAAAGGTCCTGGACCTCATGAGGGCAGACTATAAAGATGGGTGAATGCCTCAGGGATGACCTGGGTGGAGTCGAGGAACAGTGGGCAAATATAAAAGGAGCCATAGTGAGGGCCACAAACCTTTGCATCAAGCAAGCGAGCAAAAGAAAAAGAGACCATTATGGTTATCGAAAGAGGTGGCAAAAAAATTTAAGTTAAGACGATAGCATTCAGAAGATAAAAGGAGATGCAGAGGGTGGAGGGCAGGGAAGTGTATCAAGGGAAATAGAAGGAAGCAGGGAAAGCAGTAAGGAGTGCAAAGGCATAAACGAAAGAGAAAACAGTCTAGGCAGTAGTGAAAGGGGAAGACCAGGGGTGGGACTGTAGGTTAAAAAGGAAGGGTGGGGGGACTGTGCAGAGGGGGTCCAGGAAAAGGCAGACATCCTGAACAAATACTTTTGTTTAGTGTCCACAGAGGAAGGAGAAGGGAAGGGACCACACAAAAGTAATAGTAGCATTGGAGGGAGGGAGGCAGGTGGACACTAGACCATTCTCTGAGGAGAGAGTCCTGAAAGGACTCGCAAATCTGAAAGTGGACAAAGGAAAAAACTACTTACCATAGCAATCTTGTTTTTTCCAAGGGAATCTTACTGTATTCTGACATATGCTGTATAGTCTCACCATAGGACTGCCCCGGAGCTGAAATGGTTAAAAGAACCTATGCTAAACATAGAGTGCTAGACTCAAGCTCGGTTTTCAAACTACTGTCCCTGGTGTACTTCCCCCAACCATCAGATTCTTACCGAGCATGCATAAAACAAGCTATCTAAACTATCCTAATGAAACTAACACCGCCAAAAATAAACAAACCCTTTTTTAAATGGTGTAGGCATTACTAAGACTCAAGTCACAGATGCCCAGAAAACATTCAACTCAAGTTTTAAAGACAATGTGGACTGCTGTTGTGCAGTGCCCATAGGTTCCAATAGGGGAGGTAGGGTGGGAGCTCAGAATACAGTAAGATCCCCTTGGAAGAAACAAGATTACTGTGGTAAGTAATTTTTCTCTTCAAACTCCAGGAAATCTTACTGTATTCTGACATATGCAGACTACTCCAAGTAGTACCTTTGGAGGAGGGCACAGAATCCATTTAGGAAACTGGCTCTGCAGTACTGCGGTGCCAAACCTGGCATCACTTCTTGCCTGGGTATCCAAGCAATAATGCTTGGTAAATGTGTGGACAGTTTTCCAGGTAGCTGCTTTGCAGATTTCTAACGGGGAATATCCCTAGCCGCTGCTAAGGAGGCAGCTGTACCCCTGGTAGAATGGGCCCTGAGGTCCAATGGAGACTCCTTGCCCACCTTACTGTAACAAAACTGAATACAGACAACAATCCAGTGTGCAATAATCCTTTTTGCGGCTGGCTTTTCCCTTCCCACTTTCACACAGGTCAGGATGAGTTGTGTATTGCCCTGCCTGTGGTCCTTTGTGTGGTATAGGTAATAGCTGATAGCCCTCTTAACACCCAGGCTATGCAATCTACATTCCCTTGAACTGGAATGGTCAGTGAAAAAGAGGCAAAGTGATGGACTGATTGATGTGGAAGTCAAGATACCACCTCGGGGAGAAACTTCCTGTTGGTCCTGAGTACTACCTTGTCCCTGTGGACTGAAATGTAGTTAGGCTCTGTGGATAAGGCTTGGAGCTCAATGATCCTCCTGGCTGAGGTGATTGCTAGAGTCACCACCTTTGGATGAGGTAAAAATCAGATGCTAAACCACACCCCAAACTCCGCCTCGGGCTCCACCCCTTTTTATGACTGACAGGTATATCGTTCCTCCTCCTCCAAAGCCATTTGTAATGTCAGAATATACATTAATAGTGATAGGAAAATACAGGTTACTCACCTGTAACAGGAGTTCTAGGAATGGTATATGCTGTTCATCCACACTTACTGGCAGGTTCCTTGCCGCTTTAAATCTTGCCGGAAGGTCTTCAAGCTGGCTCCTCCCACCTACCGGGTGGTAAAACCTCGGCTCCGCCCCATGCGCCAGATCTAGCCCGCTGGAAGCCAGGCTGCTGTCAAGCCGGGAGGTTCAGGGTCATGGTGGATGAACAATACATACCATTCCTAGAACTCCCGTTACAGGTGAATAACCTGCATTTCTTGGGACATGAATATGTTGTTCAATCCACACTTACTGGCAGACTCTAGCAGTTCTCTGGGAGGAGAGGCAAAGCGCGCACCTATACTTACTTGGGAAATAAGGACTGGAGAACCAAGGTCCAAAAACCAGCACCCCGGCGTGACTCAAGGTCGATGTGGTAGTGGGTAATGAAGGTGTGTGCTGACTCCAGGTAGCAGCCCTGCAGATTTCCTGGATAGAGACATCCCTGGAAGCAGCCCCCGAAGCAGCGGTATGGCGGGTAGAATGAGCTCTTATCTCTCTGGGAGGCTCCATGCCTGCCAACCTATAGCAGAGATCTATGCAGGAGGTGACCCACCTGCCTATCGTCCGCTTGGCTGCAGGTCTGCCAGGTGTGGCTTCAGCGCAGGTGACAAACAGCTGGCGAACCTCTCCCCAAACATCAGCTGTCCGCTCCTTATAATGGGAGAGCGCTCTTCTAAGGTCCAAAGTATGGAGCCTATATTCGGCCTCCGAGGTGTGATTGGGGTAGAACACCAGCAGAGTCAACACCTGGTTAAAATGAAACTCCAACACCACCTTCGGAAGGAATTTCGGGTGGGGGCACAGGACAACCTTGTCCCTGTGGAAGACCAGATAAGGAGACTTGATGGAAAGCACCTGGAGCTATCCCATCCTTCTGACTGACGTAATAGCCACCAAGAAGGCGGTCTTCCATGACAGGTGGGAGATATCGCACCTGTGCATCGGTTTGAATGGCTTACCCATGAGCTTAGCCAATACCAGCAGTAGATCCCACGGAGATGGAGGTTCTCGCACCGAAGGGGATATGTGATCAAGGCCTTTAAAAGCGCCTGACCACCTTTCCCTGCACCACCGACTCGCTTCCGGCCCTCGCCCGGTAAACAGAGATGGCTGCCAGGTGCACCTTAAGGGTCGTCAACCGAAGCCCTAGCTGAGAAAGGGACCACAGGTAGTCCAGAATGTTGGCCAAGGAACAGGAGGAAGGGTCGAACCCCTTATCCTGACACCAAATGGAGAATCTCTTCCATTTGAAGGCAAAGCATTTTATGGTCGACTCCATACGGGATGCCTCAACAATGTTGAGGACCTCGTCGGAAAGACCCAAGGCCTGGAACTCTAGCCGCTCAGGAACCAGGCCGTCAGGTGCAGGGATTGAAGGTCCGGGTGGAGTACCTTCCCCCGGCTGACTGAGATCGGGTCCGGGTGGGCTGGAAGCCATCTCGGGAGCCTGGAGCTGAGGGTGAGGAGATCTGGATATCAGAACTGTCGGGGCCAGTCTGGGGCTACCAGAATCACCTGCGTCTTGTCCCTCTTCGCCTTGAGAAGCACTTTGTGGATCAAGGGAAATGGGAGAAAGGCGTAGAAGGGGCCCGGGGTCCACGGCCTCGAGACGGCATCCCCATGCAGCGAGCCCTGCTGAGGGGGGCAGGCATGAAACAGCTTCAGCTTTGCATTCTCCCTGGAGGCAAACAGGTCCACCTGAGGTGTGCCCCAGTGGGAGAACAGAACGTGTACTACCTCCGGCAGGAGAGACCACTCGTGAGATGCAGCACCTATCCGGCTTAGCGCATCGGCCAGAGCGTTGGAGGCTCCTGCCACATGGATGGCTAGGAGATCCACCTCCAGTCTGCTCACGAGAGACCAAGTACGGAGAGCCTCCTTGCACAGAGGCAAGGAGTGCATCCCACCCTGGCGGTTTAGGTAGTACATGGTCGTGGTGTTGTCCGTTTGGACCTGGACCACTTGACCCCGTACAAATGGAGAGAAGGCGGTGAAGGCTAGTCGGACCGCTTGAAGCTCCAGCAGGTTGATGTGGCATCGAGACTCCTGAGGGGACCAGAGGCCGTGTGCTCTGAGCTCCCCCAGATGGGCACCCCAACCCATCAGACAGGCGTCGGTCATTAGAGTGACCGTCGGCTCTGGGTGGACAAATGGGATACCCTCCTGCAGATGAGCCGGAACTATCCACCACTGGAGAGTGTTCCCCATCTCGTGGGTCACTATTACTGGCTGGTCCAGAGGACTGGAGCACTGTGACCATTGGCGGACCAGCCCCCATTGCAGGGGATGCATATGCCAGCGGGCCCAACGGATCACGCTGGTGCAGGCCGCCACGAGGCCCAGGAGGCGCAGGAACTCCTGGGCAGAGCGCAATTGCCCAACCAGAAGTGATTGGGCAAAGGAGGAAAGAACCTCGGCCTTGTCCGCCGGAAGCCGTGCTCTGGCTCGAAGAGAGTCAAGCTCTGCCCCGATGAACTGAATCACCTGCGTTGAACGAGTTCCGATTTGGCCTCATTGATGAGGAGGCCAATCTGAGAGCAGACCTGGAAGGCCAGATCCTTGGACCGCTCCGCCTCCAGCCTGGAGGGGGCTGCAATCAGCCAGTTGTCCAGGTAAGGGTACAGCTGGACCCTTCAGCGTGGCAGAAATGCTGTCACCACTGCCATGCATTTGGTAAAGACCCTGGGAGCTGGAGAAAGGCCGAAGGGCATGGCCCAGAACTCGTAAAGGGATCCCTCTGCCCTGAAGCGGAGGAATCGCTGGTGAGACGGACGGATTGGGCGTGAAAGAACGCGTCCTGAAGGTCCAGAAAGCACAGCCACATGCCTCGTTCCAAGGATGGAATGATCTGAGCCAGAGTGACCATCCTGAAGGTACGAGACCTTAGGAACTTGTTCAGGTCATGTAGGTCTAGAATGGGGCACCAGCCCCCATCCGTTTTGGGACCAAGAAGTACCTGGACACAAACCCTGGGTCTGGTGGAGGATCCGCCACCTCCCTGATCACCACCGAAAGGGCTTACACTGCTACTAGCGGCCTTTGTCCTTCTGGGCAGACGTGACCAAGTCCAAGGTGGCACTGGACTTCTCGATCCTTTGCAGACGACCCTCCACCCCGGGGCCGAACAAGTCGGTACCCAAGAAGGGAACGTCTGCCAGCCTGTGCTGGGTATCCGCTGTAAAAGTGGAGATGCGCAGCCAAGCTCTGCGGCGCATGGCCACTGCAGCTGGTATTGACCGGGCACACAAGTCAGCTATGTCCAAGGAAGTTTGGAGTTGCTGTTTGGCCACTGCCCTTCCCTGATCCCGCACCTGCTTGACCATTGTCTGGAGGTCAGCCGGGAGATAACGAATCACCTCATCCAGGGAGCCCAAAAGAGCATGCGAAAAGTGCACCATCAGAACGGCCAAGCTGGCCTGACGAAGGCCTACGGAGGAAGCAGCATAGACTTTCCGCACAGAGTAGTCCAGTTTCTTGGACTCTTTATCGGGTGGCTTGTCCACATCCCGAGTATTTCAGGAGCGCCGGAAAACGCTGTCGGTCACTAGCCCCTCTGCAGAGGGGTGCTCCGAGAAACCGGAGAGTGAACCAGTGGGAACGGCATACTTTCGAGCCATCCTGGCCGAAGGTGCTGGACAAGAAGCTGGCTGCTGCCACAGCTCCAGGGCCGGGCCAACAATGGTTTCAGCCACCGGGAAGGCCTCCGTGGGGGAATCCCCTTGGTCCAGTATCTCCGTGAGGAGATACTTGGCCCGCTTTGAAACGGGTTTGAGCTTCATCCTAGTGGACTCTGAAATTAGGTGAAGCATTCAGAGGACTGAGGATAGGCTCTCGTCCACTGACTGACCCCAGTGGACTCCAGGTTGAGGGGCCTGGAGAACAGGGAAGAATCATTGTCAGACTCCGAGGAGTCTGCAAACAGCTGCCAAGGGCCTAAGCCACCCTCCACCTGCCGAGGCCGATCGGGAGTGAGGGTGACCGACAACCGATGGGGCAAGCCCTGACCCGAACGAGAATCCTTGATCGGGGCCCCAAATTTAGGTTGTGGGCGGGTTCCACCACAATGGGTGCTTTGGCAGTTTCGGACGAACAACGGTGCGGCTCGGCTCCTCATTACAACGAGGGGTTGTTTCAGCCGCTCTGGTGACAGCCACTTAATGGCCGGAGAAGGCGATGGAGTCAGCGTATTCCCGGTCAAAAGGAGCTGCAGCCACATCAGATCCATGTAGCGCCGATGCAATTTGCGCCGGAGCCTATCCTCCGAAGAGGACGAAGACGAGGATAAGCGGTGCCGCCGCTTTCCATGGTGCCGAGACCGAGACCGCCGATGTCGGTGGGATCGGCTGGACCGGGAAGAGGTCCGAGACCGAGACCTTCGGTGTTTCCGAGGGTGGTCTGAAAGGGCGGGGAAACCCACTCCTCACTCGGGTCAGGGACCTTAACTGGGGACTTTGGCATAGGAGGCACAGGCAAGTCCTCTGTTTCCACCGGGGGAACCGGTGAAGAAAGGCTGTCGGCTTCTCCAGTCGACAGCCCGTCCGACGGGTCAAGAAAAATCTTGACTGCGTTAGCGGGTGTCTCGGCCAGCTGACCTGACGGAGACACCATGAAGCCAGCGGCCTTAGCCACAACCTCGACCAAAGTAGAGTGTCGACTATCCAGGGAAGGGGACCTCTCCCGCTCCCACGAATGTCAACGGTGGGACTTACCCTTAAGAGTCCTTCTTTTTGGACCAAGAGGAATGTCCCGAAGGCCCCTCTCCCTTGGTGGAGAGGGACTTACGAAGCTCCTTGAACAAAGCCGTGTAGAAGGAGCCCAAAGAGAGTGGGATAAATGCTGCGACCGAAGAAGATGAAGATGATGATGCGGCCTGGGCCGCTTCCTCCTCGAGGGCGATCAGTTGTTCGAGCTGTTCAGCCGAGCCCGCCGTCGCGGACACCGCCCAATGGGCCTCCTTCGACTTGACCGGAGGATAACGTTTCTCGGGGCACCCAAGTTGCAATCTGGCAGCGCGATCCTCTAAGACCGTGGCCAAAAGGACTTGCACAAGTCGCAGGCCTGCGAATCATGCTCAAGCCCAAGGCAGTACACGCACGTGGAGTGCGGATCAGTCCGGGACATCTTCTGCCCACAGGGGCACCGACGAAATCCGGGAGTCAATTTGTCCATCGCAGCCATGAGGGAAGATAAAGACCGAAGTCTTATAAATTTTAAAATTAGTTTCAGGTAAACCGAAGAGTTTGGATCCAAGCCTAAAATGCAGAGTGCAAAGGAGGGAACCTGAGCTTCCAAGCGGTAAGGAAGATCTGGCATCATGGGGCGGAGCCGAGAGTCTTACCACCTGGGTGGGTGGGAGAAGCCAGCTTGAAGACCTTCCGGCAAGATTTAAAGTGGCAAGCAACCTGCCAGTAAGTGTGGATTGAACAACATATCCATGCATACCTCTCAACTGTACCACATTACGAGGAACGTTTCTCATTTTACTTCACAAAAGCTCCCTGTTCCACATTGTGAGGACTTGTTCCACATTCAAAGTCAACATTTTAAAGAAAAAATCTATAGTAAATGATGCAAAAAATATATTATTCAATTAATGACAGACTTTCTGAACATTAATGCAACATTACATAGATACACAGACAGTGTTGGCAGATAAGGGCCTATGGCCCACCCAGTCTGCCCATTTGAGCTTGTAAGTTCAGTTTGTTTTCCTAGAAGTCTGTTTCCCCTTACCCCTGCCCTCTAGAATTCCTTTATGTCTATCCCATGCATTCTTAAATCCGTAATTGTTTCAGCCCCCACCACTTCCTCTGGCAGGGTGTTCCTTAGTCCACCACCCGTTCTGTGAAGAAATTCTTTCTCACATTTCCTCTGAATCGTCCTCCTCCAACTTCATCCATGCCCTCTAGTCCTGGAACATCTTTTGCTTAAAATAGTGTTTTCCTGCACCTGTTCCTCCTGTAAGATACTTGTATGTCTCTATCATATCCCTCTCTCCTCCTCTCCTCCAGGGAGTACATATTCAGTTCCTTCAACCTGTCTTCATAAGACTTGTGATGCAATCCATGCATCATCTTTGTTGCCCGCCTCTGAACCTTCCCTACCCTGTCTATGTCCTTACGTAGGTATGGTCTCCCAGAACTGTACACTGTACTCAGGTGGGGCCTCACTAGTGTCTTGTATAAGCGGATTATGACCTCCCTTTTCCTGCTGGTGATGCCCCTGCCTATACATCCCAGCATCCTATTTGCTTTACCTGCTGCCTTGTCACACTGTTTCCCTACCTTGAGGTCATTAGATGACAACCCCAAGATCTCTTTCCTGCTTGGTGCATGCTATATCCTCACCCCCAACTGATATATTGTGCCAGGGTTTTGTGCCCCATATGCATTATCTTGCACTTCTTTGCATTGAATTTCAACTGCCAAACCCCTGACCATTCTTCAAGTTTCTGCAGGTCGCTTCTCATTCTGTCTACACCCTCTGGTGTGTCTACTCTGTTACAGAGCTTGTATCATCAGCAAACAGTGAAATTCTGCCTTCTAGATCCTTGCATAATGTCACTGATGAAGATGTTGAATAGGACCGTCCCAGCACTGATCCCTGTGGTACCACTGGTCACTCTTCCCTCTGTGGAGTGACAGCCATTTACCACCACCCTCTGTGTCCTGCCACCCAGCCAGTTACCTACCCACCACACTACTGTCCTGCCACACCATATTCCCAGTTTGTGTAATAGTTTTCATGTGGCACAGTGTCAAAGGCCTTGCTGAAGTCCAGATAGGCCATGTCCACTGCCCTCCCTGATCCACCTCCCTAGTCACCCAGTCAAAAAATTCAACAGGTCGGTCTGACATGACCTCCCCTGGTGAAACCATGCTGCCTTGGGTCCTGTAGTCCATTGACAACCAGATGTTCCACCAATCTCTCCTTCAGTAGTGCTTCCATGATCTTCCCACTACCGAGGTGAGGCTGACTGGTCTGTAGTTCCCTGCTTCCTCTTTGTTCCCACTTTTGTATAAGGGACTACATCTGCTGTCCTCCAGTCTTTGGGTACCTCCCTGTTTCCAGTGATCGGCTAAACAGGATAGCCAGAGGTTCAGCCACCACCTTCTTAGTTCTTTAAGGACCCTAGTGCACCCCATCTGGCCCCATTGCTTTATCAACTCTTATTACTTCAGTTCCTTCAGGACCCTTTCTCGTGTAAGGGACTTGTGTCAATTTCTGCACCATTCTCAACCCTTGTACTCCTTCAGACCCATTACCCCCTCTTCCTCAGTAAAGACTGGCAGAAATACCTGTTCAATATGTCAGCTTTACTGTTGTCATCCTCCAACGGCTCCCATCCTCCCCTTCAGTCTCACTATCCCTCCCTTTGTCTTTCTTTTTCACTTATGTACCTGTAAAGGTTTTGTCCCTCTACCCACTGATTTTGCAATGTGTTCTTCTGTCTGAGCTTTGGCTTCCCTTACTGACCTCCCTGCCTCCCTTTGCTTCTCCTGGTACTTCTCCTATCCCCTTCTGCCTGTGTCTTTTTGTATTGCCTGAATGCAATATTTTTGGCTTTCACTTTCTTTGATACCTCTTTGGAAAACCATAATGGTCTCCTCTTCCTTTTCCTCTTGCTAACCTGCTTAATGCATAATTCTGTTGTTCTTGTAATCCCCATTTTAAATACTGCCCACTGTTCCTCAACCCCTGATTCCTGTCCCATTCCTTAATGCCTCTTTCAAGTATCTCCCCATTTTCCCAAAGTCTGCCCCTAAAATCCAGGATCATGTTTTTGTGTTGGTTTGGTTCTGCTCTTTCTGTGATTTCAAACCACAATGACTGGTGGTCACTGTTACCCAGATGCTCCCCCACTGTTACCCCCATCACACTGTCCCTGTTTGTGAGCACAAGGTCCAGTATTGCCTTCTGCCGAGTTGGTTCCATGACCAGTTGCTTGAGGAAGCACCCTGAAGGGAGTCCAGGATAAATCTGCTCCTAGTTGATGCTGCTGCTGGGATGCTCCAGTCCACGTCTGGAATACTGAAGTCTCCAACCAGTCCTTTGGATGGCTAGCATCAGCTCCCTATCTGTTTCTTCCTCCTGGGCTGGTGGTCTATAGACCACACCTGTGCAGATGGCTGGCCCCATTTTCCTTTCCAGCTTAACCCACAGTATCTCTCCCCCATTTTGTTCCTCCTGGATCTCTGTGGCCCTTATGTCATTTTTCACATACAGTGCCACTCCTCCTCCCTTCCTGCCTGCTCTGTCTCTTCTGAATATGTTGTAGCCAGGTATGGCCATCTCCCAGTCATGGTTATCATTACACCAGGTTTCAGTGATGGCCACAATGTCCAGGTCTGACTGTACCATGACAGCCTCCAGATCTTCCATCTTGTTGCTAACATTTTAACAGTGTTTTGAGCTTCTTAGCTAAAGATTTGATTAAGTGTTCTACATTTTGCCCATTTGTTCCACATTCTGACAGGCAATGTTCCACATTTGGTGGACTAAAGGTTGAGAGGTATGTATCCATGTCCCTAGAATCATTTTTATCCTGTTATTGGTTTTATTTATTTTTATTCTTTGGCAATCAGGTTAACTCCCATAGGCCACATAGTTCATTTTACAGGAGTGTCCCATAAGTACAAGAAGGTTAAGTAACTTACTTGCTCATGGTCACACACTAAAGTGGAGGCTGTGGGAATCAAACTCATGTCTGCTGGATGTGTCAAGCTCATTCACAGCTTATTGCTCAAACCTCTGTTAAACACTCTCCCGCTTTCCTTTCCATGTCAATCATATATTCTAATATGCTTTGACTGATTTTTGATAACTTAATTATTGATGCTTGTGGTACCTTCAATACTGCATTGCGTTCCCTTTACCTCAGCAGCTACTGCTGTTTCTTTTCATATTTCTAAGATATTCCACAATTTCAGACATACCATTCCATGCTGTTTATCTGAATGACATTTAAAAGTGTAGCTAATATTTCTTGTCATAGCAGTAAAAGACCATATTTAAAATTCAGAGTGTAACTCTTTCTTTGCTCTTATTTTGCTCCTTTCACCCCCCAATTCACCCCCTGTACTTCTCTCCTTGTAATCCCTTTCACCTCTCTTCAGACAAGGCCACTGGCTACACTTGACGCAATTTTTATCTTGCCATATTGTTCTTTTGTTTAGGTAATTACCGTCCTCATGTTGTACTACTTACTGAAACCATTGTAGTTTGCTATTCTTGTGACTTGACGTGGAACCTCTGCAAAAGAGCCCTTGGCTCAAACATCTTTCTGATTTGTTAAATAAAATAAAAGAGGGCTGTGGGTTCAGTTCCCACATCTGGCACTTGGGTTAATATCCTAGTACTGACACTGTAGTGCAGCATGAGAGGGGTGCTGCACTTCTGAAGTATCGTCTTTCGGATGAGAGCGTTAAACCGAGGTCCCATCTGCCTGGATTGGTGGTAGTTCAGGTGGATGTTAAAGATCCCATGGCACTTATCAAAAAGAGTAGGGGAATTTCCCCGGTGTCCTGGACAAATTTCCCTCATTCACTAAAAATACCACCAACAGCTTAATCTGGTTCAATTTCAGTTGCTTACCATCTGTATCCCCCCTCCCCGGTCGCCCCTGAAAAAGGGACTTCTAGGCCCAGTGGGCTTACCAGGTCAACAAAATTCAGCAACAAAAGATTAGGTTAATTTGCTGCTAATTGTCTTAATGGCCATACTTTACAACTCCCAGACAGACTGGTTTTATAAACAAAGGCAGGTCTGAATGACATCAGACCTTTGTGACATGCAATGCAGTCAAAATAGTGAATGATTTGATACGTCAGTTTTAAGAGTATATGAGCAAACAAAATGGCCCAAAAACCGGACTACATTTAATGAAGACCAGATAAGGACCCTAAAAACTGGATTATCCCATCTAAAACCGGATCGGTGGCAACCACTGATTGCTACCAAGAACACTGTTTTCCAGGTCACATATTTCAGCTCTGCTGAAGACATGGGCTCAGAAAGTGGCTGCCTTAGCTAAGCAATGCATATATTGAGATTCCATGTGGGAGCTGGCTCCCAGTATGGGGGATGACAGTGTAACACCCTTTGAAAAAATTCTTGAATACCTGGTTCACAGCCAGGGATGAACCCTTACCCGCTGATAGGTAAGCAGAGACAGCTGCCAGGTGCACTTATAGGGTGGATGGTCTGAGGCCGAGGGAATGAAGGTGTGCCAGATAATCCAAAACAACTGGCAAGCCAGCCTGGCTACAGTCTATATCCTTTTGCTGACACCAGATGGAAAACTTCTTCCACTTAGAGGTGTAAGTCTTTCTAGTGGAGGGTTTTCTAGAAGCTCTGAGAAACTTCAGAAAGATGCAGGTTAACATACTCTAGGTCCTCAAGAGTCAGGCCTTGAGCCTGAGAGACTTGAGATTGGGGTAAAGGATCCTGCTCTGTGAGGAGGGTCAGTAGGTTGTGCCTCCTCGGAAGGAGACTGGTCTGGATACTGACAGGGACAGGAGCAGTGAATACCAGGGCTGCCTGGCCCAGTCTGGAGCAATGAGGATCACTGTTGCTGGCTGAGTCCTGAGCTTGTTCAGCACTCTGAGCAGTAGAGGGAATGGGGGAAGGCATACAGGAACGTCCCTGTCCAATTCAGCAGTAGTGCATCTAGTGACACTATGCCCACTGCAGGAGGCCTGCAACAGAACTGTGGCAGCTGATGGTTGTCTGGGGATGCGAAGAGGTTAACCTCTGGAGTGCCCCAACTTCTGAACACTGCTTGCAGGACCTGATTCATGGTGGTTCTGGTTGATCCTGCTGAGAGCATCTGTGAGGACACTGTCCTTCCCTGGAAGATGGACGGCTGAGAGGGAGATCCTGTGGGAATAAGCTAGGCTCCATATTTTCATGGCTTATGTGCACAGGGGGATGACCTTGTGCCCCCTTGCTTGTTTATGTAATACATGGTGGTTGTATTGTCTGATCTGACCTGAACCACCTTACCCTGCAGCATTGTGGCAAAGGACTGAATGACCAGTAAGACTGCCCTGAGTTACAGCAGATTTGTGTGAAGTAGAGACTCTTGCTGGAGCCTTGTACCATGTGCAGTGTGCTCCCCCATGTGGGCGCCCCATCCTAGGAGGGAAGCATCTGTTGTCAGCACTGCTGATGGGGACTATTGTAGGAAGGGCACACCTTCTCTGAGGTTGTCCTTCTCCTGCCACCACTGGAGTGCTCGAAGAAGAGTTCCTGTGACTGGCACCATCTTTGACAGGGAGTCTTTTCTCTGGGACCAATGAATCTGAGGTGGAACTGGATGTCTCTCACTTGGAACCTGGACCCTGATACCGTTGCTGTTGATGCAGCCATGTGACCCAATAACTGTAGGAAATGCCTTGCTGGCCTGGGAATGTGCAATTGGAAGGAACTGGCCAACTGCACTAGGCTGTCCACCTTTCCCTGAGGAAGGAATGCCTTTCTCCTTAGTGTGTCCGACTCTGCTCCTATAAACTCCAGGAGCTGGACTGGTCTTAGCACTGACTTTTTCAGATTTACCAAAAACTCTAGGGACTGCAGGGTATCCTGTGTGGTGGTTAGTGCATCTCTGACCTGCTGAGGTGACTGGCCGACCACTAGCAAGTCGTCTAGGTAAGGGAACACTGTCATTCCCTGCCTCCTTAGTTGTGCTACAACTACTGTCAGGCGCTTTGTAAACACCCTTGGAGCAGAAGTCAGGCCGAAGGGCAGGGCCCTAAACTGATAATGGCCTGATGGCAATCTGAATCTGAGGTACTTTCTGTGAGATTGCCTGATAGGAATGTGAAAGTAGGCATCTTTCAGGTACAATGATGCCAGCTAGTCTCCCTGCCTGAGTGCTGGAAGAACAGTTTCCAAAGTGATCATCTTGAACTTTGGTTTTGTCAAATGTCTGTTTAAATGTCTGAGATCCAGTATGGGTTGCCACTCTCCTGTTTTCTTTAGAGTGAGGAAGTACCTTGAGTACAGATCCTTTCCCCTTTGGGCCAAGGGGACAGGCTCCACTGCTTTCTCTCGCAGGAGGTTGGCTACTTCCGCCTCCAGTAGAACTGTTTGTGATGGGGACGCAGGTCTGAAAAACCTTGCCCTCAGCCTGGGCATGACCTTGAAACTGAGTGCAAGGCCCTGGCTCACTACCTCGAGGACCCACTTGTCTGTGGTGATGGTTTGCCATGCCTGGAGGTAGTGAGCCAGTCTGCCCCCTACTGGGAGTGGGAAGGCGACCCTGACAGGCACCTCGGGGGTTCTGTCTTGCCTGTGCACCTGGCTGGGGACTGAGGCCAGCCCGACTGCTGCCTCTGAAGTACCCTCTCTGTGGCTGATAGGCTGGGAAACCCTGAATCTGGAAGAAGGGCCTACAGTGGGTTCTATCCCCTCTACTCTGGTGCTTCTGGGGTGTGGATGCTTTTTCCTTAGCAGCCGCACTCTTTTAAGCCACTTTATACTCATCCATCTTTTTCATGTAGGCCTCTGTCTGCTCACGAAAGAGAGGTGTGGGCTTACAGGGGAAATCCAGGGCCTTTGTCTGGGTATCTTGGGTCAGATTAGTGGTCCTTAACCAAGCAAACCTCCGCAGGGACACTGAAGTCGCCATCAGTGTAGCTGCAGTGTCACTGGTATCCACTACCATCTGAAACTGGTATTTGGAAGCTTCCATGCCCCTTTTCGCTGCCTCTGCCAGGTCAGATCCAATGGGAGCAGGAACAGCCTTAGCTATCTCTTCGACTGTGTTCCAGAGATTTCTCTGGTACCCGGAAACATAGGCCAAGTAGGAAGCCTGTCTAATGGCCAGAGAGACCCCAAATAAGATTTCTTGGCCACAGAATCCATTTTTCTAGAATCCTTCTCAGGAGAATGTAATGCCAGAGGTAAGCCTACCTTATCACATGCAGCAGGCTGCACCATCCCTTCATGGCTGGGTTGTCCAAAAAGGAATTCATCTCCTCCCTTGGCAACCCAGTACTTCCTCTCCATCTTCTTGTCCACCGGAGGGACAGAAGTGGGTGTTTGCAAAAATCTTTGTGGCCTGTCCCTTAAGGGACTTTTGGATGGGTAATAGCAGCCTCCTAGTTGCTGGTACATACATCATTTCCATGTAATCTGGCTCCTCCTCCTCTTCCTCAGTAGACTCTTGAGTGGGGAGTGTGACAGGGAGCTCCTGCCACTCTTCAGGACCGACCTTTTCTTAAATCTGTTGCAACAGTTCTTCTATTTCTTAGCCTAATCTATTCTTCACAATTTCTAGTCTATAAGGTTGGACATCCCTCCCCTTTCTTGACTATGCCACAGTGTCCTCTTTAAATTTTCCTTTTCCGTCTCAGGTCCTTGTACAGGGAGGTTATTGTGGTGACCTCTGAGCTGATGTAGAACAACAGGCTGTGTTCCTCGTTGTTGGATTTAGTATGCAATGGTACTATGTCATAAAATACTTTAATGTATATACCTATGTGTATAAAACCTGTAAATGTTGAAAATACCATGGTACTAGGTGTTTTTGATAAAGTTAAAAAGTTACTAGGGGACTGTATGATAAAAATTAAGTTAGTTGTGCTATTTAAAATGCAAGTAAATTACTGTAAACTGAACAAGTCTGAAATGTCATGGTGATTTGCATATAGTTATTTATTGAAGGTATCAGAATTACAATCCTTTGAGTCAGAGACTCCTTTGCAAAGGCTCTGCAACAGTAAACAACATATTGACATTACAAGTTGAGGGAAGTACAACACATACAAACAACAGGATATTACAAAAAATGGGTAAAGATAGGCATATATACAATGATACAGGCATTATGTACAATTTTCACACAAGTAGCTAAAGATCAACAATGTATATAAAAGGCGGTGGGTAGGATATATCCCATGATGCTTTGCATTATGGAAGTATGTGTGATGTTGTGTTTCTTTGAAACTTGACTTATTGTCAGTGCCCTTTGGGGTAATCCTTATTTCAGTGCTTCTGCACTGAGGTTCTTTGTCTTTAGCTTGTTTTGTTTTTATGTGAGCCCTCACCACCCAAGCAAACAAGGCCCGCATAGTGGAGGCTGAATCTCAACTGATAAGTTAGATCAGAGATCAGTGAGTCAGTAGGTGATGGCTAAGTGTACAGGAAGGGCATGCATAGTCTGTTGCTGCCAACTGATGTACTGAAGAAGGGATATGACATTGCTGTAGGTTATGTTCTGTATTTTGAATAAACATCACACAGAGATAGTGTGTTGAACCTGAAGTTCGGTGTCTGGTCCATCTGTTATCCCACAACCCCTCGACAGGGAGATCCAGAGTTTGTGCCACTTGCTTCATGAAGGTAAAATGGGAGGTACAATCTTCAGGTCCCTTATCAGGGGACTCGGGGCTTTGAGGATCAGGGGAAATATCCAGTTCAGGAGATTCCCCATATTCCTCATCTTTCTCCTCTTCCTCATCATACAACTCGTGAGTTATTCAAAGGAACCGAGAACCGATGAGGAGTCCGAAGTTTGATCCCATGTCTGATGAGAACTCTGTCACAGAACCGGAACCGGAGTGCCAGGCTGTAGCAACTGTATTATTTTAATGGCATTAGCAATCTCCTGAGCGGTAGGAACTGACGGGTTTGTCGGCTGCGGTTCCTGCACTGTGTGCTTTTCCTTTTGGATGCAGTAGCCAGTTCAGAGGCTGGTTCCGCACTGCGCTTTTTCCTGAGGAACTCTTGCCCTTGTCAGAGGGCTGTTCCTCCGGTTCCTTAGGTTTTTCTTTACTGTGAGTAGAGGCTGGTTTATCCAAGGCTGGGCCAGCAGCCTTGTCAGATATTTTTCCCCTCAGTTGGTTCAATCGCCTATGGAGCGTCGACTGAGGAAAATTCTTACAAATCTCTCAGTCTGCATTCAGGTGATCAAACCCTAGGCAGAAAACACAAATTAAGTGTGGATCAGCTTTAGTGAATGATTCACCACACTCCGTACAATGTTGGAAACCCGTAGGGACGTTTTTTTTCCCTGGGTTTCTGTGACAAAACATAAAAAAACAGTCTGGGTTTTTAGCCACTTACATAATTTAAAGTAGGGACTTCTCTGGTACTCTTTTTTTTTTTTTGCAGTCAGTTCAGCAATCAAAACAACAACCGGGAATTACCCCAGTCAAACCAAAGATAAAGATGTTAAAGAAAACGGCCCACCAGAGAAGTGTAATTTAGCTAAATATTTCCAGAGAAATACAACGTTAAGTCCAGTTCCTTCCTGGTTGCGAGGAACCCGATAAGGAACCGCTAAACTTACTGAAACAACACTAAATCTAGACTAATCTACCTGTAAACCAAGGATAGTGCTTCAAAAAATGAAAATAAACGGTAACTTAAAAAAAAGAGAAAATAAATATCTTCAGGAAAGATGAAGGAGAGCTCTCCGAGGCATCTTACTTAGGCAAGCGGAGTAAAGACTGACGGTTGCAGGAAGTACACCAGGGACAGTGGTTTGAAAACTGAGCTTGAGCCTACCATTCCATGATTAGCATAGGTTCTTTTAACCATTTCAGCTCCGGGGCAGTCCTATGGTGAGACCATAGAAACATAGACTTTGACAGCAGATAAGGACCGCCTGGCCCATCTAGTCTGCCCATACTGCATATGTCAGAATACAGTAAGATTTCCTGGGGTTTGAATGATGGGGCTAGATGGGGTGCATACAAGGGTATTGAGCAAGCTCAGGGAGCTACTGGCTGCACCTCTGACAGTCCTATTTAACAGCTCATTGGAAACAGGAGTGGTTTTGACGGGTGTCAAACAAATCCGAGTTCGAGTTGCCAAGGACCTAGATCAGAGTGGAGCGGTGGACATAGCCTAACTAAATTTCAGTAAAGTTTTCAAAACCGTTCCACATAGGAGACTCTTAAGCAAGCTGGGTAGCTTAGAGGTGGGTCCAAAGCTGGTTAGCTGGGCAAGAGATTGGTTAAGGGATGGGCAGCAGAAGGTGGTGGTAAACGAAGTTCACTTTGAGGAAGGGAGGGTGACCAACGGGGTGCCTCAGGGATCAGTCCTTAAATGTGACACTGAAGAGGAGCTGGAAGGGAAGGTCTACCTCTTTGCAGATGACACCAAAATCTGCAATAGGGTGGACACTCCAGTGACTTGAGAAAACTAGAGGTGTGGTCAAGGGTATGGCAGCAAGGTTTCAAAAGGGGCACAGAAACCCAGGGGCGGAGTATAAAATGACTGGGGTGATAACTGACAACCACCAAACAGAAAAGATACCTTGGGGCAATCATATCAGATTACCTAAAGGTGGCCAGGCAGTGCGATAAGGCAGTTTGGAGGGCTAATGGGATGCTGGGGTACATAGGAAGGGGTATCACCAGCAGAAAGAGGGAGGTGGTGTTGCCTCTGTACAGATTGCTGGTAAGACCACACCTGGAGTACTGTGTCCAGTTCTGGAGACCACATGTCTGGAAGGATACAGACAGAGTGGAGGCGATCCAGAGGAGAGCAATTAAAATGGTGCAGTGTCTGCATCAGAATCCTATGAGGAGAAACTTAAGAACCTAAATATGTACACACTGGAAGACAGAAGGGAGAGGGGGATATGATAAAGACCTTTAAATACATCATGGGGGTAAATAAGGTACAGGAGGGAAGTATTTTTCAGAAAAAAGGTGCTCAAGAACAAGGGGGCATGATATGAAGCTGGAGAGGGTAAATTCAGGAAAGATGTGAGGAAGTACTTCTTCACAGAAAGAGTGGTGGATTCCTGGAAAAGCCTTCCAGCAGAGGGGCTGGGAATGAAAACAATGGTGGGGTTCAAGAATGCATGGAATAGGCACAAGGGAATCTTAGGGAAAGGAAGAGGGGGAGGCATAACAGACCGGAGATCAAGCAGGATCTGCATTGATACAGGGCAAAATGGGCAGACTAGATAGGTCAAGTGGTCCTTATCAGCAAATTCTATGTTTCTATCAGAAGCAAATGAATAAAAGGAATGACAGTGAAATTTTACCTGGAGCTGACAGTTAATCAAATGGCTAATGTGTGTGCCTATAATTGTGCTAAGAACTGTCATAATCGGTACCGGGTATATACTAAGCTGAAATCAGGACTATCATTATGGGGATACCAGCTATGAAGGGATTGTTCAAAGAATGCATCTTCAACCAACCAAGGGGGAGGAAAGCAGACTGTCACCTACGTAATGGGCGTCTAATGACACAGATTGAAAGAATGTGTTTCAACGCTGGCCAGAAAACATACAGTTAACACCATGATAGTTCCACTATTTGACTATGGAGATGTGGTCTACAGGGGGGCGCCCAGGGCAGAATTAGATCAGCCTGATATAGCCTTTAATAAGTTTGCCCTGGACACCCCCAGGTTGACACACCACTGCCTAATGCATCGGGCCCTAAACTGGATAGATTTAACAGAACGTAGGCATTTACATGCAGTACAATTCCTCTATCAAAATCTGAATAAAAAAAGACCCCGCTCCATTTGGACACTCTATTTGAAATTCGAATTACAAGGTCTGACCTGCGGTCAGCTCAAAATCTAGATTTTAATAACTCCATGATGAGAACAACCAAGGGTAACGCTACGTACTATAGCTGTTTAAGGTCCGAAAGCTTGGTACAAGCTTCCCCTTTATTTAAGGTCTAACGCAGTAGCTCCATGGACTACAGTTAAGGACTGGCTGCTTCAAACTTTTGCACAACCAAAAAGATGCTGCTCGTAGTGAATGTTAAAGTTTATGTATGTGTCTTCTTACCATGTATCCTAAATGTATTTTTATATGAAAATAGGAATTTGTACTTACTGTAACTATTGTGTTTTTACATTATGTGAATGTGGGACCCCGTTGTAAATGAGCATTCGTGCTCAATTGGGCAATCCTTTTCCTCTGGAAGCTCTCTTTGGGAAAACATTTTTACAAACAAACGAGAGCATAGCAGTACAAATGTGTTTGAAAGAAACTGCTTCTTAAAGGGATACTGTCAACCCCCTTTGGCCTCAAACTGTCCCAATATTAAACAAGCATTTGTCAATGCCGAATACTGGCTTGCTGGCACTGGCATTGGTAGTGCAGGAGTTAGAGAGATGCACAATAGGATTGGCTGTGAAGTAGTGAACTGATGCCGACCCCAGCCCCACCATGCAGAGAGTGACAGGCATTGGGGTATGCCTTTGGGTCGTTGGCCATAATGCTCATGCCATTTCATCTCACCCTACCCCGCAGAGACCGACAAGTGCCTTGACAAGTGCGATGTGACTTGGGGTCTTCAGGCCTTACACGCACCCCATTCCATAAGGAAATATACTGATATGGGTGCAGTGTGGGATAATGGGGTGAACGCTGGGGCCAAAGAGTCCAAGGCACACCTTGAAGCCTGTCACTGGCTGCAGGGTGGAATGGTGTGAGCATTACAGCTGACAAAGCCAAGTCACACCCCTGACGCCTGTCAGTCTGTACAGGGTGGGGCATTACGGTTGGAAACCCTAATGCCCAGGGCATTTGCTGGTATTTTCACTCCAAATTTTCAACATGGGCCATTTGTGACCCCACCTCATGAACAGTGGCACTATGAGTTTGTTTGCCAAAAGGTAATTTTGTACAGCGACTGTGCATTTTGGCGTGACAGGTGTGAAAACACATTTTGGGCAGGATGTGAAAAATGACTGCTGCACTGTTTATGAGGAGGTGTAAAAAAATGGCATGGTTGAAAATCTGGAGTGAAAATATGAAAAACTGGTGACATCTCAAGCGTGCATAGAAACTGCGCAACGCATGCCCATAACGCAATTATTTTGGGGATTTGTTTAACCAAATTTTCAACAAAGGCATTTTGAGAACTCCAGTCATGAACAGTGTCACTGTGATTTTTGTTAATCTGGCCCAAACATTGATTTCTCACAGCAACCGCGTTATTGTGCGGCATGTGCCAAAACATATTTCGGGCAGGATGTGAAAAATGACAGCTGTACTGTTCATAAGGAGGTGCACAAAAATGACAATGGTGAAAATCTGGAGTGAAAATATGAAAAATTGGTGACGTCATGAGCATGTATATAAACTGCGCAATGCATGCCCGTAACGCAATTATTTTGGGTATTTTTTTTTTTACCAAATTTTCAACATAGGCATTTTAGGACCTCCACTCATGAACAGTGTCACTGTGATTTTGTTAATGTATCCTGAACATTGATTTACATGAGATCAGCACAATCCATTGTTGTGCCACATCTTGTGAAAACACATTTGAGCAGAATGTGAAAAATGACAGCTGTACTGTTCGTAAGGAGGTGTGAAAAAAGGGCAATGTTAAAAATCTGGAGTGAAAATATAACATAGAAACATAGAATTTGACGGCAGATAAGGACCGCTTGGCCCACCTAGTCTGCCCATTTTCCTACCTAACAGATAAACTGCAGATCTTACTTCGAGATACAGCTCTTGCAGCCGGTTACACCATTAGGACTGAAGCCGGCAGGCGCCAGGACCCCACAGAACTTTTCTAGCTAGCAGTCTTCAGCGGGGACCGCCTCCGACGTCGGTCCCGCCCCCGACATTGGGCGTACTACATAAGGAGGCGGTCCCCCCATAATCCTCAGTTCTTCTCCCGCTGTCGACTCGCCAGTATCGGCCTCTCGGTCTCCTTTCTAGCAGTGGCGACCATAAGAACTCTGACGATTTTTGTCTACTTTTGAGTGCGAACAACTGATGTCTCTCAACCACTTCTTCCAGAGGGTCACCATCTGATGCGCCTGCAGCAAACAGATCCCCTTCAGGATCCTCATTCAGCCTGTGTGCGCTGCCTAGGCCCGGACCACGACACCAAGGCCTGCTCCTTCTGCCAGGGCTTCAACAGTTGCACCAGGATCCGCCGCCAGAAGGTACTTCAAGCGTTTCTCCTGGAAGAGAAACTTAAAACCATGGACAAGGAACCTTCCTCTCGGGGAGAGCCTTCGAGCAAAACCCACAAGCACCGGGACAAGCATCAGAAAAGGAAAGATCCAGGTCTCCTGCGAGGGCCTCGGACTCCCGAAGCTCCGGCTCAAAATCAGACCGTTCTCCCTCCAGGGCTTGGTCGCAACCTCCCCGGGTCCAGGTCAGGTCATCCAGCGGCTCCTCCTCTCTTCAGCCTCTGAAGACTTCTAGGCCGTCGGCCTCCTCTACTCCTTCCAAGGCCTTGTCGAAGTCCGGGGAGCGCCATAAATCTTCCTCCTGTCGCCGGGACATCGACGCCAGGTCAGTTTCCCCAGACACCCCGAGGTTTGGATTCGGCACCCCATAAAACCAAGGACCTGAAGTCCCTTAAATGGACGTCGGACCGACGTCGGCCAAACATCACCAGCGCTCCCAGGAGCCGACAACACCCAGACACCTGTCGCCAGCCAGGCGTTCGCCTCCGAAGACGTTGGCCAGGGGACCGATGTCGGCTACCCCAGAGAAGAGGACCACACCCCCGTCGCTGGAAGACGCCGGTCAGAGGGAATCCACGGAGGGGCGCCACACAGCCAAGGACCAGGCGGGCGACACGGAGATGCGGGCTCCAGGAACCTTCCCGAAGCAGGAGCCCGAACCTGGCGACAGGCCACCAGCGCCAGGCCCGTCGTCGGGTATGAATCTGGCAGAGGTAAAAGAGCTTTTTACCTTCTGGTGGGACACAATCAAAAAAGATGTGGTCACCACACGTCCTCCTCCTACTCCTACTCCGCCTCCACCCACTCCTTCACCGCCTATGCCCCCCTCCACCTAGGGAGCCCGTAGGACGACCTCCATCCCCCAAGGAACAGACGCCACCTCCTAGGGGTAGATTTTCGGAAAGGAGAAGGCCTCCCTCCAAATCCCCCTCAGGGTCACCAAGCCCCAAGAGACCCAGACGATGCCGGTACACTCTGTCGGGGGAGGATTCCAGATCTGACACTTCGGAGTGTTCCAGATCACCTTCTCCTCTCAGCATTCCCTCTCCTGACCCATATGACCTACCCAGGTCTCCTCCGGATGATCCCACCTTCGCAGAGATCATGAGGCACATCCAGGAGAACATGGGGTGGGATGCTGAGGAGCTTGATCCCAAGAGATAACGCCTTGCCCGCTACCTTCGCCAAAAAGACCCGAAGCCTGTGGTAGTGCCGCCCTTGGTGGAAACCTTCACGGATGTCACCAAGTCTGCCTGGAAACGTCTGCATTCCACTCCCTCGGTGCCGAAGAAGGCTGACCACTTATACAAGGCCCCAAGGGAGGATCAGTATCTGGCGAACCATCCTCTGGCTGATTCCCTGATCATCACTGCCTCGCATGACCGGTCTCAGAGACCTCAGCATCTGAGCACCCAGCCACCAGACCAGGAATCCAAGCAATTGGACGTCCTGGGAAGGCGCACGGACGCGGCTGCGACTTGCGCCAGCAGGTCACTGAACTATCTGACCCACCTGATTCAGTTCCAGAACGCACTGTGGGAACAGGGTCAGGACCTGGTCGAGAAGATGCCCGATGGCGATCACAAGGAGGAGCTCTTGAACCTCCTCCACATGGGTTCAGATGTGGGGACCCAAGTGCTCAGAGCCACATATGATTCTGTGAACTCTTCAGCCAGAGCTGCAGCCTCCGGCGTGCGTCTCCGGAGACACTCTTGGCTCCATGTCTCCGGCTTTACCCCGGACGTCCAGAAGAACATCCTAGACGTCCCTTATAATGGCAAGGTCCTATTTGGTGAAGCCTCCGAGAGAGTGATCACCAAACTCCAGGACGCAGGGAAGGCAGTCCGATCTGTACAAGCTATGTACAGGTCTCAGCCTAGTTCCTTTCGTAGGAACCAGAGCCGTTTTCGTGGCCGGCTACAAAGGCAACAGCAACATTCCGGTCAGCAGCAGAGGGGCACTTTCACACGCAAGGCCCAGGCCAAGTCATCCCCAGCCAGAGGACAACGATTTTCAAAGTCGGCCCAGCCTGCCGGATCAAACGCTGCCACAGCATGACTCCTTCCCGGCCCCCGCCCCTCCCCAGGATCAACAGGAAAAGAAAGTCGGGGTCGCATCGCACGCCACTTCCCTGGGTGGCAATCGATCACCACGAACAGGTGGGTTCTGCAGCTGGTCAAAAAAGGCCATTATATAGAATTTGTAGGCAGCCCACTTACAAGATCTCCCCTGCTCTCCCGTTATTCAGGTCAGCATGCCCTGCTCATACAGCAGGAAGTGCTGGCGCTTCTGGAAAAGGAAGCCTTAGAGCACGTCCCAGAGAACCAGAGAGAACTAAGGTACTATTCTCACTTCTTCCTGGTTCCAAAGAAAACAGGGGACCTCTGTCCAATACTGGACCTCAGTGACAACCTTTTGGTCACTTACAACTGCTTCCGCATGGTGACCCGTCCGGGCCTAATTCCCATGCTGAAGCAGGACACCTTTCGGGCATCTGCGCTTCGAGTTTCAGAGCTGCCATTATCAGTTCCAAGCTCTTCCCTTCGGGCTGCCATCAGCACCTCGCGTATTCACAAAGTGCATGGCGGTCGTAGCTGCATCTCTGAGGAGACAGGGCCACTAAGTGTTCCCATACCTGGACGATTGGCTTCTCATGGCTCCTGACAGGGAAGCCTTGATGACGGCTATTCACTGCACCCAGTCTCTTTTTCAATCACTGGGTATTCTCATCAACTACGAGAAGTCACACCTGGTTCCGTCTCAGAAGCTGCAGTTTATAGGAGCAGTTCTGGACACTGTCAGAAGGAAAGCTTTCCTTCCCACGGACAGAGCGGAACACATCAGATCCCTCATCAGGGAGTTGTCAGCGAAGAAGACCGTCCCAGCCAGACTGGTCCTTTGCCTGCTCGGACACATGGCTGTGGCCATTGCAACAGTCCCGCTAGCCCGTCTCCACATGTGGGTAACCCAGTGGATGTTACGAGTGCAATGGGACCAAAGGCAAGACCATCTGCAGCATCCAATCTGGATCACGAAGGCCGTAATTCGAGATTGGCAATGGTGGCTACATCAGGGAACTTCTCTGTGGGGGTTCCCTTCACAGCGCCGTCCCCGACTGTGACTATCTCCACAGACGCCTCAGGGCTCGGGTGGGGAGCACACCTAGATGGTGTTCGGTCTCAGGGCCTGTGGACAGCCCAGGAGTCTCATCTCCACATCAACATCTTGGAAATGAGGGCAGTCCTTTACGCTCTGCAGGCCTTCCAGTCGGAGATTCCACCGGATACACTTCTGTTACAAACAGAAAATTCTGCGGTGATATATTACCTCAACAAACAAGGAGGCACTCACTCCTACCCGCTTTGCAGGGAGGCCATGAGAGTGTGGGAGTGGGTATTGCAACACGGCGCAAACCTAATGGCAGTACATGTCCCAGGAGTGGACAACACCATCGCAGACAGCCTGAGCCACTCTCAGGCCAGAGTCCATGAATGGGAACTTCAGCAGGAGGTGGCAGAGGATCTGTTTCACAGATGGGGTACTCCAGAATTAGACCTTTGCGCGTCCCCATCCAACGCAAAACTGCCCAATTTTTGCTCGCTAGATCCAGGGCCTGGTGTTTTCTGGCGAGACGCGTTGTCGCTCTCCTGGGCGGGCAGATTCCTCTATGCCTTTCCTTCTTTCCCGTTGATCCAGAGAGTTCTCTTAAAACTTTGCAGGGAGCAAGCGACGCTCATTCTGATCGCACCCTTCTGGCCCAGACAGATTTGGTTCCCTCTTTTACACCAGCTATCCTGGCAACCCCCAGTTCCTTTGCCAATCAGTTCCCATCTATTGTCTCAGGAGGCAGATTCACTAGTCCATCCGGACCTACGCTCATTGAACCTGCACGCTTGGCTCCTAGAGACATAGCCATGATGAGATACGGAGTCTCGCAAGAAGTGGCAGACGTAATCTCTGCCGCCAGAAAACCAGCTACCCATGCAACTTACGCCATGAAATGGCGTAGATTCTGTTTGTGGGCTCAAGCACGCAGCTTTCTGCCATTAGACTGCCCAGAAAAGCTGGTTCTGGACTACTTGCTTTCGCTCTTCCACTCTGGACTGGCTTACTCCTCGATTAAAGTGCACCTTTGTGCCATTTCTGCTTACTATGCCCCCGTAGGCCATCAGACGGTGGCTCAGCTGGACACTACTCGGGCCTTTTTAAGGGGCGTCCTCCATCTTAGGCCTCCCATTAAAGATCCAATCCCTCCTTGGGACTTACCTTTTGTCCTGGAGCAGCTCACGCTGCCACCCTTTGAACCAGCCGCGGACTGCGAGCTACGTTTTCTCTCTTGGAAAATGTTATTTTCAGTTGCTGTTACTTCTGCCAGAAGGATTTCGGAACTGCACGCTCTTACATGCAAAGAGCCTTATTTGGTTTTCCACCAGGACAGGGTATCCCTAAGGACAAACCCAAAGTTTTTGCCTAAGGTGGTCTCAGCTCTCACCCTTAATCAGGATATCGATCTACCAGTGTATTTTCCAAGGTACTCTAATCGAGGAGAAGCCCTTCTGCACACCCTAGACGTGCACAGGTGCCTCAGATACTACCTGACCAGAACCAAACAGCTCGGAAAGTCAGACCAACTTCTCGTCTCCTTTGCTCACAGGATGAAAGAGCTCCTGTCTCCAAACAGTCACTTTCTAGGTGGCTCATCCAGTGCATTACTTTCTGTTATGACAAGCGCAATAAACCCTTACCAGGTGCGGTCAAGGGTCATTCCACAAGAGAGGTGGCTACTTCCTTTGCGGCGTTAAAGAACGTCTCCACCTCAGCTATTTGCGCTGCAGCTACTTGGAGCTCTGTGCATACCTTTATCAGGCATTACAGTCTGGACATTGCATCGAGGCGAAGAGCGGGGTTCGGTCTAGCTGTCCTTCAGGGACTTCTATCCTAGGCTCGAGTTACCTCGAGGTCTCTACCTTTCCTCCTCGCGATGGTGCACGATTGCCACTACTGCTTGGAAATCAGTCCTAATGGTGTAACCTGCTGCAAGAGCTGTATCTCGAAGTAAGATAGTACAGTTATGTATGAACTTACCGTAACAGTAGATCTTCGAGAACAGCTCTTGCAGCAGGTACTTTCCCTCCCACCATCCCCGCTGGAGGTAGGTCGGAGTCAAGCACCCATCTTATTAGATGGGACATTCCTATTTATTTGTCTTGCCATCTGGTGGCAGATCCTCAGTCTCCTCTTCTGATGTCATCTAGCAGCCAGGAGTCTCCGGCGGGAGAACTGAGGATTATGGGGGGACCGCCTCCTTATGTACTACGCCCAACGTTGGGGGCGGGACCGACGTCGGAGGCGGTCCCCGCTGAAGACTGCTAGCTAGAAAATTTCTGTGAGGTCCTGGCACCTGCCGTCTTCAGTCCTAATAGTGTAACCTGCTGCAAGAGCCATTCTCGAAGATCTACTGTTACGGTAAGTTCTTACGTAACTGTACTAAACTAGTTAACCAACAGCTTACTTCCTCCTACCCCCACTAGGACTGCCTTATGTCTGTCCCATGCATTCTTGAATTCCCTCACTGTTCTTTACTCCACAACCTCCTCAGGGAGGCTGTTCCATTTTCCACAACCCTCTCCATGAAAACATACTTCCTCACATTACCTCTGAGCCATCCCCCCTCTATCTTCATATTGTGCCCCCTTGTTCTTGCACATCTCTTTTTCTGAAAGATGCTACCCTCTTGGACTTTGTTGTTCCCTTGAGGTACTTGAAAGTTTCTATCATGTCCCTCTCTCCTTCTTTCCTCAAGGGTATATATATTAAGCTCCTTTAGTCTTTCTTTGTATGTCTTCTGGTGCAGACCCTGTACCATTTTGGTTGCCCTCCTCTGGACAGCCTCCACTCTGTCTCGTCTTTCTTGGAGGCAGGGGTCTCAGAACTACACAGTACTCCAGATGGGGTCTCACCAACTGTCTGTACAGAGGATAACAACTTCCTGTTTTCTACTATTGATGCCTCTCCCTATGCATCCCAGTATCCCCCAGCCTTCCTTACTGCCTTCTCATTGCTTGCCCACCTTTAGGTCATCTGATATAATTATCCCCAGGTCCCTTTCCGTTTTACTGTTGTCAGTATCTCACCCCCACTGTGTACTCTTCCCTGGGTTTTGTTTCCCAGGTGCATTACCTTGCACTTCTTTGCATTGAATCTGAGCTGCCACATTTGACCATTCCTCCAACCTTGCCAAGTCCCTTCTCATCCTTTCCACTCCATCTTGTGTATCAACCCTGTTGCAGATCTTTGTGTTGTCTGCAAAGAGACATACTTTTCCTTCCAGTTCCTCTGCAATGTCACTTATAAAGACATTAAAAAGGACCAGTCCCAGTACTGAACCCTGCGGTACCCTGCTAGTAACCCTCCTTTCTTCACTGTGGACTCAGTTTACTACTACCCTTTGCGTCCTGTTGTCTTGCCAATTTTTTATCCAGGCTACTGCCATGGGACCCACTCCAAGGCTGGCTAACTTGTGTATTAATCTTTTGTGTGGGACTGTATCAAATGCCTTGCTAAAATCTAGGTAGGCCACGTCCACAGCCCCTCCCTGGTCTACTACTTTGGTCACCCAGTCAAAGAAATCTATTAGAGTCGTCTGACACGACCTTCCCATCGTGAATCCATGCTGTCTTGGGTCCTGTGCCCCACTGGCCTCTAGGTACTCAACAGTTCTTTCCTTCAGAAGTGATTCCATCATTTTCCCTACCACTGAGGTAAAACTAACTGGCCTGTAGTTTCCTGCCTCTGTCCTGCTCCCACTTTTATGAAGAGGAATCACATCCGCCCTCCTCCAGTACTCTGGTACCACCCCATCCTCCCATGATTTGTTAAAGAGAGTAGTCAGCGGTGTCACTAATTCTACCCTTAGTTCTTTTAGAATTCTTGGGTAAATCCCATCAGACCCCATTGCTTTGTCCACCTTCAATTTTATTAGTTCTTTCAGAACCCTTTCTTCTGTAAATGGACTGGTATCGACCCCCGTCTTCAGAGTGTTTCTCTTGTTTGGTTTAGGTACCTCCCCTCCTCTTCCTTTGTGAATACTGAGCAGAAATATTCGTTCAGTATACCTGCTTTTCACTGTCACCCTCTGCAAGCGTTCCCTCCCTTTATTAAGCCTCAGTATCCCTCCTTTGGTCTTTCTTCGCTCCCTAATGTACCTATAAAAGGTCTTATCCCCCTTCTTAACAGAGTTGGCTATCCTTTCCTCGGTTTGGGCCTTTGCTATTCTGACTGCCTTCCCTGCCTCTTTCTGCTTTAACTGATAAAGTTCTCTGTCCTGCTCCTTCTGTGTTTCCTTATATTTCCTGAATGCTATCCTTTTCTCCTTAACCTTCCCTGCCACCTCTTTTGAGAATCATAGCTGTTTTTTCCTTCATTGTGTTTTGTTGATTTGCTTTACACAAAGGCTTGTTGCCTCTGTGATGGCTGTTTTGATTACTCCCCATTGTTCCTCCACCCCTCCTTCTACAGAACATAACCTTCTTGCTTGTTTGCTAGTGCTTTTCTGAGGCACTCTCTCATTTTCCAAAAGTCAGCCCTCTTCTAAAGTCCAATACTCTTGCTTTTGTATGGCTTCATTGTATGGCTGTGTTTATCATGAACCACACTGTTTGGTGGTCACTTGTTCTCAGATGGCTACCCACTTCTAAATCTGAGATTCTTTCTCTGTCCCCATTTGAGAGTACTAGGTCTAAGACTGCTCCCTCCCGAGTGGGTTCCAATACTAGCTGTCTGAGGCATGCCCCTTGTAGGGCATCAAGAATGACCCTGCTCTTGGATGTGCCTGCAGCAAAGGTGCTCCAGTTAACATCTGGCATATTCGGGTCCCCCATCAACAATATCTCCCCTTTTTCTGCCATTCTAAGGATGCCTTCTATCATTTCCTTGTCCATTCCCTCCCCCTGAGATGGGGGTCTGTATACAACCCCCATGTGGATTGTGGTGCCATTTCCTGTCTCCAAGGTGACCCAGAGTGCCACTTCTGCTCCCTGTTTACTCTTTAGTTCTGTTGCTTTGATCCCTTCCTTTACATAGAGAGCTACTCCTCCTCCTCTTTTACCCTCCCTGCCCCTCCTGTAGATTGTGTATCCTGGTATATTGACATCCCAGTCATGATTCTCTGTGCACCATATTTCTGTGACTGCCACAATATCCAGGCAACCCTCTTCCATCAAGGCCACTAGTTCAGGGAGCTTGTTACACAGACTACGGGCACTGGTACTCATCACCCTCCACTTTTTGATGGCCTTACCCCTTTTGGCTCCATCCCTGTCCTTACTGCCTTTGCCTTTTTTTACATTTACCTCTGTCCTGCTCCCTAATGACTTCTCTACCTTGATGTTTACCTCACTAATTACCGTGTTTTGTGGGGGGAGGCTGGGATTTCCCTGCTCCTTTTCAGTGCCTCCCCCTTGGCTAGTTTTAAATGCTTGCCAATGAAGCATTTAAACCTCTCACTTAGGACCCTGGTCCCCCCCCCCCCGGGACAGATGCAGACCATTACAACAGTATAGGTCTGCATCCCTCTAGGTGGCTCCTCAGTCCCCAATGAAGCGAAACCTGAGCTCCACACAGTTTTTCAACCATTCATTGAATTCCCTGGTGAGGAGTGCCCTAGCATCACCCTTGCCATAGACAGGCTGCACCTCCGAGAAGGTTACCGTATGCGCTACTTGTCTAAGGCCCTTCCCCAACTCTACAAACTCCTCTTGCACTGCTCTGATCCCATTCCTAGCCAGGTCATTTGTCCCTAGGTGAACCATGACATCCAGCTCCCTCCCTCGTGCAGCTGCTCCCATGATCCTGAGGATTCGCATCCTGTCCCTCCAAGCCGTGGCACCAGGCAGGCACCTTACCTCCCTCTCCCCTTCCTCCCCCACTTCTACCCCCCCAATGATTGATTCCCCCACCAGCAGTTGTTTCCTTCCCTTGTGGGGTCCCATGCCACCCTCCTGTGGGTCTCCTTTGTGAAGGTTCCCAGCGTACTCCTTGGTCTCCACTGCAGGTGCCTCCATAGAGGAACCACTATCCACCAGAAAAGTGTATGAATTGTGGAGCGGTACAGCTGGAGGGATGCAATTCTGTTCCCCCGCCCTCTCCTTCCCTGAGTCCACCCTGGTCCAGCCTCTCCTCTTTCTTGGCAACCTCTAAGGAAGTGGCATTGGCCCTAGTGGTTCCTGGGTGGGGGTGGAGGTTTCACGAATCCTAGCCAGGTCAGCCTGGAGACGGGCAACCTCCTCCCTCAGACCAGGGAGGTGCCTGCAAATAGGGCAGCATCGCAGCCTCCTGAATGTCTCCCGGAACACAGCCACCCCACAGCCATTGCACTGCACCACTCCTATCATGTCTTATTTTGGGTCCCCTCTTCTGTTTCTTTGTATGCTTACTCTCTCCTTTCCTTACAACTCTCACCCTTCCTGTTCTGGGACAGCAACTTCCTATATTCTTCAGTAGCCTCCATCTTTTTGCTCAGTGTCAGACCACCAGCAGCTGGGGGGGGGAGCTACTTTTTTCCTTTAGGGTTGACAAAACTAATATTTCTCTGTGATCCTTCCCTTCCTACTGCCAAACAGGAAGTTCCTGTAGTCAGTCAAATCCAGTGGCTATAAAAGTAAAACTGGCTTAGGGTGGTGGGATGGAGGGCAATTAGTAATAAAAAAGGCTAGCAACAGGAAGTTGTAATTGGAGTCACCTGATTTTATATTGTCTAAGCCACACCCCCAATTAAGCTCTCTCTCCTCCTACTGATTTAGCAAAGTAAGTTGATACAGTACCCTTCCCAGCACAGAACACACATTGACTTTCTTTCTTTTCTTTTTTTAACCCTAAATAAGACCTCTTCTACTTCTAATAAAGTATCTGTCTGCTTAATCTCAACAGACACTGACTCCTGCTGAGATAGAAATGTTAAATTTGTAAGAAAATGGTAGCTTCTTTTAGTCAGCTGCTTTCTGCTCTACAAGCAAGATTTCTGTCTTCAAAGGCTAACAACAGGAAGTTGTAATTGGAGTCACCTGCTTTTTATATTGTCAAAGGATTCACGAGCATCGTTTGAAACTGTAGCATTTCTTTACGGATTATTGTTTAGAAATTTTTCCACCAAATTTGCAAGATAGGGTTTTTGGGACCCCACCTCATGAACAGTGGCATTGTTGTTTTGTTAATCGGTCTCGAAAGGTGATTTCGCGCAGTGACCACACAATGACCTTTCATGGCTGAGTAATGAGATGACAGTGCATTTGTTCATGAGGTGGGGTCCCAAGCACCCCATGTTGAAAATTTGGAGGCAAAATTCCCAAAAATGGCTGAGATATCCACCTAAGTTGGGGGCGGGGGCAAAAACAAAACATTTATATCATTATACAGCTTATCGGCATTTCTTCAGTTCATGATCGGCTTTGAAGAGTCCACATGTTCGGTCCACGAAGGTGTCGCACTGGGCTCCGGAGGCAAGTATGGGGTGGGGGAGGTGGGGTGTAGAGAGGGTGGCTGCGGGTTGGGAGGACCCCACGGCGATGGACCATTTCTTTCTTTCGGGTAATTAAAAAAAAAAAAACGAACAATCAAGGATACAGTTTTCTTTAACAGGTGTATTAAAACTGTTGTGAAAGACTGGGTGGCCCCCAGTGTGCCCCATAACTTGAGGGGTGATGTTGATCACACTGGGGTGGGCTCCCAGTGTGGCACAGAATGGAGAGCAGGGGCGAACATGCCGACAACGGTTGGCTTTGATTACGAGGAGCACACTGGGTGGGCTCCCAGTGTGCCACACAATCTTGTGGGGAGGGGTTTATTTTGCATGCCGACAGGGGGATTGGGAACCCTGAAGTCGGCTTTGTAGGCACTGTGCAGCAGGCGGCAGCCACTGACGCCATGTTTACTGAAATACTTCACCAGGAAAGGCACGTTGGGAGGCATGTTATTGTGCCACTGCATGACAAGCTTGTCTCTCACTGCAGCGGCACTTTCTTTACAAGTTTTGACCACTTTACATATTTCTTGTGTGAGCGCCTGCATGCTGGCTTATTGGGGAATGAGCAATGCAGAAAGCATGCCCTGCATTCGCCCACACTGACGCACCTCCGAAATCTGCTACTACTGCACGCAAGCCAACCTAAAAAAAAAACAGTGTGATTAATCGCATTCTTTTTTTTTTTGTGCTATCTCAAGCCCGATGGGCTTGCCAGGCTCCGGCAGCTGCCCCCTCATACTCAGGCTTACCCCCCTGAGTGGGGCCGCCAATAGGCGAACTCTGGTGACCAGAGGGGATGGCAATGGAGCCGGCTCATTAGTGGGGGCCGGCATTTTGTAGGCTGTAAACCTATGATCGTTGATGTAGCAGGCAGTTTTATTCTGATTCATTGTTTCATCTTAAAAGTGAAAAAAAGAGCCTGCCCACCATACTGGTATTGCCACACAAAAATGTATTTGTTTACATTCTTTGATTAACTTCACTGCATCTTTTCTGGGCTTGGGAATGCCCCTAAGACAATCTAGCCACACTCAGGATGCTATGGGAGGATAGAAGACTACTGCAGCATGGGTGTCTGCACTGTTTGGGGGTGTTCCTTATGTTCAGGATGTATGCAATAAGAGTAGATCGAGGATCTGAAGCGAAACAAGGCCGGGTACAATTGCACCATTCCCACGCATTTCAGTTCTACTATGAAAGGAAGCAGATAAAACAACCAGTAACTTCAATGGGTTTTAGAGAAGTTAAGCACTCATAAAATGTGGGGTTTCAACTTGAACTAATTTAGAAACAGACAAAGTGACAGCAGAAAAAGACAAGTGGGTCTATCGAGTCTGCACATAAATTACCTGGGACCTAGTGCCAATCTGGGGACCTATCCCTCCCCAACAGCTCATCTTGCCCTACCCTTGTACTCGTTATCTGTGCCTTTACTGTCCCACCACCTCTTGAAGCCCTCCATGGTCCTAGCACCTACTTCAGCTGGCAGGCTGTTCCATGGCTCCACCACCCTTTCCAAAAACTAGTGCTTCCTCAAATCCCTTCTGAAGCTCCCTCCCTGTAGCTTCCACTCATGCCCATATGTCGTTGTGCTGGTGCTCTTATAGAATATCTCTGTGTGAGGCACTCTATGCCTTTCAAGAACTTGAAGGTTTCAAGAATATCTCCCCTCCCCCCCGGCCTCCAGTGAGTGCATATTCAGCTCTTTCAACCACTTCTCGTAGGGAACACTGGAGGCCTTGGATCATCTTCGTTGCCCTTCTTTGCATGGTTTCTATCCAATGATGTTGGGGAGAGGGAGGCAGCGGCTGAGTAAGGGTATGGCTAGCTGCACATTCGAGTAGACCTGACAGACTATACTGCCTTTATCTGCTGGCAGTTTCATATGGTCGCATGTTATAGTATGATGCAAAAAGGGTTGACAGTGTCACTTTCTTGCTAACTGCCAACATATAATTGTTATATGCACATAGTGCAAATAAATGGCAACTGAGTAACTGAATTTTCTTTTCTACTGAATTACATAGCATGGATTCTTGTATTCTGTTCCTGTCCAGCAAAACTCACAACATTGTGGGATTTATGTGAGGTCTCAAAACTGTGATTAAGAGTTGTTCTAGGCCAGGCAGCACAGCAGTAGAGCTACCACCTGCTACATCCATGATCTAGGTCCAGGAACAGACTCGAGTCACTCTGGGGATGGATGGCCCTTGGACAGTTCTCCTCCCATGGGAAGGGGGCTGAACGCATCCCACTGGTCAGCTGCCACCTGGAGGAATCCTGAGTGGTAGTGCAGTGGGACCATATGGGGAAAGGCCCTCACACGCAGATGATGGGGGCATCTCCACAAAACTCACATACTGTGACGGCGGGGTAGGATAGAGGAAAAGTGGGCAAGAATAAAGAAGGCCACTGAGAAAGCAACAAACCTCTGTGTCAAGCAGGTTACTAAGAGCAAGAGAAGAAAGAGACTGCTATGGTCCTCCAAGGAAGTAGCAGAGAAGGTTAAGGAAACAAGCAGCATTCAAAAGGTACAAGATGACACAGAAGGAAGAGGATAGGGAGAGTTAACAGGAGAAATAAAGGGAGGCAGGGAAGGCAGTTAGGAGAGCTAAAGCATAAATGGAGGAAAACATTGCCAAATTAGCAAAAAAGGGGGTAAAACGTTCTTCAGGTACATAAGCGAAAGAAGAAAAGCAAGGCGGGGGGGGGGGCAGAAGAAAGCTGACATACTGAATAAGTACTTTTGCTCAGTATTCCCAAAGGAAGGGGTAGGTGACGGGCCGCAGATAATGGAGAAGAAAAAATTACTCACCTTAGTAATGTTTTTTTCTAATGGAGTCTTGCTGTATTCTGACTAGCGCAGTGATCACCAACCTTTGAACTGCCCCGGAGAACAAAGAGTTAACTTTCCATGCAGGGCATGGAACGCTGAGCTCGAGCTCGGTTGAAGCCTCTGTCTGCTGTTGTTTAAACTCCAACCGTTAGATCTTTACGAGCTATACTCACTAGGCGTTCTGTGTGGAAACTGTAAAACTCGCATTAGCCAACTGGCAACTAAATTTGTTAAAAAAGGGTTTTTGGGTTTCAAAGCAAAGACTCAAGTCAGGAAACCCAAAAAACAAAACACAACACACACCCAAAATAAAGGAGAGTGAGAAAGGGGCACCTCTAGGTGCCAACACTGCTCCTGCCCACCCACATCCCAAAAACCAGGTTCTGAGAGGGGAGGTCAGAATACAGCAAGACTCCATTAGAAGAAACAACATTACTAAGGTGAGTAATTTTTCTTCAAACAACACAAAGTCTTGCTGTATTCTGACTATTGCAGACTACCAAGCAGTACCTCCAAGGAGGAGGGACAGAACCTACTTTGGGAAAAGGCTCTGAAGTACTGCTGTGCCAAACCAAGCATCACTCCTAGCCTGGATATCCAGAGAGTAATGCTTGGTGAATGTATGGACTGTTTTCCAGGTGGCTGCTTGACAGATTTCTAAAATAGGAATATCCCTGGCAGCAGCCAGGGAAGCAGCTGTACCTCTAGTAGAGTGAGCCCTCAGGCCTGAGGGTGGGGTTCTACCCAATTTTTCATAGCAGAATTGTATACAAGAGACAATCCACCTGGCAATAGATCTTTTAGTGGCAGGTTTGCCCTACCGACCTCTCCATAAGTGAGGAACAACTGGAGGGACTCAAACCTGTGACCGGAAAGGCCAATGTAGTAGCTAAGGGTCCTTTGTCCAGGTTGTGCAACCTCCTCTCTCCAGAGGAGGAATGGTCAGAAGAAAACAGGGAGAGACATAGACTGATTAAGGTGGAAATCTGAAACCACCTTAGGCAAAAACTTCCTGTTAGTTCTTAAGACCACTTTATCTCTATGGAAAGAGATGAAATCAGGCTCCACTGACAGGGCTTGCAATTCACTGATGTGCCTGGCAGAGGTAATGGCTACCAAAACACAGTTTTCCAAGTCAAGTACTTAAGCTCTGCAGAGGACAAAGGCTCAAAGGGTGGTTGCATAAGCTGAGCAATGCAAACATTAAGGTCCCAAGCAGGAGCAGGGTCCCTAAAGGGAGGATTGGTGTGCAGCAATCCCTTGAAGAATTTACAAAATACAGGATGGGCTGATAGAGGAGATGGCTCGCCTACTGACAAGAAGGCAGAAACAGCTGCCAGATGCACTTTAAGTGTAGCTGGTCTAGGTCCCAAGCCATTAAGATGAACCATATAGTCCCGGACTGTAGGCAGCCCAGCAGATTCTGGAGAAATATGCTTATTAGAGCACCAAATAGTGAACCTTTTCCATTTGGAGTTGTAAGTCTTTCTGGTGGAAGGCTTTCGAGAAGCCTTAAGAATATCCAGAACACCTTGAGAGAGATGCAGATCAGCAAACTAACTCTTCAAGAGCCAGGCCTTGAGATTGAGAGGTTTGAGATTCGGATACCAAATCCTTCCCTGAGAGGATGTCAACAGGTTGAAATTCCTGGGAAGAGACAGGGGAAGGTGGACTGCTAAGGACAGCAACAGTGGATACCAGGGCTGTCTGGCCCAGTCTGGAGCGATCAGAATCACTTTGCATGGTTGAGACCTGATCTTGACTAGCACCTTGAACAGGAGAGGGAAGGGGGGAAAGGCATACAGGAACTTCCCTTCCCAATTCAGAACCAGAGCATCCGGGGGACTGAGCCCAAGACTGGGAGTCTGCAACAAAAGAAATGAAGTTGGTGATTGTCTGGGGCTGCAAAAAGATCTATCTGTGGAGTGCCCCATCTGGAGGAAATCACTTTCAAAATTAGGGTATCTAGGGACCATTCGTGGTGGCCCTGAGATATCCTGCTGACAGCATCTGCTAGGACATTATCTTTCCCTGGGAGGTGAACTGCTATCAGAGAGGTTTGCAGGGAATAGGCCAGAGACCATAACTTCATTGCTTCTGTGCACAAGGCCGTAGACCGAGTGCCTCCGTGCTTGTTGATGTACCACATTGTGGTGGTATTGTCTGTTCTGATCTGGACCACCTTGTTCTGTACAGATTTGGAAAAAGCTTGCAGTGCCAGAAACACTGCTCTGAGTTCCAAGAGATTGATGTGAAGCAGATATTCTTGAGGTGACCACAGCCCTTGGGTGGTAAGATCCCCCAAGTGGGCTCCCCAGCCCAAGAGGGAGGCGTCTGTGGTGAGGATTAGTGACTGAGACTGAGTGACAAAAGGAACTCCCTGTCTTAAATTGTCCTGATCCTGCCACCATTGTAAAGCCTGGATCAGGGTTCGAGTCACTGGAATTAGTTTGGTAAGGGAATCCTTTCTTTGGGACCAGAAGGCTCTCAAGTGGAACTGAATGTCCCTCATCTGGAATCTTGCCCCCTGGACCACTGCTATAGAGGCTGCCATGTGGCCCAGGAGCTGCAAGAAGTGCCTTGCTGGTCGAGACACCTGAAGGGGGAAAGAAGAGGCCAGTTCTATAAGGGTCCTTGCCCTGTCCAGGGGAAGGAAGGCTTTTGCTCCTACTGTATCTAGCTCTGCCCCTATAAAGGTGAGGAGCTGTACTGGCTCGAGAACCGACTTTGGAAGGTTTAGGAGGAATCCTAAGGAAGTGAGCAGTTGCTGAGTTATCTGAAGATGTGACTTGACTTGGTCTGGAGACTGACCCACTATGAGTCAGTCGTCCAAGTATGGAAAGTTGGAGATCTTTTTTCTCCTTAGGAAAGCAACCACTACTGCCAGGCACTTTGTGAACACCCTTGGGGCTGATGTTAGGCCGAAGGGCATTGCTCTGAATTGATGGTGGCCTGAGGGCAACTCGAACCTGAGGTACTTTCTGTGGGAGCACCTGATGGGAATGTGAAAATAGGCATCTTTGAGGTCCAGGGAGGCTAGCCAGTCCCCTGGCCTTAGAGAGGGCAGAATTATTCTCAGAGTCACCATTTTGAATTTTGGCTTTAAAAAGTGCTTGTTTAGATATCTCAGATCCAGGATGGGCCGCCATTCTCCTGTCTTTTTGGGGGTTAGGAAGTACCTGGAGTACAATCCTTTGCCCCTGTGTAGGGTAGAAACCCTTTCTATGGCTCTGAGAGCCAAGAGGGAAGAAACCTCTGCCTCTAGGGCAAGGGTCTCTGATGAATTTGCAGGTGGAAAGGATCTGGTTCTCATCTTGGGAAATTTTTTGAAGTTCAGAACCAGTCCCTGGCTTACTACTTCTAGGACCCACTTGTCTGATGTTAAAGACTTCCAGTCCTGGACAAAGTAAGCCAGCCTGCCCCCTACAGGTATTGGAGAATCGCCCCGGGCAGACCCATCAGAGTGTCTGCTTGGCAGGGGCTTTAGGCTGAGGGGTGGAAGCAGGCCTGATCATACTCTGTCTGCCTCTCCCTCTAAAGAACCTCCTCTGAGCATAAGCAAAAGAGGAGGCCTGGGCTTGGTAAAAGGGCCTTTGAAAGGGCCTGCCCCTGCCCCTGGAATGCTGCCACTGAGGAGTGGCTTGCCTTTCTTTGGCCTGAGCACTCCTGTAGGTGGTCCTGTACTCGTCCATCTTCTTCATGTAGTCCTCTGTCTGCTCCCCAAACAGAGAATTACCAATGACAGGAAAATCCATGGCCTTAGCCTGGGTATCCTGTGATAGGCTAGTATATCTGAGCCAAGTCATCCTCCGAAGGGCCACAGATGTAGCCATGACTTTAGGTGAAACATCACTGAAGTCCACAGCAGCATGAAATTGCACCTTGGATGCCTCAATCCCATCTGCAGCCACCTGCTCCAGCTCCTTGGCAAGCTGGTCAGGGGCCTGTTTAGCTAGAGCCAGCACAATGTCCCACCTGGACTTCTGTTATCTAGCCGTGTAGGCCATATAGTTAGCCTGCCTGAGTCCCAAAGATGCTGCCATGTACTGTTTCTTTGCCATGGCATCAATCTTCCTGGAGTCCTTGTCTGGGGGGTGTGAAGTCAAGGGAATATTTGCCTTATCACAGGCAGCAGCCTGCACTACCTCAACATGGCTGCATTGCTGGGAAAGGAACTCCGTGTCCAAGCCTGAAAGGGTATACCTCTTGTCCATTCTTCTGTCCACAGGAGGTATGGAATTAGGAGTTTTTAGAATTTTAAATGTCTATTTCCCAAAAGATTTATGAAGGGGAACAGACAGTCTCCTGGACTCTGGGATGTCCATCATCTCAACAAAATCAGGCTCCTCCTGATCCTCTACTGCTTCTTCCATTGGAAGCTGGAGGGTTTCAGCCACTTTCTTGTAAAACATAAAGTGGGAGGGAGACTCAGAAAGCCTAGGAGGAGAAACACCTGAAGGTCTGTCTGGGGAGATGTCCAGGTCAATAGGCACATCCAGACTTTCATAACCACCATCATCATCATTATCCTCATACTCTCCCTCCTCCTCCTCCTCCGGTTCATAAAATTCTTCTAAAGTATAATCTGGAACCGGGGGAACTGACCGAACCGAGCCCCTGACAGATGGCGCCGGTTCGGCCGGAACCGAAGTTAGCGATTGAACTATCCTTATCGCTTTGGCTATTTCATCAGCGGTCGGAGAAAGAACTTGTGGATCCGAACCAGATGATTTTTCCCTTTCTTTTTTAACCGAACCGACTCTCAGAATCGGTTCTCCTTGCCTAAGGAGTTTCACCCTGGTCAGAGGGCATCCTTCTGGTTTGGTCGGAACCGAACCGGCTGGCCATCCAGGTCAGCGTATTTCTCGCCTCCCTTTCCTCAGTCTACCTACTCTCTTATCCAGGGTAGCTTTGGGAAAACTTTACAAATTTGGCAGTCTGAATTGAGGTGGTCAAACCCCAGACAATGAACACAGGTGGTGTGGGGATCAGCCTTAGCAACGGCTTCCCCACACACACTATAGTGTTGAAACCCAGTGGGCCCGGTTTTTTTCTTGGGTTTTGCACACATGGCCAATCCTAACCACAACTTACCCTTTTTTCGACAATCTGCCAGGCAAGACACCCCTATCGGTTCCTGACTGTGTTACGGGTCTTGGAAAAAAATATAATCAAACTGTTTTTTACAACCGATACGGACCGCTTACCACACTCTAATAAAGACAGAAGTTTTTTTTAAACACAACCTGGATCGGTTCAAACCAACCGATCCAATGTTTACAAGTTCCACACAGAAACTAATACAAAACCTATCTAGTACTCACGGTACCACAGACAGAGACTTAAACCGACAGGTTCAGTAGCAGAAATTCGGGTCGAAACCGAGCTTAAAACCATATCTTTAACCGACTTTTTGAAATCGAAATAAGGAGAAATCTCCAGAGCCGACTGTTCAGTGAGGCGAGTAAAGAATCTGACGGTTGAGTTTAAACAACAGCAGACAGAGGCTTCAACCGAGCTCGAGCTCAGCGTTCCATGCCCTGCATAGAAAGTTAACTCTTTGTTCTCCGGGGCAGTTCAAAGGTTGGTGATCACTGCAATAGTCAGAATACAGCAAGACTTCATGTTGTCTGAAAGGCATTAAGGGAAGGGAGGTGGACACTAGCCCTTTTACAAAGGAGACAGTCCTCAGGGAACTAACAAAACTAAAAGTAGATAAGGCTATGGGGCCGGACGGGGTTCACCCTAAGATAATAAAGGAGGAACGGTCTGCACCTCTGACAACCCTGTTCAATCTATCATTGGATACGGGGGATGTTCTGGAGGACTGGAGGAGGCGGATGTTGTCCCACTACACGAGTGGGAATAGGGAGGAGGCAGGAAACTACCGAGCTGTAAGCCTCACTTCAGTGGTGGGCAAGGTTATGGAAACTCTACTTAAAGAAAGGATTGGAGAATACCTTAACACCAGTGGATTGCAGGATCCGAGACAGCATGAGCTCACATCGGGTAGATCTTGCCACACAAAGCTGATAGAGTTTTTTGACTGGGTTCACAGGGAGATGAGTCAGGGAGAAGCAGTGGACGTGGCCTACCTGGATTTCAGTAAGGCCTTCAACACTGTTCCGCACGAAGGACTGGTAAACAAGCTAGGGAGCATGGGAGTGGGTCCAAATATAGTAAAATGGGTACAAAGTTGACGGAGTAACAGAACTCAGAGGGTGGTGGTAAATGGAGTTCACTCGGAGGAAGTTAAGGTAACCAGCAGGGTGCCACATGGGGTCAGTACCGGAACTGGTCCTCTTCAATGTCTTTGTTAGCGACATCACAGAGGGGGCTGAAAGGAAAGGTATGCCTGTTCACGGATGACACAAAAATCTGCAACAGAATGGACACACCTGGGTGGGGTGAAGAAAATGAAGGAAGATCTAAAAAAACTGGAAGACTCGTCAAGGGTTTGGCAACTGGGCTTCAGTGCCAAAGAATATAAAATTATGCACAGGGGGCACAGAAACCCAAGGGCAAGGTATCATTTTCGGGGGGGGTGGGGGAGGTGTTAACAACAACAAAACAGGAAAGGGGGTCATCATATCTGATGACCTAAAGGTAGCAAAGCAGTGTGATAAGGCAGTAGGAAAGGCTAGTAGGATGCTGAGGTGCATAGAGAGGGGAATCACAAGCAGAAAAAGGTAGGTACTGTTACCCCAATATAGATCAATGGTGAGGCCACACCTGGAGTACTGTGTCCAGTTTTGGAAACCCCATCTCAGCAAGGACATAGACTGGGTGGAGGTGGTACAGAGAAGGGCAACCAAAGTGGTGCATGGCCTGCATCAGAAGCTCTACGAGAAAAGACTCTGGGAATTAAATATGTACTCACTGGAGGAAAGGAGAGGAGGAGGAGACATGATAGAAACATTCAAATATCTGAAGGGTAACTGTGTTATAGCTTGCGTGCGGACCACCCATAAGGCCATCTCCTCCTCTAAATATATCCTCAAGAGAACCCAATGGTTCTTTGATCCCAACGCCTTCCTTTCTGACCTCCAATACACTAACTGGCAGGACCTCTATTTGGCCCCCTTGGTTGCCGAAGCTTATGCAGCCTTTCATAATATCGTACTTGGCACTATTAACAAACATGCACCCCTAGTCAAAACCCACACTAAGAAGAAATCATGCCCATAGTTCGCTGCTAGCTTGAAAGCAGAGTTGCTACACAGGGACTCTCACTGGAAAAGGGCAAGAAAAACCAAACAGCCAGCCGACTGGGCAGCCTTCAGAGCTGCTAGAAACCGATGCACCAGACTAACTAGGGCCGAGAAATCTATTACCGCTCTGAACTTGACTCCTCATCCAATTGCTCATCCAAGTTCTGGAAAACTTTAAAGGAATTACAAGGTCAAAACTTGGCTAGCCCATTCCCACCTAAGATCTCGAATGGTGGCTCCTTCACCACTGACAAACAGGAAATTCTTGACCTCTTTAACAGCCACTTTGCCACAGAAGGCTTAGCCTTCGATGTCTCTCCAGCCAGCACCCTCCGGTCGCAAATGTGCAACCTGAGCCCTGATTGCTCTGACCTAGTTTCACCTATCCAAGGTAAAGTCTTCTCTTTTAGCCCTGTCTCTGTGAAGCAGGTAGAGGACCTACTGCTTCAACTGGACACTAGGAAGAGCGCCGGCGCTGATCTTATTGAGCCGTTGTACCTTAAGCTCGGCTACTATGTCTTGTCCCCACCCAAATAACCCACCTTTTTAATATGCCCCTTGCCCAGGGCACCCTCCCTCCCATAAGTAAAACAGCCCACGTTATACCGCTTTTTAAATCTGGCATCTCTAATGACCTAAATAACTACCGTCAAATATCCCTGCTCCCTATTCTAAGTTACTTGAAAAGGTGGTAAATTCCCAGCTCAGACAGTATCTAGAGGACTCTAACCTGCTAAACCCAGCTCAGTCTGGTTTTCTGCCCCACCACAGCACTATCTCTCGGCGCTAGCTAAAGTCACAAATGACTGGCTGACCGCCCTGGATGCCAGAAACTATGTATGCACCCTGTTTCTCGACCTTAGCAAAGCCTTTGATATGGTGGACCACACACTGCTTTTGGCTGCTCTAAGCAACACTGGGGTTAACAATCTGGCTCTAAAATGGTTTTCCAACTACCTCACCGACTGCTATCAGCAGGTCAACTTGGGGGGTGACCTCTTCCCAATGAAAACTCTCCCAAGAGGTGTGCCCCCAAGGTCCATCCTTGGCCCACTTTTATTTGCCATTTATATAAATAACCTAAATTCCGGAATCGAATCAGCAAACATTCAACTTTCTCCTGACGATACAGTGCTTTACATAGCTAGGCCCTCCCTGGAGCTTGCATGTAACGACCTCCAAACCGAATTTATTCATTTTCAAAAAAATCCTTTTGCACTCAAAGCTACTCTTAAACACTAACAAAACGAAGGTTATGCTCTTAGCCCCATCACTCAATGCCTCCTGACCAGGGTATGAAATTTGTGAAAAAAAGTACATGCTCAAGAAAATATTTACATGCTGCCCCTTAATTTACATTATTTTAAATGTCGTCTTCACTGGACCAAGCATTTTCATTATCGCCACCCCCACCACCATCATCACCACTAGTGCTGGGCCTGGCGGAAGCAACATGCATTGACAGTGCTGTTCTGGAGCCATAAGCTTTGGTGGTGGGCCTTCTTTTGCCATTTTTCCACCACAGTGATACAGCACCTTCAGGGTTATATTCACTGAGCTGGGGTCCACTGAGAGATATAGACATTAGGTCATGAAGGGTGTCCGGGCATAATCCAACCCTTCAATCATTTTTTATTCTTCCCATTAGAGAGAAGCCTCGTTCTGCAGCAGCAGTGTGAACGGGAATCAGGAGAATGATCTTGACAATGGCCAGCACATTTCGGAATTGTTGATCCTGCATGTCTCCAAGGATCACTTTCTGCCACAATTTCAGAGACCTACAGTTCTCAACAGATAGCAAGTGAAGTACATGTTTTTTTAAGTCTAGCCACTCCAGCAGTACCAAAGTATTATCAACTCCACGTGACTCTAGGAGTCTAGGACAACTTTATAGTGATCAACAATTGTTTGAATTGCCTTATCTTCATATGTTTCTAGTGCCTCTGTGGATGTTGGCCAGGACTGAAAATTTAAAATTCTTGCTGCTAGCAGCACTTTATTCGTCGTGAAACACTGAAAGCGAGATTTAATATGTTGTGATGTTTTCTGAAGAATTTTTTTTATATTTGAAATTGTGGCTTCTACAATGCCTGAAGGAGAACCTGATCTGTGTCTGCTTGCTTCATTTGTCAAGTCAGCACTGCTGTACTGAGTTAAATTATCATTTACACCTGCAAGTGTTATGCAGTGAAGAGTTTTGTGATTCGAGAGACCATTTAATTTCTGAATTGTGCTTTCTACTCTGCTATGAACCTTTTCCACAGTGGCATCCTCTTGCTGAAAGCAGAGACTAAGAGCAGATAAATAACCAAAAACACTTTCAGAAAGTTCATATACATGACACATTTTAAAGTCTTAAGCACTTTTAAGTATTGCCAGTGCTTTCTGGCCATGATCTTGCTTGTTTGTCAGTGAGACATGTTCGAGATGAGGCACTAATGCAGCCCAGTTCCTTTCAAGGGCAGAAATGGCCCGTTCTTTGTGTGCGAGCCACCTAGTGCCACCAGTGTTAACTGGTCTGACCACATTAATATTTAGAAGGGATCCTGTTTGCTACAGGCTTTTCCAACTTTTTGGTGACCTGTGGTAAAATGAGTAAATGTTCAGCAGAAGTTGTTCTACCGACTTGTAAAAGGGACAGCCTTTGAAAGAATCTTTTACAGCAAGCTCTAAACGATGTGCACAGCAGTGTATGTCAATGAGGTGTGGGCACTCTTGTTTTATTCAAGTAAGGACACCCGAGGTGGATCCTAACATGACAGCAGCACCATCAGATACTGCACTGATCAACTTTTGTTTACAACCACCATCCTTTACACCACTCTCACTCTCTAATGCATCAATGACAACATTTAAAACGCTTTCAGCGTCAGGAACACTAACGGGTTAGAGTGCAAGAAACTTTGTAACTGGCAGGCCATTGTCAAAAACACACACGTAAATGCCCTCCTCCTCTGTCACACCTTTATCTGTGCAAGAATCTAGAAGAAAAGAGAAGTAATCATTATCTTCTAAAAGACGAACAATAGTGTTTTGAATATCTTGAGCAACGTAGTGAATAAAGATACAACACTGCTCGTCACTACTGTAACTTTGACCCATTACATCATCTCCATGATTTCTTTTTTGCAAATCTATTAGCCCAGGAAAATCCTGGAAAGGCCTTTCAGTCCTAGCAACGTGATATGCAGTACAGAACAGTTTAGTAATTTGGTCCATTTCTTTTTGTTCCATTAATTGTATGGACTTCTCTATTGGTCTTTCTCCAACTTTTGTTTGGTTTGCGATGTATGCCCTCTCAGCATTTTTGTGTGCTATGGACACTTCATGTGCTGAGATAATGGTGTACTCTATAAGTACTGCATCCAGTTCTAAAATTATTTTTGCTTTGGCTTTTATCACAACTCTAACACCATGTACAAAACATGGCACATTTATCTGTGTCATATGTAAGCCACTGCCTACCCTTCTCCTATGATTCCTGAAATTTTCTAACTTTCGGGTCCTTAACTTGGCTTTCAGTACAAGCAGTAGCACTTGAGGAAACTTCAGTGGTCACAACAGTTTCACTGTCTGGGCAAGGAGGTGGTGGGGTTATAGCTGTATTAGTACTAGTTACAGCTGCTTGGTGTTGGGGAATCCGAATCGGCTCCCACAGTCTCATCAAGACACTTTCTCTTAAATCCAAATTTAAAAAGACTCATGGTGTCTACCTGGCTGTTCGGAGTTGAACATGGGAATACTGACTTTGAGAATTTTTAATTTGTGTTACTCAGTATTAATAAATGCAACAAGAAAAAAGTGTATTGTCTTTTTTTTAATAATAATAAACTAAACAAGAAAACCTGACTGTGTGTTGTCTGATTATTTTTTTATAACAGGTGACGACGTATACAGTATTCAGATTTTAGATAGTCCACAGATAGCGTAGCTTATAAAAAAAGCTTAACCGATTTTTTTTATAACAGTATTCAGATTTTAGATAGTATTCCACAGAACCTTTTTAAATTTTGGATAGCCTACACATAGAGTAGTTTGTAAAAACACTTAAGGGTCACGTGACCGCTGCATGGCGTGAGGACGTGCCTTTTTCGAGCTCCAAGCCCTGGGTAAATATAAGATGAAAATCCACCGAAATCCCTGCTAAATTTAATATAAGCAACAGATCTCCTAATATTTGAAAAGGTATGGATGAGTTTATTGTGTCAGTGGCGGGTAAATCGCAACGATCGGGAGCTAAAAGTAACAAAAGGCCCCCGGCTACGGGACAGACGAGCAGTGTAGGCCCCATCTCAATCTCGGCTGCAGAAATGATGGTGACAGGAAGGGAACTGAAAGATCAGCTCATGGAAGCCTCATCCCCATAGTTAGAGAGATTGGAGAACAAAATTGAAGGAAGACTGGTTACAATGGAGGCTCAAATAGAAATGCAGCATGAACGGATGGAGGAGATGGAGGGCCGCGTCCCGGCCGTGGAGGACACATTGCACCCTTTGGAGAAGAGGGTCGGAGAATTAGAGAAACAACTGCAAGACATGAGAGAAATACTGGATTATCAGGAGAATTATCAGCTAAGGTCCAACTTACGACTCTGCGGCCTCCCCGAAGGCAAGGAAGGCGCAGATATCCTGGGGTTCTGTGCAAGAACCTTGCCAGCGCTCATGGGCCTGAAACCCAAAGGAGGGGGATATAAGTTGGAGAGGGCGCACCGAGCAGTTCAGCCACGGCCCCAGGGTGGGCAACCCTCAAGGCAAGTGATATTCAGGGTCCATAATTTTCAAGACAGACAGGAAATGTGGAAGGCATACAGGGCTTTACCTGAGCTGAAGTATGAAGGCGTGCGGCTATACATGTCTCAGGACCATTCTGTGAGGGTTGGTAAGAAGAGAAGGGAATTTAATGAAGAGATTGCTACTTGCCAAAATATAAAGCTGGAATGGTACATGGTCTTTCCAGCCACCATGAAGATCAGACATGAGGGGGCAACGTATAGTTTTTGGGAAGCTGAGAAAGCACACAAGTTTGTGAAGGAACTGCAAAAGAAGATCAGGTGATTGCTTTTAAAGAATGAAAGAAGGGAGGTTGCAGGAGCTGCAACCAGAGGCTGAATGGTCTGATCCTGTAAATAGTTGTGGAACTTTCATTTACTATGCAGAGTTACAGTTGGTGACAGTTGTCTTGAGAGAGTAAAGAGAACTGACTTGCTCGACCACTGCCTGAGAGGCGAGAGAGGAGTAGTCGCAGAGCGTTTCCCCTGTGGGAGTGGATGGTTGGCTAATCTCCCCCGCCTCCATGTCAATGTAATGGTGAAGTGCTTGGTGCGGAAAGGACTTTTTGGAAGAACATCGAGAGAGTGGGATTGCTGAATTTCCCATCCAGAACTGTTGGTGATGGATACAAATGCAGCTCCGGTCCCGGTATTACTGGTGGAGAAAGTCGAGACGGACTGGGTCGCGAGGGGGGCCTGCACGTTGATGCTGACTCATGCGGCCTACCCTGGTGGACCAGACAATGAAGGTATGCAGTCTCGCTTTAATGATCAGCTCGAAGGACATTCGAGATCGGTTCTGAAGAAGGAGGATGGCTGGAGGAGGGGGGCTGATTTGCAGCTGCCGGGGGAGAGGAGAGGAAGGAAAGAGTGTCGGAATGCTGAGATGTGTCGCTTCTTTTCCTTTTCTTTCCTCTTCCCTAGGGCAGTGCAAGGGAACAGTAGCTGGCGAGGAGGGCCTGCGCGTTATTTTAGATTCGTGAGGCCTAGCAGGCAGGAGGGAGAGAACTGAAGGATGAATGAGCGCTGATATTTAAATTGAAGGCTCTTGGATATAAGAGAGGAGGAGAGTGAGAAGGGATAGACTGGTGCAGGAGGCAGGGAGGCTCATCGAAGACAAAGGCAGGGGAATGGAGATGGAAATCAATATGTCGTGAGGGATGGGGGAAAGGCCAGAAGAGACGGATAAGGTGCACTGTGTGACTAAGGAATGTATGGAGTAGGAGGCAGGTGGTTAGAAGAAGTTCATAACCGAAAGAAAAGGTTGATCGAAAGATTTTTCTTCGAATCAAGCCCTTTAATAGGTCATAGATGGGAGAACATACTACTTACAAGAATGCTGTATGTTTGGAAAAGGAGACAAAAAATACATATTGTATATAGGTTGGGGGGCGGGGAGTTTAAATGTTTTGTTATATATGTTGTTCAAAAATACAGGTTACTCACCTGTAACAGGAGTTCTAGGAATGGTATATGTTGTTCATCCACACTCATTGGCAGGTATCCTTGCCGCTTTAAATCTTGCCGGAAGGTCTTCAAGCTTGCTCCTCCCACCCACCCGGGTGGTATTACTCTCGGCTCCGCCCCATGACGCCAGATCTGGCCCGCTGGAAGCTCAGGTTGTGCGCTGAGCCAGGGAGGTCTGGTGGTCAGGATGAACAACATATACCATTCCTAGAACTCCTGTTACAGGTGAGTAACCTGTATTTCGGACATGGATATGTTGTTCATCCACACTCATTGGCAGACTCTAGCAGTTCTCCGGAGGAGGGAGGTAAGACGACACCCCAATACTTACTTGGGAAAGAGAGACTGGAGAACCGAGGCCTCAAAACCAGCATCCCGGGCGTGACTCAAGGTCGATGTGGTAATGGTAATGAAGGTGTTTGCTGACTTCAGGTAGCAGCCCTGCAGATTTCCTGGATAGGGACGTCCCTGGAAGCAGCCACTCGCTGCAGCAGTATGGCGGGTAGAATGAGCTCTTTGTCCTCTGGGAGGCTCCATGCCCGCCAACTTATAGCGAGATCTATGCAGGAGTGACCCACCTGCTTATCGTCCGCTTGGCTGCAGGTCTGCCAGATCGGCTTCAGCGTGGGTGACAAACAGCTGGCGAACCTCTCCTCAATTTCAGCCGTATGCTTTTGTAATAGGCGCCGCCCTCTAGGGTCCAAAGTATGGAGCCTATATTCGGCCTCCGAGTGTGATTGGGGTAGAACACCGGCAGAGTCAACCACGGTTAAGGTGAAACTCCGACACCACCTTGGGAAGGAATTTCGGGTGGGCAGAGACAACCTTGTCCCTGTGAAGACCAGGTAAGGAGACTCATGGAAAGCGCCTGGAGCTTCCCATCCTTCTGCTGACGTGATAGCCACCAAGAAGGCGGTCTTCCACGACAGGTGAGAGAGACACCTGTGCATAGGTTCAATGGCTTGCCCATGAGCTTTGCCAGTACCAGCAGTAGATTCCACGGAGGTGGGGTTCCCGACTGAGGAAATGTGATCAAGGCCTTGAAAAGCCGCCAGACCACCTCTCCTGCGCCACTCGACTGCTTCCCGCCCGCCCGGCAAGCAGAGATGGCTGCCAGGTGCACCCTTAGGTCACGACCCAAGCCCTGATTAGAAAGGGACCATAATAGTCCAAGATGCTTGCCAAGGAACAGGAGGAAGGGTCCAAGCCCTTGCTCTGACACCAAATGGAAAACCTTTTTCCATTTGAAGGCATAGCATTTTCTGGTCGACTCATACGGGGCCTCAACTACATTGAGGACCTCGTCGGAAAAGACCCAAGGCCTGGAACTCTAGCGCCAGGAACCAGGCCGTCAGGTGCAGGGATTGAAGGTCCGGATGGAACACCTTCCCTGATTGACTGAGAGACAGGTCCGGGCGAGCTGGAAGCTGCCGCGAGTCCTGGAGCTGAGACTGAGGAGATCTGGTACCAGAACTGGCGAGGCCAGTCTGGGGCTATCAGAATCACCCTGCGCCTTGTCCCTCCTCGCCTTGAGAAGCACCTTGTGGATCAAGGGAAATGGGGGAAAGGCGTAAAAGAGGCCCGGGGTCCACTGCCTCGAGAAGGCATCCCCCTGCAGCGAGCCCTGCTGAGGGGGGCGGGCATGGAACAGTCTCAGCTTCGCGTTCTCCCTGGAGGCAAACAGGTCCACCTGAGGTGTGCCCCAATGGGAGAACAGATGCTGTACTACCTCCGGCAGGAGAGACCACTCGTGGGATGCAGCCTATCCGGCTCAGGGCATCGGCCAGGGTGTTGGAGGCTCCTGCCACATGAATAGCTGGAGATCCGCCTCCAGGCTGCGCACGGTGACCAAATGCGGAGAGCTTGCACAGAAGCATGGAGCGCGGCCCCGCCCTGGCGGTTTAGATAGAATATGGTCGTGGTACTGTCCGTCTGACCGGACCACTTGACCCCGGGAGGAACGGAGCAAAGGCGGTGAGAGCTAGGTGGACCGCTCAGAGCTCCAGCAGGTTGATGTGGCATCGGGACTCCCGCGGGGACCAGAGGCCATGAGCCCGGTGTTCCCCCAGATGGGCACCCCAACCCATCAGAGAGGCATCGGTCGATAGAGAGAGAGACCGTCGGCTCGGGGCGGACGAACGGGATGCCCTCCTGCAAATGATCTGGAACGGTCCACCACTGGAGAGCGTTCCACATCCCCTGAGTCACCGACACAAGCTGGTCCAAAGGATCGCAGCGTTGTGACCACTGGCTGGCCAGTCCCCATGAAGGGGACGATGTCCAGCCGGGCCCAACGGACCACGCTGGGTGCAGGCCGCCATGAGACCCAGGGAGGCGCAGGAAGTCCTGGGCAGGGCGAATTGCTCAAACCAGAAATGATCGGGAAGGAGGAAAGAACCCCAGCCTGTCCGCCGAGCCGCGCTCTGGTTTCGAAGAGAGTCGAGCTGCGCCCGGTGAATAGAATCACCTGCTTTGGCTCGTAGTTCCACTCTGGCCTCATTGATAAGGAGGACCAGTTGAGGGCAGAGACCCAGAGGGCCAGATCTCTGGACCACTCCGCCTTCCTGGAGGGAGCTGCTATCAGCCAGTCGCCCAGGTAAGGGTACACCGGACCCTTTGGCGCCGCGAGAATGCTGTCACCACTGCCATGCATTTGGTGAAGACCTGGGAGCTGGAGACAAGCCGAAGGGCATGGCTTGGAACTTGAAGGGATCCTTCCGCCGAAGCTTAAGGAATTCTGGTGAGACGGACGGATAGGGACGTGAAAAAACGCGCCTGCAAGTCCAGAGAGCAGAACCACACGCCACGCTCCAAGGATGGTATTATCTGAGCCAGATGACCATCCTGAAGGTCCGAGACCCCAGGAACTGTTTTAGTCGTGTGTAGGTCGAGAATGGGGCGCCAGCCCCGTCTGCTTTCTGGAACCAGGAAGTACCTGGACACAAACCCTGGGTCTGAAGGAGGGTCTGCCACCTTCTTATCACCTCCTTCTGGAGGAGGATGAGCTACTCGGCTCGACGAGCCGCCTAGTGAGGCTGGGGACCCGGCTTCCCGAGGGGCGACGGCTCTGAAGGGTGGTGCCTGCTCAAATTCCAGAGGCAGGCTCTTCCCACCACCTTCAAGACCCACCTGTCCGTGGTAACAGCGGACCAGAGCAGAGCGGAAGTGCGGAGCCGTCCACGGGGACCTAGTGGGTGATGAATGGGGCTACACCTCAGCCCGCCACTGGGCAGGCTTGGAGGAGAACCGCCGAGGACCTCCTGGGCCTTTTCCTCCCTGCCTCCTGTTATAGCCGCTGCTTGAGTTAGGATGCCAAGGCCGAGCCTGCTGGCCCTGAGCGTTGCTGGGCCGGGCGCCAGGGGCACAGAAGGAACGAGAAGGGCTTAGGCTGCGGTTTGCGGCCTTTGTCCTTCTGAGCGAAGAGACCGAGTCCAAGGTAGCATTGGACTCTCGATCCTCTGCAGGTGACCTTCCACCCCAGGGTCAAGAGGTCAGTCTCCAAAAAGGGAACATCCGCCAACTTGTGCTGGGTATCCGAAGTAAAGGTGGATATCCTCAGCCAAGCCCGCCGACGCAGACACTGCGGCCGCCACCGATCTGGCACATGAGTCCTCTATATCCAAAGCAGTCTGGAGCTGCTGTTTGGCTACTGCCCGGTCCCACCTGCTTAACCATAGTCTGCAGATCGGCGGAAGATGAGGGATGACCTCATCCAGGAGCCCAACAGGGCATGAGAAAATGTTGGCGAGGACGGGCCGTAACTGGCCTGACGGAGGCCGAGAGAGGACGCAGGCGTAGACTTTTCCCTATTATAGTCCAATTTCTTGGACTCCTTTGTCAGGAGGTTTGTCCACATCCCTCATGGCGCTGGCGCTGGCGGAAAATGCTGTCGGGTAACCAACCCTCAGCAGAGGGGTGTTCCAAACCGGACAAGGAACCGTAGGGACCGTGATACTTCCTGGCCATCCTGGCCGGGCGCAGGGCAGGAAGCAGGGCGCTGTAAAGCTCCAGTGCCGACCTACTATGGCCTCGCCACCGAAAGGCCTCCCGGAGAATCCTTCGTCCAGAATCTCCGTGAGGATACCTGGCCCGCTTTGAACGTGGTTTGAGCTCCATCCCGTGGACTCCGAGATGAGCCAAGCAGTCCTAGGAAGGACGACGGCTATCGGTCCATTGACTGACCTCCTGAAGACTCCAAGTCCAGTCGCTGGAGAAAAAGGAGAATCATCTTCGACTGGAAGAGTCCTCAAAGAGCTGCCTCTGGCCTGAGCACCCTTCACCTGCCGAGGTCGGTCGGGAGTGAGGGTAACGACTGTCGATGGGTAGCCCTCAGCCGACCGAGAATCCTTGGTCGGAGCCCCACCAGGGTTGTGGAGGCGGAGGTTCCACCGGGAATTGGTGGAGCAGTTGGTTTGGCCGAACAACCGCCTGGGTATAGGCCTCGGATAAGTCGAGGCTGTGTCGCCGCCCGTGACAGCTACTTAATGGCTGAAGGACACGGGTCGGCTTTACTCCGGTCAGGAGAGAGTTGTTGGCATAATGTCTCGCATCACGACGACTTACGCTGAAGCCTCGGGCCCCGAGGAGGAGGATTGAGGACGAGCGGCGACGCCGCTTACCGCTGGTGTTGGTGACCGAGACCGCCATGACGGGATCGGCTGGACCGCCGGGAGGTCCGGAGATCGGAGACCGAGAGTCCCGGAATTTCCGAGGTCGGTGCGGGAGGTGTCGGTCGGAACCGGCACTCCCTTCGCTCGATGGTCTCATCCGAGGGCTCCGGAACCGGAGGCACAGGCGAGCCCACGATCTCAATCCTCCGGGGAACCGAGAGGGAATTGCGGCTGCTAAAGGCGACAGCCCGTCCAACGGTCGAGAAAAATCTCGACTTCGTCGGGTGGGAGTCTGGTCAACTGACCTGGAGGGGACACCGTGGAGGCCAGTGGCCGAGCTTAGGCAGTCGACCGAAGCCGACGGTCGATTCACCAGGAGAGGGACCTTTCCCGCTCCAAAGAGCGCCGACGGAGGGACTTACCCTGTCCTTCTTTTTCGGACCGAGAATAAGGTCCAGCAGACGTGAGGCCCTTCTCCCTAGTGAGAGGGACAGACAAAAGCTCCTTAAAAGAAGCCGTAGGAAGAACCCAGAAGGCGGGATAAATGCCGCGGCCGAGGAGCTCTGGTCCGTTGCGCCGCCTCCTCTTGAGGCGATCATCCGCTCGACTGATCCGCCGAGCCGCCGCGGACACCGCCAGCGGGCCTCCTTGGACTTCACGGAGGACGCTTCTCGGGCGGCCCAGTTGTAATCGGGCAGCACGGTCTTGAGGCGTGGGCCGAGAAAGATGAGCACAGGTTGCAAGCCTGCGAGGTCGTGCTCAAGGCCTAAGCAGTGACACTACAGGGAGTGTGGATCCGTCCGAGACATCTTCTGTCCGCATGGGCATCTCCAAATCCGGGAGTCGATTTGTCCATCGCAGGTCATGAGGGATCAAAGACTCGAAGTCTTTTTCGAAAATTTATTTTAAATCGCAAACGGAGAAATAGGAATCAGTCTCAAACGCAGAGCTGCTAGGAGGAACCTGAGCTTCCAGCGTAAGGAAGATCTGGCGTCATGGGGCGGAGCCGAGAGTTATACCACCCGGGTGGGTGGGAGGAGCAAGCTTGAAGACCTTCCGGCAAGATTTAAAGCGGCAAGGATACCTGCCAATGAGTGTGGATGAACAACATATCCATGTCCCTAGAAATTATATGTTAAGTCCATAATAAGAGCGATAGCATGTAGAGAAATGCCACACATAAAGAATGTAAGAGGGATGTATAGGGCTATGAGGGATGCAGAGGTTTCTTTGATAATAAGATGGATCAAAAGGAGAGAGTGAAGGTAGCCTCCTGGAATGTATGAGGCGTCTCCTCCCCGATTAAACGCACTTCTATTATTACAGCTCTTAAGAGAATAAGGGCTCAGGTGGCTTTGCTACAAGAGACGCATCTGACTCCCTCAGAACATCAGAAATTGGTGAGGAACTGGGTGGGAACTTGCTACGCTGCATCCTTCTCTTCTTATAAGAGGGGAGTAGCAATACTGATACACAAGCACCTCCCTCTCAAGGTCTTAAGAGTGTTACAAGATAAAAAGGAGGGAAGATATGTGTTCGTGGAGGGAATGCTATATGGGACCCAGGTAACATTTGAAAGTGTTTAAGCCCCGGCAGTATTTGAACCAATGTTTTATAGAAATCTGCTAGAGCTGTTAACGAGGGAACAATTTCAGGGGCTGATCATGGGGGGTGATTTTAACTGCACACCGGACCCAATTATGGACCACTCGGGAGGGAGGGGCAGAGGGGGAGGTGCATGAAACAGTGAAGAGAGGGTATAGTAGAATTAGACTTATTAGACACGTGGAGGACAGCTAACCCGAACCTTAAGGAATTCACCTTTTTCTCTAATCCCCACAAAACGTGGTCGAGATTAGACCACATTTATATAGAAGGATGTTGGTACCACAAGATGGTAGATGTGGGGCATGAACCTATTCATGTCTCAGACCATGCCATGGTGACTATGACATTAGAAATGGAGGTAGGTAGGGCGAGGCCTGCCTCATGGAGGTTCCCTTTATACCTGATGGGGAAGGAGGAGTTTCGGAATTTTCTGAAAGAACAAATAGAGAGATATGTGGTACTCAACAGAGACACGGGGCCATCCAAGCAGGTTTTTTGGGATGCAGGGATGGCCTATTTAAGAGGGGCTATTATAGGGTATGTGGCAGGATATAAGAAGAAGCAGACCAAGCGGTACGACGAACTACTTCAACAGGTCAAGGAGCTGGAGCGCAGGGTAGTGGGGGGGACGAAGGGAGCACCCAGATGCTGGCAACAGTGAGAGGGACACTTAATAGTATGCTGGCTGAACAGGCAAGAAGCCAGACATGGTTTGTGAAACAAAAGTTTTACGAATGGGGTTATAAACCAGGACCCATGCTAGTTAACCTTGTTAGAGGCAGGAAGGGGATGACGAGAATTCAGGAGATACGGGGGGAAGGAGGAGTGCTGTTGAAGGAACCTCAGTCCATTGGGGAAAGGTTTAGGAAATTTTACCAGACCCTATATGAGGGTGAGTGTGAGGGTCAATTAGATAAAGCGAGAGTTTTTCTCGATGGGATCAAGCTTCAGAGAATTACTGAGAAGCAGAGGGAGGAGTTGGATAAAGAAATTTCTAAGGAAGAGATCAGGAGAGCTATACAGTGTATGAAGGTAGGCAAGGCGTCTGGGCTGGATGGACTCCCAGCCGAGTTTTATAAGGTAATGGGGCAAGAGGTGGTGGATTTACTTTGGGAGGTATTCCGGGAACCAGGGGAAGGGAATCCGCTCCCTCCCACCATGGGGATGGTGATGATCTGTGTCATTCCGAAACATGGAAGGGATCCACAGGAATGTGCCGCATACCGGCCTATATCCTTATTAAATGTGGATGCTAAGATTTATGCTAAGGTACTAGCCGGTCGCTTGAAGGTTGTTGCCACGGATGGTGCATCCGGACCAGACGGGCTTTGTAAAGGGAAGACACTCCTATCATAATGTGAGAAAGGTGTTGAATGTGGTGCATTGCTCTTCTCAGCGTCCAGGAGTGACAGCGGTTTTGGCACTGGACGCCGAGAAGGCTTTCGACCGTATCGAATGGGGGTACCTTTTTGAGGTTTTGAGTAGATTTGGCCTGGGTGAAAGGTTTGTAGCTATGGTGAGGGCTTTGTACACCTCTCCGCAGGCAGCAGTACTAATTAATGGAGTGCTGTCACAGTGTTTTGGCCTGTCCGGGGGAACGAGGCAGGGATGCCCACTCTCCCCACTACTGTTCGATCTGGCAATTGAGCCTTTGGCCATAGCCATAAGGCAGAATCCAAATACTGAGGGAATGGTGGGGGTGCGAGGACAACAGCATAAATTGTCGCTATATGCGGACGACATGATCTTGTACCTGGGCAACCCAGAGAAATCTATCCCCCTGCTGTTGGACATGATAGATAGATTCGCCCTCTTCTCAGGATACAAGGTAAACTTAGATAAATCAGAGGTAATGTACGCGGGAAAGGGGAGAATAAGAGGAAGCGAGTCGTGGGGACTAAGGGAAGTCAGGTCATGTTTTAAATATCTGGGAGTAAATATTGGGAAGAATATCTCGGAACTGTATGGATTGAATTATAGGCCGATGGTTGATAGATATGAGAAGATGGACAGCACTACTGGTATCTTGGATTGGACGCATGAACCTGATAAAAATGAATGCTTTGCCAAGGATACTATGCCTGCTGCAGATGCTCCCAATGGGTCTCAGCAAGAAAGACAGTAAGAGGCTAGAGAGGGGCTTTTCTGATTTCTTGTGGCAGGGGAAAAGGGCTAGGATCAGTTTGGGCAGACTAAAACTAAACATAAAAGAGGGAGGGCTAAATTTCCCAGATATAAAGAATTACTATCTGGCCACACAGGTAAGAGTGGTTAAGGACTGGATGGCCAAACCGGAAAGTAGCCAGCTGGATAGATTTAGAAGAAATGGAGGGTCAGGGCAGATTATCGGCATACTTAGCCAGGGGAGGGAAAAAAGCTTATATAGCACAGAAGCGAACAAACCCGATGGTGGTCATGACACTGGAAAGTTGGGAGCAGATTAAGAAACTTGTAGGGAGCACAGAGGTGGAAACGATGCTTCTACCACTAAATAGAAATCCTTTCTTTTGTCCTGGGTTGGAAGACCAAGGCTTCGAGGAGTGGAATACTAGGGGGATACATAGTGTAGGGGACCTCCTTAAAGGGTCAAACATAAGCTCTTTCCAGGAGCTAAAGGAGAGTAGAGGGATACCCAATAACCATATGTTCAGATTTTTCCAGGCCAGGGACTACTATAAGAAGCTGAGGAAGCATGGGCCCCAGTCACTTCCATTACAACAGATAGAGGCCTTGATTTGCAGAGCTAGAAAGGACCCTAAAGGTATGATCGGAGATGTGGCCCGTATACTTCAGGATAGTCTGCGAGGTAAGGCGAGAAACACTAAGGGGCTGTGGGAAAAGGACTTGGGGATCTTAATTTCTGATCACAACTGGGGAATCATGGTCGAGACGCATATGGGCCTTTTGATGTCAAATAAATATAAGGAATCGGCCTATAGGTTTATTCATAGACTGTTCTACCACCCGGTGGTAATGCATAAATATCAACCAGAGGTATCAGATATGTGCAATAGATGTGAGGAGCAGAGGGGCACGTATCTGCACTGTTTCTGGCCTTGTCCTCGGTTGCAAACTTTTTGGAAAAAGGTGGTGCAGAATATGAGGGGGAATATGGGGGTGGATATCCCTCTTCATCCGACTGACCTTCTATTCGGCATAGAAACGAAGGGGGGGGGAGGAATGGGCCCCACATAAGAAGTGGATCAGGATTGTGTTATCACAGGCTAGACAAGCATTTTGAATACATGGGTGTCGGCAAAGGACCCCTCTATTGAGCAATGGTGTGCTATGACCATTGGTGCCCTGGCAATGGAGAAAAGGGCCTACCAAATTCAGGGTAGACTAGAGTCCTTCATATTTATGTGGAACCCCCTTTTATCAGCACTAACCATGGAAGAAGCAGTGATTCTGCAGATGGAGGCCTGAGGAGGGGAAGTGGGGGCAGGGGGACTTAACTCAGAACAAAACAAGAATGAGAAAGGTGGCATGAATGAAATGTAGAATGGAATCCTAATATGACTACAGAAGCTGACTGCAAAATATGGGGGGATTTGCAAGGAGTAAAGTATATGAAATATTTGGTAAGATGTAGACACATGTAAATAGTAGAGTTGTTTTTTTTTTCTTTTCTGTATCGTATGGTATAGTGTAAGTGTACAGTGTCTGCAAGATGTTTTTTGTTACTTTCTGTCTTGGCTTTTTTTTGGTGAATGTCATGTGTATAAATGTTTATGTATGTGTAAAATCTAATAAAAATGTTAAACAAAAAAAAAAAACACTTAAGATATTTTTTTTTAACAGAACCTCAGTAGTACACACAGAGTAGCGTGTTAAAGTTTTTAAGAGATTTTTTTAACAGTCAGATCAGATCCCCTAAATTTAGGTAAGCCTCAGAAATCCACAGATTATTATTTTAGGTGGTACAACAAGTCCAGGTACTGCAAGTAGCTTTTAAGAAAACTTCTGGACCTTAATTAGCAATTTCTTTTTTTTTTTTTTTCATTTAATAGTTTTTACCTCCTTGCAGCCACAGTCCCTGCTTCCAATCCAGCCACCGTTCCACTCCGCAGCCGACCCCGAAGCTCGCATGCCCAGCTGGCAGATGCAGCTACACCTGCGAAAGGGCCCCCCCCATGGCCCCTGTGCCTGGTGAGGAAACCAGTACCAGCACATGCCTCCAGGCATCGTCGGCCGGCGGAGCTGCGGCCATCAAGCTGACGCGGAACCATGCTGCCATATTTTCCCTATTCTTTCTCCCGTAGGGAACCTGGACATGCAATGATGTCGCACATACGTGCAGACGTCTGCCGCAGTCACCTCCCCCAGTTACACCATTGCTTGCGGTACCTCCGGGTGTCCCCAGGGGTCGCCACAGCACGGGTGTAAAGTCCCCAGCCCACCCCAGGACTGAGAGAGCTGTCTCCCGACGTTCAATCTCAGTCCTCCCCACCAACCCTCGGCCTAACTGAGCTCGCTCCCAAACCTGGGTCGCCAGCGCAGCGCAAGGTGAGGCGTCCAGCGCCTCAACCCTCAGCGCCACCGGGCCATAGCAATTTCTTTTTTAATTAACCTTTCTTAGTCCATGCCATAGAGTAGCTGGTAGTCAGGTCAGGTGGTCAAACAAGCTGTTGTAGCTCTTACAATTGACTTTTTAATTAGTTTTATCTTAAGAAACCTTAGTTAGCCCTTTATTTATGCCTTTGTAAGTACCTGTAGCTTTTTTATATGTCTGAATATTGTTTATTACTTTACATAGCTTCAATTAGGTCGTTTTTTTTATTGCCTTACTGTATTTCAACCTAGTTGTGATTGTGAATATACAGACTAGTGAAGTGTGATGATGAGTTAGTGTAACAGTGACTCATGCACTTCACACTACTAGTCAATTAAAAAAAAGGACTGCTTCTGCCTGAATATCTCCCTCCAGTCCTCACACAGTAATCCGTAGTTTTTCCCTTTTATTTTACAACAGGTAGACAAGGACAGTAATGTGTCACTCCTTCTCTAGATTTTCTTAAAATAAGCTTAAACTGCCTTCCTCTGCTCCAAATAGTTACACAGAGGCTCAGAGTTAGGGTAATATTCTTTATTTTTTAGTTAGCTTCAGATAAGTTAGGTAGGGTAGCTTTTTAATATCAGTTCCCCCAAAGTTCAGCTGACAGCAACTGTGTGAGACTGGCTCGATTAAAAAAATTAAAAAAGTGCTGCAGCATGCACAATCATAATCGGCCCTTACACCGAGTCCTCTTCTCTCTGCTGCAGTCCAGTTTATTTTAGAGCTACATTTGCCTCTCCTGCTGTAAATTCACAGTACCAAAATCACAGAATTAAGCACTGCTTGCTAATTCCTGCACTTCTCTCTCTACTGCGTGCTGTTATTTTTTTGTCCCTTCTCTCTAATCCTGTGAAATTCTTGTCTCTGACTCAGTCCTGACTCCTGAGAGAGACCTTCATGGTCTCACCCTCACTGTTTGCCTCCTCTCCCGCCTACTACCTACTCCCGACCGAGTAAATATGAGTTCTCCTGTTAGAGTCCTGAAATTTGCAAAAACAGAGCTCTTAAAAGAGCTTTTGGTTCTTTTTTCACAAAACAAAAGTTGGATCACAATACGAGCAGCACGTGCAGTCTAGAAAACAGCATGTACTGCACAACTTCGACCACTCTCTCCCAACGATAGTGGCAGAATGGCACGCTTAGCTGGGTTCTTGCTTCATGGTCTGCTAAGGGGGCGGGCGAACGATCACACACTGGCACCAGTTGGTCTGCCTGAATCCCGCCTCCAGCAGTGAGTGACTGACGCGAACCCCTTAAGCAGTCAGCTGGCTGATGATTACTGCCACTCAAACTAGGGGAGTTTCTCTACTGTACTGTCGGCTGACAGTACAGACTGCACACTCATGATCAGCTCAGGGACTTGGCTTTGTACCTCCGTTTTCTTGCAAAGGCTCCCCCCGCTCCACTGGGAAATAAAATGCACAGACAAAAAAAAAACAACCGCAGAGTAAAAAAAAAACAAAAACGGAGCTCTGGAAAAATACCTTAGGTGCCCCACCAGGCAGGCACTGAGCAGCAGTAGGTATCCCGAGGTAAAACTGCCTGCCCTGGGGCACCTAAGGTATAGGAAGTTTGCACCCTGCACCAGACCCTGCCCCACAGGATCGGCCCCTCACATTTCTACCCTGCTTGGACAGCCTCTGGATTATGTGGAATCTTAAATATCTGGGAGTCTGGATAGACTCTGAACTATCATTCAAAGTCCACATAGAAGAAATCACAAAAAAAAAATAAAGCAGAGGCTTGGAATTTTCTTTAGAATCAGGCATTTTCTAACACAGGAGGGGAAAAAAAAGCTAGTACAAACCACGTTCTTGCCTCTCCTCAACTATGCCGATTTCTTGTATGGGCATGGCTCGAGTGTGGCCCTTTCCAAACTTGATTCCCTATATCATCGGGTGCTTAGATCCGTTAACGATGCTCCCTATTCTACCCATCACTGCACAGTATACCACTGTAGGCTGGAGCTCATTTAGTCTCAGGAGACAGAGGAATGCAGTGCTCTGGACATACAGAGCCATTAATAATAAGCTTCCACAATATATCAAGGACTGTCTGCCTGTTGGCAATCCTGGTAACTACCTTTTAAGAAGCCTCTCTTATATTTCTCTTTTGATCCTAAAAACCAGAACGCGTTTTGGCAGAGCAGCAATAAGCCACGCCTTCCCTGTTCTTTGTAATAACACAGAAAAAATACTTCAGCTCACTACCCCAGTGTTGCTGTCCTTTAAAACCTTGTTTTTGCGGTCTTTTAAATAGACCTGCAACTGCTTCCACTAATGACCCCTATATTTCTGCCCTGCCCTCCCCTCGTTCTCACACATATGCCCTTGGCCTCTTCCCCAGTGTCACAGGCTCTTCCAAATGTTACAGGCCTCACCCATTTGGCCTAACTCACTGCATCAGTAACTGATGTACTTACCCTCCCTCTGTGGCTTTCCTTCCTTATTCCCTTTTTATATTACTACCTGCACATTGTGTAGATCCTACATATATACTATGTATGTTCTGTGTATTTTATATATATTGTATTTGCCTATATTGTAAATTGAACAGTATGAATAGCTCATAATCTGTATACTGCCACAGATACCTTCCATGCCCTGTATCATATTGCATGTATTCTGTATGCTGCCTGTCAATGAGGCACCTTGAATGTATTATGTTGACAGTATTATGTTGCACCTTTGTGAACCTCGTCCAGGTCCACCTCGAAAATGAGTTAATCTCAATGGTGTTCCACCTGGTAAAATAAAGATTTGATTGACTGATTAAGGTACAGGAGGGTGGCATATTGCACAGAAAGAGATGCTCAAGGACAAGGGGACATAATATGAAGCTGGAAGGGGGAGACTTAGAGGGGATGTGAGGAAATATTTCTTCACAGAAAGGGTGGTGGATACCTGGAGCAGCCTCCCAGCAGAGGTGGTGGGTACCAAAACAGTAACAGGTTTCAAACATGCATGGGATAGACACAGGGGGAACCTTAGTAACAGGGCTGGGGGGAGGGAAGGTAAGGCCAGAGATCAATTAGGGTCTACGGTAGCAGAGTAGGTAGGGACTTTAGGGCAGACTAGGTGGCAAAGAGGTCTTTTTCTGCTGACAGCTTCTATGCAAGTGTGTGTGCCCAAGGAAGAAAATGGTGGCAAACAACCCTTGACTGCAGATGGCTGATGGCCTGGTCTCTCATAGACCCCATGCTGGTGAATAGGCACCTTTAACTACAACCTTTTGGCAGAGTACACGAGTGAAAGGGAAGACTCAGAGAAGCCGGGTAATGGGGGCTGGGGAACCAGTTTGAATGGGGCAGGTTGGAGGTGAAACAGGAGAAAAGGTATACATTGAAAAAAATATTTGCTCTGGCTACTACAAAATAACACTTATTTGACCTCGAAATTTGGGTTGGGGTGACATAAACTAGGTCATTCTTGCTCAAGCGGCTTACCGTCTGCGTAGTCTTGCACGTCATGAAAGTCCACCCTCCTCAGGCTCTTGTCAGTCTCCAGCAGATCACATTTTGTTCCACATAAATAGATTTTGCAATGCTAGGATGGGGGAAGAAAAACAAATTTTCTCAATCTCACGTACATTGTTGGAGCTAAAACTGTGGGAAAGGTACATAACATTGCCTGCATTTTTTCCAACATATACATTCTGTGCCCCTTACTGACCCATCGGCCCCCTTCTGATGGTGTCCCCCAGCCACGTCACCCATCTACTCCATGACTTACCTAGTATCTGTGTGCGGTGGGTGAGATGGGGGGGGGAGTGCGAGGCCAGCGAGGTCTAGGTTTTCTTTCCTGGTCTGGTTCAAACCCCCATCCTCCCAGGTCAAGCTGTGTGTAATGACACATATGAACATTATGGGCGTCTGCATCGTGCCCTACCAAGACAGGCACCGGCTACCATAGCTCCCAGCTTCTGCTAGGTGGTAGCCAAGCAGCGAAACAGACCGTCTCCCCTCCCAAAAGATCTGTCCATAGGATGCTCAATCTTCCTTCCTTGGCCAGCCCCTGAACAACCCAAGTCACTTTCTGAGCCTGGGTCACCAGCACAGCAAGTGGTAGTGCTACCAGTGTGCTACTAGGCTGGTTGCGGCATTTTTTTTTTTCAGTCAGCAAATATTTACATCCATAATGTACAAGGTGAGACTAACAGGGCATACAGTCTGTATTCCCCCTTACCTTGGCACTAATGCCATTCATGTCAGATTGAATACAATAACTTTTGCTATCCAGGCAACATTACTGCTCGAGTTCCTTCCTGCAATACTACAGCTGATGTCACACTCTGGGATGACTAATTATGTCCAATATTGGGTTTACTGTCTATGTGGAATACCTTAATTCCACTGAGACTTGAATTTGTGTCCTTGCTGTAGAACCTTCACTTTAAATACATTTGGTTGATAAAATAACAAAAGCTGAACACACCCTGACAATCATAACTTTTTTAATCTTTATTTCTATTGAGTTAAAAATGCATATTTTAATAACCGCAAGCAAGGGAGGTACAGAGAGAATGACATACATACTTAATCATCATTCTTGCATTAGGATACAGTACTTTCCCTCCTCAGACTTACAGTATACAGAGAGAAGAGGTGCATTAAAACACATGACTTTAACCATGAGCCAAATAATGTCATAATGGAGCAGACCTACTAGCTTTGTGCTACAGAGTGTCTCTGGCTGTCCATTTGTGACCTATTGGTCTCAAACATACACTACATAACTACATCACTTTCTGTGTACTTCTCGCCACCTCCCTCTAGCAACATGGCAAGCTCACATTTAATAAACAGTTCTGTAACCAAAAGCTCGCACTATATGTGGATGACTAATTAAATCATCTCTCTGATCCAGATCATTCTTTGCCACATCTCTGGAATACCCTGACAGAATCTGACACACAAGGTATAAACTTTTTTTTGGGGTTATTCTTTTTCTCCCCTGTCTGATCAACTCCCTTCTACCAGTCACCCCAGCCCCGTCACCCTGGCGTCCTCCAGGGCTTACCTTTGTTCACATCTGCTTCCAGCATTTGGGGCCCTGGCTGGGTTCGCCAACCCCTGCTGGAAAACAGGATCCAGTTTTGCTGGATAGCCAGGTGCAGGGCCTGCAGATGACTGGTGTCCTCTTATCGGTGGGACATTTTCCTTGTTCTCCCCAGGAGGAGGTGTGGAAATGCAATGTCGTCATGACACACAGCACATGGTCCAGTACGACATGCATTGACAGCCAACGCACTTCCATACATGTCTGGCAGCCCTAGACTGCCTTTCCCCTAGCCTCCGGTAGGGGTTAGGCTAATGCCAGGTTCCACGTCCCCCCACTTCCCTGGCCAACCCTCCAATGCCCCAAGTGCACTTTCAAACCTGGGCCGTTTGTGCCGTAAGCAGTAGCGCTACCACTGCACTGGTGGGCTGACATAGGGCATAAACGTGACACTACAAAAACTGAGGTGCTGTGGATTCACTACTCCCCTACCCCCGGACCAGACGAACATGTAAACTGAAACAGGACCTCCTGCCCCTTAAATACTCAGGGCGATGATACCTTCACAACATGTACAATTACTGAGCTTAACTATGACCCTTTCAAACAGCAATTTGTAAAGGACTTAAATGCCGGGTGCACCACTCAACTCTCTGCTGCAGAGGACTAATGGCATTCATATGATCCTGTTGCTGAGGTTACTTTATCTTGTGCAGACTCTCCATATCACATTGTCCGTCTCATATAAAGCATCGGGACCAGACAGTTTACACCTGAGGGTCCTGAGGGAGTTGGCGGGGGTATTAGCAGCCCCGCCTACGGACCTGTTTAACACCTCGCTGGAGGAGGGGTGTGTTTCACAGCACTGGAGAACAGCTCATGTGGTTCCACTCCATAACAGTGGTCCCAGGAACGAGCCAGTTAGCCTGACCTCCACAGTGGGGAAGACAATGGAGACCATTCTAAAGGAAAGACTGATGTCCTTCCTTGAGGAAAATGGTCTCCAGGATGACAGGCAGCATGGTTTTGTCAGGGGAAGATCTTGTCAAACTAACATGATTGACTTTGATTGGGTTATGAGGTCATTCGTTGGACAGGGGACAGGCGGCGGACGTCCTGTACCTAGACTTCAGCAAGGTGTTCGATTAAGTGCCACATGGCAGGCTGATCAGCAAGCTGAGGGACCTGGGAATAGAGGACAGACTGCTGGGGTGGGTCAAGAACTGGCTGCAGGATAGGAATCAGAGAGTGGTGGTGGTGGGGGAGGCCTATCCAAAACCTCAGCCTGTAAGCAGTGGGGTCCCACAGGGCTCAGTACTTGGACCTGTGCTGTTCAACATCTTTATTGGTGACATAGCAGAGGTGGGTCAAAAGTAAGAGCTGCCTCTTTGCGGATGATACCAAGCTCTGTGGGAGGGTGGACACGGTGGAGGGGAGACAGGATTTAAGGGAGGATCTGGCTAGACTGGAGAGTTGGTCGGGCATCTGGCAGTTGGGTTTCAATGCCAAGAAATGCAAGGTTGTGCACCTGGGTGCCAGGAGCCAGCTACTGGCTGGGGGAAGTACAGGTGACAGTCTCGAATGAGGAAAAGGAGCCTTGAGGTGATGGTTAGAGGAGACATGAAACACTCTGCACAGTGCCACAAGGCAGCAGCCAAAGCAAATAAAATGCTAGGCTGCATCGCCAGGGGAATAACCTCTAGGAGGGAGGAAGTCATATTGACACTGTACAGGTCACTGGTGCAGCTGCACCTGGAATACTGTGTGCAGTTCTAGTGCCCGTATCTGAAGAATTTGACACGCGTCAAGGATGTCAAGCCATTGGGGGGCCTGAGCTGAACATGGTGGACGAGCTTAGCCAAGCTCCTGCAGGCACTCAGTCCTTTTTCAATTTATTAGGCGCCTAGGCCTTGCTATTGCACCCTTAAGTACTGAAACAGAGTGGCAGAAGTCGATGGCGTCGGGAAGGAGCAAAAATAAGCAATCCAGGTTGCATTTCAATCCAGCTGAGCAACCAAAAGAACAGCGCCGTGGCCTGGAGGACACCGCGGGAAACAGCTATGGTGCAAGAGGGCCTCACAGAATTCAAACGCTTGTTGGCTTCGGTCCCAACCACCCTGGTGCTTATCCAGCACGATATGAAGGCAGGATTTGACCACATCAACTCCCAAATCACTCACCTTCAGTCTGTCATGACCGGGCTTTCCGAGACATCTGCAACCCACTCTACTCAGATCTCGGAATTGCAGCAGCATGTTGGCTCTTAGAGGATTCCTTGTCAGAAGCTACAAGGGATAAGCAGGCACTAATAAAAATGGTTGAAGAGCTTGTGGATAGAGTGGACAACCAGGAGAATAGGTCGCGCCGCTCCAACCTACAAACTGTTGGTCTCCCAGAGGGGATAGAGGGTGGGAATCCCAAGAGATCACGTCATGCCTGGCTTGTGGAGAACCTGGGCCTGCCCCCGAGCCACACGGACTGCGAGATGGAGCGAGCACACCGAGTGAGCCTGAAGCCGCCTGAGAGAGCTAGACCAAGACACTGCCTAAAAAAATATTTAAGATTCTTGGACAAAGAAGCCATCCTAAAATGGGCAAAAGAAAAGGGCCCTGTTGTAGTTGGAAATGCAAAAGTCTATGTCTTCCAAGACTACAGCCACGAGCTCCACCAAAAAAGGCAAGAATTCAATGAGGTCAAGGCCCGGCTGCACCGTATGGGGTGGGCATTTGCCTTTCCCTACCCAGTTAAATTGAAAATAGATAGACCGGGTAATGTCCCATGCTTCTTCTTATGTCCCCGTGCTGCGATGAAATGGGTGGAGGAAGAAGCTAAATGACAGAATGGAGCTCATTTGCCTAGAAATGTGATGCTGGAGAAGTGTTGAGTACGCGAGTACCATCTGTTTAATTGCTTATTCCCACATACGTTGTCTCTCATCGTGGGAAAGTGGAGCCGAGAGACTATGCTGTTAGTAATTTGCCCGTTTGAATATGTAACCTGCTGTTGGAGGTGGAGGTGGGAGGCCAGGCCAGTCTGCCAACTATTGTTCATTCGGCCAGTTGCTTGATCAATGGTGGGGCTTCGGTATCTGCATAGCCCTTTGAACCACACTGTACTCGGAGCTGCTGGATTCGAAATATGGGCTCCTTTTCAGTTGATCATGGCGTCCCTGGCCTCCACACACGGAGATCTTGTTCTATCCTGGGACTCGACTGGCGCTCACCCTCTACCTGGTCTGAGGATCAAGGTACCAATGGGCGGGGGACCACCGACAATCACAACTAACTGGGGGCTACCCTGAGGCCTTGTGGAGCTGGTAAGCATGCTTTGTTATTGGGGTCATGGTGCGCGCCTTCATGTACCGAACTCTTGTTTGCTGCAGCCATTACAGAACTTACTTCATGGGCTCTTGGTGCTCCGCATTGTTGAGCCTTCTGGTCGGGACTCATCCTGGCATGTTCTCTGTCGACCCACTGTGGATTCAGGCCTGGGGAGACTATTAGTCGGGGTCACTCCTACAATGTGCCGACTATCCTATGTTGCAGCCTCAAGGGGCTGCTCTTGTTCCTTCTACAGTTTCGGGCGCTGAGATCTGCCCTCGGGGCTTGGATGTTCTAATTAATGCGGGTATTGAGGCCTACCCCGACCTGGTCAGGGGATCAGTGTAAAGACGGGGGTAGCCGTAAATAGCTTTTAGCGGGCTGCAATCTAACATAATACTAAATACTTTCGCAAATAAGATTGCAGGAGCTCCCCCCGAGCTCCCAGTGGACTGTTACACAATACTATGGATATAGTCTGCTGATGCTATATAGGACCTCTTACTCGCATGGTCTGACATTGGGGGTAGTACATTTTTGCCGGCAGCTTGATTCCACTTTAGTTCTGCTGTTTGCAGTGTTTTTTTTTTGAAGTGTGCATGCTTCTGTTACAGTATGACCACTAGGGATATGTTTATTGGTTCCTTTAAGGAGTGCCACATAATATAATCACTATTCTACAATGTTCACCTTTGGTTTGCAGGGGAACTTGGGTAGGACCATTTTCGGTCCTCCATGGGGGGGATACTGTTATTGTTACTGGGGTTGGGGATGTTTTGGGGGAGTGGGAACTGACAAGCGGATATGGTGGTGGTGGAGGGAGGGATGGTGGAAGCGGACGGAGAAAGTACAGTACGTAAGAACTTACCGTAAGAGTAGGTCTTTGAGAGAGGCTCTTGCAGTAGGTAATTACACATAGACTGGAAGCTGCAGGCGCCAGGACCCCACGGAAACATTTCACCCCAAGCAGTCTCACATGGGGACCGCCCCCACATCAGGTGACCCGTGTCAGGTGACGTCAGTATAAAGGGGTGGTCCCCCACGCCCGCCTTCCAGTTCTTTCCCGCCAAAGGCCTAAAAAGGCAAGACAAGAGAGAAGCGGACTTTTCCTCACTGGAAAAGGAGCTGAAAAAGCTTAGGGGGATGGAGGACGGAGAGGTATTACCTACTGCAAGAGCCTCTCTCAAAGATCTACTGTTACGGTAAGTTCTTACAAAACTGTACTATCTTACTTCGAGAGGGCTCTTGCAGTAGGTAATTACATATAGGACTGAGTCCCAAGCAGTCTGGAACAAGAAGAAGCAAACGGGAGGAGGTAAACTACCCAAAAGTAGAACCTCTGGCTGCTGAGGTCTTAGGAAAGAAGACCCTGCAGAACAGCTAAACCGAAGCCCACTCTACGGCGAGAGGCAACGTCCAAACTGTAGTGTTTCATAAAGGTATGGAAAGAAGTCCAAGTAGCGGCTGCACAGATGTCTGCCACTGACACGTTCTTGAAACAAGCAGCGGAGGCAGAGACTCCTCTGGTGGAATGCCCTCTGACCTGACCCGGCAGGGTCTTGTTGTACTTGTCATAACAGAAAGTGATACGATGAGCCAACCATTTAAATAGGCATTGCTTAGAAACAGCATTGCCTTCTCTTTTATGAGCAAAAGAGACAAACAGTTGATTAGTCTTCCTGAGATCCTTCGTCCTTGTGGTGTAGTATCTCAGGATTCGGTGAACATCCAAAGTATGCAAGAGGTACTCCCCTTGATTTGAGTGCTGCATAAAGAAAGCAGGCAGCTCCATGGATTGATTTAACATAGATTCCGCTACCACCCTGGGGAGAAACTTAGGGCCGGTACGCAGAGCCACACGTTCCTTGTCGAAAATCAAATATGGGAATTTGCACATGAGGGCCTGGAGCTTGGAAATCCTTTGAGCAGAAGTAATGGCCACAAGGAAGAGAGTCTTCCATGAGAGGAACTTTAGGTCTGCTGAGGCCGCCAGCTCGAAAGGAGGCAGAGTAAGATTCTCAAGGATAAAATTCAAATCCCAAGGAGGGGCAGGAACCCGAATAGGGGGTCTCAAATGGAGGACCCCTCTAAGAAAAGTCTTTTCCACGAAAGGAACATAGTAAGCCGAGATGACTGCCATGTGAACCTTCAGAGAGGAATGACTGAGACCCAGATCAAAGAGATGGCGCAAGTAATCCAACAGCCATCCAACAGAGCAAGAGAATAGCTCGAGATCTTTGGAAGCGGCCCAGAGAACCATTTCCACTTCATGGCATAGGTAGATCTAGTGGAGGGCTTTCTGGCCTCCACCAGAATCTCAGCGACCAATTGGGAAACCCCAAAACGAGCTTGAGCTACGTCTGCAGGAGCCACGCGTGCAACTGAAGGGATCTGAGGCCTGGATGGACCAGGGTCCCCTGATCCTGGGTCAGTAAAAGTCGCGACAGAGGAAGAGGAGGTTCCTCTGAATACTGTTGCAGAATAGAGAACCAAACTTGCCTGGGCCAGAAAGGAGCGATGAGGATCATGCAAGCTCCTTCTGAGCTGAGTTTCTGTAAGACCCTCGGAATCAAGGGGATCGGAGGAAAGGCACAGATGAATCTTCCCGTCCAGTCTAGAGACAGAGCGTCTCTCCAAAAAATGCCGTGCCCTGGAGCAAGCGAGCAGAAGGCGGGAAGTTTTGCGCTGAGAGGAGACGAAAACAGGTCTACCTGTGGCGTCCCTCAGCGTAGTAAGATATCGTCCACTACCCCCTGATCCAGTTCCCACTTGTGAGCGTGAGCTGATGACTGACTGAGGTGGTCTGCCAACGTGTTCTCGACCCCCGGGACGTGAATGGCCGTGAGGTGAAGGTTGTGCTGCACTGCCCATTCCCAAACCAGCATCACCTTCCTGCAGAGAGAGTAGGAACGAGTTCCCCCCTGTTTGCTGGTGTACCAGACCACGCACATGTTGTCCGTCTGGACAGCCAGATGTCCAGGAAGCAGATAAAGATGCAGAGTCTGAAGAGCACAAAGCACGTCCCGAAGCTCAAGCACATTGATGTGGAGAGATTTTTCGAGCTTGGACCAGGAGCCCTGGGTCCTGCGAGGCCCGAGATGGGCTCCACAACCCTCTCCCGAGGCGTCTGTAGTCAGCGTCTGGGAGGGGGGAGAGAGACAGAAGGGAACTCCCCGGCAAAGGTTCTCCTGAACCATCCACCATTGCAAGTCCCGAGCCATAGGACTGAAGACCAGAACCAGTTGATCTAGGTCGTCCACCAGCTGATCCCACTGAGACCGAAGCATCTACTGAGAAATTCTCATGTGGAGCCAAGAGCGAGGGACTGTCGAAATAGCAGCCGCCATAAGCCCGAGGAGGCGAAGGACCAACCTGGCGCTGACCCACCTGCGGCTGGACAACAGGCTGACCTGAGCGTGGAGTGAGGCTGCCCTCACCAGTGGCAGGAATGCCATGTCGGAGGTCGTGTCCAGGATCGCCCCGATAACCTGGAGCCTCTGGGATGGGATCAGGTGGGACTTGGCCTGGTTGACGGTAATCCCCAAGCAGGTACAAACCTGCAGGGTAAGGGAAAGGAAGCGCAGGAGTTTCTCCCTGGACAAGGCCGCCAGGAGCCAGTCGTCCAGGCACGGGAAAACCTGCACCCCCTGGGTACGCAGGTAGGCCGCTACCACAGAAAGGCATTTGGTGAACACTCAGGGCGCCGAGGAAAGACCAAATGGGAGGGCCTTGAACTGGTAGTGGTCCCCCTGGAACGCAAAATGTAGGTATTTGTGGTGGGAAGGGCGAATAGGGATATGCAGGTAAGCATCCTGCATGTCCAGAGCGCACAGCCACTGTCCTGGCTGAAGAAGGGGCAGAAGACTCTGCAGAAAGAGCATCCTGAACCTTCTGTACTCCACGAACAAGTTCAGGGAGCTGAGGTCGAGAATCGGCCTCACATCTCCTGACTTCTTCGGGACCAGGAAGAAGTGGGAGTAGTAGCCGGCCCCCCAAAGATGGGGAGGAATGGGCTCTATCACCTCCTTCAGAAGAAGAGAGGATATTTCTTCCTGAACTAGAAGATGATGTTCTGGGGAGTAAGACGACCTGGGGGGAGGTTTTCGAGGAGGTTTCCAAAGAAACTCTATTGAGTGTCCTTCTGCGATCAGTTGGAGCACCCAAGTGTCTGAAGTGATCCTCTCCCAATCCAGAAAATGGAGGGAGAATCTCCCTCCTACCCGTTTCCTCTGGAAGGCCCAGAGGCTGTGGGAGAGTGAAGGAGTCAGGAGTGTGAGGCAGCTGCTAGTGCTGAGCCCCGCTGCTTTTTGGTGGGGGCTTGGCAGCTGGAGGGCTCGATGTTTGTTGGCCGCTTTCCTGAGGCTTCGCCTTTTGTCGAGAACGTCTACGAAAGGGACGATGCTGAGCCTGAGGGGGTCTGTACAGGGAGTCAACCGATTTGAGTGCAGTACTCTTCTCCTGCAGATCGGTGATGATGTCCTTGACATCACCACCGAACGGCACTGAACCCTTGAAGGGCGCATCCTGGATAGCAGACTGCACTTCCGGGACCAAACCTGATACCCGGAGCCAGGCATGACACCACAAACCCACAGCGAAAGCCGAGCTCTGACCAGCAGCGTCCACTGCGTCATAAGTGGCATGAAGCATGTGCCAACTGGCCGAATGTGCAGACCGGACTAGATCCGCCACTTCCTGCTTCGTCTGAGACTCAGGAAGGGAGTCCAATTTAGCCTCCACCCCGCTAAGGATCACCTTCTGGTAATCCCCCATATGACCAACGTAATTCAGGGCCCTAATACCCAGAGCGCAAGAAGCGTAGACCTTCCTCCCGTACTGGTCCAGAAGGCGGGATTCCTTATCGGGTGGTGGTGAGCTCAAGTGCTTGGGGTTAGCTGTCCGGCCGTGAGCGGCGCTAATCATGACCGAATCAGCTTGAGGGTGCAAATTTAAAGAGTCTGATAAAGCCTGTCCGACTTCCTAGGAATGGGGGCTAAAGCTGACGGTTGCTTCCAAATGGTGGAAATAAGGTCGGCATGAGGCTCAATCCAGGGTGGCACCAGGGTAGGAGCGGTCTCGGGCAGATCCAGGTGCGCAGCGAGTTTCTTATGCTGTGGATCTGGCTCCAAGGAATGCCACTGATGAACTGCCTGGATTTTGCGCAGCAACTCTGTAAAGGAAGGATCCTCCGGAGGAGACTTCGGAGGAGTCCTTGGCCTGGGCTTGTCCGGATGTGGGGCTTATTGTCTGGGTCGGAATGACCATCGGAGTCATCCAAGGTCTCCGATGAGGAAGAAGAGGAAGAAGACTCATCCCGGCGCGGGGGAGGAACGGACCCCTTGGGAAGCCCCCAGGGAAGCATATCCTGTCCTGCCCTGGAACCAGAGGGCTCACCTCTGGTATCTGGCAGTGGGGAGGGGGTCCAGAACTGGGACCGGCGTCGGACGACGGCTATTTACCTCCCTGGTGAGCTGAGCCTTGGCCTCAGCCCACCAGGAAGCCAGAGTCTCCTTCAAGTCCACCGGCGGCTGAGGGGGCGGTGGAGGAGGAGGGGGATACGGATACTGAGGGTATCCGTAAGGCACGTATCCATACCCTGACGGTGGGTAGCCCAGTGTCAGGTACTGAGGCACCATGTACTGTGGCGTTGAGTATGCCGGCGTCAGGTACTGGGGTGCCGGATACTGCGGGCCCGGATATGACGGGGTCGGATACCCAGAGACCGGGGGGTCTGTGGGAGCAGAAGGCCCTGGAACCGGCCCAGCGGGCGGGCGGGCCCAGAACGGGAGGCCTGGTGGGCGGCAGGCCTGGCGTAGGGGCGGCGTCCAGCAATGGGATATTGTCGGGCGTCGGGTAGGCCGGCATTGGTGCCACGTCTCAGGATCCGGTGTCGGGTCATCTGGCCCAGCGGGAGGAAGACCCGACGGCAGCGTACCCACCTCCTCCATGTTGCCCGGGGAAGGAGGATTACCATCCCCGGGATCCAGCAGAGGAGACGCTGGTGCCTTGGAGTTTAACGAGTGTTGCAGTGAGCTCGGGACAACGGATAGGCCGAAGGGTCCGGCGTGGGCTCTGTCGAGCGGACGTCGGAGGAGCCGACGTTCATCTTATTGTCGGTATCCGGGCAGACATTGGAGGAGCCGGCGTCTAACTTATCGGATTCAGCGCCCGGCGAAGCTACGCTGGCGAGGGGGCGTTTTGCGCTTTGAGTCGCGGCGCTGCCCCGAGGGTCGGGCGTCTTAGCTGCCTTACCCGGCGTGGCGCCGGAGGAGACGACGTCCGACTTATCAGGGCCGCCCCAGAAGGCCAAACAGCGTGACCTGTTTGGGAGCGGCTGCCTTTGACCCGGAGGTCCTGGGGGGCCTGAGCGCAGCTCGACGGGAGGGTTGACGTTGTCATGGAAGCGCCCAAGACGTCATTACAAGATGCCTCCCAGGGAGGCATTACCTGCAGCACCGTGACCCCCAGCCGAGGCGACCAATGAGGAGTCCCAGTCCCTTTGCTTCTTCTTGTGGTGGCCCTCCGGAGAAATTGAAGCCCACCAAAGTTTTTTCAGTTCCGTTTCCATGGAGGTCATTTTTTTGTTTAAGAACGTAGGCCTCCTGGGACTGCTGCCTCTGCTTTTGGGTGGCCGCGTTAAACTGCTGGCAGAGCTGGCACTTCTTGACAGGATGATTGGGGCCTAGACAAAAAAGGCACTGGGAATGTCCGTCCTTATGTGGGAGCTGGGCACCTCAAGACTCGCACTTGTTTTCGTGCTCGGAGGGAGTTGGGGATGACACACACGGCAGCTGAAGGTAAGGCTGACGAAAATCAGGAAAAAGTAGAAGATTGGTGGTAAAAAAACTACCGACGATTGACTGTGAAGCAATAAACTTAACCGCGAGGCGCTGCAAAAGCTAATGGCGGGAAAGAACTGGAAGGCGGGCGTGGGGGACGGCCCCTTTATACTGACGTCGCTGGTCACCTGACGTGGGGGCGGTCCCCCACCAGAGCTAGAAATTTTTCCATGGGGTCCTGACGCCTGCCGGCTTCAGTCCTATGTGTAATTACCCACTGCAAGAGCCTTCTTGAAGTAAGATCTGTCTGTTGGGGAACCCGCACGTTACCAACCTGTGTGAGCCGGCTCCCCCGGGAGGCTTCCCTGTGCATGGCTGTGGGTGAACAGGTTTATAAAATATGCAGGGAGCGGAATGGTCAGAGCAGCTGAACTTACAGATGGATACACAGTGATAGTTTATGTAGCAATTCAGATGTCAGATAGTGCTGGTTCTCTCCGGAGACCCTCGGGGCCACTGGTTGGGACTCCATGGTGCCTGAGTGTCTTTGCATCATGGCTGGTACCCTGAGAGTGGTCACCTGGAACATTAATGGGTTGAAATCCATGATTAAACGGATAAAAATTGTTAGAGGTGAAGCGTGCTAAGTGGCAGGCTGTACTGGTCCAGGAGACCCACATGTCTAGGGATGAGGCCCTAAAGACAGAGGCTGCTCTGGGAGGGACCTGGATCTCGGCCACCTTCTCCTCCAAGGCCAGGGGAACGGACTGTTTGGTTGCCTCAAGGGTCACAGGCATCAGTGTTGGATACGCGGGTTGACCCAGCAGGCACATATGCCCTCGGGAGGGTAGAAATTCTGGACCATGGTATAATTAATCTGTGCTCTGTGTATGCTCCGAATATTGAAGACCCCCAGTTCTTCCAAAAGCTTACGCTCGAATTAATGAGCTGGTCTGGACCTTGGGTCTTGGGGGGCGACTACAACTGCGTCTGAGATGGCATTCTGGATTGGTCAAGCGCAAACCCCTATTCCTGTTTCTAAAAATGCGCAGGCTTTGGAGGATGAGGTGGGAGTGGTAGATGCGTGGCGGCACCTTTACCCGTCAGGGAGAGACTAAAGCTTCTATTCACATGCCCACAGATCATATGCGAGACTCGACAGAATTTTAGTCAGCTCAATGCTTCTCCCAACCCTGCAGGGGGCAGTGTCCTCTCCCATCCTCCTCTCTGATCATGCGTCCCTGACTGTGGAGCTCTCACTCGGGGGTGTCCGGCCGGTGGGGAGGCAGTGTAGACTGGACCCCCTCCTGCTGAGGGATCAGAAGTACGTAGCCACAATGAAGGAGAGCATTCAAGAATTCTTGTCCTTTAATGGGCGAGGAGATACATCCCATAGGACCAGGTGGGAGGGCCTTTATCAGAGGCCAAACCATTTCATATGCGGCCCACAAGGCCCGCACCTCGGAAAGAGAAATAGAAGGGCTGTGATCTAAGATAGAGGTATATGAGCAGGCTCATAGGGCAAACCCCACTCAGGCCTTGTATTGTATAGTGCAAAAGCTAAAATGGCAGTACAATGCCATCAGTAGTGCCCGGGTGGAAAGGGCCATTTTGCTTGCCCAAGCTGGCTCATACTTTGAAGGTGACAGGGCTGGCAAATTCCTTGCCTGGCAGCTCCACAGGAGGGAGGGGGAGAGGGCGGTCCATCATGTTCATAATTTGGCCAGATTGCTGGTGGAGGATCCCAAGGAGGTTGGTGTGGCCTTTGGGGACTTTTATCAACAACTATGCACCTCTGAGGTTCCCCCTTCAATGGAAAAAATCAACTCCTTCCTGGACGGGGCTCCCATGAAAACTCTGAGTGGGGAACAAGCAGACAACCTCGAGATTCCACTGTGCAGAGAGGAGATTAGTGGAGCTATTAGGGCCCTAAGGGAAGGGAAGGCACAGGGGCCTGATGGCCTCCCTGTGGATTTCTTTAAGTGTTTTCAGGATCTGCTGCTAGATCCACTTGTGGATATGATCCAGGAAAGCTTGGCAGTTGGTGAGCTTCCCCCTCCACCTGGTCAGCCATCATAACTGTTCTCCCCAAGCCAGGTAAAGACCCCACTTGGTTTGCATCTTATAGACCTATCTTCCTCCTTAAGTCCGACTATAAAATCTTGGCCAAGGCTCTGGCTTCTAGACTGGACCCCCTACTCCCAAACATTATTCACCCAGACCAGAGACGGGGTTTGTTAAAGGTAGACAAGGGAAACATAACATTCGGAGAACCCTTAATATCATCTATCACTGGGGGAAATCCCTGAAAAAGCATGGAGCAGCGATTTTGGCATTGGATGCGAAGAAGGCATTTGATCGGGTGGAGTGGGGGTACTTATTTAACACTTTGGGGAAATTTGGGTTTGGCCAATCTTTTATCTCCTGAGTAAGGACCTTATACACCCACCCAGCGCTCAGGTGATAGTCTTTCCCCCCTGATTTGCAGTGGGACAGGGAACGAGACAAGGGTGTCCTCTGTCCCCTTTGCTATACATAATGTCGCTGGAACCTTTAGCAGCTACCATCAGGGCGAAGATGGACATTAGGGGCTATATGGGGGTGGGAGAGAACACACGCTCGCTATGTATGCTGATGACCTCCCATTGTACCTACAGAACCCTGTTGAGGACTTACCACATGTCAATAAAATCCTGGAGGAATATGGATCCCTTTCTGGGCATAAAGTTAACTGGTCAAAAAGTGAGGTTTTGCCATTCGGTACCCTGGACAAACCCTCCTACTAAATTTGAATGGGCTGCAGCTAGTCCCAACAATAAAATATCTAGGGATCTACATCACAGGTAGGGTGGGGGCTCTCTACTCTTTGAACTTTAAACCCCTGGTTAGGAAGATCTCCGAGGATTGTGACAGGTGGACTGCCCTTCCCTTATCCCTAATTGGAAGGGTGGGAGTTGTAAAAATGATGACCTTGCCTCGGTGTCTTTACTTATATCAGTCCCTCTCTATTAAGGTACCTGGGTCTCATTTCGAGACTCAATGCCTTGTTGCACAGATTTGTATGGCGAGACAAATCGGCACGAGTATCTCGGGCAATCCTCCAGCTCCCCCAGAAGAGGAGGGGCTTGGGCTTCCCGAACTTTCACTGGTACTATGTGGCGGCCCAATTGGCTGCTCTGCCCCCGGGCAAACGAAGGGGGAAATTGGGTTGGCTTGAAATGGAAGAGGGAGATAATGAGAAAAGTATAAAGGGGGGGTTAACTAGCTGAGGTCCTATGGAAGGGGGAAATGACTGAACTTCCTAACTCTTTCTTACCCACCACTATCAGGGCATGGCACACAGTCCACTCCCTCTTAGGGAGACAACCAGCACCCACTAGACACGCACTGATTCTAGAAGCAATAAAATTTAAAGGTCTGCATACAGTGCGTAGGTTACGCAGTGGCCATGGTGCAGAGGTTGAATGATTGGCAATGCAGGGGTTTGAAATTGGTGACTCAACTTTACGAGGGAGACTCCTTGGTCAGCTTTCAATATTTGTGCTCTGAGTGGAATATCCCCAGTGGGGACTTCTTTATTTACTTAAGAATTAGGAACTGCCTTGGACGTTTGTTGGGCCGTGAGGAGGGCCTTTTCAACCCTCAACCAGGTAAAAAGCAACTTTCAACCTTCTATCAGGCCTTGCATGGGGGTGCGCTGCAGACACTGCAAAAAATTATGCTCAGATGGTCTGAGGACTTAGGATGTGAAGTGGACAGCCACTTATGGTAGCAGGCCTGCAAGATCTTGGTGTCCTGTTCCAGGAGAAACAAGTTGAGGCAGGTGCAATTTAGCTTCTTGCACCAGGCTTATTACACTCCAGTTATGTTGCAATGGATAGATCCCTCTAAGCCCAGCGAGTGCCCAAAATGTCTAACTGCTCCTGGGGACTTTATTCACTTGGCTCTCACCTGCCCAAAAATTGCACCCTTCTGGCATGCAACTCTTTCCATTAAGCAAGGCCCCTAGAATTCTGCGGCCGCAGAATTTTGCGCAGAACTTGCAATCTACCGCAGAACTTCTGCGGTGCCGCAGAATTCACTCTTCTTGTTGATTTTTTATTAATATTTCTGTTTTTCCATAGAATCTGGTTCTCTTCCCTCTTTTATATCCTAAACCCCTATATGCTCAGAATGTGATGTTATCATTGCTATAACATCATACATTAGCTAATGAAATGACTGAAATCTGCAACAGAAATGAACAGTCACTTATCTACTACAGCTCCACTGCCAGAGACGGTGGCACTGACATCAGGCATGGTGATATTTGATCAACCTGCTCAACCCCTAATACAATTTTCAGTCTTACATTATTGCACTAGGGCCAACTTAAACAAAACCTTGTCAATAGCACAGGCCTGTTAAGTCCATACCTCACTTTGTACAAACCTATTTGTGCCTTTAAGGTATAGAGATGCCATCTGAAATGAATAACTGGTAAAATGAATTTAACTGTCATTTTTAAGAAAAATAATTATGCCCAGAAAAGTGGAATATAATAATGTGTAGACCTGTTGAAAGAACAGACCTGTTAAATAATTGCACTGTATGCATTTTTGCCAGGGTTATTGATTACATATTGTCACTGCTTGATAGAGTCACCTAAAAGTTATGGAGAAATGTTGTGTGCAGGGACAGCTGTTGGGCCAGAGGGTAGCATGCTGTGTTTCCGTGCCGGCAACTCAGGTTCAGAGATTAGCTCTGGAAGCTGGCTGTGCATCGCAAGGATTGGTGGAACACATCATTGCTCAGAGCCTGGGAAGGTATGGGGCAGTGTTCTGTCACAAGGTGGACGCATTGTGCTGGTCTGGAGAGCTCTATCTCACGATCGGTTCACATCTATCTCATGGTCTGATGGTGTTACGCAGTGTGTCAGGGAAAGCAAGCTGACATCAAAAATGAGTTTTGCAATAACTCCTCTATTCCATTTCTAATGGGACCTGTATGAAAGAGGGTGCAAGTTCATGGAAATTAAATATATATATATATATATACATACACACACACACACACACAGTATCTCTGTCTCTCTCACCACACACACGTGTGTATGTTACAGATTGCATATAAATATATAAGTGATACACAGTGGGAACCTCATGAGTGGTGTAGAAAGCACATACAAATATATAAGTGATAGACAGTGGAAACCTCATTAGTGGGATAGATAGCATGCATATAGAAATACCTTATTTATCACATAAGATCCCCTCTGCATATGTAATTTATGCAACAGGCTAGGACCTTAAGGGAGAGACATTTGTTTTGCCTTTTTAGGCATAAAATTATTTTTATGTCTGTTATTTTTTGAACTAGTGTTACTGTGCTTTTCACTATCCTGATTGCTATAAAAACTGCCATGAAAGTGAAGTTAGGATGACAAGCTGTCACTGTGATGTAGTAGGTTGTTAGTGCCGCAGAACTTCATAGAAATTACAAACCACGCGCTGAAGTTCTACGGCAAATAACAATCTTGCTGCAGAACTTGGTCCCACTGTGCCGCAGAAAAGTAGGGGCCCTGCCATTAAGTCGCAGGTGTTGGGATTTAGCCTGGTGGCTAGCCCTGTATAATTGTTGCTGGATGCAGATCCGGTATCTATGGGAGGGGTGGGAATCAGGGCCCTTTGGTCCTTGGCTTTGGTGAATGCAAGAAAGACCATTGCCCAGTCATGGATGGCCCCCTCACCCCCGACTGTATAGCAGTGGGCTAATAGTTTGAAAGCCTATATGGCTATTGAAAAGGAACAACTTAATTCCCTAGGGCAACATAAGCTAGCTGGGGAAATGTGGCGCCCTCTTTTAGTAGCCATAGAAAAGAACAAATTCCCTACATAGCTGGGGATTCTGAGTGAGCCTCACCTTCCGCATTGTGGCCCTGCGGAATCTGTACGGCCAATACACCTTTGGCTGTTGGTGCATTTCCTCCCTGTTTAATCACATTCCAGGTGGTCTGAGGTCAGTACTCATTATTTCAACCCTGTTTTTCCATATTAACTAACTGACATCTGGAAACTGTTTCGTATCAAATGTGTTCTCATGCCTATGTATTCTCTAATTTATCTTCCTTTTTATTCTTTGAATGAAGTCTTGTGATATGATGTGGTATGTAGTATGTATCTGTTGTATTGTCCATCCTCTCCTGCTTCAATAAAATATTCTGGGGAAAAAAAAAAAAGCTACTGGAGGGGGTCTAGAGGAGGGCAACCAGGATGATCCAGGGTATGGGGGACAAAACATATGAGGAGAGGCTGAGTGAGCTAAACATGTACTCCCTGGAGGATAGCAGAGAAAAGGGAGGCATGACATAGACCTTCAAGTACCTTAAGGGAATAAACAGGGTCAGATCAGAGGGCATCTTTAACTTAAGGAAGGAGGGTACAACATGAAGCCAGTGGGGAGTAGATTTAAGAAGGAAATGTGGAGGCACTTTCTCACTGAAAGGGTGGTGTCGTGAGTTGCCAGAGGAGGTGGTTGTGGTAAATACAGTGGCTAGTTTCAAAGGGGGGGGGAGATATGGTGAAGAAAAAAATTAGGGTATGTGTTCCTGGGATGGAAAAGGGGAGGGACAGTCAACTCCAGGGGGAGTGGGGGAGAGGAGTTAGCTCCAGGGAACTAATTAGAGCAGCACACTCGAGCAGACTTGATAGACCATTATGGCCTGTTTCTGCTGGCAAATTCGTATGTCTCCTTTAAACAATGGGATAGAGTGGCTTCACACAATATATGGAATGACACATGAAATTCTCCACCTTACAGCTCCCAAGGAGGTTGGGGGGCTTGCCCTTCCTGACTTGGTAAGACAACAGAGTGTGTCCCAACTCAGTAAGATCTCATAGTGCAGCGCAAATTCACACTGCTATATACTGGATGACACAGGGCTATTCCTCCAACTGGAAAAAGACTGAACTAATTGAAGAGGACAGTCTTCCCCCTATTAGCTTTTTAGGTGCCCAACCATGCTTCTCCCCTAGGGAGATCACCACAAACCCTCATACAAGAGAAAACCTTGTGCACTGGGTCAAGCTTCAGTCCCATTCATCACTGGCGAATATGAGATTTTTATTGACACCATTCACATAGAATTCCTCCTTCGTACCTGCCCACTTGGGTAATACCTATCTTCAGTGGGAGCAGATACTGTAGCGATCGTAGAGTGCCTTGAAGATATTCAGGCTAACAGGGCAGCTCAGTTTCAAGTTCCTTTGTAAACCATTCCACAATGTGGGTAAAGAGAAGCTTAGAGCAGCTTTGCCGAAACGAGTGTTCACCCTTGGAACTTGGAGGGCAATTAGGGAATAGCTCCTTAGAGCGTAGGTGCCTAACACACTCCGGGGAATACAATCTGAGACATATGAGGGGAGCTTGTTGGTCACCGCTCTGAAGGCCCATAGGGTGGCGTTTCTATTCCTTCTGTAGTGAAGGGAAGTCCAGCCTAACGATGAGTACAGGGAACAGTGGTGTGTGGAAAGTGGAAGGCCAGTAATGAACCTGATAGCTCTGTAGTAGAGGGTGTCCAACTTAGCCAGTGCAGAGGCAGTGCAGTGGCTGTACAGCAGGTCCGCGTAATCTATTAAAGACAGGAAGGTAGCTTGAACCAGTTGAATCTTGGCCTCCTTTGTGAGCAGGTGGTTAATTCTGTAGAATAATCCTAATCTTTGCCATAGTTTCTTCTGTAGTTCTTTGAGATGGTCAGCGAAGGAAAGTTTATGATCGAGCCAAACTCCTAGATATTTGAATTTAGCTACATACTCTAGTGTTTCTCCAAGCACAGTGGTAATTTGTGAGGTAGCCCACACTCCAGCAGGAACTGCCGCATGCAAGGAGGGGGAGAAGAGCATGGCTTTTGTCTTTTTTGCATTGAGCAAAAACTTTTTGTTTATGAGCTGGTATTCTAGAAGGTTAAATTCAGCTTGGAGGTCTTCACAGGCTGCTTCCGGCGTGCGACGACTCAAGTACAGTACAGTGTCGTCCGAAATAAGTGGATGTTGGCTTTTTTGATGGGGTCACTGATGTTGTTAATGTAGACTGCAAAGAGGAGGGGACCAAGGATAGAGCCCTGGGGCACACCCCTCAGTATAGGTTTTAATGGAGAAAGATCACCTTCAGCTTTAACCTGCTGTTTCCGTTCTCCGAGGTAGTCTGCAAACCAGCGCATAGATTTATGGTCCAGGCCTAAGGTGTTTAGAGAGGAAAGAAGCAGGCTGTGATCGACTGTGTCGAATGCCTTACTAAGATCCAAGAAAACAGCACAGACATGCTTCTTGTTGTCAAGGTCTAGGAGCCAATCATTGGTCACCTTAGCTAGGGCTGTTATGGTGCTGTGCTTTGCTCTGAATCCAGACTGAACCGAGTTTAATAGGCTTCTGGATTCTAAGTATACCCCTAGCTGGCCACACACTATTTTTTCTAGTTATTTAGACAGGATGGGGAGGAGGGAGCTCGGTCTGTAATTATTTAGATCACAGGGGTCACCTGCTTTTAATAGAGGGATGACATGGGCTATTTCCCATTGAGGGGAGAGGCTACCCTGGGAGAGTGACATGCTAAATAAGTGGGTGACTGGCACTGCAAGCACATGGTAGGCACATTTCAGATAGTATGGCTCTATGAAGTTGGAGCCTGCTCCCTTTCTGGTGTCCAGTTGCAGCAGTATGTCTTCCACCTCTTTTAGAGAGACAGGCAGGAGGGAAAAGGCCTCCTCGATGGGGGGGGGACTCGTGGGTTGGTGGGCCCTGAGCTGTGCGGAGGTCACTGGCAGGGGAAGTATCAAATGCTAGCCCTGCTGTTGCAAAATGGTTACTGAGGGCTTCCAATATCTCCGATCGGTTAGAGATAATGCTGCCACCGGACTTAATTTTTGTTGGAATGGAATTTCCAGGTGTGTGTCCAGACATGTCTTTTAATGTTTTCCAGAGCTTTGAAGGATTTCTTGAGGCAGAGGCTAGCTCCGAACGATAGTAGGCGGCCTTGGCTGCTCTGATCAACTTGGTGCACTTGTTACATGCTCTCTTAAAAAGACACCAATCCAAGTCGTTCTTGCTTCTTCGGGCTTTTTTCCATAAAGTATCCCTTTCTAACAGAGAAGCTTTGAGCTCAGACGAGATCCAACGGCAGGTGCTGCTCCTGACCCGCACCTTAACCAAGGGTGCATGCTTATTTAAAGCTTCACTTAAAATATTGTGAAAAATAGTATATGCCCTGTTAACCGTTTTGGCTAGGAAGAATTCCTGCCATCGCAGTGAATGTTTCAAGTCGTGGATGTATGCAAACAAATCGAAGTTGCGTTTGCACCTCTTGATAGAGAACTTTGCCACAAACTGTGGGTTGTGCACGGATCTAATGATGGTGGTGATTATACAATGATCGCTAATGTCAGAGAAAAATGTTCTGACATGAGAGAACAGATGCGGCTTGCTAACCAAAATTACATCTAGAGGGAGCTGTTGTTAAGGTTCTTTTTATTTGGGCGAGTAGGCTCGCCAATGAGTTGCACCAGCCCTAGAGTGTCACAAAAGGATTTCAAGGGAGTTGATGCACTTGACAGCCAATCGTAGTTCAGGTTGCCAAGAATAATGGTTTCCAAGGAACTGAGCCCCAGTACGGAACTGAGGTGAGGCAGGAGATGAGGCCCGGCAGAAGGGGGCCTGTAGCAGCCTATTACACAGAGTGCACTGGAAGGAGAAAGTTCGATCTTTAGGATCAAGCACTCGAATTCTTTGGGGGAGGATGATGCATCTACACATGTGGCTGAGTATTTGTCCCTAACATAAATTGCCACCCCACCTCTTCTTGATTGCCTATCCGCTCGGAAGAGTAAATAATTTGGGATATTGATTTCATTGTCTGGGGTGGCTGGACTAAGCCAGGTCTCAGTGATCACTAGGTTGTCAGGTAGGGTGTGGCTCACCCAAACCTGGATAAGGGTGAACTTTTTCAGCAAACTACAGGCATTAAGATGCATAAAAGACATTCCTTTGATACCTGCCAGGTCTGATGGAGAAGCAAGGGTGTCTAATAGTCCTGGGTTGAGTTCGACATTGCCTGAGTACAATAGTAAAAGAAGCAGGATTCTTTTTAAGGCAACGAACTGTAATTTGTAAACACTATCTTTTTCTTCTACTTAGTATTTACTAAGGAGAAAGGTGGGATGGTTCCGGGGGAGGGGGGGCAGAAACAGAGGGAGAGGAGGTGACAGATGGGGTAATCACAGAGAGTAGGGTACTGGATGGCATAAGAGCACTGAGGGTGGACAAGGTGCCAGGGCCAGATGGCATTCACCCCAGGGTACTGAAGGAGCTGGCAGAAGTCCTGGCGAGGCCATTAGCAGACCTGTTCAATGCCTCCCTGGACTCAGGGAGTGTACCGCAGGACTGGAGGATGGCTCACGTGGTACCCATCCATAAGAGTGGCTCCAAGGATGAACCAGGGAACTACAGACCAGTGAGCTTCACATCCACCGTGGCTAAGCTGATGGAGACAATCCTGGAGGAGAGGCTGATGACCCTTCTGGAGGCCAATGGGCTGCAGGACAGTAGGCAGCATGGGTTTGTCACTGGCAGATCCTATCAGACCAACCTGGTGGAGTACTATGACTGGGTAACTAGGCAATTGGACAGGGGCCATGCAGTGGACGTCCTGTACCTGGACTTCAGTAAGGCATTCGACTCAGTGCCACATGGGAGGCTAGGTAGTAAGCTAGAAGGCACATGGGCAGGGGTGAAGATGGTGGGGTGGGTGGTGAACTGGCTACAGGGAAGACTGCAGAGGGTGGTGGTGGGAGGGGAGCTCTCATCCCCAAGGGCAGTGACTAGTGGGGTGCTGCAGAGCTCGGTGCTGGGACTGGTGCTGTTTGGGATATTCATGGCAGAAATCTCGTTGGGCATCAAGAGCAAGATCAGTCTGTTTGCTGATGACACCAGATGAAAGCAGTAGGGGATGACGCAGGGGGATGGCAGGGGCTGCAGGATGATCTGTCAAAGTTGGACACCTGGTCAGATACCTGACAGGTGGGGTTCAACGCCAAAAAGTGCAACATGCTATATTTCGGTGTGAAAAAACAAAGGAGGAGTGACCAGCTTGGGGGGGGGGGGGTTGTGCAGCTAGCCAAGACAAAGGAGGGGAAAGATCTGGGCGTGCTCATTACAGGATCAATGAACAACTCAGCACAATGTAGGAAAGCAGCTGCAAAGGCCAACAAAATGCTGGGTTGTATTGCCAGGGGCATATCCTCAAGCAGTGGTGAAGTGATTCTGCCATTGAATAGATCACTGGTGAGACCACACCTGGAGTACTGCGTGCAGTACTGAAGAGCGACATTAAGTTACTGGAGGGAGTGCAGTGCAGGGCAACACCGATGCTCCACGGGTTGGGGGACTTACCCTATGAAGGCAGGCTGAGGGAATTGAACACGTACTCGCTGGAAGAAGGATGGGACAGGGGAGATATGATCTAAACCTTCAAGTACATGACAGGTATGAACAAGACAGGCACAGAGAGGCTTTTCAAATTAAGGGAGGGACACTGGAGGCCGTGATCTGAGATTGGAGGGGGGAAGATTCAGGAGGGAGATGAGAAGACACTTTCTCACGGAGAGGGTGGTGGCCGGGTGGAACGCATTACCGGCGGAAGTGGTATCCTGTAAAACAGTGAGCTGCTTCAAAAGGAGCTGGGACAGGGCAAGAGGAAGGGTCACAGAAGGGGGAAGAGAGAGGGGCAGCTGCAGAATAAGGGCTGCTAGCTGCACAATCGAGTAGACTCGATAGATCATGAGGCCTTTATCTGCGGGCAATTTTGTATGTTCGTATGATACTGTATTATGTGCCTGATTCAACTACATTACATTGGAATTGCCTACAGTATTTGTATTGTCTTTTTGTGTCTGTACAGTTTGATGTGGCACCTTTCTAAAGGTTGTCTGAAGCAATAAATTAATAAACATTGTTGTATTATTTTATACTAACATGCTAAAATGCCAGCAGAATAGGCCTAACGGTCTCTTGAGTCTGCTCGATTTTCAGCACCCGCACTGAGGGCCGATTTTGGTGTCCTCCTCTCCCCCTTGGGTTACACTGTCCCCAGTCCCAGGTGTTCCACCTGTATTGGGCCTGGTCAGATTTACCCTCCCCCTGTACTTGGCCCATCCCCTCTTGAACCCATCCACAGTTTCCACCTCTACCAGCTCCCTGGGCAGTGCATTCCATGGCTCCACCACCCTTTCAGTGAAATAACATCTCCTCCTCTCCCCTCTGAGCCTGCCCCCTTCCAGCTTACACCCGTGACCTCTTGTTGCCCTATCCTCTTTCCTTTGAAGTACCCTGACTGGGCCTCCTTTACTGATCCCTTTCATGTACTTAAAGACCTCTATCATATCCCCCCTGTCCCTCCTCTCCTCCAGGGTGTACATGTCGAGCTCCTTGATCCTCTCCTCATAGGTCCTCTTGCCCAGGCCCCAGATCATTTTGGTTGCCCTCCTTTGGACCCTCTCTAGGAGTGTAATGTCCCTTTTTACATGTGGTCTCCAAAATTATACACAATACTTGATGTGTGGCCTAACCAAGCAGTTGTACAGTGGAAGGATCACTTCTGCCTTTCCCCCTGGCGATGCATCCCAGCATCCTATTTACCCTCGCCGCCGCCCTCCTACAGGTCTCTGAGTCGTTCATTTTGACATCTACCACTACCCCCAGGTCCCTCTCACCCTCTGCGACTTGAATCATGTCTCCTCCCAGGGTATACCCCTGGCCTGGATTTCTGACTCCCAGGTGCAGAACCTTGCACTTCCCTGCACTGAATTTTAGTTTCCATTTTCCCGACTACCTTTCCAGAGCCTCCAGGTCCTCCTGCAAGGCCACCCTCCTCTCCTCCTCATCATCCACCATCCACCAGTGCACCCATCTTTGAGTCGTCTGCTAAGAGACTCATCTCACTCCTGATCCCTCTCCTGATGTCTGAGATATAGGCGTTGAACAGAAGTAGCCCCAGCACTGACCGCTGGGGAACCCCACTAGTAAACCACCTTGGGGATGAGGCTAACCCTCCAACCATCACCTTTTGAGTATGCTCAGAGAGCCAATTCCCTATCCATCTTAACAACTATCTCCCTACCACCATTTCCTTCAGCTTAGCCAGCAGGCCCTTGTGGGGTACAGAATCAAAGGTCTTGCTAAAATCCGGAAAGAGGACATCCACTGGCCTACCCTGGTCCAGGGCCCTCGTAACCCAGTCACAGAACTCAACAAGGTTTGGCTGGCACGATCTTCCCATGACAAAGCCATGCTGCCTATCGTCCAAGTACCCAGTTTGCTCCAGTAACCCCCCCTAGCCTTTCCTTGACAATGCCCTCCATCACCTTGCCGACCACCGATGTCAGACTAACGGGCCTGTAATTTCCTGCCTCCTCTCTTGATCCCCCTTGTGGATCGGCACGACATGGGCCACCCACCCAGTCCTCAGAGAGATGTTGAATAGCTCCACTAGAGGGACTGCCAGGACATCTGCCAGTTCCCTCAGCACCCTGGGATGCATAGAAACATAGAATTTGACGACAGACAAGGACCATGTGGCCCACCTAGTCTGCCCATTTCCCCACCCAACAGATAAGCTGCAGATCCTAGTTAACCAACAGCTTACTTCCTCCTACCCCCCACTAGGACTGCCTTATGTCTGTCCCATGCATTCTTGAATTCCCCCACTGTTCTTGACTCCACGACCTCCTCATGGAGGCTGTTCAATGCATCCACAACCCTCTCTGTGAAAAAATACTTCCTCACATTACCTCTGAGCCGTCCCCCCTCTATCTTCAAATTGTGCCCCCTTGTTCTTGCACATCTCTTTTTCTGAAAGATGCTATCCTCTTGGACTTTGTTGATTCCCTTGAGGTACTTGAAAGTTTCTATCACGTCCCCCCTCTCTCTCCCGTCTTTCCTCAAGGGTATACATATTAAGCTCCTTTACTCTTTCTTCGTATGTCTTCTGGTGCAGACCCTGTACCATTTTGGTTGCCCTCCTCTGGACAGCCTCCACTCTGTCTATGTCTTTGGGGAGATGGAGTCTCCAGAACTGCACACAGTACTCAGATGGGGTCTCACCAACTGTCTGTACAGAGGGATAACAACTTTCTGTTTTCTACTATTGATGCCTCTCCCTATGTATCCCAGTATCCTCCCAGCCTTCCTTACTGCCTTCTCACGTTGCCTGCCCACCTTTAGGTCATCTGATATAATTACCCCCCAGGTCCCTTTCCATTTTTACTGTTGTCAGTATCTCACCCCCCATTGTGTACTCTTCCCCTGGGTTTCTGTTTCCCAGGTGCATTACCTTGCACTTCTTTGCACTGCATTGAATCTGAGGTGCCATACATTTGACCATTCCTCCAACCTTGCCAAGTCCCTTTTCACCCTTTCCACTCCACCTTGTGTATCAACCCTGTTGCAGATCTTTGTGTCGTCTGCAAAGAGACATACTTTTCCTTCCAGTTCCTTTGCAATGTCACTTATAAAAAGACATTAAAAAGGACCGGTCCCAGTACTGAACCCTGTGGTACCCCGCTAGTAACCCTCCTTTCTTCACTGTGAACTCCATTTACTACTACCCTTTGCGTCCTGTTGTCTAGCCAATTTTTTATCCAGGCTACCCACCCTGGGACCCACTCCAAGGCTGGCTAACCTATGTATTAATCTTTTGTGTGGGACTGTATTAAATGCCTTGCTAAAATCTAGGTAGGCCATATCCACAGCCCCTCCCTGGTCTACTACTTTGGTCACCCAGTCAAAGAAATCTATCAGATTCGTCTGACATGACCTTCCTATCGTGAATCCATGCTGCCTTGGGTCCTGTGCCCCACTGGCCTCTAGGTACTCAATTCTTTCCTTCAGAAGTGATTATATCATTTTCCCTACCACTGAGGTCAAACTAACTGGTCTGTAGTTTCCTGCCTCTGTCCTGCTCCCACTTTTGTGAAGAGGAATCACATCCGCCCTCCTCCAGTCCTCAGGTACCACCCCATCCTCCCATGATTTGTTAAAGAGAGTAGTCAGCGGTGTCACTAGTTCTACCCTTAGTTCTTTTAGAATTCTTGGGTGAATCCCATCAGGCCCCATTGCTTTGTCCACCTTCATCTGGCCCAGGTGCTTTCTCCGTCCGAAGGGACTTGAGGGCTTCCCTTACTCTCTCTACTGGGATTTCAGCCTCCACGTCCTCCCCCTTTTCACCCTGCACTGCTGGGCCCCCATCTGTCGTGGTGGCCACTCCCTTTTCCCAGACCCATCAGGGCCCCTGGTCTCTACCGGTCCCACCCCTTGCTCCGGTTTGCCCCCGTTCCCCTCGCAAGACACAGCCCCTCCATCCCCACTGGTAAAAACTGAGGCAAAGTACTCATTTAGGACTTCTGCCTGTTCCCCCACCTCCTGTGCCCAACCATCCTCTATCCTTATCTTGCTGATCTGCCCCCTTACTTTCCTTTTTTCCCCTATGTATCTGAAGAACCCCCTGTCCCCCCTCAGGATCCCACTGGCCAAGGACTGCTCCTTATTTCCCTAAGCTGCTCTCATCACCCTGGTGACTCTCTTGGCTGTCAGCTCGTATTCCTCCTGATCCCTTTCACTCCTTGAGCACTTGGAGCGCCTACAGGCCGCCTTCTTTTCCCTCACCATCTCCTGTACCTCCTGGGTCCACCAGCAGGGTTTTCTGGCCTTACTGTACTTATGCCTTTCCCTTGCGCAGGATCTGATAACCTCCTGTATTCCCTTCCTAATGATTCCCCACCTGCTGTCAGCATCCATATCTGGCCTTATGCTGTCCAGATGATCTTTAAGGATCCTTCCCATCTCCCTGAAGTCTGCACCTCTAAAGTCGGTTACTACTGTCCTTGTTCGGCTCCCCCCCCCCCGGTCCAGGAAGAACCGGACTGTGGCGTGATCACTCCCTGCCAATGGGTCACTCACCTCTAGGCCCCTAATCTGATCACTGTCTGCCAGGACCACGTCCAGTGTCCAGGCCTCCCTAGTTGGCTCACCCACCTGTTGTGTCAGAAACACATCCTGGAAGACATCCAGCAGCCTCTGCTCTCTGGCCACTGGTGACATCATAGTCCCCCAGTCTGTTCCTGGCATGTTGAGGTCCCCCATTATCACTACACTTCCCTTTCCCAATCTACAGTGTCCCTCGAGATTTGCCACCAAACTTTCTTCCAGGACCTCCGCCAGTGCTGGTAGTCTGTATACCACTCCGACCTTTACTCTCTTACCCCCCTGCATCAGCAAGGTGACCCAAATAGCCTACGCATGTTCCCTCTGCCTCCTCTACCCCTCCAATTACCAAGCCATTTCTGACTAACAGTGCCACCACCCCCTTCCCCCCCCTCTTTTCGAACACAGTGTAGCCCTCCAGATTTAGGTCCCTCGTGCCCTTGGTGGCCCGGGTCTCAGAGACTGCTGCCACATCTACCTCCCCCTCAACTAGCATCGCCTGGAGCTCAGGCATTTTATTTCCTAAGCTCCTGGCATTTATCAAGACCACTCTCCACCCCTTTTCCCTCCTCTCCTCTCCTTTCTCCCCCTTGAGCTTCCATTTCTCAGCTCCTGCACCCTACCTGGTGACCCATTTCCATATCTCCCTAGCCCCCTAGAGGAGTGGAGACCATGTCCCTCATTTATCAGACCTGCTGGCACTGACCCTTTTCTGATCCTTCCCCCCTTCACATGTTTAAACCCCACCTTTCGCTGATGAACCCAGCTAGTTTGAGCTTAAGGATTTCTTTCCCCTCCAAATTAAGGTGGAGCCTGTCCCTAGTGTACAGCCCCTTATCCTCCCAGGTCTCTCCCCAGTCTTCTACCAGGCCATACCCCAATTCCCCACACCACTCCCTAAGCCACTGATTTATGTCCCTGATCTTCATCTCGTTTCCCCACTAGCCCTTGGCACTGGCAGGATTCCCAAAAAGGAGACTTTACAGCCTATGGAAAGGCATACCCTGGCCAACTCCTGGAACCTTGCCTGAATTTCTAGCTCACTATTACCATTTATGTCGTTTGTCCCCAAGTGCACTAGAATGTCCAGGGTCCACCCTGCATTCCCTTGCCAGTGAATACAACTCATGCTTGGCCTTGTGCACCATCAGGCCTGGGTGGCATTTGGTTCAGATCAGACAGGTTTTACCCTCCTCCTGCCCCTCCCACTGGATGCCTCTGATCATGGAGTCCCCCAGCAGCAGTACTCTAACCTCCCCCTTGCCTCCCTGTTCATCCCTCAGGTTCCCCTTCCTTCCATGCCCCTCCTCATCCCTTCATCCAGATTCTCCCCTCAACCGGCTCCTCACACCTCCCACAATCCGGGTGGCGAAGGCAGCCCCTTCACTATTGTCCCTGGTCACCTCCTCTACCCGTGTCATGGCCTTCTTTATCCCCCCACCCGAGTATTTTTCTCTGTATCTCTTTCCCCACTCCTTACTAATCCATCCATCCTATTTGTTCGCCTACTTGGCTTTCTGCTCGCTATCATCCCATTTACGTCCCGCACCGTTTTACCTGTCGTGCTCCCCTGTTCCATACCATCAGTCTCCTCCTTGTTCCCCTGATCCTCCTTTTTCTTCTCCCCTCCTACCCCTCTTCCCCTATCCTGTCTGGGACCCCCTCTATTGCACCCTTGCCTCTTGCCCCCTTCACCCTTTCTATCATCCCTGCCCCAGCTTCACCAGCAGCAGCAGCATCCTCCTCCTCCCCCACACACCCCTCTTCTACCAATGGGCGTAGAGGGTTAAAACAATTTGTGAGCCCTAGCCCATCCCCGAGTGCCCTACCCCTGTCCCTACTGCCCCCTCAGTTTCCTTTGGACACCCCCAGACTCTTGCCTACTGCTGTGGAAATTTCCACCTTTTGGCCCCCTGCCAGAGTCCCCTAGAGCCCCCTGTGTACTCCCTCCCTCCTCTGCTAGTGTGAGCACCTCTCTTCACTCCTCCCCCAGCCTGGAAGGCCCCAGCACCTAGTGCTTCCATGCAGGTGACCACTTTGCCTCCTACCTCTCAGTCCTCCCCCCAGCACTAGCTGCTGGATCCCTCACTCCTCCTTAAGCTGTGCCAGCTGGTAGCACACTGGGCATCCCCCAAACTTCCAAGCCCAGTCCAGTATCATGGCCGCACCACACCCTGTGCACCCAACCAACCGCCCTAAGATACCTGCTCTAGTGATATGTGGTCCCTTCCCCATCATCACAACAGTCTTTTCTAGGCTAAATTACCAACTCAGTGGCTCTACAGTTTCTCGAGCTACCAGTACCTATGCCTAGGTGACCCCCCCCCCCCCCATACAGCATGCAGACTTTTAAACTTGCAACGCTTGAGTGGCTGAACTTTTCCCCACCTGAATATTAGCCTTTAAGAGTTAGCACAGGGAAGTTTACAACCCAGTGCTCCTCCTCCAGCCTTTAAACCCAACCCCCAGTGGCTCTTCCTTATTTAAGAAAGGCTAATACAAGGGGTGGGTGGGACAGCTTCTCCAGAAACATTTTAAGGAGTTAGGCCAAATTTTAAACACAACAGCAAAGCTTACAAAAACTTATGACAAAGATAAGTTAGCTCTCCAGAACCTCACCACATCTTCAAACTTCACTGCTACCTCTGCCCACAGCAAGAAGATTTAAGAATTAACTAATCCTTCCCAGCCTCTAACTGAAAGTTTACCCAATATATTCCAGTTGAAGGCCCTCCACAATATCCAACTATCACACTAATCAACAATTCAATGTGGATGCTGCACCCCTATTTGAGACCTACCTGTGCTTTTTCCCTGCCCCGTGGCTGCATTATTGGATAGAACTACATGAGCTGCACCTGAAGCTTCTTCCTCCTCCAATTGCAGGGCAAGTGTTCCCCTATAAATGAGCTGTGCTCTGGGGAGGGTGGGATTAGGGCCCACATCCGACTCTCACGAGAGTGTATCAGCCCTGTGTTAGCCCCTCACTGCACCTCCAAGCACTGCAACCTCCTGCGGAGGAGGGTCCCACACTAACACTGTATTAAACAAGTTAGCACTCCTGCCCTAAAGTCCACAGACTGATAAGAATGTAAAGCCTATCTACCAACTAAAATCCTTTCCCCAACTACTCAGCAAAAGCATGTTCACACAACCTCTGCCAGATCCCAACTGTTTCTGCAGTATTGCTATGTGAGAATCCCCAGTATTTATTGTACATAGAATATTTTGTTTCATTATGTTATTGTATTATAAATAAATACACAGAATATTTGTTTCATTATGTTATGATATTATCTATATAATACCTTGTTTTTATTTTATTGTATAATAAATACAATATTCTTATTGTATTTTACATACAATATTTTGTTGCGTTATACATATATATATATATATATATATATATACACACATACACACACACATATATATACTAAGTTTTAATATTGTATTATAATAACTGAAGACCCCCACTATCACACGGATTATCAGTGTGATCAAACACCATAATAAGCGGGTATGATGTCAGACCCAGTTATTATGCCATTTGGAGTGCTCACGTTCCACTTTGCCCATCGACAAACTGACTTCTGTGCTCATGTCCCTGTAATTATAAAAAATAAAACATTAAGTGACAGTCTGCTTATGAAGTTTTTTTTTTGCTTCCTCTCTGACCTGTATACCAACGTCTAGAGGCTCTCCAAAGGGTCCCCCACCCGCTGGACACACCCTGCGCTGCTGGACCCTTCCCCCAGGCCTCTGGTGCCTTTGTCATCAGGCGATCCAATTTATGCCTGTTGGTGGGCCCTCCTGCTGCCACCAGGAAGGAAGTGCCCTTAGAAGAGCCTTTATTCAGTCTGAATGCGCCAGAGTTGGAAGGGCCAGCTCACTTTGGAGGTCTAGTAGATTGAGAGGGGCTGCCAGGGAGGCCATCATCTAAGATGGTCAGCACAGCGCTTTTCTGTTTTCGGGGCTCCACCCACCACCCCGCGTGCTTGCGACTGCAGCAACATCATGGGGGCGGGGGTGCCTGGCAGATTGTGGTCATCCATGCTGCCACCAGCACCGCCACAAAGCCACCACCAGAAGCCGCTACTGAAGTGGAACACAGCCACCCATCCTACGGGAGGGAAGCATTCGAAGGACACTCTGAATCCCTCCCTGCTGGCCTCCACTCCTGATGTTCTGGGCTTGGGGCACGAACCTGGGTCACAAGTGTGCCAGAGTGATGCCCCACTGCTGAGAACTACAGAGCCAGACAAGGAAGATTTATATATTTATATATATATATATATATTTATATATATACACACACATATATACATATATATATATATATATATATATACACACATATCCTTGGTGTGTGGTGACCACATAAAACTTGAGAGCAAAGCTCAAGAGTTTTATCAGTCATCACACACCTTGGGTGTGTAAAAAAAAATCTTCATAACACACAGTTGCATATGCATTATTCTCTACATATCAACAATACGTTTGTTTTGTTATTGTACAGTATTATAGAGATGCACAATTCTTTGTTTCAGCATTTTATTATTGTATTACATATACTTTTATTTTATTTATATATATATATATATATATTACTTTGTTTTATTTTATTGTGATTGTATTACATACATCATTTTATCATATATACAATACTTTGAAATAATTTATCGTACTGTACATATATTTTATTACTGTATTTTATACACAATACTTTGTTTTATTAATACTGTACATGCAATACAGTATTTTATTATTGTATTATGTATTTGTATACTTTTTTATTATTTTATTGGTATTCTAGAAGCAATACTTTGTCGTATTATATTGTTCATGCAACATTTTGCACAGTATATCAGGCATAAAGTGAAATGCCTTGGAATGGCTTTTTTTTCACTCTGCAGAATATACTTTAATTTGGGCTTACCTCTTCACACCAACCAACCAAAAGAAGAAATTAACTTCATACTTACCATAATTTCCTTTGCTGTTAGCTACAGCATTGTCAATGGGTAATCATAACTACTGGGTATAGTGCACCCCTACCAGGGGAATGGCACAGCCCAAGCTTTAGAATGTTGGGCATATGATGATTCCATGCTGCAGCAACTCCCCAGTTACTACTTACCTTGCAGTGCCACATTTTTATACATTATAATCTATTGTCAATCTAAAACATATTGAAACATGTAAATAAAAAATTGTTTTACCTTCCAGGCAGACGTCCAAGGAGGCAGATTCTCATCTTTCGCACATCTGGAAGTTGAGACTGATCACCACTACAACAGAATTTCCAGGCAACAACTGGCTGCAGTGAGGCCACCTGTAACAAGGAAAAGCACACCTCAAGAGTTACCAGTAAAACTGTTAACCTGCGGTCACAGACTCGTCGAAAAACAATCCCTTTTTTTTTTTTACTGTATTATATTTATGAGTACGGTACAGCAAGAAAGAGGGATGTCTGGAAAAAAACAGTAGGGTTTTTTTTACAACAGGACATCCCTCCTAGCATACAGGATAAGATTCTCCCGCAGAAGCAAGCTTCCGGGAGGGCCCCATTGACAATGTTCGAGCTAACAGAAAAGGAAATTACAATAAGTATGAAATTAATTTCTTCTTTCTGTAGTGCTCTGTATTGTCAATGGGTAATCATAACAAGTGGGTTTTAAGAAGCAGTACTCAGAAAAACAGGAGGGGGGAAAGATTATCCCATATGCCAGAGGCAAGCACTAAGAATTACTTGAGAACTGCTGTCTGTAGAACTTTGCGACCAACTGCGTCAGCCGAACTCTAAACATCAAGATGGATGTTTTGTGCTCGCATGGACGTGAGACCATGTAATTATCTTGCATAATCTTAAAACTAATGCTTCACCTGCCTGCCCAGGGCTCCGCCTTAGCCCTGGAGTGGTGAGCCTTGAGGAGAGCCGGGGACCTCCTCTTACTACAGCGTTGGCCTGAACAACGCAGGCCTGCACCCTTTTAGCAAGGGTGGCCCAAAAAGGAAGGCCTCTTGCCCCTGCTTGTCTGTTCCATGAGAACAAACAACACTCTCAGACTCACGGAACGCAGCCATCCATTTAGATTAGATCTTAGCGATGCAAGATAAATTCAACTTGTGCAATTCCTTCCCTTGAATAGAGGAGGTTGCAGATAGGTGGACAGAGACCTATGTCCTGGACTCCTGGAAGGCAATGAGCACCTGAGGGACGAACACCATTCTGAGTACCACCTGTCCTTATGCCTAATAAGGTATGGCTCCTGAATAAAAAGCCTGTAAAACAACACATCCAGCGATGTGGATGGGAGTCGTTCAGAAAACTCCTTGCAAGGAGCATTCAGTACCCAAGAGATCCCACAGCAAACCATATCAGGACAGCAGACGTGTCCTACAAACATGTCCTATGAGTTCCTAAGCCAAAAACCCCAGGGCTGCAATAGCAAAACCCAGCCTCTCAGTGAACTCAATGTTAATCTCTCCGCCTTCTTATAGAAAGCCAAAAAACTGTGGAATAGAGGCCGTCGAAGGAGAAAACCTTTCCCTGCTGGCCCAAGGTAAAAAAAGAGAGATGGTCCCTACTGGGACATAGGCTGCAGACATAGAGGATTTCTGGCAGCCATCAAGGAGTCAAGTAGTTTTCTCGGGGAAAACTATACATACATACATATATATATATATTTTTTTTTTGTTTATTTGTTTTGTTATATAGGAGGGCCGCCTCCTCCTCTCAGGAGCCAGGGTGTGAGCTGTATCATTCCTGGATCTTTTTGGGCAGAGAGAGAGAGCGAGAGAGACCATGAGCAGGTCTCTACACACCAGAAGGTGTACGGGTGCTTGCTGAGCAAGATTCACCAAGTCCAAGAACTACAGTCTTCTCGGCCACTCAGCAGCTAACAAGAGGCAGTTCCCTCCAGAGTGTCATTTCTGTTTATTATTCTCTCTGTAAACTTTGGAAAAAAGGCTTTAGTAGAGGAACAATATGCTCTGCTGAAGGTCCACTACTGAGGCAGAGCAACCACTGCCCCGGCTGTGGGCACCGAAAAGACTGAAGAACCTTCTCAGAGCTGTGCATTGCTGTCGGATGCAAACAGATTGTTTTGAGGTCGACCAAACTGGTTGTATAGGAGTTCGAAAAACCTCCGGTTCAACCTCCACTCCATGGGATGAACATTTTGCAGCTTAACCAGTCCGCCTGAGGGTTCAACACCCCTGCCAGGTGAACTGTCGACAGGCTGGTATCACTTGAAACATCTCCTGTGCCTTAACGGTTATGTACAAATGCACGCCATGTTTAGCATCATGGATGAAAACTAAGGGAAGCTAGGCAGACCTTCATCTCCTCAACACTGATGTGGAGTTCCCTGAGTGGGAAAATGCTCCGACCTGCCCCCATCTGTCTAGGCTGACATTTTTTGTGAGAATTAACTCTGGAAGTTCTAGTGGAACTTGCTCAGATCTTGCACATCCACTTACTAACTCAAGGAGTGAGAAAGTTAAGGGTTAAAAGGAAAACTGGCTGATAATCCTCCGATGAGGGATCCCAGGCCTACAGTAGACTCTTTGAATAGGCCGCACCTGGAAGTGGACTCATGGGATTAAACTGTCGATGCCTATCCTGAGGTCCAAACTGCAGTGAGCCAGCAGACTTCTGACAAAAGTCACCTTCTGGGGAAAAAGGCTGCAAAACCTTTCCTGATTTTGTGCCGAAAAATTACCACCAGGCATCCAAGGTCTGAGACGGCTTGGGAGAGCTCTTGTCCTGGTTCACCCTTAGCCATGTGACTCTGGCATATCTAGAGTGCTGAGTACCAGCCTCTTGCTAAGGACAAAGTGGGTGCATGAATAAGCATGTCAGTCAATCAGGATAGACATTAAGCCACCAGGACTACCAACACCTTCAAGGAACTCAGAGGGGCTGATGCTCGGGAGAAGACACGCCCTATGCTGAAGGGTTGATCCAGTATCAAAAACTGAGATACTCTGAGTAGGACTGAGGTAGGGAGTGTGGCAGCAGGCATCCGTCGGATGTATTGGGGCTTAAGAAAACCCCTGACTGAGCAGCCCCATGATTGACATCTAGCCTTTCAGCCGCCTTGAAAACTGGGGCAGAGAAGTGATCACTAATAACGTGTCTGACATTGTTCTGACCCATCTTGAGGAAAACTCCTCTATCTACCACCAAGAAAAGGAGTCAGGGATGGGCCACATGCTCTCTAGTGAGGCACCATGCTTGTAGTGCTGGGACTCCTGCATGGTGCTCCTCTGATACTGTAACCTGGTTACCTGAGTAGGCTCCTCCACTTCCAGGAGCCGATTTCGGAAGGAACGGAACTCCCCTCAGAGCTGTCAGTGCCGGCCATTACCATGACCCCACTGGGTGATGGTAGTCTTGTGCCGTTGGTGACACAGGAGAAAAACCCTTTTCACTGCATTTTTTTTTTAAATAGTATCCCGCATGGAATCAAACCATAGGCCTTCCTCAAGGGGATGTTAAACAGGTTAGCTTATGAAGCTTACCCAGACCCAATGACAAGCCACATGGCCCTCATAGTCGAAAACAATTAAGTAGGCTGAGTGGTTTGGCACAAAATTCTCCAGTCAACCACGTGGAAGGTGGAACTATGGCCATGAATTGCAAAAAAGGGCTCACCCCTTCAGAAAGGCATAACAAAACTGGCCAGGGTAGTGACCCATATGTTGAAGGCTCTGGCCAATAAACTACGCACAAGGTGTACAACTGTTGTGTGCTAATAGAGGCAAAAACCCCTCCTGCATACAGTGTTCACCTGCTTAACATGAAAGACTGACAGGGCCAGAGCCATCTATAGGCAGGGTGATGTGTTTTCAGAAATACAATGGCCTTATCTTCCACTGGAGGAGCTTCCCACCCGCGAGACATTTTCCTTAAAAGGAAATCCATGGCATGGTTGGGAAGACACTTTTCTGATCCACACCTGCTTAATGGTGCTCAATAGTTTTGTTCACATAGTAGCCGAAGAAGATGCAGACAGAGACAGACTAACATCTGCCGTCTCTGCAAACTGTACCTCTTGGGATGTAAGGAACTACATGCCTCAGCTATCCAAAAAAACAAGGGCTTACTATGAAGCAGGGGAGGAAAAAATGTAAATTATGTACCTACCGTAATTCTTGATCTTCTTGAACGAAGTCTCCACCACTCATTCACACTAATGGGACTATGCCAGAGGCGCTAGGACCCAGCAGGAGCTAAAAATCTTCAGAAGGGCTGGTGCTGAGATAGGACTGCGCATGCGCGGCGCCACGAGACAGCTCACGCAGTATAGGCTAGCTCGTCGTCGACCCTCCAACCGCCTCAGTACCTTTTTTACTAATGGGATGCAGCATAAACTAACCTAGTGAAACTAACCTATGTCGAACATGAGATAGTCCGAATAACCCATATAAGAAGGGTCAGCACAACAGAGTCTTCACAGCCCAGCCATCGAGGGAGTGAAAACCAAAAATAGATGAGTGAGCTTGGGGGATGGAGGGTAGGCGTGTGAATAAGTGGTGGAGACTTGGTCCAAGAAGATCAAGAATTACGGTAGGTACATAATTTACATGTCTTCCTGGACATAAAGTCTCCACCACTCATTCACACTAATGGGCGAGTACCGAGCTAAAATAATCCCCCGAGAAGGCCAGCAGGAGAGAGGAGCTCACTTACGACAGAAGTCCATTACAGATTGTCCTGCCAAAAGATAGATTTTGTCTGGCATGGACATCCAAAGCATGGTGCTTCACAAAAGTGTGCACGGAGCTCCAAGTAGCTGCATTACAGATGTCTGCAATGGGCATGTTTCGAATTTCTGCCAAAGATGCCGTGACTGCCCTGGTAGAATGAGCATATACTCTGCCTTCCAGCTTAACCAGTGCCATGGAGTAGCCCTGGTGAAGACATGACACTAGCCATGCCGAAATGCATCTGACAGCAACAGGCTGGCCCAGCCGGGCCATGCTGAAAGAAACAAATAGTTGTTTAGAATTGTGGATCTATTTAGTTCTGTCTGTGTAGAACCGCAAAACCCTCAACATCCAGAGAATGTAGGGTATGCTCTCCCTCATTCTGGAAGTTCACGAAGTAGGTTGGAAGAACCAAGGGCTGGTTCAGATGGAATTCCGAGACTACTTTGGGGAGAAACTTACGGTGAGTTCTAAGAACCACCTTGTCTTTATACGGGGGATCTGTGAACAAAGCATGTATATCAGGCACTCTGCTAGCGGAGGTAATAGCTACAAGGGAGGCAGTCTTCCAGGTGAGGAACCTCAGCTCACAAGTTGCTAGGGGCTCGAAAGGTTTACGGGGGAGAGCATGTCCAGCACAAGGTTAATGTGCCAGGCAGTCACTGGTCTTCTGACTGGTGGCCTAGTGTGGAGTATACCTTTAAGGAACCTCTTGATCAAAGGTAACTGAGCCAGATACATGGAGAGTACAAGCTTGTGGTATGCTGAGATCGCGCAGAGGTGAATCTTCACGGTTGAGTTTTGCAGTCCTGTGTTTGACAGGTCCAGAAGATACTCCAGGACTTTGTTAGGTGGGCAGGAGAAGGGGTCCAGGGAGGACTTTGCACACCAGATGGAGAACCGGTTCCACTTAGCCGTATAAGTTTTCCTAGTGGCCGGCTTGAGTGCTGCTAGAAGAATGTCTGAGACCCTATGTGAAACGTCAAACCTACTCACTTCTATCTCCTCAGGAGCCATGCGTGGAGGTGAAGGGATCTCAGGTTGGGATGGACCACTGGGCCCTGGGTCAGCAGGTCCGTTTGAAGTGGAAGCTGTCTCGGTGAAGTTTCCGATAATCTGTTGATTAATGACAACCAAATCTGACGAGGCCAGAATGGGGCAATGAGGATCATTCTGCCCCCTTGTGCCTCCAGCTTGAGCAGCACCCTCTGAACTACGGGAAGAGGAGGAAATGCATACAGAAAGTGTCTTGTCCACTGCAGTCTGAATGTATCCTGACAGAAAGTGCCAGGTTCTGGATTTCTGGAGCAAAATAGGGCAGTTTTGCACTGAGTGGGGACGCAAAAAGGTCCAGGCCCGGTGTTCCTCACTGTTCGAAGAGCGACTGCATGATGCATGTGTTGAGAGACCACTCATAAGGATCCGCTTCCGTTCTGCTGAGACGGTCTGTTAGATCACTCTGCACTCCTGGAAGGTAAACCGCTTGGATCAGGGCTTTGTGCTCCAGGCACCACTCCCACACTCATCGCTTCCCTGCATGGGGTAAAAGCATACTCCACCTTGTTTGTTGATATAGTACATCACTGCTTTGTTGTCCATTTGAAGGAGAACGATCTTGTGATAGAGAATGTCCTGCAGAGCTCGGACTGCATACAGGACAGCTCTCATTTCTAGGACATTTATGTGGAGTTGAGACTCGTCCTGATTCCATCAACTTGGGTGTGGAGATCTTGACAGTGAGCTCCCCATCCGAAAAGGGATGCATCTGTGGTGATGGAGATCAGAGATTCCAGTGGGGCAAAGGGAAACCCTTTCCGAAGGTTGTCCTCTTGAGTCCACCAGGTGAGACCATATTAGAGGTTCCGTCACCTTGATGTGAAAGGACTGAGGGTGTGTGGTCAGGGACCACTGAGTACTGAGCATCCCCTGAGTAGTTCTCATGTGAAGACGAGCCACAGGCACAGTGAACACTGTAGATACCATGAGACCCAGCATCAGCTGCATCGAGAGGGCTCGAATGGAGTCATTCTCTCTGATGAAATGGGCCATCTGAAGGATGTAATTTCTCCTGTCCTCTGGAAGCAAGGCTTTTGCGTTGGAGGTATCCAGAAGGGCTCCTATGAAGAGGTGCCGTTGGGAGGGTTGTAATTGCAATTTTCCTAAATTCAACAGAATTCCCATGGATGTGAGGAAGCTGGAAGCCGTAGCCACAGCTTCCTGAATCTCTTGTCTGGAGGGGCTTGCTAGTAGCCAGTCATCCAGATATGGGAACACTTGAACTCTGAGCTTCCTGAGATGCGCTGCGAGAACTGCAAAGCACTTTGTAAAGCTCGAGGTGCTGAGGATAGCCCAGAGGGCAGGACTCTGAATTGGTAGTGCTGTCCCAACGCCACAAATTTGAGACACTTGTGGTGGTTTGGGTGTATGAGAACATGTTGATAGGCATCCTGCATGTCCAAGGAGGCCAGCTAATCATTTTGATGAATCAGAAGTAACAAAGTGCCGAGTGATATCATCTTGAACTTCTCCTTGTAAAGGAATTTATTTAACTTCCTCAGATCGAGAATAGGGCGCATGCCGCCTGTTTTCTTTGGAACTAGGAAGCAATGGGAGCAGAAACCTGTGTTCTGCTGATCTAATGGAACTACTTCTACTGCCCTGTTGTTCAGAAGGCCTTGAATCTCTGAAGCAAGAAGGTCTGACTGAGCGACAGACAGCTTGGGCTGTCGTTTGGGTGGATGATTTGGAGGTGTTTCCGAAAGATTTAGAGAGTAATTCTCTCGGATTATTCTAAGCACCCACTTGTTTGATGCAATAGGCTTTCATTTGTTGTAAAACTGAGTCAGACGCCCTCCTACTGCCAAGGAAGAGCCCCCCTTGGACAGCTGAGGTGGGACTTGGGCCAGAATCTCAGAGGGTGGCACTAGGTGCTTTGGGGCCCTGTGCCTTCTGCTGCGTTTTCTTTTGTGGCAGGGGGGCTTGATTCTTGCTGAAGCCCCCCCGCCTTTGCCATGAAAGGACTGATGGGTTATGAAACTGCCACTGGTTCCCGTCCTGTTGAGGGGCAGCAGATGACGGCCTGACCATCTCGATAGCTGCTGTATTTTTGTCTGTGGCCTCTAGTGCCTGCTCGACTTGAGGGCCAAACAGATAAGTGCCATCAAATGGTAAACTCATAACTCTCTGTTGGGCATCATTTATGAATCCCAATATTCGTAACCACGAGTGGTGTCGGGTGCAAATACCAGCTGCTGCTGCTGCCCTGGAAGCAGTGTCAAAGGCATCCATAGCAGCTTTTAGTTGCTGATTGTTGGACTCAATGCCTCTAGTAATGGTCTGGAGAAGCTCTGAGCTAACGTCAAACTCTGGAAGAGCTTCCACAGTGGCTTTGAGTGAATGCCAGAGGGTATACTCATACTGACAGAAATAACCCTGGTGGCTAGCAATGCACATATCCAGAGTAGAGGCAGCAAAAAGCTGCTTCCCCAAGGTGTCAGTCTTACAAGATTCCTTGTTTACTGGACGTGCCATAGATTCCTGAGAAAGGACGGCTCTGTCATTCTCTGCTAAGACAACTATGGCATCAGCAAAGGCTTGAGAGACCAAGATTGGTCGATCCTTTGGGGGGGGGGGGCCATACTTCATGTCTATGGACTTAGCCACAGAAGGAATAAGAGCTGTATTATCCCACACCATTTGTGAGAGAGTCTCAAAGGCAGTCTGCACCGGAGGAGTTAATTCCACAGGAATAACCGGAACGTGCAGATATTGTAGACGCAACAATTTCCCCGGATCAATCTCTGAAGTCTGGAGACAAAGCGTAATTCATGTTCTTTAGCAGAGACTTAAAGGAAAGGTCCTTGACCAGAGGCTCCGCTGAAAAGACGGTTTACTTGCCACCCCAAGAGAAGAATCATAGTCAAAGTCATCCTCTAATCGAAGATCAGGATCAGGCTCAACTTCCGGTGATGTCACCGACATGATGGCGGTCTGAAGACGGAGCTCCTCGTCCCTCCGGCTTAATTTGCCCACATAATCAAGCAATTTCTAGTTAAAATGAGCCAAACTGGTAGTGGGGCCACTCAGAGAAATAGATCCCGATCTAAAACTGCCAAAACAGACAACCAGACAACTGGATCGCCACGGATGAGCCAACGTGATAAAGGGAGAGAATCACCGTCCAGCATGGCAAGTGGGGACACAGAATCAAAGCTAGAGACATTATCACGCTCCAGGTTTGAGACACTGCTTACTGAAATTAAGCTATCCCGAACTGAAAACAAGGCAGAGTTTGATAAACTGCATACAGACCTTACTAAGCTGGAGAATCGGGTGACCACGACAGAGGAAAGGATCTCAGGGGCAGAGGACGATATGCTTCGCCTTTCTCAGGCCACTGAAGCACTCAGCCAGCAACAGGACAGCACAGTGGCTAAATGCATTAACCTAGAAGCTCATGCTAGGAGAGAGAATCTCAGGGTTTATGGTCTGCCGGAGGATTCTGAGGTGGGGGAGATGGCGGATTTTATGGCGGATGTATTACGACATGTATTGGAGCTTCCACAGACCTTTACTTTTCGGATCGAGAGGGCCCACAGAGCACTGTCCGCGAAGCCTACTGCACCGTCAGCCAGACCAAGATCTATAGTGATAAAATTCTCCAGTTATAGAGATAAGGAGATGGTGCTTAGAACGGCGTGGAGGCAACAGAAAGTGGACTATAATGGATCACGCCTATATTTCGATCAGGATTACCCACCGCAGATTCAACAACACCGAATGGCCAACATGCCCATACTGCGTAAGCTTAAGATGCTGGGGGTGAAGTTCCAGATACCGTATCCCGCATGACTGCGGGTGCATTTGGAGATAGGCTCAGAGCTCTACTGTACATCGGAGGAGGCAATTCTGGCCTTAAACAAGAAGGGCCATGAACTGCTGGGGGCTCCCCCACGGCCCGGAACGAATTCAAACGGGCTTTGGTAATCAGCTCTACCGTGTAGAAATAGAAAGCTGGGGCAGGGATCAGCTCCTAATACTATGCAAGATATCAAGGAATTGCTGCGGAAGCTTACACGCCGGCACCAACAGGAAGAAGGAGATGCCAGAGGGGAAATGGCGACCTGAAGTGGTGCACAGTGAGTGTTTGGATTTAAAGACGCTGTATTTGCAGACCCTAACTTCTCCTACCTTGGGGCCTAAGCAGTCGTAGTGGCTGTTACTGTTGGGCCTGGGAAGTGGAGGGGGGAGCACCCGGCTCCTGAACAAAGTCGGTGGGCTCAGCTATTGTTTTCTTTCTTTTACAGGTGACGGATTATTAATATGGCGGGACAATACAAATAGGAAAGACAATGGGACAATATATGTCTTTACAGTAAAGATGTTAAAAGCTCCTGACATACATGATCAAAGAGGGATTAATTTTTCTAGAAAAGATGAGAAATTTAATTTAGAAATCCCCATTGAAACCTGTTAATAGTTGCGCTGGAGGGGATCCATCTGATGGATTATGTTAATGGTCGGGGGGGGGCGGCAATGAGGTAATGTCTCCTGTCTTCTTTCCATCCATGATTTGGGTGTTATGTTATTGGGTTACACCATCAATCTTTAGCCTAGCAGGCTGGGGAGGGGTTCCCAACCTTTGCAAATGCATACCTTTATGTGCATCTACCCGCTTTATCGAGCGTCCTTGTGTTATGGTGACATATTTAGGCCTAGACATCAGGCCAGGTTCAACGCTAAGTAGGATCCAGGGGGGCCAAACTCCAGCAGGAGCTCTGTACCCTCCACTCGGGGGCATAGTTACCCAAGATCTCAGGGGTCGATTTACTCATTTCCCCTTCCTTGGATGTACTTATGTAAATAGTTTACCCCTGTTGGTGAGGGAAGGGAGTTTTAAGCCTTCCTATCGGGGGATAAGGTTAGAGTTACAATGTTTGTTATATGTGGGTTTGTATCTGTGTTATGTTTATTATAAGGGCACATTAACATATGTATGGGAAGGCACATGGGGCGGGAGACTGGAGGAGGGTGACTGGGGGTATAGGGGAGGGCAACCATCCAAATGTATTGGTAGGATAAATAATATTAGAAGCACTATATGGCACAGGAATGGATAACAGAAACAGCCTTAAGATATTATCACATAATGTGAATGGGTTGAATAACCCTGTTAAACGATACAAGGTGCTCTCTTCCCTGAGGCGGCAGGCCCCGTTGTTTGTTCTTCTGCAGGAGACGCACTTGAACAAGGCCAAACATAGGAAACTGGGTAGGTTCGCTTTGGTCATGTGATCGCTTCCACCCATGGAGGGGGGAACTGCAGTCCTTGTCCCGAGGGGATCTCCATTTAAACCTGAGGCCCATTATACAGATCCAGAGGGGAGATTAGCACTGGTGTCTGGGGTCCTAGAGAGATCACCTCTTATGTTGGCCTCACTGTATAGTCCCCCAGGAGCAATGGTGGCCACGGTGAGAGGTTTGCTCCACAAAATTACAGAGTATCATAGGGGAACACTAGTGGTGGTGGTGGTGGTGGGGGGGGGGTGATCTTAACTAGATCTGGAATCATTTAGATATTTCCAGGTCGGGGTCCTTTCGTCCCACACCTGCTGGTAAATTGATTAGATGTTTTATGGGAGCAACCAACTGGGTGGATGCATGGCATTCAGAACATGCAGGTCAGAGAGATTACACACATTATTCTCCCCCGCACGGACCATATGTTTGAATAGACTACTTCTTGATCTCAGGGGAGCATCGATTCCAAATAGAGGACTGTGTACATACTCCCTCAGTTCTATCAGACCATGCTCAACTATCTCTAATGCTGGTATGGAAAACAACCAGAGGCCAGATGTTATGGAGATTCAACAATTATTTACTAAATGTAAAAGAATTTACAGAAATGGCCAGGGATAAAATGAAGCAGATTTTGGGGGAAAATGATTCACCAGAAGTCTCACAGGCTACCCTTTGGGATACCGTGAAAACGGTCCTGAGGGGGAAGGTTATTAAATATGCGGTCTATCATAGGAAAACACAGAATGCCCGAATGGAATCGTTTCAGAGGCAACTAAGTGAGGCTCAAAGGCAGCACGCAGAGGGGGAAGGCACAGAATGGGCTAGGATATTGACTTTGAGGCTGCAAATTCAAAAGCAGATTGATGTTAAGACTGAACAAGCTTTGCAAGGTCTTCGTCAGAGGTATGGGAAGGTAGGGCCCAGAGCAACGAGGTTGTTAGCACACCGTCTTCGCCAGCAGACGTTGAGGGCTTCGGTCACCCAAATTAGAGACCCTGGGATGGGGAAATTGGTCCGTTCACCGGATCAGATCTTATCCAGTTTTAAGGGTTTCTACCAAAAGCTTTACACTTCAGAGTCCCCTACGAGGAGTTCTCATGCAGAGGCATACTTATCTAAGATAAATCTCCCCACACTTAGTAGGGAGACTAGGTTGCAGCTAGATCAACCCATTTCCCCTGGGGAACTAGATCAGGCAATCAGGGGCCTGAAGTCTCTTAAGACACCGGGAACAGACGGGTACACTCCCGAATTTTATAAATTCTTTAAGAAGGAGGTGGAGGGCCCTCTGTTGGCAACAAGTAGAGAGGCACAATTAGGGGATCATTTTCCAGATACCTGGAATTACGCGGTGATCTCGAGTATTCCGAAGCAGGGGAAAGACAGTACTCAGTGTGCCTCATATCGTCCAATCTTTGTACTGAATACTGATTGTTAAATTATATACCAAGATTTTGGCCCAGAGATTGGAAGTATTACTCCCCTCTATTATTGATTTCGACCAAACGGACTTTGTTCCAGGGCGTCAGACTCAGGACAATATTAAAAGAACATTACACATCCTTTACCATGCAGCCCGGTCGGGGTCTCCCCTCCTTCTTCTTAGTTTGGATGCAGAGAAGGCCTTCGACTGGGTAGCATGGAATTTTCTGGGTTTGACGTTGAAACACTTTGGCTTCTCAGAAGCCTTTGTGAAGGTTATCAACAACATTTACACCAAGCCCAAAGCCTACATTAAAATCAATGGTAGGATTACAGAACCTTTCCAATTTAGGAGGGGCACTAGATGGGGTGTCCATTGTCCCCACTGCTCTTTGCCTTGTATTTAAAATCATTGGCTGGGGCTCTACGCCAGCCCTGGGAGATCCCAGGGTAATATGGGGAGGAGAACATCATAAATTGGCGTTGTATGCAGATGATTTGTTGATTTACCTACAAGACCAGGATCAGGCTCTGCCTAAACTATGGGACGTTCTGGAAGAATCTGGGAGGGTGGCAGGGTACAAAGTAAATACCACCAAAACGGAGGTGCTTCAGGCTAATTATAATCCATCCGAAAGGACAAAAAGTCAGTTTCCATTTTGATGGAACTTGAAACACTTGAAGTACCTGGGAGTACAGATTGGCATGGAATATGAACAACTTTATTTGCTTAATTATACCTCAATGGTGGACAATTTTAAAAGGGACGTGGAGAAGTGGCAAGGAATCCCCATTTCTTTATTCCAGAAGATTCAAACAATAAAAATGGTAGTTCTCCCTAGATTTTTATATTTGGCTCAGACCCTTCCGATCCAGATACCAGATTCCTTATACACTACCCTAAATAGAAGAATATCACGGTTCATCTGGGGACCGCAGAGACTGAGAGTTTCGTATGTCAGTACTGCAGGCCTCAAAAGGGGAAGGGGGGCTTAGCCTTACCCAATTTTAAATTATATTATTAAGCGGCACAGCTCAGGACTTCTATATATTGGTTTAGTAAGAGCTATACTGCTAAGTGGAAGCACCTGGAATTGCTGGGGGGGGGGGGTTAGCTAATTTACATTCGGCACTGCTCGGAGATGTAAGATATAGCTCCCTGGAAAGGAATTTAAATCCATATACAGAGGTAACGTTGAGTATTTGGCATGGGGTGCTGGGAGATAAAAAACCTTAGAAAGTGGAGGGGCCTCATGTACTCAGTTCCTCACATCAAGGGATTTAGCCCTGCAAATTGGGATGCTGGGTTTAGAGGATGGGAGAGGAGAGGCCTTTACCTAATCTGGCACTTTATGGAAGGGACAGAGATCAGATCTTTCCAGGAACTGGTGACTAAGTTTGGCCTTTCCTGGAGGGACAGATTTAGGTATTTTCAACTTAGGGACTTTATTAGAACCCTGCAGAGTGAACTGAAAGAAGAAGACATCCCACCACCCCAGATACTAAACATCTTTAAGGATGCAGTGGAAAATAGAGCTCCCCTGGCTCACATGATTTCCTATCTGTTTGGGGCACTTTTATCGTGGCAGGGAGACAACACCGAGTCTATCCGAAAGACATGGTCTAGGGATGTGGGCATTTTGATATCTCCGGACATGTGGGCATGGACACAAAGAAAATTATATGGGGGGGGGTGTCACTCACTGGATGGAGAGAATTCTCTTGGAAAATACATATTAGATTCTTTAGGACCCCAGCGATACAGGCAAAGTTTGGGGCTGTATGTTGGAGAGGATGCGGGTTTTCCCCGGCTGCTCTACATCATATAATGTGGGAGTGTCCGAGGCTGTCTCTACATATCCAAGGGTTAGAACACGCCCTACAGTCAATATTTGACCCAGGAATTAAACTGACGGCATCTCTGTATTTTATATTTGAAGTACCAAGAGGTTATTGGGACCCAAACACATGTAGACTGTTAAAGTATGCCCTTTTGGCTGGGCAGAAGGTGGTTACCAAGTTTTGGCTTACAAAAAACCCACCATGGATAGGTGGCAAGAGATAATGATCTCTATATATTGAGCAGAAGCTTTGACAGCAATGCTCAATAAGCAACAGACTAGGTTTGAACTAGTTTGGAGGAGATGGGTCCTGTACATGGGCCTGGTTAATTCGGAGTTTGTACCTTAACCTCTATGCAACAGCTTAAAGGGGAATATATGGCCTCTTGGATCTATTTGTATAAACCCCCTACATAAAGTCACCCATTAGAATGAATTAAGTGAGATTAAGCCCTATATGTGCTGAATGTGTAGTTATGTGCCCGTGTGTATGTAAAGTTTCTGTCTTTTTTTGGTTGGTTCTTATGTATGTCTGGATATACAAGACTACAAGAAATAAGGAAATATCCTTAATAAAGTCTGAGAGTTTAAAAGAAAGAGAAGGGAAAATAATGAATAACCATACTAAATTAACTGGTCTGAACCCTTACTTTTAGACTAAATAATTCTTATATACTGTACTGTTGTATTATTCATGTGATATGGTTTATATATGGTTTTAAGTTCTGAGATACATGTATGTAATTTTTTAACAAAAATCAATAAAGATTGAAAGTTTAAAAAAAAAGGATCAGGCTCAATATCATCCCCTACTAGTCCTGGAGGGACAGTATAGATAGGAAAAGGAGGAAAAAGAGTAGGAGGAGGTGCTCCTCGAATTGGAGTAAAAAACCCCAGCGTCTTAGCAGTGCCGAATGCATAGACGGCACCGGGTATGGCGCCGAAAGAGAAGACGGTGGTGGCCTAGAGAGCGACGCCAGGTGTGGCGCCGCCACAACAGGAGCCAAAGTCGGCACCTGAACCAGAGGCTTCCAACTCCATCCCCAGAGTAAGGGAGGAAGATCTGAGAAAATCAGGAGAGAATGGCACCTGTGCTAGCCCCGCCCCACAGCCATATGAGGGGGAAAAAGCACCAGAGCGCGGCATCAACGGCACGGAGAAGGCGCCACACGACTAGGAAACCCAACCACCATGCCCGCAAGTTCAAAACCATTAGGCCCGGAGATGGACCCGCCGGGTTGGACAGGCGGGACAACCGCCAAACTCATTGCTCCATAACAGTGGCCCAATAATGAAACTGCTCATTAGAGGCCCCCAGGGGGCGGAAAGAGACTTCAGAGTCAAGGATGCTAGTCACCAGCAACAGAGGCTGTAGGGGATCCTGGAGTCAAACCCCTGCCCCTAGCCACCGACAATCGATGCACAGACATACCAGAGGGTGACCTCGGGCGATACCGTTTCTTCTTCAACTAGGAGGTTGAAGAAAAACTCAAGGTCAAGCAGTGCCAAGTCCTCGACGAAGATCAAGAATGGGACTGCTTCTTTCTGTGCTTTCAGGAGGACCACCCAATCCCCCAAGCACCAGACTGCCTGTAGTCGGACCCCCACCCCTCCGTAGAGGGCGGTGGACCAGACCCAGCCCTGATGAAAACACAGCTTTCATGCAAAGTCGCCCTACCGTCACCGGCCCCATTCATGGTCGACTCCATTGAAGGCGGGCTGAAGACTTCTTCAATGATGAAAATCGACTTTTTGTTTTTTAAACTATATTTACCAAAATAAATAAAAACTAATAAATACTGAATGACTATAGCCACTGTCATATAGATGTGAAGATTTGACTCCTGGCGGGCGAGTGACGTCGTCACTGAAGCGCACTCGACAGTGGAGAAAAAAGGAACTGAGGCGGTTGGAGGGTCACCGCCGAGACAGCCTATACGGCATGAGCCAGTCTCGCGGCACCACGCATGCGCGGTCCTACTTTGGCACTAGCCCTCCTGAAGATTGTTTGCTCCCGCTGGGTCCCAGTGTCTCCGGCGTAGTTTCATTAGTGTGAATAAGTGGTGGAGACTTTATCTCCAGGAGAATCATCCCTGACTCATGCTCTATTTTTTTTTTAATTAAGTTAAGCAAACGTCAGGAACTTCACCAAGATCACCAAAATCATTATCCCGCCCTTTAAAAAGGTCAGGTCAGGGTCTGCCTGCACATCAGTTATCGCAGCCTAAGCTCGCTGTGCCGCATCTGGACGTGCCTGGATGGGGCCCCTCCCCCCGATCTGAGGGGTCCTATTAGGGATGCGTATATCTGCATGGATGTCCTGCAGGACATCAGGGCTCAAGCTCACTCCGGAGCCACAAAGGTAATATCTTGCAATTCTGCTGCCACTGCCAATTAAGAACCAGGTGCTCTCCCTCCCCAGGCCGGAGAAACAGCTATGGGTTGCTGAGCAACATAAAAAGGTAAAAAAAAAAAAAAAAACATGGGGAGGGCCTCATTACCCTTGCTGCAAGACTGGCATTGTTTTTTAATTAATGGTCTCCAATAAGTCATGGTGCCAAAGAGAAATATAATTATGCCAAATAATTGTGAGGTAAAAAAGAATAATTAGCCCCAATATCTTTTCTGGGCTAAAATTCCCCACAGCATTGTCTTAAAAACCTTTGCTCAGAGTCACACATCACGCAAGTGGAGGTCGTGGGAATCAAACCCTGGACCACTGAATGTATAAGCCATAATAACATAATAATTATTAGCCTCATTGCTTGTTGGGCTACAAATGGCGGTCGTGGGACTCAAACCGAGGACTGCTGGATGTATGTAGTCGTAATAATAGAATAATTATTAGCCTTATTGCTTGTTGGGCTAAAATCAGCAAGGCAACTGTAATCCTGTAATAGCGCACTAAAAAAAAACAAAAAAACAGGTTTAAATGTATTAGTGTTTGTTTGCTATCAATCAGCTAAACCAACTGCCAGATTGAATCAGTGCGCTCTAAAAATGCTAAGCTGAGCATGCGCACACCCACCAGGTGCGTGGGCATGCTTGCACGAGCATGCACACACTTGTACAATAGGTTTCAATGGCAATAGCGCTGTGCAAATGCGTTCTGCACTGCGGGCGTGCGCTCTAGACAATGGCAGGAAGTCCAACTGATGAAGGAGTGCGCCAAACCCTAATGGCAGCCGCACAAATGGGAAAAATGCAGACTGAGGTGGAAAACCACCAAAACACCTCAAACTACATCAAAACACAAAGTAGCTGTAAAACACTGCCAAACACAAAACCTAAAGCTTTGGGGCAAGGGAAGTGACACCCCCAGAGACCCTACACTCCTAATAAATAAATCTGTACCTCCCTGTGGCACCTTTTTTCTTTTAATGGAGACCATTAAAACACCCTAGCAAGGCAGAAGTGGCTCCCAAGCCACACAGGGAATGAGAAAAAGGCTGGTTGTAACATGGCAATTAATACAACCAGGAAAGCAGAAAATTAATTGGTGGAAACACGTGGCTACAACTCAGCGGGGATTAATTCCTGAGTAATGCCCGCTGAGGACTATCGCTGAAATATTTGAAAGTCTGGCTTACAATACCGCTTCTGCTCGTAATAACATAGAAGTCCACATTGTTTTGGCCACCAAATAGTATATAAGCACAAATTTTGAGACACAAAAAAATTGCCAATAACACTGTGTAACTGTATGTTCGTTACAATCCACCCACCCGCCCAGTGAGACCGTTACTTTCTCCGTGCATATGTCGGTCTCTACATACAGTCCAGAAACAGAAAACTATAACTGTGCCAGTTCCACAAATACAGCAAGAAAACCCCCAAACACCATGCTGTGTTGCAGAAAGCGTCAGTAACCCTCACAGCATGAGCAACGCAAGCTCCCTTTCCAAAAGTGCTCCTCAGAAAGCTGCCGAAACAACCCCACAGATGCCACAGCAGTTATAGCATTAACTTGATCAAGTCGCACAAAGACAACTCAGTAAGCAGGAGTGTGGCAGCTCGTTGAAAGCAGAAACCGCGGAGCGAAGAGCAGAAAAGGCATCAGGCACAAGTAACCTAACTCCTTCCCTCACCAATACCATTCAATCCATTTCAGTGAGCCCGCTGTGATGTCCTTCTATGTTTGACCTGCCGCTATAAATCACCAGTTACTGATCTGCATTGAACTGTTCCAGTGTGTTGTTTATGTAGCAAGTTGATAAAATCGTGGCACATTAAGATGTTTATTCCAGTTAGTGCATGGCAAGTTCAGAAACACTGCTGCAATAAAAAGAAAAGTTATGCAAATCAGCGGTCATGTATCCCACAATGCATAGCAATCAGTGGATACCGGAATTTCTCGAGCTGAATTACCATGTTGTAATAAAAGTTTAACATGTTTAAATGTGATGTACCAATATTACTGCAATCAGTGGTTACAGACAAGACAGGGCTGCTCTCTCACTGCAGGCCTAGCCAGTCCTGTCGTGGTGGTCCTCCTGTCGTCTCCTACCCCTCTCTGTACCCACTAGCTCCCTGCTGGCCTACTTCTCTGCCTACTCTCCCCCTCGCCTACTTACCTGTCTGTCACCTGGACGGCGCTCTGCCCACCCCTTCCCCTGGTTACCTGTTAATCTCCCCTTGCTCCCATCTGAGGATTACCGCCTTTCCATTTGTATAGACTAGATGCAATATACTCTCTACTTTTTTCAATTCTAGCTGTAGTAGTATACATGTTTGCTTTCTTGCCTATACTGTCTGTATTTTGTACCCCGGCCCCTCCCTGCATGAGGGCCCACATGCCACCTTGACAATGTACCATGTTCTCTGTATTGTAATTTCTCCAGCCCACCTGTATTATGGGCTGTTTGCTACCATGACTATGTACCATGTTTTCTGTATTGTGCTTGTATGCTACCATGACTATGTACCATGTTTTCTGTATTGTAACCTCCCGGGTCGCACTTGAAAATAGGCATTTGTTGTCTAGTGTGCCTACCTGGTTAACAAAAACAAATAAATAAATAAATAAATTTGCTGAAATTGAAAACACTATGTTAACAAATGTGGTTCCTCTGAAATCCTATGTGTTGTGGTTTTGCAACGCATAAAACTGCTATATATTAACATAATTTCTCAGTGTCCTTTGTATATGTAGTTGTATATGTAGGGGTGTTTTAATAAATGAACAAACACTTGTTATTTGACCATGTTACAAGCACATCAAGTCACCTGAAAGGAGGCTTCTTCGAGGGAATTAATGCATGGTTGGGTGGTTGTAGGCACGCTGCCTTCGACCTCATGCCACAACCCCTCCAACCATGCATTAATTCCCTAGTAGAAGCCTCCTTTCTCGTGGCTTAATGCTTACTTATTCAATTTGAAAGCCACAGCTTAACATGCACAATTTAAATTTTAGGGGTGCTCCCTGAATCAGGCAGTCCCAACCTGGAGGGCAGAATTGCAGCCCTAACTGAAGTCTTGAAATCTTGAAACTTGAAATTCTCAAGAGAAGAGAAAAGTAGCTCTGTCCCCTTTTGAATGGCACAGCTTAACTGGGGAGTTGTTGCAGCATGGAATCCTCAAATGCCCAACATTCTAAAGCGTGGGCTGTGCCATTCCCCTGGTAGGGGTGCACTATACCCAGTTGTTATGATTACCCATTGACAATGTGGAGCACTGCAGAAACTCACAATTACAGTACTTAGCACAGCACACTGGCAGACTTGCTTGAACCTTCCCTGGAACTAACTGGGAACTCCCCTAAGAAGCTGACTTCACCATTTGATGAACACTGCGTAGATAATGGCATGAAAAAAGTCTGATATGATATAAAGAGGATAACAATAACCTCACCTCTTCGAAGTTCTGTAGTTCCCTGATCCAGAATTTTGCACGCTCGTAACTGCTTTCGTCAGTTAGATCTGGAAGGGGTGGAGAGAAAGGAAACAACATTTGAATGATCAGATTTCAAAAACGCGACAGGGAGAAAATGCAAAGATCAAAAGTCTCTGAAATTTCCTTTTCTTACCATAACACACTATGGCTCCTTTCGCTCCACGGTGGTAAATGCGACTCATGGCTTCATAGCGCTCAGAGCCTGCTGTGTCCTGACAAAATATGAAAAAAAAATCATAGTGAATTGATGTACTTGCCCAGGAGTGAAGTCAACTTCAGGTCATAAGCACTACGAGTCTGAAGGGCTCAGCCAAGCCCTATGTGGACTAGGGTTTGCTATCTCTTTCTCACATATTGATGCAAAGCTTTGGTCAGAAAGAGGTCAGCAACATAAAGATTGTATAGAGTGAGCAGTCTAGACCAATCAGAGCACTCTTTTCTCTCTGTAAGACACTATTATTCTGCAAAGGGTATTGTGATGCGTACTTGCCCTTGAAATGGGCACATTTATTTATTTATTAAAACGTTTCACCAGGAAAGTGGTGCGTCCTGGGGGAAAGGGTAGTGGAAATGCATACATGCATATAACAGCAAACATTATTACAATATTGGCAGCAGTGAATAGCAAATAATAGAAAGAACATATTCAGTGCAGCAAAGAGTAAAATTGTATACATCGGTCCCACTGGACAGGTCAAGTGCATTACATTAGGATAACACCTTGAATTCATGGTGATAGTACCATTTAGCCTGAAAGAAAGGGGTGGATAGGGAGTAACAGTGGAGGTGGAAAGGTAGCGATGCTGGGAGGGGAGCAGATGAACAGGAATCAAGGTTATAGATATAATGATAGCAGTAGATTGATAGGAACCTAAAGTCTCAGTTATATTGGTAGTTATAGATAGCACGAAGGAATGGCCAGGTAGGGATCTCAGCACAGAAAGAAAGTAGTGGGCTGGAAGGGAGCTGTAATTCAGAATATTTAATATATTGAAAGAGGCTGGGGAGCAGGTCAGGAATACCAGGTAGGTTCACTGCAGGTACAATTCACAGAGAGGAAATTATGTAGGGCTGAAGTTCTAGGGGAGGAAGAGTGGCGAATCTGGTGAAGAAGTGAATTCCACAATTTTGGGAAGCGATACGAGAAAGCTTCCTGGCCTACAGTGGTAAGACCGGTGAGGGACAACCAAGGAATGGGAGTCGTAAGATCTAAGTGAGTGGGCAGAGGGAGAGAGACAAAGAACCTCTGTGCGCAAACACTGAGGCAAGGGTTACTCCAAAGGACATTTGGCTGGGAAGCCAAGTTTCAAGAAAATACAAAATCACACAGGCCCCCACAATGCAAAGCATCATGGGCTGCATATGCAAATCACCACAGAATGTTATGCTGGTCCAACTTTAAGCAGAATTGCATGGTGCCGAAAGGCCTCTCACACAGTTTGCAAAGGGTGCTAACAGAAGGGTGCTAACAGAGGGAGGGAGGACTGATAGAGAGGGGGGTGAGATAGGATGGGAGCGATCCAAACCAGAATTTAGAGACAAATTTAGCACAACAATGGAGGCGTCTATTTCCTAGTGAGGGAAATGCCATGAAGTAATAGAGCTGACAGTGGTGGGTGAGAGGAAGAGCGAAGCAACAAAAGGAGTTGAAGAGGTTATCCAATCTGGCTAAGGAGGTCATGGGAGTGGCACTGTAGACTACATCACAGTAGTCGAAAATAGGAAGGATCATCTTCTGTACAAGTTCACGCCTAGCCAGGAAAGGGAGGCAGTTCCGGTTCCTGTATAGAGCACCGAGCCTGGGGCACAGCTTTTTCAGGATGGCGTCCACATGACCAGAGAAGGTGAGATGTTGGTTAAGCCAAACACCCAGATATCTGAATGAGGAGGTGTCCTCAAGGACTGTCCCATCAAGGGTATGGAAGTAGGGCAGGAAGGGGAGCCTAGAAAGTCTCTGCCTAGTGCCGAGGTCATGGAGACTGTCTTCTTGCCGTTTAGAAAAAGTTGATGAGAGCACACTCAGGGAAATATTTAAAATTTTACTAATCCTACCACTGAGACCACCCATATGGCAGAGCTCACGTTAACCCTCTTCTGAAATCCCCAAATGGGATTTTTTTTAAAGTTATTTTTTATTGCATTTGAAAACTACAGAGAGACATAGGTCCTGATGAGAGGCAAGATCAGCACATACAAATAAAATCAGACATACCAAAAACTGATCACAGCAGCAGCAGCACTCCCAGGGTTTTATTTAACTCTAAAAATTGATCAGCGTTTTGCTCACAAAAGTGCTAAAATATTATGAAAATGCATAGCACTTGCCTCACTGTGTTTAACAAAGATATCACTTCTAGAAAACCTATATAAATACTTTCTGTACAGTTAGTATTGTCCCAAGAAAAAAAACTGCTAATCAATTATTTAAAACCCTTCACTCCTCTAATTTGTTACTACATTAAGGAGCATTTCAACAGTAAAACAAATTTACTGTGCATAAATGCCCAAGATACCAACATTTACCCAAGCTGCGGGCACAATATCTGATCTTCCAACCAGAAGCCTCTTCCAGTCTTACGGCCCAAGTATCCCAAAAGCGAAGTCTGTGTGGAAATCAGTTTAGCATGGCAGTTATCCAGAGAAGAACTGTAAAAGAAGGAACATTTAACGCAAAAGTAACCACTTGCCCAATCCATTTCTACCATTCAAATTACATATTTAGAATAAGGTAAAATCCAGGTGAGGTTATCTTGATGATGACAAAAGGGGGCACCAGCACAGACAAGTGGGCCAAGAGATGCGGTTGCGGTCTGGATCGGTACCAAGTGACTGGCAGTGAGGAGGGAGTCCGACAGGTAGCAGCAGTGAAGGATGCCCAAAGGAATGGTGTGCCAGTGGCCACGGAGGAAAATAAAGAAATCATGAAAAAGAATTTCAGAATTATAGCAGGATTGTCTGCTATTACTACTTACTACAAAAATAAACTCCACTCCAACAAACTACAGATGTGACTTGTCATTTCTCACTCAGGTTCAGTGTCGCATTTCAGTGCAAGCTCCTGGCCCTTGACAGTAAGACGTATCTGCAATGGTGGTGTTGTGGGAAGAAAACAAACCACCAGGACTAACTTCTACAGTTCACCATTTTAAATAGCTAGACTAGATGTAATGGATTCCCGTGTTCTGTCAATCTCCTCACGTTCCTGAATTAAAACCAGACACCACACCACATTAGAGAGCCTTACGCAGTACTTATCCCTATTAAGGGACCATCAAACTACTAACAGGGAAATGTGACACTAGATTCAGTGTTTCAGTCAAATCGAGCTGGCAGCAGGGCCTAATTATGAACACCCAGTTGTCGGAGGGTTTGGGCGCTGTCAAAACTCTTCCAGCCCTGCCAGGTACTGTAGATAAGGTCCGAAAACTGTACTTCTCTGCTTAGCTGCATACAACATGCCAACCTATTCCTTGATGCTCCCGGTGACCATCAGTATTGTGCAGCATGTCACCCTAGTTTCTGCAACAGTTCTCCAATGAACTGTAAACAACAAATCCAATGTTAAGACCTCCAAAATTCAAGTAAGCAAAACAGATTTTAGATCTTCCCCCTCTACATTTTCAGGAGACCCAATACCCATACCTGCATTTGTAGGGCAGTATTTTCCATCAGCTCCACTTGGGCCCACAGCAGGTGTTCTCGTTCAGTGGGCCAGTGAAAGTGATCATGACTTTCTCCACCAATTCATTTACCATTCTAACATCGGCCTGTGTAGTGTCCATTCTAGCCTCCAGCAAGGCTGCTTGTGCACTGAACGCCTCATCTATTTTATCAAGTATCTGTATGGCCTGCAGGATGGATGCCATGGAAGAATCAGACCCCGATGCACTAGCAAGGAATGCAGCACTGCCCCTCGCCCCATTAGCCCATCAAAACAGCGACTCCCGAACAGCAAGGAGTCAAATCAGCGCCGGATTATAGCGAATGCCCCCTCCCAGAGGCCCCAGAGTTGGCATATTTAGTAAGGGGTGTGGGCTGGGAGCCAAGCCCCCACAACAGAGAGTTTGCATCATATAACACGGCACTGTTTTGACTCCTTGCCATTCGGGAGTTGCTGTTATGATGTAGAATCCTCAGCCCCTGGGTCTGAGATCTTATCCTGGAGGGGTCTCCGCTATTCAATGATTTTTCCCTGCTTTCTCCATACTGCAAATCTGATGAAGGTGGACAGTGTGTTCTGTGGAGTTCAGTAGAGTTCTCTCTCTGGAGTTACAAAAGTTTCTTTGGGCTTAATAATGATTTAATGCAAGTTTTCAGTTTTAGTTTATTATACTGGAAAGGCATGTGAGAAAAATTGCCCATTTTCATAAGCGTCCAGTTACAAAAAACAATGAAAAACATAAGTACAATAACAACATGGATGTCGTACAACATAATAAAATGAAATACAGTGGTGCAATAACAATGTGGAGTCATACATACAGCATCACGGAACAGCAACTGAGAAGGCGGTAATACAAGTAAAACAACCTGTAAAAACAAGCATTTGTCAATGCCGAATATTGTCTTGCTGGCATTGGCATTGGTATTGGTAGTGCAGGAGTTAGAGAAATGCATAACAGGAATGGCAGTGAAGTATGGAACTGATGTCAATCTCACCCCACCCTGCAGAGACTGACAGGGATTGAGGCATGCCTTTGGGTCGTCGACCATAACGCTCATGCCATTTTACCTCATCCTACCCTGCAGACTCTGACAAGTGTTGCGTTGTGCCTTGTGGTTGTTGGGCCTTACACTCACCTCATTCCATAAGGAAATACATTGAGATGGGTGCAGTACAGGAGAATGGGGTGAACAATGGGGTGAACTTTGGGGCTGAAGGGTCCAAGGCGCACCTTGATGCTTGTCACTGGCTGCAGGGTGGGGGTGGAATGGTGTGAGCATTACAGCCGACAATCCAAAGGTACACCCCTGACGCCGGTCAGTCTCTACAGAGTGGGACGTTATGGTCAGAAACCCCAATGCCCCAGGTTTGTTGGTATTTGCACTCCAAATTTTCAACATGGGCTTTTTGTGACCCCACCTTGTGAAAGAATTTGGGACCTCTGCTCATGAACAGTGGCACTATGATTTTCTTAATCTGTCCCAAACATTGATTTCCCACAGCGACCGTGTCATTGTGCGTCAGATGTGCAAAAACAAATTTCGGGCATGATGTGAAAAATTACAGCTGTACTGTTCACAAGGAGGTGTGTAAAAATGGCAATGTTGAAAATCTGGAGTTAAAATATTAAAAATTCTCAGAGTTACAAGCGTGCATGGAAACTGTGCAATGCAGGCTCGTAACACAGTCATTGTTTGGAATCTTTTCACTATATTTGCAACATAGGCTTTCTGAGAGCCCACCTCATGAACAGTGTCACTGTCGTTTTGTTAAATGGTCCCAAAAGGTGATTCTGCACAGTGACCACGAAATCACTTTTTGGGACCAAATAACGACATGACAGTGACTGAGCTCATGAGGTAGGGTCCCAAGAACCCCATGTTGAAAATTTGGAACCAAAAGTCACAAAAATGGGAGCGATATCCACCTAAGTTGACCCCCCCCCCACCACTGATGCCATTATACAGCTTACCGGCATTGCTTCAGTTTGCGGTGGCTTTGAAGAGTGCAGAGCGTGTTCAGCGCCACACAAAGATCGCGCCGAGGTCCGGAGGTAGTATGGGGTGACGGGGGTGCTGGGAGGTGAGGCGAGAGGGTGGGTGCGGTTGGGAGGGGCTACAACAGTCACCGAGGGACCGTTTTCTTGTTTACAGGGGATTAAAAAAAAAAAAAGGGGGGGGGCGCTGTGGAGCCCGAGCTGAGAGGCAGCAATTTCGGGAGCGCTCTGTTAAATATATTAAAATCCTTACAAACGACTCTTTAAATATTGGAAATTGTCTAAAACTTCACAATACAAGATAGCTCAGACTTTGGAGAGTAAAAACGGGGAATCCTCGGAAAGACAAGTGTGGTGGCTCAGGAGGTAAATCATCAGGAACTTCTCTTGCTACTAGGGCTGGTGTGGAAGTGCAGGCCACTTCTACACAAGAGCCTGAAGAAACAATGTCCTCATTGGGCCTCAAGATGCAGAGGCTTATTTCTGTAGTATCAGATATTGATACGAAGTTGGACTCTTTTGCTACCAGAGTGAATGTGGTGGAGAAGACGATAGAAACTCTTCAAATCATAGTCTCTGATGTTAAGAGACAGACTGAATCTACTTATGTGGCCACTGCCACAGTCCTAAAAGAAAACACCCATCTTAGAGCACATTTAGAATCCTTGGAGAACCAGGCCCGTGCAGCCCATATATGGATTCTAGGTCTACCGGAGGGGATTGAGGGGGATCACCCTCTTATGTTTTTTCAAGAGTGGCTAGGGGAGAAGCTACTGCCAGATGGTCAGCAATCTTGTTTTGGCCTCCAGAAAGCCTATCGGATAACCCCACGGGGTTATAAAGAGGATTCTGAAACACCTCGAACACTCCTCTTAGTTATAGATAGAGTTGGATCCAGGGACAAAATTCTTCGACTGGCCCGACAGGTAGGACCTCGTAGCAGGATGATCCTGCAGTGTACCCGTTTCCTGATATTTGCTACGCTACTAGGATGAGGTGCAAGAGATTCGATGCTGGACTTCCGGTGACGTCACGGAGCCAGCAGCAGCACATTGAGAGGAGCTCCTCTCCCAAAACCCCTTTAAACTACATATTTAAAAAAAAAACACCCAATTTATAATAATGGCAGCGTTAAAGCCCCCCCAGAGACAATCGGAATCGTATAAAACCAAGAACTGCTACTCGAAAACCAGATGCAGGAGGATTTAAAAATGCACCACGAGAGACGAGCTGCAGCCCATCCCCAGACAGCTTGCCAGACACCGATGAGGAACAAGAACACCTAACTAGATCGAGATTTGACAGATTGTTCGCTGAATTAAAAGCAATGCGTGCAGAAAATAAATCCGAGTTCAAAAACCTAAACCAGCATTTACAAGGACTTGAAAGAATAGAGGAAGCTGAGAACTGAATTAGTGATACGGAGGACTCATCAGCTAAAATGAATCTCGCCCTCCAAGCTCTTCTGCAGTACACAGAGCAATTACAAATGAAGTGTGTGGATTTGGAGGGCAGGTCCAGGAGGGAAAATATACGAATACATGGACTTCCAGAAGGGACAGAGACTGGTCGGATGGTGGATTTTATGTCCGACCTGCTAAAAGACGTGCTGAATTTACCGGCGGGATTCCAGCTCGGAATTGAGCGGGCACACAGACCCTTACAAGATAAGCCTTCTCCTGACTCAAGACCCAGGTCGATTATTCTGAAATTTAACAGTTACTGAGTCAAGGAAGAAATACTGAACACAGCATGGCAACAAAAAGAAATAAAGTATCTCACGCATAGGTTGTACTTCGATCATGACTACCCTCCTGAGATTCAGAAACAGAGGCTCCAATATGCTCCCCTTCTGAAAATCCTTTGAGCTAAAAATGTGAAATTTAATACTCCCTACCCAGCCTGATTGAGAGTGTGGTGGTCGGAAGGTACACAGATTTATCAGACACCTGAAGAGGCTGGGGCGGTCTTGGTGGCTAAAGGCCTCATGGAGGCCCCACAACAACTTTCTCAGAACTTGGATTCCCAGCAGGACAAGTGGGTACTTGGCGAGTGGCTGACGATGATGTCTAAAAGAAAGCGGGGGTGCGGCCTGCTCACGTCGACACTGAACCCTCTGGCAATAATTCGTGCAGCGCTAAGGGAATTGCAGGCCAGGAAGGGAACACAAGTGGAAGACACGCAGGACTGAGACAAGATAAGTAAAATAATAAAAGGAGAAATCAGTGGGTTCCTTTGCGATAGTAGTATGTGAACTGCTGTATTATTCTTGGCACAAAAGGACTAACTAACTGTACTGAATAACTGATTAAAAATCTGCGAGGGGGAAGGGCGATAAGAGAATAATCACTGCAGTCTACAAGAAACTTTTAAAACAAATAACCATTAGAGGATTGGGACTGCAACAGACTATATAAACTGAATCACGTTGTGAAAGGACTAAGCGAAGAGGGTTTTGGACATGGGAGCGATCTTTTCAAAATGAGAGGGGTGGATGGGAGGGGAAATATTTTTTGTTGGGATCTTTTTTCTCCTTACAGGTGACATAGAATTTGCTGCTGGCATTCGAGAGGGACCATCTACGTCACACGCTGCGATAGATCTAGCAGTGCTAGGAGCCTAAACAAGGTTTTCAGTAGGCTCTAAGGGGAGGCCTCTAGTTATAGGGGTGAGGAGATTCTTGCTCCACATCCCCTTAGTCAGGTCCGCATCCCGTATTTAAGAGGTGTGATCTGGCTAAAGAGATTCGCTGGGAATTTTAGCGAATCTCCAACACTGGAAGCCATTTTGATGTTAAAAACTTGTTATAGTTCAGAGTTTATTGTTCTATTTAGTTTGTTAATGGGAGAGACTTTTGCTCTCATTCTATACAGGCCCGATTACAACATGCATAGATGGATGGGGGGAGTTCGGGGGCGAGCTGGGAGTACAGAACTCTATACTAAATCGAGATGAGGGAGTCTAATGTGAAAATTATATCTTATAATGTGAATGGTTTAGCTCATCCCATTAAGAGAGCCAGAATAATTTATTTTTTAAAGAGATCTGGAGCAGCCTTCAGGCGACTTCAAGAAACTCACATGAGCAAACTGGAACATGAAAAGCTTTTGAAGTATGGGTTTAAGAAGACAGTGGCATCACAATATGACAAGGGGCGTAGACGGGGAACTGCCGTTTTAATCCCTCACTCTACTCTCTTTGACATCAAAGATACCACGACAGATAAACATGGTAGATATGCAGCAGTTAAGGGCATCTATAATGGCTCCATGATCACTCTCCTCTCCTCTCTCTATGCTCCACCAGGGACAGAGTTTAGTTTTTTCAGAGGCTTATTCCTTAAAATGATGCATTGGGCGGAGGGCTATCTGGTGTTAGGAAGGGATTTAAATGTAAGATTAAATCCTAACCTAGATTCCTCAGGGTGTCCCCCAAAGGAGGAAAGGGGAATAACCAAAAAAATAAACAAGCTGTTGACAGAATTGGGCCTAATTGATGTTTGGCGAGCACATCACAGAAACAGTAGGCAATATACTTTTTTTCCCCACTCTCACCAAATTTATTCAAGACTGGACTACTTTTTAATGCCAAAAGAAGCAATAGGTATCTGTGACTCGGTAGAAATAGGGACCGGTGTACTATCAGACCACGCTCCAATATATCTACAGCTAACAATAGGCCCCCCCAAACGCTCAACGTTTTGGGGCTTAAATCTATCTTTGCTCCAGAAAAAAGAAAATCAAGAAAGTATAAATCAAACTATACAGCAAGCACCGCAAGATAATCGACGGCCTGAGGTATCCCCAGGTATTCTATGGAACACAATTAAGGCCCTCATTCGAGGGAAATTTATTGAAATTTCGGCCAAAGCAAAAAAACAAAGGGACCAAAGACAAAAAGACTTATATCACCAGCTAGCTGAATTAGAAAAACAACAACAAATAAAATTAAATAAAGAAAGGGGGAAACAACTCAGAGTGCTGAAAGCAGAATTTATAAAAATAATGGACTATCAAGTGGGGCAGAGACTGATTTGCATGAAACAAAGATTTTATGAAGGTGGCCGAGGCCTTAAACTCTTGACTAGTCGGCACGCCAACATCCAAGTAAAGCCACTATCACTAAGATAAGGTACCCCATTAAACATACACTTCACAAAAAGCGGAAGATATAGCGGAGTCTTTGAGATATATTACCAAAATCTGTATGCTAAGGGGCTTCCCTTGAACAGGAAATTAGGGATTATCTAACCCCTTTGGGACTCCAGTCTCACCAAAACACAGAGTGACCTTGATGAGACCCTTCACGGAACAAGAAATTGCCCTAGAGATTCAAAACCTTAAGGCAGGAAAGTGTCCAGGATCTGAAGGACTACCTGCCAAATTTTTTAAACAGTTTAAAAAAAGTGTTCTTCCCTTGCTCTGTGATACATTTAATCATGTAAGAACAGATGAAGGTGTAATTCCTCCATCCTGGTCCCAAGCGATAGTGTCGGTTATCCCAAAGCCGGCCAGGGACACCACAAATTGTGCCTCTTACCGCCCTATTTCTATCTTAAATACGGATTATAAAATAATGACAGCCATTTTGGCTAGAAGGGTTCAAGGGGTCTTACCGAACTTGATCCATATGGACCAGGCTGGCTTTATACCTGGCAGACAAACAGTAGATAACATCAGCCGGACAATTAATATAATAGACAGAATACATACTAAGGCTCTCCCAGCTTGCATCATGAGCTTGGATGCTGAAAAAGCTTTTGATCAGGTTTCTTGGGACTTTCTTCAGGGCTCCCTGGCCGGGTTTGGTTTTCCTACACTTTTCCGCCAACTAATATCTAAAATATATAAGAATCCATCAGCCTATGTGCGGGCCAATGGATATATATCCCAACCATTTCGCCTTTATAGGGGCACAAGACAGGGATGTCCCCTATCTCCTATATTATTCGCACTTTACACTGAACCTCTGGCACAAAGTATAAGACTAAACCCAGATATTCAAGGCATAATGTGGGATGACTCCCCACATAAAGTCGCACTATATGCAGACGATGTGCTTTTATACCTCACAGAACCTGAAAAATCCATCCCCGGGGTATTTCAACAATTGGAGTCCTTCTCAGGGATATCTGGATACAAATTAAACTGGTCAAAGACTGAGATCTTGACACTAAATACCTGTATACCACAGGAACTTAAAGCCAAGTTTCCTATGAGATGGGACTGTCCTAATATCAAATATCTAGGGATGAGGTTGGGTAAATCCCCCACGTTTATATAAAGATAACTATCCCCCTCTATTAAAGAACATATGGTCGGATCTACACAGGTGGTCTCTCTTACCATTTCTCTTTTACTCCAGGTTGCAAACCTTCAAAACAAACATCTTGCCTAGATTATTATATTTGTTTCAAGCACTACCATGCTCGATACCACCATGAGAAATAAGACAGTGGCAGCAGAAAATTATGGCCTTTTTATGGCCTTATACGAGTCCAAGAATCTCTATGCTGACTCTCATCTTACCAAAGCAGGCAGGGGGAAGGGCATGTCCCAATTTATATGACTACTGGTTGGCTGCCCAAATGCAAATGGCCTTATTATGGGCCCATCTGACTTATTCAGCCCATTGGCGACAGATGGAACTATCGTTATTTACAAAAATTCCCATTTCCACGATTCTATTTAACCCATCCGTATAAATAGATGATCAGGTACTTCAGGGATATACATTAAAAACAACATTACAAGGGTGGCAGGCAGGAACTAGACGGGGGTATACAGCAAAGAACATGTGGAAATACAGAAACTGGCGTTTTAATGCAGAATTTAAACCAGCAATCTATTATAGATGGTATACCCAACAAATGGAAAAAGGTTTATATGCTCCCTGGCAAGTGTTAAGAGACCACGATATAATGCCATTTGAGCTCCTTAAGGCCAGAAATAATTGGAGTAATACAGATTGTATATATTATTACCAAATAAGGGACTTCATACCTACTAAACAGAGACAAATGGCAACTTGGCGGGACGAGAGGCCCTTTCCTCAAGCATTTGAAGTCATATGGGGCAGTTCACATGGCAAGGGAGCAATAATCATGTTATATAATAATTTAGTAGCAGATAGAGGTAATAATATTCAAAAGGTTCAGCAGAAGTGGGCATTAGAATTGAAGATCACCCTGAATTCCCAAATCTGACTCAAGATTTTTAGAAATGTATGGAAGACAACTTCTTCCCCAAGCTGGCAAGAATTCACTTGGAAGCTTAGGATTAGATATTTCCATACCCCAATGAAATTAAACAGGATGGGCCTACTACCTCAAGGGAAATGCTGGAGAGGATGTGGTAATAACATGGCTGACCAGTCACATATTTTTTGGTATTGTACAGAATTACAACATTTTTGGACACAAATTTGTAGTTATCTACATACACCCACGACTGACACTGCCCCAGAGCATTGTATCCTGGGTCTTTGTCTGGAGGGAGTGGTGGGCGGTGAGTCGCGATACTTATGGGTCATCCTGACTATAGCAGCTATGAAAGCGATAACTAAAAATTGGCTACAACAGAAGCCCCCAACGTTACAAGAGTGGCTAACAATAGTATCCCAAATCCAGCAGATGGAAAGGATAACCCATTCTATAAACCAACAGAAAGAAAAGTTTAATAATAGATGGAATAAGTGGGATCTATACCAAAGTAAAGTTCAATAAGATCTGTACACAATTGGAATATCTAAATGGAGGTCCTATTTCAGAACTTAGAATGAAAAAAAAAAAAAAAAAAAGAAAAAAAAAAAAAAAAGAAAAAGGATGGAACTGGCTGTTGTGGCCCATTGCTGCCTCTTCCGCTCCCCACCCCCCTTCTCCCACTCTCCCTGTTTTATCTTGTATGCAGAAGGGCCGTGGCAAACTATAAATATAATTCTTAATATGAAATTGCTTGACAGTAACATTTTTATGGAACTTTATGCTCTCCCAATATGTGTTTCGTATTTAATATGGTTTGATTAATAGGTATGAATATTGTACTATAAAGGAGATTTCTATTCTTTTATCTAGGGTTGACTGAGGATTAATTAGAGATCTTGGTAACATGGGTGCAAGTCTGAATTATATAAAAAGTCTGAGAGATCTGTTATATTTGCTCATATGGGAACAAAGCATTTATTTTAGAAGTGAAGCAAATAATGTCTAGATCTAGTAAATAAGATATCTCAGATGGATATACATTTATGGAAATGCAAACTATTGGATACAACTTGCTTATATCAATAAACAAGTATAAAAAAAAAAAAGAGATTTGATGCTACCAGAAAGCAGCTTCGAGCATCGGCGATTCCTCATACCATCATATTTCCTGCTAGACTGAGAACTGCCCATCAAGGAAAAGTCTGAGTGTTTGCAGATCCCACTGAAGTGGCAAGGTGGGCTACTCGATTTGTCTCCTCCCCTTGGAGTGGTGGCGACAACCAGGAAGAGGATCCGAGCGATACTGAGGACTCAGACGCTGGATGAGAGATGCCTACTGGACTTAAGCAGTATCCTTATTTTTTGAGTATTGCTCCTCTCACAGTATAAGTACTTTTTTCCCCCCTTACTGCCCATCTCGCCCGATCACTCCTTCGGGCCCCCGTAAGCCCCCATTCCATCCTGGAGTCACCCCACCTTCACCACCCCACATGGCAGCCTACCCAGGTATCCCCGGACATAATCCTGTGTCGGGTGGGTCCCTTACCTTCGTGAGGAATGAGCCTTACGGCCAGAAGGCATGACACTGGGTGCTGCTGAAGTAGTGGATGCAGGTCAAGGCGTCCAGGAGGCGAGGGATGGAGGGGCCATCACCCGATCAGCCGAGGTGCTTTTTCCCATGTTTCTCCCCGGAGGTAGGCGTGCCCATGATGTCACGCAGTGCATGAATTTCCGCCACTCCCCAAGTGTCTGCCGGCCAGCCTTGCTGCTGCTGCTAGCCTCCGCCAGGTGCCGCCAAACGCGTCCCCCGGAGGCAGGCAGTCGGACGGCCCAGCTTTGTTCCCCCGGCCGGCCCTCCATTGACCCAAGATAAGTACTTTTTTATTTAAGTTTAAAATACTTAAGGGTGGGTGGGGCAAAGCTTTTCCCTTGCTTACTGAAGTTCACTTACTGAAATTTGAAAACAAGATTCTCTTTATCCTTTAGATAATAAAAAGTAGATTCGTTTGTAATTTTTTGTCTCTTTTTTGGCTGAATCATTGCTGCTGAAAAATTATTTGGTAGACGGATGTGAGATATATAGTATGACGCCACAAGCCCTTGTTGGGGCGTGCAAATACTGGACAATCCTGTATATTTGGACTTTAAGTTTTTATGAATAAGTCATACTGCTCTTGGGCTCGTATCACAGCTAACTGTTTAGAGTATAAACTTATGATGTTACTTTTAGATTAACCTCCCAATGTGGTGTCAATATATCTGAGATTCATTTTTATTTCCTTGTATTAAGGGTATTTTTTCTCCAGTTGGTAACACAATTGTAAATGGTATGTCTCGGATATGGAATGGTTATTACTTGTAATCATAAAAGAAAACAATAAACATAAAGTATGTTAAAAAACACTTTGCGGGAAGCCTTTCTTTTTTCCAGGTTTGCTTTGGGCACACTGGGGTGGGCTCCCAGTGAGCCACCTGGGTGTTTTGGGGGGTACTGGAGCTGACGGGGATTGGGCACCCCATTGGCAAAGAAACGTGTCTGTGTTTGTTAATAATATGAGCTGGATGGAAACTATCTGCTTGTAGCAAACTATTACAATCTGTCTTTTTTTGAAACAAAGTGGCACGCACTCCCTGCCCCTCTTTTTTTTGTTTTATCCTCTTTATGCTCCTCTGCCCCATCTGGCGAGCACCTCCTTCGGGCTCTCAATGTCCTGCCCATCTGTCCGCCATCCCCACGACCTGCCTCAGCCCCAGATCGCAGCCCCCTGGAGGTAGCCCGGCGTAACCCTTCGCCGGGTGGGTCCCCCTCCTCCGAGAGGGAAGGCACCGGTGGGGGTCGTCCAGTGCACTGCAGCATCGGCTCCAGGTGCTGCTGGGGTGGAAGGTCGTGGGGCCATGTTGGCTGATGAGGAAAAGCAGGAGAGCCATCATCTGGCTCGCCAGAGGCCATTTTCCAGTTTTCTCCCCACAGAGAGTGGCGTGACCCGGCGTCAGGCGATGCTGGCGTCCGCCCTCCCCCGGAAATTTGAGCCCCTAACACTCTGCCATGCTCCCGGCTTCCACCAGGGGCCAGCAGGTGCCCGGCTCATATCCCCACCTTCCCCCCTGGAGAAGGCGAGCTGTCTATGGATGCTCCAACCTTCTCCCCAGGCTGGCTCTCCAACGACCCGAGTCCGTTCCTCAACTTAGGTTGCCGGCATCGCAAGCGGAAATCCAACCACTGCGCCAAAGAGCCGGCTGCCCCTCTTTTTTTATAGATCCTAAGATCCAAAAATTCTATTTCTACTTGACATTATTTTTATTTTTTGTTTAAGTATGGACCTGATCTGGATATGGATCAAGGAATTCAATTGTACTTAAAAACATTTTTCATATAATGGCACTGTGAAACTTCAATACTGTTTTAAGAGCGTGTATTGCAAGCTATTTGTATTTGTTAAATAACTTCAATTGTTTGGAACATGGAACATTTAATTGAATAGAGCTTAGAGATGCTCAAGGTAATTGCACTAATACTGTGATTGGCCAAGATTTAACTGATGTGCTTGTTATAATGCTGGACTGCTGTGCTGTGGATTTGTCTGATGAAGCTCAACGGCAGTTGAGCGAAACGTAACTGTTTGCACTTTACTCCGTGTAGGTTTGGTAACTACGACGGTCGCACATATGCTCGATTAAAAAGTTTGCGATTTTTAAAAGCAATATTAAACTAAAGCAACTAAATTATGAGGGGGAGACTCCAAATTTGTTGGATTCTCTAAATACTAAAAGATTATATCAGCAAAATAATAAACATATTATAAATAATAGTATTCCTAAGGACTGTGATAAGGTAAAACTAGACAATACCAAAATAAACATATTGCTTTTAAATGCAAGAAGTCTGTTAAATAAAATTGATGAGTTATCTGAATATGTACGTACAAACAATATTGATATATGTGGAGTAACTGAGACTTGGTTTAAAAATGAGGACTGGGGTACTGAAATACTGGGATATACTAAATATGAAAAAAATCATATGACTACCAGAGGAGGTGGAGTCGCTCTATACATCAACAATAAATTTAAAAGTTATACTGTAACAAATCTAAATGAGGATGTATCAAGTGAAATTATATGGATTAAAATCAATCTTACACTTGAATGTACCATCATGGTAGGACTAGGTTATAGAGCACCAAATTTAAATTTAGAGGAGAATCAAAAGTTTTTAAATAACATAGAAGATAATATACTGGACCAAAATTGCTTGTTCATGGGAGATTTCAATTTTCCAAACATTGATTGGTTACATTTAAAAGGAAGCACCCCGATGGACAGCTCATTCCTGGACTTAATGAATATACATAATTTGAGTCCGCTAGTAAAATTACCAACTAGAGGAAATAATATATTAGATTTACTATTTTCCAACATAGAAATACAGAAGCAATGGTAACTATTAATCATCCATTAGCTAATAGTGACCATAATATGGTACATACATCAATACATTTAACTTATTCAACTGAAACTCTGGGCTGTACAATAGTAAAAGATTTCTTAAATGCTAACTATATGAAAATCAAACAATATTTTATGGAATGGGACTGGGCCTCTGATCTAACAGATAACGATATTAATTTGGTTTATAATAAACTCATGTTGAGAATAAACACAAGTATTAAACTTTGGGTACATATTAGAAAGAAATATGTAAAAAATAAAAGAGCCCCCCTTATGGTGGAACCATAAAATAAAAAAATCCTGGCAAAAAAACAATGTTTATATAAGAAATTTAAGAAAAATAAAAAGAGTGTAAGTTGGGATAGATACAAACAAATATCAAACAAAAGCAAGAATATGATTAAAAAGGAAAAAAGATATCTTGAAGAAAGACTAGCAACAAATGTTAAACATAAAAAATCATTTTACAATTATATAGGTTCATTAAAGAAAAATAATCCTTCAATAGGACCTTTACAGTCATCTCACCAGATAATAACCAATGAAACCAATATTGCCAGTAGACTGAATGTCTATTTTATAAACATTTTTCAACCAAACAAATTAGATTCTAGAATTGAACAAACTAAAAATACCTCTTTTTCCCCTATAACTGAGAGCAAAGTACTAGAATCTATTGACAATTTAAATAATAGTGGTTCTCCGGGACCAGACGGTATTCCACCTCTATATATTGTTAACTTAAAGAAACAACTGGCTGGACCATTAACCTTAATATTTAATTCATCAGTTATTACAGGACTTATGGCTCCAAACTGGAATAAAGCCATAGTAATACCTATTTATAAAGGAGGTAACAAACATCTTGAACAAAATTATAGGCCAATTAGTTTAATGGATGTTATGTGCAAACTGCTAGAAAGAATACTAAAGGGCAGAATCACTAATTATTTAAATAACAACATCTTTGATATCTATCAGCATGGATTTGTCAGCAATAGATCGTGTCAAACTAACCTACTGTATTTTTTAGAACCAGTCAGTTATGCTTTGGATAAAGGACTATCGGTGGACATAATTTTCTTGGATTTTTCCAAGGCATTTGATTCTGTGTCACACCAAATATTAATTGCTGAATTAGAAAAATTAAAAATTGATTCTAAAATAATAGGATGGATACACGCCTGGTTATTAAATAGATCTCAGCGAGTATCTGTCAAGGGTTACTTGTCAGATTGGGGACCAGTGACTAGTGGTGTACCTCAGGGCTCGGTTTTGGGCCCTATCCTATTTAATATCCTAATATCAACTATGTGTCTTCTTAATTCCTGTTGGTTAGTTAAATTTGCTGATGATTGCAAAATAGGATGTATTATTAATGATCAAAACGATACTATAGAAATGCAAATAATTTAAATCACCTGGTAGACTGGTCCTTAAATAAAGGTCTTCTATTTAATGAAACCAAATGTAAGGTAATGCATTTAGGAAAACATAATCCTTGTTACCCTTACAGTATTAATAATACCCATTTGCAAAAAACCACACAAGAAAAAGATTTAGGAGTAACTATCACAAGCGATTTTATCTTTAATACATATACAATTACAGCTGTTAAAAAAAGGCAACAAAATACTAAACTGTATATTGAGAAACATTAAAAGTAGAGATGCAAAAGTTTTATTGCCATTATACACCAGTCTTGTTAGACCACACCTAGAATATTGTTGTTCAGTAACAGCTCCATATTTAATTAAAAAAAACAAATTAATAGAAAACATACAAAGAAAAACAACAAAGAAAATAAATTCTTTGCAAAACTTAGACTATGGAACTAGATTAAAAAAAATATGTCTGTATCCTATGGACTATAGGCGACTTCGTGGTGATCTATGTTTAACATACAAAGCATTTCAGAATGATATAAGTTTTGAAACTATAGGATTACAAAAAAATAAGAATATTAAAACAACTAGATCTCATACATTAAAACTCAAAGGCACTAATAACAACACAATCAAAAGAAACAATTGGTACACACAAAGGATTGTTAATCCATGGAACAACTTACCAACCAATGTAGTTTTTAGTAATTCCATATCTTCATTTAAAAATAATTTAGATAATCATAATGGTGACTTAAAATATAGCTTCCCACCCATAATAGGGTGGCGTGTTCATTAAAGGTAGAAATACCTACTGAACGTGTACTAATCTATGAACCTATGAACTGTGACCGTGTCTGTCATGTTTTGAGAATATATAGTCAGGAGCTCTCTTCTCCATGTGTCTAGACAACAAGAGACCTGGCACTAACCCCTAGGGACTTCCAAGGATTTTGTATCACAAACCTAAAAACAGTGCTTCTGCACTTTTTGCACCTGTATTATTAGGTGACAGCTTGGTTCAGTTGGTGGCACATCCACCTCTGGGACAGAAGCTCATGGGTTCTCATCCCACAACAGGACTTAGGCTCAAAACCTTCTGTATTAGGGGATATTGAAGTGCCAAGGCGTGCCATCCTCTGGATGACACAATAAACCTAGGTTACTCCTGCCCATCTCTTGTTCTGTCCTGGTGGGTGACCAGGTAGAAGTAAAAGAACCTAAGGTGCTTTTTGTAAGAGATGCAGATTTTCCCCAGTGTCCTGGTCAACATTTCCCTTCCCATGAAACCAGTTGAGGCAATTCTCCATGGCTGTCTGTGGGTGCTGATCAGCAAAATGGCTGCCACTACATATTTACAGTCACTTTACTACCAGTCTCTCTCTCTCACTACATGTAATGCACTTTGGGATACACAGTGTATGAAAAGCGCTACATAAATCCAAATACTTTTTCTACTACCCGCATCGTTAGCAGAAGATGTCAGGTAATGAAGTACAAAGACAAATGTCTGATGCCCAGATTCTCTGTGCTGACCCCCCCCCCACACACAACATGCACACATTTTAAGGAGAGTATTAAAATGACTCCCACTTTACTAGTGCCAATACAAGCCCTGTTACAATTATAAGAGTGATCTCATTCACATTCTTCAGGCATCAAAACATATCACCATTGGTTCCAACAGTGGTATTCACATACACAGCATTATCCTTTAGTATGAGGTTATAATAAATGCTCCAAATTACATTACAACTTACAACTCCTGAAGAGTAAGGCCCTCCACCCATCTCTCATCTGTTCTGCTTGTATATCCTTGGCGAGGAGCAGGGCACCTCCAGTGCTAGCATCCTGACTTTTTTTTTTTTAAATTAGTATTTTTGTGGTTTTTGTATCCCATTTTACGCCCATCCTGTACGAATACATGCATATGGAGGCATGCACACATCGGCGCTACAAAGGCGCCCTCCCTTAGGTATTAGCCCCCTCCCACCTCGCCATCACGGACCTCCAACTAGCAGTGGCGTCGTAAAGGGGTGATAACCTCCTGGAGAGAAGAGGCTTGTATTAGGCACTCGATCTACTCCTTCCCTCCACCCACCCCCGGCGACTCGGTCATTCCGAACCCAGGTCGCCGGTGTGGCACGAGTAAGGCATTCACTGCCTCAACCCTCGGCACCACCAGGCTGGCTAGCTAGCATCCTGACTTAAATCTGCTGGGGTTTGAGCACTCAGTCATCCTGCCTAATGTTAACTGAGCTCCCTGCCTGGTGATGCCAGGGCTGTTGGCAGGATTTACATTTTGAGGATCCTGGACTCCCTGTAGAAAGAACTGGGGGATCCAAAAAATTATTTGAGGGTTCTTTCTCTGTTTGTTTGTTTTTTGTTTTATAGTTCAAGAGTGTGCAGTTGCGATAAAAAGTGCTGAATTGCAGGAAAAATTACCACAATTCAGTACTTTTTATCAACACTGCAGGAATTGTAGAGAAGACTACCTCAATGCCAGTAAAAAAACAAAATAAAAAATAAAAATGCTGTATCATGGAAACCTTTTAGCACAATTTGGCATTTTTTACCACAATCGTGGGAAACTGCTGATCCCACCTTTGATGCCCAGCTAGAGCAACCATGCATCTGTGCAGCGCTCCTCAAGATGAAATCATATCATAGAAATATAAAATTTGTCTGTAGAAAAGGATTACTTGGCCCACCCCGTCTGCCCAGATGGTCCCTGCCTAGTCTGTCTCCAGAGACCCTAACTGCTCTCTGATGACCCTCTTTGGCACTAATACTCCCCTATGTCTGTCCCATGCATGCTTGAAGCCCCCTACCATTTTCGCCTCCGCCACTTCCACTGGCAGTCTGTTCCAGGCATCTACAATTCTTCCAGTTAAGTAGTGTTTCCTAACATCCCTCTTAACCCCCTTCCCCCAGCTATATCACATGCCCTCTGGTCCTTGATGCTCTTTATCTGTCTTTTTTTTTTTTTAAGTTCATGTTTATTGAAACATAAGGGCAGTACATAAAAGATTCATTGACAAGATATATATCTGTGACATTCATTACCATCCATACACTACACAACAATGACACTTTTCATCATCTGACATCAATCATTAACAGGCTCCTTCTGTTTTTAATTGATTTATAGATAAAAGCATAACATCTCTTGCTTACTTAATGAACCTGTGTGCTTTTATCACATCCCCCTGCATAACACATTCAATATAACTGATTTATACTGGTCACCTAATTATCCCCCCCCTCCCACAAATCATCCATCGTGTCCATCTACAACTGAACACGTGATTTTAGGTCAACTCTGTAGGTTAATTCTTCCAAATTTTGTATCTCTTAGATTACTGTCAACCAACTGGTCAAAAGTGGGATGATCCTCCCTCAACTAGCTCTGAGTAATTGCCTTCTGGGCGGCCGCCACCAGGATATTCCAGAGATATACATTAACAGCCCCTTTAATCTCCTGAGGCGGCAGGCCCAAGAGCAGCTGAGGAAGGTCCAGTGCGGTTGTGAGGGAAAAGAGGTCACCCATGACTCTCTTCCAGAAGGGCTGTAGGACTGGGCACTGCCAGAACACGTGTGAATGATGTGCCTTAGGCTCCATACATTTTCGCCAACATCCAGCTGAGCCCTCCTTATTCCATTTGGTTTGAATAAGTGGGGTATAGAAGAACCTGGTTTTAATCTTCGACTTAAATTCTTGCCAGAGTGGGGAATGAGTGGTTTTGCCTGCCCCTATGAACACCCTATCCCATTCCCCCTCTGTCAATTGTGTTCCCATCTCCTGTTCCCATTTCTTTTTTAGGGGAGTTGTACAGCCCATGCCCAGACTTCTAAGGGCCTTGTATATGGCTGAGATGTGTCCTCTTGCCATTTTAAGTTCCAGAATGTCTTCAAAAGTGTTCAGGAGGCGGTCCAACAAGGGGGTGTTCAGATCTTGTTTCTAGAGGTCCAGAAACATAAGTTCTAAGCTGCAAAAAACTGAAATGGTCAGAGTTCCTTAACTGAAATGTGTCTCTAATTTGGGTGAATTCCTGTACTACCCCACCCGCCAAGAGCTGTCCCAAGTGGCATAACCCTGTCTCAACTACCTCCTAAAAGTTGAGTCTTGCCTGGAGGGCATGAAATCTTTATCCCATGCAAACCACTTAAAGGGCCAGAGAAGTGTTCTCAATCTAAACTTTGCCCATGTCCTGTGTGCAGCATATAAGCTACTGCGAATTGAGAGGAGAGGAACATCCCTGGATTGTATCTCATGGTACTGATCCATAACTCTGACCCCAAGGGGGACTCCTTCAGCCACCATCTCCTCCATTTGTTTCCAGTGGGCCTCATGCCCCTTCGCCGACCACAGTAATGCATACCGAATTTGGGCTTCTAAATAGTTGTCTTCCAAGTTAGGTAGTGCTCTTCCTCCATTCTTTTTTTTTGTTTGCATTATGTTGCTTCTGATTCGAAGTTTACTCCGGTCCCAGATGAAGTGTGATATGGTTTGTTGCCAACTACGAAATTGTTTTTTGGGAATTTTAAGGGAGAGACATTGGAACAGATACAAAAACTTTGGTAGGATATTCATTGTTACTGCTTGGATTCTAGAGTATGGGGGAAGTTCATCAGAGACCATCTGCTGATGTCTTGTTTAATACACTGCGATAATGGGTCCAGGTTGGCTGAGCTTAGTTTATTAAGATTTTCGTCATTTGGATTCCTAAGTATTTTATCTTTTGAGTGTTCCAATTAAGGGGGAGCATACCAAGAACTTCAGGTGATGGACAATAATGAAATTTAAGTATTTCAGTTTTGGACTTATTTAAAGTATATCCAGCATGGCAGCCGAACTCCTCCAGCACCCTCCACACTTGATTTATTGAACCTTCCAGATCCATGAGGTATAAAAGGATGTCATCCGTATAGAGCAATATTTTATGCTCTGTGTCTCCTATTTGCACCCCCATTATTTTAGGATCTATTCTAATTACATGGGCAATTTGTTCGATATACAGGGCAAATAGTATGGGCAAAAGGGGGCATCCCTGTCGTGTCCCTCTGCCCAGACTAAATCTGTTGGACAGTACCCCATTTACTCAAACCTGTGCCTGAGGTGCTGAGTATAGGGCCCTCAGCCCATTAATGAAAGACGACGGAAAGTTAAGATGTTCTAGAACTAGAAAGAGAACCCCCCATGACACCTTGTCGGATGCTTTCTCCGCATCCAGACTCACTATACAGGTGGGGGTGCGATACCTGGTTGTTATGTCAGTAATACTGATTGCCCTCCGTACACTGTCTGGGGCCTGCCTACCTGCCACAAATCCTGTCTGGTCAGGGTGTACAATGTGCAGTATTAAGGGGTTAAGGCGCACAGCTATTGTTGCTGTAAACATTTTATAGTCTGCATTTAGAAGAGAAATGGGGCAAAATGAACCACATTCTATTGGGTCTTTCCCTTCTTCAAGGCAGTACTGTTATGGTTGTGTAGTTCCAGGACAGGGGCACAGCCTCCCTCTCCCCCCAGACTTCATTGTATCTGTCTTGTAAAAGTGGGGTAGTTAGTTTAAGGAAGGTTTTACAGAACTCCCCACCAAAGCCATCTGGGCCCAGACATTTCCGGTTTTTTAAACTTTTGATAGTTGTTATCTCTTGTTGTGATATTGGGGACATTAGCAGCTGACCGTGATCTTGTGATACTGTGGGCATTTTTAAGGACTAGAGAAAGTTTGTTTTAGCCTCCCTAGAGGACTCCTGCTGTGCCTGATATAGTAACTTGTAATATAAGTCCTGAAGGCCTCTGCCACCTGCTCCCACTGATGGGAAAATTGTCCCATTTTGGGATTCTTAATTTTGTTAATGTTGGCCCTCGCAGACTGTTGTCTTAACCGGTAGGCCAGGAATTTTGCTGCTCATCCCCCCCTTTTATAATATGTCTGCTTCAAATACCATAGCGCCCTTTCCGTTTCGATTTTGTGTAGGTTTTGGTTCTCACTTCCTTGATTTCTGTGTCCCTTTCTTTACACCACTTTTGTTTTTGTTGTGTTTCAGATGTCCTCAATTGATCCATAAGCTTATCCATTTGTTTTTTCCTTTCCCTTTTCTTATGAACCTCGATTGAGATTAACTTGCCCCTTACCATGGTTTTTACTGCATCTCATAGTATCTGCGGGGAAATGCCTGGCTTATCATTTAATTCTATTGTTTGTTTGATTACTTTTTGTACTTCGGACTTTACCTCTCCATCCGCTAGTAGAGACACATTCAGTCTCCACTGGGTTCATTTTTGTGGAAGCATTAGTTCCACTTCCAAAAATATAGGCTGATCAGAGAGCATAGAGGTTCCAACCCACATAGATTTTGTAAGTTCTGGATCTTTAGAGTAGGTTAGGAACATATCCAATCTGGAGAAAGTTTTGAAACGCGGTAATATGTGGAGTCTTTTGCTCTGGGAAATTTTTCCTGTCAAACATCTACAAGACCCATGTCCATCATTAGCTTTGTAAACAGATGGGCTGTTCTGGTATTTGGGTTTGGGATATGTGATGTGGAATACGTGGTCTTAGTGAGGATCAGGTTCCAATCTCCCTCCATGATGTAGGAAACGCAGCGGGATGAAGATAGGGAGGCATACCAAACTTCCCTAAGGGAAGCAGGGAAGGCAGTAAGGCAGGCAAAGGCCCAAACCGAGGAAACACTAGCACAAACAGTAAAAGAAGGTGACAAGACTTCCTATAGATACATTAGTGAAAGGAGAAGGTCCAGAGGGGGTATTGCTAAGATCAAAGGGGATAAACGGGCGTGTGAGGAGGAGGAGGAGGACCATGTAAAAGCATCTAACCTAAATAGATATTTCTGCTCAGTATTTACTGAGGAGAAGGTAGGGCAGGGCTATATTTCCACGGATGGATGTATGAATTTGTAGGAGTCATTTATAGAGGGTTTTCTCAAGTTTTAGAAACATTGTTATAATATAACTTGAATGTATGTTGTGTTGTCTTATATGTGGGTCTAATTTAAAAATATTTGTTGTTGGATTTTTTTATACTGTATGTTGTAATATACATTTGTTTGTGTACATCTACGTTATCTTTTTAAACCTAAGAATAACAGGTCCATCTTATAAAAAGGGGCTATGACCCAATGATGTAATCTATTTCTACCTATATAAAAATAAACTTTTACTACTAGGGCCCACAGCTCAGCACCATGGACACAGGGGAGAGGGAGGTATGCACTAGTCCCTTCACAAAAGAAAGGGCTCTACAAAAGCTCGATAAGCTTAGGGTGGACAAGGCAATGGGACCTGATGACATACATCCCAGGGTACTAAAGGAGCTAAGGTTGGAACTAGCAGAGCCATTATCAGAATTGTTTTAGTGAGTCTCTGAGCACAGGAGAGGTCCCAGAAGACAGGTGAAGGGCTCATGTGATCCCGCTCCACAAGAGTGGTAGCAGGGAGGAGGCAGGGAACTACACACCAGTCAGTCTTACCTCAGTAGTGGGCAAGATTATGGAGGCATTCCTTAAGGAAAGGATAGTGCAACACCTGGAATCCATAGGAGCGCAGAATCCAAGATAGTATGGGTTTACAACAGGAAGGTCCTGTCAAACTAATCTCATAGATTTCTTTGACTAGGTAACCAGAGTGGTGGATCAAGGGGGAGCAGCTGATGTCACATATCTTGACTTCAGCAAAGCTTTCGATACTGTTCCATACAGAAGATTGATAAATAAGTTGGGTAGGCCCGGGGTGGGTCAGAAGTTGGTCAACTGAGTGGCAAACTGGTTGACGGGCAGAAAACAGAGAGTGGTGTTAAATGGTATACAGTCAGCCGGCATCCATCCTGGAGAGGAATCCAAGCACTCAATGATAAGTTTAAATACTACATCGACAAGCATTTAAACTAGCCAAGAGCGGTGGCAGGCCAGCAAGGAGGGTACCTACTTGCTCACCCCCACAGCTAGCAGTGGAACCAGTGAACCGGAGGAGTGGATATCTCAACAAAGCAGTGTGCAAAAGATGGAGATTAGCGCCCAAGAGGTGCATAGGCAGAAAAGGGACAAAAATCAGCAGAAGGGCAGACAGCAAGGAGAACCAGGGATAAAGGACAACCAGGTAAGGGGCTGGAGTAGAACAGCTAAACAGTCTAGGGAGGTCAAATCATGGAAAGCCATGTGTAACAATGCCAGGAGCCTTAGCAACAAGATGGAAGATCTGGAGGCTGTCATGGTGCAGTCAGACCTGGACATTGTGGCCATCACAGAAACTTGGTGTAATGATAACCGTGACTGGGAGATGGCCATTCCTGGCTACAACATATTCAGAAGAGACCGGGCAGGTAGGAAGGGGGGAGGAGGAGTGGCACTGTATATGAAAAATTACGTAAGGGCCACAGAGATCCAGGAGGAACAAAATGGGGGAGCGATACTGTAGGTTAAACTGGAAAGGAAAATGGGGCCAGCCATCCACACAGGTGTGGTCTATATACCACCAGCCCAGGAGGAAGAAACAGATAGGGAGCTGAGGCTAGCCATCCAAAGGATGGCAAGCAAGGGTGAGGTAGTACTGGTTGGAGACTTCAATATTCCAGACGTGGACTGGAGCAGCAGCATCAACTAGGAGTAGATTTATCCTGGACTCCCTTCAGGGTGCCTTCCTCAAGCAACTGGTCATGGAACCAACTCGGCAGAAGGCAATACTGGACCTTGTGCTCACAAACAGGGACAGTGTGATGGGGTAACAGTGGGGGAGCACCTGGGGAACAGTGACCACCAATCATTGTGGTTTGAAATCACAGAAGGAGCAGAACCAAACCACACAAAAACACGTATCCTGGATTTTAGAGGGGCAGACTTTGGGAAAATGGGGAGATACTTGAAAGAGGCATTAAGGGGAATGGGGCGGGAATCAGGGGTTGAGGAACAGTGGGCAGTATTTAAAATGGGGATTACAAGAGCAACAGAATTATGCATTAAGCAGGTTAGCAAGAGGAAAAGGAAGAGGAGGCCATTATGGTTTTCCAAAGAGGTAGCAAAGAAAGTGAAAGCCAAAAAGATTACAGTCAGGGGATAGGGAGAAGTACCAGGAGAAGCAAAGGGAGGCCAGTAAGGGAAGCCAAAGCTCAGACAGAAGAGCACATTGCAAAATCAGTGGGTAGAGGGGACAAAACCTTTTACAGGTACATAAGTGAAAAAAGAAAGGCAAAGGGAGGGATAGTGAGACTGCAGGGAGAGGATTGGGGCCGTGTGGAGGATGACAACAGTAAAGCTGACATACTGAACTAGTATTTCTGCTCAGTCTTTACTGAGAAAGAGGAGGGTAATGGGTCTGAAGGGAATACAAGGGGTGAGAATAGTGCAGAAATAGACACAAGTCCCTTTACACAAGAAAGGGTCCTGAAGGAACTAGAAGTAATAAGAGTTGATAAAGCAATGGGGCCAGATGGGGTGCACACCAGGGTCCTTAAAGAACTCAGAGAGGTGGTGGGTGAACCTCTGGCTATCCTGTTTAGCAGATCACTGGAAACAGGGGAGGTACCCAAAGACTGGAGGACAGCAGATGTAGTCCCCTTATACAAAAGTGGGAACAAAGAGGAAGCAGGGAACTACAGACCAGTCAGCCTCACCTCGGTAGTGGGAAGATCATGGAAGTACTACTGAAGGGAGAGATTGGTGGAACATCTGGTTGTCAATGGACTGCAGGATCCAAGGCAGCATGGTTTCGGCGGGAGGTCATGTCAGACCAACCTCGTTGAATTTTTGACTGGGTGACTAGGGAGGTGGATCAGGGGAGGCAGTGGACATGGCCTATCTGGACTTCAGCAAGGCCTTTGACACTGTGCCACATAGAAGACTATTACACAAACTAGGAAAATATGGGTGTGGCAGGACAGTAGTGTGGTGGGTAGGTAACTGGCTGGGTGGCAGGACACAGAGGGTGGTGGTAAATGGCTGTCACTCCACAGAGGAAGAGTGACCAGTGGGGTACCACAGGGATCAGTGCTGGGACTGGTCCTATTCAACATCTTCATCAGTGACATTGCACAGGACCTAGAAGGCAGAATTTCACTGTTAAGCTGATGACACAAAGCTCTGTAACAGAGTAGACACACCAGAGTGTAGACAGAATGAGAAGGACCTGCAGAAACTTGAAGAATGGTCAGGGTTTGGCAGTTGAAATTCAATGCAAAGAAGTGCAAGATAATCTATATGGGGCACAAAAACCCTGGCACAATATATCAGTTGGGGGGTGAGGATATAGCATGCACCAAGCAGGAAAGAGATTGTGGGGTTATCATCTCTGATGACCTCAAGGTAGGGGAACAGTGTGACAAGGCAGCAGGTAAAGCAAATAGGATGCTGGGATGCATAGCCAGGGGCATCACCAGCAGGAAAAGGGAGGTCATGATTCCACTATACAAGACACTAGTGAGGCCCCACCTGGAGCACAGTGTACAGTTCTGGAGACCTTACCTACATAAGGACATAGACAGGGTAGAGAAGGTTCAGAGGAGGACAACAAAGATGGTACATGGATTGCATCACAAGTCCTATGAGGACAGGTTGAAGGAATTTAATATGTACTCCCTGGAGGAGAGGAGGAAGAGAGGGGACATGATAGAGACATACAAGTATCTTACAGGGAAGAACGGGGTTCAAGAATACACTATTTTTAAGTGAAAAAGATGATCCAGGACTAGAGGACATGGGATGAAGTTAGAAGGAGGATAATTCAGAGGAAAATGTGAGGAAGAATTTCTTCACAGAACGGGCGGTGGACAAGTGGAACACCCTGCCTGAGGAAGTGGTGGGGGCTGAAACAATCACGGGATTTAAGAATGCATGGGATAGACATAAAGGAATTTTGGAGGTCAGGGGTAAGGGGCAACAGAGTTCTAGGAAAACGTAAACTGAAGTTACAAACTCAAATGGGCAGACTAGGTGGGCCATAGGCCCTTATCTGCTGACACTGTCTATGTATCTATGAGATGCAAGTCACAAGTGGGGTACCTCAGAGATCAGTCCTGGGGCCAGTCCTCTTCAATATCTAGATCAGTGACATTGCAGATGGACTGGTGGGTAAGGTTTGTCTTTTTGCAGATGACACCAAGATCTGCAAACAGAGTAGATGATCCAGATGGGGTGGGCAGAATGAGAAGAGAGCTGGATAAACTGGTAAAATGGTCGGAAGAGTGGCAATTGGGGTTTAATCCAAAGAAGTGCAAGATCATGCACATAGGGAAAAGAAACCCTGAAGCCACCTGTAGGTTGGGAGGGGAGTTGCTGGCAGTCACAAGGGAAGAAAGAGACTTGGGCATCATCATCACAGATGACCTGAAATCATCCAAGCAGACCACTAAAGCAGTAGGTAAGGCTAGGGGGATATTTGGGTGTATTAGTAGGGTTATCACAAGTCGAAAGGCCTGCAGATATTTATGCAGAGACAGTTAGCTATAAGTATTATACATATGTTTATATATTTTCTAGTTCACAGGGGCATGTACCTAGATATGTTGAATCAGGAGATCATTCCTCCAGGCAATGCATAAAGAATGGGGCAAGTTCAAGACAACACACCTCTAAAACTTTGCCATGGCTCATACTAATGCTAAGGCCCTATCTTGTAATATAAATGGGATTAATAATTCATTTAAAAGGAGGCAGGTATTGGGTTTTCTCAGAACACTTTCTGGGTCTCAGCACATGTGTATAGAGCTGACTGAGCATGAAAAACACATCCATGGCCCTTCTATCCGATCTCCTCCCGAGAGCTAAGCAATAACTTAATGTGGTTGATCGACTTGTCCAAGGACATGATTCAAGAGTCTTGGGGTATTGCACCTTCTTTCTCATTTTCCGGTGTTTCTTAGATTCTGTCCCCACCTCGTATGTCTGCAATCTGGACCGGTGAGATATATTTACTTAATGTGGAGAACAAATCTGCTCTCAGGTTGGTTTGTTGATTCTTGTGCACTGGGTGACTTCGTGAAAGCCCTTTATGGGCCACCGACCATGCTGATTGAAGTAATTCTCTCTCCAGGCATTCCTTAGTGAGCATGGGTACTGGGATGCCCTTCTCCTCTAGAAAACTTGGATGCAGCCAGGAGATCTTCCTGGTGCTCTTTCTCATTTGAAACAGACTCCCCTCATGCAGCTTTTTTACTCATGTATGGTATTTGTACATCTCTATCATGTCCCCTCTCTCTCCTGGTGGGTGTCCAAGTGGAAGTAAAAGAACCCAGGGCACTCTTCGCAAAGAGTAGGGAACATTCCCGGTGTCCTGTCCAACATTCCCCTTCCCATAAACCGGTTCATGCCATTATCCAGGCTGTGTGTGGGTGATGATGTGCAATATGGCCGCCACCACACATTCAGTCACTTCCCTACCAGTCTAGCATTGCTTGTAAAGTGCTTTGGATGTATGAAAAGTGCTATATAAATGCTGATTCTTCTATTCTTCTTCCTTCTTCTCCTCTCTTCCAGGGTGTACATGTTGAGATCCCTCAGTCTCTCATTGTACTGCTTTTGGTGTAACCTCTGAACCATTTTACTTGCCCTCCTCTGGACCGCTCCACCCTGTCTATGCCCTTTCTGAAGTGTGTCTCCAGAACTAAACACAATACTCCATGTGGGGTCTCACCAGCGAGTGATACACAGTCAACACCAGCTCCCTCCTCCTGCTTGAGACAGCTCTCCCATGCATCCCAGCATCATACTGGCCCTACCCATTGCTTTGTCACACTGCCTTGCCACTATAAAGTAATGAGATGCGATAACCACAAGGTCTGTTTCCTGCTTAGTGACTGTCAGTACCTTCCCCCCATCCTATACTCAGCTCTTGGGTTCTTATGCCCTTGGTGCATCATTCTGCACTTTTTGGTACTGAACCCAACTGCCATGCTCTTGACCACTCCTCGAGTTTCCCAAGGTCCCTACACAATTTCTCCACCCCCTCCTGAGTGTCTACCCTAAAACAGATTTTGGTGTCATCTGCAAGTAGGCATATCTTATCTTATAGTTCTTCTGCAATCAATCAATCAATCAATCAATCAATCAAAATCTTTATTTATTCAGGCGAACATCATTGAGCATAGCTCATTTACAAGATGGACCTGAGTGGTCATAACAAAAAAAGTTACAGAGTGTATACAAAAACATGATATTGAAATAGCACAAATACAAACATTTATGAGTGAGATAGATGTACAATTATTTACATATATACAAGGCAAAGGACAGTAAACCAAAAACCTATAAAGGTGACAAACAAACAGTCTGGTGGGGATAAGGCTTGGATAATGGTACATGGGTGGGCATATATGTTTGAGGTTTGATGTGGAAAGGACCAGAGCAATGATAGAAGAATAGGGAGGAGATTTAGAAGGGGGTGAGGGTGAGAGAGGGTGTGGGGGTGGGGATGTGGGAGGACTAGGCCTTGTGGAAGCAATTGCATGAATCTGGGATTAGGCTGGTGTACAGCTTTTTGAAGGATGTAAGGGGGATCAGTGTTTCCATTTTCAGGGTCTTTTGGATAGAATTCCAGATAAGTGCCAGGGAATAACTGATTGCAGCTCTTCCATACCGGGTGCAGGTGATAGGAATCTTCAGCAGGATCAGTTTGTTGATCCTCAAGGTGTAGAGCCTGGATGTGATCGGGTTGAAGCAATCTGAGATGTAGGAAGGAGTTTGTTGTCAGAGCTTTGTAGATCCAGATAGCAGCATTTTTCTTCTTCTATGTTGCAGGGATGTCCAGCTGACTGCATTGTAGAGAGCAATGATGGGTGCTAGAGGGAGGTCAGTAATGAATCTAATAGCTCTATGATACAGGGTGTCTAGTTTGTTTAGATGGGAGAGGGAGCAATGACCATAGAGGAAGTCAGCATAATCAATGAGGGACATGAATGATGCAAGGATTAATCTTTGTTTGGAATCTTTGGTCAGGTAGTGTTTGATTCTATAGAATAGTCCAAGTCTTTGTCTTAGCTTTTCAGAAGCTCTTCAGCGTGGGTAGTATAGTCTAGTTTATTGTCTATCCATACTCCTAGGTATTTGAATTTGTCAACATATTCAGATTTTCACCAAGGATGGTAGAGAGTTGTGGGAGGGTGAATGATGGGATAGTGGAAGAACAGTTCTTGTGGGCAAAGAACATAGCTTTGGTTTTCTTAGCATTTAGTAATAATTTCTTTTTAATAGGTTATGCTGGAGGAGGAGAATTGAGACTGTAGGAGCTCACAGGCTTTTGATGGTGAGGATCGCTCACATAAAGTACAGTGTCATCTGCAAAAGGTGGATATTAGAAAGAGATTGGAGTCAATATTGTTGATGTAGATGGCAAAAGGATGGGACCCAGGATGGAGCCTTGTGGTACACCTCTTAGGTGGCTTAGGGGTAGATAGATCACCATCATTCTTTACCAGTTGTAGCCTTCCAGAGAGATAGCATCTGAACCATTTAATGGAGAGTGAGTCAAGGCCTATGGAGTTTAGTGAGTGATTAGGAGATCATGATCCACAGTGTCAAAGGCTTTGCTTAGATCCAGAAACACAGCACAGGTATTATTCTTTTGTCTAGGGCAGTCTGCCAGTCGTTTGTGACTTTGCTAGAGCAGAGATGGTGCTATGCATAGATCTAAACCCAGATTGAGCTGGATTTAGGAGATTGTTGGTATCAAGGTAGGCAGTTAACTGAGAGTTTACCAGCTTCTCAAGCATCTTGGATAGTATTGGTAAGATGGAGATGGGCCTATAATTATTGAGGTCCATGGGATCACCTGCCTTAAGTAGTGGAAACACTTGAGCTGTTTTCCATATTGAGGGGATAGTACCAGTGACAAGTGATAGATTGAAGAGATGGGTGAGGGGGGCGGTTAAGGCATACAGTGCTACTTTTAGAAAGTGGGATCCAGGAGTCTGCACCTGCGCTTTTGGTGGTATCTAGTTGGAGTAGGAGGTCTTCACATCTTTGAACAATATTGGTTTGAATGAGAATGTGGAAGCAACTTTTGATTCTCAGTAGATTGTAGGTTTAGAGATGATCTTAATAGGTTTGCAGGAGAGAGTGAAAGCCAGGCCAGCTGTAGTGAAATGGTCATTGAAGGCATTCAAGATATTTTGCTTGTCGGTGATTTCAATATTATTTAATTGAATTTTGGATGGTAAGACAGGGTAGAGGTTTGACCTAGGATGCCCTTTATGGTACCCCAGAACCTGGAAGGGTTGTTATAGGAGGCATCTAGTTCAGCTGTGTAGAAGGTTGCCTTGGCTTTTCTTACTTGTTTTGTGCAGGAGTTTCTGGCTTTTCTGAATTGGGGCCAGTCATTTGGGTCCTTTGTCTTTCTTGCCCTTTTCCAGAGTTTGTCTCTGGCAAGCAGTCATGGATTTAAGGTCGGCAGAGAACCAGCGACAGGATTTGAGTTTGGTTCTGACACTGGTGAGGTGCATGTGAATTGAGGGCACTTATGATTATATCATTTAAGATTTGAAGAGCTGACTCAGTTGAGGCTGTGAGATAGAATTCTTGCCAGCGTGTGGTGTGGCACGATCATGGAGATATCCTGTAATATTAAAGTTCTTTTTGACCTTGTGGGAGGAATTTTGCAGGATTGGGTGGCTTGATTGTTGATCTAATGGCAGCTATGGGACAGTGGTCACTTATGTCACTGAGAAGTACTCCTGCATAGGGATAATGATGAGGTTTATTTACCAATATAATATCCAGGAGTGTGCTGTTGAGAGTATTCTTTGGGTTGATCCTTGTTGGTTCTTTGATTAATTGAGAGAAACCATAGGTGTCACAGAAGGTTACCAGGGTGCAGATGCATTAGTCAGCCAATTTAAGTTCATGTCTCCTAAGATGATGGTGTCTTCAGGACCCAGATTAAGTATGGATCCTAAATGGGATAGGAGTTTGAGGCCTGCAGAGGGGGCCTATAGCAACCAACCAGTTGAAAGGAAGATGTGTCGGGAAGGGTTATTTTAATAGACAAGCATTGAATTCCTTTGGTTGAGATGTAGAATTGAGGCAGGATGCAGAGATATTTGCTTTGACATAGATGGCTACCCGCGCCCTGGATGAGCGGTCAGATCTGAAGAGCTGATAGTTGGGAAGGTTTATTTCACTATCTTTTTGTTGCAGATTTGAGCCATGTTTCAGATATAACCAGACAGTCCGGTAGGGTGTGTGCAACCCAGGCCTGTATTGATGAGAACTTTTAGGAGGCTGCAGGCACTGAAGTGAAGAAAACTCAATCCATTTATGGAGGTTAGGTCAGTTGGAGAGATCGAGCTTTCAGTGGGTCCAGGGTTGATTTCCACAGTGCCAACACAGACCAGCAGAAAAAGATTAACTTGATGAGGGCACCAAGTGATAGGAGTAGTGAGCAGTCAGGCAGTTTTTCTTCTTTCTTGGGATCCAATATATAGTGGCTGATGATCCTGCTGCATGGTTATCGAGATTATCATAGATTGCCAGCAATGGACAGGCGTGAGGGGTAATTGTAGTGCCAGTATGGTAGCAGGGGATAAAGGAGTTCCAAACTGGTTGTGAGCCTTTTTGGGATTCCCAAGGATTATTGAGCAGAAGCGGTATTATAAGTATGTATAGTTTAGGGTATCCACTGGGGACAGTAGAGGGGGCAGTGTTGAGTGGTCACCCTAAGCACCTTAGTATGGGTTCCAACAGTTATCTCATCTGGATCTAAGGAAGGTGAGAAGCAAAGCAGCAGTAGTAGGTGCAGTAGCATGGTGGAGGGTAGGAGGGTTAAAGAAGTAAGATGATGTGAAGAAAATGAGCTCGGGATGGCTGGGAGAATAGCTATGGCGGGGATGAGATTTGGCGGGAAGGTGTGTATATAAGAAACACCCTGAAGGGGTGGGGGCGGGCAAAAGTTTTGCGGCTTTCCGTACCTTTCTAGCTTTCTCCCAGCCTCCTGGTTCACTTACCGGCTGTTGGTGGCCTTCCACGCCCGCTGCGGCTCAGACCCTCTGGAGAGTGTGTCCTCGAGGCAGGCCAGCTAGAAGGGAGGGACAGAGAGAGGGCAGTGAGAAGAAGCACTTGCAGGCAGTGGCTTGCTGGAGGTGCTAAATTTTGAGATTGCACAACAAAGACTGGGAGGGTGGGGGTTGAGGCCTATGCGTCTAGCCCAACACAAAATTAACCAAAAAGACTGTAATTGCTAGCTAGACAGTTAACAGGCATTACACAGAATTACACAGTAAAACAGCAAAACAGCCCTTTTAGATAAGTTAAATCTTTTCAGATAAAGGCAAGTAAACTCGAGCAGTTTTGGTGGTGCAAAGATACAGCAAAGTCAATGGGAAAAGGCGCACCAATCAGAGGCAGGCAAAGTCGGCGTGCCTTCCGATTGGCTGTGCGGCTTCCGTACCTTTCTGGCTTTCTCCCGCCCTCCCTGGTTCCCTTTTCGGCTATTTAGTCAGCCGCCCGCTGAGTGCAAGCTCGGAGCCCTCTGAGAGGTGTCCCCGAGGGCAGGCCAGCTAGAAGGAGGGACAGAGGAGGGCAGTGAGAAGAAGCACTTGCAGGCAGTGGCTTGCTGGAGGTGCTAAATTTTGAGATTTGCACAACAAAGACTGGGGTTAGGGCGCCTATCGTCTAGCCCAACACAAAATTAACCCAAAAGACTGTAATTGCTAGCTAGACAGTTAACAGGCATTACACAGAATTACACAGTAAAACAGCAAAAACAGCCCTTTTTAGATAAGTTAAATCTTTTCAGATAAAAGGCAAGTAAACTCTAGCAGTTTTGCAATGTTGCTTATGAAGACACTGGAGAGGACCAATCTTAGTACTGAGCCCTGCGGCATCCCACTGGTCACTCTCTTATCACTAGAATGAGTGCCTGTTAACCACCACCCTCTGTCTCCTATCCGCTACCCCGTTTATAACCCAACTCACTACTCTGGATCCTACTTGTAGGCTGCTCAATTTCTTTTTCAGTCTCCTGTGCAGCACAGTGTCAAAGGCCTTGCTAAAGTCCGGATATGTCATGTGCACTGCCCTCCCCTGAGCTATTTCCCATGTAACCCAGTTGAATAACTCAATTGGATTCTTCTGACAAGACCAGCACCCCCCCCCCAGTGCAAAAACTGCTGGCAGTGTATAAAGGAAGCAGATACCCCCATACCCCAAAGCCCAGGAAACCTGGTATGCTCCATTATTACACGTTGCAAAACTTTTTAATTTTATTATTTAGTAATATGGGAATCAGTCTAGCCCAGACAGCAAACCACTAAACTACAAACCAACTAAGGATGACATGATAAAGTACAGTTACGTAAGAACTTACCGTACCAGTAGATCTTCGAGAGAGGCTCTTGCAGTAGGTAATTACATATAGGACTGAAGCCGGTAGGCATCAGGACCCCACAGAAAAATTTCTAGCTAGCAGTCTGTGGCAGGGGACCGCCCCCACGTCAGAAGACTGACGGCAGTATAAAGGGGCAATCCCCCATGCCCACCTTCCGGTTCTTTCCTGCCAAAGGCCAAAAAAGGCAAGACGAGAGAGAAGCGAATCTTCCCCCATGGAAAAGGAGCTGAAAAGGCTAAGGGAGATAGAGGGCGGGAAGGTATTACCTACAGCAAGAGCCTCACTCGAAGATCTACTGTTACGGTAAGTTCTTACGTAACTGTACTATCTTACTTTGAGAGGGCTCTTGAAGTGGGTATTTACATACAGGACTGAGTCCCAAGCAGTCCGAAACAAGGAGAAGCACACGGGAGGAGGAAAACTACCCATCCATAGTCCTCCGGCTGTGAGAATCTCAAGAAAGGAGACCTTGCAGAACAGCCAGCCCGAAGCCTGCTCTACGGCGAGAGGCAATGTCCAAACTGTAGTGTTTCGTAAAGGTATGTACAGAAGTCCAAGTTGTGGCTGCGCAAATGTCCGCCGCAGACACATTCTTAAAAACAAGCCACAGAGGCAGGAACACCCCTGGTGGAGTGGTCTCTGACTTGACCCGGCAGGGTCTTGTGATACTTGTCGTAACAGAAAGTGATACAATAAGCCAACCATTTAGATAGGCATTGCTTGGAAATGGCATTGCATTCTCTTTTGTGAGCAAAAGAGACAAACAGCTGATCAGACTTTCTGAGATTCTTCGTCCTGGTGGTGTAGTATCTTAGAATTTGGTAAGCATCCAACGTATGCAAGAGGTACTCCCCTTGATTGGAGTGTTGCATAAAGAAAGCAGGAAGCTCAGTGGATTGATTCAGCGTAGATTCTGCTACCACCTTAGGGAGAAACTTAGGATTGGTACGCAGAGCCACCCGTTCCTTGTGAAAAATAAAATACGGGATTTTGCACATCAAGGCCTGAAGCTCGGAAATCCTTCGAGCTGAAGTAATGGCCACTAGGAAGAGTCTTCCAGAACAGGAACTTTAGGCCTGCTGAGGCTGCCGGCTCAAAAGGAGGCAGGGTAAGCGTCTCCAGAATTAAATTCAGATCCCAAGGAGGAGCAGGAACGTGAATAGGGGGTCTCAAGTGGAGAACCCATCTAAGAAAAGTCTTAGAAACTTCCAACTGTGTGAAAGTTCTGTCCCCAAAAGGAACATGATGAGCAGAAATGGCCACCATATGAACTTACAGAGAGGCATGGCTGAGACCCAGATCAAAGAGATGACGCATATAGTCCAGAATTCTCCCGACAGGGCATGAGAAAGGCTCGAAATCCTTGGAAGAGGCCCAAATAGAGAATCTTTTTCCATTTCATGGCGTAGGTAGATCTAGTGGAAGGCTTTCTGGCTTCCACCAGAATCTCAGTCACGAGCGGGGAAACCCTGAATCGGGCTTGAGCTACGTCTGCAGGAGCCACGCATGCAACTGAAGGGATTTGAGACCCGGATGGACCAGGGTCCCCTGATCTTGGTTTAGCAAAAGTTGCAACAGAGGAAGAGGAGGTTCCTCTGAATACTGTTGCAGAAGAGAGAACCAAACTTGCCTGGGCCAGAAAGGAGCGATTAGGATCATGCAAGCGCCTTCTGAGCTGAGTTTGTGTAAGACCCTCAGAATTAAGGGGATTGGGGGGAAGGCATAGACGAATCCGTCCTTCCAATCTAGAGACAGAGCGTCTCTCCAAAAAATGTCTCACCCTGGAGCGAGCAAGTAAAAGGCGGGAAGTTTTGCGTTGAGAGGAGACACGAACAGGTCTACCTGAGGTGTGCCCCAGCGCAGGAAGATATCGTCTACCACCCCCTGATCCACTTCCCACTCATGAGCCTGTGCAAACGACCAACTGAGGTGGTCTGCCAGCATGTTTTTGACTCCTGGAACATGAACTGCCATGAGGTGAAGGTTGTGTTGCACTGCCCAATCCCAAACTCTCATTGCCTCCCTGCAAAAGGGTAGGAACAAGTTCCTCCCTGTTTGTTGATGTACCAGACTATGCACATATTGTCCTTCTGGATAGCCAGATGACAGGGAAGCACATACAGATGCAGAGCTTGTACAGCATACAGCATGGCCCTGAGCTCGAGCACGTTTATGTGACGAGTCTGCTTGAGTCTGGACCAGGAGCCTTGAGTCCTGCGAGACCCCAGATGGGCTCCCCATCCCTCTCCCAAGGTGTCTGTTGTCAATGTATGGGAGGGAGGTCTGAGGCAGAAGGGAACTCCCTGGCAAAGGTTCTCCTGAACCATCCACCACTACAAGTCCCGAACCATAGGGTTGGAGACCAAGACTTCTTGGTTTAGGTCGTCCACCAACTGATCACACTGAGAGATTCTCATGTGGCGCCGAGAGAGAGAGGGACTGTTGGAACAGCAGCCGCCAAGAGCACGAGGAGGGAAGGACTGACCTGGCGCTGACCCGCCTGCAACTGGACAGTAGGCTTGCATGAGCTTGGAGGGTGTCCACCCTGTACAGCAGAAGGAATGACATGCTGGAGGTCATGTCCAGGATCACCCCCAATGAACTGGAGCCTCTGGGATGGGATCAAATGGGACTTGGCCTGGTTGATGGTAATACCCAGGCTGGCAAAAACCTGCAGGGTAAGGGAAAGGGAGCACAAGAGCTCCTCCCAGGATGGGGCCGCCAGGAGCCAGTCATCCAGGTATGGGAAAACCTGTACTCCCTGGGTACGCAGGTGAGCCACTACCACAGAAAGGCATTTGGTGAACACTCGGGGCACCGAGGAAAGACCAACTGGGAGGGCCTTGAACTGGTAGTGGTCCCCGTGAAAGGAAAACCGGAGGTATTTGCGGTGGGATGGGCGGATAGGGATATGCAGGTAGGCATCCTGCATGTCCAGTGCACACAGCCACTGTCCCTGCTGGAGTAAGGGCAGAAGGCTCTGCAAGGAGAGCATTCTGAACTATTTGTACTCCACGAACAAGAACTTGTTACACTAGAGTACAAGAAATGATTCCATTCTCTAAACATTTTCCCAGTAATCAACAGTTTAGGACACAGCGTTTATCATAAGTCATTATACATACATGTCGTAACTTTAAAAACAGATGTTACACGTATATTTTAACACAAAAAGCGAAGAAGAAAAAAACAAAACCAATAATAGAAAATATAAACTATGAACTAGGGCTGTTTAATTTTTAAAAGAAGCGAGCTGATCAACTATCTTTCGTCTTATAGAACAGGGTTTTAATTAATTGATTAGCAGTTTTTTCTTGGGACAATACTAACTGTGCAGAAAGTATTTATATAGGTTTTCGAGAAGTGTTATGTTTGTTAAACACAGTGAGGCAAGTGCTGTGCATTTTCACAATGTTTTAGAACTTTTATGAGCAAAATGCTAATCAATTTTTAGAGTTAAATAAAACCCTGTAGAATTATTAAAACTCAACGTTGGAGTCAAGAGGAGGCCACAATATAATTTATTTGATTTTACAGAGTTTCTCTAATTAAACCGGGGAGGAGTAATAACCCTACTCAAAGTTTCCCTTTGGGTATAGCTAATTCATTCAGCAGTATGGAGGATCTTCCACCTAGACCATCTCTGGACTGAAGAGTTCAGTTCTATTATTTAAGGAGAATGTCATTTGCTCAAATTGTTGTATCTGCTTTATTGCTGCAGACCAGTCCTGAATAGTAGGAGAGTTTTTACTGCAGCCACTTCCGAGTGACTACCTTATAGGCTGCCACTAGGCATATGGGCCATAAATAAAGAGAATCCCTACCCCGAAGGTCCACTGGTGGGAGACCAAACATCAACTGCATGGGGGGGCGGGTGCCCGAACCAGGTCAAACAAATGCATTATCTGGTCTATGACTGCACGCCAGAAACTCTGGAGGGTCGGACATTCAAAGAATATGTGTAAGTGACTTGCTGTCTGATTATCACATTCCCACCAACATGCACAAGATGCACCTGGGCTCCTCCTGACCACTAACATTGGAACCAGGAAAAACCTGGCTCACACTTTCCAAGTAAACTCCCTCCAGGCAGGGGAGGAGGTAGGGGACCAGGTCATCCGCCATACCCTGGTCCAGGAAGAATCAGTCCAAATCTGGACATAACGGAGGTCCTCTTGAGACTGTTGGGTTTTTTTGGGCTTCATTTTGAAGTTGTTTATTTATATAATCCCCAATTTGGAAGTAATGTATCCTATCCCCCCTCAGTCCATGAAAAGGCCCTCCGCCCCTCTTCAAAGGTAAGAACAGATCTACCTTGCATCAGTTGCCAGGGGGCACTGAGTCCCCAGGCAGCTACCAGGGAGCGTGCTGTGCTGGAGGAAAATGTGGACTGTATTGAAACCACATGTATTTCCATAAATGGGGTTGTAACACCTTATCTCTAACACTTCGTCTCCATCCCTCTAATATTGCGGCACCGCTGCCTGGCAGCAAGTTTAATACTTATCTGAGGTGTGTGTGTGTGGGGGGGGGGGTCAAAGAGGTAGGCTGGGAGGGTGACAGGAAGTTTCCTGGCTAAATCAATTGTTTTCCAGTGAGCTTGATATCTGCAATGACCCCACAATAAAGCTAGACGCATTTGAGATGCCATCCAGTAGTGCGAAAGAGAAGGCAAGGCTATCCCCACCCATACTCTTCGGGAGATGGAGGAGCTGCAACCCGATTCTTGGTTTCTTATTGTTCCAAAGAAATAGTGAAAACATTTTCTGCCACCTCAACAACTTCTTAGCCGAAACCTAACATGGCATACATTGGAACAGGTATAACGGGCGGGGGAAGGCATTCATTTTAAGGGATACATTACCAGAGTAAAAAGAAAGAGGCAAGACCAACCACCGTCTCATATAATGTTTTAGGTTGTTAATCATGGGAGTATAGTTGCAAGTATGGAGTTGTCCCAGGTCTTTCGGGATCCTAATTCTGAGGTACCTGAGAGACTGTGATCCCATTTCATATTACATTCTGCTTTAATTTTAGGAGAGGGTTCATAGTTTAAGGTTAAGGTCTCCATTTTATTTGTATTAATAGTGTAACCAGAGAGCTGGGAAAAACAAGCAAGCTTTTGAAAAAGAGGTGGGAGAGAATGCTCAGGGTCTGATAAGTAAACCAAGCCACTCCTGTTCAATGCCTATGTCTCAGACATCAGGAAGGGGATCAGGAGTGAGATGAGTCTCTTTGCAGATGACTCAAAGCTGGGTGCAGTGGTGGATGAGGAGGAGGGGAGGGTGGCCTTGCAGGAGGACCTGGAGGCTCTGGAAAGGTGGTCAGGAAAATGGAAACTAAAATTCAATGCAAGGAAGTGCAAGGTCTTGCACCTGGGAGTCAGAAATCCAGGCCAGAGGTATACCCTGGGAGGAGACACGATTCAAGTCACAGAGGGCGAGAGGGACCTGGGGGTAGTGGTAGATGTCAAAATGAACAACTCAGAGACCTGTAGGAGGGCAGCGGCAAGGGCAAATAGGATGTGGGATGCATCGCCAGGGGGATTACCTTCGGAAAGGCGGAAGTGATCCTTCCACTGTACAACTGCTTGGTTAGGCCACACCCCGAGTTGTGTGTGCAGTTTTGGAGACCACATTTAAAGAGGGACATTACACTCCTAGAGAGGGTCCAAAGGAGGGCAACCAAAATGATCTGGCGCCTGGGGGACAGGACCTAAGAAGAGAGGCTCAAGGAGCTCAACATGTACACCCTGGAGGAGAGGAGGGATGGGGGGACATGATAGAGATCTTTAAGTATATGAAAGGGATCAATAAGGGAGGCCCAGTCAGGGTGTTTCAAAGGAAGGAGGGTGGGGCAACGAGAGGTCATGGGTGTAAGCTGGAAGGAGGAAGGCTCAGAGGGGAGAGAAGGAGATGTTATTTCACTGAAAGGGTGGCGGAGCCATGGAATGCACTGCCCAGGGAGCTGGTAGAGGTGGAGACTGTGGACGGGTTTAAGAGGGGATGGGACAGGTACAGGGGGAGGGTAAACGTGACCAGGACCAATACAGGTGGAACATCTGGGACTGGGGACAATATAACCAAGGGGGCACACCAAAATCGGCCCTCAGTGCGAGTGCTGAAAATCGAACAGACTCGAGAGACTGTTAGACCTATTCTGCTGGCTTGTTAGTATCATCAGAAAATAAAGCTATTTTATGTTCCTTTTCGGCCAGGGTAATTCCTTTGATCTCAGGGGATAATCTAATATATTGCGCTGGAGGTTCAATATAAAATGCAAACAAAAGAGGAGAGAGTGGGCAGCCCTGCCGTGTGCCCCTCTTCAGGGGAAAGACCGGTGAATGTGACCATTTGCCCGAATATAGCCCTTCGGGGTATCATACAGCTGGAAAATAAAATCCATGAATTGTCTCAGAAACCCGAAAGAGGCAAGGACCCTCCTCAAAAAAGGCCACGACACCTTATCAAATGCCTTTTCCGCATCAAGGCTGAGAAAAAGCACAGAAGTTTTTTGCTGTTGTATCTGCTCTATTAGATAGACAGATAGATAGATAGATAGATCTGCATATATTATCTTGGGCTTGCCGTCCTGTAATAAAGCCACATTGATCTAAATATATAAGTTGAGGAGCCACATTTTTAAAGCGTCGTGCCAATATAGAGGTTAGAAGATTATGATCTATATTAAGGATTGATATTGGTCTGTATGAAGAACATATAGAGGGGTCCTTGCTTGGTCTTGGGACAACTGAGACAGTAGCATAGTCCCAGGATGGAGGAATCCTTTCCTTGGATGAAAAGACAGAAGAAAAAATCTCTTTTCAAAATAGGGGATACTTCTTTTTTGAAGGTTTTATAAAATTCCCGGGTAACCCATCTGATCCCGGGCATTTCTCACTCTTCAGGAGACCCACCTCCATCTCCGTTTCTCTCTGTGAAATCAGGGCAATCAGAGAAGCCCTCTAGGCCTTAGTCATGGTCGGGAGTTTAAGGTTTCGGAGAAAAATATCAATGTCCTCCTTCGCAGGCTCCGTTGGGGCTGAGTATAGCTGGGAATAGAAATCTAACAAAGCTCTGGAGATACCCGACATCGCATGTTGTAAGGAGTTATTGAGTGGGTTTCAGACTCCCGTTATGGTTGCCATAGTTCTCTGGGCTCTGGGCTCTCAGGCGGCCAGCTAATATTTTCATAGATGTACGGCCTCCATCATAATACCTTTGTCTTAGAAAAAGTAATTTCTGTTCAACATAATAGTCCAACAGAGTATTAATTTCCTCCTTTAACAGAGCTAACTCCCTACCCCTAGTTTTCCACATTTTGAGTTTTTGCTGCTCCTCCATCTCTCAAATCCACCTTGAGAGGGACTCTCTACGAGCCTCCCTGACCTTCCTCCTACACACTGAAATGTCAATCAATCTGCCCCGATCAGGGCTTTAAGAGTGTCCCACAGTATTGAAGGGGTTATTTCTGGGATGTCAAAGCCTTCTTTATTGTTTCCTTAATTTGCTCAATGTCTTCTTTGTTTTTGAGTAGTGAGGGGTTAAGCCTCCAGAAGGTGTTCCTCTTCTACTCCCCAAATTTTATTTTTAGAAAAACAGGCGTATAGTCTGAAAGGGTTAAATCCCTTTGCCAAGTTTTAAAATATAATCCCATGTGTTCCTTAGATGTCAGGATATAATCCAAGCAAGAATAGGTAGCACGAGCCTGTGAAAAGAAGGAATAATGTGGAGTACTCCCATTTAAGAATCTCCATGAATTCTCATATCCCAGTTCCCTCAACAGTCTGGATACGTCATTAGCAGTCTTGTTACTCAATTTAGATTGTTGTCCTCTTTGTATTCCCCTCCTTGCAGAGTCATGTTTAAGTCCCCCCCCACAAATAACCTGACCCTCCCCCCATTGGGCCAGCTGTAAGAAAAAATTCCTATAGAAATCCAGTGGGGTGTTCGGGGGAAAGTAGACTGAAGCCAAAGTTAACATTTGGCCGTTGAGGAGGCTCTCAGCCATAGCGAACCTTCCCTTTTTATCTATTTGCTTATCCTGCAGCTCAAAGGGAACATTATGAGGCACTAGCATTACTGTCCCACTTCGCCTTCCCCCTTTAAATGACGAGGCTATGACCGGTGAGAACCCCAGCAGCTCAAATTTCTTATGTTCTGACAATGATAAATGTGTCTCCTGTAACATTAATATTTCTCTTCCAGATCTTTTTTTTTTTTTTTTTAAACATTTTTATTGTTGAACAAGACACAGATTCATGAGTTAGGATTGTCTGTTACATATGACATTGATTAGCATGATTACAAAATACATTTCAAACCGGTAATAAGCGTTACTGATATTGATTATATACAGCGTATTCATTCTACTTTTTAATTTTCCTCCCTCATCCTCCCCTCAATCCGTCCCAGGCACCAGTACCCTTCTAGAGGCAGGCGGACGATTTCCCTGATATTGAACGGAGCCATTCCAATCATGGGACAAATTCCGGGTCAGATTCTGAGGCAAGGAGTACCCAACTACACCATTTTATTTCAAATTGTGGGAGCCCATCATGTAGTTTAGCTACTAGATGTTCGGAGTAGTAAATTTCTTTCACTATTTTATACCAGTCTTCAGTTGAAGGTAACGTAGAGGTCATCCATCGACGAGTGATGGTTTTTCTAGCTGCTAAAATAAAAGAGGGAGTAACGTTTGTCCCAACGTGGTCTGTGGGGGTAAATAGAGAGGAGTGCTATTTCTGCTGTTAATTCAATATTTTCTCCAAGGTACCTGATAATTTTCCTGTAGGGCCACCAGAAAGGTGTCAACCTGGGACAGAGCAAAAAAAATATGTCCCAAATCTGCCAGGCTGCAATTGCAACCTCTCCAGCAGAATCCAAAAGAAGCCGGGGGGTATTTTACTAGGATGGCTGGGGATCGGAAAAATTGGGAGCGGGATTTCCATGCGAATTCCCGCCACGTGTTTGAGGCTGTAATTTTAATTGCTTTTAAAGTGGAGTTAATTCAAATCTCGAAAGGGATTTCCAGTTGTAAATCTCTGTTCCAGGCCTCAAGTATTGATAAGGAAGAGTCCCCTACCCCTTCCCTTATTATGCTGTAGAGGTGGCTGATTAGTTTATCCCATAGGCTACCTCTCAGGGTGTCTCTTATTAATTTCCATAAAGTTGGAAGAGGGGAGGGTAAATAAGCTGGAATTTCTTTTTGTCTAAGAATATAATTCTTCACTTGGACATAACAAAATAAGTCTCTTTGGGGGATAGTGTATTGTGTTTGTAAATCATTAAAGGGAATCACTCCCTTAGTGTTAAGAAACTGCCCGAAAAAATTCAGGTCCAGCCTTCTCCATTCTTTGAATGTAGAATCAAGTGTAGCTGGTAAAAATAATTTGTTAGCAGAAATTAAAGTAAATGAAAATATTGTTTGTTGTAGGGACTTAACCTGTTTTATTGTTTGCCAAGTCTTTAAGACTTGGGCTGTGAATTGAGAAAAATTTCGGAGAGGAATAGTTCGCTCCCAAGAAGCAAATACTATTTTTTCTGTATCATATAAGTAATTGAGGTGAAATTCAATGTCTTTCCAGAGCAGATGGGAAGATGGGGAGAGCTAAATGAAGAATATTTTTAAGAAAGCAGCCAGTGCATAATGTTTTAAGTTAGGGAGCTTAACCCCTCCCTGGTCCAGAGGTAACGTCAAAATTGTGCATCTGATCCGGGGTTTCGGACCCTCCCAAATAAAGGAGGATATGGTTTTATTCCAGGACCTGAAATAGAAGTCTGAAGGGAAAATTGGAATGTTTTGAAACAAATACAAAAGCCTTGGCAGTATATTCATACGTATAGTTTCTATACATTGAAAAAAGTGTAGTTTCAGGCGCCCCCGTCTGTTCAAGTCCTCCTGAATCTGCATGGAAATAGGTTCATAGTTTACCATTTCTAAATGAATTGAATTGAGAGGAATATGTATACCCAGGTATTTAATTTTAGTGCATCGCCATCTCAAAGAGAGAAGACTCCTGAGAGTGGTGGAAGGGGAATAGTAAAACATTAATGCTTCTGTTTTTGTTAAGTTTAATTTAAAGTTTGCTAAACGCTCATATTGGTTAAGGATTTCCTATGCTGCGGGGATAGAGCATTCTGGGGAAAGGAGGGTTAATAAAATATCATCCGCAAAAAGGGAGATTTTATAAGCGCTTTGTCCCAAGGGGACCCCCTCTATCCTTGGGTCTAACGCTAAAGGTTCAAGATAGAGAGGGAAAAAGGCTGGAGAGAGAGGGCAACCCTGTCTGGTGCCCTGACAAAGGGAAAACGGAGAGGAAAAGTTTCCATTGATACGGATATAGGCCTTAGGGCTTGCACAGAGATTCTGTAGCCATACGAGAAATGAATCTGGGAAAGGAAACGTCCTTAAAGTTTCCCAAAGGAAACCCCACGAAACCCTATCAAAAGCCTTCTCCGCATCAAGACTGAATAATGCTAGAGGGATTTTCCTGGTATGAATATGCTCCAAAAGAAGCATAGTACGTCTAATATTATCCGTAGTGCTACGGTTTTTAGTAAACCCAGATTGGTCAGGATGAACAAGAGTTGGCAAGAGTTTTTCCATTCCCGAGGCCCAGACTGCCATGAAGATTTTATAGTCCATGTTTAGAACTGAGGTTGGGTGGTATGAAGAAATATCGGTTGCATCCTTGTTAGGTTTAGGGATGGGGGTCAATATTGCATAAGCCCAAGAAGGAGGGAGGGTTTCACCTTCCGCTACAGCTCTATATGTATTCAAAAGCGTGGCAAGAAGGGAATCGGAGATCTTCTTGTACCATTCGCCCGTGTAGCCGTCTGGTCCAGGACATTTAGCTGGTTTAAGGGCCTTAATATGGCTAAGGATTTCACCTGGTCTGATCGGTGCCTCTAGCTGGGAATGTTGGGATTCTGTTAATGTAGGGAGAGACAGCTGTGAGAGGAAGGCTCTCCTATCATTAACCTGAGAAGAGTCGGGGGGAGGGGGACGCATATAAAGATTGGTAGTAGTAGTGCAAGAAAGATGATTGTATATGCTCATCGTCGTGTGAGAGATGTTTTGTAATCGGGTGTTTTATTTTAAGAACAGTTGCAGCTCGCTTACGCGCTCTAAGTTTATAAGCTAACATTCGTGTACTCCTGGTGCCCCCCCTCATAGTTCGATAACTTTAAGAAGGTTAAATTTTACAGGATCCTAAGAACCATTATTTTTTGTATGTCCTGTTTAATTAATCTGATTTTCCTTTGGAGTGTTCTGTCTCCCTCCCTAGAGAGTAATTGATAAGAATGTAATTGTTCGAGTAGATAATTATAGAAGGCATCCAGTCTCCGTTTCTTTCTCAGAGTAAAAGCTATTGTTTCCCCTCTGAGGACTGCTTTTAAGGTATCCCATAGAACGAGGTCCGAAATTTCCAGAGAGGCATTTTCATGTAGTATTTGGGGAATTTTTGTTTTCATTAGCTCGATATAGTCTGGATCTTTAAGTAGGATTGGATTAAAATGCCATAGTTTTGAAGTTTAGGTTTTCCAGATTGATTTTAATGATCATTGGGTGATGGTCAGAAAGCATCCGGGAGTTTAAGGCTATGTCTTGTATCAGCAGGAAATGCTCGCAAGAGATAAAAAATAGTCTAAACGGCAGTATGTTTGGAAATGTGGGGAGAAATACGTGTACCCTGAATTTATTGGGTACAGTTTTCTCCAGACATCGACTATACCCAAATGGGACAATACTCCCCTTAAATATTTCACCGCACTAGTTGTTCGATAAGCTCTAGGGGATGAGGTATCTAGTTGTGGAGACAGAGACAGATTAAAATCCCCTCCCATTATCAGGGCACCTTGGAGGTTATCTATTAGCTTTTTGAGAAAAAAAAATAATCACAGCCCTAGAAGACTTGGGGGGGGAGGTATGCGTTAACCAGGGAAACTTCCTGAGAGTATAAGGTGCCGTTGAGAATTATAAATCGTCCCTGAGTATCCGCGACCATCTCTTTCAGTTCCCAGGGGGTCGTAGTGGGAATAAGAGTAGCCACTCCTCTCCTGTGCCCACTGGGTTGGGAAGAGGCGTAAACCCAGTATCTATCTCCCCACTTTAATTTCTGGTGTTCTACATCTGGGAGGTAGGTCTCCTGTAAGTAAAATACATCAGCCGCCTGCCTCCTGAGGGACTGCATCATTCTTGCTCTCTTTATGGGGTTGTAAGTCCGTTAATATTCATTGAATATATTTTGACTGGATTTACTGCCATTTTTTTGCTTTGGTTTCTGTCTCTACAGGTGGAAGAAAAGAGGGGGAAAGGAAGGAATCATTCCTTGAGGCCGGCCCACTCGCACAGAAATTGAATGGGACTTGTGATCTCTCGGAGCAACACCGTCTCCTATTCCAATAAAGTTTTGCATTACCTGATGTGTATGTGTTTTTTTCCATTTGTCTTGTTCTAGTTTTTGTAACTTTAAGAATAAACCCATTGAGCTGAACCCTGGCTCGAGAAAGAAACAACTGTAACCATAGGAGGCCTCTAAAACTCTTGAGGTCTCTAACAAACGTGTAACCTTAGTGACTTCCAAGGATGGGGTGTGTACTCTGGAACACCCCGGAAAAGTCCCAACAGTACCTCAATAAGAGGGTATGGTGGGAGAAAGGGATCCCATAGTCTCCAAGGGGGGGGGGAGCCCACCCTAGGATCAATGGAATTCTCCAAAGGACTAAATCCCAAAAGAGGGAAAGTTCCATCTATGGTTCGGTACGAACTCGACTCTGGGCTATCATTGCCCATAAGTGAACTCCCCACTCAGGGATAAATCTATAGAGTCACCCCTAATATATCTTGTGTGAAGGGTGGGAGCGGGGGCATCCTATTAGCCTGGTAACAGTTCTAGGATGCAAGGGCTAGTGAGGAAAAAAAGAAAAAGGGGGGGGAAGAGGGAGAGAGATGTCAGAAGGTTATAGTGCTCTGTTTCATGTTTTAAAGTTAAACCAGGGAAGAAGGAGGAGAGGGTGGGAGGGCTGTCCCCCTGCACACACGGATCTCGGTATCCCTGGCATTCTGCATATTTCCTGCTGGTAAACTGTCTCTGAGAAGCACATTATAGATGGAATTTGGTCAGTATCATTACAACCCGTAAGGGGGAAAGGAAGGGGGGGGGAGGGAATAAACAGGGGGTAGGGAGAGAGAAAGAAAAAAAAAATTATTTATTCAAACAAAGAGTCCTGGTCTTGGAGCATCCATAAGTTGTTTATCCATCTCTGGGGGAAGTCAATAAGAGAGGGGTGAAAATACCTCTTTGTAATTCTTCTCTTGTACAGCCTGTCTTCCCCTTAGATATCGTCTTTGTTATTTGTAATAGATCTTAGGAGAATCCATACTAGACTGGATATCCGCGACCCTTTATTAGAACCCCCCACTCGGGTGCACCCCAGCCCAGGAGGACCCTACACACCCATTAGGAAAGGGGGTAGAGAGAAGAAAGGGGGGGGGGCCATCCACCAGATTGATCTCCGTGGGCTTAAGACTCGACATATAGCCTGAGGAAAACCTCTGCCATCGTATGTTTCAGGGGCTTCTAAGATAGGTGAGATTATAACAGAGAGTAATGTTCCTCCCCATCATTATACCTCAGAGCTAGGAGCAAATTCGGAGACTACTGAGGACAATCAAGGCCTATCCCCACCCCCAGGTCAATCACCACAGAAGGGGGAGTCCGTCAAGGGGAAGAAAAAACAAAACCCAGTCACTGTACTCATGGTCTCCTACATTTTCAAAAGGAGAGGGTCAGGTTTGTACACTGATGAATTTTCTCCAGGAAGTCTTGAAAAGGAAGATTGAGAATTCGTTCTTCAGCTTCAGTCTGGCGCTTGCGTTGCGGGAAACGAAAGGCTGGAATACGGTCCCTCAGTACACCCTTCAATGTTAAGTCTTCAATTGCCTCTTGTGCCGTAATGTAAGCTACTTGGCCTGATGTGAGATGAACCTGTAGCCTTGCTGGGTTTGGGTCCGGAATTTGATGTTCTGAGCACGAAGGAGTGGAAACAGTGGGGGCGTATTCACGACGAAGCTGTTGTCTATTGGGGGCATAATCATTATCAAGGAGGAGGCGTTGTGAGCCATACATTGTGTGGCCCTTTTGCCAGGCCTTCCTCAGTAGCTGATCCTTGGTCTGGAATGTCTGAAATTTAATTACGAATGACCTGGGCCTGGCGTCGGGTCGAGGGGGTTTGGGATCCAGTGCTCTGTGTGCTCACTCCAAGTCGAGCTGGAAGGAAGGATCCAAGTCGAGGAGGGATCGCAGAAGATAATCCGCAAAGGCCACCGGGTCCTCTCCCTCCTCCCCCTCCGGCAGCCTGTATACTTTAATGTTCTTCCGCCTACTTCTGTTTTCAGTGTCTTCCTGGCAGAGCGCTATGTGGAGCTGTTCAGTAAGGATTTTTTTGACAGAGCCTTCTAAATTGTCCAGATTAGTGGAATTGAGGGAAATCTGATGATCAGCCTCTTCCATACATGTTTGGAGCATAGAAATGTCTGAACGTAGCTCCCGTATGGCGTCTCTCATCTCCCCCCCGAAAGCCCAAGATGGCTCTTAAAATATTCTCCTCGGCTTGTTGGTCGATTCCTTTTCTTTTGCCCCCAGATCTAGTTGCCGCTGCTGGAGTTGCCTTTCCTCCCCACCTGCTCACGACCACCCCTGGGTTGCTCACCATCTGAAGATCCTGGATCATCGGTCTCCTTGTGGTCCACTATGGGCAAGAAGTGATTGCAGTAAGATTTTGCCATTTTTTTGCAGGGGAACTAATAAAGATTGCCTCCCACTGTTTAGATGAGATCTTTGTAGATGTATTTGTCATATTTTTTTCCCGTAGTTTAGTGGTCAGGAGGTGATTTAATTGTTAAAGAGTGAAGAGAGCTCACTGGGTGGCTGGCTATTCGAGCATACCGGAACCGGAAGTCTCCTCCTCCAGATCTTTTAAAGTAGGATAAAATCTTACTCCTCACAATTAGATAGGTCTTCCGGTTACTGGAACGCTCAATTCCCAGAGAAAAGATTTAATTGGGAGAAGATATGGGCTGACACCCATAGATTTGTCTCTCAAGATATATTGAGGCTGATGCAATACCAAATTATTAATAACATGTATTACACTCCAGTCAAGCTGGCCAAAATGAACAGGGCCCCCTCGCCAACCTGCAGGTGCTGTTTGCAAGCAGAGGGTTCCTTGTTCCATATATTTTGGGAGTGCTCGAAAGTGGTTCCATTTTGGAACCTTATTAAACAAAAAATGGACCCCTTACTGGGTTTAGTGGAATATACAGAACCTGCCGCTTGCCTTCTGGGAGGTTTATCCCAGATATCTGTCACTGAGAGAAAACATAATTTAGCCATGATAGCTCTATCGGTCAAAAAGTTAATACTTCGACATTGGCTCGATGAGGAGACTTATCTCCTATTCGGAGTGGTTGCAGGAACTACTTTCCAATCTTTCAGTGGAAAAAATGATTGCTAGTGTAACCAATAAGTTACCCAAGTTTGAGAAATATTGGGGTAAACTGCACACGCTATACGCTCTTTAGTGAGAACCTTTATTTTAGGTAAAAATTTAAACTATACCAGCCTTTTTCTCTTTCAGTTAACCACTGATATCATGGGTGGGGTGGTGTGGGGGACTGGACTGTTTGTGTTGTCATGTATGTTTCTGTAGTACTGTTGTGTTTAAATTGGCCTTTTAAGGCCGGCAATAAAGCGTTTTGAATTTAAAAAAAAAAAAAACACTCCTTTTTACTGGGCTCGAGAACCCATGGACATTTTATGTGCATATCGTATAAGTTAAAGCCATATTTTTTTATTGTCTTCCCCAATTTTTGACATCCTTCCTCTCTGCTTTCCGTGTATTATTGTGCCTCCCCAACAGCCCCTCCCTTCCGCAACCCTCCAGAAGTAGCCCAGATGAAATTGCAGCCCAACCAAGAACAAAAAAATCAGGTGCCAACGTGTCGAACAATAAACAACAAACTATTAACTTTAGTCACTTCCTAGGTAGAAGACCTGAAAAAACAACAGGCCTCTGCATCTGCCCTAAAAAGAGCAGACAGAAGAGGTATGCTTGACCTCCCATCTCTGGGAGTCCTCCTCTGGAGCCTGATAACTGAGCAGCTCTAGAATGCCTCAATAGGTGTACATCACACATATTTGCAGCAAAGCATATCCCTATTACCCCCCTCCAAACTGCCCTCCCTCCAATTATGGATTAAGTTAGAACAAGGCTAAACTCTTTGTAATTACCCTTTTTGAATATTCTTGTATTTGTGCATCATATTACTCAACTTCAAATTCAGCCCCCAGTCACCATCTTCTACCTCTCCCCCTCTAGAATTTTAAAAGAAAAAGAAGTGACATTCTTCATTATTAAGCAAACAGAGGGGTTTCTGAGTAGGCAGTCACTAAAGGGGCACTTTCAGCAAAAAGTCCCGGAGAGAAGTCAAACCAGACATTTAAAGTTCAAAAGCTAGGTTGCTTGTTAAGTAAAAGGGTACTAGAAAAACAATGTCCCCATATAAGTCTGTCGCTGCATATGGTTGAGTTAAGGATTTCCAAGGGAGCAGGGGGCAGGATCAGTTCACGGCCGTTCGATTACACAAGCAAAGAAAAAGAGCGGATAGTCCAGACTCAATTAGGGAAGTCTGGAACATGTTGAATCTGCATACAGAAGAACTCGCTTAGTGTTTCACAAGAATACGCAGGCTTCTCGTGAGTGGTCAAGGCGAAACTTGAGAGATGTCTAAGCTTCACCTCGCCAGACCGGGAGCCTGGATACACAAATACACAAAAGCCAACACAGTACTTACAGTAGTGGGTTTTTCAGGTTTGATTGTCTAGGCGTGCTGACTTCTTATTTATTAGCTGTAGTGTCTGTTGCAGCGAGTCTGCCGGCGTCATGGTGTTGTTGCATGCTCTCTTCCTGTGCACCACTCACTGCCACGTCGAGCCCCAACTCCCGGTCTCTGTGTTCCTGATCTCAGGGACCAGAAGACCCATCTCCTTGAAAGCTGCAGCTGCCTCATCTACAATGGGGTAGGTTTTCACACCATCCTCCCAAAAAATGCATAGCTTTTCAGGATAGGGCGTTTGGAATCTAATTGCCCTATCTTTTAATACTTTTAAAAGAGGCGCAAACCTTAAACGTTGGGCTTGTATTTCCTGGGGACAGTCATGGTCCATATAGACCTGACTAGATAGGAAGGTTAAGTTCTTTTTCGCCCAAGCTCTACGCAAGATGTCTTTTTTGGTGCAAAAAGAGCTCAATTTGAAGATAATTAATCTGGGTCGAGCCGAGGGATCCTGCGGCTTTGGCTGTAACGAACGGTGGGCCTGCTCAACGTGGAGCTCGTAGGTAGGCGGGAGGTCTAGAATGTCCTTTAATAAATTTTCCATGAAAGGGGCCATTGGCAATATTTCCTGCCCCTCAGGGAGACCATACAGGCACAAATTCTCTCTTCTAGAGTGCCCCTCTAAATCTGTGCATTTAGATTGCAGCTCCGCTGTTTGGGCCCATATAGACTGCACCACCTGAGCCAACTGCATCGTACTATCTTCCGCCGCAGAAATATGTTCCTCCACTTGCCCAAATCTAGTTTCCATACTTGAAAGCTGCTGCTTTGCTGCCTTGAAATCCCGATTTATTTTCCTGTCTTAACTTTAATTTCTTTTAGTAGCACTTCAAATCTGCTTCATGACAGCTTCTCGGATTCCCCGTCTGTATCATAGTCCAAGATAGATGCACTTGCTGGAGAGGACGATCTGCTCGAACAGGCCTCTTGAAATCCCTTGCCATCTTTATTCTCCAAGCGTCCTCTGGTTTTAAATTTACTCTTGTTGGTCTCCTGGCTTCCACCTCCCAACTTTTCAGACATTTTGACTCAGTTTCTAATGCTTTAATAGCCTTTAAGATCAATTAAAAGTGGTTGGAGTTGTGAGAGCGCTTTCTCTAGGCTGTTGCTGGTTCCGTGACATCACTGGAAGATCCTGTCCCATCCTCTCTTGAAGCTGCCCACTGTTTTTAGGGATACCACCTCCTCTGACAGCTCATTCCACTTGGCCCACCACCCTCTTGGTGAAAAAGTGCCTCCTGATCCTCCCCACCACCACCAGCTTTAGGTTGTGCCCCTGTTAGTCTTGTTCCCATTAAGACTGACAAGGCCCTTAGTGCTCACCTTATGTATACCCTTCAGGTACCTGAGGATCTCAGTCATGTCCCATAAGAAACAAGCATCTGTCAATGCCGAATGTTTGCTTGCTGGTATTAGTATTGGAAATGCAGGAGTTAGAGAGATGCAGAATAGGAATGGCAGTGAAGTATTGAACTTCACGCCAACCCCACCTCCACCCTGCAGATATGGACAGGCATTGGGTATGCGTTTGTATCGTTGCCCATAACATTCATGCCATTTCACTTCACCCTATCCTGCAGACACCGACACATGTTGAGGTGTGCCTTGGGGTGTTCGGCTTTACAGTCACCCCATTCCATAAAGATACATGCTAAAATGGGTGCAGTTTAGGAGAATGGGGTAAACTCTGGGGCAGAAGAGTCCAAGGCACACCTTGATGCCGGTCACTGGCTGCAGGGTGGTGGAGTGGGGGTGGAATGGCATGAGCATTACAGTCGGCAATCCCAAGGCATACCCCGATGCCTGTCAGTCTGTACAGGGTGGGACGTTATGGTTAGAAACCCTAACGACCCGGTCATTTGTTGTTATTTGCACTACAAATTTTCAACGTGGCCTTTTTGTGACCCCCACCTCATGAAAGCATTTGGGACCTCTTCTCATGAACAGCGGCATTGTGATTTTGTTAATATGTCCCAAACTTTGAGTTCCCACAGCGACCGTGCCATTCTGCGCCAGATGTATGAAAACACAGATCGGGCAGGATTTGAAGAATGACAGGTGTACCATTCACAGGGAGGTGTGAAGAGATGGCAATGTTGAAAATCTGTAGTGAAAATATTAAAAATACTCAAACTTCCAGGCTTACGTGGAAACTGCACAATGGATGCGCGTAACAGTCATTTAGTGGAATTTTTTCATCAAATTTTCAACATAGGTATTTTGTGACCTCTGCTCATGAACAGTGTCACTATGATTTTCCTAATCTGTCCCGAACATTGATTTCCCACAGCAACCGTGCTATTCTGCGCCAGATGTGTAAATGCATATTTCGGGCAGGATATGAAAAATGACAGCTGTACTGTTCATAAGGAGGTGTGAAAAAAGGCCAATGTTGAAAATCTGGAGTGAAAATATTACAAATGTGCGAAAATTATGAGATTGCATGGAAGCTGCGCAACGTACCTCGTAACACAGTCATTTCATAGGGAGGTGTGAAGAGATGGCAATGTTGAAAATCTGTAGTGAAAATATTAAAAAAACTCGAACTTCCGGGCTTAAGTGGAAACTGCACAACGAATGCGCCTAACACAGTCATTTAGTGAAATTTTTTCATCAAATTTTCAACGCAGGCATTTTAGCACCTCTGCTCATGAACAGTGTCACTGTGATTTTTTTTAATGTGTCCCAAACACTTACTTCCCTCGGCGACAGCGCCATTCTGCGCCAGAAATGCGAAAACACATTTCAGCCAGGATGTGAAAAATGACAGCTATACTGTTCATAAGGAGGTGTGGAAAAATGGCAATGTTGAAAATCTGGAGTGAAAATATTACAAATTCGCGAAGTTATGAGCGTGCGTGGAAACTGCGCAACGCATGCTCGTAACACAGTCATTTTATAAGTTTTCACCATCAAATTTTCAATATAGGCATTTTAGGACCTCTGCTTATGAACAGTGTCACTGAGATTTTCTTAATGTACCCCAAACACTGATTTCTCCACAGTGACCGCGCTATTCTGCGCCGGAAGTGCAAAAACACATTTCGGTCAGGAGGTGAAAAATGTCAGCTATACAGTTCTTAAGGATGTGTGGAAAAATGCCAATGTTGAAAATCTGGAGTGAAAATATTACAAATTCGCTGGTTACGCCGCAGTATGGAACTGCACAACGACGCCAGAAACAATCATGTTTTTTATTTTTTTTACCAAATTTGCAACATAGACTTTTTGAGAGCCCACCCTTGAACACTGGCACTGTCGTTTCATTAATCGGTCCCGAAAGGTGATTCCGTGCAGTCACCGCAAAATTACCTTTCAGGACCAAATAACGCCATGACAGTGGATGAATTCATGAGGAGGGATCTGAATAACCCCATGTTGAAAATTTGGTGCTAAAATTCCCCAAAATGCCTGAGATATGCACCAAAGTTGAAAAAACCCTATTTATGCCATTATACAGCTTACCGGCATTTCTTCAGTTCGCGGTTGGCTTTGAAGAGTGCAGGCGTGTTCTTGATCCACGAAGATCGTGCGCAGGCTCGGAGGTAACTATGGGGGAGGTAGGTGCGCTGTGGGTGGGTGCAGGTTGGGGGAGGGCGGTGACCGGCGTGGGACCGTTTCCTTTCTTTCAGGGAGAAAAAAAAAACAAAAGATAGCGGGAAGGTTTTTCAGGTTCTTTCAGCACACTGGGGTGGCTCCCAGTGTGCCACCCGTCTTTTGGGGTGGGAGACTTAAGCCGACAGGGATTGGGCCCCCTGTTGGCAAAGAACGACTGTTTGGGGGGCATGATGCTGAGGGGGATTGGGCAACCCTCGGTACACAACAAATGAGGGAGGGGGTTACATTATGCCGATGGGGAGTGGGCTCCCCCGTTGGCAAATGAACTGGGTCAGAGACATGCCGATAGGGGGATTGGCCACCCCCGTTGGCTTTCATAGGGCTGTGAGGCGGCGGCAGCAAGCCGCAGCCATGTTTACAAAAAATGTTACACTAGGCACGGTACCGCCCTGCAATGACGAGTCGCTCCCTCATTGCAGCGGAATGGCTGATGCTGCAATGACGAGGTGGCCCTCATTGCAGCGGCGAAATCGTTTCAACTTGGTGGCACTTTGGAAACCAATGTCATCAGCACAATGTGCCTGCATTGGTCCACCACTGCTAAGCCCCCAAATGCAGTGCCGCTGTTGGCTGCCACAACGCTGCACCTCCACAACCCACTTCTTTCCTAAGCTGCCACATGATGTATCTTGTGCATGTGCACAAGCAAACATAAAAATTATTCATCGTAGTAATGTTGTTTATTCCAAGGGATAGCTCACTATATGCTTAACAACTGCAATTATTCACCTGGAATAAGCTGCCACGGAGCCTATAACTTAATGCTAATTACAGAATATTTAGAATGAAATTCAAAACTCTGTGCTGTGTGGTCACACTCACATCTGCATTCTAACGGCAGATTTATTTCCAAAACTAGGGTGAGCAGTGACCATTAAATTAGCTAAAAGGCTACCAAAAAACATATATCGATTTAGAAAGTTCCAAAAGATTTTTAGCGTGGCAGAATTAAGCTTTAAAACTGTAATGAAAAAAAATTAAAGTAAGATTACTGGGTAGCAACTGCAGGTACTGTAACAAGTAATGCTCAAACAGACAGGAACTGATTCTTGTGTGAACATTTTCCAGGTTCTGGAAGAGTGTAACCTCCCACCGCGCCCCCCCCCCTTGTTTAACCAGCAGGGCTTCTCCTCCCACAAATGTCTGGGGGCAACAGAGAGGGTTGGGGGGTTTACATACCATAAGACAGAGAAAACAGAGAAGGTGGCCACTATTAAGTTAGGTGGACCAGATTGTTATACAAAAACAGTCGACCAAGTGTGGCAACTACCTGGCACACACCTGGTGGGACCATTTACCATGGCCAGCAAGAGAAAACGTTTGCTCACAATTATGCTAGGTTTGCACTTCTGGACAGGGGCACCCAAGTAAATCCAGACACATGGAAGCAATAACAATACTGTCCAAACCAGGTTAGGATTCTACAGTGTGGCTTTTATTCATGTAACAAAGTAGGAATAATACACAAAGCAAAGATGGACCCCCATGGGGCTACACATACTGGTATTGCAGATTTTCCAGGATACAGAAATTCCTGAATTCCCATTTAGCATAGGGTGAAGAAACACAAAACAGTGAACACTCTGGTTCTGAAACTGAAGATTGGCACATACGGCCAGACTAGTACTGTCCCCATTTCCCACAGGAATAGAAAGTGGTACCCATAACCACACTGAGCACATCGAGGCTCAAATCTTCCAGAACCCACTATACTGGGGTAAACTGAACAAACAGAAATTCCAAACCCACATCTTGGGGTAATTACTTCCATTAGGCATTGGCCACATGCACTAAATGAAAATGTACTGGTGCCCAAACTGAACCCAGACAGGTAAACTGGTTACTCCAGATGGGGGATCTCCCACCTTTTGCTTCCAAGTTTATACTCGGCCATACATCTAGTTAATAACACCCACACAGAAGAAAACTTGTAGTTGTTGTCTTAAAATGTTTCTCACACTTAAACTACTGACACACCTCTGGGTGTCAAAGTTAAAAGTTCTGTACTTGGACAGTCACATTCTTGGACTCCAACGTAGGCAGAAACTTTACTTAGTACTGGGTGACTGGTCCCACTGACAGAGAAATTCACCCCAAGGTATTGCAGATGCCCCTGGGCTGACACAGAAAAAGGGCTGTACTCACAACAAATGAAGATGTACAAGGCAGCTTCACCATCCGTGGATCAAGGGGATTGCCCCTGAATCCTGGAGTTGGCCCCCATCCCTCCTGGGATGCAGCAAGGAAAACCTTCTGGCATAGGTCTCCACCACTTCAGAAAACTGTCTTCTGTGTTCTTCTAGGGTGCGAACAAGCTACCACAAAACAAAAAGAGGTAGCTCTTTGTCAGAGCTAATCTGAGGAACTGCCCAGCAGCTGCAGCCTCCTCCTCAAACTCCACTCTACTATCAACTCACTGAACATTCCATTTCACTCCAAAGCCAGCTGAGACTGTGGCTTATGCTGCTGCGAGAGTTCTATGATTACATCATCACTCCTGCTCAGCTGAGACTGAAGACAGAGTGTGACAGTGTGAAACCCATGTACCTGGCATTTCACAAGCTGTCTTCCCTGCCTGCCACTGATTCTAACTGGGATTCTAGTAACCCCGGGGAACATGAGGGTTACAAGAGGAAGTAGGGATTGGACTGTTAAGCATACTAAGGAAGAAACACTACTATGGTGAGTATTTTTTTTTCTTCATATCCCAGGAATCTCTTACTTATGCTTAACAACTGCAGACTCCATAGTAGTACCTTGGGAGGCTGGGTACAGAACCTACTTAGGGAAAAGGATCTGCAAGACAACAGTGCCAAAAGTGGCATCCCTTCTGGACTGTATGCCCAGACAGATGTGCTTTGTGAAAGCGTGAACTCTTTTCCAGGGAGCTGCTTTACAGATTATCTGTACGGAGACACCCCTGGCAGCTGCCACAGAGGCAGACGTGCCCCTTACAGAGTGGGTCCAGAGGCCTTCAGATGGCAATTTGCCATCTCTGACATAACAGAACTGAATGCAGGAAACTATCCAATGGGCTATAGTTCTTTTGGATGCTGAATTACCCTGCCCTACTTCACCATAAGTGACAAACAGCTGGAGTACTGGTGGACTTGACATCCTTTGTGTGGTCCAAGTAGTTACCTCAGAGCTCTCTTCACATCCAGACTGTGGAACTTTTACTCTCCTGGGGTGGATTTTACTGTAAAAAACACTGGAAGTGTGATTGGTTCAGATGAAGTTCGCTCACCCTTCTGGCAGATGTGAGTGCCACTGGGAAAACTGCTTTGCAGGTAACACACTTCAGGGCAGCAGTTGCCACAGCCTCAAAAAGAGCCTCCATCAGTTGAGCGATACACAGGTTCAGATCCCAAGGGGGAACAGGATCCCTTATTGGAGGGTGCAGGTGAGCAAGGCCTTTAAAGAACCTTTGGAAAATGGGTTGTGAGGCCACTGATCTATCCTTGCCAGCTGAGGCATATGTGGACACCGCTTCCAGATGCACTTTCAGGGTTAAGGACCTAAGGCCCAGGGACTGGAGGTGGACCAGGTAGTCTAGGATGAAAAGGATGCTTGCCCAAAGTGGGCTGAGCTGCCTAGAGGACCACCAAAGGGAAAATCTTTTCCACTTTAAGGCATAGGTTCTCCTAGTTGCTGGTTCCCTAGGCACCTTATGCACTTCCAGAACCTCATCAGAGAGTTTAGTCCAGAGAACTCTAGATCTTCAAGTACCACGCTCTGAAGTGCAGAGTTCTCAGATCTGGGAATATTATCCTGCCCTGGGACAAAGTCAGCAGATTGTACCTCAGCTTGATGGAGAGGGACAGGAGAAGTGACTACTAAATCTGCCTGGCCCAATCTGGAGCTATCAGGATCATTGTTGCCGACTCCCTTCTCAGTTTTAGCAGCACTCTTAGCAAAAGTGGGAATGTGAGAAGGCATAGAGAAATTTCCCTGCCCAGTCAAGGACTAGGACATCCTCTGGGACTGTGCCCACCAAGGGGTTCTGCGATAGGACAGTGGGAGCTGCTTGTTTTCCCAGGATGTGAACAGATCTATTTCTGGTGTACCCCATCTTCTGAACACTGTAGCCAGCACCTACTTGTCCAGTGTCCATTCATGGTTTCCCTGGCTGATTCTGCTTAGGGAATCTGACAGAATGTTGTCTTCCCCGGGCAGGTGTACTGCCAACAGCTAAACATCCAGGCAATACGCTAGGTTCCAAACCATCACTGATTCTATGCACAGTTTTGAAGATCTTGTTCCTCCCTGCTTATTTATATAATACATAGTAGTGGTGGTGGTGTCTGTCCTGATCTGGATGAACTGACCCCTGATATGTGAGGAAAAGGACTGCATTGCCAAGTACACTGCCCAAAGCTCCAGGAGGTTTATGTGCTCCTGAGACTCCTGTGGGCCCCACATACCGCTTACAGTAAGGTCCTCCAAGTGGGCACTCCAGACTAGGAGGGAGGCATCTGTAGTGCATATGACTGTGTGGTGACTGCTGAAGAAAGGAAACTCCCTCTCTGAGGTTGTCTTCTTCCTTTCACCACTCCAGTGCCTTTAACAGACACTTTGGCCCTGTCCACACTACACCGATATCACCCCTCCGTAACGTTACAGGGGGTCCAAACCAGTACCACAACGGTTTGCGTTTACACCTGTAATGTTACAGGTGGCATTTCCATTACCATTGTCGAAACCACCTACGAGGTGGTTTCAACAATGTTTATAGAACCGGTACTGCCTCTGTACCGTTACTGGCTGTAGTGTGGACGTGTGAGTGTGTAGCCTCACCAGTGCCCATTATGCAGCGCGCACTGCATCGTAGGATAGGGCGCCGACCGTAACGGTCGCAGGGCACCCACAATGTGGATGGTCTGTGACGGTCCCAAGCCATTACTGGGATGGTTCGCTGGCAGTGTGGACACACTGTACCGGTTACCGTCTGTAACGGGTTGGAACCATTACATCATTTTGGTGGTGTAGTGTGGATGGGGCCTTTGTTACACGCACCAGTTTTGATAGAGGATCCCATCTCTGGGACCAGAAGGTGCCAACGTGGTACTGGATAGCTCTCATTTGGAACCCAGCACCTGGCACCACTGCAGCGGATAAGGTCATGTGCCCCATCAACTGTAGGAACCTCCTCGCAGGTCTAACTGACCTGTTTGAAGGATTCTGCAAGTACAATCAGGTTTGTTACCCTTTCCCGAGGAAGGAATGTCTTCCCTTTGTGGGTATCTAACTCTGCCCCTATAAAGTCCAGAACCTGAACTGGTTCTGTCTGAGACTTTTCGTCATTTGTCAGGAAACCCAGGTCCTCCAGGATGTGCTGTGTGAGGAGGAGGGAGGATCTGGCCTTCTGGTGCGACTTTCCTGAGACTAGTCAGTCATCCAGGTAGGGAAAAACAACCAGTTCATGCCTCCTCAAATGTGCTACCAGTACGGCTAGGCACTTTGTGAACACTATGGGTACTGAGTATAGGCCAAAGGGAAGGGCTGCAAACTGGTAGTGGCAGTTCCCTACTCTGAATCTGAGGTACTTTTCTGTGACTGGGGCTGACTGATATGTGAAAACAGGTGTCTTTCAGATCCAGTAACCCTAGCCATTCTCCTTGATGCAGAGACGGAATCACTGATCCCAGTGTTCCCATCTTGAACTCTTCCTTTTTTAAGTGTTTGTTCAGGGGGATCCATACTGTTTTCCGACATAGATATTACCGTCACCGTTTTCCCGACTCCATCAGTTACCTGTCTAATTATATCCCGAATGCTAGATTACCGTCACTACGAATTCCCAGCAGGATAAGGAGGAGGAGGAGGATGAGAAACAATACCACAGTACGCCCCCCCACCCCCCATTTCAACCTGCTCTTTGGTCAATACATGAACAGATGTCAATGGGTTATCCCCGTACACAAAATAATGTGGAAGTTTGGCATCGCTGTCTGGCAGCATTGACTGGAGCACCACATGTGGGCATATACAGATTTTTTGCCGAATTACAAAAGGAACAGCTAGTAACAATCAGCACAATTGAAAAGATTAACTGTTACAGAGGCCTGCCAAAATCTCTACAGAAAAAGCGTTCTGTTGCTCGAGAAACAAAAATTGGAAACACTGTAAAGGAAAGAAATGCTAGATCTGTAAGCAAAGTACTTGAGAGGAATAGCACACAACCTGCATCTATGAAAATGCTTGGTCATCAAACAATGAGATTTTAAATTTTGATGCAAAATAAAGTTTTAATTTTAACAGTCTGAATTAATTGCAATAGATACTACAACAGTATTGAACTGCTACACTGGTGACGTATTTGCTGTGCGTCCAACCGGAGTGCAGTACTGAGAATGAACAGATGGCGTGTTTACGGTGTGACACAACGGCTATGAATAACAGCCGATCTACATGCAAGGTAAGGATCCCATTCTGTTAAACATTTGTAAAATAGCTGCTGGATGGATACAAGCCGTGCTGATGCTGCCATTCATTTATGTATCTCTGTGTACTGTTTAACCATTGAGTCTCAGCTCATGCATAAATACCACTTTTTTTCCATAGTTTTGCTTCAAGGGTAGTTACCAAAAAATGGTACAGGGTCACAATATCACAGTTATTTTGTCCAGGCTCATGCCCGACACCAAACCTGGCAGGATAAAAACATTCGGTATTTTGCACTCGTCGGGGGGGAGAGTAATCGGGACATCAGTGACGGTACTATAATAGACAGGAATGTAAGAGTCGGGAAATCATACCTAACCCATGTTCAGATACCTCAAGTCTAAAATGGGCCATCACTCCCCATTTTTCTTGTGGGTCAAGAAGTATCTTGAGCAAAGCCCCTTCCCCCACTGTGAAGAGGGGACTTTCTCCACTGTATCTTCTTGCAGCAAGAGTCTGTCTGCAGAAGCATGAAGGATGAAAGTTTTGAGACTCTGTGGTTTTGGAAATTTTCTCAACTGCAAGGTCAAACCTTTTGCAATATAGGAGATACCATGGGGATATGTGCTTGATTTACAGGGCATGTAGAACTCCTGATATGTGGGAATGTCTGGGATTAAAAGCAAGATCTAGCTTAATTACAAACCAGGGTCACCAGTACCAACTCATAGGAGAGAAATATAACAAGAATCAGAGAGGGGCTTGGTTTTCACAACGTACAGTGGATCAGTGGAATGCTCTGCCCAGTCAGGTGGTCTCTAGTGAAACCATGAGCTAGTTTAAGACAGCTCTGGATAAATATAAAATTAATTACCTTTATGATGTGAGTCTATAAATGGTGCAGGACAATAATGGCCTAATGGCTAAAGTACCTGATCTCTTCCTATGAATCCTATGACTTACTATTTCCAGAAGTTGCCTGTCTGTGGTTATCCTTTTCCATTCTTGGGAACAGTGAATCAGCCTTCCCCCCACTGGCAATGGCTGGGCGACCTGTGCAGACTTGTGCAAGATCATGCACTTGGAGAACAGAAATGTAGGGGAGGAGTACATGATGGAGCGGGGTTGGGGGAGGTACTGACGGCCACCAAACAGGAAAGGGACCTGGAAGTAATCATATCTGATGATCTGGAGGTTACCAAACAATGTGAGAAGGCTGTGAGGAGAACCAGTGGAATGCTGGGGTGCATAGGGAGAGGTATCTCCAGCAGAAGGAAGGAAGGAAGTGGTGATGCTGCTATATAGAACATTGGCGAGACCTCATCTAGAGTACTGTGTCCAGTTCTGGAGGCCGCATCTCCGGAAGGACATAGAGTAGAAGCGGTTCAGAAAAGGGTGACAAAAATGGTGCTGGGGCTGCACCAAAAGTCATATGAGGGGAGACTGGAGGATCTCTATATGTATTCCCTGGAGGAGAAGAGAGAGAGAGAGGGGGATATGATACAGACTTTCAAATACCTCAAGGGTGTAAATAAGGTACAAGAGGGTAGCGTCTTTTGAAAAAAAGATGTTCTAGAACAAGGGGCCATGATATGAAGGTGGGGGGGTAGACTTAGTGGTAACATGAGAAAGTATTTTTTCACGGAGAGGGTGGTGGATCCATGGAACAGCCTCTTGGCAGAGGTTGTAGTGGCAAAAATGGTAGGGGAATTCAAAATCGCATGGGACAGACAAAGGAACTATCTATAGGAAAGAGAGGGTAAGCTGCAGATCATTTAGGATCTACAGTATACGAAATGGGTAAGGAAAATGGGCAGACTAGGTGGGCCAAGCGGTCCTTATCTGCTGTCAAATTCTATGTTTCTCAGGGGTTTTGCTTTGCCTGGGACCCCTTCTGCCCTTACCTCTGAAGAAACCCCTCTGAGGGACAAAGTCATAAGTAATATAAGAACGGGCATTGTAACCCTGCCTCTACCTCCTCTTCCATAAGGCCTGTTGAAAGTGGAGGCCTTTTCCTTCTCAGTAGTGCTCTTGTAGGTGGTCTTTTATTTGTCCGCCTTCTTCATGTATGCCTCTGTCTTGCCACCAAACAAGGAATTTCCCCTCAAAAGGGAAATCCATTGCTTTTGTTTGAGTGTCTTGAGAGGGGTTTGTTGTTCTAAGCCATGCAAACCTTCTTAAGGACACAGCATGTGCCATGCCTCTAGATGCAGTGTCACTGGTGTCCACTGCTGTGTGGAACTGGTACAAGGTAGCATCCATGGTGGTCACTGCTGTGCCAGCCAAATCATTAGCCAGGTCACCAGTAGCTTTCTCACTCATTGCCAAAATGGATCTCCAGAGGGCTTTTTGGTGCTAGGCTGTGTAGGGCATGTATACTGCCTAAAAAATACACAAATAGCTCCATCCCACGGTGTGCTACAAACAGCCATGTAAAGAAAAAAACATACAAGAACAAGCACCACCATACAGCTTGGAAAATGTATAAAAACTGATTTATTTCCTCACAATATCCCAGGTTAAAGACATCCATCTCAGACATATACAAAACATTGGTCAGCTCCATTGTTTAACATGTGACTTGCTGTGTGCAAACTACAGCATGCTGTGCGCTACTTCCTGGGAGAGTAGGGGACAACAGGAAAAACATACTCCTACAGGTTTCGCTTGTTAGCTTCTTCAGGGAGTGGTCAGAAGTATTGTGAAAGGGCTATTTATGTGCCCAATAATCGAAGTGCTCGTGCATAACATATAAACGAATTGGTTAGCAACCTTAAATGATTATGTTGCAGATAATGACGATACTTGAAAATGTGCCAATGTATGTGGCATAAAAAAAAAAAACAAAGCACAATGACTCTTCAAAAACATATCTTTCAGTCAAATGAATTCAGAGAGAATAGGGATAGGACATAATTCAAGTATCGTCGACTTTGTTGACACGGTAACCATAGCCATCATAAAAAGAAGCTGCAGCCAGCAACCATTTTTGTCTGTCAAGAAGGAAACAGGAATCCAGTGAGGTGCATACAGAATAATGTCTGCATAAAAACAGACCATAATACCAGCAATCAGAGAAAGTCATAGTCCTCTAAATACCACATGTAAATAGCAGGCTGCCCAGTGTAGAAAGTTGGTAGCCAACTTGAGTTCAAATTACTACTAATTCACATTTTAACGAAATGAACAGCTTCCCTACAACCTCCATAACTTGATATTCACAGCCTAAGTTTGCATTTAATATGGGTGGTCCACAGAAAAAGACTGCTGAGGGTTCTAGTTAGATTGCGGAACAAGCTACCACCCAACAGGGTACTGCAGCTAGCACCGTTCTACTGAGAACGCTCGTTTTAATTAATTTTTTTAGCAGATTTTCATTCAGTATAATCAGGCCCATGGACAAATAAAAGTGGACAGTGAGAATGTGCCTGTCTGGCCAACCTGCAGTAATGCAGTATTCCAGGCAAAAGGGCATATCTGTGATAATGCATCATTATGGTCCATATAATCATATTGTTCCATATATTATACATATTTATATCACTTTGTACTGGAGACGTACAGTATCTCACATAACGTTACCTCTGACAAGCAAATGTGCTAATACGGCTACCAAAATTTTTAATGTGGCAGTCAGCAACAATTGATTTCAGGATCATCTATTTCTGTCTGATCTCCAATCAAAACACACATCAAGGGCAAAGAAAAAAACAAAAAGAGAACGAGTGAGCTCAGTGAAAACAGAAGCGTGTTCCTACGCTGGGAGCCTACTTTACCTATTGCTCAACAATGGTGACAGTTCAATTACATCATTTAAACTAGTATATTTGAGTGCTCCCAATTGGAATACCCAAAAAGATTTCCACCTGAGGTTCAAAGCCTCCGACTGTCCCCCGTGGCCCCAGCCTAACCTTCTTCAACAGTACAGAACCTAAAAACATGATCATTTCTATTTGCCAGAGTGATTATACGTTTAGCCAATGCATTTTTATGGTCTCCATTTCTGACTGCTTTAAGATATTCTGCCACCCTTACCTTAAAGGCTCTGTTTGTCTTGCCCACATAAAATGCTAAACACATACAAGTAGCCAAGTAAATGATATTCTCTGAGGAACAATTTAAAAATGTTTGAATATCATCAAAAGTCCTTGAAAGCTAAAAACATCAGTCCTACATATAGTGGGGCAGAATTTGCAATGCCTACAAGCATAGCATCCAACCGATGGATCTGGCATCCATCAAGGCCTTATATCCTGTGCCGCTGGTTGGAAGCTATGAACCAGTCTCTCTGCAAGATTCTTGCCTCTGTGGAATGCAGATCTAGGAGGGTTCTGGACAATGTCCTCTAACGAAGGGTCAGTTCTAAGGATATGCCAACTGTGTAATACCACATTCCTAACTTCCTGAGATCTAGGTGTATACAAGGTATCAAATTAAATGGTTGCTCTCTATCCTCATTTCACTCCCTGTATCTAAGCAGTTCACCCCTATCCACAGCATCTACCTCATCCCTGGTGCTAGAAAGCAGGGAATGACCATAACCCCTGGCCAAAAACCTTTGTTCCACTTCAGCAGATCTCTTCTGATAATCATTTACCGTGGAGCAATTATTTTTAATACACATAAACTGAGACTCTGGTATGTTCCTGATGGTGTGGTGGGGATGGCAACTGCTGGCGTGGAGTATAGAGTTTTTTGTTTATTGGTTTTAAGTAGTCATACAAAAAACTATAACCATTAGCCTCATACATAGAAACAGCAGCACAATAAGTATTGTAAGTTAGGAACTGTTACAACACGCACTAGTCAGCCATAATCTTGTACAGTAGGAGTTGGGAGATATCTTAAAAAGAAGTTACAACAAGGAGTTCAATAAGTTGCTAACCGTCTTCAACAGCTTTAGGTATTAACGTAGAGATAGTGCATAGGTAGGGGGAAAACACACAATCATAAGATTGCTATAAATAGGGAGTGATATAAGGAATAATGAACCCACAATCAAACCCATCATTCCCTCCTGACTAAATGTAATTAAAGGTAATAGTGTAACTTTTGCTGCATAACCCAGCTGAACATGCAAAACACCAGTAGCACTTAAACAGGAGACCTTGTAAGAACTATAACTAAAAACAAAGTCCCAATAGATTGGGTAGGTCACGAACAGCTGTTTCATATCAGCATTTGGAGATCAGCTATCTTGCCGCATTTCTAGATGTGGATGAGAGAGTAAAGTTACCCTTTTCTATCACTGAATCTCAGGTTATGACCAAACTACAAAAAAATAAATCCATAGAAGACACCATGCCCCGATGGTGTTCATCCCAGACTGATCAAAGAGATGGTAGTGGAACTGGCGGGGCCAGTAACTGCTTTGTTTAAAACTTCACTAGAATGTGGTTGAGTAGCAAAAAACTGGAGGGACGCTTTGGTGTCACCTATATATAAAAAGGGAGACAAAAAAAACTACCCAATAACTATCGACCAATAAGCCTAATGTTGAACCAAGGTAAATTTTGAAGGGCTTTATTAAAGAATATCTTGAGTTTATTAAAACAACAGGACAAGTTGATGAATACCAGCATGGTTTTGTTTCCAGCAGATCTTGCCAGACAAACCTATTATAGTTTTTCTTTTTTTTCACTTTATCTTTTTATTGAAATTCGAGTATATAAGAAAGCACACATCTTATACAATTGAAGACTATCCTCCATGTAAGGTATAAAATATCACTTAAAACACAGTATTTAGGGTAAACATATTGGAGAAGCCTTATATACATGTATTGATAATAAAACACAAACCTAGACAGGATGTAAGTAGAGAGCAGAAGGGTTACCATCAATAGGGTATTATAGGATCAGAAATAGCAACCATGTACGAAATACATGCTAGGGCAGGCTATGGCAAGCCATTCAGTAAATTGCAGAAAGTGATAAATGTGGTAATATGAACAATGTTCAGTAATGGAGAGGTGAAGATAAGAGAAAAGTGTGCAAGGAAAGAAAGAAGAGAGAAAAAAGCAAGGAAGAAGGGGAGGAGAGAGGAAGAAAACAGGGAAGAAGGGAAAAAAGAGGAGAAATCTGTGCACAAAAAAGTTTCAAGAAAACCTAATCTGAGAGCAAAATAAGGAGAGCTAAATATCCCTAAGAATTAGGGTCTAGAAGAACTAGGCTCATCTACTTGAAGTAATCCTGCCAACATCTGTCATATACAGTGAGTCGGTTATGAGTAACATGAGATAATCGGTCTAGAGAGGCATACTGAGAGAGGCTTTGAAGAACATCTGAAAGAGAAGGCACCAGAGTTGATTTCCATTTAATAAGAATCAGACGTTTGACCAGAAGAGAAAGTATGTTTAGCCATCTAAAATGTGCATGTGAGAGGAGAGAGCTATTGGGGATAAGGATGCCTAGAAGGAATAGCTTGGGTAGTTTTTGTCCTGTTACTCTGGAGGCAAGTAAACAGACTTTATGCCAGAGCTTATTAATGGGAGCGCAAGACCACAAGATATGAAGTAGATCTCTGTTGGCCAAATTGCAGCGCCAGCAATTATTGTTATTTAATAGGCCCATTCTTTGAAGCACAGAGTGGGTTCTATACCAAAGATGTAGGATTTTAGTTTGTATTAAAGAACTACAAGCATCTTTAAAGGTATTGTGTGCAATACTCAACAATTACTCCATTTAGCGTCTGAAATATTGTTGTTAAGAAGAGTACTCCATTTATTTTTGGCCTGTATAGACTGATCAGGTAGATTATCAATAATGTATTTGTAAATGGAGCTATTTAATTTTACTGATAAATTAGTCCAGTGTGAGATGTATGGGTTTAGAAGAGTATGCCTATACACTACACTAGAGAGAGAGAGTTATAAGCTGCCCAAATTTGTAAAAACTTCCATAAGTTCTGTTTAGAAGTTTCCATGTGACCTACAAGTCTGAGAATGATCTAAGAGTGAGTGAATTCTGGTCCAAGATATCTCCGAGAAAGAAAATGCCTTTGTTCCTCCATGCACGACAGAAAATTGGGTGATCTCCTAGAGTGAGCAGCGGATTGCTCCATAAGGGGGCATAAAACCAGGGTGCTGGATTGGATTTCAGGAATTTGTGGGTTAGTTTCCAATAAAGAACAGAGGATGATATAGTTGGGTGAGATTTTAGTTTAGAGGAAATGGGATTAAAAATGAAGGAAGTGGGAACTCCTCCCGGGCACAATGCGGATTCCACTGCAACCCATAGTGGTGAGTGAGGGGAGGGTTTCTGAAACCATTTAATGGTTTGGGCCATTCAGAAAGCACAGAGGTAGCCTTTGAACCTGGGGAGTCTGAATCCCCCTTTTTTTCCCCCAATGAGATCGAAGTCTGTTGCAGTTAAATCTCAGTGGTTTCCCATCCCAAATAATGTTATCTATTAATTTATCAATTTTAGCAAAAAAGGGGGATGGTAAGACTAAAGGAATATTGGCAAAGAGGTAAAGAATCTTGGGAGAAATGGACATCTTAATGGCTACAATTTTCCCTATGAAAGAGAGATTAAGAAGCTTCCATCTGTCCAGAATTGTTTTGATATTATCAAATAAGGGGTTAAAGTTAATGTCTCATATCTTCCCTAAGTTACTAGTAATTTTGATTCCTAGATATGTTATACCCTGGGGTGACCAGCGGAATCCAAGAGGTATGTTCATAAAGGCTTTACAGTGGTCGTTAAGGGGCATAGTCTCTGATTTGCCATAATTCAAAGCAAGGCCAGAAATGTTTGTAAAATTATTAAGCAAATCAACCAACAGGGGCCCAGCCTCATTCATGTTTTCGAGTAAGATTAAGAGGTCATCCGCATAGGACAGAGAATATATCTTGAATTGCTCACAGGTATGTCCATAATGCCAGAAGATTGACGTAAACAAGCAGTCAGGGGTTCCATGGCTAAAATAAACAGGGAAGGTGACAGGGGACAGCCTTGTCTAGGTCCCCTTGCTAGATGAAAGTAAGAGGAAAGGGTGGAATTAGTAAGTACTTTAGCAACAGGGGAGTTATATAATAGCTTGATCCAGGAGCAAAAGGTATGAGAAAGACTGAAATAAGAAAACTTGATGAAGGTAGTCCCAGTTTAAGGAATCAAAGGCCTTCTCGAAATCAATAGCTATAGCTGCAGCTGGTGTCTTGAGGGATTTGGCTTTGTGAATTAAATTAAATTAAGGAACGTAGGTGATCAGAACCAGATCTATGTTTAATAAAACCAGCTTGCAAACAATGAGTTAGCTTGGGAATCAAGGATTCAAGTCAAGAAGTTAGTAGTTTAGCAAATATCTTCCCATATGTGTTTAATAAAGAGATGGGCCTGTAACTTGCGGGGTGAGTAGGGTCTTTTTCTTTCTTAGGGATTAGGGTTATGATTGCTTCAGTGCAAGATGGGGGAAGCTTGCCAGTATTGGAAGCTTCTTGATAAGCATTAAGAAGAAGGGGACATAAGGTGTCGGAAAACATTTCATAGAAATCGACAGGGAATCCGTCACCCCCAGGGGATTTGCCGGATTTCAAGGAAGACAAAGCTTTCTGGATTTCCTGAAGCGAGAAGGGTTCATCTAAAGAATTTGTTTCAAGAGTAGACAGATGAGGAAGATGTAACGATTTAAGGAACTGTTGAATTTGTAAAGTAGATGGAGGATTTGTGTTAGAGTACAGTTTTTGATAAAAGGCTTTCATGATACGGTTTATAGAGGGGTTATCGGAGTGAATCGTACCCTGTTCATCTTTTAGGCTTAGGATGTGTCGTCCCATTTGTTGTGCTTTGAGCTGGTAAGAGAGGAGTTTCCCATTTTTATCGCCGTGTTCCCAAAACTTATATTTAAGTTTAAACAAGGCCAGTTCGGTTTTACGAGAAATTAATTAGTTAATTTTAACTCTAAGTTGAAGAATTTCAAGATGAAGTTGAGAATCAGGACGGCGCTTATTAGAAGAAAAGTATAAATTCTCTTTAGCCTTAAGAGATTTTTCCAAGCCAGCCAGCTGTTGTCATCACAGTTTTTCGAAAATATTAGCCAGTGTCTTGATGGAGGCAACCCGGTGGATGTCGTGTTTCATGACTACAGTAGAGCATTTGACACCGTGCCACACAGGGAATTGATACAGAAACTGATAAGAATTAGGTGTGAATGCTAATGTGGCGGCATAGATAATATCATGGCTGTATGGAAGAACGCAACAAGTCAGAATCATGACCTACATCAGGCAGAGCCACTGTGTTAAGTGGGGTCCCACAGGGATCCATTTTGGGGCTTACACTGTTTAATATATTTGTGGCGTCTAAGGCCTGTGATGAGGGTGTCTGGATTGCCAAATATGCAGACGATACTAAAGTCAGCATGACTATAAATAACCAAGAGGATATAGATAAACTACAAACAGCACTAAAAAATTAGAAGTATGGGCAGGAACACATAAACTGAGCTTTAATGAACAGAGGTGTGCTGTTATGCACCTAGGTAGTAACAACCTATGTGCAGATTATATGTTAAATGGTACACAACTCAAAATGACAACACAAGAAAAGGACCTGGGTATTATAATTTCAACTGATTTTAAGTTCAAAACACATTGCAGACAAACGGCAAGAAAGGCGTACACAATACTACACTGTATTCACAGACATATTCGCAGTAGGGAGAGGTAGGTTCTAGTCCCCCTGTTTAGCTTCCTGGTGCAGCTACAGATGGGAGTACTACTCACAGTTCTGGTCTCCGAGCATTAAGACTGAGATCAGAGTTCTGGAGGGGGGTGCAGAGAATGGCCACCAGGATGATATCTGGCCTGGAACACAGGAATCATGAGAATAGGCTTGCCAATCTAGATTTGAATAAACTTGAATATAGAAGGCTCAGAGGAGATCTCTGTCTAGTTTTCAAATCCTTCATTAATGATGACCTCTGGAACTGTTTAGGTTTTAAACTCAAAGAACAGATCTATGTAACCAGGTCACATGACTTACACCTACAAGATAGTATGAATAAAACAAAAGGAAGGGCAAACTAGTTTAGTTAGAAAGTTATCAGTGTATGGAATAGCCTTCCTTTAGACGTTATGGGTAGATGTACCATGACTATCTTTAAAAACAGATTGGATACTTCTTTTTCTGAATTAGAATTCCCAGGTTAACCCTTTGTGTAAAGGGCAAGCCTCAAATGGGCCTATGGCTCTTTTGGCCTGTACGAAAACCTATGAAACCTATCAGTCCAAATTATGCTGTGACATATGCAGGGCTGGAAGGCAGGCATAGTTCCCACAGTGGCAGGCAAACAAATCTAAATAAAAATATTGACCCCTCCCATGCCAAAGAATCCAGTACCATTGTCCTACCATTCTGCAGCGTATTATATATCCCATACTCGGGTAAAAGGAGAATTATACAGTTCTGTTTAAACTGTAAAACAAACGTTTAGACTAAAGTCTATAAGGAACACCAATAGAAAGTTCATACTAATCAATCCTGTTCAGAATCTAGTCGCGCTGCATCCTGCTCCTTAGACTTGGTGGCAAATTCAACCTCAATTTTTTGCAGCCACCGACACGCATCCTGAGGGTCAGTAAACTGCCAAGTTTTGCCCCATTCATAATGCGCAGCCTGGCCGGAAGCAAGAAGGAATGCACAATCCCGAGGGCTTAGAGACGCTGTCGGTTGGCATCAAAACGCTTCCACTGGGATCGGGTCTGAAAAGAAAGGTTCAACCCATGTGGGTAGACAGCATGCGTTGTATTAATGATCAGATCTCTGAACTCAGAACCAACAGTTTTCATTAAGATGGTAGGAGGCTGAGATGGTGTCTGCGGTCGAACCCTGGGGTTTACATGGTAGGGTTTTGTGAAAACTTTTCAATCAAACCCCTCTAGCACAGATAACTTTTGTTGTAGCCACGGTAAAAATAAATCCAGTAAGTGAGTTCCCTCGGCCCCCTCTGGGACACCAACAACGCGGATGTTGCCGGAACGTACCTCATTCTCAATGGCTTCCAGCCATCCCCTAAGTTGCCCATTTTCTTTGGCAAGGGTAGTAACTGCTGTTACAGCCATCATGGTTCACTTGTTAGCATCAGCCCCAGTTTCTGAGAGATCTTTTTTTTTTCTCTCTTTCTATTTATGCTCCTCCTACACCCACATCCACCCCTTCCCTCAGGGTACTCAATGCATCAGGCAACTACGCTGGGAGAACCAGGAAGATGCCAGCCCTATAAGTGCCCCACTTCCATTAATCGTACCTGATGCCTGGATAACCCCCCCGGGTGGGGCGGAGGAGGCCTCCCCTTCTACCTCCTCCTCCGACACTGATGGGAAGCGGGCAACCAGTGCTGCATCTCCCGATCTCCCACTTGTCGATGCAAGGACCATCTCCTGGCATGGATGTGGGGGTGTTTTCACATTTTCTAGTCCCTCCATCCCTGACATCGGCTCTCGAGGAGGACCAATGAGTGGGAGGCACACAGAGACATGCCCCTGCTCCAGTCTTCGGCCGACGCCCGCTCCATCCCTACTTTCTGCTTTTCCCATCTGCACCTGCACTGCCTGTGGTCACCCAGGTGGTGGCAGTATCGCAGCAGGGCGAGCATCCACCCCTCACCGGAGAAGGAGAGCAGCCATTGGGTGCTCAACCCTTCTCCTCCCCGGCGACCCACGTCTGTCACCGAACCCAGGTCGCCAGCATGGAGCAAGGTGTGGCATCCAGCGCCTCAACCCTCAGCACCACCAAGAGCTCTTTAATCACAGAGTTATGCGATTTCAGCTTTTCCAGAGTTTTTTCTATCTTCGAGTCCATGGCCCACATGGACTCAAACATCATCTGCCATGGGGGCTCTGAGGACTCAGTAGAAGGATTAGTTGCTGTGAGTTTGGAGGATTCACCGGCTTTGTTAGCTGTCGACTGCTGCCCTTTCAGGGGTCCGGGTTGCTGCGTCTTCTGGCGACCCATAACTTGTTTAGTATCAAAATATGCCGCAAAACATTGCGTAGCTATTTAAAATAAGTTGAAAAGCAAAAGTTTACTTTTTAAATGTTATATTCCAAATAAATCCAGTCAGAGTTGTGAGAGTTCGTGTGAGTTGCAACCTGCTGGGAAGATGGCTCTCCAGTGCCCCCAAGTACAGAATTTTTATCGGTAGGTTTCCTAAACAGGTCTGTAACCACATTGTTATTAAGATCTTTCCTAATTTCAAGATCCAGAAAATTCACCTTAGACCTGTCACAAGTCGTGGCAAACTAAATCTGGGTTAGATGACTACCCAAAACGTTTAAATTCCTGCTGTTCAGCCAGCCCAGTGGTGCAGAGGGCTGAGGTGCTGGGTACCTTATCTCTCACCGCACCGTCGACCCGTGTTTGGGAACAAGCACAGGTTGCTGAGGGTGTGGCTAGAGGGGGGGTCAAGGGAGGGCTGGGAGTGGATACAGCAGCCACCAGGCAGCTCTCCTCTCCCAGATTGGGGAGGTAGGCCTCTCCGGCTCTTGAATGCCACCGAGTGGAGGCTCGCTGGTAGTGTCGGAGCACTGGAGGGATTGGCATTAGGCTAGGTGGGCAGATCAGGGCACGCTTGGTGCACAAGTGCACCTCCACACATATGTGCTGCCGTGTTGGCCAAGGTCCTGGGGACTAAGGGTTGAAAACCAGGTGGAAAACGGAACCCCCGGAGGCAGGATGAAGATCGATCCCCCCGCAGCTCCACAGTCCTTTGGCAGAGGACGCAAGGTGCAAGAGAAGTCCAAGGGGAGCCGGGTGACAGGGCGGGGAGGGGGGTTCCCACTACACCATCAGGACACTGCCAATAAAGCGCCTCCACAGATATACTATATTGAACAAGTGACTGGCATTCCTATTGAATACAATGTCCACTTCCCACTTGCCAAGGTACAGACTGGCATATTTAAGTGCAAACCTTGCACCCATAGCTGTGCCCAGAGATTGATGGTAAAAGCACCACTGAAACAAGACTTTTTCTCCAACACAAATTTTGCCAAATTCAATCCGATTTTCACTCAAAAGTGTTTTCCTCACATAACTAATACTGCGATGCTTCAAGGCCACTTGTGTGGGGGATATTCGTATAAAGGAACTCAATGTCCACGGAAACCAGATACCAATTTGGCTCCAAATTCATGTAGCACAGGACATTTAAGATATTAATGGTGTTCCTCAAGTGGGAGGGTCCTAAATATAGGCTTGACAAAAGAGTCCACATATTGGGACAAAGATTCTGGGAGGGACCCAATCCCTGCCACTACTGGGTGTCCTGGTGGATCTATCAGCCCCTTATGAACCTTGGGCAAAGCATACATTGTAGGTCGTACAGGGTTTGGTACTGTTAAAATCGAAAGTTTGTTTACTGATAATGCCCCTTTGAAGCCATCATATAAAATGCATTAATTTCACTCTTGAACATATCCGTGGGATCAACTTGTAATTTCCTGTAAAACAGTACACTGCTTACTTGTCTAAAAATTGTATTTGTATATTTCTGTGTGTCCAGAATAATCACAGATCCCTCTTATCCACAGGCTTGATTGTCACAGATTTATTGCTCGCCCTCCCCATGGCTGATATTCACAAAACTATTGGAATACTGTTCTTAAAACAGTATCTCAAAATGCCTGGTGCATGCTTTTTCAAACACTGTTATGCTTTGGCTACAGACTGGATTAATTAAAGACTGTCTCTTTAAATCCACAGTACTCAAAGTCTGTGAAAACCTGTAACTCCAAATCCAGGTCACCTACAGGAAATTCCCTTGACTTTACAGATGCCACTGTCAATTCATTTGAAGCTTCCTTTAAAGCCACACTAAGTTTCACCTGCATTCCACATTTTTTGCTATAAACTGACTTCAAATATAATCCCTTAATAAACTTTTTAAAGTCAAAATACAAATCAAACTTACTTAGTCTTATAGCAGGCATGTAACTCAGTCCCTTGTTTAATACTAATAGCTGAGCATCATTTAACTCCAAACTAGATGAATTAATAATGTTTGTTGTTAGGTTTATTTCTTCGTCTTGTTCTGGGGTTTCTTGTAGGGGGTCCTGATGGTCCTCGGGTGTCATTGTTTCCAGTTCTTGCCCCCCCCCCGTGCATTTTGGAAGCCTCTGAATGCTACTTCCCTGCCGATGGGCGGGGGGGGGGCTGAAAAGGTTGCTATTCCAACTCTCTCTCCTCCAACAATCCTTCCCCCGAGCTTGTTCCACACTAACTGTTGTAATAACCCAAGTTACTATTTTTATGTTTGCTTGCACGCATGTGCAAGAAACATAGTGCCATCATTCGAGATTTCAGAGGTGTGTCGCCCCCTCTTCCAATTCAGTCAGTGTGTTGGCAGGCACGGCCCCTGTAAGCCAATGCATGCTGGAGCTGTCTATGACAAGCTCCAAAATGCAGTGGCATACAGTTGAAAGGGGAGCTACGCTCAGTGAGCAGCGATAAGATATCGCCTGCCCGCGCGCAGCTCCCCTACATACAACACACACGCAGGGCGCGCCGCACGCACACTGTATAGCTGTGCTGCGCCCCGCCCCAAAGTTTTTCAAATGCCACGCTGGGTGCCCACCCCAGCGTGGCAACTCATGATATAGCTGACGGGGGGTGCCCAATCCCCCGTCGGCTCCACTGTCCTCACCCCCGAGGACTGGGTGCCACGCTGGGAGCCCACCCCAGCATGGCAATAGATGCTTTGGCTGACGGGGGTGCCTAATCCTCGTCGGCTGAACGCCCCAACCGCCCTTGTGCAGCGTGGCAAACGTCCCGCATCGTCATTGAAAAAAAAAAAAAACCTGTAAAGAAAAAACGGTCCCACGTAGTCTCCCTGGCCTCCCTCCCACAACCTGCACCCACCCACTGCGCACCCTGCCTCCCCACACCCCCTCACCCCATACTTACCTCCGGACCTCGGGGCGACGATCTTCGTGGACCGGGAACACGCCTGCACTCTTCAAAGCCGACATCGCGAACTGAGAGAAATGCCGTAAGCTGTATAATGGCTCTAGATAGGGGTTTTCAACTCTTGTTGCATATCTCAGGCATTTTTGGAATTTTTGCACCAAATTTTCAACATGGGGTTTTGGGACCCTTCTCATGAATGACGCCACTGTCATGGCGTTATTTGGGCCTGAAGGGTGATTTCGCAGTCACTGAGTGAAATCACCTTTCGGGACGACGATTAACGAAACGACACTGCCAGTGTTTATAAGGTGGGCTCTCAAGAAGCCTATTTTGAAAATTTGGTGGAAAAATTCCAAAAAGCGACTGTTTCTGACGTGCGTTGTGCAGTTCTTACGCGCTCTCGTAAGTTCACGAAATTTTCAATATTTTCACTCCAGATTTTCAACATTGCCATTTTACCACACCTTCTTATGAGCAGTACAGCTGTCATTTTTCACATCTCACCCAAAACGTGTTTCCGCCCATGTAGCGCACAATGGCGCAGTCGGTGTGCGAAATCAATGTATGGGACAATTAAGAAAATCACAGTGACACTGTTCATGAGCAGAGGTCTTAAAATGGCTATGTTGAAAATTTGGTGAAAAAATTCCTAAAAATTACTGTTTTACGAGCGTGCGTTGCGCAGTTCCTATGCATGCTCATAAGTTTCATAATTTAATATTTTACTCCAGATTTTCCAACACTGCCATTTTATTACACTCCTTATGAACAGTACAGCTGCCATTTTCATATGCTGCCCAAAATGTGGTTTTGCACGTAGCGCACAATGGTGCTGTTGGTGCCAGCAATGTTTGGGACAGATTAAGAAAATCACAGTTACACTGTTCATGAGCAGAGGTCTTAAAATGGCTATGTTGAAAATTTGGTGACAAAAGTCCATAAAATGACTGTGTTACGAGTGAGCATTGCGCAGTTTCCACGCACCTGTAAGTTCATGACTTTGTAATATTTTAAGTTCAGATTTTCACCAGTGGCATTTTTCCACACTGCCTTATTTACAGTACAGCTGTCATTTTTCACAACATGGCCGAAGTGTGTTTTCACACTTTCAGCGCAGAGATGCGTGGTCACTGTGGGAAATCATTGTTCGGGACAGATAAAGAAAATCACAGTGACACTGTTCATGATCGGAGGCACCAAAATGCCTGAGTTGACAATCTGCTGTAAAAATATCCCCAACCTAATTATATTACGGGTGTGCGTTGCACAGTTTCTATGTACGCCGTGACTTCACCATTTTTTAAAATATTTTTACTGCAGATTTGCAACACTGCCATTTTTACACCTCCCCATGAACAGTACAGCTGTCATTTTTACATCCTGTTCGAATGTTTTTGCACTCTAGGGTCCTAAGCGCCAGAGTCGCTGCATAAGCAGCTCGCTAACAAACTGATATTCCCCTGTTCATGAGGTGGAGTCACAAAACCATGTTGAACATTTGGAGTGAAAATACCAATGAATGCCTGAGGTATTAGGGTTTCCAACCATAACGCCCAACCCTGTAGAGAATGACAGGCATCAGGGTGTGACTTGGGATTCTTGCCTGTAATGCTCATACCATTCCACACCCTGCAGCCAGTGAGAGGCATCGAGGTATGCCTTGGACTCTTTGGCCCCAAAGTTCACCCCATTCTCCTATATCGCACCCATCTCACTGTATTTCCTAACAGAATGGGGTGCGCATAAGGGCCAAAGACCCTAAGGAACACCGCTGACACTTGCCAGTGTCTGCAGGGTGGGTGTACTGAAATGGCGTGGCCGTTATGCCTGACGACCCAAAGGCACACCCCAATGCCTGTCACTCTCTGCAGGCTGGTGGTGGGGTTGGCTTCAGTTCAATACTTCACTGCCATTCCTATTACGCAGCTCTGTAACTTCTACACTACCACTGCCAATGCCAGCAAGCAAACATTCGGCATTGGCAAATGCTTGTTTAAGATAGACCTTGGGTTGGAACTTTTTGGAATTGGTTTGTTTCTTGCTGAATGGTCCACTGTGGCTAAAGTCTGCTCTATCTCTTTTGAATTTCTTAAGTTTTTGAACTTTAATTTTAGCATTTATCAATGGATTGTTTAAGCTCTGATTCATACTTCTTAAAATGTGCATGTGCTTTAAAACCAGAGACAATGTTTTCACAGTCCCGAAGTTCAGTTTCAATAACCAGCTGCTGCTCCTTGTAATCATTAACTATGCATTCGACAAATAACACAGTTGCTTTCCGTATCATTTCTCCCCACTGTTTTCATAAAGGCTTCATAGTCTGTTCCATAACTTGGCCATTTAATAACTCTCAGGCCCCTCTGTGCTCTCTGTACTTTAATAAAGGCCTCCAATGAGGTCCGGTTCCAATAATTATGACATGCTTGAAATGCACTTTTTTCCAAATTCAAAAAGGCAGTTCTTTTTAGTTTACTGAAAAATGTTATAACATACACAGTTTTATACATAGACAACAAGACTGACTTATACATACAACAACATTGACATCCACCCCCACCCCACCCCACCCTTATATTAGCTACAGACATACCTAGTCTAGTTCTTAGACTTTCAACATCTAATCTGTTACTCGGTTCAACTTCAGCAGAACACAGAGTTTCTCCCATTTCTTCTGATAACTGTTATACCCATTATTGGTACAGCAAGGGTCGAAATTGGCACCAAGCCGCTAGCCAAATGCTGGTAGATTTTGTATCGGGCTAGTAACATTTTTATTTAACTAGCCCTGTGGGCTTGTACTGGAGAAGGCAACACTTCAGTATGTACACCAACTGGGCCAGTGGAAATGTCTGTGGGGCCAGTGGATTTTCTCAGTCATTAGCCCTGCAGGCTAGCGGCTGCAAAACTTAATTTTGACCCCTGGTACAGGCAATGATTTTTTCTATACGTAGCATCGCCAGGATTTTGTTGTGCCATTCCCCATAAGACGGCCTTGAATCATCCAGCCAATGCCAGAGTATCACTTTCTTGACCGTAGCTGCAATCAAGGCTATATGATATATCTTTGGGTGGTGAGAAGCTGCCCAGCATAATGCCCCAATATGCAACCCCCTGGGATAAATGCATTCTCTAAGCTTAGAAGAGGATCTAACCTGTCTTTAACACCTTCTCATAGGGGTTTCGCTTTGACACATTCCCACAGAATATAGTATAGGGTGCTTGTAGTCTCATTACATTTCGTGCATATATGACATTTATGTATTTTGTTATGTTTATAGATGTATGCAATTAATTCCAGGTCGCCCCTGAAAAAGGGACTGTTTCGGTCTCAGTGGGCCTACCCGATCACCAAAATGTATATAAATAAATCTGCATGTTTCCCCATTTGAGAAAGTTTTTTGGGGGGTAAAATACAGATTATGGAGTATTTTATATTGCATCAATCTTAGAGATTCTATTTTTATGTACTTTAGAGGTTAGTCCAAATTTTCTCCCATACCCAGCTACCACTTGTTGAGGGGTAAGGTTTGATCCCAGTAGTGTCCTCTTTCTACCCCGTTGGGAAGGCATTCTGCTGACATCTTAACATATAGTTTTGAGATGGTATTTGGGCTATTTGCTAGTTGTTATAGCTGACGTATAACCAGTCCTGGAGTGTCAGACCAAGGTAGTGGCCCCATGTACACAGATACATAGACACTGTTGGCAGGTAAGGGCCTATGGCCCATCCAGTCTGCCCATTTGAGCTTGTAAGTTCACTTTTATATTTTCCTAGAAGTCTGTTGCCCCTTACCCCTGGATCTCCAATTCCCTGATGTCTATCCCATGCATTCTTAAATCCCGCGATTGTTTCAGCCCCCACCACTTCCTCTGGCAGGGTATTCCACTTGTCCACCACCTGATCTGTGAAGAAATTCTTCTTCACGTTTCCTCTGAATCGCACTCCCTACAACTTCATCCCTTGCCCTCTAGTCCAGAAACATCTTTTTCGCTGAAAAATAGTGTATTCCTGCACCCTGTTCCTCCCTGTAAGATACTTGTATGTCTTTATCATATCCCCTCTCTCCCTCCTCTCCTTCAGGGAGTACATATTCAAGTCCTTCAACCTGTCCTCATAGGACTTGTGATACAATCCATGTACCATCTTTGTTGCCCTCCTCTGAACCTTCTCTACCCTGTCTATGTCCTTACGTAGGTAAGGTCTCCAGAACTGTATACTGTACTCCAGGTGGGGCCTCACTAGTGTCTTGTATAGTGGAATTATGACCTCCTTTTCTGCTGGTGATGTCCTGCCTATGCATCCCAGCATCCTGTTTGCTTTATCTGCTGCCTTGTCGCATTGTTACCTTATCTTGAGGTCATCAGAGATGACTACCCCAAGATCCCTTTCCTGCTTGGTGCATGCTATATCCTCACCCCCAACTGATAGGTTGTTCCAGGGTTTTTGTGCCCCATATGGATTATCTTGCACTTCTTTGCATTGAATTTCAACTGCCAAACCCCTGACCATTCTTCAAGTTTCTACAGGTCCCTCCTCATCCTGTCTACACCCTCTGACGTGTCCATTCTGTTACAGAGTTTTGTGTCATCAGCAAACAAGGAAATTCTGCCTTCTAGGTCCTGCGCAATGTCACTGATGAAGACGCTGAATAGGACCGGTCCCAGCATGATCCCTGTGGTACCCCACTGGTCACTCTTCCCTCTGTGGAGCGACAGCCATTTACCACCACCCTCTGTGTCCTGCCCCAGCCAGTTACCTACCCACCGCACTACTGTCCTGCCCACTCCCACATTCCCCAGTTTGTTTAATAGCCTTCTATGTGGCACAGTGTCAAAGGCCTTGCAGAAGTCCAGATAGGCCACGTCCACTGCCCTCCCCGATCCACCTCCCTTGTCACCCAGTTGAAAAATTCAATGAGGCTGGTCTGACATGACCTCCCCCTGGTGAAACCACGCTGCCTTGTGTCCTGTAGTCCGTTTGCAACCACATGTTCCCCCAATCTCTCCTTCAGTAGTGCTTCCGTGATCTTCCCCACTACTGAGGTCAGGCTGACTGGTCTGTAGTTCCCAGTTTCCTCTCTGTTCCCACTTTTGCATAAGGGGACTACATCTGCTAACCTCCAGTCTTTGGGTACCTCCCCTGTTTCCAGTAATCAGCTAAACAGGATTGCCAGAGGTTCAACCACCACCTCTCTTAGTTCTTTTAGGACCCTGGAGTGCACCTCATCTGGCCTCATTGCTTTATCAACTATTATTCCTTTCAGTTCCTTCAGGACCCCTTCTCATGTAAAGGGACTTGCGTCCATTTCTGTACCATTCCCACCCCTTGTACTCCCTTTAGGCCCATTACCTTCCTTTTCCTCAGTAAAGACTGAGCAGAAATACCTGTTCAATATGTCAGTTTTACTGTTGTCATCCTCCACGCGGCCCCCATCTTCCCCTTCAGTCTCATTATCCCTCCCTTTGCCTTTCTTTTTTATTATGTACCTGTAAAAGGTTTTGTCCCCTCTACTCACTGATTTTGCAATGCGCTCTTCTGTCTGCACTTTGGCTTCTCTTACTGGCCTCCCTTTGCTTCTCCTGGTACTTCTCCCTATCCCCTTCTGCCTGCATCTTTTTGCATTGCCTGAATGCAATCTTTTTGGCTTTCACTTTCTCCGCTACCTCCTTAGAAAACCATAATGGCCTCCTCTTCCTTTTCCCCTTGCTAACCTGCTTAATGCATAATTCTTTTGCTCTTGTAATCCCCATTTTAAATATTGCTCACTGTTCCTCAACCCGATTCCTGCCCCATTCCCATTAATGCCTCTTTCAAGTATCTCCCCATTTTCCCAAAGTCTGCCTCCCCTAAAATCCAGGATACGTGTTTTTGTGCGGTTTGGTTCTGTTCCTTCTGTGATTTCAAACCACAGTGACTGGTGGTCACTGTTCCCCAGGTGCTCCCCCACTGTTACCCCCATCACACTGTCCCCGTTTGTGAGCACAAGGTCCAGTAGTGCCTTCTGCCAAGTTGGTTACATGACCAGTTGCTTGAGGAAGGCGCTTTGAAGGGAGTCCAGGATAAATCTGCTCCTGGTTGATGCTGCTGCTGGGAGTCTCCAGTCCACGTCTGGAATACTAAGGTCTCCAACCAGCACCACGTCACCCTTGTCTGCCATCCTTTGGATGGCTAGCATCAGTTCCCTATCTGTTTCTTCCTCTTGGGCTGGTGGTCTATAGACCACCCCTGTTTTCCAGCTTAACCTACAGTATCTCTCCCCCATTTTGTTCCTCCTGGATCTCTGTGGCCTTTATGCCATCTTTCACATAAACTGCCAGTCCTCCTCTCTTCCTACCTGCCTTGTCTCTTCTGAATATGTTGTAGCCAGGTATGGCCATCTCCCAGTCATGGTTATTATTACACCAGGTCTCTGTGATGGCCACAATGTCCAGGTCTGACTGCACCATGACAGCCTCCAGATCCTCCATCTTGTTGCTAAGGCTCCTGGCATTGGCACACATGGCTTTCCATGATATGAACTCCCTGGACTGTTTAGCTGTTCTACTCCAGCCCCCTCCCTGGTTATCCGTTATCCTTGGGTCTCCCTGCTGTCTGCTCTTCTGTTGAATTTTGTCCCATTTCTGCCTAGCCACCTCTTGGGTGCTTATCTCCATCTTCTGCACACTGCTTTGTAGAGAAATCCACTCCTCCTGTTCACTGTGTTTTGCTATCGCATGCGTTAATTGCATGCACTGGAAGGCTGTGCCCTTTCCATTCTCAGCAATCTCAAAAAAGGTTTTACTATTCATTATTCTAACTTCTCTTAGTATGCTATTTACCGAGGGTATATTCCAGAATTTCAATGGGGCTGTTCCAATTTTTGTTTGCCCTATGCAGAAGTTAGGATTATTAAGGACTGGTTGGATGAGGTCTCTCTGAGGATCTAATTTAAGCTCTTTGCCCAAAAGGTGGTGTACTCATATGGAGGCCCCTATTGGTGTGCTTTTAATATTCACTGGCAGTTTCTTCCAAAAGTGAATTAGTGCCTGTATTTCTATCTTTTCTTTGCTGCAGACAACTCTTTCTGTGCTTAGCCAGAGTGGTGTACAGCCCACTGTGTCAGGAGGTGCCTGCTCTTTGTACTATTTCAGGCATTTACCACTGTGGGCTGCTAGGTAATAGTGATAAAAATTAGGTAGCTTGAGACCCCCTTTATTCTTAGGGCCTGATAGTTTTGCATACACTCTCTAAACAGCTTTCCCGGCCCAGATGAAATGAGTTATTAGTGAATGTAGTTCTTTGAACCATTTTTGTAGGAGTACTATATTAAGCATGGAGAGTGGATACAGGACCCTAGGGAAGATGTTCATTTTTGATTACACTAATTCTTCCTGTAACTGAAAGGGGAAGCTTTGTCCATCTGTCTTATTCTAGTTTAATTACCCTTACTGGATCATCTAGATTTTTCTTTTTCACAGTGTGGGCATCCCTCATAATTTCTATACCTAGATATCTAACAGTGTTAGGAGACCACTATAATCCCATCTTTCCTATTTCTGCCTTTTCTGTCCCTGCATTTAAGAGCATTACTATCGTTTTGAAGACATTCAGTTTGTTCACTGAGATGGCCCCAAAATCCTTAATGAGTCATAGCACTTCAGGCAGGGAGGTCCTCGGTTCCCTAATATGAAGTAATATGTCATTGGCATAAAGTACTAGGAAAAAGATAAACTCTCAGCTACACTTCATGGACCACGTGACGCCACAAGACAGCGCACGTTAAAAAACGTTTATTGGAACACAGTAGCACCCCCCTCACAGGAAAAATGTTGATGTACATTTCACATCGCACTGACGCTTTGTCAAGACATCATGCGCATAAAATACTCCCCTTAAATACCAAAACATTGCACATGTGACAGGAATACCACAGCAGGCCTTAAAGTGGCACAGTGTTGATTAAAAAGCATGATGCTTTGGGCATACGCTGGTGACGGGTTCGGGGAATGACCTCACGAGGAGCCAGCGGGTGGAGACCCTGCAGCAGGACTTCCCTCTCAGGGGTGGGCGCCCGCTCCTCCGTGGTTCCGTACCCATTGAGTGAAGGTTCAATGACCGTTGCACAGGTAGCAGGAGCGGCGAGTCAGTCTGGGGGTGGAGTGGAAGGATCGCTGGATCTGGCGGCATGCGCTATGTAAGCATGTGTACACCGTGACCTCGGGAAGGGGAGAAAACAAGAAAAAACAAGAAAAAACTGTATATGGGGAAAAAAAAAAAAAAAAAACGCATGATGCTTAACAATGATAAATTATGCATAAACAAACATACGATGCCAGTTATGATGGAGGCATACTTACAAGTAAAAAGAATACCGAGGGGGCTCAGATGGGTGATGCAGCCAGTTTTTGGAGCGGACCAATTTAAATTTTTAAAGGACTGTCAAACACATCACCTTCAATCCTCAGCAAGGTTGATTCAGATTATTTTAAAACATGCCACTCCCCTAGAGGAGGCAATGAAAACTGAACTGGCTAAACATGAAGCACTTTTAAACTCTTTTCAAGCACATTCCATGTACCAGGTGTACGTAGCTAAACTTAAAGAGACAGTCTGTATTCATGATGAGAGGCTCAAAAGATCTAAAATGAAAAAATTCGAGCAAGACAGGAGGGTCTATGAAAATGGGCATATTTTCCAGTGGAATAAAAATAGTGTTAACCTCATTCGGCCCATTTTGAAGAAAAAAAAAAACTGTGACATTTACAGTAGTCAGTCAGAAACAGATGAGGAGGTTATAGACACAGACAATACTCCAGTGCAGCCTTATTTTTTATTACCGGAAAGAACAGCACAACAGTTGGGTAACCCAGTACTGACACACCCAGTGAGGAGCAATATTCAGATGAGGCCCAGGTTTTAGAAGCCAATACCACCACCCCCCACCCCGGTGAAATGTACCATTAGCTACCCCACCCGAACCAGCAAGGACTATTGTTGGAACAACAATTGCCAGTTACATAACAACAGGGAACATCACGGGGGTGGGGTCAGAGGGACAATTTTCCCAACTTCCCATTTTACCTCAGAGAATACTCAGAGAAAGCCCACGCCTGATTCGCTTCCAAGATGAGAGACAAGGTGGAGTACAAGAAGTAAGGGGGGGGGGGGCAGAGCAGATACCTGGAGAGGGAGAGATACAGACCTGCACTAAATCAATTCAGAGGCAGAGCTCATCAGTGGAGGGGCAAGTAATTAATTAAATGCCCAGTACAGGTGACTTGGTAGTGAATATTTCATCTTACACACTTATTGAGGCCGAAATTAAATAAGGGGTTAACTTTCATTCCGACCAACACCATCAACCACTTTGAAACGGTGGTTGATTTACATGTCTTTGCTTGTAAACGAAGCCTTAAAAAACGTTTTGCCAAACAAGAAATAAGGGACCCAGGAGTGATTACTGGTGATGATGGTACTGAAGATATCTCTGGAATCCAGGAACATACTGAGGGGAGTAGGAACGAGACTTTGGCCCTGTCCACACTACACCACTAAAACCCTGTAACGGTTTCAAACCGTTACAGATGGTAAACGTTACAGTGTGTCCACACTGCCAGTGAACCATCATGATAATGGTTCAGAACCGTTACAGCCAGTCCACATTGTGGGTGACGGGTGACCGTTTCGGTTGGCACCCTATCCCACAATGCAGTTCGTGCTACACTGAGGGCAATGCTGGGGCAACACACTCAAGCATCCACACTACAGCTGGTACTGTTACAGAGGCAGAACCATTTTCATAACCGTTGTTGAAACCACCTCATAAGTGGTTTCAACACAGTTACGAAAACACCTCCTGTAACGTTACAGGTGTAAACGCAAACCATTGAGGTAATGGTTTGGACCCTCTGTAACGTTACAGAGGGGAGTTTTCAGTGTAGTGTGGACAGGGCCTTTATGGAAAAAAAAAATCCAGCTTCATTCCACCCATGAATAATGCAGTGAACTTTTTCTTACGTTCTTGTGAAGAGGACATTGACAATCTGATGAAGGACAATCCTAAACCTAGTTTTTGGAATTGTACATTAGAAGAGCGAGATGACATAAAACAACTGCATAACAACAGTGCCATCACTATCAAGCCTGCTGACAAGGGTGGGGCTGTGGTAGTGATGGATAAAGATAAGTATCTCAAATAAATTAATATTCAGCCATCTAATAGCGAATTTTATAAGAAATTGTCCTTTGATCCAACTATGAAATTTAAACGTGAAATTGATGAATATTTAAATGAGGCTGTGCTATCAGGGCTTATTTCACAACAAATACATGATTTCTTAGTAGTTGATTCATCAGTGAGACCAGTGATCTATGGTCTTCCAAAAATATACAAGGATTTATGGAATACCCCCACCAGGCCAATTGTCTCCAGTAGCAATTCAGTAATAGAGCCTTTGGCACAATATGCCGACACACATATTAAGGGAGTGGCACAAAACTCTAGATCTTTCTTAAGGGATAGTATGCAATTTTTGGAGCTTATAAATGAGATCGCAGCGGAACCCCAGGATATTTTAGTGACATTGGACATTCAGTCCATATATACTAATATACCCCATGGTGAAGGCCTAGAGGCCCTCAGGGGGGCATTATGTGAGAACACATCCCTCTTTACTACTTTTATTGAATTTCTGGTGGGACTGATAGAATTGGTTCTAACTAGGAATGCTTTTTTGTTTGACACTGATTTTTACCACCAGTTAACAGGGGCAGCCATGGCCCCCATTTATGCTACTATCTATTTGGCCCAGTGGGCACAGGAGTTTATATACAACTCTGAAGTTAATACATTTTTTGAAAAGATGGACACATCTACAAGAGATACCTGGACGACATCTTTATGATATGGAAGGGTAGCATGGAGGAATTACAGTTTTTTTGTACAATATTTAGACTCTACGAACTCTAATTTACATTTTATACTCACTGCTAGTACTGATCAGATACCCTTCCTTGATATGTCGTGCCTGAAAATAGTCCACTCTTGGCTAGCGCACCTAACCCGGTTAACAAAAACTAAATAAATAAATATATTGATATTTAAGGACTAAACGGTGGATTGGCAACAGATCTGTACCGTAAAAGTACAGACAGAAGCAGCATTTTACACTTTTCTAGTTGCCATCCCAAACATGTGGCTCATAATATCCCACTGGGCCAATATATGAGAGCCAAAAGGAACTGTAGCAATACAGAAGTATATGAGAGGAACAGCAAAATTTTAAACAGATTTCAGGAGAGGGGGATACAGCCATAGCTGTATACATGCTGCAAAGGAAAAAGTGGACAAAATGCCTAGAGAACATCTATTGTAGATTAAAGATAAGAGTAAAAATACTCGGAGCCACAACCCAAACTTTATCACTGTTTTTAATACACAGGCCAAAGAAATTGAAAAGATTATTAAAAAGAACTGGCACTGTCTATTGTTGGAATCTGTATTGAATGAGACACTGCAAGAGGGCTCAGGCTTCACATTTAAAAAAGGAAAAAACCTCAAAGACTTACTGGTACACAGCTGGAGGGCTAAATACTAAAGAAAAAGAAAAGGGAAATGATGAAAAATTGCAGAAGTTACCAGTGGGGAACTTTAAATGTGGAAATTGCACAGCATGTGGTTTTATTAAGGTGGGGAAAAGAGATTTTACCACCACATGGTGAACAAGTGTTCTATACCAACAGTTTTAGATCTCGCAACACGGAAGCGGTGGTCTACATAGCCTTTTGCAATTGTGGGTGCTTCTATGTCGGAAAACTGTGAGAAAATTTTAAAAAAAATGCATATTAGAACATATTCAACATATACAACTGGGCTCAGTAGAAAATGCCCTTGCAATGCATGTGAAATCTAGTGGTATTGGGCACTCGTTTCTGTTTTATGGATTGGAACATGTTAAACTGGGGCCTGGGAGGAGACTTGAATAACATCGTTATGTGTCAAGAAACGTATTGGTAATTTCGACTCAGGGCTGGGTACCCTCCGGGTCTTAATGGGTCCTTTCAATTGGCCCCTCATTTAAAGAAAAGACATTGAATTGATCCCAGATGAATTTCGGACACTAGAGAGAGAAAAAGAGAAAATATAGATAAAGGTAAAAATTGTTCTTTAATTGCTATACACATTGGAATGGCAGACTAAGATAATTATTAGTTTAAGTGCTTCAGATTTTTGCACAGTAGATAGGCAATTGAATTATGTACTTGGTATTTATTACATATGGTATTTCATGCAGCAGCTTCTTATGGACATAATTAAGATAAATGAAAAAATTACTCACCTTAGTAATTGTGTTTCTTCTAATGGAGTCTTGCTGTATTCTGACAATATGCAGTTAGCCCCAGCACTTGCACTGCTCCGGAGATTAAAGAGTTAACTCTATGCTAAGAGCATAGAACATTGAGCTTGTGCTCGGTTCAAACCTCTGTCTGCTGCACTTTCAAGTGTAACCATCAGATTCCTACGAGCCAAAACTAAGTACACCTATAATGTGGAAACTGTAAATAAACACCAGCCATAAGGGCAACCGAAAGTTTTGGAATCCCAAAGACTCAAGTCGAGAACCCCAAAACAAAAAACTCAGGTAGTGAACTTAACATAACTTTATAAATAACAAACAAAAGAGCCACTATGCACAGCTCCTCCCAAAGGAGAGGGAGCCAATGCACCTCTGGGGTGCAGCACTGTACCGGTCAGCCCACTTCCCAAAAACCAAGTTCTGAGAATGGGAGGCGGGGGGAGGTCAGAATACAGCAAGACTCCATTAGAAGAAACACAATTACTAAGGTGAGTCATTTTTTCTTCAAACAACATGAAGTCTTGCTGTATTCTGACAATATGCAGACAACAAGCAGTACCTCCCAGCAAGAGGGTACAGAACCTACTTAGGAAATAGGCTCTGCAGCACTGCTGTACCAAACCTAGCATCACTCCTAGCCTGGATGTCCAGAGAGTAATGCTTGGTAAAGTATGAACTGTTTTCCAGGTGGCTGCTTTACAGATCTCTAAGAGGGGTACATCTCTGGCCGCAGCCAGAGAAGCAGCTGTACCTCTAGTCGAATGAGCCCTCAGGCCTGAGGGGGGTACTTTGCCTAGCTTTTCATAGCAGAATTGTATACAAGAGACAATCCCCCTGGCAACAGTCCTCTTAGTAGCCGGTTTACCCTTTCCCACTTCACCATAAGTGAGAAACAACTGAGGACAGTCAAACCTAAGTGTCTTAGTGCACTTAATGTAGTAGCTAAGTGCCCTCTTAACATCCAAACTGTGCCATCTTCTCTCTCCTGAAGAAGAATGATCAGTGAAGAACACAGGAAGGGACATGGACTGATTCAGATGAAAATCTGAAACCACTTTGGGTAAGAACCTCCTGTTGGTTCTAAGGACCACCTTATCTCTATGGAAAGAGATAAAATGAGGCTCCACTGACAGTTTGTATTTCAGTGATACGCTTGGCAGATGTAATAGCTACCAGGAACACAGTTTTCCAGATCAAGTACTGAAGTTCTACTGAGGCCAAGAGCTCAAAGGGAGGTTGCATAAGCTGAGCAATGCAAACATTAAGGTCCCAAACAGGAGTAGGATCCTTAAAAGAAAGATTAGTATGAAGTAGTCCCTTAAAAAATTTACAGAACACAGGGTGAGAAGCTAGAGAAGGCAGCTTCCCCACTGATAAAAATGCAGAAACAGCAGACAGATGCACCTTGAGGGTAGCTGGTCTAAGGCCTAAGCTATTGAGATGAACCATATAATCCAGAACTGCAGACAAGTCAGCAGAGTCTGGTGATATCTGTTTACTAGAACACCAAATACCAAACCTTTTCCATTTGGAGTTGTAGGTTTTTCTAATGACAGGTTTACGTGAAGCCTTGAGTATGCCCAGAACCTCCTGAGACATATTCATATTTGCACATTCTAGCTCTTCAAGAGCCAAGCTTTGAGATTGAGAGACTGAAGATTGGGATACCAAATTCTCCCCTGAGAGGAAGTTAACAGATTGTGTTTTTTGGGGACAGCCAATGGAAGATGGACCGCCAGAGACATCAAGAGAGGATACCAAGGTTGCCTGGCCCAGTCTGGCGCAATCAGGATCACTTTACAAGACTGTGACCTTATCTTGACCAGAACTCTGAACAATAGAGGAAAGGGGGGAAAGGCATACAGAAATTTCCCCGACCAATCCAACAGTAGAGCATCCAGGGGGACTGAGGCCAATTCTGGGGGTCTGCAACAAAAGAGATAAAGTTGGTGATTGTCTGGGACTGCAAAGAGGTCCATCTGAGGAGTGCCCCATCTTAGAAATATCACTTTTAGCACTAGAGGATCCAGGGACCATTCGTGATGGCCCTGAGAAATCCTGCTCAAAGCATCTGCTAACACACTGTCCTTCCCTGGAAGGTGGACTGCTACCAGGGATGTCTGTAGAGAATAAGCCAGAGACCAGACTTTCATGGCTTCCGTGCACAAGGCAGTCGACTGAGTGCCTCCCTGCTTGTTGATGTACCACATGGTGGTGGTGTTGTCTGTCCTCACCTGAACCACCTTGTTTTGTACTAAATTCGCGAAAGCCTGTAAGGCTAGGTATACTGCACTGAGTTCTAGAAGGTTGATATGGAGGAGAGATTCCCGAGGGGACCACACTCCTTGTGCTGTGAGGGCTCCCAAATGAGCCCCCATCCCAGGAGAGAAGCACCTGTAGTCAGAACCACAGAATGAGTCTGACAGATGAATGGGACTCCTTGTCCGAGGTTGTCCTGATCCAACCACCACTGGAGAGCATGGAGCAAGGTCTGAGTCACTGGAATCAGTTTGGTGAGAGGGTCTTTTTTCTGGAACCAAAAAGCCGTCAAGTGAAACTGGATGTCCCTCATCTGAAACCTGGTCCCTGGAATCACTGCAGTGGCAGCTGCCATGTGGCCCAGTAGTTGGGAAAATGTCTTGCTGGGCAAGAAACCAGGAGAAGAAATAAGGAAGCTAGGTCTGTAAGGGCCCTTACCCTGGACAAGGGAAGAAAGGCCTTTGCCTGGACGGTGTCCAACTCCACCCCAATGACGGTGAAGAGCTGCACTGGTTCGAGAACTGACTTTGGAAGATTGAGGAGGAATCCCAAGTAAGTGAACACTTGCTGGATCACTTGTAGATTTGACTTGACTTGGTCTGAAGACTGCCCCACAATGAGCTAGTCGTCGAGATATGGGAAAATAGAGATGTTCTGCCTCCTTAAAAAGGCTACTACTACTACTGCTAGGCATTTTGTACAGACTCTTGGTGCTGATGTTAGCCTGAAAGACATTGCCCTAAATTGATAATGGCCTGAGGGCAGTTCGAATCTGAGATACTTTCTGTGGGAGCACCTGATGGGAATGTGAAAGTAGGCATCCTTGAGGTCCAGGAAAGCTAACCAATCCCCTGGCCTTAGAGAGGGAAGAATTATTCCCAGAATCACCATTTTGAACTTTGGCTTTAGTAGATGCTTGTTTAAGTATTTTAGGTCTAGGATGGGCCGCCACTCCCCAGTCTTTTTTGGGGTAAGGAAGTATCTGGAGTACAGACCCTTGCCCCTGAGGGATGTAGGAACTCTCTCTATGGCTCTGAGAGCCAACAGAGAGGAAACCTCTGCCTCTAGGGCAATGGTTTCGGAGATGTTTGCAGGTGGAAAAGACCTGACCCTCAGCTTTGGGAATTTTTTGAAACTGAGGGCCAGTCCCTGGCTTACTACCTCCAGGACCCACTTGTCTGAGGTAACAGACTTCCAGGCCTGGAAGTAGTAAGTCAGCCTGCCTCCTACAGGGACTGGGAAGTCGACCCGGGCTGACATCTCAGGGTGTCTGTTTGGCAGGAGCCTTAGGCTGACAGCTGGATGCAGCCCTGCTCATCCCCCTCCTGCCTCTCCCTCTAAAGAATCCCCTCTGGGAAAAAGAAGAGGAGGCCTGTGCCTGGTAGAAAGGCCTGTGAAAAGGCCTGCCCCTGCCCCTAGCCTGCTGCTTCTGAGGAGTTGACTGCCTTTCCTTGGCTTGTGCAATCCTACAGGTGGTCCTGTACTCATCCATCTTTTTCATGTAGTTCTCTGTCTGCTCCCCAGACAGAGAATTACCTTCAACAGGGAAATCCATGGCCTTAGCCTGGGTATCCTGTGAGAGGCTAGTACATCTGAGCCAAGCCATCCTCTGAAGAGCCACAGATGTAACTATGACTCGTGATGAAACATCATTGGAGTCCACAGCAGCATGAAGCTGAACCTTAGATGCCTCTATCCCATCAGCAGCCACCTCCTCCAGCTCCTTGGCTAGCTGGGGGGAAGCCTGCTTAGCCAGATCAAAAACAGATTCCCACCTGGACTTTTGGTATCTAGCTGCACAGGCCATGTAGTTAGCCTGTCTGAGTCCCAGAGAAGATGCCAGGTACTGCTTCTTAGCCATGGCATCTATCTTCCTGGAGTCCTTATCCAGGGGGTGTGAAGCCAAGGATATGCTAGCCTTGTCACAGGCTGCAGCCTGCACTACTCCAACATGCCTGCAATGCTGGTACAGGAACTCCATAGCTGAGTCTGACAGCATGTACCTCCTGTCCATTAGTTTGTCCACTGGAGGCAATGAATTTGGAGTTTTCAGAAGCTTGTGAGTCTGTTTCCCAAAAGATCTGTGTAAGGGAATAGACAGTCTCTTGGACTCTGGGATGTCCATCATTTCTACAAAATCAGGCTCCTCCTGCTCCTCAACAGCTTCATCCACAGGGAGCTGGAGGGTATCAGCCACTTTACTGTAAAACAATAAAGTGGGAAGAGGACTCAGAAAGCCTGGGAAGGGAAACTCCTGAAGGTCTATCTGGGGACATGTCTGGTTCAATGGGCTCATTCAGACCTTCCCCACCGTCCTCATCCTCATCAAATTCTTTTTCCCCCTCCCATTCCGGCTCATAATATTCTTCCAAAGAATAATCGGAAACCGGGGGAACCGACCGAACTGAGCGCCTACTGAGAAGTGCCGGATCAGTCGGAACCGAACGGAGCGATTCCACAATACTAATCACCCTGGCAATTTCCTCGGCGGTTGGATGGTGGGGATCTGAATCCGAACCGGCCGACTTTTCCTTCTTTTTCTTTTCTGCAGGAACCGTCCCCTCAGGGTCGGCTCTCCTCTTGCCCGAGCAAGTCTGGCCCTGGTCAGAAGGCACTCCCTCAGGTTCGGTCGGAACTGAACCAGGTTGGCCATCCGGGTCAGCGGACTTCTCAGCCTCTTTCTTTCTAAGCCTGACCAACCTTTTCTCTAGGGTGGCCTTAGGGAAATGTTTGCATATTTGGCAGTCTGAATCAAGGTGGTCAAACCCCAGACACTAAACACAGGTGGTGTGGGGATCAGCCTTAGCAAAGGCCTCCCCACACACACTACAGTGCTGAAACCCAGTGGGCCTGGTTTTTCTTTTGGGTTTCTCAGACATGGCCATAGTAAAACAGAAAACTTACCCTTTACACGGCTTCAGGCCAGGTAAGACAAACTTATCGGTTCCTAACCGTGTCACGGGTATTGGAAAAAAACGTTAAACACGTTTTTTTTGGAACCGATAAGCACCGGAACCACCACAGAATCAAAAGAGTGATCGGTTCAGCCGAACCGACCGTAACAATTTTTAAGATTTACAATTTCCACAGAATTTAATACAGTCCACTACCTCTACTACTTACTGTACCACAGACAGGGATCTGAACCGAGGAAAAGTATCAAATTTTCGAATTAAACCGACGATTTTCACTAACGCGAACCGAAAGCGACAGGAGAAACTCCGGAGCGACTGTTCAGTTAGGCGGAGTAAAGAATCTGACAGTTATACTTGAAAGTGCAGCAGACAGAGGTTTGAACCGAGCATGAGCTCAACGTTCTATGCTCTTAGCATAGAGTTAACTCTTTCATCTCCGGCGCAGTTCAAGTGCTGGGGCTAACTGCATATTGTCAGAATACAGCAAGACTTCATGTTGTTTGAAATATATTCCATTTTTGATAGATTGCTGAATAGGTTTATAAGATAGGAGTTGGGGTTATTCATTTATTTATGTATATTATTGGCATGGATTATTTATTAATTAAAAGTTTATATGGTAATTAATATGTTTGTTTATGCATAATTTATCATCGTTAAGCGTCATGCTTTTTAATCAACATTGTGTCACTTTAGGGCCTGTTGTGGGATTCCTATCACGTCTGCAATGTTTTGGTATTTAAGGGGAGTGTTTTATGTGCAGGACGTCTTGACAAAGCATCATTGTGACGTGAAACGTACGTCAACGTTTTTCCTGAGGGGGGGTGCTACTATGTTCCAATAAATGTTTTTCTATCATGCGCTATCTTGTGGCGTTAAGTAGTCCTTGAAGTGTAGCCGAGAGTTTATCTTTTTTTCATAGTACCTATGCGACTTGTATTTCTGCTCCTTCTGGGTGGTCCTGAGCTGTGTTCTTTTGCTGATCAGCATAAAGTGAGTTTATACTGCTACTTCCCTATTGGGATGCCATGAATAACTGGTGATGGCTTGATATCGATAGCCATTGGCTCTAAGAATAAGTTAAACAATAGTGGTGAAAAGGGACACCCCTGCCTAGTACCACGTTGTAACTGTAAACCTTGAGAGAGTACCCCATTACAGAGTATCCTGACCGAAGGACCCGTGTACAGGATCCTTATCCAATCTATAAATTTATCTGGAAAATTATAGTATTTTAAAATAATGAAAAGGTAAGACCGGGACACCCTGTCAAAGGCTTTCTCTGCATCCAGGGAGACCAGCACTGCGGAGATGTCGGGCTCCCTGGACATGGAGAGCAGACGTTCAAGCTCTCTTATGTGGTCTGACGAGTTTCTTCCTGCATGAATCTCATCTGTTCATTTCCTATTAGCCCCCCACCTCAATACTCTTTCCTAGCCTAGTGGCCAGAACCTTTGCCAACATTTTGATATCTACATTAATTAGTGAAATTGGTCTGTAGTTTACTACTGACTGAGGGTCCTTACCTGGCTTGGGAATGAGTGTTATCATTACCTGGGTTAGTGAAAGGTCTGTTAGGCCATTTTTATGTATGTGAGAGTACACTTTAGCCAGGTATGGACACAAAGTTGGGCCAAATGTTTTACAGAAGTTAGGTTTGTACCTGTGTTAGCCAGGAGCCTTGTCAGCAACTAAGTTTTTGATTGCTATTTGAATTTCCCCTGTTGTTATTCACCATTTAAGAGCTGCTGTTGTTCTTCATCTATTTGCAGTAGAGTGATACTTTCCATAAAGGTTTTTATTCTGTCCTCTAGATCTGGGAGGGTCTTCTGCCAAATATATTTTCTGGTAAAACTCTTGGAATTCATGGGCCATCTCTCTCACCTGTTATTAATCCCCCCCGCCTGTCTACGCAGCCCAATAATGTTACGTGAAGCTTCCTGCTTCTTAAGTCACAGAGCCATTAATCTCCCTGCTTGGTTTCCATGTTCTATGTATTTCGACTTGGTTCTGAATACGGCTCTCTCTGCTCTATCCCTAATGAGCTCTTGATATTTGTCTCAAATTGTTACGGTTTAACCTCTCCACCTCTGGGGTACCTGGAATCAAGCGCCTTTCAATTTCTCGAATGCTATGCTGTGTATTCTTTAATTCTTTCTCTCTTTCCCTTTTTTTTGTAGCTGTTCTAAGTAGCGCTCCCCGGACAGGTCATTTAACGGTGCTCCACCCCACATCTATGTTCTTAGTAGACGCTATGTTATTTTTGAGGGATTCTTCTAGGAAATGTTTCTTTCTTTTGTGTCATTATCTTGTAACAACATATTGCTGAGATGCCAAATTATGTCCTGTCCATTGCTGATGCGAATTGGTGTCTCAAAAGTATTGGACGGTGATTTGATAGGGGGAACATTGTTTAACCAGGAGTAGCACACTAAGCTAAAGCTCATTTCCAGATGCGACCTGGGAGCACAGGGAAGTTAAGTGACTTGCTCAGGATCACACAGTATGCACCTAGGCAGCTGTGGGATTCAAACCCAGGTCTCCAGATCTGCAGCTCAAGAGCCTTAACCCACTGCGCTATACTGCCTCCTTGAGATCACACAAGCTTCTGTCTAACATCTATTTAGTCCCTGCATCCACTCTCCTGAACTCAGGAAATAATCTGTTTGAGACTCTGTACCATGTATTGCTGATCTGAACGTGAATTCCTTCTCGTGTGAGTGCAGCATTCTCCAGACATCATAATAATAATAATGATAGCTTTATTTCACGTTAGCGCCTTTCAAACTATCAAGGCGCTTTACAAAAAGATAAAACAACAATAGTAAAATCAGCAGACACAGTAATAATAATAACAACAGTCTAAGGGGTCGTACTTATTCGATGCCACTAAAGGCCTGAAGCCATAAAAGGTTTTTTCAACGCCTGTTTGAAAACTCTCACAGTTGTGCACTCCCACAGCTGATGAGGTAGAGAATTCCAGAGGGAAGGGGCCACTTACATAAATGCACGGGCCCCCGAAGATTTCAATGACACCCTTGGAATCTCCAGCAACCTCTCGTCAGCCGAACGGAGCTGTCGCTCAGGGCGACAGGGAAGAAGAAGCTCTTTCAGGTAGTCAGGGTCAAGTCCATGTAGGGCTTTATAAGTCAGTAAACCAACTTTAAAAGTGATCCGCCACCGAACTGGCAGCCAGTGCAGATTGTGCAGCACAGGAGTACTATGGGAGGCTCGAGAAACCCCCGTCAACAATCGTGCTGCAGCATTCTGCACGAGCTGCAGGTGGCAGATATCAACCCTAGGTAGCCCTAAGTACAGAGAATTGCAATAATCAAGGCGTGAGGTCACAAAGGCGTGGACCAACATAGGTAGGTCCCCGGACAGAACAAGGTGCTTGATCCTGGAGATGTTCCTAAGGTGATAAAAGGAAGACTTGACGACTGCCGACATCTGAGATCGTAAAGTCAGCCCGTCGTCAAGCACTACCCCAAGGTCTCGCACCCGTTCAGAGGAAAGGATCTGGGAGCCCCCAAGAAACAGTCCGGAGGGCTGACCGGCCCTCAACCCCTCTATCCAGCGACCTGGATCCACTACCATCACCTCAGTTTTTCCCGCGTTCAACTTTAACCAGCTTGAATTTATCCAATTCTGGATCCATCAGATCCCTTATGCTTCTTTGAGCTAGGGAAAGGCTCTTTTTGGAACTTCCTGATTTATCCTGATCTGGAGATATGACCAGATTCAAGTTTCCTCCGATCAGTAGAGGGGGTCCTACGGACTGAGCTAGGGCATGTAATAATGCCACACAAAACTGTGGAAAGTCACTATTGGGCTCATATACATCGCCAAGCGTAATTCTGGTGTTAAACAGCATACCCTGCAGGAAGATAAATCTGCCCTCTGGATCTTTTATTTCTTTCTCTACTGTAAATGTAATGTTTTTAACTATCAATATGATAACTCCCCTTTTGTTAGTATCCCTGCCTGCGCCAAAAGACCGCCCCACCCACTGTCTTCTAAACAGATCTGCCCTATTTTCAGGTAGGTGCGTTTCCTGTAGAAATGATACTCCAGCCCCTAGCTGTTTAAAGTGACACAGGACTTGATACCTTTTAGATGCCATTTGGGCCCCCCTAATATTCCATGAAAGATATTTAATATTAGTAGCCATTATCTTCCTTTAAGTGCTTTGCATTTTGCCCTTTGTTATATTGTTCTTTTCTGTAAACCTATGTTTACTCTTCATTGTACCTTTTCTTTTGTCATCTGTCTGCACCCTAGTCATCCCTCCCACGTAAATAACATGACCAAACATGAAACCATTCCACATAATAAAACACGTAGATCAAACCTGAGCATTTAAACAATGAATTAAAAACTTTAAACCGTCACACAGAACATTAAAGTTAGTGTTATTAACCCACTTATACTTTGAGGAGGTTAGTGCACCGAATAGGCCGCCTGCAAAACAGCCCAGTAACTGTTTTATAGTCTGGGACTAGAGGATCTTGGTCCTCCTCCCCTAAAACCCACCGAACTCCTTCCTTTCTGGTCCGCTTCTGCTCTTTCCTGTTGAGCAATGAGGTGGCCAGCAACACTGAAGGATCGGAGGGCTGGCCCCCCCCCCCCAATGCATTCTCCTTTTTTGGGGGATTACAAACTTTGTCCCTGCTATCATTCATTCTATATACAACAGTATAACCTTTTAACTTTAACAATAAAACATTATACTAGTAATCTGACAACCAGTTTTACTTAGACGCTGTGCTTTCTCACCAAATGCTGATAGTTCAGTCCCGCAGACAGTGATTATTCAGGTAGCCTCAGTAGCACTTTTGAGGGTATCACTTATGTACCCTTTGACAAGAATCCAACCATGACATTCAATAGCACCAGGTTTTTAGTGCTCATCAAAAAGGAGAAAAGCCCTTCTAGTTACCTTTATAATTCCTTCCCAAAACCCACTTCTTCAACCATCCTCCCGCCCCCCACAATCCCCACCACCTCGTGGCCCCTTCTCCAAGCCCTGAACATTAATGTCTTCAGTCTTTATTACAGTAGAGGCCAGAAAATGAGAATTGTTGCTAGGTCACTCTCCCAGTCAGACATTTGATTTTCATTCACCCTCCCTGTCCTTCCAAGTCACGAGGAGCAGCCTGTCCCACAACACCACAAGAGTCCAGCTGCACATCCTGCTTTATCTAGGAATTATTTATTGTTTATTGAGGCACTACTTAACCCCCAATTGACTGTGCCATGCCTCCTACCACCCTTTGTTGTCCATTTGTCCAAAATTTGTTGTTCAAAATTTAATAAATAAATAAATTTGCTGTAGTCTTCTTCCCTTGGGGGTCGTGAGGTCTGTACCACTAGCTGCATTGTTTCCCCAGGGCAAACACAAGTGCACTCTGTTAGCGGTGTAATCTTTAACATCAGTTTGAATGTGTGTTGACATGTGCAGCTTCCTATTTCCTGGTTGCTAGGCTTCCACTGGATCGACCCTTTAAGGCATGGTGACGCTGTCCGTTGCATGCGCGGATGTTGTTTGGTGAAGCTCTTCCTTTTCCTGTCCAAAGTTTCTCAGAGACGCTGGCCCGGTGGCGCTGAGGGTTGAGATGCTGATGCCACACCGCCTCCACGCCGTGACCCGGCTTCATAACGAGCTCGGGTACTGGGGTGGCCGGGGAGAGGATCACAACCGAGGACAGCTCTCTTCTCCCTGGGAAGGGCTCCAGGGGCAGCTCGGTGTCCTACTGACCCCCGATGGAGATCAGGGGTACTACAGGAGTACCAGCTCGAGTTGTAAGGAGGCGGGGAGTGCGGCAGACGTCAGCAGGGCAGCTGTGCGCAAACGTCATAGCACATCACCTCCCCGGGGGCAACAAAAAAGCTAGAAAATCCCCTTCCACAGGGATAGGCGATGGCACCACCGCTTGTTGCCACACTCCACCTGCCGGACTCCTTCCACCCTCGGGCCGAGCCCAGCCTGGCCTACCAAATTGTAGATAGAGCGCCCTGGGAGGAAAGGGCAGAGCCTTGCAGCATGGACCCTTGCCGACATAAATCATTCCTTGCACCACCGGGTTCTCTGAATGCTGTGGTCTGCAGGATTCCAATGGGCAGGTAAGTTGTAACACTGTGCCTACCAACTGCCAGCTCATCCAGGGAGGTAAGAGTTTAGGTGCAAAAAGACAATGAAAAAAAACAACTGTTGGTTTTTAGGTTGGTTTTGCAAATTGGAGAGTGATGCAGACAGATTTTTCAATGATTTAATTTCCAATGTCTAGCCCCATACAACCAGAACTTTAAGGCAATGATCCTGTTCTCGGGCTGCTTCCCTTGAAAAACTAAGAATTACATAGCCAGCTCCACGTGCCTTACTTGATGTGCTGTACTGGCTAGAGTCCCACCACTGTAGCTGACACTAGCCCTCCAGTTAGCTTTAGGGCTCTCATATCGACATGATTCAGAAATTTAGGGCTGGCAGTGATATGTTTTAGTTGGGTGTTATAGTTAGAGGCAATGCCCTCGTTTGTTGTACCGGCTGCTGCTAAGCATACTGGTTGTCTGTGTTAGTTTCTAGCAATTCAATTACAGCAGTGTTCAAGATGCATTTCCTGATGGCATTTTATTTAGGACAGAGTTTTTGAACAAGTTAGGTAATGGATGATCCAGATTCGGTTTTTTTTTTTTTTTATATACTTATATTTTACTGTTTTATTTAAAAAAAAAACAACTTCATAAAGTATTCTCATGCAAGCGATCACATTACATAAGGAAACATCCAATGTATCAGTAACGTTTTAGTCTTTACAATCTGTTTTTCGGATAGTGGGGGTATTCCAAACAATTTGTTAAAGTTCATAATTTATAATCCAAAGATAGCTGCACCCCGCAGGACTTTGGGTGGTCACCTAGATAAAGAAAAAGGGAAAATCCAAACATGGCAGACTCAACATTCATGGTGATATGATCCCCTTCCTCCATAGAAACCATTACATTGGTAGCATTTCTGAGAGAAGCTCTGCCTTAAAATTGAACAGGTAACAACAGATCCAACTTTAAACTAACAAGATTTAGGATCTGGCATACACATTTTACAAAAACGTCAGACAGTAATTCTGGAGTAAAATTAAACTGCAGCTCCCCCTTAGTGCATATTTAATAAGGCATAAACGCCACGTGGCCCCATACATTAGGGAAACATTTTTACTTCGCTTTTGTACAATAAATCATAGTTTAAAAATACTTGCAACTACTTTTCCCCTTCTGAAGAATCTGGGACTCTAACCGACACAAATTCTCTAGCTATGGCCCCTGCTTTTTTTCCCCCGCTTCCTCCAGGTCAGTGTATTGGAAGGTATGCCCCCCTCGTGATTAATCCACAAATGGGCAGGCATAAGCAAGGAGTGGGCCACCCGCAGACTTTTTAGCTTGGCTCGAACTGCGTCAAACCGCTTTCTCCTCGCTCAGACAGCGAATGTGATAAATCCAGGAAGATATGGATGGTATTGGACTTCAAGTTTAGAGCTTCTGACTCCCTTGCAGCCTGTAAAATCCAGTCACAGATAGTGGCACTCACAGTCACCAGGAGTACAGCACAAGGCCAAATGTCGTTACTCCTGGAGGCCCTCAGGGAGATGCGGCAGACCCTAATAAAACTATGCACCAGGTCTTCATGTTCCAACTTCAAAGCTCCCAGGAGCCACTTTTGAAGGAAGGCTAGCAGGTTGTTCCCCTCACAGTTCTCTGGTAATCCCACCAATCTAACATTGCAGGACCGTTGAGCATTTTCCAGGGCCTCCAGGCAATATCTCAGCTGCAAATTTTCTTGGGCCATTTTGTTTGTGGCTGAAAGCACCTTCGACACGGTTGACTCTGCCGAGGTAGCAATTTTAGATGCTGTTTCTATTTTAACCTCCTGTTCTGTCATTCATAGCAGGATGGATTCTACTTTCTGGTCGATTGCTTGCATGGATAGTTGGAGGGACTTCCATGGTGGCTAGGGTCCGTGCGATGGTTGCACTTCAGCCGCGTGTTGTGGTTCTGCTGGCGTTGGAACTTTAGAGCTATTTCCAGCGCCTTTATTAGAACGACCCATGGTGAAAAACAGTATGCACAGATGCAGCTCAATAGGGAGATTTCAGAACTGTCCTCAAAATTTCAAGTAATTTTAATTGAAATTTGGTTTTCTGCTGTAAATATGTCAATTATGCAGAGCTCTCTCTGAATGCGTCATGTCAGCAGGTGTGCTCCACAGTGCCCCCGACTCACCAGATTCAGTCTTGCCTCGTCAGCCGTGAGAAATTGGTGCTTTTTACCGTTAATATTAACTATCAGCTTCGCTGGATAACCGACTCTAAAATGGAACCCTACACCATATAGGGTATTCTTTATCTCTTTGTAGGTGGCTTGCTTCACCCTTATTTGTGGACTCCAGTCACTGAAGATTAGTATTTTGCTCCCTTCCCATTCAATGGTTTGCAGCTTTCGGATTTGAGACTGGATGTAAACCTTGTTCAAAAAGTTAAGGAGCTTGAATATCACTGGCCTCGGCTGTCCCCTTCCCTAGGCGGCAGTCGAAGAGCTCTGTGGGCTCTTTCAATAATGTACAAGGGGGCATATGGAGAGGGACCAGCCAGCTTTTGACACAGTTTTTGTACAAAGGTAAGACAGTCTTTGCCTTCTGCTTTCTCAGGTAGGCCTATTATCACTAAGTTTTTCCTCCAACTCCTGCCTTCCTGATCCTCTATGCGTTCTTCTAACTTTTGCAGTTTTTTCTTGGGGCTTAAGGATTCTCGGCCGTCTCTCTCCATTCTATCTTCTATTGAGCTAATGCGGCATTCCGCATCTCCCATCCTCATGGTTAGTGTTTCTGTTGCTGGCTTTAGAGATTTAATATCATCGACCAAGTCCACTAGTGTGTTTTTAATAAAAGCAAATTCTTCCATATACTTGTCTGGATTGACTGTAGATACTGCCGGTGACAGCTCCAGGGATGATGCATGCTTACCATGTTATTGAGCTTGAGACCTCACTGACAGCAGGGTGCTTTGAGTTATAGTGTGCATTTCTTCTTCCATGGTTGGTCAAAAAGGCAGTTATAACGTCTGAATCAATGTTTTCATCCATGCCTAGTACACACAGAGCTCCCTCGTTGCTTTTTTTTTTTTTTTTGCTTTTTATGTATGTTTTGATTGGGGATCACACAGGAATATACAATCTTAGAATCAACTGGTGCTGACTGCCACACTGAAAGTGTTGGTAACTATATTAGCACATTTGCTTGCCAGAGGTAAAGTTATGTGAGATACTGTACGTCTCCAGTACAAAGTGATATAAATATGTATAATATATGGAACAATATGATAATATGGACCATACTGATTCATTATCACAGATATGCCCTTTTGCCTGGAATACTGCATTATTGCAGGGTGGCCAGACAGGAGCATTGTGACTGTCCACTTTTATTTGTCCATGGGCCTGATTATATTAAATGAAAAAAAATGTAAAATGAACGTTCGCAGTAGAACGGTGCTAGCTGCATTACCCTGTTGGGTAGTTGCCTGTTTAGCAATCTGACTAGAACCCTCAGCAGTCTTTTTCTGTGTACCATCCATATTAAATGCAAACTTGAGCTACAAATATCAAGTTATAGAGTTTGCAAGGAAGCTGTTCATTTCATTAAAAATGTGAATTAGTAGTAATTTGAACTCAAGTTGGCTACTAACCTTCTACACTGGGAAACCTGCTATTTACATGTGGTATTTAGAGATCTATGACTTTCTCTGATTGCTGGTATTACAGTGCGCAGTACAAACAGTTTTTATGCAGACATTATTCTGTACGCACCTCAATGGATTCCTGTTTCCTTCTTGACAGACAAAAATAGTAGCTGGCTGCAGCTTCTTTTTGTGATGGTGATGGTTACCATGACAACAATGACACCTATATGCCTTCTTAGAGATTTCAATTAGGTTCTCTCCCGATTCATTTGACTGAACGACATGTTTTTAAAGAGTCATTATGTTGTTCTTTTATGGTTTTTATGCCACATACATTGGCACATTTTCAAGTACTGTCAATATCTGCAACATAATTATTTAAGGCTGCTAACCAGTTACTGTAGTTTATATGTTATGCATGAGCACTCTGATTATTGGGCACATAAACAGCCCCTTCACAACACTTCTGATCACTCCCCGAAGAGGCTAATGAGTGAAACCGGTCAGCGTGCGTTTTTCCCGTTGTCCCCTGCTCTCCCAGCAAGTAGCACATAGCACACAGCAAGCTGTAGTTTGTAAACAGCAAATCATATGTTAAACAATGGAGCTGACTAATGTTTTGTATATGTTGGAGATGGAGGTTTTTAACCTGGGATATCGTGAGGAAATAAATAATTTTTCATACATTTTCCAAGCTGCATGGTCATGCTTGTTCTTGTATGTTTCTTTCACGTATACTGCCTGCCTTAACTGCAGGGAAGCTGAGGTATAGACTTTTTTGCCCATGCTATCCCGTTTCCTGGAATCTTTCTCAGGAGGCTGGGAGGAAAGGGGCACTTTGGCCTCATCACAGGCACCCTGTTAGTCCACCTGATATTGTGTCTCTATTTTCTTGTTTATGCCAGTAGGTGCTGACAACACTTTGTAAATGGCCTTTTTGAGGGATTTGTGGATGGGCAATAGCAACCTTTTTTTGTATAAGTTAAGTCCATCATATATTTAAAAACTCCACCTCATCCTCAGGTTCGTCTGTCTCCTGCAATGAGATGTTGAAGGTGTTCACCATTTACCTCACAACAGTGTAGTGTGAGGCGTAACTATCTGAGGGATGAGGAGGCGAATCAAACTCTTGTTCAGGAGAACCATCAGGTTCTATGGGTTCTCCTTCCTCCTCCTCCTCCTCCTCCTAAGGTACAGGAGGGAAATATTTTTTCAGAGGAAAACGTACTCAAGAACAAGGAGGCATGCTATGAAGCTGGAAGGGAGTAGATTCAGGAGAGATGTAAGGAAGTATTTCTTTACAGAAAGAGTAGTGGATTCCTGGAACAGCCTTCCAGTGGAGGTGGTGGGGCAAAAAGAGTTGTGAGAGAGAAGAGAGGTATGCATGGATACGCATAAGGGAATCACTGTGGAGAGAGAGAGAGAGAGAGAGGGAGGGAGGAAGAGCTGTAGATCGCACATGGTCTGCGGTAATAGTGTAGGTAGGAAGGAACGGGCAGACTAAATGGGACAAGTGGTCCTTATCTACCTTCAGATTCTATGTAGCAGAATTCAGCCTCCTCCTCCACAGGCACTGGAAATGGTAGTGGAACAGGGGGGCAGGCATACTCATGAAATTCCCCATAGCCTGGAAAGCCTAGAGGAATTGCCATACCTTTGTCATGTCCTCTGTTGAGGGCATTTTATTTTTGTCCACTGATGTCTCCTTTCATTCTTTGGGAGGAAGGACAAACAACATGTTTTTCTTTTTAGGCACCGATTCCAGTGTCTGCTCAGAGGCTCTCATTTTTACTGGATTCAGGGTTCCCCCATTTAGACACCCCGACTTCTGAACCATCCTTAACAGCTTTATCCTTCTGCTTACTTTTAAGGGGCTGGACCCTCCTCTGAGCCTTTAGGTGATGTGGAAGCAAACTGAGAAGCCATAATATCTTCAAATTTTTTAGCCCTTTTCTTTTGTGTTTTAGCGCAAAACTTAATACAGAGTTCACAATGGACAAAATCATGATCTGGGCCCAGGCACTTCAAACACAACTCATGACAGTCTGCTTTATTTATTAAAAGGTTTTACCAGGAGGGCATACTGAGCAGAAATACTGCTAGATTCCAGATGCGTACTGGGAGCAGGGGGTAGGGGAAAGTACAACCAAAAATACAGGATTCATTCAAATACCAAATACAGCACGAGACACAAAATACAGTGCGTATTACTATACAGTACTATGAGGCAATTTGACAGTTTTAGTACAGTCTAAGCTAGGCTACGCACATACTACTGAACAGTCACAGCATCACATGTTTAGGTCGCATAGTAGGAGCTGGCCCTGGGCAGACAATATATTTAGATGCAAGTGCAGGTGGAGGGGAAGTGGGCTTTGAGGAGGGAGTTGAAAAGTGAGGTATGGGACGCATGCCAAACGTCTACAGGGAGGGAGTTCCACAGTTTAGGCATGCAGTATTTGAATGCTGCCTGGCCAGCAGTGGTGGACATGTGCTGCATGGATAGGAGCCTGGCATCATATTTTCTCAGTGAGTACACTGGAAGGGTAGAGGTGGATACTTCAGAGATGAGGTAATTGGGCAGTGACAGCGTCCAGAACTTGGCCATAATCTGAGCGCAGTGGGACAGTCTTCAGTCCTGTAGGGAGGGGAGGCCCAGGGAATGGTATAGGAAGCAATGGTGAGTGGTGGGAGGACAGTCAAGGGTGAAACGACAGAAGGAGTGGAACAGTGGGTCCAGTCTGGCTGGGGTGGATTTGGGTGCGGCACTGTAGACTACGTCCCTGTAGTCAAAGATAGGGGAGGATCATTTTCTGTACAATGGCACGGCAAGCCGGCAGTGGGACGCAGCCATGATTATGGTATAGGGCACTCAACCTGTGGTGGAGCTTGCTGTGGATGGCATCGATGTGTACAGAAAAGTCGACGTGCTGGTTGAGTCAGACCCCAAGATATCTAAAGGAGGTACAAGCCTCCAGAGAAGTCCTGTCCAGGGTGTGGAAAGTGGAGATGAAAGGGAGCCACGAGAGTCTTTGCCTAGTGCCGAAGGTCATAGAGACAGTTTTCTTGGCATTGGGGGAAAGCTGATTTGTGTGTAACAAGAGCTGGACATTTTTGAAGTCCTGCCGGAGTCTGGTCACACATCAGTGGTCGTGGGGCCGGAAGTATACAGCACTGTGTCGTCCACATACAAGTGAATGGATATGTGAGGGCAGGACATTTAGGAAGATAGAAAACAAGAGCAGGCCAGGGACAGAGCCCAGTGGCACACCAGTGGTGACTGGGAGGGTGGCAAAGGTAGTGTTGCCAATTCGGACCAACTGTGATCTCCCAGCCAGGTAGGAGTGGAATCAGTTGGTTGCCACACTGGACAGACCTGCGAGAGAGAGCTTGGACAGGAGGAGTGGGTGAGTGACAGTGTCGAAGGCCTTTGCCAAGTTGACAAAAATTGCTGAGGTGATGTGGCCTTTGCCCATACCAGAATGGATCGCATTAGTGAGCCTCAGCAGGAAGGTAGTGGTGGAGGTGGTCTTCCTAAAACCAGACTGGTAAGGTATGAAAAAGGATGAGGAGTCTAGGAAGGAGGAGAGTTGTGAGAGGACAAGTTGTTCCTGGAGCTTAGACAGAATGGGGAGGAGGGAGATGGGCCGGTAGTTGACAGAGAGATGGATGGGTCGCCACCTTTAGGGAGACGGATGACAGTGGTGTGCTTCCACTCTGATGGTATAGTAGCTAGAGAGAAGGAGAGGTTGAAAAGTTTGGCCAGAGGGAAGGTGATGGCAGGTGCTGACAGGTAGAGCATTTTAGAGTCCAGGCCAGAGGGGCATTTACCTTTGCACGGGTTTAGGGCTAGCAGTGCAGTTAATACTTCTTGCGGGGTAACCTGGCGGAAAGAGAAAGAGGAGGCATGTGTAGGGGCTTGGGAAGGGGGTGGAGTGGCTTTGTGGGCCGGTGGGAGGGATGACAGCAGAGATGACGCGCAGCTTGTAAAACATGAGTTGAATTCAGAGGCCACTGCGAGAGGGTTCATAGCAGTGAAGCCACCAATGTTTAAGGCAGGGGCTGGGAGGGTGGAGAGAACAGTGATTTGACCACCTTCCAAAATTTAGCAGGATGGTTTAGGTTCATGTGGACGGTGGGTTTGAAATAGTTGGCTTTAGCCTGTCTGAGTTGCTGCATGCAGGCATTACGTAGAGTACAATACTGTAAATGATCAGCAGGTAAACCGGAGACCTTAAAAGACTTCCCTGCCTGATCTCTGGCTCTAAAGAGGGCCATGATGTCAGCTGTGATCCAAGGCAGGTGTGCACCCCTTACCAGTGTCTGTCTGAGGGGGGGGCACAGTAGTCCCAGACAGCCATGAACCTGGTCCTGAAATAATCAAGGGCAGAGTCGATGGAGGTAGCCCGGGGGATGCTAGACCAGTCTGTGTTGGTCAGGTCATTTAAAAGGGAGGCGAGGTCCAACGATTTATAGGACCTTGTCAGAAGGATTTTGGGGGGAGGTGCCTTTGGCCTGCAGATTTTCTTACCAAGTAAATCATGTGATGATCAGTAAGGGAGTCAGGCAGGAGGCCAGAGGCTAGTATCCGTTGTGGGTGGGTGGTGAGGGACCAATCAAGGAGAGAGTGGTATTGAGATTTGGGTTTGAGGTGTGTGGGCTCGGTGATCATCTGAGACAAAATGAGAGCGGTTACTTGATTGCGCAGCCTTGAGCTGGCACTACAGAGCCAGTTCCAGTTGTAATCCCCTAGGATGTAAAGCTCGCCCCCGGATTCCATTGTTTTTAGGTTGCTGAGGTGTGCCAAGATGTCGGACATGGTGTCATCCGGTGAGCAGTAAGATCCTGCTATGTAGATGGGTATGGTGTGGGGAAGGGATCACTTCAGCAATAACGCATCAATGGACTGTGTGGGTGCGGGTACTGAAACTTGGGTGATTTTTTTTTTTTTTTAACTTTGTATTTATTGAGTTTAACTGCATAGAATATACAGTACAGTTCTCACATAGGCAGGTGAACATACAATTATTAACATTGCATGAATGCTATACATCATTTTTACAGAAAGCACATTCAGTAGACCCCTTTACCATGAGAAAACACTGAGGGGGGATTAGTTAAATAATATATATTAAACTGGAATCAGTAATGGCTTGCTGCTGCCAAGAGCAGGGAGTAAACCAGCATTGTTTTTTATTTAAAGAAGATCCTTATCCCTATCATTAAAATGGTTACATTCTCCCCATCTACATCGGTAGTTTCAGCAAAAGATTACCAGCTTCTTGTAATTTTCCCACCACTTCATATATTGAATTTTAAAATACAACTTGACAGTAATTTAAACTTTACTGATAAATAGGGATCCTTTCCCATATAGACTACTAACATAGTATAAGCCAAAATATTAGTAAAACTGATTTCAAAAAAGGAGCAGGAATTCTCAAAGTTCCACAAATCTTTGCCCTTTATCAAAGTCTTAAGTTAAGTATAGAAAATGTTTGCCGATCCTTAAACCAAGTCTCTCTACGGATCCCTACAATAGATCACAAAACTAAACATTATTTGTATATAAAACCCCAGTACTCATCTCTCATTCGCTGTCCTCATTTTCGCTATCAGCCTCAGAGTCCATCGATTGGAATTCTTTCTCCACTCGATCAATATATTTGCCCGCTTCTCCAGGGTCTGAGAATGGGAAAGTTTTCCCCCCATAGAAAATCTGCAGGCTTGCTGGCATTACTAAAACATGTTGAATTCCCAACTGTCTTAAATGGGACCGCGCCAGATCAAAGCTCTTTCTCCTTTGCTATGTTGCATAACTGAGATCAGGGAAGATATGAATTTTGTTCTCCTCCCAGTCCATCAACCCACTTTTCTTGGCCATTGCGATAAAGGAGTCCTTTTGTGCTACAGACCCGAGCACCACCAAGAGAGTCCATGGAGGTAACTGTCCCGCGACCTTGCGTTGTTGAGCGCCACGTGGTGTAATCCTGTAGGCCCTGATAATCGAGTAATACTCTGAGGTCTGAAAAATGTAATTTAGAAGAGCTTGCACAAATCTGATTAAATCAGACCCTTTAGCTTGCTCCGGAATGCCCAGGATCCAGATGTTCGCAGCTCTGGAAAAATTTTCCAGATTCTCGAGGCGTCTCTTCAGCACTCCATTCTCCTTCACCAGACCTCCCGAGGTGGCCACTGATGCTGATTTGGCGGCAGCCTTAGTGTCTTCCTCCAGTTTTCCAATTTTCGTATTCCATTACCTTAAACTGGGCAGTGAATTCCTCCATTCTGCCATCTAATTTCTGGATTGCCTTTAAGAGCGCAGCATTAGTTGGCTGAACTGTTCCTCAGTCGCCCGCGCGCCAGATTCCTTGCTTGGCCCGGATTTAGAATTTTTCAGGCAGGCTGCCTCACCACCGGACATTGCTTTATTTATTTGTTCTGCCCATATCTCCGGATCTAATAGTAGTAGCTCAGTGTATGTAATCTCAAAATACTCAGGACAGTGTTCTCTGTTAATATATTTTGTTAGTTTTTTTTAATCTGGAAAGTTTATCTATTTTAAACTTCTGCATTTGTGCCATGTGGTGTGGAGCTAGATCAAGAAGCTGTTGCTAGCTCGGCTGCTGGCCACGTCCCCCAAAACGTGGGTGAATTTAAGCGTGGATGTGACATACATCGCTATGCCACCTCCTCTTTTACCTCCAGGATGATCATGACGAATTACAGTATAGCCAGGAATACTAATTTCAGCATCACTGATGTGGGGTTTTAACCAGGTCTCAGAGATAATCAGTATGTCAGGGTGTAGGAATAAGGCAATTGGTTGTAATAGAGTTAGTTTGTGCAGCAGGCTGCATATATTTAGGATGGACCAGTTTTAGATCCTTAGGAGTTTTTTTTTTTTTGGGGGATTGATCAGGGGGTGGGGTTTGGGCCAGGATTTAGCTCTACGTTTCCAGATAGGAGGAGTAGGAGGATTATCATGTATTTATTGAGAGACCGGGTCCACGGGAGCTTGCAGAAAGAAGCAGGTGTTAGTACAGAATAATCCACGGTCACCTGGGCTGGGAATTTTAGAGCTAGTAGGCCTGCATGGAATGAGGGTGGGAGAATGGATGGTCCTGCAAAATGGTAGTGAAGGTGTTCCATGTGAAGCAGGCCAGCACGGGAGGTGGCAGAGAGGGGAGCGAAGGCATCCAGGGGGACTGTGTGCCATCAAGCATTGTTCCAGTTCGGGGTATGAGGATGGTGGGAGCGACATCAGTGGAATAATAAGTGAGAGGACTGTTATTATGTGCAGCAAGATGGCGCTGCTTTGAATTTGGAGAAACATTTTGAGCTATAATTAGCGGCCACTAGTGGCAGGAGCAGCTAACCTGCAAATGGGAAATAGGCTGATCAAGCCAGTGGGGCCTTCCTCGCTCCGAATCAAGACTCGTGCCTTTCCTTTGTCCTGTTAGCATACCTGGTTACGGATGGGAGAGCCAAACACAGTGCCTTGCAGCTCTGGGCAGGGCTCCTCTTGCCTTGACCCTCATGACCACCCCCGGGGGGAGCCGAGAAACTGTGGAAAAAGCAAGAGAAATGGGATTTAAAAAGGTAAGAAGAAGGTGGGGCTTGAACAAGATGGGGTTGGGGGGTTGCCTGCAGTGCTACCTGGCTCACAAAATAGCTCTTGCACCCAAATTCAGCCATGGGGGACTCCTTGCTAAACAGACTAACTGAATTTAATTTAAACTTGAATTTAAGGGCAGGTGTACCAAAGTGGCTCGTGCAGTACCAAAGTCACTCAACATTTACAAGGGTTACACTAGGAGACTAAATTGGTGTAGCAAGAATCTGGAGTTTCCACCAAAATACATTTAAAATAAAATAAGCAGGCTACACAGTAGAAATCGACAACAGGTATTCAATTGAGCTAGCAGGCAGGGTACTGTAATTTATCAAGCACTCAGATTAAAACAAGGGCTTAGAATCAGGTATTAATGCAAGCCCACAGTTTAGATACAGATCAAAACATGGAAGTTAATTATGGCGCAGCTAAGTTTTGGCAGAACAGGAACTTGAGTTTAGGTGCCCTGCTGCTGTGGTAAAAAACAAATTGCTTTATTTTCTTCTGTTTGTTTTTAGCCACGAGTGCAAGGGAGTCTCTGTTTAACTACAGCTGGAGAATCTTGTAAATTTTTTAAAGGAGTCTCAACTAACACAGACAAGAGAACTAGAATTAATTACAGTGCACAGCTGTAAGTAGCATGAGCAAGAGATTTCTGTTTTTAAATCGACCTGCTTGCGATGTTAACAATCAGTTTAAAGTACCCTGCTAGAACTGTTAAAAACAGTACTATTACATTAAGTATCCTGATGAAAACAGTAAGATCTGCGTATTTTTCCCACAAAAATGTTTAAAATAGACTTACCAGCAGTAGTCCGGCAACAGAAAAGCTGGAATTGATTAGTCTATTAGAATTTTACAATTTAAAATTGTCGCCAAAACAAATCCTCCTTCCTCGCTCAAGATGAGCCTGTTCTTTGTCCTGCTAGCATACCTGGTTGCGGATGGGAGCCAAACACGGTGCCTTGCAGCTCTGGGAGGGCTCCTCTTGCCTTGGTCCTCATGACCACCCACGGGTGGGGGGCCGAGAACTGGTTATGGATGGGGGAGCCGAACACGATGCCTTGCAGTTCAGGGGAGGGCTCCTTTTGCCTTGGCACTCGCAACCACCCACTGGGGGAGCCGAGAAATTGGTTATGGATGGGGGAGCTGAACATGGTGCCTTGCAGCCCTGGGGAGGGCTTCTTTTGCCTTGGTCCTCGTGACTACCCACGGGGGGAGCAGAGAAACTGGTTACGGATGGGGGAGCCGAACACGGTGCCTTGCAGCTCTGGGGAGGGCTTCTCTTGCCTTGGCCCTCGCGACCACCCACAGAGGGAGCTGAGAAAGAGCTGTGAATAAATGTTAGTTTTTAAAACCTGTTGGTCCTGTCCTCTTTTTGGGCTTGTCAGTCATGCCAAACGGTGACAACCCAAGAGGAGCGCTCCAGTTCCCAAACAGACCAAAAAAATCCTTATAAACAGAAACTGAATATAAAATATAGAAATATGGTTTGGCTTTTTTTTTTTTTTTTTTTGTGAACCTCACTAATATCGAGCGCAGAATAAGAAAAAAATAAACCAACTGACATCTCGGTTCCGTGAAAAGGGAACTGGGAATAAGTTTACAAAAAGACCGCAAAGTGGTGCTCTTTAAAGATACTTACAAATAAATTTAGTAAAGTTAAGCAGGACCCTGAAAGCGGGATCAGTGCCACAACAGGCCTTTGTCTGGTACCTGGGAATGGATGTGGAACCAGAAAAAAGTAATCAAAATCACAATTTTAAACAATAAAGTCCCTAACTAACGCAGAGTTATAAAAACATAACTAAACTGTTAAACATTAACGAAACCAACAAAATAATCCATAATCAGTTGAACTGAAAAGAAGACTTTGGGGTGACCATTTTCCTTCAGTCGGAGAAATAAATCTGCCATTAGAATGCAGCTGTGAGCATAACCACATAGCAGAGTTCTGAATTTTATTCTAAAGATTCTATAATGGATATATAGATAATATAGATTCCCGGGTCGTACCTGAAAATAGGCATATGTTTTGTCTAGTGTACTTACCTGGTTAACAAAAGCTAAATAAATATCATTAGCATAAAATTCTATGCCCCAGAGCAGCTCATTCCAGGTGAATGATTGCAGTTGTTAAGCAAGTGAGGGATTCCTGGGGATTTAAATAATCATGTCAATATAGATAGGGCAGGTAGGTAGGTACATAAGATGAATGGATAGATTAGATATATAGGTAGATAGACAGACAGACATAGATAAAGGATACTATACACAGCGTATGGTCTCCGACACAAGGAATTCCAAGGGCAGTTTGTCATCCACTTTGACCTATGATTCTTAGCCCTGTCCGCAGCTTGGGGAGTTCACCAAAGGGTGCAATGGTGACTTCACCCATCTTCATTACAGACTTGTGTTATCCTGGTTCTAGTACTAACAGCTCAATTTTACCTGGATTTCGGCTCAACCACCTGGCAGAATAGCTCAGCTCTTCAGACACACCTCGATTTAACACAGCAATGGAGTCCGCTCACTCTGAAGCACCGGAAGATACCACTTGGAGTCACCCGCACAGCAATTAAAGCCCAGACTGAACTGTTCCACAATCTCCCAAGGGGCAGCATGTACACACTGCAAACAACATCAGGGACAGTATTGAGCCTTGAGGAATGCAACAGCACATTAGATATGGCTCAGAGGGAAATCTCCCTCACCAGGACAGCCATTCAGCACCTTCACAAGAGCAATCTCCATACTGTGCCAAAGTATAAAACCTGACTGGAACCTCTCCTAGATGTAAAGTTATATCAGATGAGCCTTCTAAAGCCCTGCTGCTGCCTTCTCAAGACTCTTCCCTAAAAAGGGAAGGTTTGAGGCAGGCCTGTAACTAGTTAATATCTCCTGGTCCAAAGAGGGTTTCTTGAGACGAGGAACCACCACCACACTCTTAAGTGCGACTGAGAAGTATCCCTCTCAGTGAATCCCAGACAATCTCAGCTATGATGGAAACCAGAGGCCTCCAGACAGTCCACCAACAGACAGGTAGGGCCCAGCCCAGTCCAGAATCCAGTAGGTGGGCTGCAATCTTGCCATCACCTGCGACACTACCTTATCTAGTGCTGGACGAAACCGTGTCCAAAGTATCAGAGCCCTTTCAGAGAAACCGTCACAGTCACTACTGAGCACCTGCCTTCCTTGGAAGTTGTTATTCAGATCAAGGACACTGCTGAAGAATCAAGATCCAAACTATTAGCACTTACTTGCAGAAACTGCACCCCCCCAATCGGACTGCAGACAGGCTGGGTACAAGTTTAATTTTCCCTGCTACAATCATCCCTACCAGGCCTTCTTCTGGGTGACTGAACTCTGATGCACCCTGCAGTGGTTCCTCAGAGCCAGTCTGTTCTCAACTGAACTCTTTCTCAACCAGGTATGCTCCAGTCTCTGTCCCAATGCCTTCAACTGCCTCAACTCGTCCCTGTACCAGGGTAAGCTCTGTCAGGTAACCGATGGGTAGACACAGACTGGCACAACAGTGCTGACAGCCGTCAAAAGAGACAAAACAGACAAAAGTGAGTCACTACATCTAGCAACACTGTACCCACAGATCATGTAAGGATGAAGCCACGAGAAAGGATGGGTCTACTGTGGAATTAATCCATGGTTGGGGGGGGGGGGCCGAAAGCCCAGTGGGTCCAACCAACCAACCATGGATTAATTCCACTGTAGACCCACCTATTCAAGTGATTTAATCTGCTTGTAACATGACAATGATTGTATGACTAATAGTCTTTGAATGAAAGAGTACGGTCACATTGATTTACTTTCAGAATGTTGTATGTTGAACTGTTAAACATGATGTACATATACTTCAAAACAATTGGAATACACCTATTGGAAATATCGTGGCTGCTATTTCACTTTTGTTCAAATAACTTTCATTACAAGCTTTAAGCTTTCTAACATCAAAACATATTTTACAACTTTTCAAAAACTTGCAATTCACTTTCTATTCTAGGTGCTTTGATTTTCCTCTGTGTGTATTACAAGATATGGGCTGCACTGCATAATGGGAGTGTGCTATGGTACATCTTAGTTTTCTTCCTGCAGTTCCTTTGCACACCAATAGGTGGCTGTCAAACAATCCTAGCAGCACAAGCACCATTTCTCCAAATGTACTGAATTAAGCCAATCTGAAAAACACTTTATTGAACAACTACTATTTTGCGGAATATTATTTTCACTTTTTTCCTCTCTAAACTATCTAACTCAGCAGGACATAGAACATCATAACGTTTACTGCTTTCACCTTTCAAATACTTGTTTTGACTAGTATTGTTAGTCTGTTTCTTTGATTTCTTTTTCTCTCAATTTATTTTTCTTTTCACCCATAGAAGTATCCTCTCTCTCTAATTTTGCTTTGTTTATCTCAGTGTCTGTTATTTTTGCTTTCGGTTATAGAAGCTGCATGCTCATCTTTACCACTGTGTATTCACCAAGAAAAGGCTAGGTCAGATAATGTTATTCAGTCATCCACAATGCATTGCACCCACAGTTGCTTAGAAAGCACTAGATTAGAAGGGATGGTAACAGTATGTAAATGTTCACTTCTAAAGAAATATTGTTGCATCATAATTAACAGTATATGTGGCGTTTAAATGTACAATCTTTAGTAACTCATGAACTTGTGCGGCAGTTACAATATAGAACAATCTTGAAAATGTCAAAAACCCTGTGCCAGGAAAAACCTTAGCAAACACAAGCTGGAACAACTACAAACTGCAAACTATTTGCATATTACTTTCACTTGTGTGCTGCTTCTTTCCTGTACTGGATTGCCAAGGTATTACATCACAAACCATGGTCTACTATGATATTGGACCATGGTTGCTGATGTACCACATGCTATACTTTTATGAATGAAACAGCTTCTTTTGTGTTTCTCTTTTAATGCCATGTTACAAAGAAGTATTTTCTCTCTGTTCAAAGCCTGAATGAATTCTGTCAAGGTATTTTTGTTCCCAATGTCTACTGATATTGATAGCATAGTCCCAGATCTAGTAGCAGCATAATGGAAGGTCAGTTCTCTATATCTAATTAATAAAGGGTGATAGATACTGCTGATGTTGACTCCTGGCCGCTGAATGGGGAAGCACCAGTTGAGACTTGCCACACGGGGTAAGCAGCAGGAGTATTGGGGATGCCGATCACATGAGGAAATGGATAGTCTATTCAAGAAGCGGCTACCAGGACAGGAATAGAGCTTGGTATGGTGGAAGGAGGTCATGCCCAGGCCGACTGAAGAGCAAGAAGACAAAACCTTTACATTAAAAACAAAAAAAATGATACTTTACATCAAAAACAATAAACTATGATACTATACATCAAACACAATAAAATATACTGTACATTAAAAACAATAAAATATGATACTGTACATTAAAAACAAAATGATACTGTACATTAAAAACAATAAAATACGATACTTTACATTAAAAACAACAAAATACATTATTCAGACACCATTTTTTCACCAATTTTCTGTGTTTATGATTATCAAGGTACTGAGGACATGTGCCTGAAAACTGGATCGCTGGGTCTCAGATTAAGGAGGCAGTTTATCACAGTGGTAAGAGCACAGAGCTCAGAACCTAGCGATCCAGCAGACCTGGGTTTGAATCCCACAATCACCAACTGCATACTGTGTGGTCATGAGAAAGTCATTTATCCTCCTGGTGTGCAATGCTCTCCCATGTCGCACCTAGGAACACGCCTCAGCTCAGTGTGCCTTACCCAGCCAAAAATTCTAAAAAATCTCATCTCATCTCCATTTTCCTTTCCTTCAAAGTCACAATCTGGTGTTTGTGGGCATATTATCTCTGGCTGTGGAAATGGTTATGATCTCAGATTCCAGTTGTCTGCACTACTGTTTCAAAATATGTTTATTTCAAAATTGGTGACCGGGAGAGTAACAATGAGTCAAGGCTCATTTCTAGGTGCGATCCAGAGGAAAGGAACAGAGGAGGCAAACACATAGCACAGATACAGTACACAGTTAAATGCAATTACATAGTACTGACACAGTTCAAAATTACAGTAACATGGAACAGAATATATGATTAAAACAGTTGAGAGCAAGCAGCAAAAATCAGGCAATTCAGCCACACCTACACTGGGGTAGGAGGCAAATATAAGGGGGGGGGCAATCAGGTAGTGGGGAAACAGAAGCGGGGGAGGGAAGGAGTTTCAGCTGGTACCTGAGGGGAAACAAGGAAGGTGGTGAAATGGACGGAGGATGGTAGTAGGTTCCAGAGTGAAGGGAGATGATAGGAAAAGGCTGACTGCCCAGCAGAGGAGTGGGGATGAGGAATGTCAAAAGTATGAGGATCCCTGAAGCAGAGGGAGCAGGAGGCACAGCGAATGGAGCACAGAAGTGAGAAGAAGTAAGGGGAATGGAACCCAAACCAGTATTTGGATACGAATGAGGCACACTGTTTCTGGCGATGTAAAGGTAGAGGAAGAATGGATAAGGAGTAATAGAACAAGCAATGGTGGGTACGAGAGGGGGAGTTGGTAGCAAAACGACAGAAGGCATTGCGGAGAGAGTCCACTCTAGCCAGGAAGGGTGAGTGGGTATGAGAGGGGGAGTTGGTAGCAAAACGACAGAAGGCGTTGTACAGGGTATCCAGTCTGGCTAGGGAGGCAGCGGAAGAGTCTAGTGTAGACAAGCTTCTCTTGCAGTTTAGCATGGGAAGGGAGGAGGAAGATTGGCTGAAAGTTACCAGGGGAAGAAGGGTCCCCACTTTGTTAAAATACTGTGATTTTGCAGCCCGGACAGCCTTAGCACAGGAGTTCCTGATAGTCCTGTAAAAAGACTAGGTCAGGAAAGGAGTAAGCTAGTTTGAAACATGCCCAAGCAAGGTCACAGGACTTGCAGTGGTCAGTGATTTCAGGAGTAATTTAGGGTTGATGGTGATTTTTGACCCAGGATTTTCTGAGCGGGGCATGCTTGTCCCATGCAGAGGACACCCTGGAATGAAACAGGAAGAGGGCAATGCTGACATCCATGGCGGAGAGTATGGCTGTCCAATCTGTAGTAGCAAGATAACTCCAGAGAGCAGAGGTGGTGGGTGAGTGGAGGGACCTGATCCAGATGTATTTTGGGGAGAAGGGTGGATGCCGAATCTTCCTGACACAGAATGTCATGCAGAGGTCGCTGAAGGTGTCCAGCAGGATTCCTGCTGCTACAATACAGTGGGAGTGGGAGGAGAGAGCCTAGTCAAGGGGTGGTTATCAGAGTGGGGGTTGATCAGGTGGGGTCAGTGATAATCTGTGTGACCTTGTAGATGGTCAGCCTGGAGGCTGGGAAGAACCAGTTGACACTAAGTCCCCTAGCAAGAAGAGTTCACCAGTGGAGGATTGAGAAGTGATGGTAGAGATGGAATCAACCAGGGAAGAGGGGGATATTATAGTTGAGGCACAGAAAACCCACTGAAGATGGGCAAAGAGAAGAGGAATGGCAGCCTGACCAGGAAGAATTCATGGGAGGAAGATGCAACCTCAATGAAAGCTATGGTGCAAGAGAGGCTCTGACGGACATAGATTTATTTATTTATTTGAATTTTGATAACTGGGTAGGCCCACTGAGACAGAGTTGTCCCTTTTTAAGGGGCGACCCACGGAATAAAGAATTCCACAAGATGTTACAAACTACAATGAATACATGAGGCAGAAAATATTTGGAGAAAACTAGTACAATCCGAGGTTAAAGACAGTATATGCACAAAAAGTATACCAATGGTTTGCTAAGCTGAACGTCCTTAGCCTCAGATGCCGGCTAAGGATACCAAAGCATGTCCGTAGAGGTCTTGCATCATTAATCCAGTGATTTAGTTTACGCCTGATGTTGTGGAGGTTTCTGAATACCATAGTTCCAGGATAGGTGATTCTAGTCCAATTGAGAGCTACCGCACAGTACACTACATAATTCAAAATATTACACATTTACAAAATATAAGAGGATTTAAGAGACAGGAGAGAGAGGACAGGAGAGGGAATGGGGTAAGGGGAAGAGAGGAACATAGTGGGGGGGGGGAACAAGGACAACCAGAGACAGCAGGAGAGGGAGGAGACGTAATAAGGAAAACTGAGGGGGGGATTAAGAGCAAGAGCCGCTACAGATTGGAGGAGTGAAGAAAAGTTCTTTGAAACATCTCTTAAACAGAGGAAGGGATGTATATGAGTGTAAAGTGCGTGGAAGGGAATTCCATTTTTGAGGTGTGGTGAACGCAAAGGACCGCCTGCCTATAACAAGGCGGGCTTTGGGAAGGTTCAATAGGGGGAGGTGGGAGTGTCAGAGGGTCCTGGGGAAAGTCTTCAGTGTGATCACACCAGAGAGGATGGGTGGAGAAGGAAGGTGAGTAAGTTTAAAGGTAGTGCATAACACCGGGAAGTCCATTTTGAGCTTGAAGGACGGCCAACCAAGGGACCTCAGTACATCACAGTAATGGGCCCGAGCAGGATCACCAGTAGCAAAACGAGCGATCCTGTGATAGGCCAGTTTGAGTTTGGTCAGGGAAGAGGACTTTACCGAGTGAATTATGGGTGCAACACAGAATAAGCCAGGGAGGAGGGTCACGGCAGAAATGTTCCTTCTAGCACAGGGAGTTAGGTAGGGGGCAGTGCGAAAGAGAAGGCCGAGCTTTTGATTAGTGGTTTTAATAACACTTTTAACATGTGTCTCAGAGTCATCCCCACATATTTGAAAGATCCCACCCCTCGAGAGGTAGACCCGAGGAGGTATTAATTACTAGAGGGGGCTGGGAGGTTAGGTCAAAGGAGGTATGGCGGAATAGCATGGATTTGGTCTTCTTCGAGTTCAATACTAGTAGGTTAGTTTTGAACCAGGCTTCCTGAGTATGGAAGTCATTTTCCAGGTCAGATTGAATGGTGGAGGTACTTATACCATGCCGATATAAGATGGCATAATCTGCGTAAAGCTGGATCGATGACCCCCCCACAGTTTAGAGGCAGGTCACTGATAAAGACTGAGAATAGCAGAGGCCCAAGGATAGATCCTTGTGGGATCCCGTCTGTGATAGGAGATCGGGTGGAGAGGGCACCAGCCCACTTGACACATTGGACACGGTTGGATAAATAGTTTGGCAACACCGCCCCCACATGTTCCCCTGTCCTTCCTGAAAAGATGATAGTCAGGAAGGGACAAGCTAGAGACTGGCATCCTAAAGGACAGCCACAACTCAGATACAGAGGATATCGGGTGAATGTTGTGAAATCCAGACAGACAGGAGGTCGGCCTTTGGAAGGAGGCTCCAAGCACTTAGGTGAAATATGCTCAGGCCTTTAGCAGTTGGGGAGGTGGAGAAAGAGGAAGGGGAGGGTCTAAGGCTGAACACCACATCGGCAGACAGGAGAAGGAGTACGAACAGGATCAAGAGGATGAATGCTATCAGGCGAGCTAAAACACAAAAATGCTGAAGGAAGGATGGATGCCCCATCAAATTTCTTAAGGCTTTTTTGGATATTCTCACCCCTGTACTTCTTTGAGCATTTAGAGCAATCCAGGATGGAAAAGCCCTGCCACAGCCTAGTTGGCATAGAGCAACCATATCTGCTATTCTTAAGCCTGGGAAAGATCTGAGCAATCCTGCTTCCTATCACCCAATTTCCATATTATACATGGATTATAAACTCTATATGGGTATTTGGGTGTATAGGTTAGTCAGGTTGCTGATGACCATAATTCAGTCTGATCAGGCAGGGTTTGTGCACCAACTGCAGACTATGGACAACATCAGGTGTACGTTTCTTATCCTGGATTATGCCATGCAGCGCTTTCTTCCTTTGGCCCTTCTCAGCCTAGACACCGAGAAGGCCTATGACAGGGTCTTTTGGCCCTTTCTTTGGAAGACCATGGCAGATTCCAGTTTTCCACCACAATTTCTGGATTAGCTGTGAGCTATTTACACTGCCCCAGTGGCACGTCAAGGTGAATGGCTCATGTAGTGACCAGACAGCGTTGCAACGGGGCACTTGGCAGGGTTGTCCCTTCCCCCCCGTCTGCACTGTATATTGAATCTCTAGCTCAGGCTATTTGAGAGACGGAGGGGCTCCCGATTGGTGGCAGGGAATTTAAGCTTTCTCTGTATGCAGATGATGCACTGCTAACTCTGTTGTCCCCTGAAACGTCCATACCACACGCGTGGAACGTTCTATTAGGGTATAGGACGCTTTCTGGCTTTCGTTCGTCCCTCTCAAACACTGAGCTCTTGAACTTTAATTTAACTCCCACACAAGAGCTGGAATGTCAGCTCCCATTTTGGTGGAGCAGAACAGGTATTAAATATCTGGGGATTCAAATACCCATTAACTTAGCAAATACTGAGCTTTTAAACTGTGAGACATTTACCCAGCAGATTAGCCAGGACCTAGATGGCTGGCATTCCCTTTCTCCGAGTCTATTTTCCCATATCAACTCCATCAGAACGATGGTGTTCCCACAAATTCTTCATTTTTTGCAGGCCCTCCCAATACCTCCTTCACAGCTATACTTTGCATTATGGGACAAATTGATTTTACGCTACATCTGGGCTGGGCACAGGCCTCGGATTCACTATACAATACTACAGCTCCTTAAAAATAGAGGAGGTCTCACTTTGCCTGGTCTTTTTTTTTTTTCCTTTTTATATTTATTATTTTTTGGGGATGCTGACAGGGAGCTCCGGTCCCTCCCTCGGAGGGACTCATTCTCCAACATGGTAGTCAGGTCATCGTAGACCCGGCTAGCTACCGATTTTGTGCTGTTTTTTTCCCCCCCCACCGAGTCCACGACCATGCAATGGGCGAGTGCTCTTCGCCTCGCGAGGCAGCATAATGCCTTGGATGTGGCCTCTCCCGTTCTTGGCGTACACCTGTGCTGACAGCCAGCCACTGCTAGGTGTCAGACTATAGCTTGCCGTGATCCCCCCTCCCGAGGAAGGAGGCTGCCACAGGCGCTCGCCTTCCTCGCCCCTGCTGCCCCCCCGAGCAACCAGAGTCCGCTCTGAACCTGGTCGCCAATGTGACACAAGGTGTGGCGTCCAGCGTCTCAACCCTCAACACCATCGGGACGGCTCACTTTGCCCAGTCAAAGTACATGCTGCAGCTGCACAGCTTCACATTATATGTGCTTGGCTTTCTCCATCTTGCACCTCTGGGTGGAAACATAGAATTTCATCTTAACGATTTGTTTGACACAGCTTGCCAGCTATTTTGGAATCCTGTTTTAGAGGTGGACCTCGCGCATTTTACCACCTACACTGCTATTACTCTTCAGCACTGGAAGACTTCCATGAAAATTTCAGCACACACCAACCTTCTCTGGTACTGTCGCTTGCTAGAGATAGATTCAGATTTTCACCCATTTCAAACAGATCTCTCCTTTTGTCCCTGAAGACATCTGGGATTACACTACTTGTTCCAGTTCCTGAATGAACAGGGAGTTCTCCCTTTCCAGCAATTAGAAAGACACCTATGGCCTTGCAGGGTGGGAACCTTATAGGTATCTTCAAATTAGGATACATCTTCTGCATGCCCGAAGGGACACACCAAGGCTCCCTGACCCATCCCATTGTTACTCCGCATCTTTATGACATTACCAAAGGGGGAGGTACGGCAGCATTTAATAGGCCATTTGTATAAGGGCATGTAGGAACTGTGGCCCACCCCCATGGACCAAGGGGATGGAATTGGGAATTACAAACTGACTTCTAGATGGAGACCTGGATCAGATACTCCTTTCATACAATTAAGGTGACTTCATTGGTGTTTTGGCAAGAATTTGCATGGAAATGTAGAGTCAGATACATTCACACCCCATAGATCCAGGTATAATACATGGGACCGAAGTACAATAGGTGTTGGAGGCTTATTTATTTATTTATTTATTTGTCTCGGAGTTTCAACCTTTGAGCTAAAAGCTTGTTTACAAAGGCTCCACGTCATGACAATACAAAACAATAAGTGGGTACAATGGGTCATATGTAGAAGACAAGGAACAAAGGGTGGGGTATTCAAAGCGGTTGCACAAGGCGCAAGTGAGATGCTCCAGCGCAACAGCAGACACCCCCCTTCCCCAGCCTACCTTCTTGATTGTGGCCTCCCCTTCCCTGCCACCTTTCCCTGTTCCCCTGTATATAGTTTCTGTTATTTGTTACTTTTAATACAATTCTATTTTGGTAGCCATCCGTGTCCGTGTCTGCTTTGCAGCTGGCGTATGGAGCCATGCTGCAGTGGTGTGCATGGTGGCTGTGTGGTATGTCTGGGGTTGACTGGGGCTTGTGTCTGGTGGTCTGTGCCCAGTGGCCGGTGTGTGTGTGTGCCCTGGGGTGTACATGTGTTCCCTGCTGGGCTGTGTAGCCTGTGTGGTGTGTGCTGCCGGCATGTGTGTTGTCAGCTATAGTCCCGGTGGCATGTCCCGTGCCGTCCTGTGGGTGTTGCCCGTGGCTGCCTGCCAGTGGTCACTGGTGTCATGCCACCTCCATGCACTGCTGTGGTTTGCGTGGTAGGGGACTGCGGCCATGTGCCTGCCTTGCCTCCTTCCTGACATCCCCTGCATCCTGGTGGCAGTGTGTCCTGCTCTTGTGGCCTGCTCCACACTGTGCCGGGTGCCCTGTGCCATGGCCCATGCGCCTCAGTCCCTTGGCCGGCCTGTGTTGTGCTCTTGCGCTTCCTGCCTTGCTCCGTTGCGCAGCCCAGGTTGCACGATGGTGCCTGCTGACTTGTTCCCTGGTGCAGCCCTTGTTGCGCAATGGTGCATCCCTGCGATATTCAGCCGTCTTGCGCTGTCACTTGCCATTGTGCTCTGCCTTTGAATATTGCATTGGATGCACACTGGTGCAGTATACATGTGCTGCGTGGCTGTTGCGCCTGCCTCTGGCGCATTTCTGAATATCCCACCCAAAGAGTATAACACAACAGGAGTAAAAGAATTGTGAGTACAGTACAAAAATACAAATATTGCATATACAGTGCTATACAGCGAGAAAAATACATATATTGTATATACAGCGACATACAAGAGTATTGTGCAATAAGGAATACATCTATGTACATTAATAGGAATTAAACAAGCAGTCAAATGTTGACATTGCCCAGGTTGGTAGGTAGTATGGGGAAGGGGAGAGGGGAAGTAAACAAGCAGTCAAATGTTGACATTGTCCGGTTTGGCAGATGGTATGGGGAGAGGGAGAGGGAGAGGAAACAGCAGAAAGGGTGGTGGGGAGGGAGTAAACAGGGGCGGTAGTGTGAGGCATGGGGGAGCTAGAAATTTGGGGGGTGGGAGTTGCCTATCAGTAGGGTGGGATATAGGAGTGAGGGGAGGGCGATGTGTAGGGGGCGTGGGGAGTGTAAGGGTGGGGTGTCGAAGGTAGCTATGGGCTGGTAGTCGCAGGTACTAAGTGTGGGAGGCAGGATGGAGGTTAGGGTTAGCAGTCGCAGGTACTCAGCACGGTCAGGTGATGGAATAGTTTGCACTTAAAGGGGCCGCGTTTTTGGTTCAGAGGTAATATCAGCAGGGAGAGAGTTAAGCCAGCCTGGCGCTCTGTAAGGAAAGGAGTGCTGTGCTAGGGCCATGCGGCAGAAGGGGATGGTCAATGTATTCCTAGACGCCCCCCTTGTCTGGTGCTGACAGCTGGCAGTAGTGAGAAGGTTTTGGATGGAGGGTGGTACTCATAGAAGCTGGATGGCAGAAAAGGATCATACCGGCCCATCTAGTGTGCCCCCCACCTCCCTGCCGCCCCTGCCCTCCTGATACTCAGCCCCATGCCCTCTTCCACCAATTTAGCCTCCACCATTCTGTCTGGTAGTCTGTTCCAGGGCTCCACCAAGCTCTCCATGAAAAAATGCCCTCTCACATTGCCCCGTATCTTTTTCCTTGCAGTCTGAAACTGTGCCCTCTAGTTTTGACCCCCTCCTTCCTCTTACGTAAACCCTCTTCTCCCACTTTATTGAGCCCCTTTACATATTTAAAAGTTTCAATCATGTCTCCCCTTTCCCTCCTTGTCTCCAGCATGTACAGATCCAGCTCCTTACACCTCTGCTCGTATGACTTTCTCTGCATACCCTGAAGCATCTTGGTTGCCCTTCTCTCAACCATGTCCAATGCATCTATATCTTTGCAGAGATGTGGCCTCCAGAACTGAACCCCATATTCCAGGTGCAGCCTCACCATGGCTTTGTAAAGGGGCATTATTACCGCCCTCTTTCTGCTAGTAATGCCCCTGCCTATGCATGCCAACATTCCATTGGCCTTTCCCGCCGCCCTGCCACATTGGATTCCTACTTTAAGGTTTGAGGAGATTATGATCCCCAGATCTCTCTCCTGTTCTGTTACTTTAATTTCCTCCCCACCTAGGGTGTACCCTGCTCTTCTGTTCCTACTCCCCATGTGCATCACAACACAGTTCTTGGCATTAAATTTCAGCTGCCATGTCCCAGACCATTTTTCAAGCGTCTAAGTCCTTCCTCATGTCCTCCACGACCCTCCCCCCGGGTATCCACCCTACTGCATATTTTTGCATCATCAGCAAATAGGCACACTCTCCCTCTCAAACCCTCAGCAATATCACTGATGTAGATATTGAAGAGAAGCGGACCCAAAACTGACCCTGTGGCACTCCACTCTTCACCCTCGCTGTCCCAGAGTGCACCCCGTTTAGCACCACCCTCTGAGTTCTTCCTGACAGCCAGGCCTCCACCCAGCTTATCTTCCCACCCAACCCCAGGCTTTCCATCTTGCTCACCAGCTTCCTATGGGGATGGTGTCAAAGGCCTTACTGAAGTCCAGATAGGCCACGTCCACCCCCCCCGGTCAATCACCTGAGTCATCCAATCAAAGAACTGAATTAGGTTTGTCTGGCAAGACTTCCCCTTTGTGAAGCCATGCTGTCTGCTGTCCTGCAAGCCACTCTCCTCCAGGTAATCCACAACCCTTTCCTTGATTAATGCCTCCATTACCTTCCCCACCACTGATGTGAGGCTGACAGGTCAGTGGTTCCCCTTCACCTCCTTACTACCTCCCTTGTGTAAAGGCACTACATCTGCCCCCTTCCAATCCTCCGACACTCTCCCCGTATCCAGGGACAAGTTGAAGAGCCTTGTCAAGGGTGTGACCAACTCCTCCTTCAATTCCCTGATCACCCTGGGGTGTAACCCATCAGGCCCCATTGCCTTGTCCACCCTCAATCTATCTAGCTCTGCCCTAATCCTATACACAGTGAATGAGCTCAGATTCACCCATTTGCCCTCCTTTCCATTCGACTTTAGCGCAGGTCCCCAACCGTCCTCCTCCTCTGTGAATACCAAGCTAAAGTATTTATTCAGTAACTGCTTTTTCACAGTCCCTTTCCAATTTTATTTCTCCCTCCCCCTCAGCCTTGCCCTTCTCTCTCTCACATATCTGAAAAAGTTTTATCCCCCCTTTTGGCCTTTTGCCTTTTTTTTTTTTCTCCTCAGTATCTGCTTTTACCCTTCTGATCTTCTTCCCTGCCATACTCCTCTTTTCCCTATACTCTTCCTTACCTTTCTCGCTGAGTGTCCTCTTAAATTTTCTGAAAGCCCTCTTCCTTTCCCTGACTGCCCCGCAACCACCTTTGTAAACCAAAGCGGTCTCCTCCCCTTTTGCTCGTCCTACCCTTTTTCATGCACATTTCCGCAGCTTTCTGTACCCTTCCCCTGATAGCTTGCCATAACTCGTCCACTGCCCCTATATTCTCTGTACCCTCCATTGTCTCCCTTACTATCCTTCTCATCTTGTCAAAGTCTGTGTGTCTGAAGTCCAAGACTGTAGTACTGGTTTTACTTGTCTCCATCCCTGCCCTGAACATTACCGTGCTCTGGTCGCTGTTGCCCAAAGCTTCTCCCACCTGCACCTCCTCCACACTCTCCCCATTTGTCAGGACCACATCCAGCAGGTTGTTGCCCCTTGTTGGCTCCCTGACCAGCTGCTGAAGGAATAGCCCCGAAGCACAGCTAGTATCTCTCTGCTCCTTGACGATGCTGCACCTGGGATTTCCCAGTCTACATCTGGGAGGTTTAGGTCCCCTACCAGCAGTAGCTCTCCTTTTAAGGCCAGCCTTGTGATTGGCTAAATTAACTGTTGAGCACCCTCCTCCCCTTGCGTAGGTGGCCTGTATACCACCCCCAGTAGCAAGGATTCTCCCGTCCTCCTACCTAGCATTACTCACAGTAGCCCAGTCTGCCCATCCTCCTCTTGTCCTTCAGTTACACTTATGCCTTCCCCTTCTCTATTCTCCCTCATGCCCAGTATTATAGCACTATCCGGGGGGGGGGGGGCTGGTAGACCCCCATTTCTCCTGCCTTGTGGTGCAGATTTTTCCCACCCTCCTCCCAATCTAGTTTAAATTGTAGGTTTCTTCTGTGAACTCTGCTAATTTGCTTTTTAGCACTGCTGTGCCCTCTCTATTCAGGTGCAGTCTGTCTGGAGCAAACAGACTCTCATCCCCCCAAGTGGATCCCCAGTCCCCTACTAACTCATACCCCATTTGCTTGCACCACCCCAACAGCCACTCATTGAACTCCTTAATCCTCAGCCTCCTATCAATACTTGGCTTTGGCGCCGGCAACACCTCAGAGAAAGCCACTGATTTCAACCCTAAACTGCTGCAGTATCTACCAAGTGTTCTAAATCTTGCCTGCACCTCCAACAGGCTTTTCCCCACCAGGTCATTTGTTCCCAGGTGGAACATCAGGTGTGTTTTCTCATCCTGCTGTTTCCCCCTTGAGGTGATATAGTGAATGACCTCTGCCGCCGTCGTGCCTGGCAGACACTCAGCCCATACTGCGCTGCTCTTGCCCCCCATCTAATTCCTTTTATTACAGAGTCCCCAACAAGTAGGGCCCTGTTCTCCATCACCTTCTGCTTACATTTCCCTTCTATCCTTCTCCCAACCCCTTCCATTTCCCCACTATTCTCACTATCCCTTTGCCATTTTATCTCCGTTATTACTGTCTTCCCTCACGCTCCTAGCTCCATGCTCCAGGCACTTACTGCTAGGCTGCCCACCTCTGCCCACCACTGAGCTTTTCCTTCCTCTTTGATTTGCCCCCCCTAGCCATGCCTTAATTGAATTCTCCAGAGAACTTTCCCCTTTCCCAGCCCCGTCTAGACCTAGCCCTTTTGAACCTGAGCTCCCTGTCTCCTCTCCCTTTTGGGTTTGCCCGTTCTGGGGTGTGTTCACCCCTGCGCCCCTATCCTTATGTCAGGGATCGACAAATTTCAAAATGGCATGCTAGTCCAGGACAACTGACCTAGTCAAAAGTGGTAGTCCAGTACATTTAAATGAAAATTTTAAACCAACTTATGTAGAAATAAATTACATGGTGTGGCTGAGGTCGTATTGTGGTATTATGTCATAGGATGGATGTATATGTAGAAGAACTGTGTAATCAGGAAAAATAACAGGTTACTCACCTGTAAGAGTAGTCCTAGGAGTGGTATATGTTGTTCAACCACACTTATTGGCATGTCCCCTTCCACCTTAAATCTTGCCGGAAGTCTTCAAGCTGGTTCCTCCCACCCACCTTGGTGGTATATACCTCGGCTCCGCCCCGTGATGCCAGATCTTAGCCCGCTGGAAGCCAGGTGTTGTGCGTCCGCAGCCGGGGAGGTCGGGTGGGTCCGTGTGGATGAACAACTTATACCACTCCTAGAACTACTGTTACAGGTGAGTAACCTGTTCTTCTAGGATCGTGGATATGTTGTTCATCCACACTTATTAGCAGACTCCTCTCAGTTCTCTGGGAGGAGGGAGGCAAGGCACACACCCCCTACTTAGAGAACAGAGACTGGAGAACTGAGGCCCCAAAACCAGCATCCTGGTGTGACTCAAGGTCAATGTGGTAGTGGGTGATGAAGGTGTTTGCTGACTTCCAGGTAGCAGCCCGGCAGATTTCCTGGATAGGGATGTCCCTGGAAGTAGCCACCGATGCAGCAGTATGGCGGGTAGAATGAGCTCTTATCCCTTTGGGAGGCTCCTTGCCCGCCAACAAATAGCACAGACCTATGCATGATGTAATCCATCTTGCAATCGTCTGCTTCGCTGCAGGTCTGCCAGAAGCGGCTTCAGCGTAGGTGACAAACAGCTGGCAAACTTCTCCCCGTCTCGGGTCCAAAGTATGGAGCATGTACTCGGCCTCCGAGGTGTAATTAGGGCAGTATACCGGCAGAGTCAACACCTGGTTAAGGTGAAACTGACACCACATTTGGAAGGAATTTCAGGTGGGGGCGCAGGACAACCTTGTCTCTGTGGAAGACCAGATAAGGGGAGTCCACCGAAAGTGCCTGGAGCTCCCCTGTCCTTCTGGCAGATGTGATAGCCACCAGGAAGGCCGTCTTCCATGACAAGTGTGACAACTCACACTTGTGCATTGGTTCGAATGGCTTGCCCATGAGCTTTGCCAGTACCAGCAGTAGATCCCACGGAGGTGGAGATTCACACACCGGAGGGAATATGTGATCCAGGCCTTTGAAAAAGCGTCCAACCACCATCTCCTGTGCCAATGTCGGCTGACCGCCCTGCGCCCGGTAAGCAGAAATGGCTGCCAGGTGCACCCTAAGGGTCGATGACCACAGACCCCCCTTTGCAGAAAGACAAAGGTAGTAGAGAATGTCAGCCACTGAACAGGATAAAGGATCCAGGCCCTTACCCTGACACCAAATGGAAAACCTTTTCCATTTGAAGGTGTAACATTTTCTGGTCAATTCCTTTCTAGATGCCTCCACTACAGTGTAGACATCTTCGGAACGACCCAAAGCCTGGAACTCTAGCCACTCAGGTACCAGGCCGTGAGGTGCAGGGACTGAAGGTCTGGATGGAATACCTTCCCCTGATTTAGTGATATCAGGTCTGGGCATGTACAAAGCCGCTCCGGGGGCCTGCAGCTGAGGCTGAGGAGATCTGGATACCAGAACTGGCGCGGCCAGTCTGGGGCTACCAGGATCACCTTTGCCTTGTCCCTCCTCACCTTGAGGAGCACCTTGTGGATCAAGGGAAATGGAGGGAAGGTGTAGAGGAGGCCTGGGATCCACGCCTTGAGGAGGCATCCCCCTGCAGTGAGCCCTGCTGAGGGGGGTGGGCATGAAACAGCCTCAGCATGGTGGTGTCCCTGGAAGCAAACAGGTCCACCATTGGTTTGCCCCAATGGGAGAACAGGCTGTAAGCTACCTCTGGGTGGAGAGACCACTCATGGGATGTCTGGCTAGGAGGTCGGCCTCCAACCGGCTCACGAGGGTCCAGATGCGGAGCGCCTCCTTGCACAGCAGACGGGAGTGCGTGCTGCCCTGTTTGCTGAAGTAGTGCATGACCGTGGTATCGTCCATCTAGACTTAAACCACTTGACCCCGGAGCTGGAAGTGAAAGCTGACAGTGCCAGTCTGACTGCTCTGAGCTCCAACAGATTGATGTGGCATAGGGACTCCTCAGGGGCCCAGAGCCCATGGGCCCTTTTGTCCACCATGTGGGCAACCCAGCCCATGAGAGAGGCATCGGTTATGAGGACGACTGTTGGCTCGGGGCGGACAAACGGGATCCCTTCATGCAACTGTTCTGGGGCGGTCCACCACTGGAGAGCGTCCCACATCCTCTGAGTTACAGTGACCAGCTGGTAGAAATGACCATGGCGCTGAGTCCACTGGGCGGCCAGCTCCCACTGAAGAGGGCGCATGTGCCACCAGGCCCAACGGACCACTGGGGTGTACGGTGCCATGTAACCCAGAAGACGAAGAAAGTTCCAGGCAGGGCGCAAGTGCCCAACCAGAAATGATTGGGCAAAGGAGAAGAGAACCTCCGCCCTGCCCGCAGGGAGCCAAGCTCTAGCTTGACAAAGAGTCGAGCTCTGCCCCGTTGAAGCCCATCACCTGAGAAGGCATGAGTTCCGACTTGGCCTCGTTGATCAGGAGGCAGAGTTGAGAGAAGGTTTGGAGGGCCAGGTCCCTGGACCTCTCCACCTCCTGTTGGGTGGAACCTACAAGGGCCAATCATTGAGGTAGGGTAATTCAGCACCCCGGCAGCTGGAGATGGGCGCCACCACTGCAATGGGCTGGTGAAGACCGTGGGGGCCGATAACAGGCCGAACAGCATGGCTCAGAACTCACACGGTCCCTGACCCTGAAGTGGAGGAACCGCTGATGAGATGGACGGATTGGGACGTGAAAGAACGCGTCCTGCAGATCCAGTGAACAAAACCACATGTTTCGCTCCAAGGATGGCATGATCTGGGACAGAGTGACCATCCAAAAGGTGTAAGACCCGAGATATTAGAAACATAGAAACATAGACTTTGACGGCAGATAAGGACCACTTGGCCCACCCAGTCTGCCCATTTCCCTACCTATTGGATAAGCTACAGATTCTAGTTAACCAACAGCCTACTTCCTGCAACCCCCACTATAATTGCCTTATGTCTGTCCCATGCATGTTTGAATTCCCCCACTGTTTTGACCCTACAACCGTTCCAGGAAGGCGGTTCCATGTGTCCATCGCTCTCTCCGTGAAAAACATTTCCTCACATTACCCCTGAGCCGTCCCCACTCTATCTTTAAATTGTGTCCCCTTGTTCTTACACGTCTCTTTTTCTGAAAGATGCTACCCTCCTGGACTTTGTTGATTCCCTTGAGGTACTTAAAAGTTCCTATCATGTCCCCCCCCCGTCCCTCCTTTCATCAAGGGTATACATATTAAGCTCTCTCAGTCTCTCTTCATATGGTTTCTGATGTAGGCCCTGCACCATTTTAGTTGCCCTCCTCTGGACTGTTTCCATTCTGTCTATGTCCTTGCATAGATGAGGTCTCCAAAACTGCACGCAGTACTCCAGATGGGGTCTCACCAACTGTCTGTACAGAGGGATAACCACTTCCCTTTTTCTACTTGTGATGCCCCTCCCTATGCATCCCAGTATCCCCCTGGCTCTCTTACCGACTTCTCACATTGCTTACCCACCTTAAGGTCCTCTAATATGACTACCCCCAGGTCCCTTTCCATTATTGTTGCTGTTAGTACCTCCCCTGCTATTGTGTACTCTTCTCCTGGATTTTTATTTCCCAGGTGCATTACTTTGCACTTCTTTGCATTGAATCTAAGTTGCCATATGTCTGACCATTCCTCCAACCTTGCCAAGTCCCTTCTCATCCTTTCTACCCCTTGTGTATCAACTCTGTTACAGATCTTTGTGTCATCCACAAAGAGGCATACCTTTCCTTCCAGACCATCTGCAATGTCACCTATAAAGGCGTTAAAGAGGACTGGACCCAGTACTGAGCCTGAGGTACTCACTAGTAACTCCCTTTCTTGAGATGTGTTCCATTCACTATTACCTTCTGTGTCCTGTTGTGCAGCCAGTTTGCTACCCAGGCTACCACCCTGGGACCCTCCCAGGCTAGCTAACTCGATTGTTAATCTTTTGTGCGGGACTGTGTCAAATGCCTTGCTAAAGTCTAGGTAGGCCATATCCACAACCCCTCCCTGGTCTATTACTTTGGTCACCCACTCAAAGAAATCGATTAGATTCGTCTGACATGACCTTCCTGCTGTGAGTACATGCTGCTTTGGGTCCTGTGCCCCGCTGGCCTCTAGGTACTCAACAATTCTTCCTTTCAGAAGTGATTCCATTATTTTTCCCCACCACTGAGGTCAAACTATCAGGTCTGTAGTTTCCTGCTTCTGCCTTGCTCCCACTTTTGTGAAGGGGAATCACATCTGCCCTCCTCCAGTCCTCAGGTACCACCCCATCCTCCCAAGATTTGTTAAAAAGTGTGGTCAGTGGTGTCACTAAGGTCCTCCCTCAGTTCTTTTAGGATTCTAGGGTGAATCCCGTCAGGCCCCATTGCTTTGTCCACCTTGAGTTTTAGGAGCTCTTTCAGGACTCTTTCTTCTGTAAATGGACTGGCGTCAACCCCACTACCCAGAGTGCTTCTACTGTCTGGTTTAGGTAACTCCTCCTCTTCTTCTTTTGTGAATACTGAGCAAAAGTATTCATTCAGTATCTCTATCTTTTCACTGTCTCCCTCTGCCCACCTCCCCTCTCCTTTATTAATCTTTACTATCCCCCTAACCTTTCTATGCTCCCTAATGTACCTATAAAAGGTTTTATCCCCCTTCTTAACTGAGTTGGCTATCTTTCCCTCAGTTTGGGCCTTTGCTTTTCTGACTGCCTTCCCACTTCTTTCTGCTTAATTGATACAGTTCCTGTCGTGCTCCTTCTGTGATTCCTTATACTTTTGAATGCAGCCTTTTTCTCCTTAACCTTCCTGACACCTATTTTGAGAACCATAGTGGTTTTTATTCCACTTTGTTTTCTTTATTTGTTTCACACAAAGGCTTGTTGCCTCCATGATGGCAGTTTTGATTTTTCTCCATTGTTCTTCCACCCCTCCTTTCAGGCCATTTGCTAATGCATTCCTCAGGTATTCACCCATTGTGCCAAAGTCAGCCCTTCTAAAGTCCAGTATCCTTGTCTTTGTATGGCTTGTCTCCATGGTTGTGTTTATTGTGAAGCATGCTGTGCAGTGGTCACTTGTTCCCAGATGTCTACTGACTTCTAAATTTGTGATCTTCTCTCCATTTGAGAGTACCAGGTCTAATATTGCTCCCTCCCGAGTGGGTTCCACCACTAGCTGTCTAAGGCATGCCCTCTGTAGGGCATCGAGAATGACCCTGCTCTTGGATGTGGCTGCAGTCCATGTCGTCCAGTTAACATCTGGCATATTCAGGTCCCCCATCAACAGTATCTCCCCTTTTTCAGCCATTTTGAGAATGTCCTCTATCATTTTCTTGTCCATTTCCTCCCCTTGAGACAGGGGTCTGTATACAACCCTTGTGCGGATTGTGATGCTATTCCCTGTCTCCAAGGTGACCCAGAGTGCCTCTTGTCCTCCCCCTTTACTTTTTAGTTCTGTAGCTTTGATCTCTTCCCTTATGTAGAGAGCTACTCCACCTCCTCTTTTACCCTCCCTGTCCCTTCTGTAGATTGTGTACCCTGGTATGTTGACATCCCAGTCATGGTTCTCCATGTACCATGTTTCTGTGACTGCCACAATATCCAAGTGTTCCTCTTCCACCAGGGCTACTAGCTCAGGAAGCTCGTTTCCCAGACTACAGGCATTGGTACTCATTGCCCTCCATTTAATGTTGGCTTTATCCTTTTTTACCCCATCCCTGCTCTTATTGCCCTTGTCTATTTTTCCATTTACCCCTGTCCTGCCCTCTGTCAAGCTCTGCACCTCAGTGTTTACCCTACTACCTGCCATGTTTTGTGGGGGGAGGCTTGAACTTTCCTGCTTCCTATCAGCACCTCCCCCCTTGGCTAGTTTAAAAGCATGCCAAGGAAGCATTTAAACCTGTCACTTAGGAGCTTGTTTCCCTTCCTGGACAGATGCAGACCATCATGCCAGTACAGACCTTCATCTCTCCAGGTGGACCCCCAGTCCCCAATAAAGCCAAAGCCCTGTGCTCTGCACCAGTTTTGCAACCATTCACTAAACTGCATGGTGTGCAGTACCCTAGCCTCACCCCTGCTACAGACTGGCAGCACCTCTGAGAAGGTTACCGTGCTTGCCACCTGTCTGAGGCCCCTCCCCAACTCCACAAATTCATCCTGCAATGCACTGATCTCATGCCTAGCTAGGTCATTTGTCCCAAGGTGAACAATAATATCTAGTTCCCTCTTCTGTGAAGCTGCTTCTGCAATCCTGAGGATTTGCTTCCTGTCCCTCCAAGCCATGGCACCAGGCAGGCACCTTACTTCCCTCTCCTCTCCCTTCCCCAGGTCTACACCCCTAAGTACTGAGTCCCCTATCAGAAGCCGTTTCCTTCCCCTGTGGTGTCCCTTGCCACCCTTTTGCGGGTCTCCCTTGTGGATGTCCCCAGCATTCTTCTCGGTCTCCACTAAGGGTGTCATCATAGAGGAACCTTGATTTGCCAGACTGACATATGATTTGTGTAGAGGTACAACTAGGGGGTTACGCCTCTGTTCCACCACCCTCACCCTCCCAGAACCCACTGTGGTCCAACTGCTCTTCACACCTGGCAACCTCTGAGGCAGTGGTTGTGGAACTGGAGCTCTTCAGGTGGGGGAGGTCTCCTTAGTCCTTGCCAGTTCAGCCTGGAGGTGGGCAAGCTCCTCCCTCAGAGCTGACAGTTGCCTGCAAATAGGGCAGCAACACAGGTTCCATAATGTCTCCCGGAAAACTGCTGCCCCACAGCCAGTGCATTGCACCACTCCCCACATGTCCCTCTCCCTTATAATATACAATGAGTAATATATAAAATATCTTTTTTTTTTTTTTGGCGTTTACGTACCCTTTATGCACTGTGCTGGGTTATTAAGAATATGACAGTTCTGCCCCAAGACCTGTTGAGGAAGTGATGTCAGAACCTTGGCTATAAAGGAAATGCCACAACCACTGGTGACTGTTAGGAACAATCAAATACACCACTGCTCCACTACCCTGGTGAGTACTGCCCTTTATAGTAATTCAACCAACACCACAATTTACTAGACCACTGCTCCTACACAAACCACTCTACTGAGTCCAGGGATAAAAATGAACTCACTCCTCAGCCAGCATGACACTTCTAAAATGTTGCACAAATATCCTTCCAAATCCTAGGTCTCAAGCACAGGAATCAAGCAACTTCAGTTGCAATTCACCCCCTCTGGTTATAAAATTACTAAACTTTAATGGAATCCTGCAATTCTCTTCTTAATGCCAATAAGAAAAAATGAAACTTTCTGTAGAAAGCGTAGCTTACCTTCCTAACAAGTCCCTAACAATATTATGTCTTACCAGGTTCCCAGTTCCTCAAATGCGTTCTAGTTTGTTCTCTGCAGTATAGCAAGTTTCTCAGCCTCCAACAGAAGCAGGAAAGTCTTTTCTGACTCAAACCATGCGCCCGAACAGGGACTTGAACGCTGGGCCCTCAGATTAAAAGTCTGATGTTCTACCGAATGAGCTATTCAGGTCATGTAGATCTAGAATGGGGCGCCAGCCCCCCCCATCCGCATGGGCACCAGGAGGTATCTGGAGAGAAAGCCTGGGTCTGCTGAAGGATCCGTCACTAGAGCCACTGCCTCTTTGAGGAGGAGCTGAGCGATGTCATCTCGAAGAGAAACATAGAATTTGACGGCAGAAAAGGACCGCTTGGCCCACCTAGTCTGCCCATTTTCCTACCCAACAGATAAGCTGCAGATCCTAGTTAACCAACAGCTTACTTCCTCTTACCCGCCCCTAGGACTGCCTTATGCCTGTCCATGCATTCTTGAGTCCCCACTGTTCTTGACTCCACGACCTCCTCAGGAGGCTGTTCCATCATCACAACCCTCTCAGTGAAAAATACTTCCTCCACATTACCCTGAGCCGTCCCCCTCTATCTTCAAATTGTGCCCTTGTTCTTCACATCTCTTTTTCTGGAAGATGCTACCCTCTTGGACTTTGTTAATTCCCTTGAAGTACTTGAAAGTTTCTATCATGTCCCCTCTCTCCCTTCTTTCCTCAAGAGTAAACACATTAAGCTCCTTTAGTCTTTCTTCGTATGTCTTCTGGTGCAGACCCTGCACCATTTTGGTTGCCCTCCTCTGGACAGCCTCCACTCTGTCTATGTCTTTGCGGAGATGGGGTCTCCAGAACTGCACACAGTACTCCAGATGGGGTCTCACCAACTGTCTGTACAGAGGGATAACAACTTCCTGTTTTCTACTATTGATGCCTCTTCTATGCATCCCAGTATCCCCCCAGCCTTCCTTACTGTCTTCTCACATTGCTTGCCCACCTTTAGGTCATCTGATATAATTACCCCCAGGTCCCTTTCTATTTTTACTGTTGTCAGTATCTCACCCCCCATTGTGTACGCTTACCCTGGGTTTTTGTTTCCCATGTGCCTTATCTTGCACTTCTTTGCATTGAATCTGAGCTGCCATACATGTGACCATTCCTCCAACCTTGCCAAGTCCCTTCTCATCCTTTCCACTCCATCCTGTGTATCAACCCTGTTGCAGATCTTTGTGTCATCTGCAAAGAGACATACTTTTCCTTCCAGTTCCTCTGCAATGTCACTTATAAAGACATTAAAAAGGACCGGTCCCAGTACTGAACCCTGCGGTACCCCACTAGTAACCCTCCTTTCTTCACTGTGTACTCCATTTACTACTACCCTTTGCGTCCTGTTGTCTAGCCAATTTTTTATCAGGCTACCACCTTGGGACCCATTCCAAGGCTGGCTATCTTGTGTATTAATCTTTGTGTGGGACTGTATCAAATGCCTTGCTAAAATCTAGGTAGGCCATGTCCACAGCCTCTGATCTACTACTTTGGTCACCCAGTCAAAGAAATCTATTAGATTAGCCTGACACGACCTTCCCATTGTGAATCCATGCTGCCTCGGGTCCCAGCCCCACTGGCCTCTAGGTACTCAACAGTTCTTTCCTTCAGAAGTGATTCCATCATTTTCCCTACCACTGAGGTCAAACTAACTGGTCTGTAGTTTCCTGCCTCTGTCCTGCTCCCACTTTTGTGAAGAGGAATTACATCTGCCCTCCTCCAGTCCTTGGGTACCACCCATCCTCCCATGATTTGTTAAAGAGAGTAGTCAACGATGTCACTAGTTCTACCCTTAGTTCTTTTAGAATTCTTGGGTGAATCCCATCAGGCCCCATTGCTTTGTCCACCTTCAATTTTATTAGTTCTTTCAGAACCCTTTCTTCTGTAAATGGACTGGTATCGACCCCCGTCTTCAGAGTGTTTCTCTTGTTTGGTTTAGGTAACTCCCCCTCCTCTTCCTTTGTGAATACTGAGCAGAAATATTCGTTCAGTAACCCTGCTTTTTCACTGTCACCTCTACCCACATTCCCTCCCTTTATTAAGCTTCAGTATCCTCCTTTGGTCTTTTTTCTTCCCTAATGTACCTATAAAGGTCTTATCCCCTTCTTAACAGAATTGGCTATCCTTTCTTGGTTTGGGCCTTTGCTATTCTGACTACCTTCCAGCCTCTTTCTGCTTTAACTGATAAAGTTCTCTGTCCTGCTCCTTCTGTGTTTCCTTATATTTCCTGAATGCTGCCTTTTCTCCTTAACCTTCCCTGCCACCTCTTTTGTGAACCATAGCAGGTTTTTCCTTCGTTGTGTTTTATTTTTTTTTTTCTAAGGCTTGTTGCCTCTGTGATGGCTGTTTTGATCACTCCCCATTGTTCCTCCACCCTCCTTCTTGCCTGTTTGCTAGTGTTTTCTGAGGCACCTCTCATTTCCCAAAGTCAGCCCTCCGAAAGTCTAGTACTCTTGCTTTTGTATGGCTTGACTGTATGGCTTGTGTTTATACGTGAACCACACTGTTTGGTGGTCACTTGTTCCCAGATGGCTACCCACTTCTAAATCTGAGATTCTTTCTCCATCCCTATTTGAAAGTACCAGGTCTAAGATTGCTCCCTCGAGTCGGTTCCAATACTAGCTGTCTGGACATGCCCCTGTAGGGCATCAAGAATGACCCTGCTCTTGGATTGCCTGCAGCAAAGGTGTTCCAGTTAACATCTGGCATCTCAGGTCCCCCATCAACAGTATCTCCCTTTTCTGCCATTCTAAGAAAGCCTTCTGTCATTTCCTTGTCCATTCCTCCCCTAAGATGGGGTCTGTATACAACCCCATGGATTGTGGTGCCATTTCCTGTTTCCAGGGTGACCCAAAGTGCCTCAGCTGCTCCCTTTTACTCTTTAGTTCTGTTGCTTTGATCCCTTCCTTTACATGAGAGCTACTCCTCCTCCTCCTCTTTTACCCTCCCTGTCCCTCCTGTAGATTGTGTATCCTGGTATGTTGACATCCCAGTCATGGTTCTCTGTGTACCATGTTTCTGTGACTGCCACAATATCCAGGCAACCCTCTTCCATCAAGGCCACTAGTTCAGGGAGCTTGTTACACAGACTACGGGCATTGGTACTCATCACCCTCCACTTTTTGATAGCCTTACCCCTTTTAGCCCCATTTCTGTCCTTGCTGCCTTTGCCTTTTTTTACTGTAACCCCTAGATGGCGCTATCCCAGGGGCTACTACCCCTGCCTGATTTGCCACTAACAGGTTGAGGGCCTGGATCCAATGGCGGTGCCTCTACCCAGAGGTCAGGGTTTGCAATAGTTAAACTTACTTGGTCACAGCCTCTGGGACACTGCAACCCTTTCTTCCCACTAGTGGCCCACACATATATCAAATTACCTTCACAGTATACACTTACCCCAGGACTAGTTCCGGCACTGGGACCTCCTGTGAAATAAGATACAGTGCAACAATCACAGTACAGTACTTTAACATAGACAAATACCTCAGGCAGTATAACTTTGCTGAACAAGCAGCTCTGATTTATTTAGGGGATATAACAAGGACAGGGGAAATCAGGTTAATTAGCTTATCACTTTACTATCTACCTATGGCTCTGTGCAAGGCCTATCCTACCAGTTACTGTCCTGGTACCCAAGCCTAGTGGCTAGTCAAACCGTGGCAGCTGGTGGGGCCCTTTCACACAGTGAAAGAAAATTAGTTTAAACAGTCAGCAGTACAGTGATTCCATTTGGATTTAATGTGGCAATTCAACGGGAGGCGACCCTGAATTAGTACTCACGACCTCCAAACAAGATAGGGTCCTTCAGCGTCAGCAGGGCTACTCTTGAGCTCCACGAGACTCTTCACACATTTATATGGTAAAAGAAAGTACTATACCAGGCAGGCTGCTTCTCTATCCTGATCGAATTACTGCACAATACCTGGGAGAACACACAGCAGATTCAGTTCCTGACAGACCGAGTGCAATTCAAATTTCTCCAGTCTTCTACAGGGTGAGCCTGGTTTCTACTCTTCAGAGATCCTTTGATTCTTTTCACAGGGCCAGTTCAGTCCTAACAAGCAGTTACACAAGCTGCAGACCGGAACTCTGGGCCTTACACAGGTTTTTGACTGAAACTGTGCACTGAAGGAGCACAGGTTTCTTTCCCTTCACTGCCAGAGCTAAACTGAAACTCCAACAGACAAAACGGGCACTTCCTTGAGTTCCTCCCAGTTCTTGACTGGATTGGCTGTCACTCACAATAGACTGCTGCTGTTGGTCCAAAAGGCGCCAAGTCTAAACTACATCTCCCAGAGTCACTGCCCATACAATCCTCTTGTGGCTGGCTCAGATTATGAGTCAAGTTCTGATTCGTCAAGGCACCATTTTAGAGCTAGCTTACCCCACACTGATTGGTCCAGTTCAGCAGTTCAAAACCAGAATGGGAACTAGGCAGACACAGTTCTGACTGCAAAGAAAGCAGGTTAGACAAACTGTAATTTCATTATTACTGTAAATGATTTCTGGCAAACAGTTACATCTTTCAGATAGGTTCCCTTTGCACTCCTAGTGACTGCAAAATGGAGTGAATTGGCAGCAGCTCGAGTGGTACTCAAACAGAGAAGCACACAGTCCCCATACAAACTAATTATGTCTGCAAGCAGACAGCTCTTAAAGAGATAGTACCAGAGGCTCTAAAAACACTCACTGATAAATGGCTTAAATGCCAAACACCATTCAGGCTTGGAGCATTCAAGCAAGCTCCTGGAAGTCTTTTGGGAACACCCATTTGCAGGGGGGTTACATTACATTTAAATCTGTTCTGCTCCCTAATAACTTCTGTACCTTGGTGTTTACCTCACTAATCACCATGTTTTGTGGGGGGAGGCTCGGATTTCCCAGCTCCTTTTCAGTGCCTGCCCCCTTGGCTAGTTTAAATGCTTGCCAATGAAGCATTTAAACCTCTCACCTAGGATCCTGGTTCCTCCCCTGGACAGATGCAGACCATCGCACCAGTATAGGCCTGCATTCCTCCAGGTGGCTCCCCAGTCCCCAATGAAGCCAAAACCCTGAGCTCCACACCAGTTTTTCAACCACTCATTGAATTCCCTGGTGAGAAGTGTCTTAGCATCTCCCTTGCCATAGACAGGCAGCACCTCCGAGAAGGTTACCGTGTAGCCTGACTTGTCTAAGGCCCTTCCAACTCTACAAACTCCTCTTGCACTGCTCTGATCCCATTCCTAGCCAGGTCATTTTGTCCCCAGGTGGACAATGACATCCAGCTCCCTCCCTCGTGCAGCTCCTCCCACGATCCTGAATATCGCTTCCTGTCCCTCAAGCCGTGGCGCCGGAGGCACCCTACCTCCTCCCCATCCTCCCCATTTCTACCCCCTAATGATTGAGTCCCCACCAGAGTTGTTTCCTTCCCTGTGGGTCCCATGCCACCTTCCTTTGGGTCTCCTTGTGAAGGTTCCCAGCATCCTCCTTGGTCTCCACTGCAGGTACCTCCATAGAGGAACCACTATCCAGAAGCGAATGAATTGTGAAGAGGTACAGCTGGAGGATGCAACTCTGTTCCACCACCCTCTCCTCCTTGAGCCCACCTCGGTCCAGCCACTCCTCTTTCTTGGCAACCTCTGAGGTAGTGGCATTGGCCCTGGTGGTCCCTGGGTGGGGAGGAGGTTTCCAGTCCTAGCCAGGTCAGCCTGGGCAGGGCAACCTCCTCTTTCAGACCAGAGGTGCCTGCAAATAGCAGCATCGCAGCCTCCAGAATGTCACCCGAACACTGCCCCCACAGCCATTGCACTGCACACTCCTATCATCTCTTATTTTGTGTCCCTCTACTGTTTTTCTGGATGCTTACTCTCTCCTCTCCTTACAACTCTCACCCTTCCTGTTCTGGGACAGCAACTTCCTACCTTCTTCAGTAGTCTCCTTCTTCCTTGCTCAATATCAAACTACCAGCAGCTGGGGGGGGGAGAGTGAGCTACTTTTTCTACTTCAGGGTTGACAAAACCAATGTTTCTCTATGATCCTTTCCTTCCTACTGCCAAACAGGAAGTTCCTGTTGACAGTCAAATCCAGAGGCTATAAAAGTAGAACTGGCTTTGGGTGGGATGCAGGGCAATTGGTAAGAAAAAAGGCTAGCAACAGGAAGTTGTAATTTGACTCACCTGCTTTTCTAGTGTCTAAACCACACCCCCAGGTAAGCTCTCTTTCCTCCAACTGGTTTAACAAAGTCACCTGATACAGTACCTTTCCCTGCACAGAACACACACTGCCTTTCTTTCTTTTCTTTTTTTTTAACCTTAAATAAGACCCCTTCTACTTCTAATAAAGTTATCTGTCTACTTAATCTTAACTGACACTGACTCCTACTGAGATATAAGTTTTAAATTAAGAAGAAAATGTAGCTTCTTTTAGTTAGCTGCTTTCTGCTCTACAAGCAAGGCTAGCAACAGGTGTTGACAGAGCTGACTGGGTGTGTGCATAAATCCGTTGTTCTTGAGGGGCGTGGACTTGGCTGGGAGGGTACTGCTCGAACTCTAGAGGCAGTCCCTGACCGACCACTTCAAGAACCCACCTGTCCGTGGTAATATCGGACCAGGTGGAAAGAAAGTGGCAGAGCCGGCCCCCAACGGGAGGACCCAGAGCTGGCATGATGGGAGTAGGGGTGGCAACCCCAACCCCGTCACTGAGCAGGCTTAGAGGAGGAGGAAGCTCCAGGACCTGAGCCTCGGCCTCCTTTACGGGCCTGTTGGGGTCTAGGCTTGGGCCGAGGGTGCCAAGCTTGAGCCTGATGTTGATGCTGCTGTCCCCCATGAAAGGAGGACTGCTGAACTGCAGGGGAACAGTGCCAAAAAGGCTTCTTCTTCTTCTGCTGGTTCTTGCCCAAAGAACTCTTAGCAGAAGTAGTGTCCAAGGTGGCACTGGAATGCTCTATGCGCTGGAGGTGACCGGCCACTCTGGACCCAACAAGTTGGTCCCAAGGAAGGGCACAACAGCCAACTTGTGCGGAGTATCCGCCGGGAAGGAGGAGAGCCTCAGCCAAGTCCTGCAGCGAGAGGCAACTGCAGCAGCCATCGAGCGGGCACAGGAGTCCCAAATGTCCAGGGCCGTCTGCAGTTGCTGTTTGGCAATGGTTTGGCCCTGGTCTCGGACCTGCCTGACTGTGGTCTGCATGTCCATAGGGAGATGAGGGAGTACTTCGTCTAATGACCCAAGGAGGGCCATGATGACGGCTGAACTTGCCTGACGAAGGCCCAAGGAGGAAGCCGCACAGACCTTCCTCGCTGAATGGTCCAGGAGCTTGGACTCTTTGTCAGGAGGTCGGTCAGTGTCGCAGAACTGCCAGTATGCCTGAACACAGAGGCAGTCACCAGGCTTTCAGCCGAAGGCTGCTCTGTGAACCGCGCAGGAACCCCATGGGAACGCGTGCCAGACCCATCGGCAGGCAGTTGCTGTGCTGGACAAGAGGCAGGACGCTGCCACAGTTCAGTTGCTGGACCAACAGTGGCCTTGGCCACTGGAAAGACCTCCATCGGGGTATCCCCTCTCTTAAGGATGTCCGTAAGAGGGTACTCCGCCTTTTTTCTGGATGGGTTCCAGGAACATCCCTGTGGACTCAGAGATGAGGCAAAAGATCCCTTGGAAGGAGGAAGGACCTTCCTCCGTCCCTAGGCCAATGGACGACTCATCATCCCCAGGATGAGAGTGAAGCCTGGTGACATCAGAGTCCGAGAAGTCGGGGTACAGCGGCCTGCCATCCAAATCACTCTCAACCCGCCGAGGGCAGTCCGGGGTGACTGTGACTGACAAACGTTGGGGAAGCCCGGTGTCTGGTCGGTCCTCTTTGGAAGGCGCTCCTCCCTCAGGCTGCTTAGGCGGCAGTTCCACCATGATCGGTGGAGAGACTGGCTTAGGCTGAACAGGCAATCGCGCCCCGGCCCACCAGTGGAGGAACCCGAAGGTTCGGCTCCAAGGATCCAGCTTGGTCTAGGAAGGCAAAAAGCCAAGTAATGGCTAGGGTAGGAGTCAAAGTCAGCTTGTGCCCGGACAAAATCAGCTGCTGTCACATGAGGTCCTCATAGCGCCGGAGTTTCCGCCGGAGCCTCTCCTCATCCGAGGACAACCAATGGTGTCGCCTCTTTTTAGAGCGCTTGTGGCTCTTCCTCGGCTTTCCAGACAAGGGGGTTCTAGACCTTGACTGAGATCGGGCGGGCCGACTCGGTCGCTGGCGGGACCGGTGATACCCGGGGGTCCAGAACCGGGTCCTCAATGGGGAGTCCAGCAGGCTGGGTCTTATCGGGGAAGACAAGGACCAGAGTCCTTTCTAAAGAATCGTCGACTGGGGCTGGCGACAGCGGGTCAACTGGGTCGAGAACAATCTTGACCTCAATGGCCGTGTCCTCGGTTGGCTGGCCCGACAGAAGGTCCGTGAAGCCTGCAGCCGAGGAAGCGATCTCAACCAAGGTCGAGACCATGCTCCTGGGACTGAGACCTCTCTCGGTCTCAAGAGCACTGCTGGTGACGGCTTGCTCGGTTCCTTCTCCCGCTTACGGGATCAGGAGGAGTGCAAGCCCATGGGCGCCTCTCCCCTGGCGGGAAGAGACTGGCACAACTCCCTGATGGAGCCCAAGAAGATGGAGCCCAGGCTGAGTGGAACGAAGAAGCTTCGAGAGTCCACAGCACGAGCAGCTTCTTTCTTGAATGCCTGCATGCATTCCAATTGCTCGGCGGAACCTGCAGCTGCAGAAACCCACCCACCTAGCCTCCTTGGACTTCACCGGTGGGTTCCTCTTCTCTGGTCTCCCCAGTTTTAGATGTGCAAGACGGTCGTCCAGGACGTTGGTATTGAAGGACAAACAGAAGCTGCAGGACGAGGTGTCATGGCCGATACCGAGGCAGTAGATGCACTTGAAGTGGGGATCGGTGTGTGACATTTTTTGGCTGCAAGGACACCAGTGAAATCCGGGGGAAGATTTCTCCTCCATGATCGCTAACTCGAACGATTTTTAATCTCGGTAAAACCAAAGTTTTGAAAGCCAGGGCCTACAAAATGCGTGAGCACGAGGGAGGCAACCTGTATTTTCCAGCAGAAAGGAAGATCTGGCATCATGGGGTGGAGCCGAGGTATATACCACCCGGGTGGGTGGGAGGAGCCAGCCTGAAGACTTCCGGCAAGATTTAAAGTGGAAGGGGACATGCCAATAAGTGTGGATGAACAACATATCCTAGAACAATACGTTTCCATCCAATTCCTATACTTACTTTCTTTTCTGACTGTTAATACAGCAGGCCCAGGGTGTGTGTGGGCAGGCTGAAGTCTGTTTTAGAAGAGATTGGATAAATGTTTCAGAATTAGTTTGAACTGAAGGTCATCAACAAGCCATCTGTGAATGCAGCATGACTGTCATCAAGGGGTAAGCTGACTAGACTCAGGACAGGAAGAAGAGGATGATGGAGCGGGAGTACTTGCATCAGGATCATCACTCATCAGGAGAAGAAACAGAAGCAGCTGCACCAGCAGCAGCAAGAGCATGCCCACGAACATGTCTAGTTCCTGGACCAGAGAGCAGCCAGTGGTTAATTGCAGGATCAGGATCAAATTCATGCAGTTCAGGACCTTCTACCACTATCTGCAGGAGAGACTATAGTGTGTCATCAGCAAGCCGTGTCCTTATTTTTGTTTTGATAAGGTTCTGAATAGAAAAAACTCATTCACATTTTGCAGTTGAGACACTCAGAGTTATTAGTATTTCGACTAACATAGAAACATAGAATTTGACAGCTGATACGGACCGCTTGGCCCACCCAGTCAGCCCATATCCCTACCTAATGGATAAGCTGCAGGTCCTAGTTAACCAACAGCCTACTTCTTCCTCCCCCCACCCACTAGAATTGCCTTACAACTGTCCCATGCATTCTTGAATTCCACCAGTTTTTGACTCCACAACCTCCTCTGGAAGGCCGTTCCATGCATCCACAACACTCTCTGTGAAAAAATACTTCTTGCATTACCTCTGAGCCACCCCCATCTTCAAATTGTGCCCCTTGTTCTTGCACACCTCTTTTTCTGAAAGATGCTACTCTCTTGGACTTTGTTGATTCCTTGACGTACTTGAAAGTTTCTATCATGTCCCCCCTCTCCCTCCTTTCCTCGAGGCTATACATATTAAGCTCCTTAAGTCTCTCTTCATATGTCTTCCGGTGCAGACCCTGCACCATTTTAGTTGCCCTCCTCTGGACTGTCTCCATCCTGTTTATATCTTTGTGGAGATTGGGTCTCCAGAACTGCACGCAGTACTCCAGATGGAGTTTCACCAGCTGTCTGTACAGAGGGATAACAACTTCCTGTTTTCTATTGGTAATGCTTCTCCCTATGCATCTCAGTATCCCCCAGCCCTCCTTACTGCCCTCTCACATTGCTTGCCCACCTTTAGGTCACCTGATACGAGTACCCCCAGGTCCCTTTCCATTTTGTTGTTTTAGTATCTCACCCCCATTGTACTCTTCCCTGGGTTTTGTTTCCCAGGTGCATTACCTTGCACTTCTTAGCATTGGATCTAAGCTGCCATACATCTGACCATTCCTCCAACCTTGCCAAGTCCCTTCTTATCCTTTCCACCCCATCTTGTGTGTCAACTCTGTTGCAGATCTTGGTGTCATCTGCAAAGAGACATACTTTTCCTTTTAGTCCCTCTGCAATGTCGCTTATAAAGACATTGAAAAGGACCGGTCCTAGTACTGAACCCTGTGGTACCCCACTAGTAACCCCTCTTTCTTCAGAGTTGACTCTGTTTACTATTACCCTCTGTGTCCTGTTCTCCAGCCAATTATTTACCCAGGCTACCATCTTGGGACCCACTCCCAGGCTGGCTAACTTGTATATTAATCTTTTGTGTGGGACTGTGTCAAACGCCTTGCTAAAGTCTAGGTAGGCCATGTCCACTGCCCCTCCCTGATCTACTACTTTGGTCACCCAGTCAAAGAAATCTATTAGATTCGTCTGCTGTGAATCCATGCTGCCTTGGGTCCTGTGCCCCTCTGACCTCTAGGTACTCGACAATTCTTTCCTTCAGAAGTGATTCCACCATTTTTCCTATCACTGAGGTTAAACTGACAGGTCTGTACTTTTCTGCTTCTGCCCTGCTCTCACTTTTGTGAAGTGGAATCACATCTGCCCTCCTCCAGTCCTCAGGTACCACCCCATCCTCCCACGATTTGTTAAAGAGGGTAGTCAGTGGTGTCACTAGTTCTACCCTTAGTTCTTTTAGAAATTCTGGGATGAATCCCATCAGGCCCCATTGCTTTGTCCACCTTCAGTTTTAAGAGTTCTTTCAGAACCCTTTCTTCTGTAAATGGGCTGGTATCAATTCCTGTATCCAGAGTGTTTCTATTGTTTGGTTTAGGTACCTCCCCCTCTTCATTTGTGAATACTGAGCAAAAATATTTGTTTAGTATCTCTGCCTTTTCACAGTCACCCTCTGCCCACCCCCTCCCCTTTTATTAAGCCTCACTATCCCTCCCCTGGTCTTCTTTCGCTCCCTGATGTACCTATAAAAGGTTTGATCCCCCTTCTTAACTGAGTTGGCTATCTTTTCCTTGGTTTGGGCCTTTGCTGCTCGGATTGCATTTCCAGCTTCCTTTTGCTTTAACTGATACAATTCTCTGTCCTGCTCCTTCTGTGATTCCTTGTACTTCCTGAATGCTTTCTTTTTCTCTTGAACCTTCTCTGCAGCCTCCTTTGAGAACCACAGTGGTTTCTTACATCGTTTTGTTTTGTTTATTTGCTTCACACAAAGGCTTCTTGCCTCAGTGATGGCAGTTTTTATTATTCCCCATTGTTCTTCCACCCCTCCTTCCTGCCCGTTTGTTAGTGCATTCCTTAGGCACTCACCCATTTTGGCAAAGTCAGACCTCCAGTACTTTTGCCTTTGTATGGCTTGACTCTACTGCTGTGTTTATCGTGAGCCATACTGTTCGATGGTTGCTGGTTCCCAGATGGCTACCCACTTCTACATCTGTGATCCTCTCTCCATCTCCACTTGAGAGTACCAGGTCTAAGATTGCTCCCTCTCGAGTGGGTTCCAATACTAGTTGTCAAAGGCATGCTCCCTGTAGGGCATCTAGAATAACCCCACTCTTAGAAGTGGCTGCTGCAACTGCACTCCAGTTAACATCTGGCATATTCAGATCCCCCATCAAAAATATCTCCCCTTTTTCTGCCATTCTAAATATACTTTCTATCATTTCCTTGTCCATTTCCTCCCCCCTGAGATGGGGGGTCTGTATACAACCCCTAACCATTAAGCCAAGAATAATGTGACCAATCTGTGGTATATTTTCTTTTAGTAATCTTGCATAGACCTGCAAATAGGGCTTGTCAGCTGAAGATTTAAGCAGCGTTTTAAATGCAGCACACTCAGACTTTATATGTTCCTGCTGCTCTTCCATGAAAAAATTCCAAGTATTCAACCAAGTTTGCCAGTTCACAGGTCCCAAACACTGCTAGTTGGTCTCTTGGCAGATAGAACTGCTTGAAATCTAAACAGCTGAACCATTTGAGAGGCACCTCTGAGAAATTTGTAAACCTCTCGTCTATGTACATTATCACTGCGTCTATTACATTCTGCAGTTGTGTATCTCTTACAAAACTGACTTCTGGTCAGTTGCCTCTGAATGGGAAAGGAACAGTCCTCTCCTCCTCCCCTCCCTTCCCCTCTTTGACACAGCATACTCCATAGATTTCTGTTCAGGTTTGTAATGGCTAAGGAAAGCTGCCATGTATTTCTCTGGTGATGTTTTCAGCTCTGTAAGCTGGAGTAGGCAGGTATCAACAAGTTGTGGAACTTCCGGTATTACTATGTCATCTCTTTGAAACTAGAGTGACAGGTTTTTTAGTACTGGCAGGAAATCTTGTAGTATATAAAGGGATTTTACAAACTGCACACTCTGTACTTCTTTTAAGAGGGCCTTTGTTCTAGAACCTTCATCATCAGCAGCAGAAGATGCATGTTCTACGTGTTGAGCGACACTGGGTAGGTTAACCTGAACTGATCGTTATCTATTGGCAAGCCATCTCACTTGTTTTATAGCACTAAAGTGAGCAAGATCAGTACCCATGACATTAGCAATTTCTTTTAACTCTCTCATTTTTTTGGGACTGTAATGATAAAACTTAAATATTCCCTTGAGAGTACTTTCAAGCTTTGATACAAATGGATTTTTTTAACACATTGAGAACTGCCAGCTCTAACTTATGCACAACGCAGTGCATCGCAATTATTTGAGGAGTATTCCCGCAACTTTTCTATGGTTCCTCCTCTTTCGCCCATCATGACACTGGCCCCATCAAAATTTGCAGAAATAAGGATTGTGAACATTTTGTAGGTTACTTAGGGGAAGATTTACTGACTCAAGTGCAGTTGTTATTGCGTGAAATACACCTTCTGCATGTGCATTTTCCAGTGGCACAGCTTGGATAAGCAATGTACGCACCTGTTTTGAGTTTGGTTCAACAAACCGTAGGAAAACATTTTCCCCACTCGGTTATACTAGAATCTGTACTACCGTCAGCAAGAACTGTCACATATTTAACATCAGTAAGAGTCTGCATCTGGGTTCGGGATATAACTGCTGATATAGCACCACAAAAGTCCCTGGCTCGCTTACCACCACTGGTATAATTAGAACCAAGCGTTATCCCATTTTTTTCCTACAGTTCACAGAGCCACTCCATGTCCGAGAAAGGGTGCAGATTTTTGGCAATGGAGTATGTTGTGTTGAACAGGTGTCACATCTTGACCTTAGTGCCCTCATCCAACTGCATAAATGCTTGATACTGTGGGGACTCAGTGATATCAAAATGTACCGCACGCTGACCACTGTCTGCAGTATGCTGATTCATACACAGCACATGTGGATTGGGCTTGTCATGTGCACGTAGGGACTCAATCCGAAAATTATTTGAGCCAGTGGCAAAAACATTGTTTCTTTGAAAAGTTTGGTACTGCAATGGTTGGATATTTTTCACACACAGTGCAATACAACAGTTCTTTTTTTTCCATCATATCTCAGCCACTTATAAATGGTTAATCAACGCCTTTGAAACAATCTGGCCCTTTTCTCCTGATCATATTTCTTATCTTTATTTGCCCTCTCTGGCCTCTCACCCTGCTCATCGAGCACTAAAGTGCGTTTCTTAGGGAGTGGATGCGAACTTTCAGTTAAGGCTTCATTGCTTAATTCAACACACTGATCAGCAGTTAGATCCCCTGACACAGATAAAGGCTCAATTTCATTGTTATTATTACCCTTATCTGCACTAGACTCAGAGGTGGATCGTGTTTCTGTTTCAGGTGGTGTCTTGCTACTGATGGAGGCTGCTGTCGCTGCTGCTGGTACTCGTGAGGCTACTGACCAGAGAGAAAAAAAAAAAAAAAAGTCTGCTGTTTACCACTCCTCTTCTGCATATTGCTGCACTTGTTTTATTTATCCCCAATGATAATAAAATATATTTCAATTTTCACCAGTCACTGTGTTGTGTGAGTTTCTTGGGTGCCAGGGTTAATTAAATAGGTGGACTGGGTTGGGGGGTTCAAATTAAATCTGGTTTAAGTAAAGACAGACACACTGGTAGTACTAGAGAATCTTTTTTTTAATGTGTCTTTAACAAGCCTGCCGGCCACAGGACACTGGTCAGGTTAGGTTACTCCACTCCTTTCCTTACAAGTTAACAACTCTCTCCACCTCCCAACACTAGTTAGGTGGCTCTTTTTATTTTATGTAGAATCTTTTTTTTGTGTGTCTTTAACAAGCCAGCCGGCCACAGGACACTGGTCAGATCACGTCACGCCACTCCTTTTCTTACAAGTCAACACTTCTCTAGCCCTCCCAACACAGCCCACAAACACTAGTTAGGCGGCTCCTTTTTTATTTTATGTAGAATCTTTTTTTTGTGTCTTTAGCAAGCCAGCCGGCCACAGGACAGTGGACACTAGGCAGATCAAGTCTGGTGGTCACCCCACTCCTTTCCACACAACAGTGTAACACATCTCCCCTTCCCAACACAGCCACTAGTTAGGCTCCTCTTTTTTTATTTTATATAGAATCTTTTTTTTTTTTTTTTTTTTTTAATGTGTGTCTGTCTTATTAAGCCAGCCGGCCACAGGACACTGGGCAGGTCTGGTGAGGCAGAGGTTACTCCAAATACCCCTTCACAGACACACACCTCTCTCTTTCCCTCCCAAAAACTCAGCCCACAAACACTTTATCAACACGACTTAACACTAGGCTCTTTTTGGTTTTATACAGAATTTTTTTTAATAGCTTTGTTTGTTTATGCCACAGACAGGACACTGGGCAGCAGCAGCCAGATAATAAGGTCACCCCAGCCCGAGCCCACTCCTTTCCACACAACACCTCTCCTGTAGTCTCTAGTTCTTTAGTTCTCCTCCTCCTCCTTGCTTCAACTGCTTTACACTTCTAGCGCTGTGCTGCTACTGTCCCACTCCTGATGATGACCTGTTATTTTATATCTGTATTCAACTAGGTACAACATACAACAGCAGTACTGTCACTAAATTGAGTACACCGACTTCACCCTTTTACTTTTAATTTTTATGTTTTTCTTATTAATGCTTGCAAGTTGCTAATGCTTAGCCTTAGACAGCTGCAAACAGCAGACGTGCCGCTCAATCCCTTATCCCACAAAGAGAACAGAATCTCCACCCAATCCCAGCAAAACTGCCCTGAAATACTGTTGTCTGCCGTTTAAATAAGTGGCCTCTTTTTGCTGCTTTTTATTTAATCCAGATAGGTTGGGTGTTCACTGACAACTCCCCTTCCCCCAGTGGATGCAGTTGGTTCGGTTGCCCGCCCTGCACTACCTTAACGGCAAAGGCAATGAGGCAACATATTGCTTCTTTCCTCAAAAATGCAGTAATGCACTCTATCTCGCTCTCTCTTAAGTTTCTGAGATGGGTAGTATACCGTGTCCGACAACAGCCACGCCAACCATCCAAGTCAGCAACTCCTCTCCCCCCAAAGTGCCTTTTAACGTAGTTGCACAGTCTGCAGCAATCCCCAAAAGCCTATTATTTATTTTGTTGCCCCCCTTTAGTTTGCACAGCCAGAACCAGAAGATATAGATGCTGAACTTTAGTTTTTACTAGCACACACACACACACACGCACTTTTGTTCTCTCTCTCCACACAGACAGACCAACCACTCCAGCAGACAAGACTGCAATGACGCTTTCAGCTACTGTTTTGCGCTGTGTCCGAGAACTTCCCATCCCTACCAACGCTTCCATCAATTACCTGGACTGACAGGTACTATCCCATATTGGATTTGAAAACTCACCTGTCAGTCCTGGATCACCCAAAGCTTCTTCTACTGCTGATGGGTGGAGAGAGATCGGGGCGTGTCCTGCTTAATACTGTGCACGCCACCGTTACCCCGTGTGTACTCTCTCAGCTTTCTCACTCACACCGTGGGAACAGAGGCACCCATGTGATGGCAGTCCCAGCGACCATGTGACCCAGCTGGCTGGAGAAAGAATGACAGCAGCGCTGGCAGCACCTAGTGGTCAGGTCATGAAAACACATAGCAGCAGACAAGGTAAACAAACACTTCTGGGCACTTCTGGTTTGGTTGTCCAGTGGGCAAGCAGCAACTGAGATTCTGCTTGTCCGACTAGAAATTCTTGTAGCCCGGGACGTCAAGCTATGGGATTTGTCAATCTCTGCCCTACGTTTACTACCCTCCTTGTTCTTTCCCGAAACAGCATCCCCCTTTTCCAATTTTCTTTCATCTTCCTTCATGCTTGCTTCTCCTATGTTCCCTGGAAACTTCTCAGCTCCACTTTCCTGATTTTCTCTCCCATTTAGTGACCCTAGTGGAGCATATCTGTTTTTCTGCTCCAAGCCCACTGTCTGTATCCACCTGCCTGGGGCTCCACCCTTTGCTTCCTCCTCCCTTGCCCTCTGTGTGGGTTTTGGACCTTTATACTTAACCTCCTGCCATCCCCACTGGTTCCCCTTGTGTCCCTTGCCGCCTCTATCTGGGATTCCTGTAGCCCCACTAGAGCTATCCTCTAACCCTTCTGCCCTGCTTCCATACTCCCTTGTTTTCCTCCACTCCCCATGGCATCCTCCCCTGCCTATTTCTGTATTTACTCCTTGTCCCCTTATAGCTCCCCTTTTAACTGTTCCTTGTCCCCCCACAGCTCCCCTTCTAATCTCTATTGCTCCCTCAGCGGTGCCCCTCTTGTCCTCCATTATACTCCTCTCCCTTTCCCTTTCCCAGTTCAGCGTCCATCTTAGCCATCTCACCTCCTCCCTCAGCTGGGCAAGCTGCCTACATACTATGCAACCCCCCACTTTCCAAACTATATTCAGTACCATGGCTGACCCACAACCAGTGCACCCCACCATCCTCCCAAAGATGCCCCCAGCCATTTTAGCCTGGGGACCTGCCCCAACCCTGCTCCATTGACCCCTCCAATTTGTACACTTCTCCATCTTCCCTATGGCTTATCGCAAACTTTAGTTTTCAGGCCCTAGTGTGAAAAATCGCCCACTCGAAATATCAGTATCCAGCCCCTGTTACTTTAGATTCCAGACCCTGAAACTCCTGCGGCTAGGATTTCAGGCCCCGAAGCAACTTCCAAGTTCTATATACTGCAGAACCAAATAAACAGAACCCTAAACACACACTGCGTTGAGCTTTTTAGATCCCAGACCCAGAGATACCCTTATAAACAGTGCCCTAAAAACACAATACTTGAGCTTTATATTTCAGAAACTCCCACGATTTTCCCCTGGTTTCTCAGAATCATTTATAACCATAGAAGCCCCATAAATGATCCAGGACCTTAGTTTTTGAGGATTATGAGCACCAAAGAAGTTCCAGTTATACCACAGTACCAGAGTTCTGCTCCAAGAATGCCACAGTACCTTAGTTCTGAAGTTTTGAGCAGTCCCACAAAATATGCCCAGTAGCCCTCTACACTTTCTGTCCTCTCATTAGAATCACCCTAAGCCATGTTCCTGGACTCATCCTTGCTTTCTACTTGCTGCTGAGCTCCCAGACTGCACTGTCGCTAGCATTAACTCTGCTCTACTAGAGCTATCAGTGTCTAAAGTCACTGGTTTGGCACATTGGCGCTGACTTGCTTCCACCTCCCTGCTGTACTGTTTACTGGGATGAGGCTTCACCTTATGACCAGGCCTCATTGATTATCCTTGTACCTTGTTTTTATTGCTATGTATTGTATTACTGTGCCCATTTGTGCTATATGTTCTATTGTGCTACTGTATTATTTATTCTGTACCTACCAGCCCTCCTTGAAAATGAGCTTGCCCAATGGAGCTTCACCTGGCTAAATAAAGATTGATTGATTGATTGATACCCAGTACCTTAGCACAGCAGAAATTTAGCTCTGGAAGGAAAAATATGCCACAGTACCTTTGCACAGACGAAATTTAGCTCTGGAAGAAATCCAAAGTGTCACAGCTCCTTTGCAGATGTTTCCATGCCACCTGCTAGCAACAGAGATGCCCCTTTCCCAGCCCCCTTGTCTGCCCCTTTTTGTTTCTTTCCTTCTTATTTACTGTTTACTTTACAGCTCTGTACTGTCACTAGACTTTAGTGGTATAATGTATCAAGATTCGTCAGGGTGTGGTGTGTGGCCATATTTGTGTACTAGAAATATGATGTTTAAGTACTGTAGAGAGTTAGCTGGTGCCGTATGATGTCGCAGGCTATGAGTATAAAGGAAGTGATGCGCCAGGGGTGGGGTGGGCCACTCCGGGGTTGGGGGGGGAAGAGAACGGGACGGGCCACTCCGGACCTCCAGAAACAATCAGACTGGTAGAAAAGAGATGTCATAGAATGTAGAATCCCAGCTACAGGTTCAAGAACAAACATTACTGATCACACAGAAGCAGGCTGTAATTCCTTGATTTAGTGTTCTCAGGTGCCCCAGATGACACAGGCTCTTGTGAGAGAGATCACTTTACACCAGGAATGTAAAGTCAAGTTAGATCTCTCTCAGACACAGTCACAGACCAAGGGTGGATTTTTTTGCTAGAAGGCTCACCTGGTATTTGATTCTCCCCTGAAGGTTTAGCCATTTGGTTTGTGTGTAGAGGTCCCAGGTATGGGTAAGCCTATAGGCTCCGAGGACCAGTTTTCATGCTTTATTTATGGTCATTCTTATTTTTTTTTGGTGCTGTGTCAGTGGTGGAGCTGTAGATTACAATCCCGTAGACTATGACCAAGAGGATGGAGCTGTTGTTTGCCAGGGACAGGGCTTCAGGGGTCATGCAGTGGCAGTGTCTGGAGAGTACGCCTATTCTTGTGTTTACAGTCTTTACGACGTAGCCTATCAAATCAAATCAACTTTATTTTTAAAAAGCGCCTTTCCAAAACCAAGGCGCCTGTACAAGTAATCAATAAATGAAACACATCAATAAATAAACAATACAGCAAACAAAACCGATAAATAAAACAGCGGCCACTGTGTTGCATGCGTGAGAGGGAACTATCCAGAGTGACTCCTAGATATTTAAAGGTGGTAACGCAGTAGAGCGGATCCAGTTTGTTGTTGAGAACTGATGGTTGGATTTGTACTTTACTCTGTGGGTTAGCAAATAGCATTGTTGGTTTTCTTATAGTTCAGGAGGAACTTTGGCTTTGCAGAGATGTGGAGGCAGATCATCCGTATGTTTTTTTGGTCATGCCCACAGCTCACACATTTCTGGCAGGACCTAGAGAGCGATTTTTCAGAACTCTCTCTGTATCCCTTTTTGGTTTGTCCTTCGATGGTGCTTCTCTCAATTCCCCCCCAGAGGACTTAAGCTGAACTCAAAATCTCCTGCTCTTATTTTGCTTCTAGCTGCTAAAAAGGCAGTAACGATGCTCTGGCTCCAAGCCCTCCTGCAAACCATTCAACAACGGCAACAAATAGTTCTATTCATGTATCTGATGGAAAAGGTCACATGGCTACGTCACAATTCATCCCAGTCATTTCGCTCTGTGACAACTTGCCCCAGTCTATTAGCTCCGGCCTCAACTGGCTCCCATGTCAATTCGTCCCCAGACAATTCGCCCCCAGCATAAATATTATAAAATAAACTCCAGGTTGGTGCAAATTGCCCACCTGATGAGGCAATGTGCTTAAGAGTTGTAAAAGTGGAAGTTGTACTGTAAGTGTTGTTAGGGTATGGTACAATATGTAGTGGGAGTGACCTGACCAGGGCAGAATTAACATGAGAGCCAACTGACACTGCAGCTAACAGTCTGGGGTGAGTTGTCGTGGAGCGAAATAGCCGGGACAAATTGACGTGTTCACAGGTCACATACAAAATAAGGGAAAGGGAATCCACCGTTCATAAAATCTGGCACCCTTGGCAGATATATTTCATGGACAAAGATCCGCATTTCATCCCTTAATGAGACTTGCTAGTAAAAAATGAGTATTGCTTAGTTATATGCTAGCTGTTTTTTAATTTACTCTCATCACCTGATATCAAGCTGATTCATTTGAAAGCACGGACCGAGTTGTACAGAACTGGGGGCCATGTAATGAGAGTGAGATACTGGTTAAAAAAAAACAACAGTGTAGAGTTATTTATGTTAGTGTTGTTGATCCCCTGTACCTCTATGTAATTTTCTTCTGTATTTTCCTGTATTAAAAAATCCTGTAATAAACATTTAAATAAAAAAAAAAAAAAAGAAGCTAGAGGACGGACCTGGATTTCCACCTCTTAGAGCGGTGGGGGGGGGGGTAAAATATCTGCGCCACATACTCTAACTTTCTACACAACAAATTTAAAGGTTCTGCAACATTCTTTTCCAAAATTTACAGTGTAATTTTTCTGATTTTTCTCACCAGTTATGTGCTCTTTATTGTTATCAGTTAACCAAGGTACTGGTTCTTTGCTTTTCACTGACTACCCCACACATTTTTCAGTCCTAAAAGCTTGTACATTTTTTTAACCTGTGTTTTTGCTCCCCTGTCCAGCGGGGCAGATGTACTGGCTTATGGCCACATTGGCCATCATAGTGCACAGACAGAGTGAATTTCCCCATTAGTTTTCCCACGCTGCTATTCTCTTTTGTGTGGGGACTTCGCTGCCAGGACAGCAGTCCTGGTGGAAGCACATGCGCTCTGTAATGTTGTCTCAACCTCCTCTACGCCCCAGCTGCTGCATTACCACTTGTACTCCAACAGGTGGCGGTGACAGAATGAGGGGGTGCAGAGCATGATGATGTAGCCAGCCCTTCTCAAAGAAGGGCAGCAGACACTTGGATGCGTGATCCTCCACCCCTGGCTGACACCCGATGACCCAGGCTGTTTCTCAAAGCCTCCCTACAGCCCTGCCGCTGCGCTGACCCTAAAAAGTTATTTCTGATGAATTCTGAAATATTGTCTACTAGTGTTAACTATGACTGTTCTAAGCCATGCAGAGAAACAGGAAACAGGCCCTGAGTCTGCAGTGTAATCTTCAGTAACAAAGAATGGGGGGAGACAGAAAATTGAAATTAAAAGATGAATTATGTCCAAATACCACATTTAAAAAGTTTTTCTGGATACTGGAAAATTGCTCTAAAATCCCTCGATTGCCAGAGGCAGGGTACATTGTGGAGGTGTCCACACTCAGCACCAGGGAAGGGCAGACATGGACTATACCTCTCATCTGTCAGTTACTCAGCAACATACAAATCGACAGAAGATAAGGACTGCTAGGCCCATCTAGTCTGGTCATATACCCTACCTTTATTAGCGACCATTGACCCTATTTGGTCATCAACTTTAGCCTCTCCTCCCCCCTCTAGGGTTCCCTTATGCCTATCCTATGCATGTTTAAATCCCCCCACTGTGTTTTCTCCCACCACCTCCTGGGGCAGGCTATTCCATGCATCCACCACCTTTCCGTGAAAAAGAACTTGCTCACATTTCCCTTTATCCTGCCCCACTCCAATCTCATATTGTGCCCCCTCATTCTTGTACTTCTCCTATACTGAAAGATGCTGCCCATTTGCACCTTGTTTATGCCCTTAAGATACTCGAAGGTTTCTATCATATCTCCCCGTTCTCTCCTCTCTTCCAATGTATACATATTGAGGTCTTTTAATCTTTCCTCATATGTCTTCTGGTGCAATCCCTGCACCATCTTAGTTGCCCTTCTCTGAACCGCCTCCACCCTGTCTACATCCTTATGAAGATGAGGCCTCCAGAACTGTACACAGTGTTCCAGATGAGGCCTCACCGCCTCCACCCTGTCTACATCCTTATGAAGATGAGGCCTCCAGAACTGTACACAGTGTTCCAGATGAGGCCTCACCAGTGTTTTGTATAGTGGTATCACCACCTCCCTCCTTCTGCTAGTGATACCCCTTCCTATGCACCCCAACATGCCACTGGCCCGCTCTACAGCCTTTGTACTCTGCTTGGCCACCTTTAAGTCATCTGAGATGATAATCTCCAGATCCCTTGCTTCCCTGGTGACAGTCAGCAACTCCTCCTCCATCCTGTAACTGTCTCCAGGGTTTCTGCATCCCAGGTGTGTGATTTTGCACTGTTTTGCACTGAACCTCAGCTGCCACATTTCGGACCATTTTTCCAGCTTTCCTAGGTCCCTCCTCATTTTCACCACCCATCTGGAGTGTCTACCCTGTTGCAGATCTTGGTGTCATCTATAAACAGGCAAACCTTCCCTTCCAGCCCTTCTGCAATATAATTAATCAAGACATTAAAAAGGACTGGCCCCAGGACTTATCCTTGAGGTACCTCATTGGTCACTCCCCTCTCCTCAGATTGGATCCCATTTACCGCCACCCTCTGCTTCCTGTCCCCTAACTAGTTTCTAACTCAGTTCACCACCTTGTGGCCCACACCCAGGTTACCCAACTTGTTAACCAGTCTTTTATGTGGAACGGTGTTGAAGGCCTTGTTAAAATCGAGGTAGGCAACATCTACTACTCCCCTGAATTCGAGGTAGGTGACATCCATCTCCTTCGTAACCCAGTCAAAGAAATCTATCAGAGTTGTTTGACATGACCTTCCTACTGTGAATCCATGCTGCCTTAGATCCTGGGCTCCGTTGGAGTCCCAAGTGTTTCACAATCCTTTCCTTGAGCAGTGCCTCCATAATCTTCCCCACTATTGAGGTGAGGCTGACTGGCCTATAGTTTTCCGCCTCCTCCCTGCTACCATTTTTGTGAAGAGGGACTACATGTGCCCTCCTCCAGTCCTCTGGAGCCACTCCTGTGCTGAGCGACTCACTGAACATGGGTGCCATTGGCACTGCTATCTCCATGCGTAGTTCCTTTAATATCCTGGGATGTATGCCATCTGGTCCCATTGCCTTGTCCACCTTCAGTTTGAGAGCTCCTCTAGGACTCGCTGTTTTGTAAATGGACTAGTGTTTACCTCCCTCCTTCGTATCTGATGCCTAGCTGTAGTTCCTGTCCCTCTCCTTCTTCAGTAAATACTGAACAGAAGTATTTACTCAGTACAGTTGTCTCTTCCAGGTCTCCCTCCACACACTCCCCTTCATCTCCTCTCAGCCTTACAATCCCACCCCGGGATTTCCTTCTTTCACTGGTGTACCTATAAAATGTCTTGTTCCCTTTCTTCACCGTCTGTGCTAATCTCTCCTCTGTTTGCACCTCTGCACTCCTAACAGCTTTCCCTGCTTCCTTCAGACAATTTAGGTACACCACCCTATCCTCTTTCTGCTGTGCCTCCTTATATTTTCAGAAACCCAATCTTTTGGGCCTTACTTTCTTTGCTACCTCTTTTGAGAACCATAGTGGTTTCTTCCTTCTCTTGCCTTTGTTTCTCAGCCTACTACACTGGCTTGACACCTCCACTATGGCTCCTTTTAGATGTGCCCACTGCTCCTCAACCCCCTCTTGTCTCTCTCCTCGCCAGGACTTCTTTGATACATATCCCCATCCTAGCAAAGTCCACCCTCCTGAAATTCAAGACCCTCGCCTTTGTGTGGCTTGACTGCGATCCTGTACCCATGTAAAACTACACTGTGTGGTAGTCGCTGGACCCCAGGTGACCTTCCACCCTGACTTCTGAGCAATGGTCATTTCAGTTGTGGAAGCAGCCTCACATCCCACCGGCTAGGGGAGCCACGATATGAAAATGTTCATGGTATGATAACATTGTGAAAATGGTCCGTTACAGTAACATCATGCTATTAGAGGGCCAGGTTTGGGTTCTGTGTAAGGGACCCCTCGGCATATTTGAATGAGGGTGGGAAACAGTGCAGTGAAGTAAAAAAATTCATTTTTCCCATTCTATTGCAATATGTTGTGCTAGCGTGAAAAAAATCTGATACAGCAAAGCTGATGCACTATTTATTTATTTTTACTTAAAATTTGCTGAATAGGATAGGTACACTAAGCTAAAGCTCATTTCACAGTGCGACCCAGGAGAGGGTTACAAGGGAAGTTGAAACAGCAAGGCAATTTGGAGATGAGTGCATATATACAGAGCATCAGACATGCAAACTACAAGGAAATTACAGTACAGACAGAAATACACACTAAACAAGCATGAGCAAAATTCACTGCAGAAGCAAATAAAAAGTGCAGGTGCCAAAAAATGTATATCAGGTGTCTAGGTAAAAAATATGATTTGCACATCAGTATCTAATAAAATGATCACTGTTACTGCCTACAGTAGTTATCATGTCACCCTTGATTCATGCCAAAAGACCCACGTCCAGTGTTTTCCCTAGAAAAAAATGGAGGCTTTGTTGAGAAACATAGGCAAGAGATGCACTATCCTCTTCTTTGTTTCTTGATTTCCCCCCCATTTCTTACTCCGTCCCTATACTTTTCTTTCTGCATCTTTGCAGCCATATGTCACATTTGCTGTTTTACTCTCTAAAGATCCACAACTAATACAATTGTAACAGTATTGGGGACCAGGGCTCTGCTTTAAACGTGGGGGGATGGGGTGCTACAAAAGTATGCTTTAGGAGAAACCCTGACTTCTGCTGTAAAGGCTCTCGGATTGCTTTTTTAGGGAGGGGATGTCACTCTGCTGTTCTGAGAGCCCCCCAGAATGGTAGAACTATCGCTCTGTTACTAAAATTAATCCAGAAACCATTCAGACTTTAGAAAGGATACACACAAAAACTCCTTTCCCCTCCACATGTTTAAAGGCAACTGCCGATGACTTACCCAGATACCAAGTGTGATCACTCTGTCTCCCACATGGATGGCTTTGGCTACAAACGCAGCTCCGATGGTCTAGAATAGAGCAGAAGAGGCACTGTAAGAACATGCATTTCATCAATCCTTCAGTGATTGGAACACTACCACTCTCTATCACAATCTGAAATGCAGAGGTGTCATTTAGGTGCAGCCAGGGGTTGTAATTGAGACCCCAATGATATCTAAAGGCAACCCCTATGAAGTCCTTTGCAACCCCTACAAACCCTCAAAACAAGGTTTCGCTAGCATTTATTTATAAAAAAAAAAACGTGGTGGGTGGAGGAGCTTTGCAACCCCTATAATTCTGCTAAAATCGGACTTTCCAGACCCTACGATTCTGGTGAAATTATGCTATTGCTGAAATACATCTCAAAACTGAATCAAAGCCATGATACAATCATAACATGCCATGTCCTCAATGACTTCACAAAGGGCAAGAAACAAGAATATATATATATATCTATACACACACACAAGCACACACATACACATACACTCTCTCACTCTATAAAGATAATAGTAATCCCACAGTGGGTCCAAAGTTTTGTTTTTTTATTAGCAACAGTAGATCTTTTTTTTTTAAGTCACTATTTTTGTCCTCCTTTGCAGCCACAGCCCTGCTTACCTCCAGCCACCGCTCTTCCTCACCACCGACCCCGAAGTTGGACGTGCCCAGCTGGCATATGCAGCTGTACCGTCGAGAGGGGCTCCCCCTATGCCCCTGTGACCGGCCAGGATCCAATACCGGCACATGCCTCTGTTCAGGCATGCGCTGGCCGGTGAAGCTGCGGCCACCAAGCTGCCTCGGACTTGTGCTGCCATTTTTCCTCCTCGTTTGTGTCCCTGGAATGCGAGAGTGCAAGGACGTCAGGCACTAATGTATCGACGTCTGCCGCACTCCACCCTTTGCTGGCATCATTCTAGTAGTGGCCCAGGTCGTCACCAGGGGCCGCTACAGAGCGGTGGTTCCCTGGATCCCTCCCCGGGATGGGAGAGCAGTCCTCCGGATGTTCGATCCCATCCATCCCCTGCCAACCCCTGGCGACCCGGGCTCGCGTCTGAACCCAGGTCACCAGCATGGCACGAGGTGTGGCGTCCAGCACCTCAACCCTCAGCGCCACCGGGCCGGCCTAGTAAAAGTAGACCTTTGAGAGAATATCCTCCATAAAGCCACAGCTCTGGAGCTGTAAGCTATTGACGTCAGAACCACTTGGAAACAGTTGCCTAGCTTGGGCAGCCCACATAACGTATGTTGAAGCATCTCTCATAATGTATGTGACCCCATACCTCCTTGGTTTCCCTGCTGGAGAGAAGCTCAGAGTTATACCAAACTGACAGGAACAGGGAACAAGTACCCCAACTTAGAATACAGAAGAGGTGGCAGTGCTGGGAAGTAAAAATATCCCCTTACGAAAGGGTGCAGAAAAGGAAAAAAAATGAAGCATACATGAACAGATACCATTCCTAGAGTATGCCACCTGAAACAGAAGGGGGTGAGCTGTGGCTGTAGGGAGAAGATTTTCTCGAAGATCTACTGTTACTGGAAAGTAACAAACTATCTCAGTCAAGGACATTTCCTACCCTACAGCCAACCCTTTAGAGAGAATCCCAAGCAGCATGAAGAATAGAGTGGGAGAAACTCAGATGGCAGGGACAGTTAGGACCCTTACCACAGGCCTTGAAAGATGGAAAGCCTAAAGCCAGCCCATCTATGGGACATTCAGCCAGCCCATCTATGGAACACCAGGTCCACACTGTGGTGTTAAGTGAATGTGTAGACAGAACTTCATGCAGCAGCTGAGCATATGCCAGCAGCTGAGACTGAACCGCAAGCAAGCCAAAGAAATGCCCATGTCACTGGTGACATGCCCACGGACAGAACAGGGTAGATCTTTGCCTTGTTTCTGGTAACAAACAAAATGCTGAATGCAAACCATTTGGAAAGGCACTGCCTATGAACAGAAGAGGAGTGCCCACCATCCTGGGGGTAAATGAAACAAAAAAGATGTGAGGACTTTCTGAAGTCCTTTGTGTGGTCGAAATAGACAAGTGTAAAGCCCTACTGACAGAGAGAATGTAGGATAAATTTTCCAGCATTCTGAGAGGAAGGAAAAATAATAGTCTTGCTCTGTGGGAACTCAGAACCACCTTAGGAAAGAACCAAGGATGGGTATGCAGGAAAGCCAGATCCTGGTGGGGAATCTACAACCAAAGCCTGCAGGTCGGAACCTGCAGAGCAGAGGTAATCGCCACCAGAAACCGTGTTTTCCATGAAAGAAAACACAAATCACAAGTGGCAGCAGATTCAAAAGCAGCCTGTGTAAGTGACTCCAGAACCAAGTTAAGGCTCCACATATGAGGCAGCCTATGGATGGAAGTGCAGATGAAGGAGGCTTTGAAGAATCCACAGGATACCTCCAACTGGGCTACAGTCTTGCCTCCAATGAAGGCATGAATGTCCAAAATGTCTGAAATATGAACCTTCACAGAAGAATACTAAAGGGCACAGTCCAATAAGGACAGGAGGCAATCCAAGACAGTCTGCAATGGACACAAAAATGGGTTCCAAGACCAATATTGACATCTCTGAAGAAACAAGGGGGTCTGGGTCTTCCAGAATTTAAGCACTACTTCTGGGCCGCTCAGCTGCAATATCTGGCTGTGACTGAGTACCCTGTGTGGGTAAGCTTAGGGAGAGAGATACAAATGGGATGGCTAGGTTAGGGAACATTATATATATGGATAGTTATAACATCAGATAAATAGATACAGATAATACTTGGGCACTAACTCTCAAACAAATATGGAAAGAGGTCTGTAGGAAATACCAGCTTCCAATTACCCTGGAGAGAGACACACCCCTACAAGTATGTCTTGATTTTCTACCCTTTAAGTTTGATGGAAGGTTCCGTGAGTGGGACAGACAGGGCCTGAATAGACAGGGACAATTTTTTCAAGGGAATGAATTTAAATTCTTTTCTCAACTGAGACAGTAATATCATCTTCTAGCCACAGACCTGTTTAGATTTATGCAACTCAGACACTATCTATTAGAATCAGGGAGGAGAACTAGGACGGGGGTCTCTCAGAATCCCTTAAAATACCTTATAATTTCCCTTACTACCTCCCCAGAAACAAAGGGAAGGGTTTCACAAATAGTACAACTGATAAAAGACAAAGAACCTCTGTGCGCAAACACTGAGGCAAGGGTTACCCCAAAGGGCATTTGACTGGGAAGCCAAGTTTCTGTTGGCACCCTTTGCAGACTGTGTGAGAGGCCTTTCGGCACCATGCAATTCTGCTTAAAGTTGAACCAGCATAACATTCTGTGGTGATTTGCATATGCAGCCCATGATGTTTTGTACAACTAATAGATGGTTTAGTACCGGATACAATGGGGTCAATAAGGTAAAATGGGAATCAGAGGTTCTGTCTGATTCAGAAGGGGGGGGGGGAAGTCTGGGAAGGAATATTCACCACGACAACCTCTCCTTCATGGAGGGACTTCAGATGGAGGGTGGCTCTCAGATACTTCGTACACCTGTGATAAAATATATTTTGGGTCCTACCCCTCAGATAAGTGCTGGAGGGGGTGCACAGAGGTGGGGACGCATACCCATATTCTTTGGGCTTGCCCAGTTTTAAAGAACTTTTGGAAATCGGTAGCTTTGAAGGGGGCGAAGAAATTTGAAATTGATATGCCTGTGGAATTCCAATATTGGATATTGGGGCTACCGCCCACAAGTTTAAGAACAAAAAAAAATATCTATATAACATTGTGGTGGCATCTGCTTTGAAAGCAATCACTGAAAGTAGCTAACCCTCCCCCAACACCACAGAATCTTGGCTTAATAATTACAACTGTACTTTGAGATGGAAAGGGTGACAGCCAAGGTACGGTTGAAAAAGAATAGATTTATTAGTCGCTGGATGCCTTATTTCCATTATTTGGCAGCCACCCAAAATAAGGACATTCTTGAGGTCTTGGCAGATCAAGATTAAGTAAGATCATTGGTTTGCTCTTTATACAAGGATAGTCCAGAGGGTTCAAAAAGGTTGGATGGTGTTGTGGGCCCCCCCCCGGTGCCCTATGACCTCATCACCACCAAGATATATAAAATAATGAGTTATACGGCATTGAAGGAATTCCTTCTTGCTTAACAATTACTCCTGAGTATTGTCTTGTACTGTTGGGGGGGGGGTTGTTTTGCTTTCTTTTCTATGTCATAGATGTGTACGTTAATTTAATTTACTCTTATTCTTGATATGTTGTGTCTGTAAATGGATTGTACGATGTAATTGTTATGATATGAAAAACCTGAATAAAGTACGATTACAAACAAAAAAAAAAAAAGGGTCCCAAACACAAAACGCACACTGAAGACTGAAACATTTCCTTTTTTGGGAAGAAGTGCACCGGGTCGATAGCTTAAGAGCAGCCAGTAGAACATATGAAACCTGGGAGACACCAACGTGGGACAGTGATACGTCCTTAGAAGCCAGACGCGTAGCTGCAAGGACTAAAGGTCTGGGTGAAGCAGACTGCCCTGGCCCTGCAACAGCAGACCTGCTTGTAGAGGAAACAAGACAGGGTGTTTCACCAACATGCAAAGATAAGCTTTCTAGATCAGTATAACGTACTCGAGACCCATTGCCTCGAGTAGCCAACGTTTTAAAAAAAAAAAAAAAAACCTTGTCAAGACCCCTTTCTCCATACCTTCTGGGACTCCCAGGAGTCTTATGTTAGCCGCCCTCACTAAATTTTCGAACTGTTCCAATCTGTTCCGGACAGCCTATATGAGTCTGAATGTATTAAAATTACTCTTGTGTGTTTATTAACCATGCTCATCTTTCTTTTCCAAGATTCCTTTTTGGGGTTGTATTAGCAGTCAACAGAGCAAGACGACCTGCTACAGGGCTCCAGCTCAGACTGCATACTTTACAAATAACTTATATTTACATTTTGCAAGACGCTTAAAATTGGCAGCATTTGTGAGAGGTTATCGCACTGAACTTGACTGATACCAAATTTGATCAGCTTTGCAATGGGTAAATCTTGGTAAACCAGTCAACAAGAAGGTGGCAAAGGCATGCAGGGTAAGCTGTCAGAGACAACAGGAACAGTTGGATTGGGCCCCTGGTAGCGCAGGGCTCTTGGTAGAATTTTTTGATTGGGGGTCTGGGACTGGCTATGAAAAAAAAAGGGGGTTCACAACCGAAAAGTGGGAGTCCTTGGAAAATTTCCAGGAGTCCCCATTCAAATACATGGGAGCCGGGCCCCTGTGCCAGCACTACTTTTGTTGTAGTATTCTGCAGAAAGCTCCATTAGTTTCTGTTGGGGCATTTTAATCTATATTTTTTTATGTTTCAGAGGGTGTGTTCAAACAAATTATGGCCACTGCTCAACTAACAAGGGCTTTGCTAGTTGAGCAGTGGCTGTAATTTGTTATAACTCCTCCTCTGTAGCATAAAAAAATGCCCTAAAGTGACTCCCTGGGTTTGGTAATCAGTGTCCCAGGGACTTTCCGCGAAAAAATCGTCCTGGCCGCGAAAATGTGCGTAAAGGGCGGGGGCGCCCGCGTCCCCAAAAGCCCTGCTAGTGGCTGGTGGTGAAACGTCAAATACAGCACTGCTACATGCAATCCAGAACCTACATAGAAACATAGACTTTGGCGGCAGGTAAGGACTGCTTGGCCCACCTAGTCTGCTCATTCCCCTACCTACAGGATAAGCTGCAGATCCTAGTTAACCAACAGCCTATTTCTTCCTACCCCCCCCAAGAATTGCCTTATGTCTGTCCCATGCAGTCTTGAATTCTCCTACAGTTTTAAACCCCACAACCTCCTCAGGAAGGCTGTTCCATGCGTCCACCACCCTCTCTGTGAAAAAATACTTCCTCACATTGCCCCTGAGCCCCCCCCATCTTCAAATTGTGTCCCCTTGTTCTTGCACATCTCTTTTTCTGAAAGATGCTACCCTCTTGGACTTTGTTGATTCCACTGAGGTACTTAAAAGTTTCTATCATGTCCCCCCCCCCCTTTCCTCAAGGGTATACATATTAAGCTCCTTTAGTCTCTCCTCATATGGCTTCTCTTGCAGACCCTGCACCATTTTAGTTGCCCTCCTCTGGACTGCCTACATCCTGTCTATGTCCTTCCGGAGATGGGGTCTCCAGATCTGGACGCAGTAGTCCAGATGGAGTCTCACCAACTGTCTGTACAGAGGGATAACAACTTCCTGTTTTCTGCTGGTGATGCTTCTCCCTATACATCCCAGTATCCCCCCAGTCCTCCCTACTGCCTTCTCACATTGCTTGCTAACCTTAAGGTCATTTGATATGATTACCCCCAGGTCCCTTTCCATTTTTGTTGTTACTACCTCCCCCTCATTGTATAATCTTCTCCTGGGTTTTTGTTTCCCAGGTGCATTATTTTGCATTTCTTTACAATGAATCCAAGCTGCCATACTTCTGACCATTCCTCCAACCTTGCCAAGTCTCTTCTAATCCTTTCCACGCCTCCTTGTGTATCAAACCTGTTGCAGATCTTTGTGTCATCTGCAAAGAGGTATACTTTTCCTTCCAGTCCCTCTGCAATGTCACTTATAAAGACATTAAAAAGGACTGGACCCAGTACTGAACCCTGTGGTACCCCACTAGTAACCCCTCTTTCTTCAGAGTGGACTCCATTTACAATTACCTTCTGTGTCCTGTTGTCCAGCCAATGTTTTACCCAGGCTACCACCCTGGGACCCACTCCCAGGCTGGTTAATTTGATTATTAATATTTTGTGTGGGACTGTGTCAAATGCCTTGCTAAAGTCTAGGTAGGCCGTGTCCACAGCCCCTCCCTGGTCTACTACTTTGGTCACCCAGTCAAAGAAATCAATTAGAATCATCCGACACGACCTTCCCGCTGTGAACCCATGCTGCCTTGGGTCCTGTGCCCCACTGGCCTCTAGGTACTCAACAATTCTTTCTTTCAGAAGCGATTCCATCACTTTCCCTACCACAGAGGTCACACTGACAGGTCAGTAGTTTCCTGCCTCTGTCTTGCTCCCACTTTTGTGAAGGTGAATCACATCTGCCGTCCTCCAGTCCTCAGGTACCACACCATCCTCCCATGATTTGTTAAAAAGGATAGTCAGTGGTGTCACTAGTTCTCCCCTTAATACTTTTAGAATTCTGGGGTGAATTCCGTCAGGCCCCATTGCTTTGTCCATCTTCAGTTTTAGGAGTCCTTTCAGAACCCTTTCTTCAGTGAAAGGACTGGGATCGACCCTCCCTATCCAGAGTGCTTCTGTTAACTGGATTTGGCACCTCCCCCCCTCCTCTTTTGTGAATACTGAGCAAAAGTATTCGTTCAGTATCCTGCTTTTCACTGTCCTCTCTGCCCACCCACCGTCCATTCTATTTAGCCTCACTATCCCTCCGTTTGTCTTTCTACGCTCCCTGACGTACCTATAAAAAGTTTTATCCCCCTTCTTAACCGAGTTGGCCATCTTTTCCTCAGTTTGGGCCTTTGCAATTCTGACTTCCCTCCCTGCTTCCTTCTGCCTTAACTGGTACAGCTCTCTGTCTTGCTCCTTCTGTGTTTCCTTATGCTTCCTAAATGCTATATTTTTCTCCCTAACCTTCCCCGCCACCTCTTTTGAGAACCATAGTGGCTTTTTCTTTCATTTTGATTCGTTCATTTGCTTCACACAAAGGCTTGTTGCCTCTGTGGTGGCAGTTCTGATATTTCCCCACTGTTGCTCCACTCCTCCTTCTAGCCTGTTTGCTAGTGCTTTTCTAAGGCACTCTCCCATCTTGCCAAAGTCAGCCCTCCTGATGTCCAGTACCCTCACTTTTGCATGGCTTGACTCTGTAGCTGAGTTTATCATGAACCACACTGTTTGGTGGTCACTTGTTCCCAGATGGCTACCCACTTCTAGATCTGAATTCCTCTCACTGTCCTCATTTGAGAGTACAAGGTCTAAGATTGCTCCCTCGCGAGTGGGTTCCAAAACTAGCTGAGGCATGCCACCTGTAGGGCATCAAGAATGGCCCTGCTCTTGGATGTGGCTGCAGCAAAGGTGCTCCAGTTAACATCTGGCATATTCAGGGCCCCCATCAACAGCATCTCCCCTTTCTCTGCCATCCTAAGGATGCCTCCTATCATACTTCACTAAGGCTTTCGACACTGTCTCGCATGCCCTTCTTCTGTCGAAGCTCTCCAGCACAGGGCTCTCCACTGCAGCCACCAGCTGGTTCAAATCTTACCTGGCTGACAGGTCCCAATTAGTCAGAATTGGGACCTCCACTTCCGACTCCCTCCCCGTCACCATTGGTGTCCTCCAAGACTCTGTCCTTGGCCGAATCTTGTTTTCCATCTTCCTAAACGACCTGCCATCAGCCTGGCCACACACATCTATTCATATGTATGCAGACGATACAGTTCTGTATACTTCAGGTCCCTCCCCACTGGAAGTGACACCCAGACTCCAGCAAGACTTCAATGCTATTCAGCTCTGGTTTCACTCAAATCAACATATTCTAAATGCCAAGAAAATGGTCTCTAACTTTCGGCACGAGGCAGAGACTCTCCCAACTCCCCGCCAGTCCTACTTTCAAAACCCCAGAAGGGACTCCCATAGAAGACTGCACCTCCTTCAGATATCGCGGGGTCTGGCTGGACCAGCACCTCGATTTTTCAGCAGACATCAACGCTCCCATAAAAAACTGCACCCTAGACTGGGTGCCTTATTCGAAACCATAGCTGTATTCCTCTGCCAGCCACTTGGGGTGCAATTACTGAAAATGATCCTCCTATTTTGATTACGGGACACAGTCTACAGTGCCACCCAAGTCCACCCTGGCTAGACTGGATTCTCTTTTCCACTCTTTCTGTCGCTTTGCCCTGGACTGTACACCCTCTACCCACCACTGCGACCTCTACCGATCCCTTAACCTCCCCTCGCTCTACGATAGGCAACAGTCCCACTGCAATAGCCTCATGACCAGATTCTGGACCCAGTCACTAACCTCTTACCTCGCTGCTACCCTAACTGCTCAAACACCCCCCTGCATACTCACTCAGGAATTTCAACTCCCGGCTCCTGCATGTCGCTTACATGTCAACCTCTGCCGGCCAGTTGGCCTTCAGAGCTTGCATGCCCAAACTATGGAACTCCCTGCCTGAGGACATTCGGCATGCTCCCTCCTCTCGGCAAATCAACTCACTCCTCAAAGGGCACTTCTCCGCCAACTGCTCATGCAGACTAAACTCACACTAGTCTAGGTCCTAGCTCTCCAACTGTGGTTACTCCTACTATTTATGTCCGACCCTGTGAAGTTGTCATTTGCACCTTATACCAATTTAGCTGCCGTGTCTACCCAGATTTTCTGATTGCTTGCTGTGATGCATTCTGTATTTGTTCTGTATATATCATTGTATATAGCTAATTTGTACATATCTGTGAAGTGTCTGTACTTTGTATTTGTTATGTATCCTCCCATCCCCTACACCCTCCCAGGACGCATCTGGAATCGAGCGGTAGTCTGCTCAGTATGCCTTTCCTGGTACAACTTTTAAATAAATAAATAAATAAATATCCTTGTCCATTCCCTTCCCTGACATGGGGGTCTGTATACAACCCCTGTGCAGACTGTGGTGCCATTTCCAGTCTCTGAGGTGACCCATAGTGTCTCCTCTCCTCCCTGTTCACTCTTTTGTTCTGTTGCTTTTAACCCTTCCCTTCCCTTACATAGAGAGCTACTCCTTCCCCTCTTCTACCCTCCCTTTCTCTCCTGTAGGTTATGTACCCTGGTATGTTAACACCCCAGTCATGGTTTTCTGTGTACTGTGTTTCTGTGACTACTACGATATCCAGGTATCCCTCTTCCATCAAGGCCACCAGTTCAGGGAGCTTGTTGCCCAGACTATGGGCACTGGTACTCATTACCCTCCATTTCTTGATGGCCTTACCTCTTTTTGCCCCATCCCTGTCCTTATTCCCTTTGTCATTTTCTCCATTTACCCCTGCCCTTCTCCCTATCAACATCTCTATCTTGGTGTTTATCTCACTCACTTACTACCCTGATTTCTTCGGAGGGCTAGGATTTCCCTGCTCCTTTCCAGTGCCTCCCCCCTTCGCTAGTTTAAATGCTTGACAACAAAACATTTAAACCTATCACCTAGGATCCTGGTTCCCCTCCTGGACAGATGCAAACCATCTTGCCAGTATAGGCATGCATCACTCCAGGTGGACCCCCAGTCCCCAATGAAGCCAAATCCCTGAGCTCTGCACCAGTTTTTCAACTACTGATTGATTCCCATGGTGCAGAGCACCCTAGCCTCACCCATGCCATAGATAGGCAGCACCTCCGAGAAGGTTACCATGTGTGCTACTTGTCTAAGGCCCTTCCCCAATTCCACAAACTCTTCCTGCACTGCTCTGATCCCTTTCTCAGCCAGGACATTTGTCCCTAGGTGGACAATGACATCCAGCTCCCTCCCCCGTGCAGCTGCTCCAGTGATCCTGAAGATTCGCTCCCTGTCCCTCCAAGCCATGGCGCCAGGCAGGCACCTTACCTTCCTCCCCCAGTTCTACCCCTAACAATGGAGTCCCCCACCAGGAGTTGTTTCTTTCCCCTGTTGGGTCCCATGCCACCCTCCTGTGGGTCTCCTTTCTACATAAGAAAGTGGAAGGTCTCCATAATAAATTTGCAGCTCTGGACTTTAGAGTGGCACAAGTTTCAGAGGAGGCAAAATCGGCAGCTGAAATGGCAAAAAATGCATCAACTGCATATATAGATGTAATTGCAGAAAATAAGCTATTATGCATGAGGCTTGAACACCTTGAAATGGAGCTTGATCAGTTTGCAGTTATTAGGAATACAAGAAGGAACAGAAGGGGATGACCTGTTGGCCTATGCAACTCACTTTTTGGAAGAATATCTGGATATTTTACTGGCGGGTCACCTCCTCAAAGCCTACCAAATAGCACAGAGAATGTGCCCAACTAACATGGATAAACCCAAAACCATCTTAATTATTTCTGCAGGCCAGCATATCAAGGATTGTATTCTACAAGAACCCCGGAAAAAGGGGCAGTTACAGTCTCCTGATGGACATCAAATCTGTCTTTTCCCTGATCTAAGTTATGCTACGAGACAGCGCAGGAAGAGTTTTGAGGCTATCCAACTGGGACTAAAAACCTTGGGAGTTGATCATTCTCTACAGTTTCCTGCAATATTACGGATTGACTGTGCTGGACGTATATATTCCTACACCGACCCATTGGAGGCGGGTAACAGATTGGAAACTATTAAAATTGACTTTGCTCGGAAAGCTATGGTGGAGACTTCCAAGGACAATAAAGAACACAAGTGACTAACTTTTAAAATAGTTGTTTTTTTCTTTGTGATCTATGATAAACATTTGTTTCATTTCTGATGGTAGCAAATATATGTGCTAAAAGCCTTTAGATAGGTTGGTGTGTTAAACTTCGATGTGGGAGCATCGGAGCTGGTTTTCTTTTTCTCATTTAAGCAAATTACACGTGGCATCCAGAGTGGCATTTGAGGAGAACCTTGAACATTAAAATGTCCACTGCCTCGTGGGGTTGTGCAGACATGTTCTTTTCATGTCCTGAGTGTTCAGGAGTTGGAGCCATTAGCAGATGGTGCCCATTGATATGGTAACGCAAGTTACGAGGCCACCTATCAGGTTCTTATTTGAGCTGGCAATAAAGTCTATAGTTGGAATTTCAATTTCGTTTATAATAGAATGGAAAAAAAAAATCAACCGTTTCATTTTCTCCAAATGTTGTTAAAGTTCAGTATGAAAATACGTTATAAATTGATTACAAACGTTCTATCTGTAGCGGTTTCATATACATTTGCATGTAAAATCAGATCAAATTTATAAGAAATATGTTTAGGAATGTTGTTTGTTATGTTTGCAGGGAGTGATTTCCTGTCCGAGTGATTCCTAATCTACATCCATAAGGATACACTTTTGATTATAGATTTAACATGGATTTACCATTATATAAGGTGATGTTCATTGTGCAAAAGTCACAACACAAACTTTGTGGGACTGTTTTTGTGTCTTAGTCCATGGTAATTGTTGCAATGACTAATTTAGGAATTCTTTTAGAAATGTTTTTTTTACGTACTTATGCAATCGCAGGATCCCACATTGCAGTAATGCAGGATGACAAGCATTTGAGATCCTAAGTATAAAATGTAGTTGCATTTTAGTTATCCTATACTTGGAACCAAGATGTTTTCATGTACTGTTTGTATGTTTGAAACTGAATAATGGGCTGGCAGTATAGCCTAGAGGTTAGAGGAATGAGGTGTGAATAAGCTTGATACATCCAGCAGACCAGACCCGAGTTTGATTCTCACAACCTCCACTTGCATACTGTGTGACTCTGAGCAAGTCACTTAACCGCCCAGTGCTCCCAGGTCACCCTGAAAACAGGCACTTGTGCCTAGTGAGCCTTACCCGGTTACCAAAGACTAAAATAAGAATAAAATAAATGGAAAAAAAGAGATTCCTTTTTCAGGATCACATCAGTGACAGTCTTCTTGACATACAGTTTGCTTGTTTGTTCATAATAAAGAAATTCACAGCATTATCTGGTTGCATAATGTCATTATTTAAGAGGCACGATAAAACAGTGGGAAACCGATGCCAAAATTTTAAACCCGATCTGTGTAGGGACTGCTGGGGCCTCGCAGTGCCAGCTACAGCATCTCTGGGACCTGCTGCTGAAATTGCCAAGCATCCAGACTCCCCAAATGTGCAGAAATGACACGGGTACCCACATCCCTGAGAGCCCTGTTCCTCGAGCAGGCCATAAAGTACAGTTACATAAGAACTTACCATAACAGTAGATCTTCGAGAGAACTACTACGATATCCAGGTATCCCTCGTAGATAATAACAAACAGGACTGAAGCTGGCAGGCGTCAGGACCTCACGGAAAAATTTCTAGCTAGCAGTCTCTGGCGGGGGACCACCCCCACGTCAAGTGACCGGTGACAGGCGACGTCAGTATAAAAGGGCGGTCCCCCACACCCACCTTCCAGTTCTTTCCCACCAAGGGCCAAAAAGGCAAGACAAGACAGAAGCGGATATTTCCCATCCTGGAAAAGGAGCTGAAAAAGCTAAGGGAGATGGAGGGTGGGAAGGCATTACCTACTGCAAGAGCATCTCTCGAAGATCTACCGTTATGGTAAGTTCTTAAGTAACTGTACTATATTACTTCGAGAGGGCTCTTGCAGTAGGTAATAACAAATAGGACCGAGTCCCAAGCAGTCTGGAACAGAAGAAGCGCTGGGAGGAAGAAAACTACACATCCATGAGAACCTCTGGCTGTAAGGGTCTCAAGAAAGGAGACCTTGCAGAACAGCCAGCCCGAAGCCTGCTCTGCGGCGAGAGGCAACGTCCAAACTGTAGCGTTTCATAAAGGCATGGACAGAAGTCCAAGTGGCGGCTGCACAACTGTCAGCCACTGACACATTCTTGAAATAAGCCACAGAGGCAGGGACTCCTCTAGTGGAGTGACCTCTGACTTGACCTGGCAGGGTCTTGTGGTACTTGTAACAGAAAGTGATACAATGAGCCAACCATTTAGATAGGCATTGTTTGGTAACAGCATTGCCTTCTCTTTTGTAAGCAAAAGAGACAAAAATCTGATCAGATTTCCTGAGATCCTTAGTCCTAGTGGTGTAGTATCTCAGTATTCTATGAACATCCAAAGTAAGCAAGAGGTATCCCCCTTGATTGGAGTGTTGTGTAAAGAAAGCTGGTAGCTCAATGGATTGATTCAGCGTAGATTCTGACACCACCTTGGGGAGAAACTTAGGGTTCATGCGCAGAGCCACACATCAAGGCCTGAAGCTCGGAAATACGTTGAGCTGAAGTAATGGCCACTAGAAAGAGAGTCTCCAGGATAGGAACTTCAAGTCTGCTGAGGCTGCCGGTTCAAAAGGAGGCAGGGTAAGCTTTTCAAGAATAAAGTTCAGATCCCAAGGAGGGGCAGGAATGTGAACAGGGGGTCTCAAATGGAGAATCCCTCTAAGGAAGGTTTTAGAGACTTCCAGCTGCGCAAAAGTTATGTCCCCAAAAGGAACATGGTAAGCGGAAATAGCCACCATGTGAACTTTCAAAGAGGAATGGCTGAGACCCAGGTCAAAGAGATGACACATATAATCCAGAATTCTCCCGACAGGGCATGAGAATGGCTCGAAGTCCTTGGAAGAGGCCCAAATCGAGAACCATTTCCATTTCATGGTGTACGTTGATCTAGTGGAAGACTTTCTGGCCTCCACCAGAATCTTAGCCACAAGTGGGGAGATCCTGAATCGGGCTTGAACTACATCTGCAGGAGCCATGCAAGCAACTGAAGGGACTTGAGACCGGGATGAATCAGGGTCCCCTGATCCTGGGTCAGCAAAAGTTGCGACAGAGGAAGAGGAGGTTCCTCTGAAAACTGTTGCAGAAGAGAGAACCAAACTTGCCTGGGCCAGAAAGGAGCGATGAGGATCATGCGAGCTCCTTCTGAGCTGAGTTTGTGTAAGACCTTCGGAATCAAGGGAATCGGGGGAAAGGCATAGATGAATCTGTCCTTCCAGGCTAGAGACAGAGCAACCCTCCAAAAAATGCCTCGCCCGGAAGCAAGCGAGCAGAAGGCGGGAAGTTTTGCGTTGTGAAAAGACGTAAAAAGGTCTAACAGAGGTGTTCTCCAGCGCAGGAAGGTATCATTTACTACCCCAGATCCAGTTCCCATTCGTGAGCCTTTGCTGATGACCAGCTGAGGTGGTCTGCCAGCATGTTTCCAACTCCTGGAACATGAACCGCTGTCAGGTGAAGGTTGTGTTGCACAGCCCAACTCCAAACTCTCACTGCCTCCCTGCATAGAGGGTAGGAACATGTTCCTCCCTGCTTGTTGATGTACCAGACTATGCACATGTTGTCTGTCTGGACAGCCAGATGACCGGGAAGCACATACGAGTTCAGAGCCTGAAGAGCATACAGAATGGCTCTGAGCTCGAGCACGTTTATATAAAGTCTGCTCGAGTCTGGACCAGTTGCCCCGAGTCCTGTGAGACCCTAGATGAGCTCCCCAACCCTCTCCCGAGGCGTCTGTTGTCAATGTTTGGGAGGGAGTTCTGAGGCAGAAGAGAACTTCCCGGCAAAGGTTCTCTTGTACCATCCACCACTGCAAGTCCTGAACCATGGGGTTGGAAACCAGGACTTCTTGTTCTAGGTCATCCAACGTCTGGTCCCACTGAGACCGAAGTGTCCACTGAGAGATCCTCATATGGAGCCGAGCGCGAGGGACTGTCAGAATAGCAGCCGCCATGAGCCCGAGAAGGCGAAGGACTGACCTGGCGCTGACCCGCCTGCGACTGGACAGCAGGCTTGCGTGAGCCTGAAGGGTATCCACCCTGTCCGGCAGCAGAAAGGCCATGCCGGTGGTCGTATCCAGGATCGCCCCAATGAACTGGAGCCTCTGAGAGGGGACCAGATGGGACTTGGCCTGGTTGATGGTGACACCCAGGGTGGTAAATACCTGCAGGGTAAGGGAAAGAGAGTGCAGGAGATCGTCCGTGAATGGGGCCGCCTGGAGCCAGTCATCCAGGTACGGGAAAACCTCCACTCCCTGGGTATGCAAGTGAGCCGCTACTAAGGAAAAGCATTTGGTGAACACTCGGGGTGCTGAGGAAAGACCAAATGGGAGGGCCTTGAACTGATAGTGGTCCCCCGGAACGAAAACTGAAGGAATTTACGGTGGGAAGGGTGGACAGGGATATGCAGGTAAGTATCCTGCAAGTCTAGAGCGCACAGTCACTGTCCCTGTCGAAGTAAGGACAGAAGGCTCTGCAGGGAGAGCATTCTGAACCTTCTGTACTCCACGAACATGTTCAGGGAGCTGAGGTCTAAAATAGGCCTCACGTCTCCCAATTTCTTTGGAACCAGGAAGAAATGGGAGTAGTAGCCTGTCCCCCAAAGTTGGGTTAGAACAAGCTCTATCACCGCCTTCAAGAGAAGGGAGGATATTTCTTCCCAAACCAGAGGAAAATGCTCCTGGGAGTAAGACAACTTGAGGGGTGGTTTCTGGAGAAACTCTACTGAGTGCCCTGCTGCTATCAGTTGGAGCACCCAAGCATCTGATGTGATGTGATCCTCTCCCAACCTGGGAGATGGAAGGAGAACCTCCCTCCTACGGATTCCTCTGGAAGGTCCAGAGGCTGTGGGAGAGGAGAGTAGTCAGGAGGTGTGGGGCAACGTCACGGCTGAAGCCCCCGCCGCTTTTTTGGGTGGGGGGGCTTGGCAGCCGGAGGGGCCCGACGTTTGTTGGCCCGCTTGCCCTGAGGTTTCGCTTTGGGCCGAGAACATCTGCGAAAGGGGCGACGCTGTCCCTGAGGGGGCCTGTACATGGAGTCAGACTTAAGCGCAGTGCCCTTCTCTTGCAGGTCAGTGATGATGTCCTTGACATCCCCACCGAACAGCACCGAACCCCTGAAGGGCACATCCTGAATAGTGGACTGCACTTCAGGGACCAAACCTGACACCCAGAGCCAAGCATGACGCTGAAGACCTCCGGGGAAAGCCGAGCACCGACCTGCAGCATCCACTGCATCGTAAGTGGCACAGACCATGTGTCGACTGACCGAACGTGCAGAACAGACTAGGTCAGCCGCTTCCTGTTTTGTCTGAGATTCAGGAAGGGAGTTCAACTTTGCTTCCACCTCACTCAGGATAGCCTTCCGGTAGTCCCCCATATGTGCAACACAATTCAGGGCCCTGATCCCCAGAGTGGAAGAAGCGTACACATTCTTCCCGTACGGGTCCAGAAGACAGGATTCCTTGTCAGGTGGAGACGAGCTGAGATGTTTAGGATTTGCCGACCGGACATGTGCGGCGCTAATCATGACAGAGTCGGCCTTAGGGTGAGTATTCAAAGAATCCACACCCTCCGGAGCCTGGTATAGCCTATTCGCCTTCCTCGGAAGGGGGGGGCTAACGTCGACGGCTGTTTCCAGATGATGGAAACAAGGTCAACGTGAGGCTCGAACCAGGGTAGAATCAATGTTGGAGCGGTTTCGGGCAGATCCGAATGGGCAGCGAGTTTTTTTCCACTGTGGATCCAGCTCCAGAGATTGCCACTGGTGAACCGCCTGGATCTTTCTCAACAACTCCAGAAACGAAGGATCTTCCAGAGGAGACTTCAGAGGAGTCCTTGGCCTGGGACGGTCTGGAGTGCATGGCTCATCGTCAGGATCGAAGCACCCGTCAGAATCAGAATCCGAGGTCTCTGAAGAGGAAGATTAAGATCCCTCCCAGCACAGGGGAGGAATGGACCTCTTGGGCAACCCTCGGGGAAGCGTATCTTTCATGCTTGGCCTCAGCCCACCAGGAAGCCAGAGTCTCCTTCAGATCCACCGGCGGCTGGGGGGGCGGTGGAGGAGGAGCAGTAGGAGGGGGATACGGATGCTGAGGGTATCTGCAGTGCAGTATCCGTGGCCGGCGGCGGGGAAGCCCGAGTGTCGAATGCAGGGGCACGGAGTACTGCGCGTCGGGTAATGTGGCGCAGGATACTGTGGTCCCGGGTAGGATGGCGTCGGATAGCACGGGGTCAGATACCCGGGAACCACGGGTTCTGACGGAGCAGAAGGCCCTGGGAGAGGTCCAGCAGGCGGGCCAGGTAAAGGTGGCCCGGCAGGCGTCGGGTCCGGCGTTGGGATGGCGTCCGGCAAAGGGATGTCACACGCTAATGGCGGGAAAGAACTGGAAGGTGGGCATGGGGGACCGCCCCTTTATACTGACATCGCCTGACACCGGTCACCTGACATGGGGGCGGTCGCCTGTCAGAGACTGCTAGCTAGACATTTTTCCGTGAGGTCCTGATGCCTGTTGTCTTCAGTGCTATTTGTTATTACCTACTGCAAGAACCCTCTCAAAGTAAGATCATCTCTTCTTTGTTCTACAAGGACCAGGCGCACAGCTAGTTGAGCCAGTTTGTCAAGTCACTGGATAGTTTGTGTTAACAGACTGATGGTTCTTTGAAGTGACTCCATAGTCGTGGGTTGCTCTCAACCACTATCTCCAAGTTGTTGTGCGGCGGGTTGCTTGGGAGGTCCTGTTCCTGCATTCCCCTGCCTACAGCTCCCTGAGGATGCCCCAGCATGGCAAAAGGATATCAAAGTCAGCAGTTCAGTTAAGTAAACAAATTAAAGTTTTAAACTATCAAAACGTCGAGGAAAGTCGCATTTTAATCGATAATTTGATAGACGGATCTCCATGGAGACACGTCTTTATCTCTGGGCTGCTGGCTCCTATCAGTCTTAACTTAAACATTTGCTTACTATTCTGCATGACTTTTCTTTTTTCTTATTTCATCAGGTATTGTACACATGGGTCATTTCACAATCCGTGGGTATGAATTACACAACAAAAGACCTCTGTTTCCCCTGCTCGAATTTTACACAGCTTTTTGACCTATAGTAGAGTGTTACATGTAGTTTTCATATTACTTCAAACAGTAGGATATACACTTTTTTCACTCACTACCCCCAACTACTATACTTTCTATTCTATGCACTGTTCTCGTGTAGTTTTCATTACGCGAGTGGTCTGTCTGGGAGTTATGTGGCCCTCAGGCTCTTTAAACCTAAAAAACTCATAGAAATAAATTGAAATTGATCACTGTACCTTTAAAAGTAATGTATTTAAGTAAACTGTTTGTGAGTCTGCTGTGGGCTAGCCCCCTGACAGAGAGTAATATTCTTAGACACAAAGTGCTGGGATCTAGTGCTGTGCTTTCCCTCATACTGCTAAACGTTTCAGCCCCCATATTCAAATGTTAGCAGGGCACTGACCCAGATTAGCACCAGCGCTCCAGGCAGGGTCATATTCAGAAGCCCCCAAGCGCCACCCAAACCCAGCAGCATGGTCATGCTAACAATACTGCTGCGCCTGTGCAAATGAGGGCGTCCCTCATGCATAATGGTGCAGTAGTATATTCAGAGGTTTTTGGAGACACTACACAGCCACCAGGGTGGCAATGGTTAATGTCACCTAAACCTGGACTTAACTAGGTGCTAAGGCTGCACCCCACCCTGCCAAGGCAGGGCAGCTGTACTACTGCCAACCTTCCTGGCAGTCCAGTGGACCTCTCTCCCCCCCAACTGCTCCTGTGTCTGTATTTTATTATATTCCCTGGTAGTCTAGTGGACCCCCTTCCCCTAACTGAGTGCCACCACCTACCCACTCACCTGCTGAGGACCCCCACCCTGCACCCCTTCCTCACTCCAGTCGACACACCCTACAGCCTGTCCAAGACCAGCGGCTGGCAGAGTCCCTTCACTCACCTCCTCGTCTGACCACCATCTGACAGTTACAGAGCATGATCACGAGTACTGTAAATACTCTCGATCGGCTCTGTGGCTGTTAGATGGCAGCTGGCCAAGGAGGTGAGCTGAGAGTTGTGCTGGCCCCCGGTCTTCAGCAGGCTATAAGGTATCAACCAGGTGGGGGGGTACAGGGCAGGGGGTCTGCAGTGGATGGGTGGGTGATGGTGCTCGTTCAGGGGGAAGGGGGTCCACTAGACTACCAGGGAATATATTAAAGTACACAGACTAGGACAATCGGTGGGGAGGAGGGTCCACTAGACACCAGGGATCGCTATACCACATGGGTGCTAAGGGGTTGAAGCACAGCATGCAAATGAGCCCATGATGGGCGCGCAAATGGCCTGTTAGTGCCTTACATGCAAAATGGGCTCATTTGCATTCTAGGGTTGAATATGGCCCACAAAAGCCCTGGTGCTATCCTTGTTTGATCATGCTATCTCTTGTGGGCCATGCGCAGCCCAGGGCTGTGTCCACGCAACCCATATTCATTTAGCGCTGTGAAGGTATGGCCCGATATTCAGTCAGGTAGCGCACCCTGTCAGTGTGCACTAACAAACTGAATGTAGCTCAGAGTCGGCTGTGTGCTATTTGTGGCACAGTGCTACAGTTTGTGCTGCACCATCAGTTGGTTTTGAATATGATGGCCAATGTAACAATTTTTGTTGCAGTCATAGAAACATAGACTTTGACGGCAGATAAGGACCGCTTGGCCCTCCCAGTCTGCCCATTTCCTTACCTAATGGATAAGCTGCAGATCCTAGTTAACCAACAGCCTACTTCTTCCTACCCCTACCCCCTAGAATTGCCTTATGACTATCCCGTGCATTCTTGAATTCCACCACTGTTTTTGACTCCACAACCTCCTCCGGAAGGCCGTTCCATGCATCCACAACCCTCTCTGTGAAAAGATATTTCCTTACATTACCTCTGAGCCGCCCCCCCCCCATCTTCAAATTGTGCCCCCTTGTTCTTGCACACCTCTTTTTCTGAAAGATGCTAACCTCTTGGACTTTGTTGATTCCCTTGAGGTACTTGACCGTTTCTACCATGTCCCCCCCTCCCTCCTTTCCTCAAGGCTATACTATTAAGCTCCTTAATCCTCTCTTCATATGTCTTCCGGTGCAGACCCTGCACCATTTTAGTTGCCCTCCTTTGGACTGCCTCCATCCTGTTTATGTCTTTGCAGAGATTGGGTTTCCAGAACTACACGCAGTACTCCAGATGGGGTCTCACCAGCTGTCTGTACAGAGGGATAACAACTTCTGTTTTCTACTGGTGATGCCTCTCCTATGCATCCCAGTATCCCCAACCCTGCTTACTGCCCTCTCCATTGCTTGCCCACCTTTAGGTAATCTGATATGACTACCCCCAGGTCCCTTTCCATTTTTGTTGTTAGTATCTCACCCCCATTGTGTACTCTTCCCGTGTTTTTGTTTCCCAGGTGCATCACCTTGCACTTCCTAGCATTGAATCTAAGCTGCCATACATCTGACCATTCCTCCAACCTTGCCAAGTCCCTTCTCATCCTTTCCACCCCATCTTGTGCATCAACTCTGTTGCAGATCTTTGTGTCATCTGCAAGGAGACATACTTTTCCTTCCAGTCCCTCTGCAATGGCGCTTAAAATCTATTTGGTTTCAAATTTTTCTGCTTTTACTGCAGCTGGAGTGTTCTGCCCATGTGTTTGCTCAGTTTTTTTCCCAGTGGCACACCTGCCCCATCTTGTGAGTTCATGGCTTGTGCTTTTTTTGAGTCCGGAAGTCCCACTACTCCTCAGGAAATAACTGCACTTAACAAGTAGAGGTTTGGTGGAGGAAGGGCCAGTGAGGAGGGGCAGATCTTGGAGGGCCTTACTGAGTGTGGTTTTCCGGCAAACTTCATCTGTCTGGGATCATGAGTGTTCTCCAGGAGTCGATTTTAACATTGTTTTTCTAGCCCAAATCCTAGTGCAAATTGACCAGGGCTAGTGCAGTTAACTCTCTACTTGTTCGTCTTGACTAGTGCAGGTTTTCATGGCTGTTAATGAAGTTAAAAAAGTCTCTACTTTAGCAGTCTCTAGTAGTCCTCATGCTAATCTCTCTCAATGTTCCAGATGGCCTGGTGTGATTAACAGCTCATTAAGAGCTGCAATTATCCGGCAGTTCAAGAGGAAGATCCCACAAAAGACTCAATGTGAGTCATTATCACTCCACTGTTAGGACTTTCAGCTAGTGTCCAAGGTGTGATTAATTTTATTTTTATTTTATTAAATCTTTCTATTGAATCTTGGAATTAAGACCTTTGAGCCAGGGGCTCTTTTACAAAGGTTCCACGTCATCAAGTGAAATTATACAGAGGATGTAAAAACACACACATGTACATTGGATTCAGATAAACAGGCAGAGAGCGGGGAAACCCCGCTGCACCCCCCCCCCACTCATCGCCCACCCATCTTCTCTCCACGCCACCTCCCATGTCCCATTGCTTTCCTCTCCTACCCCTACCCTCTTCTCCATGGCCACCCCCTGCTCAGGCAGTACCCAAGAGCTAAAGCAGTATATCCACATCACCAAGCAAAGAACACTGGCCCTCCTCAGAATTTTCGCCCTGCTGCTTCTAATGTCAGGCAATGTACATCCTAATTCAGGCCCCGCCTCAGTCAGCCTGTGCACCACCAACCACGGGCTAAGAATTGCTGCTATGAATATATGCAGCCTACACCCAAAATTAGCGCAGCTTCAATGCTGGGTGCAGCGGCACGTACCGGATGTGCTAGCCCTCACTGAGACCTGGTTATGAAAGAAGGTCCTGGACCCATCCATAGCACTACCGGGCCTAACCACCTATCGAGCTGACAGACTTGGCAAATGGGAAGGGGGTTGTGCCTTTAACGTGCGTGACTCCCTGCCCTGCCAAAGCCTACCGGCACCCTCCCTGTGCCATGGAGCGCAGGCTCTAACCATAAAAATCACACCTGACACAACCAAGCCCCTGTTACCATTACTGTGGTGTACATCCCACCCCGTCACCAAACCTCAGCATTTCAATCTCTGGCAGACTATATCTCCAGCTTCCCACCCAAAACAGAACACATTATAATGGGTGATTTTAATGTGAACTGGCTGTCAAGCTCGGCTTCCCCTATAAAGGACACCATCTCAGCGCTAGACCTGACCCAGTTAGTCACCCAGCCAACCAGGACTAACCCCAAAAATGGTACTAGCACCCTCATCGACCTCTTATTCACCAATCGCCCCAACAGAATCACAAATGTGGCAGTAATGCCTGCCACATTAAGCGACTACTCCCCCATCCGACCACTCCCCCATCCACTTTGCCTGGTCATGCCTGGTGCAACTACCCAGGCCAAGCAGTTTCCTTCGAGGACGTCGCCAACCTGGAGGCCTCACTAAATTAAGGAGATACCTCAACCAGTATGACTGGTCCCCCATCAAACATGCCCCCTTCATAGATGCTGCCCTTGAATACTTCAGCCACACCTTCAACAAGGCCTGTGATGCATTTGCCCCACTCCAGATAGTGAAAACCAAAAAACGAAATGCCCCCTGGGTCACACCTACCCTGCTAAATCAGCTGAAGAGATCTCTGGTACAAAGCTACCGCCACCGGGGAACACACGGATATGTTGGCCTATAAAATGGCTCGCAACAAGAGCACCCGGGCTATTAGAATGGCCAAACCCTCCTATTACAAGTCTACCCTGGCCTCTTCCTGGGGAAATGCTAGGTTGTTCTGGGACAACCTAAAGGAACTTAACAGGAAGTCCAGGATGCCTCCCCCTGCCCAGCTATATGTCAACAATATTATTACTATGGACCCACTCGCTATCACCAGCGGTCTAAATGCAGCATTCTCTGATCTGAGCGCAGTCCTGCCAAGCAACTTTTTCGACCCCATCCCTAACCACGCTGAACCCATCAACACCTACCCTCCTTTCTACCTCAAGGCGATTACTATGAGTGAAGCAAGCTTTTACCTTAAAAAAGCTCTAGGGGGCTCAAACTACTGCACAGACTCCTTTGACATGAGAATCCTTAATCTGGTTCTTGACTCGGTACTAGCCCCCCTGACTGATCTACTCAACCTTTCCCTGTGTCTAGGGCAGTTCCCAAGTGACTGGAAGGTGGCCACCATCACCCCAATATTGAAGAGTGGGGACCCCACACTGCCCAACAACTACAGACCCATCTCAATACTCCCACCCCTCTCAAAGGCCCTGGAAAAAATCATTGCAAACCAACTCACTGCCTACCTCTATGCACATGACCTCCTTTGCAGGGAACAACACGGGTTTAGAGCCGGACACAGCACAACCACTGCCCTCATAGAGTTCTCCAACTCTCTGCACAGTGCGCTGGATAAAAAACTGCTAACAGGTGCTGTATTCATAGACCTGTCGAAAGCTTTCAACACAGTCTCCCACACTCTCCTCATAAATACTCTTCGCAGCACAGGACTGTCCCCCGGACCCATCGCGTGGTTCACAAGTTACCTTACAAATAGGTCACAGCGTGTAAAGATAAACAGCACTCTGTCACCCGCACTACCAGTCTGCTCTGGGGTGAGCCAGGGCTCCATCCTTGGCCCACTGCTATTCAGCATCTTCCTGAATACCCTGCCCAAAATCCTATCCCTGTAACCTGCTACTCTACGCAGACGATGCGGTTATGTATGCCTCTCATTCAGATCCCACAATCCTTCAGTCCTCCCTACAACTTGCCTTCAGCCACGTTGAATGCTGGTTCACTGACTACAGACTTGTGGTCAATATCAATAAGACTAAGTCAATGCTCTTCTCCCACAGACAGAGTAAGGACCACAATGCCCAGCTAACAATCTTCTCCAAAATCTACCTCCCCCTGGAACAGGTCTACACCTATAAATACCTGGGCATAACCTTTGACCCTAATCTCTCGTTCCACCCACATATAAGTAATCTTTCCTCCGCCATAAATATACGTACCGGAATGCTGTATGGACACAAAGCCAGCCTAACCCAGGAGGCGCTAAACATTGCTGTCATCTCCTCTGTTCTCTCCCTGGTAGACCATGGGCTAACTGTCTACTCGGCTGCTGACCACACTGTGCTAAACAAAATCCACCTCTCCATTAACAAAGCCTGTAGACTCACTGCTGGAGTTGATAAGCGTACCCACAGCTGCTCCCTATATACACTAACAAAGATCCTCACCCTAGACGAAAGAATATGTTATCAGACAGGTCTCCTTACTAAGACGATCCAACTAGGCCTTACCCCCTCTGGAATCACCACCTCCCTCTGTGCTGCACAAACTACTAAAAAAAACCACACAGCAGGCAAATTAATATGGACGGTTCCCAGAGTCTCAACCTCACTGGCACAACGGTCCTTCTCCTACAGAGCACCTACCTGGTACAAAGAACTCCCCCTGACCGTCACCTCCATCCCCAGAATAGGCCCCTTCAAAACAGCCCTTAAGAACCACATTATCTCCACCCGCCCCTGCCACTGCCCCCACTAACATATACAGTAGATACCGACCACAAGCGGTAAATCTCTGGACTAAAGACACCCCTGCCCGCTTCTGCCACCTTGTATTCTGAAAATGCTGGTTTTCCAGCTGCGCTAACCACCTATCAGCATTTTAGACCCTGCATATATTTGATAATTGTACTACTTGCTGTATTGCTTAAGCTCTCCACAAGACTGTATAGCTACCAAATCTGTATAGGTCTAGCAGCAATATCCGCCTTCCCCATGACTGTACTACTCGCTGTATTGCTTAAGCTCCCTACAAGACTGTATAGCTACCAAATCTGTATAGGTCAAGCAGCAATTTCCACCTGCCCCACTTATAGTACTCTGTCTATATGCAACACATAATGTATATACCCTGTTGTCTCTGTCTGCCTCCACCCTTATGTAACAATGTATAATGTCTGCCTCTTATTATGTTTTGTCTCTGACATGGAGCCTTTGGAAATGAGTTTCTGATTCAAAGGTTGTAATCCTAATGATTCAATAAATAAATAAATAAATAAATACAAGAAGTCTTGACAAATTGTGAGACAAACCTACAGTATGTACAAACTAAAAATAATATTAAGTGCTATAGCGTTCGGAACAAGAAAAGCAGCCCAGGAGGGCATTGTCAGTGGGAGGCTATAGGGTTATATGCAGGGGATGACAAGGGTTAAAAGCGGCAGTCGCAGCTACTGAGATTGTCTAGGTGTTGTCGTAGACTGTTCTTGAAGGGGCCAATATTGGAAGTAGACTGGATATGTGTTGGGAGGTTGTTAAACCAGTTGGGTGCTCTGTACATAAATGTTCTTTGTCCTTGGGAGGTCCTGCTTAGCGGAACAATGTTAATGGTAGAGTGCTGTTAAGTTACTAGCTTCCAGTTTTCTGAATGTGTCTCTAACAATTTGTCCCACATTATTAGACCAGTGCCCCCTCATTTCCCTATATTTTGAGTGTCTGTATCCAACATTTCAGTGACAAAATGTAAGGAGGAATACAGGGTCGACCCTGCAGGTGGTGGGTTTTATCCCAGCCTCACCAAAACTTCCCTCTACCCTCCAAATCTCTTAACTCTGTTCTTTCCCTGGACACCACTGCAGACCAGACTCTGAAATGACCATCCACAGATCCATAGCTGCTATTACTGGCAAGTGTAGGGAGTCCCCAGCTCTTCTAAATGGACCATGCCAGCCATCACCATCCATACAGTCCCATCCTTATCCCATACAGCATGTCCTTTCATCCTAAAGAAAAAGCTTTGGATTATGTATGGTACAAAAATAAACCTCAATAAAAATACATAAGTTGAGAGCTTAAAATAGGCATTCCTGGGGTACACAGATCATCCTATATAGAAACAGAGATAGTATCGCATTATGCCTGTGTACTGTTTCCCCTGAGCTAATGAAAGGACAATGTTAAAGAAAAATCTGTTATTGTTGGGGCACAGCATATTTAAATCAATGCTTTTAAAAATAAAAATGTCATAGTTCTCTATTTTCCAAGCCTCTTAGGTTAGAATAGCCCCAACCCCACAGACATCCTAGATGTGCTCCTGGCTCACTTGACACTGTACAAAAATTTCCAGAAGTGCAGGTTTCCAGTTGACAATAGGGTAATGGCTGAGACTGTCTTTCTCTGCCTGACTCTGTTAATTGCCCTGTGGGTGGTGGTGACAGTGAGGTGAGGTGCATGATGATGTCAGTTATTGTGTGAGCAGAGCTAGGACTGCTTGATTGAACATTTGCGGTTGTCATGTCCTCTGGTTTGGTGGGGGCAGAAACAGGAAGTGAGGAGGCCATGGTACAAAACAATCGGGGGGGAGGGCACTGCAGTCTTTTTTTTTTCTACTGGGAAGCTGGAAGCAATGTGGGAGCAGGATAAACGTGCAGTGATCAGAGTATTTCTTGGCTTGCACTGTTTCCTGTATAAGTGATCAAAATTTACCATTATAATTGAGGGCTAGTGCAACCATCCGCGGGCTAGTGCAATTTTGAATAAACTTGCCCTGCTGGCTAGTACAAAAAAAAGTTAAGGTTGACCCCTGGTGTTCTCCCTACTCCCTTCCTGAATTCTCCCACAGAAGTACTATCTACAAAGAAGTTAGGCTGATGGCTATCTGGGTAGCGAGGGTAAGACCACCCACCTTTGCTGTTCCCCTGCCAGACCCACTCTGGATGCATAATGCCTCCACATCAAATGTCAAGCGAGTGGGCATGTACCGACATAAGGTCCATGCCGGGGGATTCCTTTCTGCACAGCTCCCTTCTCCATAGGCCACGTCGGGGGGATTCCTTTCTGCACAGCTCCCTTCTCCATAGGCCACGTCTGGGATCTTTCTGCACAGCTCCCCCCTCCTCCATAGGCCACAAGGGAACAACTGTGCATCAAAAAGAGCACTTCCACCTTTACTGAGCCAGTAGGTGTCCAAGCAAGTGCCCTCCCCAGGGCTCAGAGGCACAAACCTGGGTCACCTGGATAGCAAGCAGCAACGCTGCGTTAACCAGATGGCCAACCAAAATTCTTAAATTCTAAGTTTGGTTGGCACACTCCATTTTCCTCATGGGGTTTCTCTAATAAAACATTTTAAATTAAAGTTCTGGTTCCATTTTATCCATAAACAAAGTCTTTAACACGATTTATAGTATATACCTATTTAGTTTTTTATTACCAAACATGATTTATAATATACGTCTATTTAGTTTTTATTACCAAGCATGATTTACAATGTCTAGTTAGTACTAGGTAAATGTACAAGGCAAAAAGCTGCCAGTTTTCACACATGACCTGAGCGAATGGAATCAGAACAGTATCACAAGGCCAGCCCAGTGGCGCTGAGGGTTGAGGCGCTGGACACCACACCTCACGCTACGCCGGCGACCAGGGTTTGGGAATGAGCCCAGGTTGTCGGTGGTCAGCTGGTGGGGGGGGGGAGCTGGATTGAGCCGCTGTATGGAAGCTCTCCTCTCCCAGTGAGGGTTCAGGCACCACTCTGCCAGGGTGTGGGGGAACGCCGTTAGGCACTTGGCTGGAGCTGTGTCCTCAGCACGGCTCCATGCCTGGCCCTCGGTCCTACGCACCAGTGTCCTCAGGGCCGGGGACACAGAATTCCGCAGCTACTTTCACAACTACGAAAAACCCACTCCCCATTGCCATGCAACATGATCCCTGTGAGGGGGAACTGAGTTCAGGATCGATGGTATGCTGCCACCAAGCCACAGCCAGCAAAAATATAGGCTATTTAAAAAAAAAAAAAAAAAAAAAAAAGGCGAGCATTCATGAGCTGCGACAGGTAAGGATGCATCTGCCTGCAGCTCCCACCTCTAGCTAATTAATTCAATTTTAAATCCTCAGCATCCTGCCTAAAAACCATGAAATTTGGACATATCTGTATCAGCACCCACAATGGACTAATATTTGACCAGTAGCTCTGAGAAAGCGCTGCGCTCCCCGAATAAATCATCTCCAAGAATCAGGGCTCCACACAGCAGGCCGAAGCCCTGGGCCCGATTTCCTTGGCAGCTGCCGAGATGGCGACCCTGGGCGCAGACAGCGCACGGAGCAGGAGGCTGGCTGTGCTAGAACCACGACTGGAGAAGATGGAAACCAAACTGGATAGCCGCCTACAAGAAATTATTGAACAAATGTCTACTCACTCACCCAGAATTGCAGAGTCAGAGGAGAGCATCTCGTGTGTGTAAGTTGAGCTGGGTCCGGTTCCAGAGAGACTTGCGGCTTGCAGCCTTGGAGAGAGAGAGTTCAAGGAGTTCAGAGAGCTCCACAATTATCAGAATTACCATTGGTGCCTTAATCTGCAGGTCAGAGGTCTGCCGGAGGGTAAGGAAGGGCCAGATATTCTCCACTTCTGTGCTGTAATGTTTCCAACTCTGCTGGGATTGCATCCTAAAAATGGGAAATATAAGCTGGAACGTGCTCGTCGAGCAGTGGCCCCAAAACCACCAGAGCGGCAGCCACCTCGACAGATTACCCTTCGCTTCCACAACTTCCAGGACCAAGAGGCTGTTTTGTCTGCTTATCGTAAACTAAAGGAGCTGAAATTTGAGGGCTCATGGCTTTTTATCTTTCAAGACTACTCTAACATACTCTTGAAGAAGCGGAGAGCCTTCAACCCATTTCTAAATCAGCTAAGGGAACTAAAAGTGGAATGCTTTTTGGTGTACCTGGTGGTTCTGAAAATTTAATTTGAGGGTGCTACATACAGCTTTTGGGAAGTGGACGAGGCTGCAGACTTCATCAAAGAGTAAAAGAAAAAGCTTGGCTGAAATAGAAGTAGGATGTCTGTGACAGGCGTCAGATCCTGCGACCAGGACATTTTAGCCATTGGGCTTTGGAGCTTATAGAACTGTGCGCAGATTTACTTTCAGTTCTGGCCCCTCGTCTCTCCTCCTCCTCACTGATGCTGGTTATAATTTGTAAACTTGGCCTCGGAAGTCTCAGAGGGAGGAACACCCTGAGAGGAGATGAGACTTGCATGAGTATGGCAGGACATATGTGGGGCCATGGATTTCTGACTTTTCTCGCGGCAGTCCATCACGTATTGAGAAGGAGGGTAGAGTTTTTCTCTCTCTCTCCACAGAAAGACAGACTGAGCAGAGCGGTCTCCTGTATAATGTAAGCCGGGTGGGGGGGAGTTCGGATGATGGCACTGCACGTGGATTACATGGTTGTGCCACCTCTGCCCTGCTCCTGGGCCTTTGTTTGCCGAGTTTATGGGGAAGTGGTGGAAAACCGGAGACTGTGCATCCTTGATTTACAAGGATCCCATGCCCATAATACTTACTGTTAAGATGTGGCACCTGGACTTATGACCAGAACTCCGGCTGCTCTGTAATAACATGTTGGCATATATGGAGGAGTGGGGACACAGGCATTCTTTGGGGGGGGTGGAATCTGGAGGTGGGGGAGAGGGAGAGTCTACGCACAGGTGCTCTGACGCCTCCCGGTGCGATGGAATACAGAAAGAAGAGACCAGAATTGGCTTGTGTTAGACAGGTTGACTTTACATTTATAGTTTTGTTGATGGGTTGCTGAATTGTTTTTTTTATAAAAAAAAAAAAAAAAAAAAAAAAAAAGGTTTTAACTCATTTGCTCCCGGTGGCCATTTTGGGTCAGCTCTAGCAATGGATAGTTCCGATGCCATATGGCATCTATGGGTACAAATGTAGAATGTGTTCAGGGGGTAGCAGGCATATAACAAAATGCATGAGAGGTGATGGCCTGAAGAGGTAAGATTATGTTATAAAACATTCAGCTGGTTTTCAGAGCCGAACTGCCTCCCTGTATAATAATGCAAAGGGGCGAGGAACAGCTTTGGGTTTTGGTAGCCGGCTCTGCCCTGCCTGAAGAGTAGATAACCAAGGTGGAGTGAAATAGATGGATTGCCTGGGATCAGACAAAGGCTAATGAATAGAGAGGTTTAGCTCAGGGTGTTGGCTGGTAACTAATGGGGCAGTTGGATGACCACATTCGAGGCTTGCTTGCGACAGGTCTGGCCCTGGGGCGAAGAGAGGAAGGGGAGGTATGCTGTTGGGAGTTTGTGTATGTAGCTGGGGGGGTGCTAATCAATGAGTGAACGGGAAAGGGGGATAATTATGTTACTGGATGGGGAGGGGAAAGGGGGTTTATATTACTGTTACTGGTTCACGAATATTGCTGTTGTTGCTTTATGTTGTATGGGTCCAAATGAACCAAAGTGATAATACAGGCATGACGGTCATTATATCTTGGTTACAGGGGGTGGGTGTGGCCACCTGTGGTTCCTGGGGGAAATATGCATAAGTACTAAAAATGACAACTATAGCTAAGAATCTCACAGTTATCTCCTGGAATGTCAGGGGGTTCTCCTCTCCCATTAAACCCACTAGTATACTCACTGCTCTGAAATGCCATAATGCACAGGTGACGCTGCTCCAGGAGACACACCTGACTGGTGATGAGCACCAAAAGTTGGTTCAGGGATGGGTGGGGGCATCCTAGCCCCCCCCCCATACATCACATAAACGAGAGGTGGCGGTTTTGGTTCTCAAACGTCTCCCTTTCCAAGTCAGGAGAGTTATTTCAGATCCTAAAGAAGGGGGAATGTTTGTGGAGGGGGATTTACATGGGGAGCAGCTAACCTTCACGAGCATCTATCCTGCCACGCCTGATCCATTGTTTTATCAAGCAATTCTGGATATAATTTTGAAAGAACAGTTCCAAGGATTAGTGACGGGGGATTTTAACTGTACTTTGGACCCCGAAATGGACCATTCGGAGGGGTGTGACAGGGGAGGAAATTTCCTGCAACAATGGAAGCTAGGATTCGGTGATTTGGAAATGCTGGACAGCTGGAGAACCGCTAATCCAAGAGAGAGAGAGCGAGAGAGACAGAGAATTTACTTTCTTCTCCCACCCCCATAAGATATGGCCAAGACTTGATTATATTTTTATACTGAAGAGGTGGGACTCCAGATTAATAATGGTACAACATAGCCCGATACAAATCTCTGACCATGCAATGGTGATTTTGTCTTTGGGGATGGGGATGGAGAGGGAGAGGGCCCCGGAGATTCCCAATATACCTTCTGGGTAATAAGGAGTTTATGGGGTTTCTCAAAGACCAATGGAAATATTATCAGGAGACTAATAAGGATACATCTCCCTCCTCTAGGGTGTTTTGGGACGTTGGGAGGGCCTTCATGAGGGGTGCCATTATCAACTTTGTGGCTAGGTACAAGAAGGCCCGGAACACAAAGAGGGAGGATCTAGAACAGACCCTTGAGAATCTCGAGAGGAGGGCAGCTCTAGGGGAAGAGGGAAACTTGCACAACCAAATCACTGCAGCCCCGGAGGCGCTTAATGGATTATTACTGGGGGAAGCCTGTCATTCTTGGACATTTATTAAGAAAAAAAAATTTTTGAATGAGGGAACAAGCTGGGTCCCTTGTTGGTCAACTTAATTAAACGGAGGCAGGGACCCATATTTGTATTGGAGCTTAAGAACCCACAAGGCACCCTGACAAGGGAGGGGAAGACCATTAGGGAATGTTTCTGCCAGTTCTATGGAGCTCTTTAGATGGCAGAATTCCAGGGATCTCTGAATAAGGTGCAGTCTTACCGGGCTATCGGAAGCACAACAAGCACAACTCGGGGCAGAAATCTCCAAGAATGAAATCAGGTGGGCAACACAGGACTTAAGGAGTGGTAAAGCCAGCAGACCGGATGGATTCCTGGTGGAATACTATAAAACTTTAATAGAACAGGTAGTGAATCCGCTATAAGAGACCTTTCGGGAGGTCAAGCGGGCGGGGGGCATTCCCAGCCTTGTGTTATGGAGCAGTTATTTGTGTTTTACCAATGTCGGGGAGAGACCCCACAGAATGCTCCTCATAATGTCCAATTTCTTTGTTGAACTGTGATAACAAGATTCTGGTGAAGATACTGACGAGTCCCCTGGACCAGGTCCTATTGGGGCTGGTCCACCCGGATCAGACTGGCTTTATACGTGGGCGCCTCTCCTACCACAATATGTGTAGGTTATTAAATGTGGTTTAGTGACAGTCTCTGCATCCTGGGGGCATCTTGGTGCTCTCCATGGACGCCGAGAAGGCATCTGACCACATCCAATGGGAATATATGTTCGAAGTCCTGGGCCGGCTTGGTCTGGGGGACAGATTTGTTGGACTGGTTTGGGCACTCTATAGGTCCCATGTGGCCTCTGTGCTGGTAAACGGAGTCCCATCTGACCTGTTTTCACTGTATTGAGGAATGAAGCAGGCGTACCCCCTATCCCTACTGTTATTTACACTTGCTAAAGAACCATTGGCCATTAGTACTAAAGACAACCCATCTATTAAAGGGGTACTAGGGAAATCAGGGCGAGCACATAAAATTACACTATACATGGATGATATACTCCTGTTTATTACACACCACAGGGAATCCATGCCATCGCTCTTGTCTACAATCACACAGTTTATAGAATTTTCAGATATAAAATTAATTTAGATAAATCCAAGGTGTTAGCTTTAGAGAAGATAGGGAAGTCCTGAAAGAAACTACATGGGGACTGAAGGAGGTGAAAAGGGCATTTAAATATTTGGGAATACAGGTGGAGGGGATCTGAATGCCTTTTACCGTTTAAACTATACGGCTTTAATTAAAAATATAGAGGAAGAGTTGCATAGATGGAGTGCCCTACCTATATCTTGGCTTGGTCGTATCAACCTAATCAAGATGAATACTTTACCCCACCTTCTGTATGTAACACAAATGGTGCATGTAGGCCCTACTAGGGTGGACATTAAGCGGTTGGAAAAGGCCTTTATGACTTTTATTTGGCAGGGACGACGCCCACGTAGCAGCCTACAAAGACCAAAGGCTGACGTTAAAAAGGGGAGTCTTAATTTCCCGAACCTGAGGAACCACTACTTGGCTATCCAGTACAGATACATACAGGACTGGGTAAACTGGCCAGAAGCAGCAGCCTGGCTGGATTTAGAAGAACAGCACTGCCCTGGGAGGTTGTCTGCATATTTAGCTAAACAGGGCCAGAAGGCCTATGCTAGGTTGGTAGGTCCGAATCCGCTAGTCTTGTCAGTACTGGAGGGGTGGGGACATTTGCACCGCTTGATAAATAAAATACAGGAAGAAACCTTGCTGATCCCGGTTTGTGGGAACCCTTTCTTCCCTCCCCGGTTGGAAGACCCAGGATTTAGGGAATGGGAGAGAAGAGGGATCAAGTGCATGAGGGATCTATGTACTAAAAAGGGAAAAGGTTCAGTTAAACAAATGCAGGGATGGACGGGGTATTCCGCATTTGAACTTCTACCATTTTTTGTAGGTCAGGACATTCACTAGGAGTTTGGGAAGAGAACCGGAAGGGGCCTCCCCCATGGAGCAGTTGGAACATCTTGTACTAAATGCCCGAAAGGATAACAAAGGGACAATTTAGAAGGCAACATTTTACAGGAGGCAGTTCTTTCCTGATTTAACACTTAGAGCTAAGTACCTGTGGGAGAGGGACATGGGGACCCCAATACAAGAAGAGATCTGGGCAGAGATACTGCACCTCCATAGTGGCATTTTAGTGTGCAGTAAGTACAAGGAGTCCTTTTATAAATTTGTATATAAAACTCTACTGCCCACCTCTGATTGTTCTCAAGTTTAACCCAGCTGTGCCTCCAACCTGTGGGAGGTGTCAGGTGGATTTAGGTTCGTACTATCACTGCTTCTGGGCATGCCCAGTTCTGCAGACCTTTTGGGCCAGTATTGCACAGGAAGTGGACACTATGATGCCGGACAGCTTCCGGTGACACCTCTCCTATTCTTGTTCGGAGGAGGAGGAACTGGATGGAGGGGAATGGGATCTGTTGCCAAGGTGGGCTCGGGTACCAGTGATCCTGGCATGTCACTGTATACGGAATACATGGGTCTCGGGTATCACCCCTACAATCCAACAGTGGCGCAACCTGGCAATGCAGACACTCACTTTGGAGTGGTTAGCTTTTAAGGTGGTAGGTCGAGAAGAAAGATTTCTCACTTCATGAGGCCCCAGGGGAATCTCAGCGTTTCCGAGAGGGTGGGCTTGTGGTTGTAGAAGACGGAGATGCTGGCTGAAGAGACCCGAGCACTAACGTAGTTTCCTGTAGAAAGTTTTGAGACTGGAGATGGAACCCACAGGTTGGTGGAGAGCGCGACCAACATGCGATAGGGATAAGGTGCAACAGAATACACTTTATGTATTAAATGATGATTTGAGTCTCTTTCTAACTTTAAATACTATTTTATGACAATGGCCAAATCAAGTTATTGTAATGATATGGACCCTTGTGTGTATTTAGTTATGATGAATTGTTTTTATATGCTGTTTGTGATGTTTTTACTGCTATTTGGAGCTTAACACTAAAAAAAAAAAGATTACGCAAAAAAAATAAATAGTATCACAAGGTAGCATGGATTACAAAGGATATATCACAGAGAACAGAATACAAAGAAGAGCACTGAAACAAGGGATACATAAAAAAATACACGCTGTGTGAATATCTCAGGTACAAGATACATGTTGCAGTACAGTAGTTATTGAAGACAGGTATACAAAGAACACATTCAAAAATGCATGGCAATAAGCAGGCAGTGTTCATTTCAGAGTGTGGGGTTTGAACAACTGCCACATGGTTTTTAATTTTGAGCCACCTTTTCCTTTACAATCTGCTCACTGTTATCAATTCCTGCTCACTGTTATAAAGTACTCTTTCAAGTAACTTGGGATCTGGCTAGATCACATCTTGATTTTTCTGTTTGTGTGGATGCTATCCATAAGAACCTTCACCCTAAACCTGGAGCACTATACAGAAATAAGAGTAGCATCCCGCTTCCTGTTTGCAGAGAACTCCTAACTTAGATGATTCTCCCCATTTTTAACTATAGAGACATTGTTTACAGTGTGGCTCCAAAGTCTACTTTAACTAGACTGGAGCCCCTCTTTCACTCCCACTGTACTTTGTGTACCTCCCTTGATGCCATGTGCCTTACCCACTGTGCTTCCTTTATCTCCAAGACTGGTTTGGCTCCCTCCCCTCGTATTTTGGTTCTCTTCTCCCTCTCTTTCTCCCTCCCTTACTCTCTTAGCAATGCTTGCTTTCACTCTCTTGCTCTCTCACAAATGAAATCTACCGCCGGCCAAGCTGTCTTCTCATTCCGTTTCCCCAAACCCTGGGGCTCTCTCACCCCTTTCTCTACTGCTGTGTAATATCTCTTCTGTGATCCCTCTAGTCACTCCTGCAGCTGCTTCTGATATTGGGGTTGACTCCTGCCTTCTCCCTACACAGACATGTGCACTGTCCACTAGTTCGTTAGTCACTACTCCCTGCTTCTCATATTTGCTTTGTTGCTGTTTCATGTTCTTTTTCCTCGTTATGCATTACTGAAATTGAATATTTAGTTATAAGTATTTTCATATTATTGGATTTTTTTGTACACTGTGCTTTAGATATGTATTGTTCTCTTCCCTACTCCCCTCAAGATGCATCTGGAAACAAGCGGTTACCAGCTCAAAAAACATACATACATAAGTAAACGATAATGGTTTTAAGCTGTTTTACAAATCTGGCCTCAGTTAAACAACATAACCCATTTTACACTTTTTTTTTTTTTTTTTTTATATTTGACATTTACTTTTTATGTTCAGCGGGTCCAGGGCTCTCGGGGACGCGGGCGCTCGTGTCCTTTACACACATTTTGAGTGTCGGGACGCTCAGACTTTTTCCTCGAGAGTCCCAGAGACTCTCAGCAACCAAGCCCCGGGAGCCACTTTAGGACATTTTTTTATGTTACAGAGGGGGAGTTATAACAAATTAGGGCCACCGCTCAACTAGAAGAACTCTTGTTAGTTGAGCAGTGGACATAATTTGTTTGGATATACCCTCTGAAACATAAAATAATGTAGATTAAAATGCCCCAACAGAAACTAATGGAGCTTTCTGCAGAATACTACAGTAAAAGCTGTGCTGGCGCAGGGGCCCAGCTCCCATGTATTTGAATGGGGACCCCTAGAAATTTTCCGAGGACTCCCACTTTTCAGTTGTGGACCCCCCTTTTTTTTTTTTTCATGGATAGTCCCAGACCCCCAATCAAAAAATCCTACCGGGAGCCCTGGGGTTGGTGTACCACATAGATAAGTATTTGAAATGAACCCTAAGCAGGTACAACAATTATGCACAGTTTGAACCAATTAAATTTGTAAGTATCATGTGCTTATGATAGCCATTTCGAAAGGTTGGGTCCTTAGAAAACGGAGGATGACAGAACAAATTCCAAAGCCTAGAAGCATAACTCAAAGAGACAATATTACCCAGGTTCATTTTCACTTTTGGAGTGGGCAGGAGTCACAGGTCAGCAGATGCTAGGGGGTAATCATTATAAGGATGCAGAAACAGGGTTGCTAATAATGTTGGCAGCTGATTATTTACATGTATAGGTAGTGTCTCTTATGGTTAAAGGAGTGCCTTGCAGAGTTCTTTGGGTGAGAGACCTGCAAAGCTAAGCAGTTTTGACACACAAAAGACTTGAGAAGAAACTCTTATAAAGCATTAGAAACACAGTAACTGTAAATATAAACATTATAAATCATGACATCATTGTTAGCCAATCAAGCTTTCATTTTCCCCAGCTCTATTTCTTATTGTGCCGCAGGCGAGGCACTTACCTCGACTCTGTTCCTCCACTTTTATCTCACCAGCATCTTCTGGGAGCTGCTCAGGTCGGAGGCCCATAGCTTACCCCCTACAGCAGGGCTCCTAGGGAGGGACCGTGATCCATCATGAGGCCGGCCCAAGACTTACGCGATCCTGGCATCATTCTACTGCCGTCACACAGAGTTTTCTCTTGTGTCGGTCCCTGAGGCACAGACATGCAATGACATCAGTGCATGCACCTACGCATGCCCTGCAGACATCCGCCACTGCCTTCCCCAGTGTTTGTGGTCTCTGGCTTGGTATACTCCCAGCCTCTGCTGGGTCTCACCCAAATGCTGGGCGCCACTGATCCCCCCCCCCCCGAAGGTGAAGCGTTGTCCCTGGGATGCTCATCCAACCTCCTCCCGGTCAGCCCTCTTACTTCCCGGGCTCGCTCTTGAACCCCAGTTGTCAGCGACACAAGTAGTAGCACTACCACTGTGCCGGTGGGCCAGTTGAAGATTGTTTATTTCCAAATAGTCTAGGTCCTTATGTGATAACACTGCCTGAAAGGTTTTGAAATAATTGTGATTGGCTAAAAATGTCATGATTTATTAGTTGTTTTTTTTTTTATCAATACGCAGTGTCAAGACTGTTCTGGTTGTACAAACATCTGCTGTCTACTATATCTTCCCCAGAGCATCTCTGTAACAAAGATTTTGGTTTCCCATGTAGGTTTTCCTGGTTTTAAATCTTAAAGCACACATATCCCTATTCAAATATATTTGAACACTCACGTTTTGGTAGGGGCCCACGAGGAATCGTCGGTGGACGTACCGCTCCACCAAGCTGGTTTTGCCGACATACTCTTTCCCCAGCATCACCACCTTTACATCCACACGCTGCCCGCTCATGCTGCTGTCAATGATGCCAGCTGCCCCAAACAAGTAGTTCAGCTCTTGAGACTGCTTTGCACGCTCTGCCTACCCAATATCCCGCAGAGAGAGAGAGAGCCTGGTGCACAGATGAACACAGATTCAGTAGGAAGGGGCAGTGAGCACACACTAGACCCATACAATTTTGCAGTCTGTTCTGCACATGACATCCAAGCAGCTACACACAGCAGCGAATTCAGAGGAAGTGCAAAGAAGAACCTCTCACCTGCAACAGAAGGAAGCAAAGTGAGTTGACCACATTTCACACCCACTGCTGTGTTAGATCTAGCAGTCAAACCATGAGAAGCAGTTGAGAAATCGAGAAACTCCTCTTGTGTAACACTTTCTCCAGTAAATTACAGAACCAAGTTTCCTCAGCAGAGTTAATTAACTTTTGAAATGTGAGAAAATCCTACTGTTGACTTCTTTCCAACCTCCTTAACACTCAGTAGTCATGTCATCTTGGTGTCATGTGTCGAAGAGGGGCATAAGGTAGGCTACTACAGGTCAGGAGGATGAAAAAGAATTTTAAAAGGTACACAAGTCACACAGCACCCAATAGCTGTACTGAGTAGCAAAGGGGGAAAGTAATGCATAATGCTAATATCAATCCAAAGACAGTAATCCTTACTGACAGTAATATCCATATCACTGAACAAGAGAGAAAAATCCACTCAGTAAACATCCTGATAAATGTCCTCAGTGCACCTGCTCCCTCTGGGCACAGAACATGGGAGCGTGTTCCCTCACCCAGCCAATCCCTGCTGTGTCCTAAAATACTACAGTGGTTACTCAACACTCCCAGCCCCCAACAGCTGCAAAAGCAAGAACACAGGGTACTGGGTTGATTCCAGAAAGAGCGTGAGACTGACATCTATGGCCAGAGACTTAGAAACAACACAGCTGTGGTTTGGGGGTTTTGTTCTGCTATTGAATCGAGATCTTTTGCTCAACAATTTCCAACTGCAGACTTGAAAGTGGCAAGGTAAAACAACTCCACAGTATTACTTATACACCTATCAATTTTGTGAAATGAATGGACCACAGGGGCCAGCCGAGTGAAAGCACCTCATGCTAGCATGCAGGTGACCCACATTCCAGAGAGAATTCAAGGGTCCCCGCTGTTAGGCAGAACAAATAACCTGCCAAGGGATAAGGCAGTGGTAGTGCTGAGTAATAACAGGGAGCTGGGTAGGAGCCTTAAGCAGGTAGCACGTATGGTGGTGCTTGCCAAGGTGCTACCTGTGTATGACAGGGGAGAAGAAAGAGCACTTCGCACTAGGACTTTTAACAATTGGTTGAAGGCATGGTGCATGGAGGAGGGCTTTGGCTATATGAGGGACTGGGGGTCAGACTGGGAGAATATGGGCTTCTATAAGGGAGACGGCCTGCATCCTTCCAGGAAGAGGACCACACTCCTTAGTGGAAGGTTTAAATGCTACTTGGATGAGCATTTAAACTAGCTGGGGGGGGCTATAAGAACAAGGAGGGCAAAAATTCCCCCCTCCCCAACATGATGAAGCGACAAGGAGGGAGGGCCCGAGGGGGAGGAAGCTCCTCCAGGGCAGGGGAGCAAGAAGACAGGCGTGGGGACAAGGCAGAAGACAAGGGGGTATAAATCAGAAAAGCAAAGAAGAAAGGAGTAAAGGCGGCAGGAAACAGAGGGGGAGAAAGCAGTGAGGCAGACAGGAAGTAGTACGGTATGGAGAGCCATGTGTGCCAATTGGAGGAGTCTGGGGAAAAAAATCTCAAACCTGGAGGCCATCCTGGAAGAGTCTAGACTGTTTTTTTTTTTTATTTCAACATTTTTGGCCAGGAAACGCACACTAAACTGACGCTTGTTTCCAAGTGCATCGTGGGATCACAGGTAAGTTAAAGGGAAACGTCCACTTGTAATCAGGCCCCACACCTCAGTATGAGGCAGGGCCTGATTGGCATTTTTGCTAAAAGTTTACATTTCCTTTTTTTTGGTTATTCTGTTTTTCCACACACCCTCCCGTGCTCGCTGGTCCCCACTCCTTCAGGCTCCCTGAGTTCCCCCAGCCCCACTGTCCTTACCCATCCTCCTCTGGTTCCTCATATTTTGCAGCCGATCCCGGATATCCCGGCATATCCCTTAAGCGAGGTCCCCCTCCTCGAAGGGGAGGCACCGAGGAGAGGATGGCCCCAGCACACTCTTTCTAGGGCCGGGATGCTGCCAAGGAGAAGGAGGCCCCGGGAAGGCACTGGAAGTACACGGGGAACAGAGAGCCGTTATCCAGCGGCCAGCGAGCGATTTTTCCTGTTTTTCTTCAAGGTGCATGACGTCCGGACGTCAAGGCAAGAGCCAACATCTGCCAAGCACCACCCAGCAATGACCATGACATGTTGCCCTACCCCCTCGCCTCCACCAGCAGTCGCCCAACTCCGGGTCGCAGCCCTCCCTCCCTCCCTGGAGACAACGAGCAGTCGTGGGACGCTCAAGTTTTCTCCCGGCCGTCCCTCCAGCAGCCGAACTCGTTCCTGAACTTGGGTTGCTGGTACCCTAAGCAGAAATCCAACTGCTGCACCGGCGGGCCGGCCAAAAGTTTACATTTCTGAACTTACTGTGAGTGTAGTCATTAATATTTTGTCTGGTCGATGCCACTGTCATTCCCACCAACATTTTGAAAGGAAGAGCCCTTAGTTGCACTGACAACCTCCTGCGGTTGTCCCAAGAATGACACATGAGCAGCAGCAGCCTCGGAAGCTTGTACAGAGGTCCTGTATGGACGGAGCTTTTAATTCAGTTAGTTTCAGTTTATTTGTTATACTGGAAGGCGTGTGAGCAAATTTGCCTGTTTTCACAAGTATCCAGTGTAGAGACATCATACAAAGTTACAGATATCAACAAAACAGGGTTACAAAGAACATAAGGAGAAAAACAGTAAAACAATCCAACAATTGGTTTACAGGGTACATAAAAAGCTGGTCCCTATAGTACAAGGTTTAAAGGAAATGAGAGAGCCGGGAGGAAGCAATTAGGGAGGGTAGAGGCTGATGGGGCTGAGCCTAAGCGTCGATACACTGGGGAATTAAGTGCTACCAGGGCTCGAAATAACCGGCTGTCCACCCGTCCCGGACAGCGGTTTTTCATTTGGGACAGCCGTTTTGTGAAGTCCGCCTGTCCCTTGGACAGGCGGTTTTGAATTGATGCCAGACAGTACTGTTTTGGGCACTAGGACCCAGCGGCAAACGGGAGGAATCCCGACGACGTCATGTCGACATGACGTGTAGCTCCGCCGCCCGAAAAGTGCAGCTCCGCCCGCCCATTCAGTCTTCCCACTGAGGGTCAAGTGACTGCAGCTACTAGTGTCACTGACTGCTCTCAGCGGAAGGGAAGACTAAGGGTGCGAACATGCGCAGTTGGGTATCCTGACTCGCTCTCCTCACTTTCACTCTAGCCTTTGCATGGTGAGGAGCTCCTCGAGTAGGACAGCGAGTGCTGTGCTGCCTTGTATATCGGGGGCACGAGTCAGCGCAGAGCATTTCTTGTGCAGCAGCAATCTATACACAACAGCCCTTTTCAGGGCTCTGACCTTTTTTCTTATTTCAATATCAATGAAAAAAAACTGAAACTGATCTTGCTGTCTGGGTCGGGGGACAGACGGGACCTAAGGAGGAGGAGGACAGGGGAGAGGAGTGGGAGAGGAGTGGGGACTTATTATTTTGTTTTGGAAGCCACAACTGGAAATAAATAAGTTTAAAGGCTTTTAGTGCTTCTCTGGTGACAGTTTAAAAAATTAATCAGTCACACAGGGCTCAGGGCTGCATTGAGGGCTCTGTAGTGCAGTCTGCTGCAGAATCTCACAGTGGTGGAAAACAAACTATTCATACTCCACTGTATGTGCTGATTTGCAGAAAAAAAAAGTCAGAGAGAAATAAAAATAAAACATTTTAATCAGGGCTTCTGGTAGTGAATAAGTTGAGTAAAAGACAGTGCCCCTATTACCATGAATACTGAGCATTAACCCCAGTGCCTCTGTTCAAATTCATTTGTGAGCAGCTCACTTCAGTCCACTTCTTTTATTCCACTGAGGTCAGTGCTCTCAAGGTGGGATAAAAAAAAAAAAAAAAAAGGCTTCTGGTCTGGTTTAACTTTGAAAAAAAAAAAAAAAAAAAAGAGACTTCTGCCTTGAGGGGTCTGTGCAGCTGAGCTCTGTTGCTTTTTGTTGATCACTCAGTCATCAAATTAGACCGCCACTGTATTTCTGTGCACTGCAATCTGCAAAAAAAGTATAAGGGAAGGACAACCAGAAAAACAAAAGCAAACAATTTAAAAAATACGAAGAGCAAAACTAGGGAGGCTATCCCAGGGGTATTGTGGTGAGGTGAGAACTAAACGCTTGCCTAGAGTCTGTGTGTTGACTGAACTTCTGGTGGTGTGGATAGGTGAGTTCAGGGAAGGGGAGAGGGAGTGAAAAAAAAGAAAGCAGTCAGGAGTCAGTACTACTCTGTCTACTGTTGTACACCTGAATAAATTCTCTGTTAACCCACTCTCTCAAAAAGCCATGTGATCTGCAAGTGGTCTGATTCTGAATAAAAAAATATATATCTTGACTGTGCGAGTGTGCGGAGAGGTGAAGGCAAGGCTCTATTAAGCTTATTGTTCACTCAGCCTGTGTAAAGTCCTCCACAGCTGTTAGCTACAGCTTGAACCTTGAAGATAGATACTGACAGACTGACTGTGCTAACTTAAACTAGCCCTGTCAGAGTGCTGTTGTGCTCTGCCAGTGGACTAACTGAATAAAAGTAAAATTGGGTGACTGTGACAAGAAGGCACTGTCAAAGGGAGAGGAGAGGGGCTGAATTGAGCGACTCAGACAAAGTAAACAAGGAGTAAAAAAAAAAAAAAAAAACTTGTTTCTGGGGTTTTGTTTTGTGGATAAAAAAGAAATACTAAATTAAAACAAGTATAAGGATGGCCTGCAGTGCTTCTGCTTGAGAGATAAGGCTCTCTGTGGATGTGGAGGAATGGAGAGGAGGAGGCGGACTAATAAAAAATACAGTGACAACAAGGAGGAGAGGAGGGGGGTTGAATTGAGTCACCGTGACCCAGATTAAAAAATATTAAACCAAACCCAAGAGTAACAACAATATCATAGTGTATGGAAAAAAAAAAGGTTGCAGGTGGGGGGGGGGTGAAAAAAAATACTGAGTGAGTGTGAGTGACATCAAGGCACTGTCAAAGGGAAAGGCGGGGATTAAATTATAAAACAGTTGTGAAATCTGAGCGGGAAGAAAATATAAATATAAAACTCCTTTTTACAGGGAGAGAAAGAAAACTAAAGAGACGGTTCTTCTGATATCTCTCTGATCATCACTTAACTGTAGTGTCCACTGTCTTCCAGAGTGCCTCACTGCCTACTGTGCTTTAAAAATTCGTACTACTAACTTAAGTATTCTTAGCTAAGTAAACCAAAAAGGGGAAAACATGTCTTTGTTAAAGTTTGGCTTTAAAAAAATTACAGGAAAGCCTTCAGTTTCAAGCCAAGAGGGAGGAGAAAGCTCGGGTTCCTCTATGTATACTGCTTCTCCATTGCTGATAGACTCAGTAGCACCAATTACTCACCCTGACCCCACCATTGTGGCCACGGATGTGACAACTTGTAGTGCCACTGCTGATATGCCAGCAACTCTCACTACTGTTGAAAGTGGGACAAAAAGAAAAAGGGGGGTTCCAGGAGACCTGGAAGAAAATAGGGAGTGGCTACTATATGAGCCTGATGTGGGCATGACCTGCTCATACTGCAAAAAATACTTAAGGGAGACAAAACACTTTCATGAGTGGCTGTAAGAGCATGAGACTTGAAAATGTACATGCTCATGAACTCTCCAAACCTCATAAATTAGCCAATGAAAAAAATATTGTGTGTAACACTGAACCTTCCCAAATTAGCAATAGAACGAGGAATAATACAAATAGAAAAAAATGAGGCGACACAAGTAGAACATTTGTTTAGAACAACTCTTTATTTGATTAATTCAGAACACCCATTCACAGATTTTCCTGGCATCTTAGAATTACAACATGTAAATGGTACAAATGTCGGAGTCAGTTACAGAAGAGACAAACAGACAGCAACGTTAACACATTTTATTTCAGAATCAATAAGGATAAAAGATGTAAAACTGGTTAATAGTAACACTTTTATCTCTGTCTTATGTGACTCGAGCACTGATGCCTCAGTAATAGAAGAGGAGGCAGTCTATATTAGGACAACGGAAAATTTCCGTCCAGTTAACAAATTTGTTTCCCTTCAGCCAGTCTCTATTCCAAATGGTGAAAGCATTTATAACTCAATAGGTGATGCCTTAGAATTCACCTTGGACTGTAAAGACTGGAAAGAAAAAATTGTTGCTTTTGGATCTGATGGGACACCCGTCATGTTGGGTAAAGTGACTGGGGTGTTTGGCAGGATTTTGAAAGACGTACCTCATTTGTTAGGGATTCAGTGCAGTGCCCACAAGTTGGAGCTTGCTATAAAGCAATCAGCAACATCTATTCCACACATGAAAACAACAGATGAAGTCTTAATGGGTATCTATAAAATATACCATAAGTCTCCCAAAAACTGGGCTGGTCTCAAAGAGTTAGCCAGTAATATGAGCTACACCATTCACAAACCAGTTAACGTGTCAGGGACCGGTGGGTTGCACACAGAGAAAGGGCTCTGTCTGTTATTCTGTCCAGCTACAAGGCCTTAGTTGTACATTTACAGCACATTGCTTCCACACCAGAGCAAACAAAAGATCAGGCCAGTGGGTTGTTCAAAACAATAAGTACTGTGAGATTTGTCCTCTTTTCTCAGTTTCTGGCTGAATACCTTTCTGTCATGATGGCCTTCAGTCTAACTCTACAGAGAGACAGCTCAACAGTAGAAACAATAGTCAGTAAGGTTGAAAGCACAATTCTCTGGCTAGAGAACCACCCTGTGCAGGATAAACTTGACAAAGTCTGTGAAATTGCTCTTGCTCTGACTCTGACACAGCTGACAGTGACACTAGCACAAGTCGACTGACAGGCTCAGCCAGTACTCAGGTTCAGTACCGTGGATCTGATACCTTCCTTAACTTAGAAAGGGGATATTCTATAGATAGAACCAAACAGGCAGTGTTGCGTGATGTTACAAGCCTTCTTTCATCAACAATTGAAAGTATTAACTCACGATTTTCCAATTTTAAAATGGACAAAGTCCTACGGTCATTCAGTATATTTAACCCATTACAGTTACCAGATAGTGACCACCAGCTAGCCCTTTATGGCAATGAGGAAGTCAGAACCCTCACAGAGCACTACAGTGACCTACTGAAGAAACACAATCATAATGTAAACTTGATTGAAGCGCAATGGTTAGAGCTTAAACCACTTATGGAAAAAATCACTGAATGAGCTGTCTCCGAAATTTCACTATTTGGATTTCTGGCAAAAAATTCTCCATAATGATGCACATGAACAGCGATTCCCTGATATTCTGGTCTTAGTCACAATAGCTCTACTGATCCCCACCCAAACTGCAGTAGTTGAGAGGATTCAGCTTGATGGGCAGAGTGAAGTCTAACTGGCGGTCCTGTCTGTCTCCTATGACTACATCTGAACTAATGCGTGTCAAGCTGTCAGATGCTAGCATTCTACATTTGACCTGCAGGATGCCATAACACTATGTTCAAATCTGAAAACAAAGAAGACCTCATGTGAGACCATATGGCTGCAGACTAGATTCAAGTTCTGATTCAGAAATAGACTAGACTCAATCAGTGTTTTACCTTGAAAAATAACCCCCCAAAAAGCAACAGTTTTCTCTATTTCCACTTTACAGTCCATTTTATGTTTTAAGTTTAAAATTCACCTCACAAAAATGTGGACAGGTAAAACTTTGTCCGGACAGGCAACATTTACATTCCACCTGTCCCTTGGACAGGCATCTCAAAAAAATTATTTCTAGCCGTGAGTGCTACCATGGGTAAAAGGAGTGGTTACAACCCCAGGAAGCTGAGAGATAGAAAGTAAGAGGTGAGAAGTTAGAACTGTAGGTATAGTAAGTGTGGGAGTTAGAGCAGTTGACAGCTACATGATGTGGAAGCGGAAAAGGTACTTCTTCAGGTTGCCCTTAAAGGATGAGATAGAAGGACAGTGGCGAAGATCAGAGGGAAGAGAGTTGTAGATAATAGTAGTTCATAGTTCCTGTTTGTGTGCATGTCTCAGTGCTATACTGAGACCAGGTACAGACTAGGGGTGCTTCCTTTCAAAATGCCAGTAGAAGGGATGGCAGGATCAACCAGATAAAATATTAATATTAGCCTTGGATGAGTTGGACAACTAACTATGATAATGCATGGCTGCCCTCTGCTGGCCCAGAAGTAAGAGAGAAGTGTGGGAAGAAACCAAGTGGTCCTACATAGCGGCTTTATGTCCATGTGCACCTGTTCACCTAGCACATGTAGCAGAGGCATCATGTGCTCAGAGCATGTCTGGCAGGGAAGTTCCGAAGAGGGGGTGGGGCTCAACTTGCCACCACCACCACCACCACCGACAGCCCTGATAGGCTGTATAGCTGGTATGCGCCACAAAACACCCAGAGGAGCAAAAATGGGAGGGAGTTAGAAGGACTAAAACACCCCAGCAGGCCCACATAGATGAAGAATCCATCCTCCCATTACTCCACAGCAGGGTCCTGCTGCATCTGCCTAGACTTCAGACAGTGAATCATATTCTCTGGCTTAGGAACTAGAAGGGTCCCACCGGTATAAGACAAACTGTGGGTTACTGCTGGAGGCTCTGGAGTATTTGTTTAGTTTTTGTTTACCAGGTAGGTGCATTAGACAGAGCCTGTCTATTTTCAGGCACGGCCTGAGAGAGTTACAAAAGCAAGAAGAGGGCAAATTACAAGAGATAATACAACATAGTAAAAAATGTTTGAGGAAGTTGACACAACACTCATATGACACTGGGAAGCAAACATATAAGCAGTAAAGGTGTCACAGCAAATTTCTAGGTACTAAGAGCTTTAAGTGCAGGAATACCTAATTGTACTAGGGCCTTGAGCAAAGGCTGGCACAGTGACCTGGAACTCGAAGAACTCCTACACCAGACATCAGGGCCAGGGTAGGTGGAAGGTGCACCTGGAGGCAGAAAGGAGAGAAATTGGGGGGGGGGGGGAGATAGAAAGCATTCTCTCCTATCTCATGTTTTTCTATATCTCCATTTTCACCCTTTTCTTGACTTTCTCTTCTTTTTTTATTTCTTTCTTTGGTTTTCTACAGAAACAACTTTATGGCATTACCATGCTTAAGTCCAAAAATTACATTACGAACATATATACATACATACGAAGAAGCCAGCAAAAGGCGGCCACTTGGTCTATCTAGTCTGCTCATATTGCAGGGTACACAGTTTGCGCTACTGTCCCTGCACTCCCTCCCCATACCTCCCATCCTCCCTACCCATGATCCTTACCTTCCTCCTATGCCTATCCCAGCCTCTCTTAAAGCTGCCCACTGTCTTCAATGAGATCACCTCTTCCGGTAGCACATTCCAAGTGTCCACCACCCTCTCTGCGAAGAAATGCTTCCTGACCTCTCTCCTAAACCTCCCACCCTCCAGCTTAAGACTGTGCCCCCTTGTGTTATGGCTGCCACTCAGCTTAAGAGACTCACCATATCCACCTTATTTATCCCTTTCAAGTACCTGAAGCTCTCAATCATGTTCGTTCTCTCTCTCTCTCCCTCCTCCTCCTCCCTCCCTCCTCCCTCTCTCTCTCTCTCTCTCTCTCTCTCTCTCTCTCTCTCTCTCTCTCTCTCTCCTGTCTTCCAGGGAGTACATGTTCAGTGCCCTCAACCTCTCCTCATATGCCCTACCCTGCTGACCCGCTGCCATCTTTGTAGCCCTTCTCCAGCGGGTTAATGTTCTTTTTGAGGTGTGGGCACCAGTACTGAATCCCATACTCTAGATGAGGTCTTTCTAGGGACCTGTGCAAGGGCAGTATAACCTCCTCTCTCCTACTACTAATCCCCCTAGATATGCATTGCAGCATCTTGTTTGCCTTTTCTGCTGCTTTCTTGCACTGCGTGGAGTGCTTCAGTCACCAGTGATCATCACTCCTAGGTTCTTCTCCTCCTCTGATTCAGATATTCGGCTCCACCCAGGTGGTACTCTGTCTGGGGATTCTTGGCTCCAATATGCGTAACTTTGCATTTCTTGGCATTGAAGCCAAGCTGCCAGATCCTTGACCACCTCCCCAGCCTTTCCAGATCATCCTGTTAGTCCTGTATCCCTTCAGCTGTGTCCACTCTCCCACAGAGCTTAGTGTCATCCGCGAATAGAAACATTTTGCCCTTAATGCCATACCCAGTTTTATTGATGAAGACACTGAACAACAGCGGCCCCAGCACTGAGCCCTGCGGGACCCCACTGGTTACCTCTCTGGTACCAGATAACTCTCCCGCCACAACCACACTCTGGGTTCTGTCCCTCAGACAGTTTTCCACCCATCTGGCCATCTTTTCCCCAACCCCGAGATCCACCAACTTCCTGATCAACTTTTTATGGTGCACAGAGTCAAAAGGCCTAGCAGAAATCAAGACAGAGGGTGTCTATCGCTTGGCCCATCTACTGTCTTAGTGACACAGTCAAAGAAGTCAATCAGATTCATTTGACACGATCTTTCCCCCATGAACCCATGCTGCCTTGCATCCTGGAAACCTAGATATTCCACCAACCTTTCCTTTAGTATGGTCTCTATGAGCTTGCCCACAATGGAGGTCAGACTGACTGGTCTGTAATTCCCTGGGTCATCCTTGGGACCGTTTCTGTGGAGGGGCACTACATGTGCTGTTCTCCAGTCCTCCGGTACCACACCTGACTCTACTGAACTATTAAATAGGTCTGCCAGTGGCCCTGCCAGCTCCTCAGCCAGTTCCTTTAGTGCTCTTGGATGTACTCTGTCCGGGCCTGGTGATTTGCCCACCTTTGATTTACTTGCATGTGTTTCTTACTCCAGTATTACTGTGCATGGTTTTATAACTATGATAATATATTATGGCATCTCTTGATATATATTTATGTTTGTTATCATTACGTTGATTTTTCTCGTGTTTGCATTTTGTATGTATTTTACTTCTTATTCAATAAACAAATTTACTGACAACAAAACTGAAGGTATAAAAAAAGGCAATGACAAAGACTGAGATGATACAATGGAGCACTACTGCTGTTTTGTGTGAGGGGTATTTGATGTGATGAGTAGGCCCTGTCAGTCTCATTAAGAATCTCTTTTCCCCAGCTCCTCTTGCCCCCCCCAAACACACACAAACACACACACACACACACACACACACACACACACACAACATTGCAGTCACTGCAGCCCCACTGGATGTCCAGCCGGGAAGCAAGTAGAGTGGCTGCCTTCAGTGTGGACATCAATGCTGCTCCACAGTTGGCCAATAGGAGCTGTGAACATGCTGGGTGGCCCAAAGTCACACTCCCTTCCTCCCTCCCCGGGAGAGAAGCGCCTCACAGTGTGTCAGCAGGGCCCCCTCCACCACGTGTCTCAGAGTGCAATGGAGTTCACTAACTGATCCAGGAGATAGCAGTATATCAGCTTCCAGTTATAACTCTTGAGCAAACATACAGAAACTCAACCCACCTGTTTTACTCACCATATTTATTATTCTATCATCCCCACCCCATCCATTTTCCTATATGGTCAACCCCCTTCCCCACCATTCCATCCATTTTTTGTATGTCTCCCCCTGTGCCCCACCACCCTACCCATTTTCCCTTATGGTTTCCCCATGTCCCCTACCACCTCACTCATTTTCCCTTAAGATTCCCTGTCCTCGCCGACCTGGTGGCGCTGGAGGTTGAAACACTGGACGCTACTACACCTGCGCCATGCCGGCGACCCGGGTCCGGGAATGAGCCTGGGCCGCCGGGGGTCGGCACAGGAGAAAGAGGATTGAGCGTCCAGAGAACTACTCTCCTCTCTCGGGAAGGGAGAGACTGCCATCCTGCTTGTCGTCTCCCTCTGGCGGTGGCTAAGAGGGAGATCACGAGTCGGGAGAGGCACGTTGCTGACGTGCCTGACATCCAATATGAAGTGAGAAAAATGGAGCTAGTGTGATGGCTCACCAGTGCCCGTCCCTCCTGAACATCTGGATTTCTCTCCGGGGTGGGGAAAGCCAGCACCCTTCACCTCAGCCCTGTCACAGGGGGCCCGTGGGGATGTCAGGTGGGGGTGGTGAGCAGGAGACAGAGGGCCCTCCGGGGGGGACCAGGCCTGCCAGGCTCCCAGGAGGATAAACAAATGGGAAAAAAAAAAAAAAGTTCCAAGTCCCCCACCCCTCATTTGCTTTCCTTTATGTACACCTGCTCCCCATTCCCCACTTTTTTCCCTTATGGTTCCCCCTGTCTCCCACCCATTTTCCTGTATGGTTCCCCAGTGCCCCAACAACCTACCTGTTTTCCCTTACGGTTCCCCCTGTCCCCTACCCCTCACATTCATTTTCCCATATTGTGCCCCTGTCCCCCACCACCCCACCAGGTTTCCTGTACAGTAGCCCCTGTGCTCCACCACCCTACCTATTTTCCCTTATGGTTCCCCATGTGCCTTACTTCCCATACTCGTTTTCCCTTATGGTACCCCTGTCCCCGCCTGAATGCTGGAGCTGCCTGGGTTGCATCCTTCTTACAACCAGGAGAGCAACTACCTTTACAACTGACACCAATCTGTCTCCATTATTGGCTGGCAGGGGTAGGCAGATGTCAGGCATGTAAGCCTTCCCTCCTTTCTCAGAAGCCAAGCCCCTCACATCCGCAACACACCTAGCCCACCGCAAGATCCCAGGAGTATGAGATTCTGGGACTTGCATGGGAACCCTAGTCTCCCAAAAGGCAGTCTGTACGACCAGTAAACTGTTTTCCTTGACTACCGATACTCATCCCAGCACTTGGAAATACTCCAGACAAGGAAGATGGCTGCTTTTACAACACTGCCAGGGGTGTAGCCAGAAATTTCTGTTTTGTACACAATCTCCAACAGTTACACCCCCCCCATTAAAAAATGTACACATACTTTCCAAATGGAACCCCCTTCCAAACAAGTCAGATTGCTGTCAGATGATTCCTCTAACCTCTAAAGAGGTCATGCATGTATCTGTCTCCTAAACAACAGAAGTTTAAACAGAGACACTTCTCAGTGGCCTACACCAACCCAAATATTACAGATTAGAATGAAAATGTTAGCAGAAAGGCATATGGTTTGTGACAGGCACTCAACAAAACTGTACACAAATGAATACAGTGAGTATGCCTGTCTACACCCATCACTGCTGGTGCCTTTAATATTTGTTAGTTGGCAAAAAAAAAAAGTCGTCATGTGGTTTTTTAAGCATTAATGCATTTTTGACATACTTAGATTCATCATCAATATAGTTGTTATTTCTTTCTATAAGATAACACTGCTATTTAAATTATCATTTACATAGTCCTGAGGTTTTTGAAATTTCTTGGGCCTTATATCTAGCTTGAGAGTACAGCTGGGTGACAGGTCCAGCTAGGTTTTACACATCACACAGTGTGCACTGATGTTTTTAAGACTTTACTGGTAAATTCTTGTCTATAATGCAGACATTGAAACTTCAAGAGCCCTATAACAATCTTAGTTTGTCTCTAATCTGGGTGGGGGTTGCCTTTCAGTAACCACATCCTTATACAAACTGTGACACTCATAGCTTGATTTAGGAGTTATCTGCTTCAGCAGTGTTATCTTATGTTAACTGAATTTATATGCAGTAGGATTCTTTGTATGTGTGTTCCACCTGGCTGAAGGCAGTATGGTACTGTTAAACTTCTCTGACATTATCTTCTGTTTTTTTTTTTTTTTTTTAATGAGTATTTTAAACCAATGGGGATTTTTTTTCTGTTTTTCTCTGCATTATCTAGCTGTTAAGTATTATATTTTCTGAACAACTGCCATGAGCTTCTGAAGAAGGACTGGTTGGTCCGAAAGCTAGAGCACTTTGTTCCTGTTGTTACATCTATGTTGGTCCATTAAAAGGTATCAAATCATTTGCTTCTGTATCTATCTTTTGTCACAGAGACATCCCTTCACCTCTCAGTCTTTCACATTATGGCTTTTTGTTTCATCCTTCATGCCTTCTCATATATTCCTGTCTCTCTCCATGTCTCTATCCTCTTACTCCCCCCCCCCCCCCAACACAGACTATTTTTCACTAACACTCCCTGAACTGGTAGATGGCAATCAAAAATCGCTAAATATCCCTGTAAGGGGAAGTGATTTCAGCCACTCCCATGTGAAAATTGAGTTTAAGGCGCAAACAGCCCAATGCTGTGAGCTTAAAATCTACTGTTTTTATTTCTTCTTTAAAAATTAGCAGGGCTTAAAAAACTACCTAGTTATCATATAGAGTATTAAAGCTACATGGTGATATGCTCATTCTAGAAATAAGAAAGGATCCAGTATCCTGTTATGATTTGATCCACTGTGTCAACTTGTTTTTATGAAATATTGCCACTATGTGCTGTAATGTTGTTCAATTGCATAATAAAAAATTCAGTTTAAAAAAAAAAAACCTCTATTTGAAATGTGTCCATACAAATTGGGATAAAAAGCTATTTCTCTATAAATTAATACAGGATAAAGAGATGCACTTACTGTGGTACCCCAGCTAACACTCCCAGCATTCAATTATACAAACTATGGACAACAGTATCGCTATTCAGTACAGCCAATGCCAGAGACAAGAAAATATTTTTTTAAAACCGAGGATATTTTAACCACACTATCATAGCTTCTACACACGTCACTAATAGAAAAAGTATTAAACAATGAAGCCTTTTAACTGAACTCCAAGGCACTGAGTAACAGCGAGGAATATCTCCTCACTTCAAGTAATCATTTTGGTACTACAGCTATTTAAATATAAACTTTTTTTTTTTATTTGATATTTATTAACCTTATTTATACACACAATACATATGTAACTCAAGACATTAAATCTACACATCAGTTCAGGTATAACAGCACTTGCAGGAAAATTAATCAATGTAGGTGTATAGTAAAGCACAGGGAATTACTCCACTTAAAATCTAGATAACCCAATTATGGGAGTACACCGAAATATGTATCAATGGACTCCAGCTTGACCATTTCAGTAAACATACTAACATACTAAAGAGCCAGCAGAATAGGCCAAATGGTCTGCCTTGTCTACTCGAAAGTCAGCAACCTAGTGGCTGCTCGCCTTACCACCCCCCAGCCCCCAAGAGAGTCTTCTCTTTATTCAGATTTCCCTTATACCTGTTCCACCCCTTCTTGAAGCCCTCCACTGTGCTCTCTTCCACCTGCCACCCAGGCAGCGCATTCCACTGCTCCACCACCCTCTCAGTGAAAAAATGCCTCCTAAGCTCCCCCCTGTCCATCTTCCACTCATGACCCCTGGTAGCCCTCCCCCCCATTCTTTAACCTAAACAGCTCCTTTACTCCACTCCTGGTTATTCCTTTTACATACTTTAAAACCTCTATCCCTCCTCTCCTCCAGTGAATAAAGCCCAAGCTCCTTCAGCCTTTCCTTATAAGGCATCCATTCCATGCCCTGAATCATCCTGGTCACTCTCCTCTGAACCCTCTCCAGCAGCACTATGTCTTTCTTCAAATGAGGTCTCCAGACTGAGTGCTGAGTGGGAAAGCTCAAGAGATACTGCACTCCTGCTCACCTCAGCTCCGCCGTAACGCCTTTGAAGGCCCTTCTCTTAAGCTGAGTAGCACGGGAGTAGTCAGGGAACCTTTGTATTTTTGTGCTATCAATACCGGGTACTTGTTCTTGAGCTGCCTTTAAAACAGTATGTCTGTCCCCCACCAAGCCCGTTACCATGAGAATTGTCCTTTGGCCCTCCGACTGTCCACGGGTTCTTCTAGGGTTAATCCGGTAGACCTAAATAATGCGATCAGGGTGTCAAGGGTCCAAGCACCTCTGGGAGCCATCTCTCTCTCTCTAAAAATATGGCAGCATCTTCCCCTTCCGGGACACCCAAGATGTGGACATTCGGGGCCTGGACGGTATTTTCGAGCTGTTTGAGTCGGATGCAAAGGAGCTCCTGCTCCTTCACTGAAGTTGCAGCCGCTGCCAAAGCTTTCCCAGCCACTGTTGTTGATTCAGTCCTGGCTTTCGCCAAGCCTTCCACTTTTATTTTCAACATGAAAGAGTCCTTCTGTGTAGGCATCCAACTTTTCTCTATTCATTGGTTGGATTATCAGGAATTCAGGATTGGCCGGTGCAGGCCCTCAAGAGTGGCTGGCTCCTCACTCTCACTATCGGTGGGAAGCTGCTATTGCAGTAGGGTCTCCGCTCTCTTAGAAAGCCCCACAGCCAAAGAGTCCAATTTTGTTGCTCCCTATGGTCTCCCCATCTCTAGGTAGCAGGTGATTTGAAGCATTATGCATTTCTAGCCCCCCCTCAGGACCTCTGTAATGTACCCTAAGAGTCTACTGACCTCTAGATTGTGCCAGCTTTCTATGCCTTGGAGGACTGGGTCAGCTGTCTGACCTGGCATTCCAAATGGAAGGAGTCAGTAGTCTGTGCTGAAGGGCAGGGACTGGTGAATCAGAGTCGGGGGGAGATGTAGTTCCACATGTCCTAAAAGTTTCTCAGTAAAATGTACTTCGTGTTGGCTGCCATGGAAGAAAGCCTTTGAAAGGGGGGGGATGCCCCTTCTCCAGTAAGAGAAAAAGGTAGATGAAGACAGACATAGAGGTCTGTCTGAGAGGAAGCTGGTCCTAGGGAGTTCTGTGGGCAAAAGATCTGGGGTGTTGTTCACGCTATTTTACATTCAAAGTGACTGGTTTGGCACTCAGCAGTGCCCTCCCCAAAAGAGGAACAGTAACTGTCAAGTTACAAAATTCATGGCAGCAAACAGAAATTTACCTCAGAGAGTAAAATGTGGACTGGATTGCCCCAAAAAGGCCTGGGTAGTGCCAGTATGCACCAGATGTGATGCCCAGGTGGGCAAAGTGCCCTTGTGTGAAATAAGGAAGAAAGCTGTGAGGAAGTGTAAAAGAATGGACTCTGTGGGAAGTCGCAGGGTATTCAGAAGTCCCTCATAAGATCGTGCAGTGTTGCACAGTGTCAGCGTTGGATCTGTGAAGCCTGCAAAGTGTGAATTAAAAGGCAAAAATAGGCTAGAAGATATCCAGGGAGTTCCCACCCACTGCTGCCTGGAGTGGTGGACTCCAAGAGTCCTAATGCCTCCATCGGGGCCAGTATGTGCCAGTGAAAGTACCCCACATGGGTTGAAGCCAACTCAGAATAAAGAGAAATGTTTACCCTGTGACCAGAAATAGACTGTGCTGGCTGAAATATGGGAGAGGAGAGGGAGACCCTAACAGCTTGTCGTGTGAGCTCACATAGAAGGAATAAAGGAACCCGTTTTGTTCATTATAACCCCGTTTAGACATTTGCCTTTGTTATGTATCCAAGTTCTGCTAATCCCTTACTTCTGCAGCTCCCCAACCCTGCCGTATGTCAGTGGAGCCCCAGAGGTCATCTCAGGCTTGGGAGGTCAACTAAGTAATTTTCAGTTTCTTAGTGTGAGGCCCCTCCCTGAACGACTGTACCATCCAGACACCTCTAGAGGCAGAGGGGATGAGCTTACACATTATTCTATTTGTAATGTCGAACTTCAATCGAAAAAATACGAATAAAACACTTCTGAAACTATTTTCAGTCACAGATTGAGACAGCTCTTCTAAAAGTGTCTAGCCTACTGGGCTGCTAGGCTCCTCCCCCCTTGTCACTTGTACTGTCATCCAGTTGTTTTTAAAGAGAGACTACAGTCAAAATTTCTGGCATCAATACATTTCGGAATTTGAATCAGCATAGCTCCAATCAGCCTCATGCCAAAAATGAGATCTCCAAGTTACTTCTGTTTAGAAGTTACACGTCATTTTACAACCCTAAATTCACTGCATGTTCAAAAAAAAAAAAAAACAGTTTCAGTGAAGAGCTGATGATGATGACATCTCCAGATCTCAGAGTCAAGGCTTCCCTGTCAGCAAGTTTATATAACCTGTTTCTTCAAAGGTTGGAGTTCATGTGCAATAGTTTTCACAAGCAAAACAGGCAGCAACACTCAAAAAAACGTGCTATAGAAATGGGTAGTTTCAGGTTTTGTAAAAAAGTTGACAAATGTGTATTTTTTCTTAGGCCCTGTACACACTTGTGAAAGCAGGTTGAAAACCATTTTATAAACTCGTTTAAGTCTTACTGTGTTACAGCATCCACATTGTGATGAAACTGTGTTTAAATACGGTTCTTCAACCCTGTTTCTGTCCACATTCGGTACTTTTTGGGGTCAGGAACCTTACTATGCCTACAACTGTGCTATGCCACAGATGGCTGTGTATCCTAGCAGCCCAAGCAATTCCAATATTATGCATATCACAACTAGAAGCCCAGCACCAAGCAGCGCGTCCACACTAGTAACTCAAACCGTTTTTAAAACCAGGCTAAAGGCTAGGTACCTAGCAGGGTTCTAGCATGGTTTTTAAAAACGGTTTCAATCATGCTGTAATGTGGCCACAAACCATGTTAGTGCTTCTTAAACCATTTTCACTTGCTTAAAACGGTTTAAAAAGTCCAGTGTGTACTGGGCCCCATTTATTTATTTTGGTGCCTTTATGTTGTGGTCCTTTTCTCTAGGGTTGCTGAATGCTGAATTATAGCACACTGCAGTGAGGTTTAGTTTCATTTTTTTTTTTTTTTTTATATATACTGGAAAGGCATGTGAGCAAAATGTCCTGTTTTCACTGGTAAGGTTTGCAGACGGAATAATTTTCTGATGTGGTGGAAGGCTGTGATCTTTCACACCTGTCATTCAATTGAGGTGATTTCTCAGGATGGCAGTTTAAAACAATTATTATAAAATGGGCACAAAAAATAAATATGATCCTGCATTTTGACTGGCTGGCTGGCACCTTTTTAGCACTGTAAACCCTCCACTGTACCCACTGGAAAAGGTGCCAGCCACCAGTCGGCCGCAGCAAGAAACTCCTCTGAAATCACTACGACAAAGCCAGGACCACAAAAACACGGCAAGTATCGCACCGCGAGATACACTCACCCTCCAACTAACAGGCGAACAAAGCACTCCTACACAAACAAAATGAGCAGCGACAGTTTAAAACAAATAAAAACAGCCAAAACCATTTTACCAATTAACAACTGCACTTAGCCACATCCCATACATGCAATGCCTCCTGAAAAAAAAAAAAAAAAAAGGAAAACGCCAAATAAAACTTCCAAGACCACAACACTCCAGTAACCCTGGAAAGCAAACCCTGACTGCGACCTTTCACCGCTCACCAAAAAAACTCGGCTTCTCTTCCTCTCATGCAGAGAAATAGCTAGTAGAGTATTTTATTTTGTCTTACACAAACAAGACGAAAAACACAGCGTCCGGGTAAATACGATTCTTCTCTTACTAAACGTCCATGGAAACGGCATTGCGCGCTCGCTCTCTCTCTCTCTCTCTCTCTCTCTGATGTACACCGCACTGAGGAACAGCAGAGTGCGAGATGCTCCTCTATAGTATACGTAGCACAAAGGAACTATTTTTGTTCCACAACAAGAACAATCATGTAAAACCACAAAAAAAAAAAAATGTTGTTTTCTTCACCTTTTTACTTACTTAACTGATCAACAACATTGCATAATAGCAATATACCCCTCCAGGGTGTAGGTATACTGGTGGGCTTACCATGAGTGGTATGGTTAAGTCACTCGACTGCGCCTCGTGACCAAACCACACCAGCCGTGGTAAATCCACCAGTATACCCACACCCTGGAGGGGTACTGTATATTGCTTAATTCTACCTCCTTGTAAATGGGGGTGGAAGAGGTAATGCTGTTTTGAAACCTTACTATGAGTTTCTATGCAGTAGCCAACCCAGCCAACCTAGGGCGAGATATTCACTGACTAGTCGATCTTGACATGTGCCCTGCATCCCTCATGGCACTACTCTCTCTGGCATCTGTCTTCCTTGTGCCCCTTTTTTCTTCCCCTCTCTCAACCCTTCTTCCCCTTCCCCCCACACTCCTCCTCCACTCTTCAAACCTCATCTTTCTTTTCCACTGTACCTGATCCCCTCCCACCATCCCACTCCCACCTCATGACAAAGGCCCCTCAGCCTGCCTACTTCTCTCTGGCAATCTCCTATTCAATATCAGGCCGACAGTCCCCTTTCTTCTTAATTCCCTTACTCTGCTGCATCATCTATCTGCCTTATTTACGTTGCTCCCTACTAATAACCTTTATCTCTAAAGTGATCTACAGCTGCAAAGATATGTCAGCCTTGTCTATACTATGCCTGGTTACCACCACCAACCTTTGTATGTGTGTTTCCCCATTCCTTTGACATGGAACCTTTGTAAATGAGCAGCTCCTGCTCAAAGGTACTTGTAGTCCGAGAGTTTAATAAAATAAATAAATAAATAAATTCAAAACTTTGCCCCATGGCAAACTTAGCCCGGAACCATTTGCACGCCATATTCAAAGGAATAGCCCCAGATCTAAATGAGTTAACTATAGCGTGCGAATGAAGGCATGCAAACAGGGCTGACAGTACAGTGCAACAATAGTCCAGCAAATAAGATAACACTGAATATAGGAACCGAGAGCAGTGCAAACTGCAACAGAGGCCCAGTGCACACAGAGGTGGAGTGAGTGAAGGCTGAACAATGTGTGCTAGCAAAGGGCACGGGGTCAATATGTCGCACGGCAGAATGCCACACGACATAAGCCCATTGTGCGATTCCCGGTTATCTTTTGTTCTGTGGGGGGCTCTGCCCCTCCACCCCGTTACCGGACGACTGCTCTCCGGGCCCCCCCCCACTAAGGATTCTAACTACGGGGGGTCCAACACAGAGAGAGAGCACAGGTCCGGGTTGCGCCATAATGCCATACGCTATTAATGTATGACATTATCCACGCCCCCCCATCCTGGGTTTGCCCAGCATTAAGACATTTTCTTGGGCAGTAATTTGCGCTGCGCTACATGTTGTGCTAACGCATGTTTTGTGGCACTATACTTTTGAATATACCACTGCGCCTGTATGCATGTCCCTGCCCCACCCTTTGCGCCGTGCATACATTGTCTCATAGTGTTGGTGCTATCATGTTGTGCTGGCAGTATTTGGACTTCTGAATATAGTACTCCAGCACAAATGTGATGCAATCATGATGCAATCGATTTGCGCCAGGTGCTAAGTTTTGAATATCTGGCCCCTAGTGTTTTCTCCCCGACAGTCTGTTACTTAACCTACATTCAGTCTCATCTACGCTGTATTCCACCTTAAAATGATAATTTTACCAGGGCCAACACTTCCACCACTAGCAGGAATTAACACATATTAGGCCCCTGTTAAAGAGCACCTTTCATGATGGTCCAAAAAGTTACATCTTGTAGTCATTATATGCAGTACTAGACCTGAAAGGGTGTGTGCATTTGTTATTTTTGGCCAAGGTTTACTCTGCCTTCCATAATTTGGATTTGTTTTCGAGCCTCGCTGCACTTGCCTTTGCTGTTCATCTGCTGGCTCCAGATGGCATCACTGTAGGGCAGAGGAGTGACTCACACTGTGTAGTACAGTGCAGTCACAGCAATTTTGCAAGGCAAAACTACCAGTACTCAAATGTACATACTGTGTTCCCCCTTCTCCAATACACCCTGTTAGCAATGCATTATGCCAAAATCCAAATCCCTTGTCCGTATTTTTTTTTTTTTAACTGACCTTCATCTGCCTTGGTAACAAAGCATGGGGACTGAGAGAAGACAGAGTTGCTGTGAACATCGTTCCCGGTCCTTTGAGTTTCATGCAAAAATTACCCCATTTTGTGAAAGACAGAACATGAAACTTACAAACAACAGGAGGCTGAGTTTCAACTGCTAGGAAAAGACATCTTATAAAACAGAGTAATATTTTGTTGAGAGACAGAGAGAGAGAGAGAGAGAGAGAGAGATTGAGATTTAGAGCACCTTTCCCAGTCCTGTTGACTTTCATGAATATATTACCCCTTCTTGCACAGATTGTGGAATTGAGTTATTTCATTCATTTTGCAAAATGCAACAACTAACTGCAGAGGTCAGTAATGAAATACAGTTCCAGAATCAATGCAAGAAGGGGTAATTTTTGCATCCAAGTCAAAAGGATTGGGAAAGGTGCTCTTTAAAACGTATTATAAAGAAGACACTGACATACAGCAGTGAAGTTACCAACATTATGCAATACTAGTAGCAATACAACTTCTTAACAGACACAGTGGAGTAGCACCCCAAATGGTATCAGCAGCCTGGAGGCATGCTGACTCAGCATCCAGAAACCCTGGTGAAATGGACCACATCAAAAAGGCATTAAAGTATTAATTTGTCAGCTTTGCTGCAAAACCTGAGACACATCGTTTTTATAGAAATATTTTTGTTGAATGTTGCTGCCTGTTTTACTTGTAAAAACTACTGTACATGATTTTTAAACTTTGGAGAAACAGGTCATGTAAACTTGCTTACAGGGAAGATTAGACTGTGAGTTATGGAGATTACATCATCAGCAGCTCTTCAGTAAAATTGGCTTTTTTGAACAGGTAGTGAAATCAGCTTACACAATAGCTGATGACTTTAAAATGAAGTAACACTGGACTGAAATATGGGCCGGGATATTCAAACTGCGCCAGGCTGTGGCGCAAACCTGGGCACAGCTCAACTTTGTTGCGCAGGGGTGTGGCCTGGGCGATATTCAACGGAGCTGCGCTATGGCACAGCAGCTTTGAATATTGCACCCTGGCCACCCCCACTGTGCATGGCGAAGTGGCACTCTTTGCTGGTATGGTGGCCAGAGTGAAGCATGGAGATGCACTGTGCAAGTGCCATTCCGCCTTGCACAGCACCTGTGATATTCAAAGGGGACAAGCAAATGGGGCCATATATGCAAGGCCCACAGGGGCCATTGCATCTCATTACAGCCCCATTGCCTCTCAAATAACATCTGGTGTGCCGATTCCCCAACGACTTGCGCCTGGAGCCCTGCCAGGCTGCAGACGTCGGGGACCGACGCCCCCTGCAGCCCGATCGCAGGCATTCCTGTAATATAAAAATAAACGTCCAATATCCCTGGTGGTCCAGTGGACCTCTATGTGCCCCGATCGCGGGTATCACTATAGTCCCCCCCCTCCAATATCCCTGGTGGTCCAGTGGACCGCACTGAGCCCAATCGGCGGCATCATTAATAGAACCCCAACCCCCAAGTCCAATATCCCTGGTGGTCTAATGTACCCCCACCCACCGCCCACTGAGCCCCACCGCCCCTCCCCATCCGTCAGCCAGCGGCGGCAGCACCCTCACCCGCCCGACTGACAGTTCGGTAGGGCTGCACGCCTACTGTTCACAGCATGAGTCAATGGGCGTGCAGCTCATATTAAATACTTAGTACCAGATATGTGAATGAATTCATTCACATATCGACTGAGTAGTACGGCATGGGCTGCATGCCCATTGGCTCATGCTGTGAACCAATGGCATGCAGTTTTACCGAAGCTGTAACAGTCGGCGGGCGGCAGGCGGAGGGTGCTGCCGCCCACTGGCTGAGGGGGAGCGGGCGTGGATTCCAGTGGGCTGGTGGGTGCCAACACTAGACCACCAGGGATATTGAACTTGGGGGTGTCTATTAATGATGCCCGCAATCGGGCTCAGTGCGGTCCACCGACCACCAGAGATACTGGACTTGGGGACTATAGTGATGCCTGTGATGGGGCATGGGGGGCCAGGAACTCGGTGGCCACCCACAGGTGGCAGCTGCTGTGCTGCGCCTGCAGTACGCGCAGCTCACCTGTGGGTGGCCATCAATTGTTCCTTTTTTGGGGGGCGTAACTTTGTGCAGGCGCAGGTAGGGGTTGCGCATGCATGACTCTGCATATCCCGGGCTGAATATCGGGCTGTGCAGGTTATGCATGGGCACGCCCCGCCACCTGTGCCTGCATAGATTACTGATGCTCTGCAGCGCATTGGGATTTGTGCGGTGCATTTTTCCCTTTTGAATATCGTGCCAGGGCGCATCAGTGGGTTGTGCATGGCGCAACACTGTTGCGCCATACGCAACCCTTTTGAATATCTGGGCCATTATGTTTACTTTTATGAAATTGAATAGCTAAGATTGATATTCTGTAGATGTTTTATGTGGGAAAAAAAAACCTAATAAACAATTGATGCAAAGAAAAAAAAAGAAGTAACACAGAAACCTAATTTTTGGTATGTGAATTATTGGGGATATGCTTATTCTAATTCTGCAAAGCAGCACTTTTGGCCGGAATCCCTCGCAAAAACTGTAACCACCTATGTTAATTGCACTGCAATAAATCTTGTTTGTTTTAAATATCAACATCAAATTAGTGCACATGATTACGGTTTAAGAGTTTTTTTTCAGTACAACATATTATTTAAATATCTGCATGCAATGACTCAAATTATTGTGTATCAATGCAACTTTTTTTTTTTTTTTTACATAACTTTATGGAAAACTGTGCTGAACCTGGAAGTATTTTTCCCCAGTAGAAGCAGTTTTTCAAATACTGATCCAAATTTGGTTATTGTTATCGGAAATGGCATCAGCAAAGCAAAACTACACCTTTTCGCAGACGATACAGTAATATATATATCCCGTCCCTCGGTAGACGAAGCCCATGCAGAATTACAGGCAGAATTCGATCTCCTCCAGCACAATCTCGTATGTTCCAAACTGCTGTTAAACGCTAAAAAGACAAAAGGGATGTTCTTCTATTCCAACCGCTTGCCCTCCGTCCCCATCTCGCTTGCTTCCCTGCCCCCCATCAAGACTCTCCATGGCGATGATCTCGACTTAGGCCACAATTTTAGATACCTAGGCTGTAAACTAGATCGACACCTAACTTTTTCAACTCACATCAACTCCCTTGCAAAGAAATTACGTCAAAGAATTGGCTTCTTTTATAGAAATAAATCTTTATTCGATTCTGACTCCAGACTGTGCCTGGTCCAAACAACCTTTCTACCACTTATCGATTATGTCGATATTCCATATGGCAGATGCTCCGATGCCCTGCTACACCAACTGGACACTCTCTATCACAGAGCAATATGCTTAGTTGTTCCCCGTCGGACTCATCGTTGTGACCTGTATGTCTCCCTCGGGTGGACCTCCTTAGAAATCAGGGGTCTCTTCCACTCTGTCACCTGTTCTACAAAGCCCTGCTGGCAAAACCATCCCCCTATATTTCCAACATCTTTCAACAAATTACCTGCCCCTATGCCCTACGCAGTAACGCCTTCATTATGCTAGATGTTCCAACCTCCCATTCCCGTTTTGGAAACATGGCTATAAGCCATGCCCTCCTTGCTGCCTGGAATAAAGCCCAATCCAGGCTCAAACTGCAAAGCTTGATCCCCCTGAATAGCTTCAAAAGACTTGTTTATGACAACCTACGGGACTTCGGCGACTGCGGTTGATGAAGCGCCTTCTCCCTGCCTGGACTATTGCAGTGACCACTCTATCCTTTTGTCCACCCCCTTCCCTCACCCCTAAGTGACTTTCCATTATACTTCCATTCCCCCTTCTTCCTCTCCCCCTTCCTCTCTCCATGTTACACTACCATCACCACACAATCTACCCCAATCTGTATCCCACACTATCGTCACTCAACAGTCCCTGCCCTTATCTACAGCTATCCTTTCTTTCCCTTCTAGCTCTACCACCTCTCCCCACCACCTCCATAGTGCCCTTGCCCCAGCCAACATAGCCACCCTGTTATATTCATTTTTCCCACTCCTCTACCATGTTGTCTGTCCCCTTCTACCTCCGTTCTACCATCCTCTGTCCCCCCTTCCCTCTGACCTTATCCCACCCCACCTGTACCACTATCTTTACTTTCCTCTCTGGCCTTGTAATTCTACTTCCCTCATGAGGTACTCTCTTGTTAACCAGAGCTAACCACTTATGTAACGCCTAGCTTTAGTGCATCTATGTAAATATGATGTAAATATTATTGTCCTATTTTCTTCTCATGGATTATTCGTGTGTTTAATGAATATTACTTTGTATATGCTTGTATAATGTCCCTGTTGTTAATCAGGACCTCCTTGTAAATGGGCCTGCTCAACAGAGTTTTTTTCCTGCCAATAAACTTGAACTTGTTCCATCTATACAGACTTTTTAGTAGCCTTGTGGGCGTTTCTGATTTACACTCTGGTGGATCTGTATTTTCACTTGCACATCATGTATTGCATACGCCCATTCTCCTCCCCCCGAACACATCTGGAAATGAGCTGTTCCAAGCTCGGTATGTCTTTCCTGGTAAAACTTTTAAAATAATAAATAACTGTAGAAAGCTGGGTGCATATGGGGCCGGTGGTAGCTGACAGAAAGGGGACTGCACCGGAGTTGAAATGGGCATGAAAAATAAATTATACAAAATTGGCAGTTATTGCCATTAATACAATAACCACAAGAAGCTGCAGAGCTTGTTCACCATATACTGGACACTGAACATTTGGACTAGTACTAGCCCATCAGCCTTTTTTTGGGGGGACGTGTGCTTAGTCCTGGCTCATGCAGTTGCATTGTAGCTTACTTTTTAAAGCAGTAGGGCAAAGAAATTGGGTATAAAAATTTGACCCTACTGTTTTTTTTCACTATAAAAGACTCTAGGCATCTTCCAGTTTCATTTAGTGGTAACATTTTCTCATTCCAGCAAATTCTGAGTATTTTATAAGTGTTCTGTTTTTTTTTTTCCTCAAGAAAAAACAAGGATTTGTCAATGCCGAATGTTTGCTTGCTGGCACTGGCATTGGTAGTGTAGGAGTTACAGAGCTGCATAATAGGAATGGCAGTGAAGTGTTGAACTGAAGCCAACCCCACCACCACCCTTCAGAGACTGACAGGCATTTGGATGTGCCTTTGGGTCATCTGGCATAATGGCCATGACATTTCACCACACCCTACCCTGCAGACACCGACAAGTGTCACTGTGTGCCTTGGGGTCTTTGGCCCTTATGCGCACCCCATTCCACCAGGAAATACGGTGAGATGGGTGCGGAATAGGAGAATGGGGTGAACTTTGGGGCTGAAGAGTCCAAGGCACACCTCGATGCCTCTCAGTGGCTGCAGGATGTGGGTGGGGGTGGAATGGTATGAGCATTGCCGGCGACAATCCCAAGTCACAGCCCTGATGCCTGTCATTCTCTACAGGGTGGGGCATTATGGTCAGAAACCCTAACACCTCAGGCATTCGTTGGTATTTTCACTCCAAATTTTCAACATGTTTTTTTGTGACCCCCACCTCATGAACAGTGACAATATCAGTTTGTTAGCGGAAAGCTGCTTTTGCACAGCGACTACGGCATTTGTCACCACAGGTGCAAAAACACATTCCGAACAGGATGTAAAAAATGACAGCTGTACTGTTCATGGGGAGGTGTAAAAAATGGCAATGTTGAAAATCTGCAGTGAAAATATTAAACAAAACTGGTGAAGTCATGAGTGTGCGTAGAAACTGTGCAACGCACACCCGTAATGTAATTAGTTGGGGATTTTTTTACAGCAGATTGTCAGCACAGGCATTTTGGAACCACCGATCATGAACAGTGTCACTGTGATTTTCTTTATCTGTCCCGAAATATGACTTCCCACAGCGACCAAGCATTTCTGTGCTGAAAGTGTGAAAACACATTTCGGCCATGTTGTGAAAAATGACAGCTGTACTGTTCATAAGGAAGTGTGGAAAAATGCCACTGGTGAAAATCTGGACTGAAAATATTACAAATTCATGAACTTACAAGGGTGCATGGAAACTGCGCAATGCTCAATCGTAACACAGTCATTTTATGGACTTTTGTCACCAAATTTTCAACATAGCCATTTTAAGACCTCTGCTCATGACCGGTGTCACTGTGATTTTCTTCATCTGTTCCAAACATTGCTTTCGCACACCGACTGCACCATTGTGCGCTACATGTGCGGAAACACATTTTGGGTGAGATGTGAAAAATGGCAGCTGTACTGCTCATAAGGAAGTGTGGTAAAATGGCAATGTTGAAAACCTGGTGTGCAAATATTAAAAATTCGTAAACTTGCGAGCGTGCGTAGGAACTGCGCAACGTGCGCTCCTAAAACAGTCATTTTGGGAATTTTTCACCAAATTTTCAACATAGCCATTTTAAGACCTCTGCTCACGAACAGTGTCACTGTGATTTTCTTAATGTGTCCCATACATTGATTTCGCACACCGACTGCGCCATTGTGCACTACATGCTCGGAAACACATTTTCATCGAGATGTGAAAAATGACAGCTGTACTGCTCATAAGGAGTTGTGGTAAAATGGCAATGTTGAAAATCCGGAGTGCAAATATTAAAAATTCACAAACTTATGAACATGCGGAGGAACTGTGCAACGCACACTCGTAAAACAGTCATTTTTAGGAATTTTCTCACCAAATTTGCAACATAGGCTTTTTGAGAGACCATCTTATGAACACTGGCACTGTTGTTTCGTTAATCAGTCCTGAAAGGTGATTTCATGCAGTGACCGTGAAATCACCCTTCGGGCCCTATTAACTCCATGACAGTGACAGAATTCATGAGGAAGGGTCCCAAAAACCCCATGTTGAAAATTTAGTGCCAAAATTCCAAACAATGCCTGAGATATGCAGCAAAGTTGAAAAAACCCTATTTATTACATTGTACAGCTTACCGGCATTTCTTCAGTTCACGGTCGGCTTTGAAGAGTGCACATTTGTTCCCAGTCCACCGAAGATCATCGCGCCGGACTCCGGAGGTAAGGTAAGTATGGGGTGAGGGTGTGTGTGGGGAGGCAGGGTGCACAGTGGGTGGGTGCGAGTGGGGGCAGGGAGACTGCGAGGGACCTTTTTTTTATTTACATGTTTTTTTTTTGTTTTCTTTTTATTATTAAGAAGGCGCTGGGGCGTTTGCCACGCTGGGGTGGGCTCCCAGCATGGCAGCTGGAAGAAAACTGTCTGGGGGCTGGAGCCAGCGGGGGACTGGGCACCCCGCCCGGCCCACAACAAGCTTTGCCATGCTGGGGTGGGCTCCCAAGCGTGGCAGCTGCCTGAGCTTTTTTTGTGGGGGTGGCCGACGGGGATTGGGCACCCCGTCGGCTATACAGTGCGTGTGTGGGGGGGGGAGCGCTGCTCACTGAAGCGATGCTCTCTCTTTCAGCTGTACGGCACTGCATTTTGGATCACCGCACTATGTTTCTTGCACATGCATGCAAGAAAACATAAAAAGATGTCCACCACATCTGACTTAGAAATACCACTGTAGACCACAATACAAGGGTTAGGATCGAGAAAACAAAAAAAAGCAACTCAAAGTGTGCACGCACAGATGGCACCTGGCAAAGTAAATTGACAGGTATGGTAATGTTTTATTACTTTTAGCTGAAACTAGCTTTCTGGGGAAACATGTTTTCATTACACTGCTGCTTTAAAATGCATTTCCTCAGATTGATATTGGTAGCTCTCTGTGTGGTGACAACCTAAACTGGTATACTTGTATCCTAATACAATTAATGGGTTTTGTTTTTCCCCATAGGGAAACCTGGTTTGTAATTTTCCATTATAAAGGAGTGTTTATAACAACAAACATGCGCCAGGTTTCTCTCGCTCTGTGCATACGCCAGCCACAGCTCTTCCATCCTAACCACCTTGCCTTCCTACCGGGGACTTCACCACCAGTCGGTGTCAGCGGTAAGTTCTTTAATAAAAAATTTTTTTTAAAAAAAATCACGCTGGCCCGGTGGCACTCAAGGCTGCGGCACTGGATGCCTTACCTCGCGTCGGCTGGCGCCCAGGTTGGGAACAAGCCCAGGTTGTCTGAGAGCCGGCACGGGGGGGGGGGGAAGAGGGAGGGAGCAGGACTGAGCAACTGTAAGGTAGTTCTCCTCTCCCAGGGAGGACCCTGTCGCCCATCGTAGTTCCACTGCCCCCGGATGGAGCTCAACGGGCAGTGCAGGTGAACGGGTGGCAAAGCAGTGGGAGGGTGTCCTGGTACCGCGGCATGCATGTGCCTATACACATGTGCGCAGCCAGGACAAGGGGCTGGGAGAAAACGGGGCCAAAAAATTTAAATAAAAAAATAAAACTACTCTAAAATGTTGAAAAAGTCAACAAACAAAAAAAAAAAAATGAACTCCTCGCCAACACAGTTAACTTCCAGCAGCGGACCGCACTGAAACCCAACCCGACTGCAGCCGCACAGGGACGTCTTTTATTTTATATAATTGCTGTGGCAAAAAAATGAAACCCAACAATTATATAAAACATGAGGTGATGTGTAAAACTCGAATAACACACTCTTGGTGCGGGATGCTTAGATAAACCCCTTTATGTAGCATCCAGCACCTTAGGTGCACGTAAAATTCTCGTTACACACACCACCCCATATATTATTCTATACGTAGTTGCTAGCTGCTACTTCTACACTTTATTATGCACTAGCAATTTATGGTTCACTGCAGCTGTACCAATGTATGGATTTTCATGTATATTACAAAGTAGTTCATAAACACAACAAAACATATATTTAAAAATGTCTGTGCTAAGCCATCACCCCCATACAAATGAAATTAAAATGCCCTCCAAAAAGAAATGGATCACATTATAAAAATATCAGTGCTAAGCCCAGTGACCCTGGATTTATTTATTTAGTTATTTCTGACTAGGAAAGACACACAGAGCTGTTTCTGCTTGTAACATGCATTTGAGGAGGGGGTGGTCACTAGTGGAACTTTTTTTAATATTACATTTTTTATTAGGTATTTTCATAGATTACACACATACATACGTAAACAGCAAAAACAGTAACAGAGAACATACTGAGAAGTATCCAGCACCAGGCATGTTAAAAACTACATTCAAGGTATTAAAACAGCATCAGTTATATACTAGCTACTGGAACAAATTGCACTGGACTTCTTTTTCTTTATTACAGACAGACGGGTGTGGAGGGTTGTCTAACCAGGAAAGGCACACTGAGCCGGAGCTTGTTTCCAGGTGTTACCTGGGGGCACAAGGAAGTTAAGTGACTTGCTCAGGGACACACAGCATGCAAGTGGGGGCTGATGGGATTCAAACCCAGGTCTCCAGGTTTGCAGCTCAGCACCCTAACCACTTCATTATCCTGCCTCCTAACAGTGGCGGATCCGGAATTTTACAGTGGGGGTTGCTGGAGTGGTGTGCATACTTGATACGGAATTTTTTAAATTTGTCTAATCCTTTATATTGTCTGATAACTTTATCATTACATTTTTAACAGAAAATACAAATGTAAGTCATAATTTTGAATATAAACTGTGGTAGAATCGATAAATCAGACTTCAACAAAGTGAAATGCAACAGCAGCAAGCAAATGAGTTACAACAGGGAGCGTGGCCACATCCTTTGCCACCCCCTAGATCCGCCACTGCTTACAGATATTGTAACCTTATCTCTTATCAGCTCTTATCTTGAGAAAGGGGCCCTACGTCTCGTTATATGCAGATATTTTGTTGATAGCTAGGAATGAAAGTCGCTCCAGTTGAGCCATTTGGCTTAAAGTTTGGAGCCATTCGTTAAAGAAGGGTTTCTCACAGGATCACCATCTTCTGAGAACATGTGGAATGTTGAGCTGGGCACTCTCTCTTACGAAGTGCCATGGGCTCTTTAACTTCCAGACAATCAGTGGGTTTATTTAATATCTCATTTGAAAAATGACACCTAAACAGTGCAGCACCCTCTAGTGCTGAACTACACTGTCAGTATTTGTTATTGGTCCAAGTTCCGGGTGTAGGACTAGAATTCAGGACCTTAGGATCATCCAAGGTAGAAGGACAGTGTGGAGCTTCAGTGCTCCCAAATCCACAGAGATTTCTGTATTTTACAAATAAATGGTGCCATCTACAGGGAAACTGGTCCCACAGACTTGCAGTGGTTTTACCGGAAAATTCAGCATCCTTAGGAAATAATGTAATCTACAGAAAAATATGGGGACATTGCTCTGGAGTGACAAGAAAAAAAATGCCACATTAAATTGCAAGCACCATAACCTGCTGAGCCACTGTAGCTGCCCAATTTATATGGATTATATATTAAATAACACCCCTATAAAAAGAAATGCGTCAAATTATACAAATAGTTCTGCTAATCCCCCATCGATAAAATTATTACCCCCCCCCCGACTTAGTTCAAATTAAATCATAACACACACAGACATGGATCAAATGAAATGATGCTTCCCATATATTAAGATATGAATAAAAATATACCCCTCCCCCAATGCCAGAAGCCTTCGCGTTAAAGGGGACAAGAAAATCCGCTTACCCGCCTCTCCGTGCCCGGGGGCAGAAGGTAGGTGCCCCCCGCAGGGTTATCCTTAAATGGGGGCACTATGGTATCTGACAGGCGCTGTACCGAGAGAAGGGATAACCGCGGTTCTTTTATCCACAGAACAGTCTGGGATTCTCTCAGTCTCCCTCGCGGACGGCGTCTCGCGCTCTCTCTTCGCAGCGCCCGCTGCCTTCTCCTCTGGGTTCGCCGAGCGGCATAAACTAGTGAGATGGAATGACTGGTCCCGGCCACAGGCCGCGCATCTAAAGAGACTAGGGTGGAGATGTGTCAGCAAGCGAAGGATGTGTCAGCATACGGCGCGCGGAACTATAAAGTACTGGACACGGGAGTCGGCGGAACGGTGACAAAGACGGGGTTTAGTTGGTTGTTACAACAGGAAGTGATGACATGTAAGAGTGTATGGCGCGCAGATGTGAAAGATACATTGTTTTTCTTGTAGTGCAAGATGCATAAACTAGGTGACTTTGATACCTTTTAGTGGACCAACAGAGATTTACAGAAAAAATGCAAGCTTTTGAACCTACAGAGTTCTTCATTAGAAAGGGAATGGTCCAATAAAATGCATCAAATCATCCGTTTTGTGCATCTTATTGTACAACGACCAATACGGCAACAAACTTTTTTTTTTTACATGTTGTATTGAAAGTCTTTCTCTTCTAGTTCTGTGGGATGGAGCCAAAGAACCAGCCACCCAGGGGTGCTGCAGGAAAAGAATAACTAAAAAGGAACGTCTTTTATTCTACATATTTTTCGTTCAACAAGAGTGTGGGGTAATAAGTCAACAACAAGCTGTAGGTGATTTCTTGACTAATGAGCTAAAACTACCCACTTTCCGAGGCCTAAAACTGGGAAGCTCCATCCTGACCATGACCCCCACCCCACCATTACACTCCCGTGGGCACCGCTGCAGACAACGCCACGCACAACTAAATTTTGCAGCTTTCTCTGGCCATGCCGCCCAAGAGTAACACCAGTAGCAAACATCCAGATTCAACAATGCATCATTCTGCTGCAGCAAGTTTCAAATCATGATGTACAGAACGTTCATTAGAAGCAAACCTGCTTTAAATTGTGATCAGACATTCCAGCTCATGTAGTGCTCCTCCTGACAGTCCCATCCCAGGGTTTTATTTAACTCTAAAAATTGATTAGCGTTTTGCTCATAAAAGTGCTAAAACTTTGTGAAAATTAATAGCTCTTGCCTCACTGTGTTTAACAAACATAGCACTTCTAGAAAATCTATATAAATACTTCTGTACAGTTAGTATCGTCCCAAGAAAAAAACTGCATCCAACCCACTTACAAGCACCTCATTTGCTGAGCAGACTTCAGTGACTCCTACCACCACACCAGATAGTTTTCACACACTTCCTACAGCTGATCAGGTTTGAGTACCTTAGTTAACTGCTGCCGTCTCGTCTCTGTCTGGAGTCCTTCTCAGCTGCTGACAGGCAGATATTCACATGCGCTTGTTTGCACTACTACCCCATCTAATTTAACAGGAAGGAACATGCACTACCGAGTTCCCACTTACATGCTTACGGTGCAACACAGGTGCAGGGGCTGAAGTTGCAAACTGCTGTCCAGCCCGAGCTGTGCCACAGTGGTGCTGAAATAACTGTCACTCACAGATTAGCAGTCAGCCAAAAAAAAGGACAAAACTGGGGCAAGTAAGCAAAAACCAGGACAAACGTGACATTTGTAAAACTTGTGGGGACACCGGGACATGCTGCCTAAAATAGGGACTGTCCTGGGAAAATAGGGACTGTTGATAGCTTTACTAATGACAGCACCAGGGCTCAGAGTTCCAGATGATCTGCAGGGATTCCTGTATTTTACAGATAATTTTTTCCCATAGACAGCGTGCATAAAGACCAATTTAGTTTCCCTTGGAAATAATGTAGTCTGCAGTAAAATTGACCTGGAGTTACAGAGACAATGCCAAATCAGCTGTGGAGCAGTGCAGCACTAACAGTAAGATATCAGATATGTGTTGCTGTACTGGTCCAGTATGCGGGGGGGGGGTGCTGAGGCTACCGATTGCCCACAGGTGACCTGGGTTAGGGAAGGTACCAGAGTTGCTTGGGGGCTGGCCAGGGAAGGAGGACAGAGTGTCGTAGACAGCTTTCCTCTTTTGGTTAGGTGGTAAAGTGTGCATCGGTTTTTGGTTGTAACATAGTGGAGGCTAGGTTGCACAACATGCAGCCTGTCAGGGCCAGGTGCACAAATGCCACACACCCGCACCATAGCTCCTACGCCGACCCTGGAACTGGAAAGAAAATCAAGACTGAAGTGTCCTTGGCCGACAGGATGACTCGGGCTACCTGCAGGCCCTGCACCCAATGACTCTAGCACCATCACTGACCGAATCTATGCCTTGATGTAGGTAAGGGAATCCGTGCCAACGCCACCAGTGAGGTAAGCTCCATGGGGATCAGAGTGTTGATGTAAGACCTGGGAAATGTCAGGATGACAGTGGCTGGGGTGGCCAGCACAATGGGGGTCGGCTGGGATGGAACATGGATAAACAAAGAATAAAAAACATACACAATGACAGCAGAAAAAGACTGTTGGCCCATCTAGTCTGCCTGTGATTCCCCTTATCTATCCGTGGGACCTAATTATCATCCAGGGCACAAGCCCGCCATAATCGCCTTCCTGTTACTGCCGCTCTGAGCAGCCACAATAGCCTTTACTCTGTCCCAATTGTGCTTGAAACCATTTATGGTTTTTGCCCCTACCACCTTGGCTGGCCGATTGTTTTAAGGTTCCACCACCCTCTTAGTAAAGTAATATTTCCTCAAATCCCTCTTAAACCCTCCCCCTTTCACTTTCCACTTGTGCCTCTGTGACCTTGAATTTATGCTTATACTAAATAACTCCGCGCAGGTCACCTTATTTATTCCTTTCAGGAACCTGACGGTCTCTGTGATATCTCCCCTCTCCTTTCTGACTGTGGAGAGCTTTAAAACTGCCCTGAAAACATGTCTGTTTGAACTTGCTTTTAGTGATTCAGTTTAATGATTGTTATTTGTATTGGGAATACAGTCTGTATGTTTTATTTATTGAATTTTAATTGTTAGGGTGCTATGACTTCTCTGATTTCTGTGATTTCAGAGGATTCTGGCAGCAGAGTGGCTGTGTCTATGTGGAGCTCCCATGGATAAGTGAATTTTCTGTATTTTTTCTAGTTTTTAAATATTTTTTGGTGTACAGCTTGTGGACCGAGAAGGAGGGTATTGTTGCCTACAGGAAGGTGTGGGAAGTGTGTGTTTTATGTTAGTTGGGAACAGTATAGTCAGCATGTTTGTTCTGTGGTGAATCATATCTTGTGTAGGTTTCATTTTGTTACATACAGTAGATAGGCAGTTTGAGATATCTGTGGGGTTTTCCTTGTCACCAGGATTAGCTTGCTTGTTGCTGTCTGGTGGCATGTTATTTAGGTGGTGCTTTGACTTTGTTTGTCACTGTTTCATGGGATTTCTGGGCTGATGATTTAAAAGACATTTATTAAAAATATTTTTGAGCTAGAATCAGGTGGTTTCTAAGAAACAGCCTCCTTGGCATAGTGTTCTAGTTGTGATAGAACACTGGAAGCAGCAGCCTACTGAGTTCTAGATTATTGAGATTGTTGTTGTATTTTGATGATAAAGTGAGATAGAAATGTATATATTTTTGAATGTTGTAGTTATTTTATAGTTATAAGCTGGGCTGGGAGGATGTGGGGAAATAGGTACATGTATGGGAAGCAGGAGAGTGGTAAACTGCAATAGCTGTGGGGCAGCAGTCTTTCTGGGTGTGTTGTGGAGTAAAGGGGGATGTCCTGTGTGTAAGAACCTGGAGCAGCTAAGGGCTGAAATAAGGCTGCTCAGATGGGAGATGAGGAGGATGGTGTGGGAAGTCAGAGGAGCAGAGCAGTGGAGGGAAAGACATAGGGGTGATGCCCAGGGGAGTGAGGACATCAGGCAGGGGCTGGGAGTGGGGGAGGAGCAGCCAGTATACAGGAGTATCTCTTCCTCAGAGGACTAGGGAGCCCAGGGTGGAGAAATGGCAAGTGGGAAGGGGTGGGAATGTGAGAGTAGCATCAGGGGTGGGAAATTCTAAAGGGGTGCCTTTATTGAATAGATTTGCACCACTGTCTGGAAGGAGGGAGGGGGTAGTAGGAGGTGAGGTAGAGACAGGGCTGAGAGTAGGAGTACAGGAGAGGGGAGAGGGAATTAATCAGGGTGGGCAGGGAAGAGGAGGCAGGCAAAACGGAGTGGAGGATGGGGGAGGGAGAGAAAAGGAAAGGAAGGGAAAACTGAAGGCAGATACAGATAGAAGGGAAGGGGTAGAGTGGGAGATGGAAAAACAGTTAAGGAGATAAATTGTGGATGTGGAGATAAGTTCACCAGGGTGCAGAGGGAGCAGTTAGGTGGGGAAGCAGCTAGTACCAAAGGTATGAAAGGAAGGACGGGGAGCACAGTTGCAGGGGATGGAAGGGTAGCAATCATAGGGGATAATTAGGGGTATTCACCGGGGAAGGAAAGGGCACCAAAAAGCAAGCAGGAGGGTGGTTTGTATGCCAGGGATGACAGCGGGGAAGGTGGGCCCAAGAATAAGGGAAATAGTAAGGGAGGTTGGAGGAAAACCTAATTTAGTTATACATTTGGGAACCAACAACCTAGCTGGGGAGGAGGTTGAGGTAGTGCAAAGTAGGTTCAGGCAGTTAGGGAAGATCTGCAGGGAGGAAGGATGTTCACTGACCTTCACAGTGGTGATACCAGTACCAAGAGCCAGCAAAGCCAGGAAAAGAAGAATAGAGGATTTTAATGACTGGCTGAGGAAATGGTGCAGGGAGGCGATGTTTATCTGTTTTGGGGACTGGGAGGAGACCTGGTCAAACAAAGCACTCTTTTCACCAGACAGGCTACATCTCAGTAGGGAGGGTTTGAGGGTACTCAGGGACAAACTGTGAGAATACATAACCACTACACTTAATTTAAACGACTGGGGCGGGCAGCGGCAGGCTCACAGACTCCGAGAGGAGGAGGTCAGTGAACCCCCACAGTAATTACAAAAACGAGAGAGGAAAGAGAAAGGAAGCTATCAGACAGCCCAGACAAGCCACCCAGATGGTAAGGTGCCAAGTCCAGTAAGGAGCAGTGGCTGGCACAGGGGATACGGGAAGGGGAAAAGGGGTTATTTAGGTATATTAGGGGGCAGAGAAAGATCAAGGGCCAGATCAGCAGATTGAGAACAGAAGGAGGGTGGGTGGAGGAGATGAGGGACCAGGCGGAGGTCCTAAATGAGTACTTTGCCTCCATGTTCACTAGGGAGGGGGATGGGAAACTTACAAAGCAGGATCAGTTGGAGTTAGAAGGGAAAGGAGGCAGGAACGGCGGAGCAACAGACAAGGAAAAGCCGGGAGGGATGGGTACCCCAGGGGCTTCACATCGGAATAAATCAGCCAGTTGGGGGGAAACAGATGATGAAATCCCTACTGAATGGGTGTGGAATGCCCTTAAGGCCCTAAAAAAGGAAAAATCTCCAGGGCCAGATAGCATACATCCAAGAGTTCTATGGGGATTGGCGGATGTTCTAGCTGCAACCCTGGCGGAGCTCTACAACAGGTCACTTGAGACAGGGATAGTGCCTAGAGATTGGAGAGAGGCAAATATGGTGCCAATCCATAAGGGGGGGGTCGAGGGACGTGACGAGTAACTATAGACCTGTCAGTCTGACGTCAGTGGTGGGTAAAATAATGAGTATACTGAAGGAACGTTTGGGGGGGTTCTGGAGGAGATAGGCTGTCAGGATAGTTGCCAACATCAGTTTGTGCAGGGTAGATCATGTCAAACTAACCTTGTGGAGTTCTATGAATGGGTAACATCAGAACTGGGCAAGGGAAAGCCTGTGGATGTGCTATTCTTGGACTTCAGCAAGGTGTTTGACTCAGTCCCTCGCAAAGGCCTACTGGAGAAACCGAGGGGGATGGGAGTAGGCCCATTGATGGTCAGATGGATAGGAAACTGGCTGGCTGAGCACACCCAGAGTGTAGTGGTCGGTGGGGAGATCTCAACCCCTAAAGGGGTCATTAGTGGGGTACCACAAGGCTCGGTCCTTGGTCCGATCTTGTTTAATGCATACATCTCAGATATCAGGGAATCGGGGAGGGTATAGGGTGTGAAATGAGTCTCTTTGTTGATGACTCCGAGCTAGGAGCAGTGGTTTAGTGGGGGAGGGGAGGGGGACCCTGCAAGAGGACTTGGAGACCCTGGATAAGTGGGCTCACACCTGGAAATTAAATTTTAACTCCTCCAAGTGCAAGGTGTTACATTTTGGGAGGGGGAACCCCAAACACGAGTACACCCTGGGTGGGGAGGTGTTGGAGGCCACAGCAGGAGAAAAAGACCTAGGGGTCCTGGTGGATGCAATTATGAGTAACTCTGAACAGTGCAGGAGGGCGGCAGTCAAGGCAAATAGGATGTTGGGCTGCATCACAAGGGGGATCACCTCAAGGTGTAGGGAAGTGATTCTGCCTCTGTACAATGGTCTGGTTAGACCACACCTTGAGTATTGTGTGCAGTTCTGGAGTCCGCACCTGAGGAGGGACATACAGCTCCTGGAAAGGGTCCAGAGGAGGCCAACCAAGATGATACGGAGTCTGGGGGGTTTGACGTATGAGGAGAGACTAGAGGAGCTCAGCCTGTTCTCATTGGAGGAGAGGAGGGATGGGGTGACATGATTGAGGTCTTCAAGTACCTCAAGGGAATAAATAGGGTAAACAAGGAGGGGATCTTTAGATTAAAGGAAGGGGTTATCACCAGAGGGCATGGTTTGAAGGAGGAAGGATGAGGGGGGGAAAAGAGGAAGAGGTAGTTCACTGAGAGGGTGATGGAACCTTGGAATGCACTGCCTGGTGAGCTGGTTCTGGCTTCTACAGTGGAGGAGTTCAAGAGAGGGTGGGACAGGTACAGAATGAGGATGAAGCAGGGGTGGGCCTGGCCCAGGGGGCCGGGATGGACGACAGGAGAAACAGAAATGTGATGGGAGGTGAAGGCCTCGGTACCCAACTGGGGTCCTGAAACTCGACAGACCGTAAGGCCTATTCTGCTGGCAATTAGTATGTTAGTAATGGAAGAGGTCTGGAGGAAGGAGGTGGAAAGGGCGAGAACACAGTTAGAAAAGGGTGGAAGGGTGAGGAACACATAACAAGGGTGTGTGGAGGGGTGCACACAGACAGAATAAATGTGATTAGAAGAATAGAGGTAAGAGAAGGAAGGTCAGATTCTAGGTGGGGGGTGGTATCTCTGAATGCGCAGAGTCTTGGAAACAAGATGGATGACCTGCAGGCACTATTAGCAGACAGGAGGGTGGACATAGCTGTAATAACCGAGACTTGGGCAACATCACATCATGACTGGGACCTTGCGATCCCTGGATGTAAGCTATACAGGAGGAACGGGGTAGTTGGGAAGGGGTGGCAGTTTATATCTGGGAGGGAATACCTTGCATGAGGGAGGAATCAGAGGAAGGGGAGGTGGAAGCATTATAGGTTCAGTTAAGGGCCAATAGAGGGAGAAAGCTAAAGTTGGGGGTGGTTTACAGACCAGCCAATCAGGATGAGAAGAGGGACAGGGAACTGAGCTCACAAATATTAGAAGCTGCGGGGAAAGGAGAGGTGGTAATTGTGGGGGACTTCAACTTGCCCAAGGTGGACTGGAGCATACCCTCCACAACATGTGCTTGGAGTCAGGTGATCCTAGAAGGACTGCAAAGTGGGTTCCTGACTCGGGGCATCACTGAACCAATGAGCTGAGGCAATTCTTGATTTGGTACTCACAAATAGGGAGCATGTACAGGAAATAATGGTCAGGGAGCCACTGGGTGGACGTGACCATTGCACAGTGTGGTTCCAGTTGGATATGGGCAGGGAAAGCATGCCAACTAAGACTAAAATCTTGGATTTCAGTAGGGCAGACTTCAGGAAAATGGGGAAAAGTGCTAAGGAGCCATCTGGTGGGCATCAAAGCAGAAAAGGGGGTGGACCAAAGGTGGTCCATCATTAAGGAAGGAATACTGGTTGCCACAGAGGAGTGCATTAGGCTCAGGGGTAAGAACACAAGGGCCAAAGTGCTCAGCTGGTTCAGTCCTGGGGTTCCCCAGGCAGTAAGGGAAAAGAGGTTGGCCTATAGAAAATTCAGGAAGACCAAAAGAGAGGCAGATAGGGAAAATTACCTAAGGTTGGCTAGTGTGGCAAGTAAAGAAGTCTGGCCAGCAAAGGCACAGAAGGAGCTCTAGATAACTGAAGGAATTAAGAAGGCGGAGAAGGCTTTCTTTCACTATATAAGTGAGAAAAGGGACAAGAAGGAAGGGATTGTTAAGCTGAAGAAAGGGGTGGAGTGGGTGTAGGATAATGGGGGAAAAGCAGAGATACTAAATGAATACTTCTGTTCCATCTTCACCAGGGAGAAGGACGGACCAGTGCTTTCAGGAGGGAAAATAGGAGTGGGGGAAGGGGAACACAGATGTAGTGATAGAGAAGGATAGAGTGAGGGAGGGGCTGCTGGCATTGAAGGTGGCCAAATCACCAGGCCCGGAAAGAGTACATCCCAGGGTACTAAAGGAACTGGCTGAGGAGCTGGCAGGGCCACTGGCAGACCTATTTAATAGTTCAGTAGAGTCAGGTGTGGTACCGCAGGACAGGAGAACAGCACATGTAGTGCCCCTCCACAAAAGTGGTCCTAAGGATGACCCAGGGAATTACAGACCAGTCAGTCTGCTCTCCATTGTGGGCAAGCTCATGGAGACCATACTAAAGGAAAGGTTGGTGGAATATCTAGAGGAGCAAGGTCTCCAGGATGCGAGGCAGCATTGGTTCATGGTGGGGGGGGGGGTTGTGTCAAACTAATCTGATTGACTTCTTTGACTGTGTCATTAAGACAGTAGTCAGGGGCCAAGTAGTAGACATCCTCTATCTTGATTTCAGCAAGGCCTTTGACTCTGTGCCCCACAAAAGGTTGATCAGAAAGTTGGTGAATCTTGGGGTGGGGAATAGATGGCCAGATGGGTGGAAAACTGGCTGAGGGACAGAACCCAGAGGGTGGTTGTGGGAGGAGAGTTATCTGGTACCAGAGAGGTAACCAGTGGGGTCCCACAGGGCTCTGTGCTGGGGTCGATGTTGTTCAATGTCGTCATCTGTGATATTGGGGATAGCATTAAGGGCAAAATGTGCTTATTCGCGGATGACACCAAGCGCTGTGGGAGAGTGGACACAGCTGAAGGGATACAGGACCTACAGGAAGATCTGGAAAAGCTGGGGAGGTGGTCCAGGATCTGGCAGCTTGGCTTCAATGCCAAGAAAGGCAAAGTTATGCATATTGGAGCCAAGAATCCCAGGACAAAGTACTACCTGGGTGGAGTCCAAGTATCTGCATCAGAGGAGGAGGAGAAGGACCTGGGAGTGATGATCACTAGTGACCTGAAGCACTCTACACAGTGTAGGAAAGCAGCAGCAAAGGCAAACAAGATGCTGGGATGCATATCTAGTGGGATCAGTAGTAGAAGGGAGGAGGTTATACTGTCCTTGAAAAGGTCACTGGTAAGGCCGCATCTAGAGTATGGAGTTCAGTACTGGTGCCCACACCTCAAAAAAAACATTAACCTGCTGGAGAAGGTCCGGAGGAGGGCTACAAAGATGATAGTGGGTCAGCAGGGTAAGGCATATGAGGAGAGGTTGAGGGCACTGAACATGTACTCCCTAGAAGACAGAGAGAGGTGACATGATTGGGACCTTCAAGTACTTGAAAGGGATAAATAAAGTTGATAAAGAGAGTCTCTTTAAGCTGAGTGGTAACCATAACACTAGGGGGCACAGTCTTAAGCTGGGTGGGAGGTTTAGGAGGGAGGTCAGGAAGCACTTCTTCACAGAGAGGGTGGTGGACACTTGGAATGCACTGCCAGAAGAGGTCATCTTGTTGAAGACTGTGGACAGCTTAAAGAGAGGCTTGGATAGGCATAGGAGGAAAGTAAGGATCATGGGTAGGGAGGATGGGAGGAGTGGGGAGGGAGGGCAGGGACATTAGCTCAAGCTGTGGACCCTGCAATACGAGCAGACTTGATAGACCAAATGGCCTTCTTCTGCTGGCTTCATCATATGTTCGTATGATCTTCTGGAATAGTGCCTTTTTATAAAGAGAATTGAAAAAATTTAATTTGCCTCAAGCAAGTACACGTTTAGTGCCTTTAGCCACTCTTTGTTAGATCTGGCCTGCTGGCCTTGTACAATCCTGGTCACCCTTTGTTGCACTGCCTCTAGTCTGTCCTTATTGTTCCTGAGGTGAGGACTCCAGAACTGGGAGTAGTACTCCAGATGCGGCCTCACCAGTGACCTATAAAAAGGTAATATTACCTCTTTCCTTCTGCAATCTAGTCACCTCCCACTACACCCCAGCATCCCATTTGCCTTAATAATGGCCTTGATGCATTGACTTGATTGTTCGAGGGTGTTACTAATGATGACTCCTAGATCCCTTTCCTCAGTCGTAGTGTTCAGCTTAACCCCTCCCATCCAGTACTCTGTCCTGGGGTTCTTGCTCCCTAGGTGCATTGCTTTGCATTTTTTGGTGTTGCATTTCAACTGCCAGACCTTAGCCCACCTCTCGAGTTTATGCAGGTCACTCTGCATCTCCCTGATTCCCTTGTCACTGTCCACCTTCTCACAGAGCTTTGCATCATCTGCAAAGAGACACAACCTGCTCTGGATTCCTTTTCCAATATCACTAATGAACATATTGAAGAGAGCCAGGCCCCCAGACAGATCGCAGTGGCACCCCACTTGTGATCTCCCTGTCTTCTGATTTGACCCCATTTACCACAACCTTTTTCTGCCTCCCCCTTAGCAAGAGCCAGTTTCCTACCCATCTTACTATATCCCTTGCCACTCCCAGATCCTCCATTTTTTTCAACAGTCACCTGGGAGGCACTGAGACAAAGGCTTTGCTGAAATCAAAATAGAGTAGATCCATGGTGTGACCCTCATCCAGTGTCTTTGCACCTAGTCAAAGAAAACCATTAGGTTCATTTGACAAGACCTCCCTGCCACAAACCCATGCTGCTTTCCTCTGCCTGCTCCCTGTCCGTGGAGCGGAACCATGTCTGCCAGCCTCAGTTCTTCAGAACTACCCCTAACTGAAGTGATCAGGGGTTCAGCCAGTTCCAGAGTACCCTTGGATGCATCCCATCCGGTCCCTGGGTCTTATTTATCTTAAAAGCTGCTAACGCTTTCTGGATCCTTTCACTGATGAATACTGGCTGCCTCATCTCCAGGATCCCATTAGCGACCACCCTGATGTTACTGTTAGGTAAGGGCCCTCTGTCCTCCCTGGTGAAGACAGAGCAAAAGTAGTCATTTAGGATGGCTGCCTTTTGCCCGTCCTCTCTTACCTTACCTCCCTCCAATAGTTATTGCATATTGTCATAACTGATATGTTTAAGGTTAGTAACATCGGTGGAATACTGCCTCAGTCAAAGAGCAGTTTTTACAATTCTGATGCTCTAGAGATTATTAAACAATAAAAGCTGATTGGTCAGTTCGTCTTCCCAACTATTGGTAAACCTGACAACACACAACTGCCCAATGAGAAAAAAGAAAGATCAAGCAAGTCACATCACATGCTATAAACATGTTAAATCAGTATATGCAACTTTTCAAACTGTAAAAGCTGCCATTTGTTTTTCTTCTCAGGCCGCTCACAAAGCACACAAATATTATTCTGTCTCTGTTCTTTAACCCCTAGGCTGCCAACAGATTTAGAACGTATAGGAATTCTGGACTGATATATCAGTCTGTGGCACAGCAAGGGTTAATGCTGCTGGGGGACACGCAGAACCAGAACTAACAAAAAACACAGATCTGCAGCTACTTACTTTTTTATAAGACAGGACACACAAATAGAAGCGGTGGCAACCTCTACTTCTTTCCTGACTGACTGAGACACATCAAATCATATCTGATGTCTTAAAAGTAACTTTTACTGCCCTTGCCCCATATCCAAACATCCAATGCTCCCATTCACGAACAGCGCCCATAGCAGCTGTAGCTCATCCTATAGATGCTGCATGTATGGTTGCTCAGTGGTTGACACTTCCAGGGTCCCCAGTAACACAGAAACAAAGAAGATGACAGCAGAAGGGGACTGCAAGGTCTATCTAGTCTGCCCAAGGTTTCTCGGGTTTTACCCCCTTCCTATATGCTCCTCTGGAGAATACTAACATACTATTTGCCAGCAGATTAGGCCTTATGGTCTATCGAGTCTGCTCGAACCTGGATCCTTAGTTGGGTGCCGAGACCCTCCCATCCCTTGTGCTCCAGAAACCCCTATCATCCATCCCCACCCCCCCGGGACAGGCCATCATCTGATACATCCACTTTCTGTGTCTGTCCCACCCTCTCTTAAAGCCCTCCACTGTGGATCTCTGAACCAGCTCACCAGGCAGAGCATTCCAAGGGTCCACCACCCTCTCAGTGAAAAACCTCCTCCTCTTTTCCCCCCTCACCCTTCCACCTTCAAACTTCAAACCATGCCCTCTGGTGATGCCTCCATGCTTTAGTCTAAAGATCCCCTCCATGTTTACCCTATTTATTCCCTTGAGGTACTTGAAGACCTCAATCATGTCCCCCCTGTCTCTCCTCTCCTCCAATGAAAACAGGCAGAGCTCCCTCAAGTCTGTCCTCGTAAGTCAAACCTAGCCCTCTTAGATCATCTTTGTTGTCCTCCTCTGTACCCTCTCCAGGAGCTGTATGTCCCTCTTCAAGTGTGGTCTCCAGTACTGTACACAGTACTCAAGGTGTGGTCTAACCAGTCCATTGTACAGCGGCAGAATCACTTCCTTGCTCCTAGAGGTGATCCCCCTGACGATGCATCCCAACATCCTGTTTGCCTTGCTAGCTGCTCTCCTGCACTGCTCAGAGTTATTCATACATGTATCCACCATGACCCCTAGGTCTTTTTTCCCTGTTGAGGCTTCCAGCATCTCCCCTCCCAGGGTGTACCTGTGTTTAGGGTTTCCCCGACCAAGATGCAACACCTTGCACTTGGTGATATTGAAATTTAATTTCCATGTGTGAGCCCAGCTTTCCAGGGTGTCCAGGTCCCCTTGCAGGGCCAACCTCCCCTCCTCTCCCTCAACTACTGCTCCCATCTTGGAGTCATCCGCGAAGAGACTCATTTCACACCCTATACCATCCCTGATGTCCGATATGTATGCATTAAATAGGATTGGACCCAGGACCGAGCCCTGCGGTACCCCACTACCAACCTCTGTAGGGTTCGAGAGCTCCCCACAGACCATCACTCTCTGAGAGTGCCCAGCTATCCAGTTTTCAATCCATCTGACCATCAAGGGCCTACTTCTAACCCCATCAGTTTCTCCACCAGACCATTGTGGGGACAGAGTCAAACGCTTGCAGAAGTCCAAGAATAATACATCCACGGGCTTACCCTGTCCAGTTCTGATGTTACCCATTCATAGAACTCACAAGGTTGGTTTGACATGATCTACCTGGCACAAACCCATGCTGCCGACTATCCAGACCTCCCACCTCCCCAAGTAAACCCCCAATCGTTCCTTTAGTATACTCTCCATTAATTTTCCCACCACCGAGGTTAAACTGATGGGTCTATAGTTTCCTGGTACTTCCTTCAACCCCCCTTTATGGATTGGTACCACATGTGCCTCTCGCCAATCCCTAGGTACCCTCCCTGTCTCAAGTGACCTGTTGAAAAGCTCCGTGAGGGGTGCAGCCAGTATGTCCGCCAATTCCCATAGTACTCTCGGATGAATGCCATCCGGCCCAGGAGATTTGTCTTTCTTTAGGGCCTTGAGGGCAAACCACACCCTTTTGGTGGGGATGACATCATCCATCCCCTCCACCTTACTGGTCTTTTTATCCTTATCCAGATGTGACACCCTAAGGTACCTTTCCTCCCTTTTGCTCCATTTCTGTTGCTCCCTGATCCCACTCCTGCCGCTTATCCCTTTGTGCCTTGCTTTTTGTAGATAACCCATCCCCTCCTAGGAACACAGAGGCAAAGTACTGCTAAATACCTCTGCCTGGTCCTCGCCTCTTCCACCCACCCTCCTTCTGATCTCAATCTGCTGAGATGGCCCTTAGTTTTCTCCGCTCCCCAATGTACGGAAGAACCCCTTTCCCTCCATGTATCCCTGTGCCAGCCGTTGCTCTTTACTGGACTTTGCTCCCCTCACCATACGGGTGACTTTTCTAGATGCAAGCTGGTACATTTCCTTATCCCTATCCCCTCTTGTTGTTTTATATTTTTTGTAAGCCGCCTTCTTTTCTCTGACTGCTGCCTGGACCTCACTGGACCACCAGCATGGTTTATGTGACCTTGCTCCCTTACGTTTCAACTTAGCGCAGATCCTGACTGCCTCATGAAGTCCCCATTTTATGACCTCCCATCTCCTTTCCACACTTGTCGTTGAGGTAATCCCTTCAAGTGATCCTGAGAATATTTCCCATGCCCATAAAGTCTGCCCCCCTGAAGTCCACTGCCAGTGTCCTAGATCTCACCCCACTCCCCCAATGCTTATTTGAAACCAGACAGTATTGTGGTCACTCCCAGTAAGGGGTCCTGTACCACCATGTCCCTTACCAGATCCCCATCTGCCAGAACCACATCCAGGACATGCCCTCCCTTGTGGGCTCCATCACATGCTGTGTTAAGAACACATCCTGGAAGCCATCCAGCAGCCTCTGCTCCTTGGCCACCTTAGAGGACATGGTTCCCAGTTTGTACCTGGCATATTAAGGTCCCCATCAACACCACTCCTTCCCTTTTGGACCACACTGGGCAATGATGTTGTCCAGCAAACCATCCTCTAGAACATCACTCATCCCGGGGCCTATATACTCCCAGCTTGACCTTATCTCCTGCTGGGGATCGTAAGGTGACCCATAAGGCCTCCACGCTTCCTCTGCCTCTTCTACCTATAGCAATTTCTATGTCATCTCCAATGAACATAGCCACTCCACCCTCTGCCCTCCTTTCTATCCTTCCTAAGCATAGTGTACCCCTGCACATTTAGGTCCCAGTCATGGTTTTGTTGGCCCACGCTCTTGACTGCCGCCACATCCACCTCAACAGCATGGCCTGAACTCTGACAACTTGTTTCCCAAGCTCCTGGCATTTACTAACACTAACCCCCACCCTTATCCCTGATCCTTTTGTCGAACCCCACCCAGATTCCTTATACTTCCATCCTCCCCTGCTCCTCCTGAAACCTCCACCTCCAGTCTGTTCCCCTCCCCTTGGGCTTGAAGGCTACTCCCCTCATCTGGAGGAGGCTTGAGTCAGCCCCTCCTTATCCTTCCCCTACAAGTTTAAACCCCACCTTTCTTGTATGTAGTCAGCCATCCCTGTTTAAGGACTTCCTTCCCTAATGGGGCAAGATGAAACCTGTCCTTGGCATATAGTCCCTTATCCTCCCAAACTCCATTCCAGTTCCCTAACACCCCCAACCCATTCTCTTCACCCCACTTCCTGAGACATTCATTAACCTCTGTGAGCTTCATTTTTTTCTCCACTGAGGCCTTTGGTACTGGCAATATCTCCGAAAAGGAAATGTTGCATCCATTATCCCGACAGACTCTGGCAAGTTCTTGGAACCTTGCTTGGATTTCCATAATGCTATTTCCCTCTAGATCATTAGTTCCCAAATGCACCAGAAATCGGTTTCCTCCACAATCCTTAACCATTTCATACACCATGCACTTTGCTCTGTGCACTGTCAGCCCAGAGATACTCACTACCTTCACCTGGCTATGGCATCCATCCCCTGTCCCTCCCAATGGATACCCTTAATCATCGAAGTCTCCCAGTAACAGAACCTTAACACCGCCATCATCCTTATGGTTACCTCCACCATGCCCTCTCAGCCCCCTCCCCACTTTATTCATGATCGCACTTCATGGGAGTCTTCCTGCCTTATTAGAGACCCCTTGTCACCCTCCCTTTCTGCCTCCCTTGCTATTTTGCCCACTTAACTCAAACCCTCTGAATAGGTGTCCCTTTAACCTCTCTTATCTGAACCATTTATCCTGGCCCTGATGGTTTCCCTTTCCCCTGCACCACCCCCCCTTGCAATAGTACCCCTGTCTCCAGAGGCTCTCTGTGGGTCCCCTTTAGCTAGGGCCCCATCCTTGGTACTGACCTCCCTGCTGAAGGGGGGCTCCTCTCCCACCTCCTTGTCTCCCAGTTTCTCTCCAATCATGCTCTCCTCCTCATGTCTGGAATATGTTGCATCTCCCCATTTGCTTAACATATATGTTCCCTTCTCCTCTGGGACTATGTCTATCCTTTCCATAGCTGTTCTGTGATGCCCTATGGGTATCTGACTCCCTCCGCTGCCTCTGTATAAGTTTCCTCATTTCCACCAACCCTTCCTCCCCTCTAGGATGCTTAGTATCTCAAATTTATTGTGACACTCTATGTCAGCCTCCATCAAGTAACCCGAGTTTCCCTGACTGCATCTCTAAACTGACCCTCTTCTTCCTCTCTTGCACTGTTCACCTTAGGAGCTCCTTCCCACAGTCTGCTGTTTTAGGCTTCCGCACAACAGCCCTCCTGACTCTTCCCTCCAGTCTCCTTGAATTCAGAATTTCACCCTGTACGCTTTCCCTTAGCATCAACTTCCCTATCTAAGGGTCCTCTGTCCCTAATATCCCCTTCTGCTTGCTGTAGCATAATGTCCTGTAATTTCAGAGCGTTGCCCCAGCCTCCCCTCAGCCCCACCCTCTGCTGCCCATCCATCACACCCTTATCCTTGTGACACCCCCAGCCCCATCAGCTTACTCCTTAACCAATATACCTCACTCTGATACAAGATAGCTGTTCAGAGTGGGGCAGCCTCCCTGTCTCCACAGGCCATATTTTGGGCAGATCCTCTGTTTATATTAGCACACCCCTTCTCAGTCCCTTTCCCCTGGAGTACAGTTTCTCTCTATACTGACTGTAGTTATTTACAAACCCAATTTCAACCCCACCAACAAAGTTCCCAAGTCTCACAAACACATACAGTCCAGTATGTGTTCGGTCCCACTAACAGTGTGTGTAAGCAGACACCAGGTACCGTATGATGTCACAGGCCCACCAACTCCTGTTGCTTCAAACTTCAGTCCCAAACAGAAATACTCAGCCCTTCAATCCCAACCCCCAGTGGCTTTTCAGTATTTAAGAAAGCCTACAAAACAGGCTGGGTGGGAGGGCTCTTGCCAAACACCAGGCAAACAACACATTTAAATTACCTTCTAATTTTCCCTGCCAAACATCTATCCCCAAACCTACAATATCACAGCCCAAGTATCAGTTCAAATTCAAGGTAATAATTTTTAACACATAGAACTAATTTCACTTACAAACTATTCAAATATTTCAGTTTAAAACAAAATATAACTCATGAGCTCTTTTCTACCAACCTGTTGCTTAAGCTCCCAAGTGAACAATGAAAGCCACAGTAATTCCTGTTTAAAGACAAGTTAATTGCAGCTAATGTCCCTTCCCCCTAACACCAGGCAAACAACACATTTAAATTACCTTCTAATTTTCCCTGCCAAACATCTATCCCCAAACCTACAATATCACAGCCCAAGTATCAGTTCAAATTCAAGGTCAAGGTAATAATTTTTCAAGGTAATAATTTTTAACACATAGAACTAATTTCACTTACAAACTATTCAAATATTTCAGTTTAAAACAAAATATAACTCCTGAGCTCTTTTCTACCAACCTGTTGCTTAAGCTCCCAAGTGAAGAGAATGATACCTTTATAACAATCACACAGGAGTGCAGTATGCATATTTATAGAACACATACAAACAGAGGTGAGAAAGAAGTGCCTCAGCTTGGACTTGAACCCAGGCCACCTGGAATACCATTCTGATTGTGCTAATCAGCTGCACCACTGAGACAACTAGAGCCTGGACTGTCCCCTAGCACATTACTCTTACTCAAATGCACAACCCAATGGCAACACAAATATTTACTTGTAACAATCACACAAGAATGCGGTGTGCATATTTATGGAACACCTACAAACAGAGGTGAGAAAGAAGTAAGTGCCTCATCTGGGACTTGAACCCAGGCCGCCCAGAATACTGTTCCGATTACGCTAACCAGCTGTGCCACTGAGACAACTGGAACCTGGGCTGTCTCCGAGCACATTACTCTTTCTCAAATGCACAACCCAATGGCAACACAAATATTTACTTGTAACAATCACACAGGAGTGCGGTGTGCTTATTTATGGAACACATGCAAACAGAGGTGAGAAAGATGTAAGTGCCTTATCTGGGACTTGAATCCAGGCTGCCCGGAATACCATTCTGATTGCACTAACTAGCTGCGCCACTGCCAATAGCAACACAACTAACGCAATCGGAACAGTATTCCGGGTGGCCTGGGTTCAAGTCCCAGCTGAGGCACTTACTTCTTTCTCACCTCTGTTTGTATGTGTTCCATAAATATGCACACCGCACTCCTGTGTGATCGTTACAAGTAAATATTTGTGTTGCCATTGGGTTGTGCATTTGAGAAATGGTAATGTGCTCGGGGACAGCCCAGGTTCCAGTTGTCTCAGTGGCGCAGCTGGATAGCACAAGCGGAACGGTATTCCAGGCAGCCTGGGTTCAAGTCCTGAGGCACTTACTTCTTTATCACCTCTGTTTGTATGTAAATTATAACTTTGTGTCTGTCCCAAGCTCTCTTGAACCCCCTCGACCATTTTGGCACTCACGGCCTCTGGAGGCCGGCTGTTCCAGGCATCCACCACCCTCTCAGTGAAGAAGAATTTCCTACTGTTGGTCCAAAATTTTCCTCCTTTCAGTCTCAGATCATGCCCCCTTGTTCTATTCCCATGACATGAAAGAGTTGCTGTGTTTGTACCTTATTTATACCATTGATGTACTTGAAGGTCTCAATCATGTCTCCTCTCTCCCTCCTCTGATCCAGGGAGTACATGTTTAATTCCCTCAACCTGTTCTCATGTATCAACTGGTGTAACCCCTGTATCATTTTTGTTGCCCTTCTTTGCACCATCTCTATTCTATCAATGTCCTTTCTGAGGTGCAGTCTCCAAAACTACATGCAGTATTCCAGCTGGGGGCGGACAAGTGCCCTGTACAGTGGTCCTGTCCTCCCTCCCTCCTTCTGCTCATGATTCCCCTCCCAATGCACCCTAGCATGCCACTGGCCTTTAGTACCGCCTTCCCCACTGTCTACCCACTTTCAAGTCATCTGATATCATGATCCCCAGGTCACGTTCCTGGTTGGTTGCAGCTTGTCTTTCTTCACCGAAGTAGTTATTCCCTTTTTGGGTTGCTTATTCCTAGGTGCATGATTTTGCACTTTTTGGTGTTGAATTTCAGCTGCCATGCTCTAGACCATTCTTCCAGTTTCATTAGGTAGCAGCAGAAAGGAGACAAGAGAATGAGCAAGATCCTCATTGACCTTGAAACCTCCAACATAAATGGCTCATCTCCTTCCTGTCCCATGCCATTTGTCATGGACTCTGTAGTTCTCAGAACACTGCTGGCTACTGCTACGCATGGGAGGCTGTGAGCTCTTTCACACTCTACAGCAAAGTCAGTGCACATACCAAGGCTACTGCAGAAGCAAACACTGTTTTTATTTCCATGCTGCATGAAAGTGTCTGTAGGAAGCAGCCAGCTCGGGGCATGGAGCGCTGAGGTGCTTGACGCATTACCTCCTGTCACGCTGACAACCCGAGTTTGGGAGTGAGCTTGGGTTGCCAGGGGTCAGCTGGAGTGGGAGAGGTTGGAGCGTCCAGAGGTCTACTGTCCTCTTCTGGGGAGAGAGGACATGATGTGTCACTCCTATACTGCCACCATGTGGAAGCGTGGTGGCAGGGCACTTGGAACATCTCGGGGGGGGGGCAACTGGCGTATACATACCTCTACATACACATGCACCTGCATCATTGCACACCACCAGACATAATGGGAGACTGGAAATTGAAAAACCCAGTTCTGGTGAATGAATCCAGGCCCACCTCCAACCCCTGCTACCAGCTGGGACCACCGACTGGATTGTGCTCTGTGGGAGGGAAGGATAGATCTCACTCCCTTGGGGGGGAGAAATCCACTGGGGCTTAAGGTAGGTCCCAGGGAGCGTGTGGCTAAGCAGTTGAACTGAAAAGACACATAACTCTCACCGTTTCTGCTGTCAGAAGGGAAATGAACTTTAAAAGACGTTTTAAAACCTTATTTCAACCTTCATACTTACTGCATTCAATAGCTAACATTGGACTAACATTGGACTGTACATTTTGATACCAGGGCCCGTATATTCAAACTGCACCAGGCTGTGGCGCAAGCTTGGGCGCAGCTCAACTTGACTGCGCGGGGGTGTGGACTGGGCGATATTCATCGGAGCTGCGCCATGGCTCAGCAGCTTTGAATATCGCACCCTGGCCACCCCCAGTGTGCATGGCACAGTGGCACTGCGCTAGCGCAAGTGGCCAGAGTGGAGCATGGAGATGCGCTAGCGCAGGTTCCATTGCGCCATGCACAGCACCAGTGATATTCAAAAGCTGACATGCAAATGGGGCCATAATGTATGCAAAAGGCAGATGGGGCCATTTGCATATCATTATGGTCCCATTTGCATGCAGGTACGCCGATCCCCGGCACCCTGCCAGGCAGCAGCTGTCGGGGACCGACGCCCCATGCAGCCCGATCGTGGGCATTTGTTTAAAAAAAGATCCCCTTCCAATATCCCTGGTGGTCCAGTGGACCAGCTATCTGCCCGATCGCGGGCATTTGTAAAAAGAGAAGAATACATCCTATATCCCTGGTGGTCCAGTGGACCACTATCCGCCCGATCGCGGGCATGTATAAGAAGAAAATAATTCCATTATCCCTGGTGGTCTAGTGGACCCTATCTGCCCGATCGCGGGCATTTGTAAAAACGAGATAAGTCCAATATCCCTGGTGGTTCAGTGGACCACTCTCTGCCTGATCACGGGCATCTGTAAAAAAAAAAAAAAATAAAGTCCTATATCCCTGGTGGTCCAGTGGACCGATCTCGGCATCTGTAAATAAAAAAGTCCTATATCCCTGGTGGTCTGGGGTACCCCTCCCCACCCGCCCACTGAGGCCGCCCCGCTTCCCCGGTCAGCAGGCGGGCGGCAGCACCCACCCGCCTGCCACCCCGCCACCCGCCGATTGATTACCAGAGTTGCACGCATTGGTTCACAGCGTGAGCAATGGGCGTAGCCCCTACCGCATTACACATTTCAGATATGTGAAGGACATTAATCTTTTTTTGTTTATACAAATGCCCACGATCGGGCATGGGGGGGGGCGCTGCCAGGTGCAGCCGGAACTCGGGTGGCCACCCACAGGTGGCAGCTGTCGTGTTGCGCCCTGCAATGCGGCAGCTCACCTTTGGGTGGGCATCAGTTGTTCCTTTTTTTATTTGGCTTAACTTTGTGCTGGCGCAGGTAGGGGTTGCGCATGCATGACTCTGCACATCCCGGGCTGAATATCGGGCTGTGCAGGTTATGCATGGGCACACCCCCCACCTGTGCCTGCATGCATTACTGATGCGCCGGCGATTGGGATTTGTGCCGCAGACTTTCCTTTTTGAATATCGCGTCAAGGTAAGATTGAGAGTTGCGATGGCACAACATTGTTGTGCCATGCGCAACTTTGAATATCTGGGCCAAGGTTTACTGCAATGCGACGAAGCACAAGAGGAGGGAATGCAGGAGACAACGACAATGCAAGGGCTTGTAAGTCAGGCCCTAACGCCAAGCAGACACTAATAATAAGCTCTCCTCGGATGCTGCTTAGCCTAGCAAAGCGGCACTACTAAAGGCAATCCAGGCCATTGACAAGACATTCGAGAACCCCATGACTAAAGTAGCAGTACTTAATACAAAGGTGACTGGCCTCCAAGATGATACAAAGCTGGTCACAGACACAGCTCAGAGTGCTCTCACAACTGCTGTGGGGCTCACTAAGGAAAACTGCCTGTTTTATTTATTTAAAACATATTTTGCCAGATAAGCACACAGAGCCCAGAGCTCATTTCCAGTTGTGACCTGGGGGGACTGGGATGAGAGGGAACAGTTATATAGTACATACAGTACAGATTTCATACAGTTCACATTAAAGGATACAAACGATTCAGTATTCAAGAGACATATGATTCCGTTCCAAGTAGATTGTTGCGGCTAAGATTGGAAAACGTAGAAAATGCAACAAGAGCCTGTAATGTCAGACCAAACTTTACATCTTGATGCAGTGTGAGTTAAGATACCACATGTATTTTGTTTAAACTTTTTATTTAACAGGTGAGCATTATGAATCACGGCCCTTTTTCAAATGCGACCCGGGACCATAAAATACAGTAAGATGTTACAAAGAACGAGGATATGCAATACATCAAATACAATAAAGTAATCCTATTGCTGTGGGCAGAGTTAGCAGTGGAATTTTGAAGATCTGGTGAGGTTCTGGAGAACGTATTTATCTTTTTTGTCATAAGTTTTTGTAAGTTTTGCTGTTGTGTTTTAAAGTTTGCCCAACTCCTTAAAATCTTTCTGTGGCTAGAGGGACATAAATCCTTAAATCTTAAATCTTTCTGTGCTGGCTGGAGACTATTGTTGTGGGGGAGGGTTCTGTGGCCAGTAACATACATAGCCAGCCAATCAAGGTTGTTTGCATTTCAGTTAATCTCTGTTTAAATCCTCACTGAGGCATTTTAAATCTTCTTGCTGTGGGCAGAGTTAGCAGTGGAATTTTGAAGATGTGGTAAGGTTCTGGAGAACGTATTTATTTTTCTCGTCATAAGTTTTTGTAAGTTTTGCTGTTGTGTTTTAAAGTTTACCTACTGTAACTCTTTAAAATACAGAAGATCCACTGGGGGTTGGGTTTAAAGGCTGGGAGGGAGGAGCTTAGGGATTTGCAAACTTCCCCTATGAGCTAACTCTTAAGGCTAATAGTCAGGTGGGGAAAAGTTCAGCCACTCAAGCATTGTAAGTTTGAAAGTCTGCATGCTGTATGGGGGATCGTCTTGGTATAGGTGCTGGAAGCTCGAGAAACTGTAGAGCCATTGAGTTGGTGTTTTGGCCTAGAAAAGACTGCTATGATGATGGGGAAGGGACTGCACGTCACTAGAGCAAATATCTTTGGGCGGGTGGTTGGATGCACAGGGTGTGGTGTGGCCATGATACTGGACTGGGCTTGGAAGTTTGGGGGATGCCCAGTGTGCTACCAGCTGGCACAGCTTAAGGAGGAGGTAGAGGGGATCTGAAGGCAGCTGGGGGTGCTGAAGGGGGCAGGATTGGAGAGATAGGAGGAAAGCAGTCACCTACATGGAAGCACTAGGTGTTGGGGCCTCCCACGCTGGGGGAAGAGTGTAGAGAGGTGCTAACACTAGGGGAGGAGGGAAGGGAGGTACACAGGGGGCTCTAGGGGACCCTGACAGTTGGGGCCCAAAAGGTGGAAATTTCCACAGCAGTAGGCAAGAGACTGGGGGTGTCCAGAGGAAACCGAGAGGGGCGGTAGGGATGGGGGGGCACTGGGGGATGGGCTAAGGCTCACAAATTGTTTTAACCCTTAACGCCCTTTGGTGGAAGAGGGGAGTGTGGGGGAGAAGGATGATGATGATGATGATGATGATGATGCTGCTGCTGCTGCTGCTGCTGCTGCTGCTGGTGAAACTGGGACAGGGACAGATAGAAAGAGTGAAGGGGCAAGAGGCAAGAGAGCAATAGAGGGGAACCCAGACAGGATGGGGGAAGAGGGGTAGGGGGGAAAAGTAAAAGGAGGATCAAGGGAACAAGGAGGAGGCTGATGGTATGGAACAGGGGAACACGACAGGCAGGAAGGCACAGGACGTAAATGGGAGGATAGCGAGCAGAAAACCAAGTAGGCAAACGGATAGGACGGATGGATTATTAGGGAGTGGGGAAAGAGATACAGAGAAAGATACTCGGGTGGGGGGATAAAGAAGGCCAGGACATGAGTAGGGGAGGTGACCAGGGAAAATAGTGAAGGGGCTACCTTCGACACCCAGATTGTGGTTGGTGCAAGGAGCCGGTTGGAGGAGAACCCGAACAAAGGAATGAGCAGGAGCATGGAAGGAAGGGAAACCCGAGGGGTGAACAGAGAGGCAAGGGGAAGGGCAGAGAACTGCTACTGGGGGACTCCATGATCAGAGGCATCCAGTGGGAAGGGTAGGGGGAGGGTAAAACCTGTCTGATCAGAACCAGATGCCACCCAGGCCTGATGGTGCACAAGGCCAAGCATGAGTTGTATTCACTGGCAAGGGAATGCGGGGGTACCTCGGACATTCTAGTGCACTTGGGGACAAATGACATAAATGGCAATAGTGAACTAGAAATTCAGGCAAAGTTCCAGGAGTTGGCCAGGGTATGCCTTTCCATCAGCTGTAAGATCTCCTTTTCAGAAATCCTGCTGGTACCAAGGACTATTTATTTATTTACGAGTTTTACCAGGAAGGCATACTGAGCAACAATTGCTCGATTCCAGATGTGACTTGGGGGCCAGGGCCCAATACAAAGCAAAACACAGTGTCAGACTGAGACATTAACAACAGTGAGAGGTATGGCTAACTGCCTTACAGACAACGGCAGAATAGCTACAAGCAGACAGTATGGAGAAAGATAGAGAAATACATGATTCAGCTTAGAAAAAACAACTTTATATCATAGAGCAGTATGGTACATTGGAGTTTGAAGTAGTTAGAAGAGGTGCGGCTAGAAACATGTGCAGCTGGAGGAGAAATGCATGCTGAGTAGCTGGTTATGATGACTAGGATTTGATGTGTTTCTTATGGTAGGTGGTAGGGCATTCCAGATCTGGGGAATCCTGTAGGAAAAAGTGGCCTGACCTTTAGTTGTGTACATGAAAGGGACGTGGAGAAGCCTTTGGTCTGTGCTTCTTAGAGCATAGGCCGGGGGAGGTGGTTGGGCTAGGGTGGATGCCAGGTAAGGTGGGAGGGAGAGGGACCAGAATTTAGCAGCGAACCTGGCGCAGTGTATTAGTTTGCGATCTTGGAGGGATGGCAGAGCTAGGGAGCGGTATAGTGAGCAGTAGTGGGTGGATTGAGGGCAGTTGAGGATGAGACGACAGAATGAGTGGAATAGGGTGTCGAGGCTGGCCAAAGTAGATAAGGGAGCGATGGAGTACACTATGTCACCGTAATCGAGGACAGGTAGTATCATTTTTTGGACTATGGCCTGCCTTGCAGGAGAGGGGTGGCAGCTTTTGTATCGGTGTAAGGCACCAAGTTTGGGGAGAAGCCTTTTATGCAGGGAGTCGATATGAATGGCAAAATCAAGGTGCTGGTCAAGCCAGACTCCTAGGTATCTAAAGCTGGAGCAGTTGTCCAGAGGGGTGCCATCCAAGGTTTTGAAAGGGGGGCAGGAGGTTTGACGGGAGAGTCTTTGTTGAGAGCTGAAAGTTAATGACAGAGTTTTCTTGGGGTTTAGAAATAGCTGGTTTGACCAAAACCATTCCTGGATGGCGTCGAAATCCTCCTGAAGGAAGGTAGCCACGTTGCTTGTAGTTGAGCCAGAAGCATACAGGACAGTGTTGTCCTCATACATCTGGATTGAGGAGTGTCGGCAAGCCGATGGGAGGTCGTTTAAAAATATGGAGAAAAGCAATGGGCCCAAGACTGACCCTTGGGGGATGCCGGCAGTGGGTCTGAGATATGTGAGGCGATTTTTGCCGATTGGAATCTGCCTATTAGTTAGTCACGGAACCAGGCATTTGCTGATAAGGTGAGCCCGGCGCCAGTGAATTTGTCGAGGAGCAGGGAGTGGGAGTGGGAGATGGTGTCGAAAGCCTTGGCTAGGTCAATAAATATTGCAGTGGTGATATGTCCGTTCTCCATGCCAGACAGAATGTCGTCAGTGACTCTTAGAAGGGAGGTGGTGGTGGAATGTGATTTGCGGAAACCAGATTGAAATGGGATGAAAAATGAGGCGGTGTCCAGGTGGGGGGTGAGTTGGGAGAGGACAAGGCATTCCTGCAGTTTGGCCAGAATTGGGAGTAGGGAGATGGGGCGATAATTGGCTGGGGAGGATGGGTCACCCCCTTTAGGGAGGGGTATGACTGTGGCCAGCTTCCAAGCTGTGGGTAACTTACCCAGGGTGAATGAGAGGTTGAAGAGTGCGGTAAGGGGGGCTGCTATGGCTGGGGCAGATAGGAATAGCATCTTGGCATCCAGGGACATGGGGCATTTGCCTTTGTTGGGGTTTAGGGCTCATAGAGATCTAAGGACTTCATCTTGGGTTACAGGCCGGAAGGAGAACTGTGGGATTGGAGGGTGAGCGCTGGAAAACTGGGAAGGGGCAGTATGGGTCGGACTCGGGAGGGATGATAGGAGCACGTTGGCACAGCTGGCGAAATGCATATTGAAAGCCTCAGCAACCCTGCAGGGGTCAGTGATGAGGGTGTCATGGACTGATAGAGTCGGGGGTGGGGGTTGGGTGCGGGGGAGCAAGGATTTTAGCGATTTCCAGAAGTCTGTGGGGACATTTGTGTTTTCACTAAATGCCGATGGGAAATAATTCTTCTTTGCCTGTCGAATGGTGTGTACATGAGTTATGAAGGGCACGATAGTTAAGGAGGGAGGCCAAGGAGCCCTGTTTCTTATAGGCTTTCCATGCATGGTCCCTAGAGTGACAGGTCCTAATTATGTCAGCTGTGATCCAAGGAAGATGCGCCCCTCTGACTCGTTTGGTATGCTGGGGGGCATGTTTATCCCAGACCCGAAGGAAATTTGTCTTGAAACTAACAAACGCAGCATCCATGGTAGAGGCCAGGGGGATGAAAGACCAATTTATATGACCTAGGTCAGATAAAAGGGATGGTATGTCCATGGAGTTGTATGATCTAGTGCGCAGCATCTTGGGAGGGGGGGCTGTGGGCCTGTGCACCTTTCTGATCAGAAAAATCATGTGGTGGTCACTTATGGAGTCGGGGAGCAGGCCTGCACTGAGAACCCTGTGTGGGTGGGTGGTGAGAGCCCAATCCAGCAAAGTATGGTTTTGGGTCTTGTGATTTAGTTTGGTGGGGTCGGCTATGAGTTGGGTGAGGTTTAGGGCCTTGATTTTGGTCTTGAGAAGAGCTTTGTCAGTAGCTAGCCAATTTATGTTGAAATCACCGGTGGCGTGGAGCTCACCTTCTGCAGCTAGGGACTGTAGGGTGACCAGATGGTTTAGGATGTCCGTGGGGGTGTGTTGGGTGGCCAGTAGGTGCCGGCCACAAAAATAGGGGTGGAGCATGGGAGAGAGAGTTTAATTAGTAGGAGTCAGTGTGGCTGGGAGTGATGGGATGTTTACTATTGAGAACTGTCGCATGTTGGCGATGTACATTGCAGTTTCACCCCCTCTCTTATTTCCTGGGCGGTCGTGTCTGATGATGGTGTATCCAGGTATGGACACTTCCGCATCTGTATGCTGTGGTTTTAGCCAGGTTTCTGAGATAACCAGGATATCAGGGTGTTGTGTTTGGGCGATAGGCTGTAGGAGAGAAATTTTGGATAGAAGGCTGCAGGAGTTAAGGTGCAGGATCCTTAGTCCTTTGGGGAAAGAGAAAGGGTTATTTGAGAATGAGGAGTTTGGACCAGGGTTTGCCTCTATATCCCCAGACATAAGCAGGAGTAGGCAGATAAACAGTTTAGTTCTGGGCCAGGTGTATTTTGGACAGGTGGAAGGTGTGTGGGCAACTGTCTGCGGGGGGGGGCGGCTGGCTGGTAAATGCAGAACAGAGAGCCCCGGTCGGAAAGAAGGAGGAAGGATAGTGGCACTAATGTGTCAGTGGTGGATGTGTTTCTGGGCATGGGCAGTAAGGGTGTGAGTATCCACACGGAATGGCTCTGTTGTGAGTCTTGGTGGCAGGTGGGGGGGATTTCTACTTGGAAATTTGGCAGGGGGGCTGTGATGACAGCGAGGCCATTGCTAAGAGGAGCAGGAGTGTGAGAGGCAGCATGGCTGTTAGTGCAAAGGGATAGAGCAGCTAAACCAGAAGTGCGCCCTCTGGTGTATGCAGCTGATAAGCTGCAAATGGAAAAGTAGGCTGATGGGTTATTTTCAGCCACGTGACACTGCCTATAAGTGGAGGAGCTCACCAAGGGCGGTGGTGGGGAGAAGCCTCTATGCAGCAGGACAGTGCAGGAGCACAACGAGGCGACCAGCAGGCCAGGCATTCAGTCCCAAGTTGGTCCGGGTAAAATATTTTCGGCTTTTACAGACTTATTTAAGTTCGTCTTTTAAGTATTAAATGCAGCTCCTGGTGTCTTTACTGTGTACCGTTTGGATTACCTTTCCGCTTTTTGAAGCAGGCTTCAGGGTGGGGTGGGTAGGGCAGGTGCCGCCTCGCGACCTCCTGCTCAGTGTCCGAGTGCGTTTCTGCAACAAAAAGAGAGACAAGGTGAGGGCTTTTATGGATGGCGGTGGTGGGGGGGTGAAAATTGCACACAGAGAGGAGTAGGGGGAACAGAGGAGGAGAGAGGGGGTGAGGGCAGTTGAGTAAAGGCAGGTACAGGCAGGTACTGTTCGAATAGGAGACCAATGCAGATATACTGCTACTCTAATGCAACGCTTTTTAAAGCTTTCTCAATGAAACCTAGCAAATTCAGCCGTAGGAAAGGCGGCAGGCATACAGGGCTGCTTTACGCAGTGAGAACATTACATAAAATGCACTTCCAAGTATCGCAATGGGGCAAAAGGCAGAAAGACTGATTTTTTTTTTTTAACTTAAACAGTTGTTGCCTTACTGTCCCCCCAAGATAAAAGCTAGAAATAATCCCTTTAAGCTCCCCTCTAAATGCGAGCCCAGATTGACATTAAAGACAGCAACTGATACAAATAACACAAAAACCTATCTACACTTATGCGCTGACACAAATGGCGCCAAGTTTAAAGCCTCTACGCAGCAGGACAGTGCAGGAGCACAATGAGGCGACCAGCAGGCCAGGTATTCAGTCCCAAGTTGGTCCAGGTAAAATATTTTCGGCTTTTACAGACTTATTTAAGTTTGTCTTTTAAGTATTAAATGCAGCTCCTGGCCTCTTTACTGCGTGCCGTTTGGATTACCTTTCTGTTTTTTGAAGCAGGCTTCGGGGGGTGGGGGAGGGCAGGTGCCGTCGCCCTCGCGACCTCCGTTCAGTGTCCGAGTGCTAGTTTCTTTCCGTTTTTTGAAGCAGGCTTCGGGGGTGGGGGTGGGGGAGGGCAGGTGCCGTCACCCTCGCGACCTCCTTTCTGTGTCCGAGTGCCGGTTTCTTTCCGTTTTTTGAAGCAGGCTTCGGGGGTGGGGGAGGACTGGTGCCGTCACCCTGGCAACCTCCGTTCGGTGTCCGAGTGCCGGTTTCTTTCCGTTTTTGAAGCAGACTTCAGGGGTGGGGTGGGGAAGGGCAGGTGCGTGCCGCCTGCGACCTCTGTTCGTGTCCGAGTGCCGTTTTTTCTTTTTGAAGCAGGCTCGGGGTGGGGACTAGTGGGGAAAACAAGAAGAAGATTAGGGAGATAAATCAGTGGCTTAGGGAGTGGTGTGGGGAATTGGGGTATGGCCTGGTGGGGGACTGGGGAGGAGACCTGGGAAGATAAGGGGCTGTACGCTAGGGACAGGCTCCACCTTAATTTGAAGGGGAAGGATATCCTTAAGCTCAAACTAGCTAGGTTCATCAGCGAAAGGTGGGGGTTTAAACTTGTGAAGGGGGGAGGGATCAAAAAAGAGGCAGTGCCAACAGGTATGATAAATGAGGGACATGGTCGCCACTCCTCTAGGGGGCTAGGGAGAGATGGAAATGGGTCACCAGGTAGGGTGCAGGAGCTGAGAAATGTGAGCTCAAGGGGGGGGAAGAGAGGAGCGAAAGGGGTGGAGAGTGGTTCTGATAAATGCCAAGAGCTTAGGAAATAAAATGCCTGAGCTCCAGGTGATGCTAGTTGAGGGGAGATAGATGTGGCAGCAATCACTGAGACCTGGGCCACTCAAGAGCACGAGTGGGACCTAAATCTGGAGGGCTATACTATGTTCAGAAAAGATAGGGGGGAGGGAAGGGGGGGTGTAGCACTGTTAGTCAGAAATGGCATGGGTATTGGAGGGGTAGAGGAGGCAGAGGGGAATGTGGAGGTTATTTGGGTCACCTTGCTGATGCAGGGGGGTAAGAGAGTAAAGGTCGGAGTGGTATGCAGACCACCAGCACTGGCGGAGGTTCTGGAAGAAAGTTTGGTGGCAAATCTCGAGGGACACTGTAGATTGGGAAAGGGAAGGGTAGTGGTAATGGGGGACCTCAACATGCCAGGAACAGACTGGTGGACTATGACGTCACCAGTGACCACGGAGCAGAGGCTGCTGGATGTCTTCCAGGATGCATTTCTGACACAAATGGTGGGTGAACCAACTAGGGAGGCCCGGACACTGGACGTGGTCCTGGCGGACAGTGATCTGATTGGGGGCCTAGAGGTGAAGGACCCATTGGCGGGGAGTGATCACGCCACAGTCTGGTTCTTCCTGGACCTGGGGGGGAGGAAAGCCGAACAAGGACGGTAGTAACCGACTTTAGGGGTGCAGACTTCAGGGAGATGGGAAGGATCCTTAAAGATCGTTTGGACAGGATAAGGCCGGATATGGATGCTGACAGCAGGTGGGGGATTATTAGGAGGTGAATACAGGAGGTTACCAGATCCTGCAAAAGGGAAAGGTGTAAGTTCAGCAAGGCCAGAAAACCCTGCTGATGGACCCGGGAGGTACAGGAGGTGGTGAGGGACAAGAAGGTGGCCTATAGGCACTTCAAGTGCTCAAGAAGTAAAAGGGATCAGGAGGAACATGAGCTGACAGCCAAGAGAGTCACCAGGGTGGTGAGATCAGCTAAGGCAAAAAAGGAGCAGTCCTTGGCCAGTGGGATTCAGAGGGGCTACAAGGAGTTCTTTAAATACATAGGGGGAAAAAGGGAAAGTAAGGGGACAGATCAGCAAGATAAGGATAGGGGATGGTTGGGCACAGGAGATGGGGGAACAGGCAGAAGTCCTAAATGAGTACTTTGCCTCAGTTTTTACCGGGGGGATGGAGAGGCTATGTCTTGGCTGGGGGAGCGGGGGCAAACTGGAGGAAGAGGAGGGACTGGTAGAGACCAGGGGCCCTGACGGGTCTGTGGAAAGGGAGTGCCACCAAAGACAGGTGGGATGCCAGCAGTACAGGGTGAAAAGGGGGAGGATGTGGAGGCTGAAATCCTGGTAGAGAGAGTAAGGGAAGCCCTCAGGTTCCTTCGGACAGAGAAAGCACCTGGGCCAGATGAGATACATCCCAGGGTGCTGAGGAACTGATGGATGTCCTGGCAGTCCCTCTAGTGGAGCTTTTCAGCATCTCTCTGAGGACTAGGTGGCTGCCCCAAGACTGGAGGGTGGTCCATGTCGTGCCGATCCACAAGGGGGGATCAAGAAAGGAGGCAGGAAATTACAGGCCCATTAGCCTGACATTGGTGGTCGGCAAGGTGATGGAGGGTATTGTCAAGGAAAGGCTAGGGGGGTTACTGGAGCAAGCTGGGTACTTGGACGATAGGCAACATGGCTTTGTCACGGGAAGATCGTGCCAGACAAACCTTGTTGAGTTCTATGACTGGGTGATGAGGGCCCTGGACCAGGGTAGGCCAGTGGATGTCCTCTTTCTGGACTTTAGCAAGGTGTTTGATTCAGTACCCTACAGTGGCCTGCTGGTTAAGCTGAAGGAAATGGGGGTAGGGAGACAGTTGTTAAGATGGATAGGAAATTGGCTCTCTGAACATACTCAGAAGGTGGTGGTTGGATGGTTAGCCTCATCCCCGAGGTGGGTTACTAGTGGGGTCCCCCAGGTGTCAGTGCTGGGGCCGCTCCTGTTCAATGCCTATGTCTCAGACATCAGGAAGGGGATCAGGAGTGAGATGAGTCTCTTTGCAGATGACTCAAAGCTGGGTGCAGTGGTGGATGAGGAGGAGGGGAGGGTGGCCTTGCAGGAGGACCTGGAGGCTCTGGAAAGGCGGTCGGAAAAATGGAAACTAAAATTCAATGTGGGGAAGTGCAAGGTTCTGCACCTGGGAGTCAGAAATCCAGGCCAGGGGTATACCCTGAGAGGAGACACGATTCAAGTCACAGAGGGCGAGAGGGACCTGGGGGTAATGGTAGATGTCAAAATGAACAACTCAGAGACCTGTAGGAGGGCAGCAGCAATGGCAAATAGAATGCTGGGATGCATCACCGGGGGATTACCTCCAGAAAGGCGGAAGTGAGCCTTCCACTGTACAACTGCTTGGTTAGGCCACACCTCGAGTATTGTGTGCAGTTTTGGAGACCACATTTAAAGAGGGATATTACACTCATAAAGAGGGTCCAAAGGAGGGCAACCAAAATGATCTGGGGCCTGAGGGACAGGACCTATGAGGAGAGGCTCAAGAAGCTCAACATGTACACCTTGGAGGAGAGGAGGGACAGGGGGGACATGATTACTTGGTTTACTTGTGTTACATGGTTTATAGGACAAAAGGAGGCAGTTTGCCCATCGAGATTGTCCTCCATATAAATGGAACATTAACCCAGATCCCGTCCATCCATCCATTTATCTAATTTATTCTTGAAAATTGTGATTGTTGGTGAATCAACAATGTCCTGGGGTAGTGTAATCCATATACTGGGAGTTCTGATAGTAAAGAAATTTAACCTCTTATTATTGTTTGCTTTTTTAACTTCCAATTGTTTATTATGAAGTCTGGGCACAATTTTTCTTAACAAATAAACAATGTCACATTGTGCCATTTGAACTGGGGATTTAAGAATTTTAAACAGCTGCAAAAGGTCACCTCTAGTTCATCTTCACTTAAGGGAATGTAATCCTGTTTTTTGAAGTCTAATGTCATATTCTAGGTGAGCAAGATTGGGTACTAGTTTAGTGGCTCTTCGTTGAACTTGTTCCATTTTGTTAATATCTGACTTTAGATAAGGACTCCAAAATGGAGATCCATAATCTAAGTAAGGCCTTATATGAGATCTATACAAAGTTAAAAGGCATTCTTCAGATTTGGAAATAAATGTTTTGTTTATTCTACATAATAATGCATTTGTTTGATTAGCAAGTCTGGAACAATGAGAAGTTGAAGATAGTTTATTGTTTACCAAAATTCCCAGGTCTTTTTCAACACAGGATGTCCTAATGATAGTATTATTTAAATAATATTCTTGTTTGGGGTTATTTTTTCCCCAGATGAAGTACTGCACATTTAGATATGTTGAAATGCGTTTTATTAATATGTGCCCATTGCTCAATTAAGGCAAGATCAGATTTTAAATTATGACAGTTAGTAAGGGTATTAACCTTACCCCCAAGTTTGGTATCATCTGCAGATTTAACCATAATGTTATCAGCTGAGATGTACATATCACTGATGAACAAATTAAACAGCACTGGGCCCAGAACAGTTCCCTGAGGCACACCACTAGTCACTACACCCACTTCTGACAGTGTACCATTCACCCTTACTCTTTGTGTTCTTTTACTCAGCCAGTTGTTTATCCAAGATATAATACATGATGAAAAACCTAGTTGGTTGAGTTTATTAATCAAAATGCCATATGGTACTTTATCAAATGCCTTGCTATAATCCAAAAGAATAACATCCATAGGTATATTACAGTCAAGGCCAGAACTAATATAGTTATAAAAGGAGATCATATTTGTGGTGCATGAAAATCCTGTTTTGAAGCCATGTTGATACACATCGTTAATATTTAATGTTGATATTTCATTTTCTAATTATTGTTTAATTATTTTTTCCATTAGTTTACATGGTATCAACGTGAGACTAATAGGCCGGTAATTTTCAATTTTGGAATGTGAACCCTGTTTAAAAATAGGTGTAACAATGGCAGTACGCCAATCTGCTGGAACTGAAGATTCATGAAGCGATTTTTTAAAAATAATAGTCTAAGGCCGGATAATTGCATCCCTTGACTCTAGAAGAAATCTAGAGCTTATATTATCAGGGCCAGAGCTTGTATATTGTTTCAACGAATCTAAAACCCACTGTATATCCTGGGAAAAGATTTTATATGACTCTTAAGTTTAATCCTACTGGGATAGGTGGAATATTAGATGACTCTGGAGTAAAGACAGATGAAAAATATTTATTTAGTTCTGTAGCTGTTTCAGTATCAGATGTTATAGTAGTGTTCTTACAGACTAAAGGGCCAATCATATTGTTGTTACTTTTTTTACCATTTAAATAAGAGTATAATGCCTTATGACAATCCTTAGTATGAACAATGTTAAATTCAAAGTTGCGTTTTGGCAGAGTAATTACCTTTTTTAATTGTCTAACTACCACCCTGTATCTAGATAAGATAATGTCTTTCTGATCAGGTAAACATTTTTTTAGAACTAAAAATAATTTATTTTTGTGTTTGATTAGTTTTTTAATATCTCCATTAAACCAAGAGGGAATTTTCCCCTTTACTATTATACTTGAATTTGTCTGGGACATATTGTTTTTCGAGTTCAAAAATTTTTGACTTTAGAAAGTCCCAGGCCTCCTCAGTGTTCAATGGAGAAAGTATCTGTTCCCAGTTAAGGGCCTTTAACTGGTAATTAATGCTTTCAAAATTAGCCCTGTTATATTGTTTTATTTTAAGTTTATTAGTTTTAGGTAGTAAGGGCAGTTGGATAGAGAAAAGTGGGGACATATGATCACTATTTCCCAGGGGATTAAAAATTTGAACGTCGGATATGTGGGTCTCGGGACTGCTTATAACTAGATCTAATATGTTTGCCCCCCTAGTTGGTTCTCTGACTATTTGAGTAAGGCCCAGATTAATTATAACTGAGAGAATTTGTTCGTCATGTTGGTTGGTACCAGAGAGTGCATCCCAGTTTATAGTGGGAAGATTAAAATCCTCCAAAATGAGGACAGAGTCTTTACAAGCTATCTGAGCAATTTCATTGCATAGTTGCTTAGTTTGATTTCTATCAGAAGAAGGAGGACGATAACAAGTTCAAATAAGAAGCTGGGGGATACCTATGAGTCTAATATGGACCCAAATACTTTCATATTCGACAATAGCCGTTGACTCATATGATAGAATATCATCCCTTACATATAGACTAACCCCTCTTCCTTTTCTTGTATCCACTGTATTTTTATAATAATGCTTAAAGCCGGGGATTTCTACACTCCATTTTTTATCTGAATTGCCCCAGGTTTCAGTAATAACTATTAAGGCTAGGTCAAGAGTGTTTGCCAGAATTTCAAGTTCTGCATGTTTAGTAATCATTAATGATTGAGCATTTAAGGAAAGAATATTAAGGTTTGTCCAATATGGCGAACAGGGACTAACAGTACGAGATATTGGGGGGGGGGGATCCCAATCACCCCCTTTTCTATCAGTTTAAATGATTTTTTATAAAAGTTGCTATTTTCCATCCCAGGATTGTACTGCCCTGTCTACTAAGATGCAAGCCATCCCAGCAAAAAAGGGATGGCCTATCTTCAAATTCCTCCCAGTGAGTCAAACAAGCTATGCCCTGACAGTAGGTCCACTTACGGAGCTATTCATTTAATGTTTTTATTTTATTAGTAATGTACCTGGTTGCTCTTGGAATAGGTAAAATTTCAGAGAGACATATATTACAGCCACGTTCCGTTAGAACATTGCATAAAGCGACGTAATCCTGTTTAATCTGTTGAAGTGGGGACCATGTAACATCATTAGTTCCAACATGGACAACCACCAAAGGATTTTCCCCAGCAGATGACAAAATAGGTTTAATCATTGACGTAAGATATACGATTTTTGCACCTCTATAACTAGAGCTAGTTCGATGTTCCTTATCAGGATTACATACCATGCAATCAACATATTTTATTATAGCATCTCCCAGGACATATACCTGTTTTTTTTGTATAGGGCACATCAGGGATTAGTGAAGGTTGAGGCACAGAGATGGTAGCCAAGGGAGCAGGGGCCTGAGAAGGTTTAAGTGGTGTGGTAATTATTTTGTGGTCAAGTTGTGCTGTAGATCTTTCTTTATTTGGAGTGTCAATTTCATGTTTAATAATTCCTGGGGTAACTTTAGAATCATCCTCAGCCTGATGGGGGAGGTGTTCAAAAGAACAGGATCAGGATAGTGGGGTTGTGTAAGTATTAAGAGCAAAATTATTAAATTTTTTGGTATGCTTTTTTGGAGGAATCAAGGTCCAATCCTCTGCATCTATAAGATGTCTAGTTTGGTCTTTGGCAGTAACAGTTAGAGGTGTAGAGGTAGTAACAGGTTGCTCAGCAGAAATAGAGATGGGTAAACAATTTAAAGGTGGTTCGTTTGAAAAGGAGCTTCCCAAACATTTTGTGGAAGAGGTATTTGCCTGTACAAGCAGTGACATATGATCAATGCACTCCTCCAAAGCTTTAATTTCAGAGCTAATATTCTCACTAGGTTGTAATCTTTTTATTTCCTCCTGTAAATCTTTTACCAAGATACATCTATCACAAATGAAGTTAGGATCTTTTTTACCAGTGGTGTACATCTGGCTAACAGAACACAATTTATTAGTTTTCTTCATGATTTCAAATGAATAAGACACAAAAGGTAGTTATTGATGGTTCAATTACCTTAGCTGTAGTAATATTACTCAACTGTCCTGGTCTTGGCGTCCCCAGTGGACACGGTAGACACGCGCAAGACGTGCGTGTCTCTGCACGTGTCTCCACGTACTGACCCGTGCACGCTCCTGCGCTCGCTATGCGGTGGTTTTAATGTGCGATAACCGAGTCGTACACTTGCTACTTCTGGTTTCGTGCTAGCATTAAAAAGCACAAATTATCAATTTCAGCCTTTAAAAAGGCTTAACCCCAGTATATAGTGAGGGTAATAAGTAAACAAATGACCACACGATGGTTGCAGTGTGCAGGGTAAAGATGTGAACTGGTAGCAAGGTAACAAGGAAGTGCCTCCAGTCCACCAGTATCCCACACTGCTTTGCAGCAAATGAGAGGGCTCAGAGCTAGGGAATAACCCTTTTTCTCAACAGAGTCCCTAAAAGCTACAATCTGTTAAAAAAAAAAAAAAACACAGCAATTCAATGTTTCATTAAAGGCTTTGGTAGAGCAAAAGTACAGTACAGCAATTCAAGGTTTATCTACTGACTGCCTGCTCGCTAAGCGGTGGTTTTTATGTGCGATAACCGGAAGTGCATACCCTCGCTACTTCTGGTTTCACGCTAGCGTTAAAAAGCACAAATTATCAATTTCAGCCTTTAAAAAGGCTTAACCCCAGTATGTAGTAAGGGTAATAATTAAACAAATGACCCCACGATGGTTGCAGTGTGCAGGGTAAAGATGTGGACTGGTAGCAAGGTAACCAGGAAGTGCCTCCAGTCCACCAGTATCCCACACTGCTTCGTAGCAAATGCGAGGGCTCAGAGCTAGGGAATAACCCTTTTTCTCAACAGAGTCCTTAAAAGCTACAATCTGTTAAAAAACACAGCAATTCAATGTTTCATCAAAGGCTTTGATAGAGCAAAAGTACAGTATAGCAATTCAAGGTTTATCTATGATAGAGGTCTTTAAGTACATGAAAGGGATCAATAAGAGAGGCCCAGTCAGGGTGCTCCAAAGGAAGGAGGGTGGGGCAACGAAAGGTCACAGGTGTAAGCTGGAAGGGGGCAGCTCAGAGGGGAGAGGAGGAGATATTATTTCACTGAAAGGGTGGTGGAGCCATGGAATGCACTGCCCAGGGAGCTGGTAGAGGTGGAGACTGTGGACGGGTTTAAGAGGGGATGGGACAGGTACAGGGGGAGGGTAAATCTGACCAGGCCCAATATAGGTGGAACATCTGGGACTGGGGACAGTATAACCCTAGGGGGGGACACCAAAATCGGCCCTCAGTGCAGGTGCTGAAAATCGAGCAGACTCGAGAGACCATTAGGCATATTCTGCTGGTATGTTAGTATAACAATAACAAAATAGACAATGATATATCAAAGAATCAACATAATGCTTTCTTAATAACTTTTTTAAAAATATCATGGCTGGAGGTTTGATGTAATATCATTGATAATTTATTCCAGTGAGTTGGGCCAAAGTTGGAGAAGGCCTGCATACCCATCTTAGTAGTTACCTTAGGAATGGATAATTTAAGTACTGTAAACTATTAGACTGTAAGGCCCTATCAGAATTTTTTATGCCTAGCATTGAAAACAAAGGGGAATGAAGGCCCAACTTTAGAACATTGTGAGTCAGGCAATTCAGGCTATAAAGACAATTTAAACTAGGTGGTAGCCAACCAGATAACCGATACAAGGTACAGTGGTGAGTCCAAAATGGGCCTTTCAAAGCAAATCTGCAGATAGCATGCAAAGTAGTAGTAAGTAAAAACATTTCTAATTTAGCTAATCCCTGAAATAAAAATAAATTGTAGTTCATAATGGACAACAGTACGTTATTAGCAACAGCGAATCTAGCCTGTTCCGTTAATGAATTCTGCAATTTAAATAATACACCCAATCTTTGATTAATATTTCTACAAGTGAGTTTTATGTGAGAAGAATAAGATAAACAATGATCTAGTGAGATCCCCAGGTATTTGAACTGAAAAAACTGCTCCATTCCAACACCTGTAGTATCCTGCACTACAAGAGACTTACTTCTGGCCAGTCTTTGTTTTGATCCAAAGAGCATGTTCATTGTTTTATTACTATTCAGTAGCAAATGGTGAGTTTTTAAGCAAGTATCCATAATTTGGAAATTAGCATTCAAGTCAGAGTTTATTATGTCTTCGAAATGAAGAACTGCTATAGAGGATGATGTCATCAACGTATATTAAAATGTTTATTCGCGTTAACAGAGTTGGCAGTTTATCAATAAATAGTGAGAATAGGAGGGGCCCCAGGATAGAACCCTGGGGTCCCCTACATCCATCATTCTGCTCCTAGGCATCACCCCAGATAGCATAATCTGAGAGAGCGGCCAGTTAAGTATCTATCAAGCCAATTTAATGGTGGATCCCTGACTCCATCGCTTCTCAGCTCCCCGAGCAGCAGGCTGTGATCAACCAGGTCAAACAGCTTGGACAGGTCTACGAACACAGCACTGGTGAACTTCCCACAATCCTTTGTCCTACCAATGTGGTCTGTGAACCTGGCCAATGCCATCCCTGTGCCATGATGTTTATGAAAGCCATGTCAGTCCCCCAGCGAGAACTCTGTTGGTGGTACTAAGTGACTCTAAGGAGGCAGCATAGTGTAGTGGTTAAGGGCACTGAGCTGCAAACCTAGAGACCTGGGGTTGAATCCCATCAGCCCCCACTTGCATACTGTATGACCCTGAGAAAGTCACTTAACTTTCTTGTGCTCCCAGGTCACATCTGGAAACAAGTGTAGTGTGCCTTTTCTGGTTGAAAAATTTCCTCTTTCCCTTTCTTCGGACAGAGATACAGTACTGCAAGTGGCCAGACAGGTGGAGACAGTAGAAATCCAAGGGCAAACTTGAGAGTTCTCATAACATCGTTAAGCATGCATTAGATAACTGTTTGGTTCGTGGACTAATACACCCACTGTGAGTGGGAGGTAGTCTTGATGCACCTAGTGCCACCTTCTACCTGTACAAAACCGAGAAAACAGTAAACAGTCTGTTTCCAGACCTTAGTTTTGTAACACACACCAAGAGAAAAGGCTTTTTTTTCCCATAGAGATTTTTCTCCTGCTGGCTGGTGTGGGCAGAAACTCAGCCCTGTCCCCACCTCTTCTCTCCCAGCACCTGCCGCACCGGACCACTGTGCCTGAATCCCCCACGGTTTATCCCATGGTGGGGAAGGGGAGGGCTGTCCTGTTCCCACCCGGTGACAAACACTCATGCAGATGGGTGGGTGACCAGTCTGTGGTGTGGGACAGAGGTGGACAGGGCTTCATCTAGCTTGCACCAACCATTTTCCACTTTTCTCCCTAGGTCTTCTGCTGCAGCGTCTTGTAGGCATGCATGTGGAGGCGCATATGCTGCCAGAACCGGGGCCCCTCCCTTCATGTTGCCTGAGGCTGCCAATGCTATCCCGAAGTCTCCACCTGGGGGCAGCCAAGAGCTGAGATGGCAAACCACCCTTTCCCAGGAGAGGAGATCTGTCTTCGGACACTCAATCCTTTTCCCTCCTGCCAACTCCCGGTGACTCAAGTTCGCCCCCGCACCCGGGTTGCCAGCATGGGAAAAGGTAAAGCATAGGGCATCTCAACCCTCATCACCACTGGGCTGGCTCAAGAGAAAGGGTTTTGATGACGTTAGGGGGCAGCTATGGGAGCTGGGAATTCATCACGCCCTCATACTCCTGGCTTGGCTCAAGACTGTTTACAGAGGACAGACCTGTCTGTTTACAAATCCTCAAGAGGCAAGTTAAAGGGTCCAGGCCATTAGGAGATAATTTGATGTTAGATGAGAGGATTCTGATTCTGAAGGAGAGTAGAGGTATGTTTGTTGGGGCACATATCAATAACTACCAACTGTTTTTAACATATACAGTAAGGCCGTGGCCAGAGACTCAATAAAGATGGGGGATGGCATTTGTTGGGATCTTTAGCTATTTAGCAAGTGATTGTTTTATACTGTTGAAAGCTTCTAATGTCTGGTTGTTAAAATTGTAGAGGGTGAAATGCCTGCTTCAAAATGGTCACCCCTACTGTGTGTTGATTTCCCCTTTAGAGCCTCAACACTCACCATGTGCTTCTTTTCCAAGTTGACTCGGGTGGTCCCAATTGCCGCCTCTACAGAGTGAAATTTATACAGACTCTGGGTATGGTACATCAGCGAGCGTAGAAAGACAAAGGGAGGGATAGTGAGGCTGAATAGAATGAATGGTGGGTGGGCAGAGGGGGACAGTGAAAAAGCAGGGATACTGAACGAATATTTCTGCTCAGTATTCACAAAAGAGGAGGGGGAAGTGCCTAATCCAATTAACAGAAGCACTCTTGATAGGGGGGTCGATCTCAGTCCTTTCACAGAAGAAAGGATTCTGCAAGAACTCCTAAAACTGAAGGTGGACAAAGCAATGGGTCCTGATGGAATTCACCCCAGAATTCTAAAAGAATTAAGGGAGGAACTAGTGAAACCACTGGCTACTCTTTTTAATAAATCATGGGAGGATGGTGTGGTACCCGAGGACTAGAGGAAGGCAGATGTGATTCCTCTTCACAAAGTGGGACCAAGACAGAGGCAGGAAACTACAGACCTGTCAGTCTGACCTCTGTGGTAGGAAAGTGATGGAGTCACTTCTGAAGGAAAGAATAGTTGAGTACCTAGAGGCCAGTGGAGCACAGGGACCCAAGGCAGCATGGATTCACAGCGGAAGGTCATGTCAGACGAATCTAATAGATTTCTTTGACTGGGTGACCAAAGTAGTAGACCAGGGAGGGGCTGTGGACATGGCCTACCTAGACTTTAGCAAGGCATTTGACACAGTCCCACACAAAAGATAAATAGTCAAATTAACCAGCCTGGGAGTGGGTCCCAGGGTGGTAGCCTGGGTAAAACATTGGCTGCACAACAGGACACAGAAGGTAATTGTAAATGGAGTCCACTCTGAAGAAAGAGAGGTTACTAGTGGGGTACCGCAGGGTTCAGTATTGGGTCCAGTCCTTTTTAATGTCTTCATCAGTGACATTGCAGAGGGACTGGAAGGAAAAGTATGCCTTTTGCAGATGACACAAAGATCTGCAACAGGTTTGATACACAAGGAGGCGTGGAAAGGATGAAAAGGGACTTGGCAAGGTTGGAGGAATGGTCAGAAGTATGGCAGCTAGGATTCAATGCAAGGAAGTGCAAAATAATGCACCTGGGAAACAAGAACCCAGGGGAAGAATACACAATGGGTGGGGAGGTAAAAACAACAACAAAAAAGGAAAGGGACCTGGGGTAATCATATCAGATGACCTTAAGGTTAGCAAGCAATGTGAGAAGGCAGTAGGGAGGGCTGGGGGTATACTGGGATGTATAGGGAGAGGCATCAGCAGCAGAAAACAGGAAGTTGTTATCCCTCTGTACAGACAGTTGGTGAGACCCCATCTGGAGTACTGTGTCCAGTTCTGGAGACCCCATCTCCGCAAGGACATAGACAGGATAGAGGTAGTCCAGAGGAGGGCAACTAAAATGGTGCAAGGTCTGCAAGAGAAGCCGATGAGGAGAGACTAAAGGAGCTTAATATGTATACCCTTGAGGAAAGAAGGAGAGGGGGACATGATAGAAACTTTAAGTACCTCAGTGGAATCAACAAAGTCCAAGAGGGTAGCATCTTTCAGAAAAAGAGACTTGCAAGAACAAGGGGACACAATTTAAAGATAGAAGGAGGGCGGTTCAGGAGCAATGTGAGGAAGTATTATTTCACAGAGAGGGTAGTGGATGCATGGAACAGCCTTCCTGATGAGGTTGTGGGGTCTAAAACCGTGGGAGAATTCAAGAATGCATGGGACAGACATAAGGCAATTCTTGTGGGGGGGTAGGAAGAAATAGGCTGTTGGTTAACTAGGATCTACGGCCTATCCTGTAGGTAGGGAAATGGGCAGACTAGATGGGCCAAGCGGTCCTTATCTGCCGTCAAAGTCTATGTTTCTATGGTAAAAAAGGACCGAGACTGTCACAATTCTTTCTCATTAATCAGCTTCTATGCAGTAATTCATGATAAAACAGTTGCCAAAAAGATTTAAAGTTTTGAGTGTCATATAATCGAGTTTATTAAAAAAAAAAAGGTTTTGTTTCTGTTACGATGGTGAGGGTGTGCAGGTTTTATAGCATCGTTAAGATTCTTGTTAATGCTAAGTAAAAGAATGTTTACCTCTACTGGATTAGAGGGATAAAGCTCTAGTACAGTGGATTATGCTGGCTAAACTCTTGTTCTTGAATGTAGTAGCTACCTTTATCTACAATCTTTGGATGCTCATAACAGCTTGGGAACTCCCCACTTGTTAGTAACAAAATTCAGACACAGTATCAACTCCTTAACTAATGAGCAATATTGGTATGGTAATTGCAAATGTATTTGCATACCATACAGTGATGTGATGTGTTCCTGTATGGACATGCCTGTACTTTATATGTTGAAAATGCAATAAGATTCAAGTTAAGGTAGGTCACATGGGAAGTACTTGCCAGTGGGGTGGCCGTCGGGGCTGATGTCCATACCAGAGCCAGGGCCGCAAAAAAAGCTTAACAACAAAAAAGAAGCAAGAAGGTATGAAGCAAAAAGGGGGAGGGGACACAATGAAAATAGCATTGGGGGAGGGTGGTGACAATACAAATAGGTGGGGGAGGGTGACTGCGAAAATAAGGGAAATCGGGGACTATTTTACCCAACATATGCATTGAATCACCAGTTTAGCAATCGTTAAACATTCTTTTTCATCTTTTCTTCCCATTGGGTCAATTTTATAATCGCAGTAATGCACTCCAGAGCATGTGTAGTAGGATTTGCCCAGTCCTCATTTGGTTATAGCCACTCAACCTTTGACCTCATGAGATACACCACAGGAGGCATGGATAAATCCCACAGCAACTTACACCTCGTTGAGCAGTATTGCTTAAATACTGTACATGGATTAGACTTTTTCCCCATAGAAGGGGTTAGCAGTTATTTCCCTACCCGTCCTCTGTTTACGCTATTGTGATCAAAATGAACAGTAACCATCCAAATTTGGTTAACCAGATACTGAAAATAAGAAACTGGGCTATGCATACAAAATGTGAAAAACAATTTTACATAAAGACCAGGGGTTTGGGGGCTGCTATTCCCCAGAAGCTCTGTACTTTTAGAAGCTCTGTGGTGCATTTTGGGGCTTATTAAGGAGACTTTTTTTAGGTCTCTCCACATGTAATGCCAGGAAAAAAATAGCCCTGTTTTTCTGGTTGCAGCCGTCATTCATTGTTAGTAAAAACTGAGAATCAGTCATAAGATTAACGAATGGCTGGTGCCAGACAAAGGAGGATATGTTTTTACTAATATCGCAGAAACCAGCAACATGCTGTAATTGTGGTGTTTTATTGAACAAAATACAACACAAATGACCTACCCAAACAATCTGCAATAATGCATTTATCAGTCTAACTCACAGAAAAAAATTGTGTTTTTATCGGGTTTGAGGTAAACGCATTGAAGATAGACGTGCTCATGACAAGTGGCCCACTTCCACCCTCTGTCAAAAACAACACCCCGTTCAAATGGGTTACATCTAAAGTCTGCTACCTGAAAATCCAGATGCTAGTATGGCTAACCAACCTGCACCAAGTAAATTACTCACCGTTAAAGCAAACTATATCTGCAGACTTAAATAGGTGGCAAGAGATCCTCTTTTTCTTTTCTTAGACCGCATCAAAGCTATTAAAATGAATGTTCTGCCTAGATTTCTTTTTCTGTTTGCCATGCTACTAACTTGGATGACTCACAAAGAATGAAGGAAACTTCACAATGCTCTTGGCAGATTTATTTGGAATGGTAGGAAACCGAGAATTAAGTGAGATCTACTTATTAGAAGTAAAGGGGGAATGGGTGTCCCAGACATTAGGAGATACTATTTTGCAGCAGAGGTACCACCACTGCTAGAGGCCATACATAACAATGAGGAAAGGGGGTGGGCTGAAATGGAAAGCATGGCCACAGGGGACACTCTCCTTAATTGTCTACCATGGATGACCACACCTCACTACCTGAACAAGGTGAACAACCCTTGGCTTAAAACCTGATTAAAGGTCTGGCAGCAGATTAAATCCATGTTGAAGGTAACAGCAATAACCTGGTACTTCACTACAGTAGCATTAAATACCAGGAGTCACGCCAGCCACATTAGATGCTACATACACAGTGTGGAGTAGAGGGGGTCTACAAGTAATTTTGTAGTTATGAGACGGTACGACATTCAAAAATTTCCTTACCTTGCAAAGGGAGTTTATGCTGCATAGGACAGATCTTTTCAGACACCCACAGAAGAGGACCTTTCTGAACAACAAAGAAATTGGACTAGCACTAAGAACCCAGTCCACCACCACCGATAGTTCAGTCTGTATGGGAAGCTGGGCCCCAAACCACATCAAATCGCACTGTTGTACAAAGAATTGATGCAAGAAGTGGGCACTACAGCGATGGTAACAGTGCAATCCAGATGGGAGCAGGAGGGGCTGTAATGGGCATGACCACCCCATTACAGTCAACCCACCAAATAAATACAAAATAAAGGGACTTACCTGAATGCAGGGTGCCAAGGTGTAGTCCTGAGGAAAGGTCATTTGCACACATGTAAAGAAAAGGAAGTGGTTTGGGGGAGGAGACTCGGCTAAAACCCCTTTGCCCACAATGATGGCCAAGTGGCCAGTATCTTATTTAGTAGCCAAGTGGCTAGTGGGTGGCTAGTGCTCTTGTGTTATGTGAATGGGGGGGAGAGGAGACAGAAACAAGCAAAGAGAAGATGTAAGCAGACAGCAGCAAAAGCCCAGAGGGCCATAAATATACAAACAAGGGTGCCGGAAGATGGTAAAAGCTGAGGGGGCTGAGAATCAAAAGGGCACTTATAAGGGAACAAAGGGCACTTTTTCTACTAGTTTTTGCCATACAGAAATAAAAAGTGGAGGGGCTACCGCCCCTTCCGCCCCCCTGGTTCCGGCACCTATGTATACAAATAAATAAAATATATCTATAAAAATAAAATGGCTACCGGGGCAGGCAGTCCCCATAGCAAGCTACAAGCAGGGCCTGTTGTGAAATGTCTGTTGGCTGGATCTGATGTCACTAGGACTGCAGGAGGTGGACCCAGCCTGATAAAAGATTTAATCAGAGTAAAGGGAGTGGTGTTCGGGGAAGGGGCACAACAGCAGTGGGAAGGAGCTTGTTCAAAAAAAGTTCCTAACTTGGAAAGAGGCTAAAGCTCACTCCTGATTGGCTGCCAGTGACCTCAGCCCCAAATGCTCCAATCAAGTACGAGAAGGGTGAGCTGGAGTGTTCAGTAGTGTAGCTCAACTTTTTGTTTTCTCTCACTCTCTGAGCTGGAGTTAGCAGCAGCATAGTGGCAGGGCTTAGCCACTCACTTCAAGAAAAAAGCAAGAAAAAATGGAAATTAAGTTTTAAAGTATAGGCTAGTTAGCTAAGGGGCTATCATTGCCAAGGTAAAAGAAAGGTTTTTCTAGCTAGGAAAGCTAGTTAAGAGTAATTGAGGTCCAGAAGTTTGAGCCCTTAGACCAAGCAGAGAAGGAGGGGTGGAAGCCAAATTTGCAAGATAACAGACAAGACCAGCAAAGAGTTTATTATTTTCTAGCTGCAGTTTGTAGGGAGGGTTCACCTGTTCGACAGAGGACCAGAGGAGCAGTTGAGGAAATCAGGACCTGGGTGGACCGAGAAGCAGCAGAGCCATCATTGGACATTAGCGGAGGACTTCTCATCAATCCCTGGCCAGGGCAGCACAACACAGTATTTCATTCTTCAAGGACTACACCCATTTGGGTTTGAGGTACCAGAGACTGTGACTTTTAAAAGAGAATAGAAATGATTTGGGGACATTTTACTGTTTATCTTGGGGGTGGGGTGAAAAATGTGTGATGCAACCAATTCTAGATTTTTGTCAGGGGAAGAAAATACTGATGTTCATCTTTGTGCAACTGTCATTTTACTGTTTAGGCTGTGCAGCCATTTTTCTAGTTACTGATAGAGCCATTGCTTAGGTAAAAATGTAATAGTTATTCACAGTTTGCTAAATAAATTGGCTCTACTTTAAAGAGATTTTCTGCCTCTGTGATAATTCCTGTAGCACTGTTGTTATGGTTAGAGGGTCATACCCCAAAGTAATATGTGCCAGTCCTGTGACTAACCTTCCTTGCTGCTAGCTGGATTCCATCACCCAGGTAGGTGAAAGCAGTGTTCGAGCGGGTGTTATAGGGCACCTGCAACTCTCCCCTAAACAGTGGGCTAGCTTATGGGCTAACACTCATAGAACCTCTGCCTTCCCATCTTGGAGGGAATCCATATGGAAGATTGCAATCCTAATGACTTCTCTTTTTTTATTATAAGGAGAAAACAGAGGGAATTCCTACTTTAGAACAGCTGTTGTAAATATAAGCAGAGCATGGTAGGGGTCTAAAGAAACAATGAGTGAAATCACCCATTTATACCTCAATGCACCTTACTTGGAAACATAGAAAAACACTGCAGGATGCAATCCTTAGCCTACGAAACCCATATAAATTTCCTTCAGCAAGGCTTAGTTGAGGGAGATAATTACAGTTACCCGCCTTCTTTCTGTACATTATTTACTGTGTGTATTAATTTACTTACCTAGAAAACAGACTTTAGATATGAGTAAGCACCAGCTCGGATGAACTGAGTGCTATATGGCATATCAACAAAACTCAGAGACTTGGACACTCTTATTAACTATGGTGATACAAACATGTATGCCCTATCATGTGATACATGAACCATGATATATGTATTTGTACTCCTTGGCACAATTCTTGTTCAAGTAATTATGCTGGTGTATCTGCTGTGTATATTTTCTGGTGGGTTCAAACCTGGAATGATTTCCAGAGTCCAGACTCCCTGGCACAGAGTGACATCTCTGTCCTGCTTCCCTTAATTTCTTCCTCTCTCTGTCACCTCCTTCCCCCCGCACCAACACAGTAGTTTTATTTAATTAAACTCTTCCACATGGCCAGGATCACCTTGTCTGCAGCCTGCTCCTTCACTCGCTTATGTCTTCGCAGCCTTCCCTCACCCTTACACTGCCAGCCCCCAGCATTACGTTTGTGGTGCCTACCTGAAAGGCCAGGGAAAAACTGGCCTTTGTCCACTCCAGAGTCCAACTATGTCAGAGTCTGTTGTGTTCATTAGTCTGATCATCACTGATGCGGCGACACAAGACAGGGAGCAGAAAGCGGTGTTGTTTGATGATTTCAGCAGTTTCATTATACAATCATCCCTCACAGTTCAGCAGTTTTACATACAAACATACAACAATACCAGCAGATAAAGACCACTTTGGTCTATGAAGTCTGCTCGAGTATGCAGCTCTGTGTTGTGGGTACTAGAGCTATCCCCCATCCTCCCTAGATTCTACATCCCTCCCCCTCTCGCCCCCTTCACTAGCCCTTCTTCCATTACGATCCTCCCTTTCACCCTATCCAACCCCCTCTTAAAGCTGTTCACTGTCCTTGACACCACTACCTCCTCCGGGAGCTCATTCCACCTGGACACCACTCTTTCAATGAAGAAGTTCCTCTTTATCTCCCTTTTAAATTTCTCTCCCTCCAATTTGAGAGAGTGTCCCCTCATTTTCCTGTAACCCCTCCTTCCCTCTGTGTCTAAGGGTACTGGATGTTATGGGGAAGGAAGGGGGCCATGGACCAGAAACACTCCATGACACTTCTTGCTGCTGCAACATTCAGAAGAGAGGTGGCCTACCTTTTGACATTTTCAAAATGGATAAGGCCTACCTCTTCCCCAGCTAAATCTTCCGGGCCCAGTGGCGATGGCATCAGGAACATCATAAAATTTGCAATAGCGCCAACTGCTATGGTCCCCCATGCCGGGGAAGGGGGAAGTCAGGACTGTACTTATCTCCGGAGGCAAAGCGACATATGGAGCAATTAAAAACAGAATTCATTAAGATCTGCTTCATTAAATCAGGAAGAAATACCAGCACCACGATTTCTGCAAACCAAAAACTTTATCCTGGGCCTGAAAATGATTAGACCCAAACCATTTCAATGAAGAATGAATTAAGGGCCAACACGGTGGCACTGAGGGTTGAGACGCTGGACACCACACCTGCTACGCCGATGACCTGGTTTCGGGACTGGACTCAGGACGCCCGGGGTCAGCAGGGGAAGGAGAGGATTGAGCATCCGGAAGACTGCTTTCCTCTCCTGGGGTGGGTTATAGAGGTTACTTCGCTCTGTAGCGGTCCCCGGTGGATACTGTGAGCACTACAAGAGCAGCGCTGTAGACAGGGAAGGAAAAAAACATGAAAATGGCACCCATGCCAGCCAGATGACAGCACTCCCGCCTCCCCACGCTGCAAAGCCGAGAAGCCCCCAAAACTGCATGCCCTCACCTGGCACAGAAGCAAGGGAGTGCTTAGGAGCACTCCGGTCTCCCCTCCTGATGGCCCTGGGCGGGCAGGGGCCCTTCCCCTGTGAAGGGATATGTCCGGGTCAGCCAGGCAGTGGGGAGCAGCAGGACAGTAGAATGGGAGAGGCAGTGGCGGGGGAAGACTGGCTGCCCAAAGGAGTGGGTGGCTGGATGCTGCAAGGAGAGATAATAAAAAAAAAAAAAAAAAGAATAAATTAAATGGAGCAGCTCTATGGGGCTGAGAGTGCAGGTAGTACAAATGGCAGGTTCAGGTATTACACTTTTTTGTTTTCTTCAATCAACATGCAGCAAGATTTTGTTAGCACAGGTCTAAGAATGATTAGACTAAAACTGGCTCCTTACTCTTTACAGCTTCTTCCACAGAAACCCTTTTTCACATCACAATCCCTTGATTACATTTCCATATCCCTTAGACCTCTTGATGGGGGAGTGCTTTACTCCTCCCATGCTAGCCGAGCCATAAAGACTTTGGGGCAGATTAGCAGCCTAAGCCTCTGCGGCTGCTACTAAATGGACTTCCCAACAGAACTCCCTGAGCCAAACCGGTGCACTTTGCTTTGGGGCTACTCCACACCAGGACCGGGATGAAAATGTAACACACGGTGGCACCTTTCCTTCCTCAGACTTTTCTGTTCCCCACAAGAAATCCTTGTCCCTTAATGAGTCTGATGGACCTACCCCTGACACAGGCACGGTAGGTCCCAGGGTGAGCCCCAGACACGGGCACGGCAGGCCCTATGGCGAATCTCACACCCAAACTCTCCCAGCCATCTGTATTTTTCCTACCAGGCAGTGTGCCACAGGGGTAAGCACCCCAGAGCTGCCACCGCCACAGGTGCCTTGCTACAGTTCTGCCACCGCTGCAGCAACCCCACTGCTTGGGTACCCCTTAAGTTAGATGGGGTACCAGGACCCCCAAATCCTCTGATGTATTGCTGCTTGCCCTTAGCTCTTGCTCCTACTGCCTCCTGACTCCTTGCCCATCACAGCAGATGTCCAAAACTCAAAACAGGGGAAAAACCCACCCAGACCCACTCGACCACTGCTACCTTTTACACACCCTCCCTCAGTGCACCATACCCCACATTGCACCAATGCTGCTGCTTGCCGACCAACTAGGCTGAAGGGAGGGGGCGCCCCTTTGGTACACTGCCCCGAACCCATTGCCGACTCCTACTCTCTCCCTTTCCCGGGCAAAAACCAGGGCCTTCAATGCCTTTCATGCTGCTGCCACCTGGTGGCAGCATGAATCACAAGGCCGGGGGGCACTCCCAGACTCAATCAATCAATCAATCAAACTTTATTTAACCAGGCAGTTACATCATTGAGCAAGCTCATATTCAAGATGGCCCTGGACACAGAGGACACTTTTGCTTACAGTAGACAACACTTCATACAAAAGTAGACATTGGTACAGACAGTTACAATAAACAAAATTAGTACTTGGATGAAACAGACACATAAAGCAAGTGCAAATATAGGCATTTAAAGTACAGTGTATACAGTTGTAGCTTACAGAGTACAAGTGAGGAGAGGAAGGAGGGACATAGAGAAGGGAAGTGGGAAGAAAGGGTATCAGACACATAGTAGAGAGGGAAAATAGGGCAGCCTAATAGAATGGGGCCCACTGTGAAGCTAATTGATGAGAGAGGGAGGTAGGCGGGGAGAGGTGGTTGCCCTAAAGGGATGCTGGCCGACATGGGAAATAGGCGGCCCAGGATTACAGAGGTCAAGGGACTAAGTTGAATGGAGTAAGGCTTTACCTGAACCAATCACATGCCATTTTCAGGCCTCTATAGGGCAGCCACCTAAATATAAAATGGCTGGGCAGCAGGGAGATTTTAAATAATTTTTGCATGTTATTCCAAAGCGCTAGTAAAAAGGAGCTAATGGCAGTTGAGCTAAGACATGTCCTTGTTCGTGGTAGCTTAAGGAGGACAAAGGAGGAGTTCCTTAGTCCGTAGGCACCCTTTGAACATTCAAACAGGTCACAGATATAGGGTGGTAGTTTGTTGAACAAAGCCGGGAATAGCCACATGATGGCGTTTACTTGCCTCCTCTTGGAGAGGGACAGCCAAGCTAATGCTCGGTACAATGAGCAGTGATGAGTCTGCAAGGGCAAGTCAAGAACAAACCTCAATGCACAATGATAGAGTGTATCCAGCTTTCGGAGCGTATACTGGGGGCAATGGCTATATAGGAAGTCGGTGTAGTCTATCAGGGGAAGAAAGGTTGTTTGGACCAGCCGCTTTCTAGCTTCCAGGGTGTGTTGGTGTCTTATGCAGTAGAGAATACTGAGGCGCTACCTTAGCTTTTTTGTTAACTTACTTAGATGTACATCGAAGGTGAGTTTGTTATACAACCAGACTCCCAGATATTTAAATTTATCCACCAGCTCTAGTGGTTCATTAAGGAGGGTAATAATCTGTGGGGTCTCAGGTATCCCCGTATTGTGGGATGGAGAGAGAATTATAGCTTTTGTGGGGTTTTTTTGCATTTTACAAGAGCTTTAGATTCAGCAGGTTGTGCTGGAGGATGATAAAATCCTGATGTAGCTGTTTGTACGCAATGTTTAAGTAGGGGTTGGTCGTGTAGAGGACTGTCTCACCTGTGAAGAGATGAACATTTCCAGCAACCAGGCCAGAGCTGATGTAGTTGATGTAAAGGGCGAAGAGGATAGTTCCCAAAATGGAACCTTGCGGAATGCCTCGGGGCAGTAATTTTAGTGGGGAGAATTCCCCTTGGGGTTTAATTTGCTGTTTACGATTTGTGAGTTAGCAGTGGAACCACTTTACTGCAGCAGAGGTTAGACCGATGCTACTCAGGGAATAAAGAAGTATGGAATGATCAACCGTATCAAATGCTTTGCTGAGGTCAAGGAAGAGTGCATAGATGTGCTGTTTATTGTCCAGGGCTTTTAGCCAGTCATTTGACACTTTGGCAAGAGCAGACATGGTACTGTGCTCCGGTCTGAAACCTGATTGGACTGGATTGAAGATTTTCTCATGATCTAAATACTCCCTTAATTGAGAGTTTACAATTTTTTCCAGTAGCTTGGATAAAACAGGAAGCAACAAAATAGGCCTTTAATTGTTCATGTCAGTGGGGTCTCCTGACTTGAACAGGGTGATAATGTGCGCGGTTTTCCAACTAGGCGGCAATTCCCCTTGGGATAATGAGCTGTTAAAGAAATGGGCAATTGGAGCTGCCAGATAATAAGAATCAGCTTTTAAGAAGAAGGGTTCAAGCGAATTTGCACCAGTGCTCTTTTTGGTGTCCAGCGAGAGGAGCAGGTCCTCAACCTGTTTGAAGGAGACTGGCTGGAACCTGAAGAGGGGGCGGTCGGTAGGGGAGGCTATGGTTGCTCTAGTAGCTATGCTGGTGGTGCTCAGTTTAAACAGGTGATGTGTCGAATGCGAGGCCTGCAGTGGCAAAGTGGTTATTGAGCTGATTGAGGATCTTGGACCTATCTGTGTAGGAGGTGTTATTTGCCACAATTTTGGCTGGTAGCGGGATGGCAGGGGAATGTCCCTCAACCTCTCTCAGTGTCTGCCAAAAATTGGTGGAACAGTTTTTGCTTGCCTCTAGGGCTGACTGGAAGAACCGTTGTTTTTCCAACCTTACCAGTTTGGTGCGGGCATTTCTGGCTACCCAGAACGAGAGCCAGTCTGAGTTAGATTACGACTTTCTAGCCCTTTTCCAAAGGGTGTCTCTATGCCGTAAGGCCCTCTTAAGTAGTGGGCTAAACCAATCAGGTGCACGTTTCCTGGATTTGATTTTCCTTAAGGGTGCGCGTTGGTTGAAAATGTCTACTAGCAGATCCTGGAAGATACAGAATGCTTCAGACACAGAGGGTGTAAGGTAGAAATCCTGCCACTTTATGTTCCCAAGATCTGTCAGGAAGGCCGGAGACTGAAATATTTTAGGTTGTGCTTAAGCTTGAAAGTGGAGGTGGAGGGGAGGTGTGGGGAGCACCTAACGTAGGCGACTGTGCAGTGATCACTCAGATCATTGTGGAAGACCCCTGTATGAGTGATATTATGTGGCTTGTTGACAAGTAGAAGGTTCAGAAGTGAACTTTGGTCGGGATTTTTCTTGTTAGGTCGTGTAACGTCAGAGATGATCTGAGTGAGCCCGTGCTCATCGCAGAAGTCCTTAAGCTTGATTGCACTGACATCGTTCCAATTAAGGTTAAGGTCACCCATGATAATGCATTCCATGTTCGCTTTTTCCAGGAGAGAGCGAATATGGGGCAGTATACACAGGGCCACTGCAGGAGGTCTATAGCGTGCAGCTACCAATAAGGCTATACCAGGCGAGAGGGTAATCTTGAAGGCAAGACATTCAAATTCTTTGGGCATTGATGTGCGGACAATATCGGTGGTTAGGAATTTATCTTTAATATATATGGCAACACCACCACCACCTCTGGTCAACCTGTCACACCTGATCAAGTTGTATCCTGGTATGTTAAAGGAAAACTGCACCCTCATATCTTCTAAATGTCATTTGTTTCCATGTCAACAAACAACTCTTTTCTTGTAGCTGTTAAAGATGTATGCAACTGCTTCAGTTAGTTTTCACACTTCATACTAGGCCCTGTCACTGTTCTGGGAGGGTCCATTTTGTGGTTGTTGAAATCTCATTGTCCCTGAGAGGTGCAATAGCATATGAGAATGTGATGCGTAATCAACCTTCAAACTCCCCAGTATGCCTGTCTGCTTAAGTAGTTTTAAAAGAAACAACAATGCAAAGCACCATGGGCTGCATATGCAAATCACCACAGAATGTTATGCTGGTCCAACTTTAAGCAGAATTGCATGGTGCCAAAAGGCCTCTCACACAGTTTGCAAAGGGTGCTAACAGAAGACATAGACACGTGTTTCGTCCTACCAGGACTCATCAGTATGCCTCGTCTGTTTGACACCCCAGTGGAATGGACCAGCTACCCCTGAGGCAGTGTGCCTGGGATATATTGTGGTGAACCCATTAAAATAAAAAACTATTTAAAAGACAAAGAACCTCTGTGCATAAACACTGAGGCAAGGGTTACCCCAAAGGGCATTTGGCTGGGAAGCCAAGTTTCAAGAAAATACAAAATCACACATGCCCCCACAATGCAAAGCATCATGGGCTGCATATGCAAATCACCACAGAATGTTATGCTGGTCCAACTTTAAGCAGAATTGCATGGTGCCAAAGGCCTCTCACACAGTTTGCAAAGGGTGCTAACAGAAGACATAGACACGTGCTTCGTCCTACCAGGACTCATCAGTATGCCTCGTCTGTTTGACACCCCAGTGGAATGGACCAGCTACCCCTAAGGCAGTGTGCCTGGGATATATTGTGGTGAACCCATTAAAATAAAAAACTATTTAAAAGACAAAGAACCTCTGTGCATAAACACTGAGGCAAGGGTTACCCCAAAGGGCATTTGGCTGGGAAGCCAAGTTTCAAGAAAATACAAAATCACACATGCCCCCACAATGCAAAGCACCATGGGCTGCATATGCAAATCACCACAGAATGTTATGCTGGTCCAACTTTAAGCAGAATTGCATGGTGCCAAAAGGCCTCTCACACAGTTTGCAAAGGGTGCTAACAGAAGACATAGACACGTGTTTCGTCCTACCAGGACTCATCAGTATGCCCTGCTCTGTTTGACACCCCAGTGGAATGGACCAGCTACCCCTGAGGCAGTGTGCCTGGGATATATTGTGGTGAACCCATTAAAATAAAAACTATTTAAAGACAAAGAACCTCTGTGCATAAACACTGAGGCAAGGGTTACCCAAAGGGCATTTGGCTGGGAAGCCAAGTTTCAGAAAATACAAAATCACACATGCCCCACAATGCAAGCACCATGGGCTGCATATGCAAATCACCACAGAATGTTATGCTGGTCCAACTTTAAGCAGAATTGCATGGTGCCAAAGGCCTCTCACACAGTTTGCAAGGGTGCTAACAGAAGACATAGACACGTGTTTACGTCCTACCAGGACTCATCAGTATGCCTCGTCTGTTTGACACCCCAGTGGAATGGACCAGCTACCCCTGAGGCAGTGTGCCTGGGATATATTGTGGTGAACCCATTAAAATAAAAACTATTTAAAGACAAAGAACCTCTGTGCATAAACACTGAGGCAGGGTTACCCAAAGGGCATTTGGCTGGGAAGCCAAGTTTCAAGAAAATACAAAATCACATGCCCCCACAATGCAAAGCACCATGGGCTGCATGTGCAAATCACCACAGAGATGTTATGCTGGTCTAACTTTAAGCAGAATTGTATTTTCTTGAGCAGCTTGGCCATATGGAGCATCGCCCCTGATTAGGCATATAAAGGCATCATAAAACAAGAAAGCATGGGGACAGCATCAGCCATCAGGAGGAGGAAGCTATCGAGCAGCTAGCCCCCTTGAGGGCAAAATACGATTCCTTCCCTTCCTTAGGGGGCTTAGGAGAAAATGTTAAAACTGCTGTGGAGGAACACCCAGTCAGGTAAGGGAGTCTCCTGTTCATTTTGCAAAACACCAAGAAAGGTGCTCTTTAAACCATGTGTTAGAGAAACTGGATAAGAATCAAGGTAACCACCTTTCATTTCCTGAAACAATTTTCCCAGAATCCCCAAGTGGCCAAAGGCATTGAGTAGAATATAAAAAGGGTTAAGAATTAGCAAATGAAGAGTAAGACAAACTCAAAAATAAATCAAGTAGTAACAATTAACCTTATTAAAGACAAACAAGAGACTCAAACTAACTTTACTGCATCAAAATTAAAGACAACTCCAAATAACTTAAACCCTTCTAAACCCCACCCTGTGGAAGGTCACAAGTCTAACCCCCAGGACAGTTTACTGGAAAATACCCATGACTTGAATATTGGGACTGAAGAAGGAATTGAGGATGGAATTAATTAGTAGTTTAATTTGAGCGTTCCGACTGCTGTTTGCTCGTTTCTACCTCTGTTTGAGTTAACAGTGTTTCCACCCACCATATTGTATGTTCTATTGCCCTGCTAGTGCAGTCAGACCTTGTATTGCTAGTGAAGACTGCTCCTATTTCCACCCAAAGTATTGTATGTTCTGTTGCCTTGCTAGTACAGCCAGAACTTGTTTTGCTAATGCAGTCTATTTGATCTGTATTACTGCTGTGCCTGTGATAGAGGGCTATACTAATTTCGATCTGGAGTGCCCCACTCTGAGTTGCAGCCATTTTTAGTTCTCCCCTCTGTGCTCTGTGTACTCACCCACCCCCTCCCCCTCTGCCTCTCCAACAGGACGTCCCATCCTTCCCACCTCAACCTTGTAGCCCCTGCTTGTCTGTCCAGGTGACCCTTTATAACCCCTTTGTTTCTGCTTACTTTACAGGCATCCGCTCCATTTCTGGGCTCCTAACACCACCCTCCCAGCTCAGTCACAGGACCGACGGCCCATCTGAGGCTCTGCAGTGGACCCTCGCACCATAGGTATACAGCTCCACTCAGGACACTATTTGCCCTAGTGCCTCCCTTCTTCCTTCCCTCCCTCCTCCCTCCCTCCCCAGCAACCCTAAGCTAGAATTTAATATACAGTGTGCTGGAACCAATCAGCTCACTCCCCCCCAGCCTGCTATGCAGTGGTGCCTCCCTCCTGCCAGATACCCCCTTTTGATATTACGCTTGGTTTCTCCCCACCAGTTCCTAGCTTATATCTCCCTCCATCTTTCCTGTGTATTGAAGTTATTTAGTTCTTTCTTCGTATGGCTTCTGTTGCAGACCCTGCACCATTTTAGTTGTCCTTCTTTGGACTGCCTCCATCTTGTCTATGTCTTTGCGGAGATGGAGTCTCCAGAATTGCACGCTGTACTCCAGATGGGTTCTCACCAACTGTCTATACAGAGGGATAGCAGCTTTCTGTTTTGTACTGGTGATGCCTCTCCCTGTACATCACAGTATCCCCCCAGCCAGTCAAAGGAACACCCTCCCCCCTCCTGTCTGCCATGCTGCCTCCCCTAGGATCCTCAACTCCCTCCTTAAGGAGTCCCTCCCTTCCTGTAGTTGTGTTTAATTAATTATATTTCATCTCCATATTGCCTCGGCATTCACTGGCCAGCTTGCACTTATCTTATATAGAAACACAGACAGCAGATAAGGACCGCAAGGCCCATCCAGTCTGCCCATTTTTTTCCTACCTTATGAATGTGTGATAGGCATTTACTCTCTGTCTATTCATATTCATCTGTACTGCTCCTTTATACCTATCCCATACCTGTTTGAAGCCCTGCACTGTATTCATATCCACCACTTTCTGAGGTAGGCCGTTCCATGCATCCACCACCCTTTCTGTGAAAAAGAACTTCCTCACATTCCCCATTAATCGGCCTCCCTCTAATCTCATGCTGTGTCCTCTTGTCCTGCTATTTTTCTTATATTGAAACATGTTAGACTCTTTCACCTTGTTAATGCCCTTAAGATGTTTAAATGTTTCGATCATATGACCTCTCTCCCTCCTTTACGCTAGGATATACATATTGAGCTCTGTTAATCTGTTCTCATATGTTTTCTGATGCAGTTCCTGTACCATTTTGGTTACCCTTCTCTGGACTGCCTCCATTTTGTTAATGTCCTTGTGAAGGTGCGGCCTCCAGTACTGTACGCAGTACTCTAGATGGGGCCTAACCAGTGTCTTGTAAAGAGGGGTTATTACCTCCCGCTTACAACTTGCGATACCCCTACTAATACATCCCAACATCCCCCTAGCCTTACCTACTGCTTTAGTCTTGTATCTATACTCTTGTATTTATATAGCATCCTAGCACTTCCCAAGTTTGTTACATGTCAAATATTACTTGCTCAGCCTGTTTTTCATGTGTGCATTTATATTATTCCTTTTCTTTGTTATTATGGCATTACTGTTTATGTCTTGCTGCTGTACTCACTGTATTCTCCTCCCCTCTCCTCCAGGAAGCATCAGGAAACAAGCATTTGCTGCTCACTATGCCTTTCCCAGTGAAACTTTTAAATAAATAAATAAATTCTGTTGGATGGAAATGAGATGACATTAAGGATACAGGGATTACACAGAAAACCTTATGAAACAATGACAACTTAAATGCATTAATGTAATATCTTTTCACTGCTAAATTAGTTATACCTGTAAATGCTGAAAATATACTGTATGCCTTTAGAGACTCTAAGAACACCTGCACCCACACACCCCAATTTTATTATAATGCAAGACTTAAGTATGGCAAAATCAATGTGGGCCTCTTTCAATAGGCTGGAGGAATTAAGTATTGAAATTTAGTCACCTGTGTCTTGGTACTCTGTAATTATTGTTAACGGAGCTGGCATGGAAAGGACTGTGAAATGTTTTGCATGGGAGACTGCAGAGGATTCAGTTTCTCATTTAACTGGAAATACAGGTCCCATTCTGAACATTTCTCCAATAAGCCACAAGGAACAGAATCTTTCTCAGTTTTTTTTTTTTTTTGATGAGATTCATATGTGGGTGAAAGACAAGGATCATTACTTCATTTTGTTAATTTTTTTATGCTCTAAAACTTTAGACCTACAGTAACTGTATGTGAAGGAGACATTTTAAGGGTAGAGAGCCCAAAGGCCAAGCTTTAGAGCTCGCAGTTAAACATCTGGGTTTGAGATGTAATTTTGGCATCACAAATTCTTTCATGGACAGAATGCTTGTATAATTTAGGCACTGACATTGTGGAGGCATATTCATTATTTGAACTCCTAAGAACATGAACCAATGAAAATTTCTCCTCCCTGCCTTCAAAACCATATGACTGTAAGGCAACTAGAAGAATACCACACCAATGATTTGGTACATTCATTTAAATATAATCCTAATAAATGTTTGGAACATTGACCGAATGCTTCAGGCTGTGGTTCTTCTATCTTATGAAATACAGGTCTCCTTTTGAATACTGATGTTAAACGTATTTCTTGGAATATTGCTGGATTGTCTATAAAGCTGTCTGATCAGGAATGGCTAAAATCCCTGAAAAACCTTTAAATTTTGTGTTTACAATGAATAGGTATCAAGGTTTCTTTTCTCCAGCTGTTAAAACTATTAAACACGGTTGCCCAATTGGGGGCCTAGCACTGCTAGCTGAAATCTCTCCAAGCTAAAAAGTCATTTAAACTACAGGTAATTTCATAGGATCTTAACTATCAGCTATCTCACATTATTTAAGGGGATTCTACAATCCTAATTTTGAATGTCTGTATGCCACCAAAATCTTCAAATTATTATAAGGATGATATGTGGACGTTATTAGAAACAAAATTTCTGACTGACCGCCTGCCAGTGCAGCGGTAGTGCCACTGCTAGTGATGCCAATGACTCTGGTTTGAGAATGAGCCTGGGACATCAGAGAGCTGGCCGGGGGGGGGATCAAGCATCCTATGGACTGCTCTCCTCCTCTGGGGGGCAGGGTGGAGAAGTCACCAGTGTTTGCGAGCCCCTTTGCAGCAGTCAGGGGTGTACCAGCCAGGACTGATTGTGTCTGGGAGGAATGGCAGATGTACGACTTGACTTTCCATGTCATTGCACACCATGCCTCTTTGAGGAAGATGGAAAAAGAAGGTCTGACTGCCACAAGATGATGTCTGCCCCCCCCCACACTGCTGACCTCGCACCTTCAACTGGGCGCTCGCTCTCATCATATTGTTCAGTCTCTGTTGGGGAGGCAGTAAGTCCCAGGGTGTATAGCGGGGCAGAGCCAGTGTGTTTCGATCGATGGGGGCCAGCCAGACAAGGAAGAAAAAGCATAATACATTTAAAAAAAATTACATAAGTCTCGGAGAGAAGTGAAAATACTGGTGTACTAATTTGTTGGAGACTTTAACTCCAGAATGGCAGCACATAATAATATTTTTGGACACATCAGTCTGTAGCAGACAAACGGATCATGTGCTTTCACAATATTTTTTTTATGACCTTACTGCTAGCTCTAATCCAAATTTGCCTAGAACTGATAACCATGCTGGCCCAGTGGCATGGAAGACTGAGGCACTGGCACCTTCCTTCCTGCTACACTGATGATCCAGGTTCAGGAACAGACTTGGGTCACAAAGGGGTCAGAAGAGGACTGAGCATCTGAGGAACTTGCTTTCCTGTCCCAGGGAGGGGAGGGGGGGAGGGATGTTGGCCCAGCCTTAGAATGCCACCGGGTGGACGCCTGGTGGTAGTGCAGCACAATTGGTAGCATGATGGGAGAGGGCTGCAGAAGCATCATGCATTTATGCTTCCACACACATACATCAACATCCTGCAGTAAGGGCAAGGCCGAAAACCAGAGGAAAAGGTGTCAGGGGCTTAATGAAGCCCTGCCCGCCCATCCCACAGTCTGCACTATCACCGATTATCCACTCCAGATTGCTTGTATTGGGGAAGGATGGCCTTTCTCCCTCTGGTTCTGCCACAAGAGGAAATTCATGGGTGAACCTCCAGACTTCGGGACTAAGGTGAGTCCTGGGGGAGACAGCTGCTGAGCCCAGGGTGTTGGGACAGAGCTGAGAAGCCACCCTGTGACAAAGGCACAGAAAATACTTGTTGGGGAAGAACTGATAACCATGTTGAATTTGTGCCCATATAATTTTTCCTTCTTTGAAGTTGAAGACCCATTCTGGCTAGAAAGCCAATAATGTCGAGGGATTAGATGGGATTCCTTCATATGTCTTTAAATTGCATCTGAATGTCTGGGTTCCTGTGTTAAAATGATTTTTTTTACAAGTGCCTTAGAAGGAGATTCACTCCAGCTAGTTGGAAAATCAATGTAATCATTCTGTTATTAAAAAAGGGACATATAAAGGACCCCAGAAACTTTACACCAATTAGTTTATTAGATGTAATATCATAAATCTACATGAAAATATTATTAAACAAAGTACAGTTATGGGTAGATAATGACAAAATCATTTTACACTTACATGCTGGATTCAGACAGAATTTCTCAACTATAGATCACATTTATGTTTTGGTTTACCTTACTGAAATATATGTATTTCATTAAAAAAAATTATACACAGTCAATATTGACTTCAAATCAGCATTTGATTCAATAGATAGATATATTCTTTGGAATAAGCTACAGTGAAAAGGTCTTGAGCTTAATTTTCTATTACCGATTTTACAGTTATACACTAATAATAAAACACTTGTAAGATTTGATCTCCAAGGTAATCTTACAGAAGCTTTCATCTTGAATCGAGGAGTTAAGAAGCAGAGTTGCTTATTAGCCGCCGTCTCTTCAGTGTTTTTGTCAATGAGATCTTGGAATAACTTGATTTTGTAAACTTTCATTCGCCAAACCTCTTAGGAAAGTGCTGCCTGGTGCTAGCATATAACATTGTTTTATCTCCAACTGGTCATCAGAGAAAGTTATCGCGTTTTAACTCATTGTGCACAAGTCATGAATTAAATATGAACCTTGACAAGACAAAAGTTATGATTTTTAGTGGAAAAAAAGTTATATAAATTCTACTTGATACTGCTTTGGAATCTGTAAATGAATATGTCCATTTTCAAGTGAAATTTACTGCTAACGGCAAATAGACATAACATTTGAAACCACAGGAAAAGAAAGCCAGGCAATCCTCCAAAGCTATTCTTAGATTTAACTCCTTGTATGGAGGCACTTCTGTTATTCCGGTTTTACAAGCAGTTGAGGACATAATTAATGCAATAATGCTTTATGGTGTAGAGGTTTGGGATTATCTGCCAACTGACAGAGGTTCCATTTTCATTATTTTACTGCTCTCTACTTTAAGTTAGAAAATCTTGGTTGGAGTACACTGTAAGTGCAGAATTGGGTACACTTCCTCTCCCAGCCTTGATTAACCTAAGAATGGTAAGCTACCGGATTAGAATTTTAAATGAGTCAGATCTCTGTCCTAGATACTGTGTAACTGAAAAATTTAAATGGCAAGAGAATTATTGTTCCCCATGGTTTTCTACAGTACAAGGAATCTTGAAACAAGTTAACCTTTGGGTCTCTGAAAAGATTCCCCAAAAGGCATCACTATCTCTGTAGTCTATAAATCTTTGTTAAGAACTGAATTTTTTTCATTGTTTATCAAGCAAGAGATTTGACACTAGTAATAAATTTCAAGATTGCCCCGTGGTATGCCGAACATAAATCATGGCATGGCTGTGAGTTATATCTCCAGTAGGGCTGGGAGAACTCAGTGAAGTTCTGACCCTTATTAAATAAGAACTGGAACATGGTGGAGTTCTGAGTTGTTCTGATTAGTTCTAATTATTTATAAATATTTGAAAAAATGCATAAAAGTGGCCAAAGTCGGTCACATTTGACACAAAGACCCAAAGGAAATAATTTAATGCATTATTTGTATAAAAATTAAACTACTAAATAAAAAAGCAATCACTCACTGCCAGCCTCTTCATGGCTGGCCTGTAATGGTGGCATATCCTGCCCAAATCTGTGACATGAGTGTGCTGGGAGGGAGGGAGAGGGAGAGAGAGAGACAGAGACAGATGCAAATACCTACATCATAGTACCACCAAACACTGCAGGCACTAACAGGCAGCTAAGATTTTTTTTTTTATTAATGGCGCTGTGTGGGTATTATTTTGATGGATGTTCCAGTCAGAGCCAAACAGACCAAAGAAATAGATATGAATGATCAAGTGAGCAGCAGTAAGAGCCCACCCACCTTACCCATGTGAATGATGCTACTGCATCACATGTCCCAGCGTACTGTGGTATATGGTAAACTACCTGGTCCAAGAGGTGGTAATGTTTTCTAGTACTACAACTACTTCTACTGAATCTGATCAACTCGCTGAATAAATTTATTAAAGAAGAAATGAAAGACATAGTGATCACCACCCAGGCAGCCAGTCACACATCACATCGGTCAAGTGCAGTGCGGTCATAAAATAAAGTTTGCCACTTCACCTGAAGAACTGATGACACGTAGTTACATCCTTCCTAGTTACACAATTGCTGCCAGCCACTGCCAAGTAATTTAAGTATGAAAAATAAAATATAATAATAATCTCCAGCCCAGTTACTGTATGTGAGATGTAGTGTTACAGGTTACAGCCAGGCTAGCATACCATGCAAGTCACACACACACAACCAATAAAGAAATTACATGACTTGAATAATTTTTCTCCATGAAGTAATCACAGCCAGATATGCGGGAACGTGAGAAATATATTATACAAAGAGTATTCAGTTTGTGGGTTTCAGGCATCTGCCAAGCTATGCAGTGTATGAAAATTAAAACAGTAATACTACAGTCAGGTGACTGGTAAAATAATACTTTCATAATCAGTTGCTGAGGGCAAGTAGTAGATGACAAAAAATGACAAGTAGTAGTCGTGACTCATGAGGACAAAAAGTGATAGTAGTACCAGTAGTAGACAGCAGTACCCTACCTTCCAGATCAGATATAGTGGTACCTGGTACCACCAAATAAGTTTGTGACATGAAATGCAGTTGCTTGCTGTATTTGGACTCTGAAATAACTGATGTTATTTTTTTCATGCATCTATTCTGTGCTCATGGCAGGTCAACAAGATGGGTAGTCTGGGGATGGGCTGCAAAGTTGTGAACTGGGTTAGTAACTGGCTGAGGGACAGGAGGCAAAGGGTAGTAGTAAATGAAGCCCAGTTACAGGAGATGGAGATGACCAGTGGGGTACCTCAGGGATCAGTTCTGGGTCCAGTCTGCTTCACTGTCTTCATCAGTGACATTGCGAAGGGGCTGGAGGGGAAGGTTTGCCTATTTGCAGCTGACACCAAGATCTGCAACAGAGCAGATACTCCAGAGGAGTGATAAAGATGTGAACAGACCTAGAAAGGTTGGAAAGATGGTCAGAGACATGTCCGCTGATGTTTAACACAAAGAAGCGCAAAAACAGGTGGGGAGTAGGGACCTGAGTGAGAGCTACAGAATGGGGGCTGCTGGCAGTCACCAAGGAGGAAAGAGATCTGGGGTCATTATCACAGATGACCTAAAGGCCACCAAGCAGGCAGCAAAGGCAGTGGGGAAGGCCAGTGGGGTCTTGGGTTGTATAGGAAGGGGTATCACAAGCCGAAGAGGGGAGATAGTGGTCTCACTGTACAATACACTGGTGAGGCCTCATCTGGAGTATGATGTAGAGTTCTGGAGGACACACCTTCATAAGGACATTAACAGGGTGGAGCTGGTGCAGAGATAAGTAACTAAGCTAGTGCAGGGTTTACAGCATAAGTCGTACAAGAAAAGGTTGAAGGACCTCAATATGTATGCACTGGAGGAGAGGGGTGAACGGGGGAATATGACTGAGATGTTCAAGTACCTCAAGGGCATAAATAAGGTGAGAGGGGGAAACATCTTCCAGTACAAAAAGAGTACTAGAACAAGGAGACATAACATGAGATTGGAGGGGGGCCCTATAAGGGGAAATGGGAGAAAGTTCTATTTCACTGAGAGAGTGGTGGATGCATGGAATGGACTGCCCCAGGAAGTGGTGGGAGCACGCACCGTGGTGGGATTCAAACATGCATGGAATAGGAATAAGGGAGCCATAGTGATGGGAAGGAATAGTTAAGCCAATGACCAACTAGGATCATAGGCTGCTAGTACAGCTAGCGAAAATGAGCAGATTGGATGGGTCTGGCGGTCCTTTTCTGCCGACAACTTCTGTGTTTTTGCATGTGATCATTCAAGTAATAGTGGCCTGGCCTAGTCTGTCCTGACCTGACTTGTTGCAATTAATTGTTATCTCATGTAGTAGACCCTATTCACAAAAGATTTTCACCACAGGCATGAATTCTTAAAGTGTTTTGTGGATAGGGCCTGCTCAGAGCAGTCAGTGTATGTTTTATTTAGGTATCACATTTGAAATTAAAGTGAGGAATGTTGACTTTCAAAAATGTCAGGCGCTCAGCATTTTCTGGTGTCAAATAGGATTGTGTGTCAATAATGACGTTATCAGCTGAACTAAATAATCAGTCTGAAAAGACGCTAGTCAGAGGGCAATTCATGTACTTCATTGCAATGTTTGCTAAAGCAGGCCACATACCTTGTTTGGATTTCCAATATTTCAAAGGATCAGCATTCCAGATGATATTGGGCTCTGTCAAGTACATTTCAACAATGGTCTGTGTTGAGGCTCTGTTACAAGAGGCAGATGAAGAAGATGTTACAATTACATCTTGTAAGTGACTCCAGAGACATGAAGCTGAACCAAGTGACTGTGGGACAATGCTTTGTTTGGCTGTTGGTGAAGAAGAAGATTCAGCTACAGTGGCTGAGGAGGAAGAGGGAGAAAATGCCACAACAGTAGAGGATGGGCCACCTGATGCTGTACTGCTGTGTTGTAAAGAAGATTCTGAATATGTTGCTGCTGTTGTACTCTGTTCCATGACAGCACACACCTCGTCAATTATTTCTTGCTTGTTTATCTCAAAACAAGTGTCATCATCATCATCACTAAATAGTTGCTTCAATTTGTATCATGGGTCCAAGATTGTTACTTTAATGTAGTATCCCGAATGAAGCATTGTACATAGTTCATCATCTTCTTCAACTTTTTTGATCATACATCTCGTTAGATCTTGTATTCTGGGAGGCAACCTGCATGTGTCAGCAGAACCACTGGCAGCCTGTGTGATCATGGAACTGTCTTGGTTCTCTAACTTTTCCCTAATCAGATTCAATCTGAATTTTAAAATTTTTATTGGGGGTATCACCTGGCTGAGAGTTGTTGTGTTTGCACTAACTTCCCTGGTGATTTCCTCAAATGGCTAGAGCAGGAAAATTAGAAACTCCAGCATGGCCCACTGTGGTGGAGTAATATAGACATCTGCATCACCAATTTTATTTTCCAAGGTGTATTGTCGGACAGCTTTCTTTTGTTCCAGCAACCTTTGGAACATATAAAAGGTTGAATTCCATCAAGTAGAAATGTCTTGGATCAGTCTGTGCAAAGGTAAACTGTGCGCCTGCGGTATTTTTTCAAACAAGTGGCCGGCTTTGCACAAGTGACTGAAATGAGTGCATATTCTTTTAGCTGTGCTAACAAGAGCCTTAATGTCCCTGGCATAATCGAAAAAACCATGAACTATTAAATTTAAGCAATGTGCAAAGCAGTGGATGTGAAAAAAGACCCCCTCCTCCAAGACCTTCCTTATCAGCAACTATAAAGCCAGCTGACAGTCCCTGTGAAGTGAGCCACTGCTGTATTGGTTTTTGGAGCTCTTCACTGATGTAGTATGAGGTATGGTCAGATGGAAAATAAAACATTCTTAGAACAGCAAACTGCGATGCTTCACTGTCCCCAGTCCCACGTGAATTATCAAAACATGCCCAATGTGCCTTGAAAGACATGAAGGGTATAAGCTGACAGCTTGTCCAGATATCTGTTGTGAGATGCACCACCCTCCCAACACCACTGCACAAGATGAGTCTTAATTTTTTATATTTACATGCAACATTGTAACAATCTGGAATCCCTGTCGTCAAGAACTATTTCCGCTATGGTATACTATATCGAAGTTCGAGGTACTCAAACAGCTCTCTAAATACTACATGTTCAGCCACGTTATATGGTAGAAAATCAACAGCTACTGTATCATTTCTGAAATTTTCTTGGTTATTGTAACATCAACAGGGTGAGTCGAGGCATATTTGGCTTTACGCTCATATGTTTCTGAGATGGTAAGCTGTCTCCTTGGAGGAGGACTTTTGAACACATGGTTACTTTCAGTAACAGTAGGAATCCTTTGAATGGGAGGAAGTAGTGGTGGAGGTGTTTCTGTAGTGCTGCGGGGGCTGCCACTGCTTTCATCTATCGTAGTTATCTTTGAATGTAGTGAGCCATCACTGTCACTTTCTCTTTGACACTCACAACTGGTGTTCTCAGTAATGTTATAACATCTGTCTAGGTGCCTTTTCAGTGCTGAAGTCCCTAATGCTTCTTTCTTTTTAACCCTGTTGACTGGCAGTTTACAAATAACGCATGTATGACCAAAGAAAAGATGATATTTTTATATTTTTTTCCCAGGAAGGCACTGCACCTCGGTCACCTTTTCAGGTTCCCCCCCTTTCGGATTCTTCTTGGGCCTGTTCTTCTTGTGGTTTATTCCCACCGCCCTCCTCCTCAGCCAAAACATTTATGTCTGTTTCTTCCTCATCTGCAATTTCCATCCCATCCAGTAAACCTTGTGCTGCCTGATCAATCTCTTCATCTTTATTATTACCCCATTGGGTTCAACCTCAGAAGAATCGGACGACTGTGAGGGACTGGCAGTAGCATAGTGTGCAATTGTTTCATACCTTGGGGTGCCTCTGCGGGTGGTATCCACCAACCCTTTGGTTTTAACTACTGTACATAACCTTTTTTTTTACTTGGGACTGATCCAACAGATGCACTTTTTTTGGGTTCAAGCATTCACTTGGAAAACAAAACTTTATATGTGAAAAAATCACTTTTCAGGGTTTGATTTTGCTTTCCCTTTGCAGGCTGACTGCTGTCTTTTGCAGTGCCACTGCCTACCTGAGAATGCACCTCATCAACACTTTGATCCATTTTTTCTTATTCTAACTTGTAAAAAGATCCCTCTACCTAACATCCTCTGATGACTCCCACCCACACCCACGGGCCAAGGATGAATTTACTGTTGTGACTGTACATAGCACACCGACAGCACAGCAGTCCACCACCACTTTCTTCCCAGCTTAGCTGACTGACTCTTACAGTTACTGTTCAGTGACCAACTGTATTCAGCAACTGTTGCTCAACAGTGTGCCTCAGAATTTAAATTGGTAATGTAGACACATCTGGCACATGGCCGCACGCACAGTCCCACACTGGGGTTGGTTAATGCTTATACAAAACAATATCCAATAAAACTAAGAAGGATAAGGAGGAGGAATGATGGATGGAATGAGTGATGATGATGACACTTGTGTGTACTTTACTTGTGTTGTAGTGTAAACAGACTACTATGAGTCACAAATTCAGAATATCCCCTTGGTTCCCCACAGCCAGCAGCACAGGCGCAGCAACATGTCTGTTGTTTGTCAGAAAAGTAATTTTTTTAATATATGAAATTGTGAATGAACGTTAACGAGTGATCGTGATTGGATAGCGCAAGTCAAAGATTAATTTTGCCAGCCTGCCCTTGCCCTGTACACACAGCCACATTGAGGCCAGGAAAAGAAAAAAAACCTTTATTTGGAATTTCTGTGACTGTAAAATTTCTCATCCCCCCCCCCATAGTCTCTGTTTCCTTGATGGCACAAGTCAAAGGTTTATTTTGCCAGCCTGCCCTTGTCCTGTACATACAGCTACACTGAGGCCAAGAAAAGAAAATAAACTTTTATTTGGGATTTCTGTAACTGTAAAATTTCTCGTGCCCCCCCATAGTCTCTTTCAAAGATTTATTTTGCCAGCCTGCCCTAGCCCTGTGCACACAGTCACACTGAGGCCCAGAAAATAATGAACTTTTATTTGGGATTTCTGTGACTGTAAACGTTCTCTTGGGCACCCAGTAGTCAGTCTCTCTCTCTCTCTCTCTCTCTCGCTCTCTCTCCCCCCCCCCTCCCCTCCGGATCTGGATGGCACAAGTCAAATATTTATTTTGCCAGCATTCCCTTGTCCTGTACACTACACACAGCCACACTGAGGCCAAATATATGTCTTATTTTTTTATTTGCCTTTTTTTTGCCTCCCCTGGCCCCCCATCCACTCTCTCTCTCTCCCTCCTTCTGAGTTCTCACCTCTCCCTCCCCAGCGATGATGACTTTCTCTCCCCCTCCTCACCCCAGTAAGTCTCTCCTCTCTTTTTTCTTCTTTGTGTCACTAGTTGCCACTTATGCCAGCCAGCAACCCAAAATCTGCTACAAAAAAAATCCTCCCCTCCAGCTCTGCTCAGCTCAAAATATACTCTCCACTGATGCAAGCTCCGATCCTCCTCCGTCTTCATCCAACGTAAGTCTGGGCCGCACTGCGCACTCAGCATGGTTATATACTGTGAGTGAGTGTGTCACATGATTATTCACTGCACTGTTGCCTGATTGGATGCCGCCAGCTGCCTGTACATGAAGCAAGCATGCTGACGACATCCCCATGGCAACAATACACTCTGCAGCACTCTGCGTGTAACCATGGTCCCAGAACCGGACTTCTGTGTCAAAGTCTGTATTTATCCAGGTCCATGGTTTAAGGGTTCAATCTGGGAGTTCAGATCTCGGGTGGAACAGTCTGCTCAGCCCTAATCTCTAGCTCCCTTTCTTGCCTAAAGAGCACCATATGATAACTCATTATAAAGGCTGATTAAACAACAACAAAAAAACAACAAGAAAATAATAACACAGACACCTGAATATATTTGTGTTACCCGACTCGTTCATTTACTAATTTTAATGCTGGTTCATACAGTTACTGTAATTTATTGCTGAGCAGGGAGACTATTTCCTAAGATTCATTGAAGTGGAACTGTGAGTCTTTAACTTAAAAAGAAGTTGAAGCAATATATGTAGGAAAACTGAACATAACAAACTATGACTGCATTTGCAGAAAAGGACACATTAAAGATTTATAACATAACATGTCATCATTAATTGTCCCTTATATACGAGATGGAGACCAATATATATTTCAAATATGTTAAAATTATATAATGCATCTTTAACAGGTTGTATGGGAATTCTGCTGAACCCAATTTGTGTTGAAGATGGAAGAAGACGGGTTACATTTATTGTATATGTCTTGAGACAAAGGAGAAACTGTTATCTGTTATTAACTTGTCTGTCTAGCAAGCTGTATGAATTCACATGGGGAGAAAATGCATTTTAAAATCAACTGACTACTACCCTTGTTTTAAAAAATTATATTTATCTTATCTTTGTGTGCATACCCTTATCTGAGTATTCTGTTTGTATATCTTGTAAAAATTGAAATGACCTATGGCCGACCGATCAAAATATAAGTCTGGATCTAAAGCAATAGTGCAGTGAATATGAGCCTAGACGTGATCTGCACACCTGTATTCCTTCTTAAAGCAATAATTTAATGAATACAAGACCATAAGTGACTTGCAAGCTGAAAACACAAAACAAAGTTAGAATCAATGTTTTTGACCATAGGTCTTCTTAATAAACTTTCTAGAAGAGAAAAAAGCAAAATTAGTTGAGAGGTAGGGAGAAATAAGGGATATATATGTATATATAAAATTAAACATATCCCTATAATTCAAAGCATTGTGAGATCATCTGTATCCCACCCCAAGGGTGAGATACAGATGGGGCACACTTATGAGTGCTGTATAGGACGAAACATTTGTCAATGTCTTCTGTTCTCACCCTTTGCAGATTGTATGAGAGCCCATTTGGCAGCATGCATTCCTGCTTGAAGCATAACTAGCCTAAATGTTTCATGGTGCTTTATATTTATATATATATGTGTGTGTGTGTATATACACACACACATATATATATGTATATATGTGTGCCTTGGGGTCATCGGGCCTAACTCTCACCCCATTCCATGTGTAAGAAATTTGACATGGTACAGTATAGGAGAATGGGGTGAGAGTTAGGCCTAATGACCCAAGGCACACCCTGACACCTGTTGGTCTGGAGAGGGTGGGTGTGGGGTGGGTTGGTGGGGTAGGGGGGGTGTTAGGGGCTCAACCCTAACGTCTCATTTCCCTACTTTTGTCGCTTCAACCTTAACTGATGCACTAGCGAAGTTTTTTGCAATTTATTTCCTCACTTTTTCAGATAGGATAATAGTATCATTATTTTACTGTGGGAGCACAGGGCGAAGGACCCTGTGCGCCCATCTCTCCACAGATGCACATATGAATCTAGCTGTGAAAACACAGGGTCTCTGGCCCCTGCGCTTCCACACATTAAGTTACAAGCAGGCATAGCGAAATTGTAACAAATAGTCATAACTGTGCCATCTTAAATAATTTTCACCCCAAATGTTCAACATAACCTTCTTATCACCTCTCCACATGTACCCAGTACAGAAAACGTTCAAATCCCCATTGAAATGTAATTCTGTGCAACTGTAATGCCGTTTTGCACCACAGGTGCGGAAAAACATTTTTGGCAGGATTTGAAATATTACAGCAGTTCTGTTCATGAGGTGGTGTGAAAAAAATGGTAATGTTGAAAATCTAGAGTAAAAATATGAAAAATTGGTGAGGTTACGAGCATGTGTAGAAACTGCACAACACACGCTCGTAACGTGGTCATTTTTTGGAATTTTTTCACCAAAGTTTCAACATGGGCTTTTTGGGACCTCCCCTCATGAACAATGGCACTGTGACTTTGTTAATCCATCCCAAAAGTTGATTTCGCACAATGACTGTTCCATTCTGCGCTACGGGTGCGAAAACATGTTTTGCGCAGGATGTGAAAAATTACAGTTGTACTGTTCATAAGGAGGTGTGAAAAAATGGCAATGTTGAAAATCTGGGGCCTGATTTTAGAAAGGCTTTGGAGGGACACAGGCAACTTGAGTCTGGGAGCAGGACGCAAGTTGCAGCTTGTGCCCAATAAGGGGTTCAGCATAATTTTCAAACTGTGGCACTGCAACCACCCCAAGACACAGGTCCCTTGTGTCCTAAACAGCACACTTGCATCTCAGCACTCAACAGGTACTAGGGAGCCATGTCCCCTGCCGTGATGTTGCCCGGCACACCTACAGTCAGTTATAGTGTGCCGGGCAGACGTCCACCATGTGCATATACCCCATCCCAGCCTTAGTTTGGGACCTGGTATCCCACTGTGCCAGGAGTCCTGTGGTGTAATGTTGCAGCTAGGATATGAGTCTTGCGCCACAACTTTGGGTGCAGGCTGCTGTAAACCCAGGGATGTGTCGTAATTTGCCTCCCGCTTCTAAAATCGGGACCAAATTACAGCACACCCTTGAAGGCAGATGCGGCACAGATTGCGGGGATGCAGGGCATGGCCACAAGCCCTGCATCCCACTTTGAAAATCGGGCCCCTGGAGGTAAAATATTAAAAATTGGTGAAGTTATGAGCATGCATAGAAACTGCACAATGCACACTCTCCGTAAGCATCTCCTCAATACCCACTCCTATAACTGTAACTAGCTGCTTTCTCACACTCTCTAGGGCCCAACCCTGACAAGGTCCACTTTGAACTGCTGCTACCTACAAAAGTGACTAATCCATCGCTGGCTCATGAATAAGATGAATTAAATTGTAACGTAAAACTCTCTCATTGCAACAATGTTTCTTGTTCATGTGCTTATATAATTATCTGTACCCAAACTTCTATGTAATATTATCTGTAAACAATGTCTGTAATGTAAACAATGTCTGTAATCCATACATGACAGCGAATCCTTTGTAGCTGTACCTTTTTGTCTTTTCTGTCCTCCATGTGATGAGGTACCTTTGTAAACGAGTCCTTGGCTCAAAGATTGTTAAACTGATACTTCAAATAAATCAAATAAATAAATAAAACAAAGTAATGCAGTCATTTTTTGGATATTTTTCACCAGATTTGCAACATGAGCTTTTTGGGACCCCACCTCATAAACAGTGGCACTGTCGTTTCGTTAATTGGTCCCAAAAGGTGATTCTGCACAGCGACTACAAAAATCACCTTTCAGGACTGAGTAATGAGATGACGGTGCCAATGTTCATGAGGTGGGGTCCCAAGAACCCCATGTTGAAAATCTGGGGCCAAAATTCCTAAAAATGGCTGAGATATCAACATAAGTTGAAAACCCCATTGACTGCCATTTTACGGAGCTTACCTTGATTCTTCAGTTTGCGGTTCACCTTTGAAGAGTGCAGATGTGTCCCAGTCCACAGAAGATGACAGTGCCTAACCTTCAGAGGTAAGTATGGGGTAAGGGGTGGTGCAGAGAGGTGGGTGCGTAGAGGGAGGGTCAGAATGAGGGAGGGTGGTGGTGGGTTGACGAGGGACCATTTTTTTTTTTCAGGTAAAAAAAAAGACGGGGACAGTTTTCTTTTTTTCACAGTTTTTTTTTGTTAAAAAGGACATTTCAGCACACTGGAGTGGGCTCCCAGTGTGCCATAGTAGTGGAGGGAGGGATACATGCTGACATGGGGATTTTGCACCCCGATGTTGGTGAAAAACCATAGAGGGGAAGACTGGTTTAATGCAGGATTCTGCATCGAAAAAAAGACGTTGGTGGACTCTTTTCTCTTTTTCAGGTACATAAAAAACACACACACATTTTCGAACACTGGGAATGGGCTCCCCAGTGTCCAAAGCTACTGGAGGGGTTGAGGAGGTAAAAGCTGACATGGGGATTGGGGCCCCCCGATGTCGGCACATTTCAAAGTAATGGGCTGCTGGCGGGGTTATCCAACACATCCCGGTGGGCATCCTAGTGTCGGAAAAAAACAAAATGGGGGGGGCCACTGGACACCAGGGAATTCATTTTTTTAAGGGAGTCAGAGGGTCCACTAAACACCAGGGAAAAAGGTACAGTTAGCTTTAAGAATCCCTTTTCGCAATCCCTTTTTGCCAGCTGATCTGGTGAAAAGGGATCGGTTGGCGAACAGGGATTGCGAAAAGGCATTTTAAAGTGCAAAAGTGCCATTATTAAAGTAAAAAAACAAAGGCATGGGCATGGGCAGGTAAAGGACATCCCACTCACCAAAACCCATGCCTTGGTTTTTAAAAAAGACAACCCTGGGGCAAGTTGCGAGGTTTTGTTTTCTCCCTTCACTAAGGGAGAAAACAAGATAGCGGCTGCTGAAGAGCAATTTCTCTTGCAAAGAGGAATTTTCTGAGATTTCCCAATCCCTCTTCACCAGCCCTTCTCGACCAGGAATCCTTGATCAAAACTCTGCATCTATCTCAAAGACTGAACTGAGCATGTTCAGAACCCCAAATTTCAAAATTTAATAACTTTGGAACAGATTAATATTTTTTGACCAAGTCAATGCTGGATTATTCCTTAGGATAACCTCCTTATACACTGAAATTTCAGGCGAAAATTCCAAACGGTGTGCATGCAGCACAATGACAAAAAATGACCCTGGCATTTGCCAAAAAAGTGAAAAATGCATTTTTTGACACTTCACTGCACAAAACCCGCAAATCTGATAGAAACACAACTTGGAAAATCAAAAGATCAACAACAAAAAAGTTCAAGCACCATCCTGCTTACCAGAAATAAGGCAAACTAGCATACCAATATTTCAGTAGTGCTCACAGTACCAAATTTATTTTGTCAAAAAGACATGGGGTCAGAAATACATCCAACCTCCACACAAGAGGGGAAAGTCAGACAGAAATCCCTTCAGACTAGCTCCAACCAGTTTCACCCTAAGGCATCATCAGGGAGATCTACCACCTGAGACCGTGTATTCCAAATTTTGTGCAAATCTGTTGAACGGTTGTGAAGTTATTAAAGTGTAAAATTTGGGGTTTAACATTAAAATGTCTACTCAACCCTAACTATAAGGGCATGAGCCTTATGATATATATATATATATATATATATATATATATATATATATATACACATATACACATACATACATAATTTATAATATATATATATATATATATATATATGCCATACTTGTGAAGATAAAAAAGGCAAATATTTTCAGTATTCTCAGGGTGGTCAGACATACAGTGAGAATATCACATTTATCCTCACTGTAGGTAAATTTATCCGCACAGTAGGTACAGATTGGCTTATTTGGAACTAATTTGCATATTTGGCCACAGTAGCAGCAGTAACCGTATTCAAATGTGAAGAACTTAAAAACGAAAAATGATACCATGGTACTGTGAACATGAAAGTTGTTCAGCACAAAAATATCTACAAAATGAGTGGGGTTTCATTTATGGCTAACGTTTATTTTTTTATGTAATTAGCCGAAAAACAGCAAAAAATGAATTCTTTTCACTTTTTTCGACAAAGAAATGTGAATAACTTTAAAATGAAAAATGATAGCATGGTACTGCGAGCACAAAAGTTGTTCAGCACAAAAATATCTACAAAATGAGTGGTGTTTCATTGTTTCATTTAAGACTAACTTTTTTTGTATAATAAGCAAAAAAACAGCAGAAAATGAAATTTTGTTTGCTTTTTCGACAAACAAATGTGAATAACTTCAAAACAAAAAATGATAGCATGATACTATGAGCATGAAAGTTGTTCAGCACAACAATATCTACAAAATGAGTGGTGTTTCATTTATAGATACCTATTAAGTTTTTATAATTAGCAAAAAAAACTGCAGAAAATTACTTTTTTTCACTTTTTGCAACAAACAAATGCCTATAACTTTAAAATGAAAAATAATAGCACGGTACTTTAAGAAAAAAGTTGATTGGGACACAAATGCCTACAAAATGAGTGGTGTTTCATTTAAAGATTTCTTTTAGATTTTTATAATTGGCAAAAAATGGCGAGAATTTACTTTTTTTTTTTTCACTTTTTTGGAGGTATGGCATAAATGGGATACGCAACCCCCCTACTGGAAATATTGTCGATATTTTTTGTTTGAGTGCCAATTGACCCAATAACATCATGAGTGGTGATATATATATGTGTGTGTGTGTGTGTATGTATGTACACTCCTGTTAGGGTCAAAGCAACAAAAGGCAGGAGCCAGGAGTGGGGTGTGCCTTGGGCTTCTCAAGCCTAGCACTCACGCCATTCCATCTGTAAATAAGGTCAGATGTGTAGACTTTATGAGAACAGGGGGAGCGTTAGGCTTGAGAAACCCAAGGCACACCCCACGCCTGCTCTCCTGCCTGGTTTGGGAGGATAGGTGTTAGGGAAACCCTAACACCACATTTCCCAACTGTTGTTGCTTTGACCCTAACTGGAGCATTAACAATGTTTTTTGCAACTTATTTCCTTACTTTTTGAGATAGTATAATAGTACCCTTATTTTACTGTGGGAGCACAGGGTCCCCATCTCCCCATAGATGTGTATATGTATGTAGCTGTGGAAGCACTGGGCTCTCCAGGTCCTGTGCTTCCATTTATAGGACAACAGTGACCAAATTGTCAGCATAGCCATCTTATTACCTCGCCTCATATACCCGTTACAGAAGATTTACTCTCGAAATAATGGCCCAAGAATCTGCATTAAGTACATGAAGCTGAAAATTGCTAAATTTGTCAAGGTGTCAGTACAAAATTGATGCAAACTACCATTTTGCCCCAGCATTCATGCAAACAACAGACAGAACATGAATTTTGGATATATCTGCTACAATAAACAACCATCGGTATTTATTTAGCTCTCAGGTGACACCCCACCTCCATCTACACCTGGTCTAAGAAGAGTGCAGACGTGTCTCAGTCCACAGAAGATGACAGCCTATGATCTCTGGTGGTAAGTATAGGGTAAGGAGGGGTGGGGTGGAGGGTGCTCATTGGGAGGGTTGGGATGTGGAGGGGGACAATGAGGATGACAATGGACCATTTTCTTTTTATCAGGTAAAATAAAATCAAAAGATGTCTGGGGACTGTTTTCTTATTTACAGGATTTTAAAAAATATATATATATTGGGACACTGGGGGTGGGCTCCCCAGTGTCCCACACTGCTGGGGGGGGTACTAAATGCTAATACAGGGATTGGGCCCCCCAATGTCAGCTAATTAATAAAACAATGGGCTGCGGGGGGCATCTGACACTGGGGGTGGGCATCCTGGTGTCAGATTATTACAAATAAATAAGGGAGTAGGGGACGGCGATCGGAGGGTTGGGGGGTGCCACTAGACACTAGGGAATATATGGGGACAGTGATCAGGAAGTGAAAGGTGCCACTAGACACCAGGGGAAATGGAGGCTGACAACTCACACTGCAGCCGGCAGCAGGAGTTCAGTTGTAGCTGCAGAACTAAATTAAAGAGCTAGTGCACTACGCTGTTGTAACTACTGCCAGTATTGGAGTCCCTAAAATCGTTTAGATTTAGTACTGTTTTTGAAGAATTGGGAACTGTCGTCCCATATTGTGCAAGGCATAAAGTGCCATTCTGCCTGATGTTTTTACAGAAGCCAGTTCTGAGTGACTGTCACAAGAAGATTGAGTCCCATAAGGAAGAGACACTGTGGGAGGCAAGCAGATTCTCGAGACACTTATGGTTTCATTCTCAAATCTGATGGAACGTCTGATTGGTTTGGATAGTTGAATGTTCTATGAAAATATTTCTTAAGTGTTCATAATAACACTGTTATGATACCATCCATGATAGTTCACATGGTATCTGTTGGTATTTGTTCATTTGATTTTGTTCCCAATTTTTACTGGTCTCTAATCACCCAGTGTGAAAGACTGCAGGCAGAGCATAGGGAGCAGCAGCTGAGTGCAAGTCGTTTTCTCTCAGTTACTTATTTTTGAGAACTTGGTAACTATTAACTCTTCGACTATAGTAGTTATCACATATTTTAAACTTCCAGTGTTACTTTAGCTCAGTGTCACTGACTGTACAATGACTGTGAGCTGGAAGATTCAGTTGCAGTGCCATCAGTTCTTGGTCCATCAGAGTGTATAGTGGAGGTAAAGATAGGGTGGCTCTGAGTTTAGCTACTGCTTCTGTGTAGACCAGGTTTCATTTGTGTCACAGTTGTAGCTATGCCCTGCAAATAACCCCATTTGTGTTTCACTTTCTCTCCTTCCTGCTTAAATTGTTTTGCCCACCCCCCTTCCCCCCTCCAGCCTTTATTAAATACTCTCCCTCTTGATTGAATGTCTATACTCTGTTCACATGATGTGGAACCTTTGTAAAAGAGCCTTGACTGAAAAGTTATTTTCCAAATACCAAATAAAAAAATTAAATAAATATTAAGGCTGACTTGTCTGTATCTTCCATCAGGATGTACTGTGACCATGGGTGAACTATGTGAATATTTTTTTTTATATTACAGTTTGACTACTTTTGTACACTGACAGTGCTGTCAGCATGCCCCCCACACACACGCACACATATCTTGACACTCAGACCAGCCTACACGGTAAAAAAGAAAAAATCATTCTGGTATTGGAAAGCAAGTACGACATTGAGTGGTGTGCATACAGATGTACACTGCCTCATGACTTTTTTTCAACCTACAGGCTCACTGTTTGATATGGTAATGAAATGTGAACACTTGAGAGTGTAATTCTACAAGGGGGTTTGCCATATTCTTAGTAAAATGAGATACTCTGCTGCTGTTAATGGGGTTCAGGTGCTGACAATGCTTCTGTGCTATATGGAGTATATCATGTTTGAACTGTTTTGTTTTTTTATCCTTACTGAAGTGCCTGTGATCTCCCCACATTTGTCCCCCCATCTTTGTCAAATAAATGAGTAGACAAATATGTTAAAACAAATGAAATACCCAATCACAGTACAGAAAGTAGACTTTACTTATGATTATATGGATAGGGCAACATCCTTGTACTGTTGAATTTGACATTTCTTGCTGGCCCGGTGGCGCAGATGGCTGAGGTGCTGGATGTCTTACCTCACGTCACGCTGGTGACCTGGGTTTGGGAACATACTGAGGTCATCAGGGAGTTGGCACAGGGGGTGAGAGCAGGATTGAGCAGCTGAAAGGTAGCTCTCCTGTCTCATGGTGGCTATCACCCCCCCCCAATAGTTCCACTGCCACTGGGTGGAAGTCCAGTGGCTAGTGTAGGCGGGAGGGGTGACAAGTTGAGGGAGGACACCTCGGGGCACGGCGTGCACATACTTGCACATGGCCAAGTTGCAGGGTATGAAATGGGGAAAAAATGGATAAAAATATAATAGAAAGAATTTGACATTTCTTTCAGAACGACAGTGTTTTCATTATGCCACCTCCCCACCCACAACAGTATATACACACAATGATAGCTAGTGGATTTCAATAAAGACAGACAAAGGAATGACTCAAAGGGGGAAAATGCAATCACATTACAGTAGTCTTTAGTTCTTGTGAATGAGGATAGGACAGCACCCCATGTACTGTGCGTGTTGTTGCTTTTAATTGGGACTATGTGTACACTAAGTATGAACAGAATGCTTTTGTAAGTACGCATCAGAATATCTGCCTGATTTAGCTCAAGCTCTAGTTTTGCAACATATTTGGCTGTAGTGCAGTAGAAAATGTTGACGGTTTCCTCTGCCATGGACATTTCAAGCAAGATGTTACATTCTGGAATCAATTACTGCTGTTGTGGTTCCACTGAACCTGGATTCCACTAGTTTCACATTGTCTGTATTGCACAGGATTCAGTTGCCGCACTGCACATGTTGGACATGACACAGACTGATTTGCTGACTGACAGCAGGGTGGCTCCGAGGCTAGTTGCCCTCCTTTTTTTTTTTGTCAGAGTTGCAATGTTTGCTACTGTATGATAATAAATTGGCACACTTGAGAGAAGGTCTTATTGGGGACGAGGGTCATACTGTTAGTAGAAGGAGATAAATGTGCTGATGCTAAGGGGGGTGCACATGCCATGAGTGCTACGATGCCATATGCAGCAGCAAATGTTTTATATTATTTTTTCCCTGAAATGACCATAAGGAGAAAACATTTGTGATCCCCCCTGCCCCTACCTACATTACACACTGTTTAGACATCATACAGCTACTTTCACTGAATAAGTTAATATCAACTAAAAAAACCCCAAAAAACCCTCCCCTTCCCCAAAAAGAAGTACTTGAAGAAAAATGAAATGAGCAGAGGCACCCAGTTCAGGACAAGGGCAGGATTCACCCAAACAACACCACTGAGTTGCTGAAACAGTAGAACATTACACTTTTCCCCCAAATAATTCAACCCACTCTTTAACTTGTTTTCCTCCTACTTTACCGACATACAAGTGTAAACACTGAAACATTTCTAAGCACCCAGTTCCCAATATGCAGTAGGAGGATTTGACAAGTAGCACCAGCAATGTCCATTTCCAGCGCGAGTAACTTGACTTCACAGCTGTGCACTACCCACTGACAGATAGCTTTCCTCATACCACATCATTCCTGCCTCATACTCCATGGCTTCATTGGCAAGCTTTTAAACTAGTTAAAGGGGGAGGCACTGATAAGCAGCAGGAAAATCCCAGCCTCTCCCTACAAAACAGGGTACTAAATGAGAAAAAGACCGAGGTCGAAAGGTCAGTGGGGGATGCTGCAATAGAAGGTAAAGCCATCAAAAAATGGAGAGCAATGAGTACCAGTGCCCGTAGTCTGGGTAACAAGCTTCCTGAATTAGTGGCCTTGATGGAGGGGAACATCTGGATATCGTGGCAGTCACAGAAACATGGTACACACAAAACCATGACTGGGACGTAAACATACCAGGATACACTATCTACAGGAGGACAGGGAGGGTAAAAGGAGGAGGAGTAGCTCTTTACATAGGGAAGGAATAAAAGCAACAGAACAAAAGGGTAAACAGGGAGGAGAAGAAGCACTGTGGGTAAATTTGGAGACAGGCAATGGCACTCACAATCCACACAGGGTTATAGCAGATCTCTTCTCAGGGGAGGAAATGGACAAGGAAATGATAGAAAGTATACTTAGAATGGCAGAAAAGGGGAGATATTGCTGATGGGTGATCTGAATATGCCAGGTGTTAACTGGAGTGCAGCTGCAGCAGCCACTTCAAGAGTGGGTTATTCTAGATGCCCTACAGGGGCATGCCTTAGACAACTAGTATTGGAGCCCACTCGAGAGGGAGCAATCTAGACCTGGTTCTCTCAAATGGAGATGGAGAGAGGATCACAGATGTAGAAGTGGGTAGCCATCTGGGAACTAGCGACCATTGAACAGTATGGTTCTAATAAACACAGCAATAGAGTCAAGCCATACAAAGGCAAAAGTACTGGACTTTAGGAGGGTTGACTTTGCCTAAATGGTGAGTGCCTAAGGAATGCACTAGCAAATGGGCAGGAAGGAGGGTGGAAGAACAATGGGAATAATAAAACTGCCATCACAGAGGTAACGAGCCTTTGTGTGAAGCAAATAAACAAAACAAAACGATGTAAGAAACCACTATGGTTCTCAAAGGAAGTGGCAGTGAAGGTTCAAGAGAAAAGAAAGCATTCAGGAAGTACAAGGAATCGCAGAAGGAGCAGGATAAAGAACTGTATCAGTTAAAGCAAAAGGAGGCTGGGAAGGCAGTCAGAACACCAAAGGCCCAAACTGAGGAAAAGATAGAAACCAGTTAAGAAGGGGATAAACCTTTTATAGGTACATCAGGAGCGAAGGAAGACCAAGGGAGGGATAGTAAGGCTTAATAAAGGGAGGAGGGTGGGCAGAGGGAGACTGTGAAAAGGCAGAGATACTAAACAAATATTTTTGCTCAGTATTTACAAATGAAGAGGGAGGTACCTAAAACAAACAGTAGAAACACTCTGGATACAGAAGTTGATACCAGCCCATTTACAGAAGAAAGGGTTCTGAAAGAACTCTTAAAACTGAAGGTGGACAAAGCAATGGGGCCTGATGGGATTCATCCAGAATTCTAAAAGAACTAAGGGTAGAACTAGTGACACCACTGACTACCCTTTTAACAAATCATGGGAGGATGGGGTGGTACCCGAGGACTGGAGGAGGCAGATGTGATTCCCTTCACAAAAGTGGGAACAAGGCAGAAGCAGGAAACTACAGACCTGTTAGTTTAACCTCAGTGATAGGGAAAATGATGGAATCACTTCTGAAGGAAAGAATTGTCGAGTATCTAGAGGCCAGAGGGGCACAGGACCCTAGGCAACATGGATTCACAGCGGGAAGGTCATGCCAGACGAATCTGATAGACTTCTTTGTCTGGGTGACCAAAGTAGATCAGGGAGGGGCTATGGACATGGCCTACTTAGACTTTAGCAAGGCATTTGACACAGTCCCACACAAAAGATTAATACACAAGTTAGCCAGCCTGGGAGTGGGTCCCAAGATGACAGCCTGGGTAAATAATTGGCTGGAGAATAGGACACAGAGAGTAATAGTAAATGGAGTCCACTCAGAAGAAAGGAGGGTTACTAGTGGGGTACTGCAGGGTTCAGTATTAGACTGGTCCTCTTCAATGTCTTTATAAGCGACATTTATTTATTTATTTATTTATTGGAGACAATCAGTTTTACAACCTTTGAGTCATGGACTCGTTTACAAAGGTACCTCGTCGTAAGGGGGGGGAGACAACAATTAGGTGAGTAGAGACAGGGATGAACACACGGGTGAAAAAATACATAGACACACTTTAAAATAAAGATTACAGGCAGCAGCTATACTGGTACAACATTTGTAGAGTTACACGCATTGTAACAAAGCAATAGATACATCATACAACTAGTAGCTAGTCTTAAGAACGGTGGACGGGACCGGATTAGCTACAGGCATCTACAGCATCGGCTGTCAATGATATGCTTACGGAGGGTGGTTTTGAAACGGCCAATCCCTGGGATCTTGGAGATAGATTCGGGGAAGGAGTTGAACAAACGCGGGGGCCAAGTGATGAAAGGACCTTTGGCAGCTAGAGGTCTTGGCCCTCGAACAACGAAGGTGGCAGTGGAGGACTTCTGGTGGTGGGCAGGGACCTAGTAGCAGCTGCAAGGGTCCAGAGACCCAGGAGGGCAAAGGCCTGACACAGACTTTTAGCCAGCAGGCAGGTTTGATATTTCAGTCTTTCCTCAAGAGTGAGTATATTTGTGCTGGAGTATAGCAGACAGGTGTGGGTTCTGCTGTGGGCACGATAAAGGAGCCTACAGGCTTTGTTAATAGCGGTCTGGACCTTAGATAGGGCAGTGGTGTCAGCAGCTCGTGATTGAGGAGCCCGTGAGTCGCTGGTGATAACACCGATGAGGCAATGGCTAATTTTAAGGCGGGTTCAGGGAGGCAGTCTTTGTGGCGGTAGAGAAGCCCGATCCTGGAGTTCATGGCAGATGACAAGGCTTTGAGGTGGACATGGAAGGTAAGGCCGGGAGTCAAAGGTGATGCCCAGGTACTTATAGGATGATACTTGTTCAATTGGGAGGAGCATGCTGGTGGTGATGTGGATGGGAAAGTCCTTGGCGCTGTTTTGCCTATGTGAGAATAGCATGGACTTTGTTTTCTTTAGATTAAGGACTAGACGATGGCTGTTGAACCATTTTTCAGTTTGAAGGAACGCGTTTTGTAATATGCCTTGGAGAGAGAGAGAGAGATCCGAGTGAGTAGCTAGGACTCACGGGCTGTCCTGCATAGAGCAGCATTTGCTGGAACAGGAACTAGGAGGTGCTCAGGAATAGGCTGAAAAGAGTTGGTCCAAGAATGGAGCCTTGAGGGACCCCAGAGAGTACAGGTAGGTTGGAGGAGAGGGTTCCATTGAGCTTGACTCTTTGGGTCCTGTTGTGAAGGTACCTGGAACCACTTAAGGGGGGTGGGAGAGAGGCCCAGTTTGCTCAGGAGAGTAAGAGCAGGGGTGGCACACATGTGCGAAGGCCTTGGAAAGGTCTATGAAACCGCCTCGCGAGCAGCCATTGTCAGGCGCGGAGTGTATGTGTAGGAGAATTCCAGAGGGCAGTAGATGTGCTGTGGCCTGGACGAAAACCATGTTGCTCGGACATAAGAGGTTGTGTTTGGATAGGTATTCCGTGAGCTGTGTGTTTACGATTTTTTCTGAAGCTTTGGATAAGGGGGGGGGGGAGGATGGAGATGGGCCTGTAGTTGTTAGGCAGAGTACGGTCCCCAGACTTGTGGATGGGAGTTATTTCAGCATGCTTCCAGGCCTCCGGGAATTGGCCTAGGCATAAGGATTTATTTATGATAAGCGTGAGGGGGATAAGCATGACATCAAGCGTGAGGCGAAGTATTTTGGAGTCGAGAGGGTCACTACTTGGGTTCTGAGAGGTAAGGGATCTTAGTAGGAAAGATTTGGCATCATGTGGTGAGATCATTTGAATTGGAATTGTGGCCAGGGAGTTGGAGTAAGAGAGGTGTGGCAACCGGTCAAAAGTGGGCAGGAAGGACAGCACTTAAATCTGTGAAAGTCTTATTAAGGCAGTCAGCGACACACGGTAGGTCAGTTGAGACAGCCCCATTTATGACAATCTGGGATGGGGGGGGAGCGGACATTCCCATTCAGTTCTTTTATATTGTCCCAGAAAGCTTTGGACGAGCCCCAGGAGGATGTCAAGGCAGCCTGGTAGTATTTAGCTTTAGGCTGCCTGATGGTCCAGGTACATTGATTGCGGGCTGCCCTGTAGGCTTGCCTGTCGGCCAATCTACCGGAGTCATTAGCTATGTGCCAGAGGTCATCCCTTTTTTTTAGTAGGTGGATTAGTGCAGGGGTTATCCATGCAGCAGTCCGTTTTTTTAACTTGGGAGTGCAGAAAGGGGCAAACAGGTCACAAGCATGGTTGAAAACTGTGGTGAGGTAAGTTAGGGCAGAGTTGATGTCAGATGCGCAGGCCACTGGGGTCCAGTTGACATGGGCCAGGTGCCGTTTGAGGTTCACAAGACCTCTGGGGAGAAACGGCGTCGTGGGGTCCTGCAGTACACCAGGCTGAGAGTGGGGATGACCAAGAGCAGATGATAGGGGAGTGGTCGCTGACCCGAGTCCGGCGACTTGCACAGACCCTATTTTATGGCCGGTTGGAGAGGACTACATCCAGAAGGGAACTAGTACCTGTTACTTTGTTAATCCTAGTGGGCTGGGTGACCAATTGGGACAGGTCGAGGGCTGCAAGCTCGTTCTTAATATTGTCAGAAGATGGGCTGAGCCAGTTGGTGTTTAAGTCGCCAAAGATTAGTTGTTCGGCCTTCCGGGGTAGAGTGGATAGGTAGTCAAGAAGGGAGGCGACTGCAAGATCTTTTTTAGGCCCCAGGGGTAGGTAAGCCACGGTTAGATAAAGGGGCCATGACCTGGGTGGGGGAGATTTTAAGGTAATGGCTTGCGCCCTGTAGCTAAGCCTGGGTTGGAGAGGGCATGGCCAGGCGCGAGTCGCACAGGTAAATAGCACACCCCCCACCACGCCTGCCCATCCTATCGGCCCTAAACAGGGAAGAACCTGGAAGAGAGACGGCAGAGTCGGGCGTGTGGGAGGAGAGCCAGGTTTCTGCAAGCATGAGAATTTTGGAGGCGTGTTGGGAGACCCAGCACTGCAGGGCAGCAGTTTTCTTAGGGAGACTGCATATATTGATAAAGGCGATACGGAGGCCTTTGCCTCCGGTAGGCTGAGGTATGGCAGAGGCGGCGGGCCCCAGGTTCGGGTGCACATTGCCGGAGAGCAGAAGCAACAGTAAAATTAGGCGCCTCGCAAGGTGCTGGTTGCTGGGGTAGGGGTATCTATGTGGTCGACGATACCGTACCCGGGAGGTGCATGGGATGGGAAGGGAGAACAGAACCCGGGCTTAGTGAGGAGAGGGACCTCTGATAGAAATCGCAATACTGAGAGTAGCACTTAGGTGGTGGGTGGTGAGGGTAGTGAGGTGATCCAGGGTATGGGAGGATATGGGGAATAGCCAGGAGATAGTTGTTGGGCAGTCTGATGGGAGAGCAGAATACTGAGGCGGAGGGAGGGTGTTTTAGTCGATGGCAGGTAGAGGTGGGATATAGGGGGGTTGGGAGCAGGTAAAGGCGGGGATAGGAGGAGAGCCAGCATAGCAAGATATAAGCTAAGTAGAGACATTTCCCAAAAGAAAAAGTAGAAAGTGAGGGCAGACTCCCTCTAGTGCTGGAAAGATATAACCAGCAGATGGGAAAGTAGGCTGATTGGTTCTGGCGCGCGTCATGTAATACAGAAACTCAATATAAGCGAGAGCCGACCAGGGTGGTGGTGGGGCGGTGGGGAGCCAAGCAGCGCTGGAGGGTTACTCCAGGGCACCGCTGAAACAGCGAGAGCAAAGTCACGGTGGTGCGGGTGCGCCACTCTGAAGAAAGGCGCCAAAAATAGCAGCGATCCGCTGCAGAGGGACTGGAAGGAAAAGTATGTCTCTTTGCAGATGACACAAAGATCTGCAACAGAGTTGATGCACAGGGTGGGGTGGAAAGGATGAGAAGGGACTTGGCAAGGTTGGAGGAATGGTCAAATGTATGGCAGCTTAGATTCAATGCTAAGAAGTGCAAGGTAATGCACCTGGGAAACAAAAACCTAGGGGAAGAGTACACAACGGGGGGTGAGATACTAACAACAACAAAAATGGAAAGGGACCTGGGGGTAGTCATATCAGATGACCTAAAGGTGGGCAAGCAATGTGAGAGGGCAGCAAGGAGGGCTGGGGGGATACTGGGATGTACAGGGAGAGGCATCTCCAGTAGAAAACAGGAAGTTATTATCCCTCTGTACAGACAGCTGGTGAGACCCCATCTGGAGTACTGTGTGCAGTTCTGGAGACCCAGTCTCTGCAAAGACACAGACAGGATGGAAGCTGTCCAGAGGAGGGCAACTAAAATGGTGCAGGGTCTACACCGGAAGACGTATGAAGAGAGTCGAAAGGAGCTTAATATGTATAGCCTCGAGGAAAGGAGGGAGAGGGGGGACATGACAGAAATGTTCAAGTACCTCAAGGGAATCAACAAAGTCCAAGAGGGTAGCATCTTTCAAAAAAAGAGGTGTATCTCTCCATGAGCTTCAATATGAGGGGGCCCGTCTATTCATCTCTCAATATTACTCACCTCGAATTGGCAGGAAGAGAAGAGAATTTAATGATGTGACCGCGACGTGTCAGAGGTTGGGCCTGGACTGGTACATGGTATTCCCAGCCATACTGAAAATCAAGCACGAGGGGGCCACTTACAGCTTTTGGGAAGTGGAGAAGGTGAAGAGCTTTGTCGCGGAGCTCCAAAAGAAAATGGGGTAACCAGGGATGTATCCGGTGTCTACATGCCTCCTTTTTTTTGTCTTTCTCACCTTCTGACTGTACACGGAGCGGTGACCAACAGTGCCTTGCCGTGATCGGGTGACTGACTTGGTTATGTTTGAGAATTATTCGGGTCTGATATCCCACTGGGTATATGACTATGTATGGTGCCTACCCCACCAGGTGGATCTGTTAAAGAAAAGGTGGACGTGGACATGACCTTTGGGGGTTGGGCACGGGGGGTTTCCAGGGAGGCCTGCGAGTAGATACTTGGGTGCGGGGCCTAACCTGGGGACCCTTACGGTGGGGCCCTGTTGCAGAGGTATCTTGGAGGAGCTGAGCGCTTAAAAGGGGACAAAGATCAGCAATGGTTGATTGGGGGAGCAGCTGAAATGATGGGGGTCTCAAAGAACTGCGCCAGATTCCCTCCTACTTAAAAGATGGTTCCACAGCTCAGGGGTGGGGGTGGACTTGGGTATGTGTGTGGGATGTGAATTCATGTCGGAAAGAAGCTTCAGAATTGCCTGGGGGAAGGTTGAGCGTAGAAATTTCGCTTTTTCTTCTATGGTTCAAGCCCTGCCTTGCTTTTGAGGGGGCAGCATACTGGCTAGTAAGTTTCACGCTTGTATGGCTCAATCGGGGTATATTGTAAATAAGTTGTGGGGGTTATATGTTGTTGGGGGGGTTGTTGTGTTAAACACTGTTATCTTGATCCACATGTCATACTGGGAAAAATCAACAGGCTACTAGACAGGGAGGGCTGAGTGTAAAGTGGAGGGGAAAGAAAGGGTAAAAGAAGTCCACATGGGTGATGGCTCCTAAACCTAAAGTAAAAGTAGTGTCCTGAATGTTCGGGTATATCGTCCCTATTAAAAGGACCCTGCTTCTTACTGCTTTAAGGAGGGCTGGGCACAGGTGGGCCTTTTACAGAAACTCACTTGACCCGTCCGACATAGAAAGTTGATCAGGAATTGGGTGGGAGAGTGTATGCAGCTGCTTCTCCTCGAGTAAGAGGGGGATTGCAGTGCTCATACATAAGGACCCTCCTTTTCAGGTAACTAGAACAGTGTCTGACAAGAGGGAAGGCAGGTATGTGTTTGTGGAGGGATGTTGGGAGGTATTCCGATTACGTTTGGGAGTGTATATGCCCTGCGGTTACTGAACCCCAGTTTTACAGGCATATGTTGGCGGTAATGGCGAAAGAACAATTTAAGGGGCTAATTCTGGGGGGAGATTTCAATTGTACACCTGACACGGTGTTGGATCACTCAAAGGGCAGGGGCAAAGGGGGCAAATTTCTAAAGGAATGTAGGGAGGGCCTACTGGATCTCGACTTAATAGATGTATGGAGGACGGCGAACCCAAAAACAAGAGAATATACCTTTTTCTCTAATCCCCATAAGACCTGGTCTAGGATAGATCATATTTACATTGAGGGGGGGTGGTATCAAAAGATGGTAGAGGCGCAACATGAACCTATCCATATTTCTGACCATGCCATGGTCACTATGACGAAGAAATGGAAGGGTTAAGGAGAGGTTAAATATGTCGGTTTCATATTTGCTGGGAAATTAGAAATTTAGGGAGTTTCTGGGTGCACAGGTGAAGAGATATGTAGACCTGAATAAGGGAATCGGCTCCTCCACAAATTCTATGGGACGAGGGAAGGCCTACTTGAGAGGAGCTATTATTGGCTTTGTGTCGGGCACAAAAGAAAGAAATAGAAAATATGAGACCCTATTCCAAAGGGTTAAGGATCTGGAGGGTCAGGTACTCAAAGGGGTTGTAGCCAGTGAACCGGAGCTGGCGGCTGCTAAAGGAGAGCTGAATAATGTACTAGAGGAGCAGGCAAGAGGACGATTATGGCTAGTGAAGCAGAGATTTTATGAATGGGGGAACAAACCTGGCCCACTTCTTGTCAATTTGATTAAGGGTAGAAGGGGGAAAGCCAGGGTATTGGAAATAAGGAACAGGCAGGGGGTTGTAACGAGAGACCCCCAGGCTATTAGGGAAAGGTTCCGGGAATTTTTCAGTAAGTTATATCAAAAAGAGGCAGAAGGGACAAGGGACAAGATGGAACAGTTCCTGGACAGGATTAGGTTAAGGCAACTATCTGAGCAGCAAAGACAAGCTCTTGAGGCCAATATTACTAAGGAGGAAATAGGAAAGGCCATTAAGGGTATTAGGTCGGGTAAAGCTGCTGGCCCAGATGGGTTTCCCATTGAATTTTATAAGACGGTGGGCCATCAGGTAGTGGATCTGTTATGGGAAGTATACAGGGGCACTGGAGAGGGGGTGTCCCTGCCACCATCTATGGATATGGCGACTATATATGTGATCCCTAAGTAAAGACCCCAGGAGTGTGCCTCCCACCGCCTATCTCATTGCTGAATGTGGATGCCAAGATATACCGAAGGTCCTGGCAGGCAGACTCGAGACACTGATGCCTAACCTGGTGGACCCGGATCAAACTGGTTTCATAAAAGGCAGGCACTCATATCATAATGTCCGGAGACTGCTGAACGTTGGTTTTCTTCTCGACGTCCGGGGCCCACTTTAGTTCTGGCCCTGACGCCGAGAAGGCTGACCGGATTGAGTGGGAATATATGAGATGGACGCCTTAGCGATATGGGTTTGGTCAGGGTTTCTTAACATGGTGGGTGCCTTGTATCGGTCACCAAAATAGGGTGGCTGTGAATGGGGCCTTTTCACAAGTCTTTGAACTCTTCAGAGGGACACGCAGGGATGCCCTCTCCTCTTCTGCTGTTCGACCTCGCCTTGGAGCCCTTTGGCGGTCGCCATCAGGCAATGAGAGGGTAAGGTGTTCTGGTGTGGATGGCGCGCATAAGTTATCCCTTTATGCTGATGATATGGTGTGTACCTGAGCCAGGTAGAAGATTCCTTGCCTGCTGTGCTAGAGTTAATTGGAAAATTTCTCTTCTCGTTATAAAATAAACTTGACAAAATCTGAGGCAATGTGCTTGGGTGGAAGACAGCCAGTGGACCTACAAAATGGGGACTGAGGGAGGTGAAAGGAGCCTTGAAATACCTGGGGTCAATATCGGAAGATCATTAGCTGACTTATATAGATTGAATTATACACCCATGATCGAGGAAGTGCTAAGGGACATGAAAAGGTGGAGGGCATACCCGTGTCATGGCTAGGCGGATGAATATCATAAAATGAATATCCTGCCCAGGATTTTATGTTACTACAGATGCTCCCTTTGGGTGTCACTAAAAGGACATGAGGAGACTGGACAGGGGATTCTCCGGGTATGTCTGGCAAGGGAAGAAGCCCAGAATCAGCCTGCAGAGACTGAAATTAGAGACGAAAAGAGGGGGGCTAGGCTTTCCAGATATTAAAAGTTATTTTTTAGCCTCACAGGCAAGGATAATCAAAGACTGGGTGGCGCGGCCAGAGGCAGCAAGTTGGCTGGACTTGGAGGGGGAGGGGGTAAAGGGCCGGCTTTCAGCCTTCCTGAGGAAGGGAGGGAGGCAGAAGGGCATACTCATACCATCCAAGCCCCAGTCAGTTGGTAATATGGACTCTGGAGGGGTGAGAACAGATAAGGGCAAGGGTGGGGGATGACAAGATGGAGACGTTACTCCTTCCCGAGTGGCAACCCTCTTTTCTTGCCTGGTCTTGAGGACTCGGGCTTTAGAGTATGGGAGGAAAGAGGCATTCAGTGTGTGAGGGACCTCTATAAGGGCCCGCATGTCTCCTTCCTAGAGGAGCTAAGGACAAGATGGGGGATCCCAGGCAGTCATACATTTAGATTCCTGCAGGCAAGAGATTTTGCTCATAGATTGGGGGAACCAGGCTCTCAGCCTGTGAGGCAGATGAACTTAGAGGGGGCAATTTGTAAGGCCCGGAGCAACCCTAAAGGAATAATAGGCACAGTAGTGTGGATCCTGAGGGAGGGACTGATAGAGGACAGCTCGAGTAGGAAAGCACGGTGGGAGAGGGATCTTGGGATCGAAATTTCAGACTCAAATTGGGAATTATAGTAGAAACGATATGGGCCTACTGTTATCCAATAAATACAAGGAGTCGGCTATAAGTTTGTCCACAGGCTCTTCTATCCTCTGGTCGTGGTCCACAAAAGCCGCCTGGAGATCTCAGAAGTATGTCCCAGATGTAATAAGGAGATAGGCACATACTTTACTGTTTCTGGAGGTGCCCCCACTACAGAGCTTCTGGAAGGAGGTCGTGGAATATTTAAATGAGAAAGCGGGGCTGGGTTAACCTTACAGCCAATAGATATATTGTTTGGAATTGAATGGATGGAGGAGGCGATGGAGGTATATGTAGGAAGTGGGTAAGGTGGCATTAGCAATTGCCAGGCAATGTATTTTAAATACATGGATTTCTGCAAAGGATCCCTCTCTCATTCAATGGAAAGCCCTCAGTCTCAGCTCTGGCTCTGGAGAGAAAGGCCTATCAGATCCAAGAAAGAGAAGAGATCTTTGAGCTGTATGGAATCCGGCTTCTTTCGTTCTCTCCCAGTAGGCTTGGAAGGTATAGGGAGGGAGGTGGAAAAATGTGAATAATTGGATGTAGGCCTTGGTAGGGACACGTGACTCCAAATAGCTTCCTTATAATATTCAGGTCCCACCTTAGGATTAACTCCTCCATTGTCTTGGTGACCTAAGGAGGACTCTTGCCAACTGTTTCGCAGTATTTATGAGTCGGTGACTGTGGATCAATGTAAATAGTTAATGAAATGTGTTTGGGTTAATGTGGTTTTTGGGGGGGGAGGTAAGGTTTTTTTTTTATATATATAAGAAATGGAAATGGCATGTGCCACTGGATGCTCTGTTTATAGGTTAAGCTTAAAAAAAAAAGAAGAGAAGGCTATATGTTTACTTTACATTGTGATGAAGTAGATAAGGTGCTAATTTGTCATGGCCTTTTACCTGTGGAGAAGTGAGTCCTTTATTTGTTTTACTTGTTTTGTTGTGTTTGGAAATGCAAATAAAATTGTTACACAAAAAAAAAAAAATTTTTAAAAGAGGTGTGCAAGAACAAGAGGGCACAATTTGAAGATGGGGGGGGCGGCACAGAGGTAATTTAAGGAAGTATTTTTTCACAGAGAGGGTTGTGGATGCATGGAATGGCCTTCCAGAGGAGGTTGTGGAGTCAAAATCAGTGGTGGAATTCAAGCATGCATGGGACAGTCATAAGGCCATTCTAGGGGGTGGGGGTAGGAAGAAGTAGGCTGCTGGTTAACTAGGATCTGCAGCTTATCCAGTAGGTAGGGAAATGGGCAGACTGGGTGGACCAAGCGGTCCTTATCTGCCGTCAAATTCTATGTTTCTGTGTTTCTATGACAACTGACAAACCCCCGCATACTGGCATTTCAAAACTTAGACAAAACAAATTTCTTTCAATGAGAAAGTCTCTACACAATACTGAGGTTAGTGAAAACAGATTGTTTCACACACATAGGACCTAATGTGGCTCAGAGTAGGATGCTTCAATACACTGCTGACCAATGGGGACAGAATCGCAGACATCCAGGTGGAAGGTCAACTGGGTTCCAACAACCATCACATAGCGTGGTTACAATAGGGACAGAGTCACAGTCTAGTCTAGAGTTATCATCAAGCTCCTGAAGTCCCTCCCTGCCAGAGGTAGCCCTGGCATGATGGGCTTTTTCCCCTCATTCCTTAGGCTCATCTCTCTGGCAATCATTGAACCCTTCACCTTCATATTTAACCTTGCCCTATCCTTGTCCACAATGCCGGACTCTTGGAAACATGCTAACATTGTGCCTATTTTCAAAGCAGGCAATTCCCTTTCTCTTGATAATTACAGGCCTATCTCCCCTCCTCCCCCACCTGAGCAAGCTACTGGAAAAAAAACATGCACTTACAACTCTCAGAGCATCTTAGAAAGTATAATCTACTGTGCTCCCAACGGCACGGCTTTCATAAGCACCACAACACCACATCAGCCTTAGCCCATTTCTCTAACCATGTCCTCAGAAACATGGACTGAACTCAGTCTACAATAGTATCTGCTGCTTTGTCCTCCGTGCTCCCAATTCTACCCATTATTGTGTATTGTACCAGTCACTTGGTTGGCTCCCACTGCAAGGATGGTTAGACTTTCCCCATGGCTGCTTAGTTGACAATACTCTGAGAGGCGGCCACCTGTCCCCGTACTCATCCCTCCTCACGGGCAGAGTGACAGCTGGAAACCACCACGAATCATCCATCCCGCACCCCCGGTAGTTCCACGAATCTCCTCTACCATGGGCAGTAAAGCCTTTTCAATCTCTAACCCCTCCCTATGGAACAGACTCCCCACATCACTCTGCTCTTCTGCCTCCCAACTCTCTTTCAAAAACAATTTCAAAGACTGGCTACTGTCTGAAGTCAAATGCCACTGCTCTTTCGGGTAATCTCTGGCATCCCCTCCCTCCATTCACCCCCACACCTATTAGCGGGGTCTCGTCCTTGCTATGCTCACCACTTCCACTCCTGTCCTCTTCCCCCACCTTTCGGGGCTGCTGCTGTCGCCTCCCTACTCTAAGTCCCAGCGCTATTTGCTAAGGGGGAAATGTACTCTATCTTGGAGTTCCAATCTGATTGTTGACATCTGCACTATTAGTGTACCTGAATGCATTTTGCACTTTATGTTTATATCTGAGAATTATGTTTGGTCTCTGTGTTTTGTGACTTGTATTTTGGCCTGTTATTATGTATTTTTGACCTGTATGTTGGCCTTTTTTCAGCACCTTGTATCTTATGTAATTGCACTTTATGTAATGACCCCTTGTTCTGTAATTTCCTGCACCTTATGGTGAGGCCTGTAATGACCCCTTGTTCTGTAATTTTCTGCACCTTATGGTGAGGCCTGTATTTACTGTTGTTCTCCACACCTGTATTGCTGAATGTGCCATGCTGTAGCTCAGGTCATGCCTGAAAAGGGTCGTTTGGATCAGTGCACCCACCCGGTTATCAAAGACATAAATAAAATAAATAAATAACAACAAATAGTCACACAAAGGCAAAGGTCTTAGATTTTAGGAGGGCGGATTTTGCTAAAATGGGAAGTTGTATCAAACAGGCATTGGCAAGAAGGGAGACAGGAGGGGGAGTTGAGGAGCAGTGGGAACAATGTAAGGAAGCCATAGAGGAGGTGATGAGCCAATGCATCAGGTTGGAAAATAAGGGCAAGAGAGGGAGGAAACCCCTGTGGTTCTCGAGAGAGGTGGCAGAAAAGGTAAGGGCCAAAAGGGCAGGTTTCAGGAAATATAAAGTAGACTCAAAGGGAGGAGGACAGGGAGGTGTAACTAAGAAATTTAAGGGAAGGCTGTTAGGAGAGCAAAGGCACAGAGCCAGAAGAACTGTGGGTCACGCTGGAAACAGGAAATGGGACAGCCATAAGAACTGGGGTTGTCTACAGGCCCCCAGACCAGGGGGAGGACATAGACACATTACTGTTAGAAGATATACAAAACATGACAGATAAAGGGGAGGTTCTGATAATGGGAGATGTCAACATGCCAGATATAGATTGGTCAATACCAGCAGGAACATCTGCCAGAACTAGACACATGGTGGATTCCCTGCAGGAGGAGGGCCTCAAACAATTGGTACAACAACCCACAAGAGACAGGGCTATCCTAGATCTAGTACTGACTAACAGGGAAAGGATCACAGATCTCCAGGTAGAAGGTCACCTGGGGGCCAGAGGTCATCACATGGTATGGTTCAGTTTGGCCACTACAATTAAATCATCCCATTCCAAGGCAAAAATATGGGACTTCAGAGGAGCTGACTTTGATAAGATGGCCAACAGAGTTAAGCTAGCCCTGGCAAAAAGAAATACAGGCAATGGGGTACAGGCAAAGTGGGCAAGCATTAAGGATGCAATACTTGAAGGAACATCCCATTGTGTTAGAGAGAAAAGGAAGTGCAAAAGAAGAAGGAAACCACTTTGGTTCTCAAAAACAGTAGCAGAAAAGGTCAGAGCCAGAAGGCTGGCCTTCAGGAAATATAAGGGAACACAGCGGGATGAAGATAGGGAGGCATACCAAACTTCCCTAAGGGAAGCAGGGAAGGCAGTAAGGCAGGCAAGGGCCCAAAGTGAGGAAACACTAGCGCAGACAGTAAAAGAAGGTGACAAGACTTTCTATAGATACATTAGTGAAAGGAAAAAGTACAGAGGGGTATTGCTAAGATCAAAGGAGATAAGGGAGTGTGTGAGGAGAGGACCATGTAAAAGCATCTATCCTAAATAGATACTTCTGCTCAGTATTTACTGAAGAGAAGGTAGGACAGGGCCCACAGCTCAGCACCATGGACACAGGGGGGAGGGAGGTGAGCACTAGTCCCTTCACAAAAGAAAGGGTCCTACAAGAGCTCAGTAAGCTCAGGGTGGACAAGGCAATGGGACCTCATGGCATACATTCCAGGGTACTAAAGGAGCTAAGGGTGGAACTAGCAGAGCCATTATCAGAACTATTTAGTGAGTCTCTGAGCACAGGAGAGGTCCCAGAAGACTGGAGAAAGGGCTCATGTGATCCGGCTCCACAAGAGTGGTAGCAGGGAGGAGGCAGGGAACTACAGCCCAGTCAGTCTTACCTCAGTAGTGGGCAAGATTATGGAGGGACTCCTTAAGGAAAGGATAGTGCAACACCTGGAATCCATAGGAGCACAGGATCCAAGACAGCATGGGTTTACAAAAGGAAGGTCCTGTCAAACTAATCTCATAGATTTCTTTAACTGGGTAACCAGAGTGGTGGTGGACCAAGGGGGAGCAGTTGATGTCGCTTACCTTGACTTCAGCAAAGCTTCCGGATACTGTTCCACATAGAAGATTGATTGATAAGCTGTGTAGGCTCAGGGTGGGTCAGAAGTTGGTCAACTGGGTGGCAAACTGGTTGACATGCAGAAAACAGAGAGTGGTGGTAAATGGTATACAGTCAGGAGAGATGTAAGTCACAAGTGGGGTACCTCAGGGATCAGTCCTGGGGCCAGTCTTCTTCAATATCTTCATCAGTGACATTGCAGATGGACTGGAGGGTAAGGTTTGTCTGTTTGCAGATGACACCAAGATCTGCAACAGAGTAGATGATCCAGATGGGATGGGCAGAATGAGAAGAGATCTGGATAAACTAGCAAAATGGTCAGAAGAGTGGCAACTGGGGTTTAATGCAAAGAAGTGCAAGATCATGCACATAGGGAAGAGAAACCCTGAAGCCACCTATAGGCTGGGAGGGGAGTTGCTGCCAGTCACAAGGGAAGAAAGAGACTTGGGTATCATCATCACCAATGACCTGAAATCATCCAAGCAGACCACTAAAGCAGTAGGTAAGGCTAGGGGGATGTTAGGGTGTGTTAGTAGGGGTATCACAAGTTGGAAGAGGGAGGTAATAATCCCTCTTTACAAGACACTGGTTAGGCTCCATCTGGAGTACTGTGTGCAGTACTGAGGCCACAACTTCACAAGGACATTAACCAAATTTAGGCAGTCCAGAGAAGGGCAACCAAAATGGTGCAGGGAGTGCATCAGAAAACATACAAGGACAGATTAACGGAGCTCAATATGTATACCCTAGAGCAAAGGAGGGAGAGAGGTGATATGATCGAAACATTCAAACACCTTAAGAGCATTAACAAGGTGAAAGAGTCTAACATGTTTCAGTATAAGAAAAATAGCAGGACAAGAGGACACAGCATGAGATTAGAGAAAGGCTGATTGGGGTAATGTGAGGAAATTCTTTTTCACAGAAAGGGTGGAGGATGCATGGAACAGCCTACCTCAGGAAGTGGTGGATATGAATACAGTGCAGGGCTTCAAACAGGCATGGTATAGGCATAAGGGATCAATACAGATGAGTATGAATAGATAGGCCATTGACAGAGCAAAGGCCGATGGCACATTCATAAGGTAGAAAAAGAAATAGGCAGACTGGATGGGCCTTGCAGTCCTCATCTGTCATCAACTTCTATGTTTCTATGACTGAAGAAAGATTAGTGCAGACAGTGAAGAAAGAGACAAGGCATTCTATAGGTACATTAGCGAAAGAAGGAAAATGGGGCAGCTATAAGGCTCAAAGGGGATACAGGGGAGTGTAAGGAGGGAGACATGGAAAAGGTGGAAATACTGAATAAATACTTCTGTTCAGTATTCACTAAAGAGGGGGAGGGTCACGGACCACAGCTGGGTAACACACAAGAAGGGAGGGACACAGTGGAGAGAGAGTCCTAGAGGTGCTAACAAAACTGAAGGTGGACAAAGCAATGGGGCCAGACAACATACACCTGAGGAAATTAAGAGAGCTGCGAAGAGAGCTAGCAGCGCTTCTGGCAGCAATGTTCATAGAATCACTCAACACAGGAATGGTTCCAAAGGACTGGAAGAGGGCACATATAGTCCCTTTACACAAAAGTGGTAGTAGGGAGGAGGCAGGGAACTATAGGTCAGTCAGCCTCACCACAGTAGTAGGTAAGATCATGGAGGCACTGCAAGAATAGTGGCACATTTGGAATCCAGCGGTGCCCAGGATCTGAGGCAACATAGATTCACAGCAGAATTATGTCAGGCGAATCTGATAGATTTATTTGACTGGGTGATAAGGGAAGTAAATCGGGGGGGTGAGGGGGTGGTAGACGTCACCTACGTGGATTCCAGCAAAGCCTTCAACACCATCCTACATATTTATTTTATTTATTTGCTTTTGTTTACCGGGTGAGTGCACTAGACAACCAAGTGCCTATTTTCAGGCGTGACCCGGGACATAAAAGGCTGGTCAACAAAATGAGTAGTTTGGGTAGGGGGCACAAGGTGGTAAACTGGGTTAGGAACTGGCTAACGGACAGGAAGCAGAGGGTGGTGGTAAATGGGATCCAATCAGGGGAGAGTGGGTGACCAGTAGGGAACCTCAGGGATCAGTCCTTGGGCCAGTCCTGTTTAATGTCTTCATTAGCAACATTGTGGTAGGACTGGAGGGAAAAGTCTGCCTGTTTGCCGATGATACCAAGATCTGCAATAGGGTAGATACTCCTGATGGGGTGGAGAGAATGAGGAGGGACATGAAGAAGCTTGTAAAATGGTCTGACGCGTGGATTCTAAGGTTCAGTTCCAAGAAGTGCAAAATAATGCACCTTGGAAGAGGGAACCCTGGGGAGAGCTACAGGATGGGGGGGTGAGTTGCTGACTATCACCAAGGAAGAAAGGGACCTGGGGGGTTATCATTTCTGATTATCTAAAGGTGTCTAAGTAGAGTACAAAGGCTGCAGGGAGGGCCAGTGGCATGCTGGGGTGCATAGGCAGCAGTATCACTGGCAGAAGGCTGGAGGAGGTGATGCCATTGTACAAAATGCTAGTGATGCCTCACTTACAGTACCATGTGCAATTCTGGAGGCAGCACCTTCGGAAGGACATTGACAAGGTGGAGGTGGTCCAGAGAAGGGTGACTAAGATGGAACAGGGCTTGCACCAGAAAACATATGAGGAGAGACTAAAGGACCTCAATGTGTACTTGCTGGAGGAGAGAAGGGATCGGGAGGGGGACATGATAGAAACATTCAAGTAACTTAAGGGCATAATCAAGGTGCAGGGGGAGACATCTTCCAGTATAAGAGATGTACAAGAACAAGGAGGCATGATATGAAATTGGAAAGTGGCAGGTTGAGGGAAAATGTGAGGAAGTTTTTTTTTCCACAGAGAGGGTGGTGGACACATGGAATAGACTGCCACGGGAGGTGGTGAGGGTGAGCACAGTGGAGGGTTTTAAACATGCATGGGACTGGCATAAGGGTACCTTAGAGGTGGGAAGGAGGGGTGAAAAGCCATTGACCAGTTAGGGTCAGAGGCCACAAACTAGTGAAGGACTTTTGGGCAGACTGAATGGTCCTGTTGGCCCTTATCTGCTGACAGTTTCTATGTTTTTAAATCTGCTGTTCTCATACAGAGCACACAGCAGAAGACTCCCCTTGCTAAACTGGGCACCCAGGATTTTGGGTGCCCAGTCAAAATATTTCTGGCCAATTTTGAAAAACAAACATCAGAATCTAACTAAATGGGGACCATTTAGATAGGTTCTGGTTTTTGATTTGTAAAATGACATCATTTTAATGTATTTTCCACACTTTTTAGTTGCTGGGGGAAAAAAAGATGGTGGCTCACGAAAAATTATTTTTCCCTCACAAAAAAGGAACTGATCTTGCGAGAACGAATCCCTTTTTGTGAGATCAAATCCTTTGTCAAACTTTTTAACTCTATCCTGAAAAATGAACTTCCCAGAGGAAATAATGGGAACTTAAAAACTGAATAACTGTGCAGCAGGTAAATATTTTTGCACCAAACAGACATTGGTAATTCTGTTACTCACGGTCTTTCTACCATAAAAAAAAAAAATCACACCGCAGTTCCACACCATCTGGGTGCAAGGCGATGAGGAAAACATTTCAAAAAGTGGTGACTTGCAACTTTTTTACACTATCCAAATCTCAGAATCTGCACATCCAACCAGAATGAAACTTGCCATGTCAAAGAGATCTACCCCACAGAACAGCGCATACCAAATTTTGTGCAAATCTGTTGAATGGTTGCAAAATTATTAAAGTGCAAAATTTGAGGTTTAACAAACAGGCTACTTAACCCTAACTATAGGGGCACAACTGTGCCCCTATAATGTCTCCCATGGTACTTTGCATTATGGGAGTATGTGTGAGTTTGTATTTTTTATAAACCTGGCTTTGCTGTCAATGCCCTTTATGGGTGGATAACCTTTGCCTCACTGCTTTTGTGCTGAGGTTGTCTTTTTATCTTGCTTTTCCGACCTCAGTGGATTACTCCCTTCTCACTTCTTTGATCCTCCCTCACCCCAAGCCACCCCATCCCCCACCACCCCACCTTTTCGCTTCAAGACGGTCTCCCCTTCCAAAGCCAGGCCCTACCTGCTAAAGGCCTTAGGGCATGCCCATTACAGCGCTGATTCCCTTGACCTCAAGCTTCTATGCCTCACTCTTGATGCCATCCTCCTCACCTCCATCATCAACCACTCCCTCTGCCTAGGGACCTTCCCCTCCATTTGGAAGGCTGCTGTCATCACACCAACACACAAGGGTGGAGACCTCTCCAATGCAGGTAATTACCAGCCGATCTGTATCTTCCCCCAACTCGCTAAAGCCCTGGAAAGAATGTCTGACCAATTGACTAAACATTTCACTAGATACAACCTGCTCTGCAAGCAGCAGCATGGTTTTCACCAGGGCCACAACATCACCTCTGCATTGCTGGAGTTTGCTACCCCTCCTGCACTCTGCAATCGACAAAGGCTGTCTTGAGGGGGTAGTCTTCGTGGACCTGTTAAAGGCATTTGACACAGTCAACCACTTCCTCCTCCTATCTGCACTAACCAACACTGGTCTCTCCCCTGAAGCCACTAGATGGTTCAACAACTACCTCTCAGGTAGAGCTCAGCTGGTAAAGATAGGCACTGCTCTCTCCTCATCCCTCCATGTCAGGTCAGGGGTCCCGCAGGGTTCTATCCTCGGGCCCCTCCTCCTCTTCAGCATATTCCTCAACATTCTCCCCATGGCTTGTTCTGGGCATCTGGATCTCTACACAGATGATGCCGTACTGTTCACTTCCCACTCTGACCCCCAGCAACTCCAACTCCATCTACAAAAGGCCTTCTCTGAAGCAGAGTCCTGGTTCACAGAACACCGACTCATCCTAAACTACAAAAAAACAAAAGTAATGCTTTTTGCTAACCCCCAGAATCAACATAAGGACCACACCCTCAGCATCCTTAACTCCAAGTCTCAACCTCTCGACCAGGCTACGTCCTTCAAGTACCTTGGTATTCACTTGGACCCTGCTCATAATTTCCACCCCCCATACATCACCTCTGCACTGCTGTAAATACCAGGATTGGCTTACTACACCTGGTCAAACACTATCTCACCCCTGAAACCCTCTGTCTTGCTGTCTCCTCCTCCGTCCTTGCCCTCATCAACTATGGGATCCTAATTTATGGTGCAGCTGATACCACATCCCTCCAGAGAGTTAGAGTAATCCTCAGTAAGGCCTGCCACCTTATACTAAGCTGTGACTGCTACACCCACACATGTGCCCTCTACCAGCAGTCCAGCTGGCTCAACTTTGACAACAGACTCAAATACCACACCTGCCTCATGGCCAAAAAGATCACCACTGGGCTATTCCCCCCCCCAACCCCGGTCTCGCTCCCCTCCTGACGTCTGCTCCCCAAACAAAGATCATCCACAACTCTGTTAAATCCCCATTTCTTGTCCCTCACCTCCGAATGTCACTCGGTCAGTGAACCTTTGCTTACTGAGCCCTGCTCTGGATGAATGCCACCCCTCACCCCGTTACGTCCGAGCCCAAACTCGGCCTTTTCAAAACACTACTCAAAGGCCACCTCCAGACCATCAATGACTGTGACTGTCCTTAACCCCCTTGATCCCCGACAATGGTCTCTTCTCCTGCTCCCTCTCCCTAGACGCAGCTCTAGTTTACTAATTAAGGGCAACCCTTGTTCTCAAAGTTCCTGTTGAACTTGACACTGTCAGGTCTAAGCCCTGGCTATGACTGACCCTTGTTCCACTGCTTATCTTCTGCAAACTGTATCTTATATACTGTAAAACATTTGTACCCAAACTATATATGTTGACCTAACTGTTGTACTCGACTCTGTCAGACCTGTATCTTGACTGTCTCTTGTTCCAGTGAGTATCGATTGTAAAATATTTTGTTCCCAAACTGTATATGTTGGCCTAACTGTTGTATACTTGTGTACTGACGTGGTGCCTTTGGAAATGAGTCTGACTCAAAGGTTGTAAACCTGAAATATTCAATAAATAAATGTGTGTGTGTGTGTGTGTGTGTAAAGAAAATAGGGGAGAATCTAGGAGGAAAACTGATAATACGCAAGGTGCAGAACACGGTGGCAATGGGGATGGAGAAGGATATTAGGAGTGAAAGAGCTGAGGAGTTCTCAAGCAGGGACTAATAAACAGGGCTTAGTAAGAAGGCTCAAGGGTGACAAAGGTGGGGGAAGGAGAAAGGAACAGCTGGAGAAAATGAAACTGGATATGCACACATAGCTGGAATGCCCATGTAAGTAACCCTATACACACACACACACACATATGCACTGGACGAAAGTGAGTGCAGGCATACCCACATATACAAATGTACCTTGCATGCATGAAAGAAAAGATATGGCAGGAGTGGGGGTAAAAAGGACAGGCTACAGTAGTAAACCATAAGGTGGCTGAAAGATGACAGTAGAAAAAGAAGTGTGTTATTTAAAAAAATAGAACAACTGGAAGCCTAAGTGGATGATAAGCTTGGTTTCTGTCTTTTTTTCTGTGGTCAGCATCCTGGAAAAACTGCAGAAGAACACAAACCAAAAGATCACTGACATTATCCATCTGCATATGTAATTAATTCCAGGTTGCCCCTGTAAAAGGGTCTTTTAGTCTCAGAGGGCCTAGCTGGTTACCAAAATTCAATAGATAAATAAACATTATGGCCCCAGGAGGTAAAATGGGATACAATGGGTTTATCGGTGTCTCCATTGCTTTTGTTTTAATTGCAACCAAATACTGTTGAAAAAGCCATTTAAGTGAAACATTAACTTTCTTCTGGTCATACTTCTCTCTGTACATCAGTGGTGATTATTAAAGCACTATTTTCTGACCACTATACCTGTGTCTTCATTTTCAGTAAGCAGATGCATGATTTAATTTAGTGTGTTTTGCATCAGTTTTTGTTTTCTCCTGTTTTATGTTTTTTTTTCATTTTTCCAATGAACAATCCTAAAATACAGGAATCTATGTGTCTAATAATACAAATCAGAAATCTTGCAGTAGTATCTATTGACTGTCCTTCAGTCGATACATATTAGGGAGGAACATTCACACTTAGTATAGAGCAATAACTGCCCTATAATGTATGGTAAGCACCTATCAACCACCATAAGCAGCAGTCACACAGCTTTGTTATGCACTGTTTAGAATTTTAAAAGTTGTTAACCACACTTCAGAACTTCCAAACAATGGCATAACAAAAAAGAATGCACCAGAGTTCCATGATTCTCACACATAGAATGCAAACAGTGTTTTTTTGACCATACACTTAAAAGATGATGGCTGGGGATTGGGTGACAACTACGCTGAAATCCCTCTGCGTGGTTGTTAGGTTACAGTAAACCTCTCGAGTTGCACTCAGGTTTACCATGTTGCCCTAGCAACCACTCGAGGTGATTACAGCGTGGTTATCACCCAATCCCCAGCTGTTATCCTCTATATCTCTGAAAATGTCCCAGCTTTAGCTATGTGAACCATGGGCCAGTGATTTCCAGACATTGACAGAATTTCTACAGTTTTTTTTCTGAAATTGATTAAAATTGCATAATATATCCAAAATTGGAATTCTGAGTAAAATTCCATCCAAAATGCTGCTTTTCACTATTTTGGCTTTTTCTATCCATAGATGAAGCCATGTTACTGTCTATGGGGAAACCTTAACTTTGATGCAAGACCTTCACATTTTATAAGTTTGTCTATTTCAAATGTTCAGAGATGTTCTATTGTAACAAGAGCTGCATTTCTAAGTTTTCTTACTTCAGATAAAACCCAGTACTGTTGACATTGTATGTAAATCATTGAAAGGCTTTGATGCTGATGCTACTACCTTATTAAGGCAAAATGGAAATCAGTTCACAGCTTTGTTCTAGAAATATAGAAATTGTCGGCAGATGAGGACCGGTAGGCCCATCCAGTCTGCCCATAGGCCCTATACATTGTATGTGGCCACTGACCCTATGTGATCAATGGCTTTTCATTACTACTGTTGTTTCTGTTCAGACAGTTTTCTGGTAGTCTGGCTTTATTCACCGGCACAGCTATTTATTTAGTTAGTAATAAATACCTTCACAAAGGAACTGGCTTTTAAAAAGAATGTTTAAATTATGTGGCATGCATCTGGTAAAACAGGAAAGTCATATTTTTCAGCACCTGAATTGTCAGTGTCTCTCTCCCAAAAGTTCAGTTGTACATATAGAATAGCTCTGTAAGAAATGGCAACAAAGACTGGGTTTTTACTTCCGTAATAAATCTTGCCTAACTCGTGAAGCAAAGAAGGTCCTGGTCCGTGCTATGTTTCTCCCCCTGCTAGATTATGGTGACATTATTTATAGAAATAGCACTGTTTCAAGTCTGGCTAGTCTAGATGTGTTGTATAACAGAGCACTTTGTTTCATCTGTGAACTCCCTGTCACTACCCACCATCGTCTCCTCTACAAGGCAACAGGTTGGCCATTGCTTAATATTAGAAGGCTACGATACCTAAATCTTTGGACTTTCAGAGCCTTGAATGACTCGTTACCTACATATGTCTCCTCACTCTTAAGCAGATCCCATGGCCCATATATGCTTAGATTACATAATGTCCTCACGCTTGATGTCCCCAGGCGTATCTCAAAATATGGGAAGATGGTCTATAGCTGGGCTGCCCCTGTAGCATGAAATTCCCTCCAAAAACTACTTAAGCTACCTTCTTTGGTCAGCCCTCGGCACTTTCAAACCCTTCTTGCACGACATTGCATAGATAATTGTGTCTGTTACTAGCATTAACACTATTTCATGGCAGTAGAATATTTATTTTATTTTATTTAAATGTTTCGCCAGGAAAGGCACACTGAGCAGTAAATGTATGTTTCCAGATGCATCCTGGGGGAAAGGAGGATGGGAATACAGAGATATAGAAGCAAAAGTCAGTACAATAAATAATGGAATAAAAGGTACAATCATAAACAGGATTATAATACAGAAAATGAAACAGTGCAACAAACACAGTAAATGCTAGGAGGCTATACAACCAATTAATTGCATGAGTACTAAAGGATAAGTGCTAGCCTGAGACTGAATGAAGAGATTACGTAAGGACAATTCAGATTCTAAAATGGTACAGTCTTTCTCCTTATTATAGCTTACTCTAGATTGCTCTTGATATGTGTTTTGTTTACACAGTATCGTATTTGCTTTTTTGCATAGTCTTAATCGTGCTTGTTATTCAGTGTCTCAATTATTGCTCTGTATTTCTCCACCTTTTAGTATTACGTGTCTCCAACAGGTATTATGTATCTTTTGTATATATGATGTTTGAGATTGGTATATAATGTTTTGTAAGAAATACAAAATCACACATACTCCCATCATGTAAAGCATCATGGGCTGTATATGCAAATCACCACAAAATATGCTGGTTCAACTTTAAGCAAAAATGCATGGTGCCAAAAGGCCTCTCACACAGTCTGCAAAGGGGGCTAACAGATGACACAGACGCATGTTTCATCCTACCAGGACTCATCAGTGTGCCTCGTCTGTATGACACTCCAGTGGAATGTTTTGTAAGGGTTATGTTTGTTCTCTCTCTGTCCTACCCAGAACCTCCTTGCAAATGAGCTTTGCTCAGTGGAGCTTTCCTGGTAAAACAAACAAATAAATAAATAAATATACACTTTAATATATTTTTAACAGCAACAGTAATTAATTTTTAACTGGAGTATGGTAACCTTGTCATTGGATTTCTATACCCTGTGCACTATGTATTGTTAAATTGCTGTAGCATAGTGGATATTGATAAGAAACCTATGGCAACTATAATTTCTAGAATTATGAAAAATGACACCTTTTTTATTTTTTCTTACCCTTTTTCTGCTCCCCCAGTTGGCCCCCATTTGCCGAGTGCCCTGGCCCTGTCACCCTGATGTCCTCTGGGACTTACTGCCAGTTGTCTTCCTCCAGGGCTTGTTCCCCCAGTGGGGTCAATGGGGTTCCCCAACCCCTGCCACGTACTTGCTCCATTTCTGGCTGGCATGCCCAGCTGGTCGAGTTCAGGGTCTATGGGCACTTGTTGCCATCCTGCCACCAGCTTTTCCTCTGATTACTGACCCTGGGAGGTGTGGCATACAATGTCATCATGATGCATGCCACATGCTCCTGCCTGATGTCTGTAGACATCTGCCATGCCCACCTTGCATGCTGGCCCAGGCTGCCTTTCACCCAGCTTCCACTAGGGGACAGGCAAGAAATGGGATCTGCCCACTGTCCCCCAGTGGAAGACAGCAGTTCTACAGACACTCGATCCTCCTCCCCTTCCCTCCCAGCGAGCTATCTGATATCCTGAGTTCACTTCCAAACTCCGGGCATCAGCATCATGATTGGTTGCACTACTGGTGTGCTGGCAGGTCAGCCTACATCTTTTTTAATCACTGAAATTTGAAACATTTCATATCCAGAAATCACTGGCCCCAAGCATGACCATGGACAACATACAAACATGGTCCTGAGAATGCAGTCATTTGCAATACATGCCAACCAGTGGCATTAAGTGAACCATGTACCTGAAAACTGTACATTGGTATTGAATTATAAAACCATGTTTCATAGAGTTCCCTAAGCACCAGATCACATAGTATTAATTGTGGAAGGGATCAAACAATGCACTATCACACTTTAACAAACACAAATATCTGGCATTTGCAAACACCAATTTGAACATGAGAGGAGAAGAAATACTTGCCCACCACCATCGGTGTGTAAGAAGACCCACTGCAGAGTGGGAAAAGCTATTCAATCATAGCCTCAACTAAGAAAGAAACAAAGCAACAGTGCCTCATTGCAGTAGCAGGTTCAGTGATCTGTTGTATAATATAATATACATGGGGTTCTGGAGGGATGTGGAACTGTAAAAAAAAAAAAAAGTATTGGGCAATGCATCCCTCAATGTCTCCATTCCTGACTGCCCTGCAATGCTCCCTGAATCAGGCAGTCAGGTGTCTCCCAGATTTTCCAGTGTATATAGTTGCACACTTCATGCAAACAATACAAAATATCATATTGCTGAAAATGCATGAGAACTCCTTGGTGATGCAAAAAACAACTGTGGGCCCTTGAATTTCAGTGACACTGGAAATAAATTTGCAGATATTACAGCGGGTTCTGTTATATGCTTTGGTACCTGGTAGGAAGGAACTGTTAGGCGTATGGAGGCAGCTGCATTTCAGGAGATTCTGAAGGTGGGTGGTCTACAGTAGGAGGCAGTTGGTGGCTCTATAAAGGAAGCTTCAATATTCGGGTCAGTTTGCAGAATAGGAAAGTTCCTAGTGATGGTCCTGTGATGTGAAAGGTTCTTAGAATATAAGGGAAGCACCAGTGGAATGCATCATTGTTGCTGCATGACAGTATCCCTCCTGTGAAGGTCAAACCTGCATGGCATATTACTAACCTGGGCGAGTGCTCTGTCTACTGTGCTTTCATATAACCCGTTTAAAAAAAGGTGCATTATGTGAGCCTGCTCTGCAAAATCATCATCTTTACTGCACAACCTGTGAAGTCTAAGAAACTGCGAATATGACAAATTATTCTTAACATGTTTGGCATGGAAGGAGCTGTGGAGGAGAAAGCTGTGTGAGTCAGTGGGTTTGTAATAAATCGATGTCTTCAAACCAGTGTTCTGCTCTGACAGTTTGATATCTAAAAAAGGCAGTGTAGAGGCGGATCCTTCAACAGTGTACTGAAGGGAAGGGTGGGCCATGGCAAACTTGTCCAAGAAGATTTGAAGGGTTTCGCTGGAGGAGAAGGTGGCCCCCACACAGTCATCTATGTAAAGTTTGTAGAGGTCAGGCATAGTCCCTGTGAAGGAGAGAAAGAACTGTTCCTCAAGCCAACCAACAAACAGACTGGCAAACTGGTACACATGCAACTCCACTGACCTGGTGAAAAAAAAAAAACTGTTACTGAAAGAAAAAACATTAAGAACAAGTCCAGCCAGTAGACTTAGGGTGTGTGGGGGTGGCTGCTGTCCTTCCTGTTTATTCAAAAAATGCTGCAGAGTTGTCAGGCCATCATTGTGGAGGATCACTGTGTAAACAGATGTGATTTCTATAATAAAGATGAGCTGATGGGAGCTAGTAAATCTGAACATGTCAAATAACTGGAGAGCATGCCATTTCACGCCATTTAGTATAGTGTTTCTCAAGCTGAACATGTTATTTATACTGGTATGGCAGTTGGTTACAATTTGTTTTCTTTTTTGCCCAGGGAGGGTGAATGGGGGGCCACATGCTGCCGGTGTCATCCTCACCTAGGCATCGGTTCTAGCCTAGGGTACATACCCACACCATGGGTTATTTCCACTGAAGTGGACTGAGACTGTGGTAGGACTTTCAGTTCTCACCAGTGAAAGCATATTTCTCCTCCTATTTTTTTTCTCTAAGACCTTCCTCCTGTTGAGGATGGCTCTGATGCAGAATTTGCCTCCCATTGATCTTAAAAGTTAATCTTAAAAATTTGCACAGGGTACATATTATAAGAGTTAGCATTGCATGATTCATTCTTACTCTCACCCCGTTTGAATACAGGAATCCCCCAGAAGGTGGCCGGACCACGTGTCTATGGCGTGGACAGCATTGTTTCCAATGTCTGATGTATGGATAACTTAGATGAAGTACACTGTATTTCATATAATGTTAAGGGGCTCAATTCATTGATCAAAACAGTTAAACTATTGAAAGAACTGGCAAAAATGAAGGGTCAGATCTGTTTCCTACAAGAAAGCCACCTCACGCAGGAAGGACATCAAAAATGGGGGTCAGGTTGGATTGATCAAGTATCTTCTACGGCACACCTGCAACATAAGAAAGCTGATTTTGCCATTCTAACACATTGAAAGTTCCCTTAGAATTTGGATCTCAGCATGCAGAGCCAGAGGGAAGGTTCATAAAGGTTATAGGGTCCAACCAGTTTGCTTCTTAAATGTTTATGCACCAAACCAGGATGATCCCACCTTTTTTGGGAAAGTTTTCCAAGACCCTCCTTTGGACCTTTGCACCTTAATTCTGTTAGATGGAGACTTCAATTGCATGCTTGATCCTGCACAAGTCCACTCTTCCCAGACTTGTCAGACTAATTTCAGAATGTCCAAATCACATAATCATCTCTTATCAGGCAATGACTTCAAAGACACTTGATGCTTCCATAAGCAGGAAGAACAGGACTATACCTTCTGTTCTAACCCCCACAAGGTGTATTCCTGAATCAACATGTTACACACACACTTAGTATTTACATCTTTTCTCAGATCCTATGATACATCATGTTACCTTGATAAAGCGTCAAGTGCGACACGAAACATAGACCTGTGTGTGAGGGGTGCTACTACATGTAATAAAACTGCTGCTTTAATTTTTATAATAGCATTTCATTGTTTTTGTGGGGTTTTTGAGTGAGACGAGGGTTTTTTCATTTTCAGTCTTGTGGTCTTTGTACCTTGGCTCCCCTTTGCTTCAGCTTTTGAGCCGTATTTGGCTGTGTATATACATCATGTTACCTTGTCAGATCATGCCCCCATCCCTACTTGGATTCAAATCTTGACCCCCAAAGGAGTCTCCATCTGGCACCTGAATACTTCCCTTTTAACAGACAATAATTTTAATTAATTCATCCAGGAAGAAACAAACAACTATTTTTAAATTCAACACAATGCCAGAGGTGTCTGCAGGATTCTAAAAGTGTGTGTGTGTGGGGGGTGCACATGTCCCCATCAGTGACTTTTTCCCAAAAGGGGATTCCAGGGGGATTAACCTCCCGGAAGAAATTTTGAAGAATTTGGTGGCAAATGGTGCATTTTTAGAAGCATATTCTATGAAATCTCTATCAAGACAAACACAGGAATTTACTAGCTGAAACCACGAAACACTGCTGTTATATAGGGGGATGGGGAAATACCCTGTAGGCACTAAAGCACTACACACTGACTGTGCCAACAAACACTGCTGTTTTTTATTTTCTTCTGGGGTAGGTATCTGATACATTCCTATGGCCTCCCTTCTCTCATTTTCACTTTCTCTGCTGTCTCTCTCCTCTTTTTTTCTTTCTTTTAATCAACATATATTTATTTATATGTTTTTCCTTCTAGAATGTTCCTTTCTTGTTTGCTCGGACCCTTACTGGCAGACAGCAGGCTGCTGTCTGCTGCTTCCAGGCTGCAACTGCTCACTGCTGAGTCCTGCTGTGTGTGCCATCTCTCCTCTCCTGGCTCCCTCCCTCCCACATATATTTTTTTATGTAGATTTGTTTTTTACTAGCTTATTTCATTTGTTCCAGACAGTTCTCCTTGGACCTTGTCTTCTGCTGCTAGCTGTTGTGTCGTCTGTCTCACCTGGCTCCCTCCCTCCTACTTTATTTATTATTAATATTTTTTAATTTTTCTTAATTCTTTTCCAGTTTCCTCTTTCCATAGTCAAGGCAGTCAGAGACTATCACTGCATCTGCTACTGCTGTGCCAGAGAGGTCTTGCTCCCACCGCCTTCCTACTTTCACACTTCTCTCGGTCCCCCCACCCCCAGCTATTTGGTCTTAGTAGTCTTCTCCCCTAACAATTTTAATATATATATATATATATATATATATATATATATACACACACACAGTATATATATATATATATATTTATTTTGGGGCTTCTGGTGAGTCAAGTGCTGAGTACGAGTGGAGAGATTTTGCCCTGATATATGAATGGTGGTGGTCTGGAGTGATGACTTTAATGTATTCAGTGCTCTAGCTGCTGCTCAGCTCACTGCTGCCACTAGTGTTTTTCAGCTCAATGCTGCCACTGGTGTTTTGCAGCTTACTGCTGCCACTGGTGTTTTTCAGCTCGCTCCTGCCACTGGTGTTTTTCAGCTCGCTGCTGCCACTGCTGTTTTTCAGCTTGCTGCTGCCACAGGTGTTTTGAGCCTGATGAGTACAAGGCAATACTACATCGGCAGTACCCTCCTTCCTAACCTGCTAATGAGAATCGATGCCTGAGCTCTCTGGGCGGCACTCGGCATGACTCGGAGGTTGGTCGAGAGTCCTGGCTGTCCTCCAAGTCCTGCCGAGTGCCGCTGACTTTCATAGAGCTCAAGTAGTGATCGTCATTGGCAGATGATGGTGACTTCAGGGTTGGGAGGGGGGGTCAGGAGCTGCACAAGTCACAGACTGACACAGCACTCCACAGCCGAGTGAGGTAGGAAGATTACAAAGGGCGGGACTGAGAGATGGGGTGGGGTGGGCCACTGCCGGAAACTGCTTGCCTGTTGCTACTGGGCTTTAAAACCCTATGATTTAAAGGAGGAGTGGGGGAAAGACTGGAGGGGCACCAGCCCAAACTGGGGGGGCCCATGCCCCCATTTTTTGGGCTAACGACACCCCTACACAATGCTGATACATCTTACAAATATGTCTGGGATGGGTTCAAGGCCACAGTTTGAAGACATACTGTATTCTATGCCTGATGTAAACAGAAACAAAAGGAAGGCTGGACCACAGGTGCATCAGTAGAGCTACCACTTGCAACACCAGTGACCCGGGTTCAGAAGCAGACTCAGGTCATCGGAGGGCAGGCCAGAGGGAGGAGGATCAAGCATCCAGGGAACCACTCTCCTCATCTTGGGGGCGGGGGGGGGAAATCACAGTATCGGTGTTGTCTGTCCCCTAGTGATGTGCCAGGGGATAGCATCTAGGCCTGCCAAGCTTTGGGTTGAGCGGTGGGCATATGCCGACGTGTAGTCTGCGGGAGCACACACCACCATCTTGGTGTCATTGCACGTCACGCTGCTCAGGGAAACTTACCACTAAAGCAAAAACCCTCCATTCCTCAGGACCCACTGGACACTTGGACCCTAGCCCAAGCTGCCACCATGGGAACACACTGGGAAACTCCACTCCACAACTTGAGGAGGAGCAGGGGGTTGAAGTTTGGCTTGGCTGGCACCTGCCACAAGGGGGTAGGCTCATGGGGTTGAAAGTTCCCATGGCTCAATGGCACTGGGAGACCAGGACCAGGTCTGACAGAAGACAAAGCCCTGCCAGAGAGATAAAATATAAATTAAAAAAAAAAAGTAAGAGTTCAGAGAATACCTTTCTGAACAGCTACTATTTCTAGAATCTTGTCATAAGCTTAATTGGGATGAGGCCATTGCAACTCAATTAAAACAAGTATGCCAAGACTTACTAGACTTGATGCATAGGCAGAAGGAAAGATTATTTAGTTTCTGCCAACAATGTTTCTTTGAACACAGCAATAGATCCAGTAGATTTCTTGCCATCAACCTTCTCAAACAGCAGCCACATGTGCAGCTAAATTACACCCTACAAAAACCTCCACAGTCCATCATATTGATCCAAAAACAATATCTTCTTTATTTGACAATGGATATTGTGATAGAGATGGATAGGGGGAGCACAGGGCTGCTAGCATTGAGGGTAGATAAATCCCCGGGCTCAGATGGCATAAACCCAAGGGTGCTGAAGGAACTGGCGGAGGAGCTTGAAGATTCCCTGGCTGATCTGTTTAATAGTTCACTGGAGTCGGGCATGGTACTGTAGGACTGGAGAATGGCACAATGTAGTGCCCCTCCATAAGAATGGTCCCAAGGATGACCCAGAGAATTACAGACTGGTCAGTCTGACCTCAGTCATGTGCACGCTCATGGAGACCATACTTAAGGAAAGGTTAGTAGAGTATCTGGATAAGCATAGTCTCCAGGATGAGAGACAACACAGGTTTATGTGAGGGAGGTTGTGTCAAACAAATCTGATTAACTTATTTGACTGGGGCACTAAAACACTGGACAGGGACCAAGTGATGGACATCCTTTACCTGGACTTCAGCAAGATCTTTGACTCTGTACCCCACAAGAGGTTGATTAAGAAGTTGGCAGATCTCAGGGTTGGAGAGAAGTTGACCTGATAGGTGGAAAACTGACTGAGGGGCAGGACCCAGAGCATGGTGGTGGGGGGCGAGCTATCGAGCACCAGGGAGGTCACCAGTGGGGTTCCACAGGGCTCGGTGCTCAGACTGGTGCTGTTCAATGTCTTCATCAGCGATATTGGGGATGGAATCAATTGCAAATGTTGCCTATTTGCAGAAGACACCAAGCTCTGTGGGAGGGTGTACACAGCAAAAGTGATGCAAGACCCAAAGGAGGATCTGGAAAAACTAGAGAGATGGTCTGGAATTTGGCAGCTTGCCTTCAACACAAAGAAATGCAAAGTTGCTGGCCCAGTGGTGAAGACAGCTGAGGTACCATAGGCACCTTACCTTTTCCCATGCCAGTGACCCACATTTGGGAGCAGAGATGGGTCGCTTGGGGGTTGGTCAGAGGAGGGAGGATCAAGCATCTGCCAGACTGCTCTCCTCCCTCGGGGAAGGGAGACTTCATGGCTTGGCAATTGACTACCACCTGGAGGAATCCTGGTGAAGATGCACACGAGTCACTGCTGTGCGGAAGTTCCACGACAAAGCACCAGGGGCGTAACTCTCTGGAGGCAGGGCATGCACATAGTGCTCATTGCACATTGTGTGAGGAGCCTGGGGAGGCAACCTAAGGAGGAAAACTTGGGGGACGGGCTCCATGAAGCCCCATCCGTCAAGCCATTGTCCTGCCTACTCTCTCAGGATCTGGGGCTTGTCTAGATTGTGTTCTGGGTGGGAGAGGACAGCCCTCCCTTCCCAGCCCCATCACGAGGGAATCTGCGGGGGACACTGGTCCCCAGTCCTGAAGGGAGTAAGGGATGGCTACGGCTGATGGGACAGGGCAGAACAGCCGGTGTCCTGCCAAGAGGAGCATAAACACCTATATAGCAAAAAAACAGAAATGTAAAGTTGTGCACACTGGCGCTGAGAACCCGAGGACCAAATACAACCTGGGAGGGGTACAGGTATCTGCAGCAGAGGAGAAGAACGATCCATGGATTAATGATCACTAGTGACCTGAACACTCCACACAGTATAGAAAAGCAGCAGTAAAAGGCACATAAAATGTTGGGCTGCACTGCCAAAGGGATCAGCAGCAGGTATGAAAAGGTAATACTGCTTTGTACAGGTCATTGGTGAGGCCGCATCTGGAGTACAGTGAACGGTACAGATGCCCATAGCTTACAAAGGACATTATCCTGCTGGAGACAGTCCAAAGGAGGACAACAAAGATGATCATGGGCCAGCAGGGTAGGAGGTACAAGGAGAGGCTGAAGGCCCTGAATATGTACTCTCTGGAGAAGAGGATACGCTGACTGAGACCTTCAATTATTTGAAAGGAATAAACAGGATGGATAAGCAGGGTCCCTTCAAGTTTAGTGAGAACCAAAACAGGAGGGGACACAGTCTCATGATGGGGGGGGGGGTTAGGAGAGAGGCTAGGAGGCAGTTATTCATGAAGAGGATGGTAGCAGGTTGGAATGTGCTTCTGGAAGAGGTGGTTTCATAAAAAATGGTAGGCAGCTTCAACAAAGGCTGGGATAGAGTTAAAGGGAGAATAAGGGTCAAGGGAGGGGTGGACGGAAGGGAAGGTTGGATTGGAGGGGGAAGGGTCATGCTGAGGACCCTGCACTACGAGCAAACTAGAAAGACCTAATGGTCTTATTCTGTTGGCTTTGTTGTATGTTTATATTTGAGGACTTCCACACGAAGCTCTATACATCAGACCCTACTTCAGCTTCTCCTACAGTGATTTCGGATTTTCTTTAGAATCTAAACTTACTCCAACTATCACAAGCTAATGCTGATATATTAACTCAGATTACACATAGACAGAGTAGGCTTAAAAGCCCATTTAATTGTCTCCCACACAAAGTGAGCATATTGTTGGAAACAGTTTACCTAAGAATAGCATCTAACCCATTTTTGAAAGATTCTAGTGTTGTCACATGAACCAAATTGCTAGGTAATTGGTTTCATAATCTGGCAGTTCCAACGGTGAAATAATGATATCTCTAGACTGTATTTGCTCTTGGAACCAACAGTTGTTTATTATGGGGTCTAAGTATATTTGGTCTGGGATTGAACTTTAAACCATTCTGTCCCATGAGTTCGTGATTTTGTAAGATTTTTTTTTTAAATATGATTTTTATTTGAGAAAATACGAGGCAACACATACAGCATTTCTCCATACTGAATCCATGTGCAGTAAAATTAAACTATACATCTATAGAATGTAGTCGGCTCTGTTACAGTTTATCTGTTAAGAACAAGACCAAATCATGCTTTTAATCTATAACAGATGTCACCAATAATGGGTGAATATCGCCACAGAATATAATATCTAACCCCAACCAAAGCCCACAATACATATTTTCACCCCCTGAGGTGACCTCCAGCAGGACCGTAATCCCTTTAAGGTACAAATTCTGGATCAATCTCTATCAAATATTGGATCCACGTCTGCCATTTAGTACTGCAAGCCATTGATTTATCATGGCGAGCTGCTGTCAGAGTTTCCATTTGATATATCCCTGAAACTATTATTCTCCAATCTGCCACTGTTGGTATCACTTTAGTCTCCATTTACAAGTGATAGCTTTTTTGGCTGCTAGCAAATATATAGGCAGGACGGTCTTATGCCAGAAGGGGGAGTGGTCTGGATAGATAGAATATAAAGTTATTTCTGCCGTGAGTTCTATTGGTTCTCCCAGACAGTCCCTCAGTTCTGACTGAAGGGAGCACCAGAATGGCATTAGTAATGGACAATTCCAGAAAATGTGGCCTAAATCTGCCAGTCTACATTTGTAATCTCTCTAACAGTAACCAAAACTTCCTGGGAGATATTTCACCAAAGCTGCAGGGGAACGAAAATACCTTTTCCTACACTTCCAGGCAAATTCCCACCAAAGATGAGAGGTTGTGAGTTTAATTGCCGGTAGAGTGGCCTTTGTCCAGGAGATGCTAGAAACTTCCAATTCTAGATCTTTATTCCATCCCTCAAGAATCGAGTGTTTGGTATACCCCAAGACATCTCTTAAAATGTTATATATATTCCCAGTTAGGTGTCCCCATGTGTTGCCTAGAAAGTCCAGAAAGCATTTTTCAAGGGGGGGCAAAGGAAGGATAGTGTAGAAAGTAACAGGCGTTGCGAAGAATATAATTCCTGACCTGAAGGTACCTGAAAAAGTTCCCTTTCTAAGCCCATATTCCTTCAGTGGCGTATTAAAGGAAAGAATCCCCGCCTGCCCCAGAAACTGGTAAACATACATTAGTCCCAGCCCCCGCCATCTAGTAAACATCAAATCAGTTTAAGCTGGCACAAAGTATTCATCCTATGAGCGCATCCTACAATAGAAAAAAGCCTGCCTGAACTGTGGGTGCCTCCTCAGTGAATTCCACACCCTCAAAATATTAGCTGCGAATCGAGTAAAGTGCCTCAGTGGGAGAGTCTTACTTTTGGAGGTAAATAACATTTTTTCTATATCATGTAAATCGTTAATAGTAAATTCTATAATTTTCCATGGCGCTTTGATCATTTTGTAAGATTTTGAACATTAATAGTAGATCTCCTCTTTTCCTTCTTGTTTCCAAAGTAAATAAGTTTAAACTGTTAATTCTGTCATTATAATCCATAGTATTAAAGCCCTTTTATTTTATTTACTTATTTGTGTCTAGGATTGCAAAGTACCTTTGAGCCAAGGCTCTTTTACAAAGGTTCCACGTCATGCTGGTTACAGGGTAACAGACACTAAAACATAAAACAGTTACAGTACATGGTTTTAGACAGTAACTTTGCTTGACAAAATCAGACTGAGTGATGAGTAACTCAAGAAACAATAGGAGGAAGAGGGCAAGAAGGGGAGAGGGCTGAGGGTAGGGGAAAGGCATACCTTTATTAATTTGGTGGCCCTTCTCTGTGTTCACTCCAGTAAATTAATATCACGTCTATAATAAGGATTCTAAATCAGTGACCCATAGTCTAAGTGAGGTATAATGTAGGTCTTATATCATTTCATTATGCAATTACTATTTCTAGTAATAAAAGTATTTTTTCTATTGATTGAATTAGGCGGTTAGCTATTTTTGTTACGTCTGCAATGATCAAGGAATGAAAGTTCATTGTTTATCAAAATACCTAAGTCCTTTTCTCGACTGGAGGATTTCAGGACTTGGCCCCCTAATTCATATTTAAAGTTTGAATTTTTATACCCAAAATGCAGAACAGTACATTTTGAAGTATTAAATTTCATCCTGTTTAGAGATGCTCATTTTTAGATTTTATGCAAGTCTTCACTTAGTGCTAAATATTTTTCATATGTATCTACTTCTCCCCCTAGTTTAGTATCATCTGCAAATGTTGATATAATGTTCTTTATTCCTTCACCCATATCTCTGACATTAAGACTATATAATACCGGCCCAAGCACGAACCCTTGCAGAACTCTGCTACTCACATATTTTTCATCAGATATCGCTCCATTAACTCTGACTGACTGTGTAAGATTAGTTAACCAATTATGAATCCATCTAACTACGTATGTGTTCAGGCCTAATCTTACTAATTTGTTTATTAACAGGTTATGGGGCACTGTATCAAATGCCTCGCCTATGTCCAGTAAGATGACATCAACTGACTGTCCCTTATCTATACTGTCACTAACAGAGTTGTAAATGGATACTAAATTAGTAACACAGGACAGTCCCTTACAGAACCCATTTTGAATTAGATCTTCCAGGCCCAGGCTACTAATCTCTCATTTAACTTCTCTTTTAATTAATCTGTCCATCAATTTACAACATACAGAGGTTAGACTTATAGGCCTATAATTAGCTACTGTATCTATACTTCCCTTTTTATGAACTGGAATGATTGACGCCTTCCTCCAGTCAGATGGAACATAGCCTGTCTCCATAGATCTACTGAAGAGCATAGTTAGTGGACGGGCCAATACTAGGGCTAGTTCTTTTAGTAAAATAAAATTAATATTATCGGGTCCAGGGGAGGAATTGGTTTTAAGATTTTGAAGTTCAGTCAAAACATTCTACTCCTGAAACTGGATTAGAGGGACTCCTTCTAGAGAAAACGCCAGCTCTGAAGTAGGAGAATCGTTAAACACAGATATGAAATAATCATTGCTCCTGTAACATTTTCAGAGCTGGAAGATGTCTTGAAAAATGGCAAGGCCCTGGGTCTGTATGGTTTTGTCAGGGAGTTTTATAAGACATTCCGCTCAGAACTCCTCCAACTTTACTGCTCCACCCTCAGTCACTGTCTCCGGGAAAAATGCCCTCCTGGACACAGTCAGAAGCCATGACAGTGGTGTTACTGAAATCTGGAAAGGACACTGTCCTATGCAGATTGTAAAGATTGAGTTCTTTGCTCAATGTGGACACAAAGATATACACAAAAATACTTTCTTCTCGACTAAATCAGATTATTGTCCTGCTTATACCTCAGGATTGAACAGGCTTTCTCCCAGGGAGATGACTTAAGGACTTGGTTAGTTGCTCCCTGAATGTTATCTCAGCAGCCAAGACATCCTGGCACTCCACAATAGCAATTTTGGTGGATGCTGAAAAGGTGTTTGATCACCTCCACTGGCCATCTTCTCCATGCTTTGGGTATCAATTTCAGTCCTACTTTTTGTACCACTCTAGGCCATCTGTATTCATGAGCAAAGATTAGGATTATACCCAGTGGCTTCCTGTCATCATGGTTTGCTATAAACAGAGGCACATGACAAGGCTGACCCTGTGAGCCAGGAATAGCTCTATATGCAGATGATGCATTGCTTTTCATTCATGATCCATGACTACATTCCCACATCTTCAGGCCCTCTTGACCCAGTATGAACACTGCTCTGGATTTAAAATAAATGATTCAAAAACAGAAGTCCTTAGGTCCTACCACAGCTCCTGACTCCACATTGATTCCATATCATTGGACTTGTCGCATTTTTCAATAGCTGGCCCTACATACTAGAGCAGATCTCTAAAAAATTATATGATGACAATAATGCCCCTCTTATGCGACAGCTAGAGTTGGACTTTGATAAGACTTTGCATGCAAGATAAATTGTGCTGTGTTCTGTGAACCATGCTGATACCAGAACCGGGAACCAGGCTCTGCCTGCAGTCTCTAAACAGATCCAGTTTCAATGCTTTCCTTAAGGCCCTCAGCAGCAGCTTACCTCTAAAGGACTTGAAAAGCCCACTTCTCAGAATTTTTAAGGTCTCTATAACTAAGGGGAAGGGATTGTAAATCCTTGGTTGGAGGAGCCAGCTGCCCAATCCTTCCCCTTCCTGGTTCCACATTTTACAGAGGCTGCCTGTGCACTCTCACATTTTGTGATGTATTAGGTTGGAGAGTGTGGGGGCACGCAGTATTGATAGCGATGGAAGACCGGTTTTAAATACTTTTTTTTTTCTTTTAGAGGGCCACAAGAGTAAAATCAAAGCCATAGCTCAACTAACAAGACCCTTTTTTGTTGAGCTATGCTTTGAGTTGCCTCATGTGGCCCTCTAAAATATAAAAAATAATATTTAGAAACAGGCTCCCATTACAATCAATATAAACTAATATGTCACAAAATGTGAGAGCACCGGGGGGGGCGCCTGTAAAATGGGAGACCAGGAAGGGGAAGGTGTCAGGCAGCCAACTCCTCTTACCAAGGAGTTATGATCCCTTCCAGTTAGTTATAGAGACCTTAAAAAATTATCAGAAGTGCATTTATGAAGTCCATGTGAGGTAAGCTGCTGCTGAGGGGCTTGAAGAAGCATCTGGAAAGGAGCATGATTGGTGCTCTTTAATAAATATATGATTTATTTATTTATTAAATTCTCGGATTACAAATACCTTTGAGCAGAAACTGCTCATTTACAAAGGTTCCACGTCAAAGGATGAGGGTCAACATACATACAGAGGTAGTAAAAGAATGCACAATAAACAACCAAAACAACTAAAAGAAAAAATAAAGATACTCAGTTACAACATACTTTGAGATAATATTCATAAAAATGAGCAGCTTGAGTAGGCAGCTGGCTGCTGTAACAACAAGAGATAGAGGGCACCATAGGCAGTTAGTATTGCAGGCATGCGACTGGGAGAGGAAGTTGGCAGGCTAATGGGCCACTGTCCGATGGTGGTGGAAAATGTCTTGTACCAGTGGAGATGTGAAGCAGGAAAGGAGTCACAAGGAAGGCCCAGTGCCAGAGGGAATGAGATTGGGAAAGGGCGGGCTGTGAGACATGAGTGAGCTGGGAGGTGTTTAGAGAGATCTCTGTTCAGAGAAGCAGTCACATTGAGTGGTAGAGGCGAGGTAAAGTTTGAGATTCCTTTTGAAGGGTCCAAGTGTAGTAGAGGAAAGTGATTCTTTATTGAGGGAATTGAACCATTGAGTGGCTCTATAGATAAAGGACCGCTGACCCATGGAGGTACGACATCTGGGAACCTGAAAGGTTAGAGATTGGGCACCACGTGTTTGTTGAGTGCCACTGTAGGTAGTAAGGAGTGAGCTAACACCAGGTGGCATGAGACCAATGAGAATCTTTTTGGTAAGTAAGCAGGTCTGGTATTGTATTCTGCTGAGTAGGGGTAGCCAGCTGGCCTGTGCATAGAGGTCACAGGTGTGAGTTTGTTGGGCTGCACCCGTCAGTAGTCTACAGGCTTTGTTGAGAGCAACTGAGATCCTGCGGAGGGCACTTGTTGAGGCAGAGCCATAGATGGCAAGGCCATAGTCAATGATAGAGGTGACAGAGCTGTAGATGGCTAGTTTAAGGGCATCCGCAGGCATACAGTGCTTGCGTTTGTGTAGTAGTCCAATCTGTATATTCGTGGTCTTGGCAACAGTGTCAATATGCCGAGTGTAGGAGAGGGTACTATCCGGGGTAATACCAAGGTACTTGAACTCCTTGACATGTTCGAGTGGGTTCCCAGCGTTGTTCTTGATGGTGAGGGACAGAGAGTTGTGCCTGCTCTGTCGGTTACAGAGAAGACAACTTGCTTTTTGGAAAATTTTGTCAATGTCTTCGGAATATTTTTTACTGATACAACAGTGATAGTGGTAGTTTAGAGGTGGAATAACTGCCATTTCAAACTGGGAACTTGTAGTTAATTTTGAGTGCAGGGGAAATCTTTTTTTATTTGGAACTATCATCTTGCCCCTCTCCCTTCTAGCCATCAGTGAGCACACATTCAGTGCATTAAGCCAATTCTTGTTTGATCTGTCCTGCAGGCAATTAATCATTTTTGTTACTCTATGCTGCACTGTCTCCAGCCTGCTTCTATCTTTCCGCAAGTTAGGGCTCCAGATCTAGACACTGTACTCCAGGTGTGGCCTTATCAGTGATCTATAGAAAAGCAGTAATACCTCCTTTCTCCTACTATCAAATCCCCTCCCAATACACCCCAGCATCATAGTTGCCCTGCTATATGCCTTACTACACTGGCTCGATTGTTTAAAGGCAGTCAGTTATGATGACTCCTATGTCCCATCCTCAGTAGTAGTGCCCAGCTTAACCCCTTTCATCCAATATTTTGTCCTGGGGTTCCCAGTGTGCATCACCTTGGACTTTTTGGCATTGAACTCCAACTACCAGACCTTGGACAGCCTCTCTAACCTTTGCAAGTCCTACTGCAACTCCCTTACCCCTCCTTGCTGTCTACCCTACCATGGAGCTGTATGTCATCTCCAAAATACATATATTGCCCTGAACTCCTTCTCCTATGTTGTTGATAAACATATCGAAAAGTACTGAACCCAGGACTGAATCCTGTGACACCCCACTTATGACCTCCCTCTCTTTCTTAACTCTGTTTAGCACTACCCTCTACTATCCCCCCCAACCAACTACTGTACCTACCCATCTATGTCCTTTGCCACACCTAGATCTTCTAGCTTCTTCAGCAACTTTCTAAACCTTCTGCGTGGCACAGAGTCAACTGCCTTGCTGAAATCAAAGTTTTAAGTGAATTAGGCTTAGTTCATGTTTAGAAGTTGGCAATGAACTACATTTACTAAGGGGAAAACTAGAGACTGTTGGAACAGTGCAAAAACACAGAACAGTTAGTAAAAGTTTTAAAATCCCAGGATATAAGATATACAGGAAGGACATGGAGTTGGGGAGGGGAGGGGGAGAGGCTTTATACGTGAGAGAGGAGATCACATGTACCAGGAAGCAAGTGGCTGAAGGTAAACTGGAAGCAATGTGGGTTCAGCTTCAGTCAGCCAAAGGGACAAAGGTTAGAATGAGAGAGGTATACAGATCACCTTCGCTGGGAGAAGCGACAGACAGTGAACTAGGGGAGCAGATTAGGTTACAGGCAAATAGGGGTAAAGGAGTCATAACTGGGGATTTCAATCTTCCTGGAGTTAGCAGGAGGATCCCAGGGACCTCTTGCTCTAGAGAACAGGCTATCCTGGAAGCCTTTCAGGATGGTTTCCTGGTGTAGGGGGGTCAATGATCCCACCAGGAATGGTGCTATACTGGACCTGGTACTGACCAATGGAGACCATGTCTAGGAAATAAAAGTGGAAGACTCTTTAGTGGGCAGCGACCACAGAGCGGTGTGGTTCTATCTAGATCTGGGTCAGGCAATACAAAGGACCAAGACTAAGGTTGTGGACTTCAGGAGGGCTGACTTTGGGAGGACGGGTGAGATCCTTAAGGAGAATCTTGCCAGGATCAGGCCGGAGATGGGAGTGGAGCAGAAGTGGCCCACTATTAGGACAGGTCTCTTCAAGCCCACTAAAATGTGTACCAAGGTCCGAGGTAAAAAAGTCAGGCTTAAAAAACCTAGCTGGTTCAGGAGGGAGGTGGCAGTTAGAGTGAGGGAAAAGAGAACACCCTATCACAAGTATAAAAGCACCCTGAAAGATGCTGACAGGGAGGCTTACTTGGAGAAGTCAAGGAAAGCAGGCAGAGTTGTCAGGGCAGCAAAAGCGAGCAAAGAATTACAATTGGCTGAGGGGATAAAGGTAGGGGAAAATTACTTCTTTAAGTAAGTAAGGGAAAAAAGGAATAAGAAGGATGGCATAATTAGATTGAAGTGAGCGTGGAATGGACATAGAGTAGTGTGGAGCAAGCAGAAGTGCTGAATAAGTACTTCAGCTTGGTCTTTACAAGAGAAAAGGATGTACCACTGCTGCAGGGGAAAATTGGTGTGCAGAAAGGGGGCAGGGGGCTATCCCAGAGGACAGGGTTTTAAAGGGCCCCAGAGCCCTTTGGGTAGATAAAGCACCAGGGCTGTATGGTGCGCATCCGAGAGTCCAGAGGGAGCTGGTGGAAACATTGGCTAGTCCCTCGGCAGACCTCTTTAATGCCTTGCTCAAGACAGGATGCATGTCAAGGAACTGGAGAATGGCACACGCAGTGCCTCCCCACAAGAGGGGACCCAGAGATGAACCAAGTAACTACAGACCAGTCAGACTCACCTCCATTATAGGTAACCTGATGGAGACCATACTAAAGGAGAGGCTGGTGGACTTTAGAAACATAGACTTTGATGGCAGATAAGGACTGCTTGGCCCACCCAGTCTGCCCATTTCTCTACCTATTGGATAAGCTGCAGATCCTAGTTAAACAACAGCCTGCTTCTTCCTAACCCCCACCAGAATTGCCTTATTTCTGTTCCATGCATTCTTGAATTCCCCTACTATTTTTGACCCCATGACCTCCTCAGGAAGGCCGTTCCATGTGTCCACCACCCTCTCCGTGAAAAAATACTTCCTCACATTGCCCTTGAGCCATCCCCCCCTCTATCTTCAAATTGTGCCCCCTTGTTCTTGCACATCTCTTCTTCTGAAAGATGCTACCCTCTTGGAGTTTGTTGATTCCCTTGAGGTACTTGAAAGTTTCTATCATGTTCTCCCTCTCCCTCCTTTCCTTGAGGGTATACATATTAAGCGCCTTTAGCCTCTCTTCGTATTGGCTTCTGCTGCAGATGCTGCACCATTTTAGGTGCCCTCCTCTGGACTGCCTCCATCCTGTCTATGTCCTTGTGGAGATGGAGTCTCCAGAACTGCACACAGTACTCCAGATGGGGTCTCACCACCCGTCTGTAGAGAAGGATAACAACTTCCTATTTTCTAGTGATGATGCCTCTCCATATACATCCCACTATGCCCCAGCCCTCCTTACTGCCTTCTCACATTGCTTGCTTACTTTTAGGTCATCTGATATGACTACCCCCAGGTCCCTTTATATTTTTGTTGTTGTTAGTACCCCCTCCCCCCCATTGTGTATGCTTCCCCTGGGTTTTTGTTTCCCAGGTGCATTACTTTGCTCTTCTTTGTATTGAATTTAAGCTGCTATACTTTTGACCATTCCTCCAACCTTGCCAAGTCCCTTCTCATCCTTTGAATCCCCCCTCATGTATCAACCCTGTTGCAGATCTTTGTGTCATCTGCAAAGAGGCATACTTTTCCTTCCAGTCCCTCTGCAGTCTTTCTGGAGGTAAACGTTCTTCAGGATGGTAGACAACATGGGTTTGTCTCAAGAAGATTCTGTCAGACTTTTTTGACTGGGTCTCCAAAACTGTGGACAGAGGCCAGGCAGTTGATATCCTGTATCTGGATTTCAGCAAAGCATTCGACTCGGTGCCACATAAAAAGCTGCTCAGTAAGCTGGAGGGTATAGGAGTGGGGGTGAAGCTGATAGGGTGGGTCATGGACTGGGTTCACAGTAGAAGTCACAGAGTGGTAGTTGGGAGCGAACTCTCAAAGCCTAGACCTGTAACCAGTGGGGTCCCGCAACGCTCAGTGCTTGGTCTGGTGTTGTTTAATATCTTTAATAGCGACAGAGCGGATGGGATAAATGGTAAACTCTGTCTTTTTGCAGAGGACACCAAGCTCTGTGGGAGAGTGGACACGGAGGAAAGAAGAAAGGAACTCAGGGAGGACCTGGCTAGGCTCGAAAAGTGGTCGGATATCTGGCAGCTGGCCTTTAATGCCAAAAAGTGTAAGGTTATGCACCTGGGAGCAAAGAACCCAGGGACAGAATAGGAACATAAGAATGGTGTTGGCAGATGGGGATCATTTGATCCATCTGCCCAAAGTGACTACCCCACTCCCCTTTAATTGTTCAAGCCAAGCTGTCGACACTGTCTGTCCCACGTTAGTTTAAATTCTCTTACTGTCTTAGCTGCCACCACCTGTGCTGGCAGGCTGTTCCATGGGTCTATCACCCTCTCTGTGAAGAAGTGCTTTCTATAGTAGCTAAAAATACTGGCTAGGGGGATTCAGGTGACTAGGACCAAGGAGGAGAGGGATCTAGGGGTGATCATCACTAAGGACCTGAAGCACTCTGCCCAGTGCAGTAAAGCAGCAGCAAAAGCCACCAGAATGCTAAGGTGCAAAGACAGAGGATTCACCTCAAGGAGAAGGGAGGTCCTACTGCTGCTGTACAGGTCACTGGTGAGACCACAGCTGGAGTACGGTGCAGTTCTGCAGCCCTCACCTGAAAAGGGCCATCAATTTACTGGAGGGGGTGCAACAACAAAGAGCAACAAAAATGATGCAGGAATACAATTCAACAGCAAAGATCAGAGCACCTGATGAAGCAGGGCGTTGCTCTTGGAAATGTTAGTTCTTTTCTTTCTCACATTTAAAATGTATTTTTGTACTGCTTTTTATAATAAATGGCAAACGATATTTGACCATTGATATCCGTCTGTTTTTGGTGGGTGCTATGATTTAAATTTGTTAGGGCATGCAGGACAAACCCTGTCAGGGGAGGTTGAGGGAGTTCAACATGTATTCCCTGGAAGAGAGAAGAGAGAGAGAGGACATGATCGAAAACTTTAAGTATCTCAAAGGTACATATAAGGTTAACACAGAAGGCATCTTCAACATCAGGGGAAATGGGAATGTAAGCCCCCCCTTCCCGGGTGGGCTTACCAGCCTGTGCTTATTCTCCCCCCCCCCCGGTGCTGTTTAGTCTCCCCACCCCCTTTGTTGATCTTTGTTGATCCTACCCTCCTCTTAAAGGCATCCTCACTATAAGACACTTTCACCTTAAAGCCTTGCTCTCTGTTTCCCTGGCTGTGGTGTTACAGCTCTAGATAGTACTGTTTCATTAGTTATTGTAATAAATTCAAGAGATGGCTTCCGCAGCCCACCTTCTCCTCATTGGCTACATCCTTCTTCTGACAGTGGAGCCAATTTTGGACCCCAGGAAAGACTCATCCTGCCCAAATACTCCTATAGGACTGGAAATAAACCCAATGGTGTCTGCCAACTAGTTAACTTCCTTCAAAGGCAGTAATCCTTACACATTTCCAACCCTTCACACATCCTACTGCCCAACATTCTCTAAGAAAACCCTCCTTACCCTCTCTGCTAGGGTAGTATTATCTGCTCTGATCAACTTCCGCTGCCCACCAAGCTCCCGCTCCGCTGCCCTTGATAGTGTCCAAGGCAGACAACCAAACAAAGCCTTCCTAAGATTCCTGGTAAGATGTCTCAGGAAATTATTAGTACTACTGCTACTCAGTGCAGGCAGTGTGGAATTAAACCCGCCCCTTCCACACTGCTAACTGCCCTGGGGGAACTCCCACAGCTAAAGGGTCTGAGCTTCCTCCATAGAAACATAGACTTTGACGGCAGATAACGACCACTTGGCCCACCCAGTCTGCCCATTTCCCTACCTACCGGATAAGCTGCAGATTCTAGTTAACCAACAGCCTACTTCCTGCCACCCCCCACTACAATTGCCTTGTGTCTGTCCCATGCATGTTTGAATTCCCCCACTGTTTTAGCCCCAACAACCTCCCCAGGAAGGCAGTTCCACGCATCCACCACTCTCTCTGTGAAAAAAGATTTCCTCACATTACCCCTGAGCCGTCCCCCCTCTATCTTTAAATCGTGTCACCTTGTTCTTACACATCTCTTTTTCTGAAATATGCTACCCTCCTGGACTTTGTTGATTCCCTTGAGGTACCTGAACATTTCTATCATGTCCTCCCTGTCCCTCCTTTCATCAAGGGTATACATATTAAGCTCTCTCAGTCTCTCTTCATATGATTTCTGATGCAGACCCTGCACCATTTTAGTTGCCCTCCTCTGGACTGCTTCCATCCTGTCTATGTCCTTGCGTAGATGAGGTCTCCAAAACTGCAGACAGTACTCCAGATGGGGTCTCACCAACTGTCTGTACAGAGGGATAATCACTTCCCTTTTTCTACTTGTGATGCCCCTTCCTATGCATCCCAGTATCCCCCTGGCTCTCCTTACCGACTTCTCACATTGCTTACCCACCTTTAGATCATCCGATATGACTACCCCCAAGTCCCGTTCCATTTTTGTTGTTGTTAGTACCTCCCCTGTTATTGTGTACTCTTCTCCTGGGTTTTTGTTTCCCAGGTGCATTACTTTGCACTTCTTTGCATTGAATCTAAGTTGCCATATGTCTGACCATTCCTTCAACCTTGCCAAGTCCCTTCTCATCCTTTCTACCCCCGCCCTGTGTATCAACTCTGTTACAGATCTTTGTATCATCTGCAAAGAAACATACCTTTCCCTCCAGACCCTCTGCAATGTCCATATGAACGTATGCAGCCTTGCCAACAAACTTGACCAGGTCCACGCCTGGGTACAACATGCCAAGCCTGATGCAGCAATGCTCTCGGAAACCTGGCTGAAAAATACTTTACCTGACAAAACGTTTAAAAGAAAACTGCATCCTCATATCTTCTAAATGTTATTTGTTTCCATGTTTTGATGTAGCTGTTAAAGATGTATGCAACTGCTTCAGTTAGTTTTCACACTTCATACTAGGCCCTTTCACTGTCCTGGAAGGGTCCATTTTGTGGTGGTTGAAATCTCATTGTCCCCGAGAGCTGAATTAGCATATGAGAACATGATGTCAGAGCAACCATTTATACCATGTATCTCTATGCTGCAATAACAAATACCCTGCAAAAACTCTCTGGAAACTCATAAACCGAATGGAGTTTAAAGGGGAAAAAAACCTACATTACAACTCAGATAGCTTGTAAAACTCATTGAAGGTAAATGTGGTATTTCACACCTTCTTGCAGCTTGTTTCTTTTAAAGACAAAGAACCTCTGTGCATAAACACTGAGGCAAGGGTTACCCCAAAGGGCATTTGGCTGGGAAGCCAAGTTTCAAGAAAATACAAAATCACATGCCCCACAATGCAAAGCACCATGGGCTGCATATGCAAATCACCACAGAATGTTATGCTGGTCCAACTTTAAGCAGAATGCATGGTGCCAAAGGCCTCTCACACAGTTTGCAAAGGGTGCTAACAGAAGACATAGACCGTGTTTAGTCCTACCAGGACTCATCAGTATGCCTCGTCTGTTTGACACCCCAGTGGAATGGACCAGCTACCCTGAGGCAGTGTGCCTGGGATATATTGTGGTGAACCCATTAAAATAAAAAACTATTTAAAGACAAAGAACCTCTGTGCATAAACACTGAGGCAAGGGTTACCCAAAGGGCATTTGGCTGGGAAGCCAAGTTTCAGAAAATACAAATTCTGCTTAAGTTAACCACATAACATTCTGGTGATTTGCATATACAGCCATGGTGCTGCATTGTGGGGAGCATTGTGATTTGTTTTCAACAGAACACACACCATACCTCGATTTTGCACAGTAAAATGACAGCAATGACGGGAACCAAACCGTAGCACTAAGTAGCAAAATATAATATTAACAGTCCATGTTGCTAAATCTGCTCTCACTGCTGTACTGGAATGGATCGGGACTTCTGCTGTGACTGCCTGAGCTACTGCCCACATCATTCTCGCTGCTGTCATAGGGTCATCCCTATGGGGATCTACTATGCAGTGGCTGTCAAACTGTGGCACTATGTCAGTGTCCGAAAGATCACTGTTAGTGCAGGACAACATAATGCTTTCATCATCGGACCCTGATAATGAACTGTTTGACATTGCTATTGTCGTGCTGCATGCTGTGTCCAAGAGCTCTGTTATCAAGACAGAATTGCTGTGACCAAGAACTAATTTTAATTGCAGAGCACATATCTCCCTGTGGTGACATTGCAAAGGTAATGAGTGTCAAAGGTTACCAAATACAGGCTCCAATACATAAAATGACACTTGCTGGTTTGTGAGTGTGAAAACCTGGTTTAATTTACTAAAATAGGCTATGCATCTATCAAAATACATTTGAATCAGTTCTATATGCAGTCACCTTGCAGTATATGCATTCATATATCAAAACTTAGTAAATCGCTTTAAGAGAGGCGTACTTGAGAATAGTACGTAATGCAGTAGAGTCCCTGAAAAGCTTCTGTGTGGAGCCTCCTCTGTCAGCCAGAGTGAGACCACAATTGAAGTCTCCTCCCATATAAAGATGTCTAGAGGTGTGTAAATAAGGCTGCAACAACTGAAATAAGTCAGAACGAGCAGCAATACCCTGAGGTGCATAAACATTCAGAATCCTGAGCTGCAGGTGACGGAAAGTGCAATTAAGCAATAAGGCGTGGCCAGAGACAATATCAACCAGTCTCGTAACAGTACAGTCAAAACCAGAAAACAAAATACCCAACCCATCACATTTATCCTCACCAGAAGACCAGTAGGAAGGGTCTCTAGTCCAGCCAGCAGAAGCCTGGGTCAGCTCATATCGAGTCTTCAGCCTAGTATCCTGAAGTAAGTAGAGATCATGCGGGAGATCCGAAAGATACTGTAGAGAGGCAAGAAGTTTTTCTATGGGATTTCATGCTGCACACGTTAAGTGTGAGGCAGCGAAGACCCAAACCTATAGGCATAAGAAGAAAGAAAAAGACCGAAAACCAGCAGAAAAACATGAAGAATTAGGCAAAGACGCGTCAATTAACCGCCGATTGCCGCCTGGTGTCAGATGTAGTAGGGGAGGGATCTTGCTGGGACTCAGAGGAGTAGTCTAAATGGAGGGAAGAGGATTGTGAAGATTCAGAGTCATTTTCCTCGTCCATTATATCACTCCACTGCTTCCGTTTGGTCAGGGCTTAATAGTGATTCCTGGTCAAAATGGATTGTCTGGGAGAAGGGCTGGGAGCCTTACGCTTGCCTTTGGATTTACCCTTTTTTCTCTGAGAAACCTCCGTAAAGGGGTCCAAAGCAGGAGGGGGTGGCATTGGATTGGAGGGGGCAACAACCCCAGGCACCGGGTCCGTGCCAGGAGGGGTCGGGTCTTGTAATACAGGATCTGCCACTGGAAGAGCGGGAAGAGCAGAGGGAAGATTGTCAGTGGGGGAGGGGGCACTACGTCCTGGCCGTCCCCTTCACGCTGGCAAAGAACCTGAGTCTGAGAGTCCGTGATAAGAGCAACCTGATCCTGAGGGGGACGGTCCAACCGATTATGGTCAGCCCATGGACACTGATGGTAAGTATAGCCCGGACTCATCACAGAGATTACACCTCGGTGGGTTAGGGCAACCGAGACTCACATGACCATAGGTCAAGCAAACAGTGCACCGTGGCTCGTTGCAGGTATGGCTCAAATGTGTCCGAGAACCGCATTTATGGCAGGTGCGGGGTTGACTGGGATAAAAACACAAACCTCTATCCCTAACTATATAAAAACTACCTGGCAAATGAACTATACCCCTGTCATTCTGCTTCAATTGCACCTTAGCCTTCCAACCCCCTGTCCAGACAAGATCCTCATGCAAAATAGGACGAGGAGCCTCGAGAATGTCGCAGCGCTGCTTAAGCCAGTATTGAACGTCCGCTATGCTCACTCCTTCATTACGGAAAAGAAGAGTAATCAATTTCACCGTAGGTTCAGTAACAGGAATGAGCATGAAGGGGGTCCATAAAGGCTATGACTTCACCACATCATATTTAATCCAAACTTTTTGTAGAGTATAGACATTCTTAAAACTTAAATCATAAACTGATTCCCCCTTAACATGTATGAAAGCAAACAATTACCTTGCTGAAATACCCATACAGTCATGCAACAGGGAATGCAGAACAGTTTTTCTATCAGGTGCAGTAGAGAGGTCACCAAAATATTTCAGATGAACTGCATTCCTACGTCGGGTTGGTTCGCCCAAGTTCTGAAACAAGTCACTGAGGCGAAAGGGACAGTCAGTCAAAGCCTCACCTGTACTTAGAGTAGGCAAAGGAAGGTTATCCAAGTGGGGAATAGAATCAGCTGTCGAAGAAGAGAGTACTGCCAGTGGAGGTTGCGGTACCGAATCAGAATCCTTAGCTTGCATAGGGCCCGGAGTTTCAGGAGATGGTTGGCCAACAGCAGAAATCCGAGTCGAAGTGGAAGGGCGTAGGTGCAATGAAGCCGGTGAGGATGAATGAGGGAGGGAAGGAAGTAGATTCGGCAGGCTGTTCGGGGACTGTGTTGCCCCACATAATGTCCTGTGCGCTTACCACTCGGGGAGAAGGCCAGGGTGCACCAGAAAGCGGTTGAGTCCAACCCGCAGCACGCAGAGCGGAAGCAGGGGACCACGCAGAGTCTGGGAATGAAGTATCTCCGTGGGTATTCGTAGAGGATAGCTTGCCTGCAGTAGCTGAAGCTGTACAGGTAGGAGCTGTAAGGAAGTCCGTTGTTGATGTGTGCGATAGCTCAAAGTGTAATTCAACCTGCTCAGAAATAGTAGGCAGGGCGGAGTGCAGTGCGTCGTCCTCCTGCACAAAGCGCCTTAAGAGAGAACGGTTCTGTTCATATAACAGTCTCAAATGCGATGGAGACATAGTGTGAGTTCTGGTCCCAAGAACTGTAGGAGAATGCTGGTCCAAAATCTGGGTGGTAGTTCCAAAATCAGGAGGAGAATCAGGAGGTGTATGAACAACTAGGTGTGGCGCAGAGTCTGGTTGATTATTACTGCAATCACTAGGGAAACCAACAGGCATAGCAGGCTGGAGATCTGGAGCAGAAACCATAAAACAGAGAGTTGCATCACCCCCGCCTCCTCCAGGGTCCAGGACGGCAGCCATCTTAGTCCCTCGGGAAAAAGAGTTCCCCCCCTGCTCACAGGAAGCAAGAGTAGGGGAATTTCCCCGGTGTCCTGGCCAAATTTCCCTCATTCACTAACAAAAATACCACCAACAGCTTAATCTGGTTCAAGGTCAGTTGGTATTCATCTGTGTCCCCCTCCCCCAGGTCGTGCCTGAAAATAGGCAGGATTTGTCTAGTGCACTTACCCGGTCAACAAAAACTCAAAAAAAAAAAAAAAATTAAAGGCAGACCACTAGCAGAGAATATTACGTGTACAATAAATATATAATTAAAAGAAACAGATGATGCAATACTATTTGCAATAGATGCAGAGAAAGCTTTTGATCGCCTTGAGTGGAAATACATATCTGCAGTTATAAGGAGGATGGGGTTTGGTGCACAGCTCAGCGGTTGGCTACTACTAATATACAAACAACCAACAGCCGCAATAAAAACAAATTACAACAACGCTGACAAATTAATTTAACAAAGAGGCACAAGGCAGGGGTGCCCCTTATCACCTCTCATCTTCGTAATATTAACAGAAACCTTGGCAACAGCCATTAGAACAAACCCACAGATACATGGCATAAAAATTAAAGACAAAACTTAAAAATTGAGCTTGTGTGCTGATGATGCTCTTTGATATTTAACTCAACCTGAAACATCATTCAAAGAACTTATTAATCTTACAGACAAGTTTGGCAAACTAGGCTAGAAACATAGAATTTGACTGACAGATAAGGACCGCTTGGCCCACCTAGTCTGCCCATTTCCCTACCTAACGGATAAGCTGCAGATCCTAGTTAACCAACAGCCTACTTCCTCCTACCCCCCCACTAGAATTGCTTTATGTCTGCCCCATGCATTCTTGAATTCCCCCACTGTTTTTGACTCTATGACCTCCTCAGGAAGGCTGTTCCATGCATCTACAACCCTCTCTGTGAAGAAATACTTCCTCACATTACCTCTGAGCCATCCCCCTCTATCTTCAAATTGTGCCCCCTTGTTCTTGCACATCTCTTTTTCTGAAAGATGCTACCCTCTTGGACTTTGTTGACTCCCTTGAGGTATTTGAAAGTTTCTATCATGTCCCCCCTCTCCTTTCCTCGAGGCTATACATCTGAAGCTCCTTTAGTCTTTCTTCATATGTCTTCTGGTGTTACAAAATAAACTGGGCCAAATCAATAATTCTAAAAATTAAACCATTAAAACAATATATCCCTGTCACAACATCATACATGTCAACAAACAAATTTACAAATCCAATATTTAGGGGTTAACATAACATCTAAGATTAACCAATTATATGAAACAAATTGTAATTCTACCCTTATAGATATACAGACTGAGCTAAATAGATGGACTTTATTACTCTTAACAGTAACAGGATGGATAAATACTATAAAAATGAAGGTATTACCCAAATTAATCTTTCTTTTCCAAGTTCTTCCTATCCCAATGCAACAATCCTATTTTAATAAATTAAAAATAAACGTAACTAACTTCATATGGAAAAATAAAAGCCAAGAATTGCGTATTCAGTGTTAACATTACCAAAAATAAAAGGGGGACTGGCTTTACCAGACATGCATAAATACTCCAGAGCAACTCAAATTGCTAACACATGGATGTGGCTGAAGGAAAATAAAACTTTACCCAAATCCGCACCACTGAAACAGGCAATACACCCATATCCAAAATTAAGAAATATATGCTATTCTGCATACTATCAAAAGGCAAGAAATGTAAAAGAATGTGTAACAACAAAACTACAATACAATCTTGGCATAAAGGACACCAAATGTTAATATCAGAATACACACCAATATATCTGAACTATAACTTTACTCCTTCAATTCCAGGTAATATCTTTAAAATATGGAAAGATAATGGCTTACAAGAAATACAAATTATGTTTCATAATAATGAAATGAAATCATTTGAACAACTTCGACAAGGATTCAACATTCCAAAAACTAATTTTTCCCCCAGTATCAAAAGATTTAAAACTACCTAAAAACAAGCACACAACCAAATCACAGTACAGAATCAACTATGGTAAGTTTTTTTAAAGACAAACATGACAAACCAAATATGATATCAAAGACATATGCATTATTAGGAAATTAAGATAAAGAACAGGACAAGCATTTGTCAATGCCGAATGTTTGCTTGCTGGCATTGGCAGTGGTAGTGTAGAAGTTACAGAGCTGTGTAATAGGAATGGCAGTTAAGTATTGAACTGAAGCCAACCCCACCACCACCCTGAAGAGAGTGACAGGCATTGGGGTGTGCCTTTGGGGTCGTCAGGCATAGCAGCCCACGCCATTTCTACCCACCCTGCAGACACTGACAAGTATCACGGTGTTCCTTGGGGTCTTTGTTCATATGCCTCTTTTCATTAGGAAATACTGTGAGATGGGTGCGATATAGGAGAATGGGGTGAACTTTGGGGCCAAAGAGTCCAAGGCATACCTCGATGCCTCTCACTGGCTGCAGGGTGTGGAATGTTATAAGCATTACAGGCAAGTATCCCAAGTCACACCCCTGATGCCTGTCATTCTCTACAGGGTTAGGCATTATGGTTGGAAACCCTAATACCTCAGGCATTCGATGGTATTTTCACTCCAAATTTTCAACATGGTTTTTTTGTGACCCCACCTCATGAACAGTGGCAATATCAGTTTGTTAGCCGAAAGCTGCTTATGCACAGCGACTACGGCATTTAGCACCACAGGTGCAAAAACATTCCGAACAGGATGTAAAAATGACAGCTGTACTGTTCATGGGGAGATGTATAAAAATGGCAATGTTGCAAATCTGCAGTAAAAATATTAAAAAAAACTGTGAAGTCACGAGCGTACATAGAAACTGTGCAATGCACACCCATAATATAATTAGGTTGGGGATTTTTACAGCAGATTGTCAACTCAGGCATTTTGGTACTCCGATCATGAACAGTGTCACTGTGATTTTCTTTATCTGTCCCGAACAATGATTTCCCACAGCGACCACACATCTCAGCGTTGAAAGTGTGAAAACATACTTCGGCCATGTTGTGAAAAATGACAGCTGTACTGTTCATAAGGAAGTGTGGAAAAATGCCACTGGTGAAAATCTGGACTGAAAATATTACAAAGTCATGAACTTACGAGGGTGCGTGGAAACTGCGCAACGCTCACTTGTAACACAGTCATTTTATGGACTTTTGTCACCAAATTTTCAACATAGCCATTTTAAGACCTCTGCTCATGAACAGTGTAAATGTGATTTTCGTAATCTGTCCCAAACATTGCTTTCACACACCAACAGCACCATTGTGCGCTACATGTGCGAAAACACATTTTGGGCAACATATGAAAAATGGCAGCTGTACTGTTCAGAAGGAAGTGTAATAAAATGGCAATGTTGAAAATCTGCAGTGAAAATATTAAATTCGCAAACTTACGAGCATGCATAGGAACTGCGCAACACACGCTCGTAAAACAGTCATTTTTAGGAATTTTTTCACCAAATTTTCAACATAGCCATTTTAAGACCTCTGCTCATGAACAGCGTCACTGTGATTTTCTTAATTTGTCCCAGTACATTGATTTCACACACCGACTGCGCCATTGTGCGCTACATGGGCAGAAACACGTTTTGGGTGAGATATGAAAAATGACAGCTGTACTACTCAAAAGAAGGTGTGGCAAAATGGCAATGTTGAAAATCTGGAGTGAAAATATTGAAAATTCGCGAACTTACGAGTGTGCGTAGGAACTGCGCAACGCGACGCTCGTAAAAAGTCATTTTTAGGAATTTTTTCACCAAATTTTCAACAAAGCCATTTTAAGACCTCTGCTCATGAACAGTGTCACTGTGGTTTTCTTAATTTTTCCCGTACATTGATTTTGCACACCGACTGCGCCATTGTATGTGCTCTACATGGGAAACACGTTTTGGTGAGATGCGAAAATGACAGCTGTGCTACTCATAAGAAGGTGTGGTAAAATGGCAATGTTGAAAATCCGGAGTGAAAATACTGAAAATTCGCGAACTTACGAGCGTGCATAGGAACTGTGCAACGCACGCTTGTAAAACAGTCATTTTTTGGAATTTTTCCACCAAATTTTCAAAATAGGCGTCTTGAGAGCCCACCTTATGAACACTGGCAGTGTTGTTAGGTTAATAGGTCCTGAAAGGTGATTTCGCGCAGTGACTGCGAAATCACCCTTAGGGCCCGAATAACGCCATGTCAGAGACAGCATTCATGAGAAGGGGTCCCAAAAACCCCATGTTGAAAATTTGGTGCAAAAATTCCAAAAATTGCCTGAGATATGTATCAAAGTTGAAAAAACCCTATCTATCCCATTATACAGCTTACCGGCATTTCCTCAGTTCACGGTCGGCTTTGAAGAGTGCAGACGTGTACCCGGTCCACCGATGATCCTCGCGCCGAGCTCCGGAGGTAAGTATGGGGTGAGGGTGGGGTGTGGGGAGACAGGGTGCGCGGTGGTGGTGCGGATTGTGGGGGGTAGGAGACTGCGTGATCGCTTTTTTCTTTACAGGTTGTTTTTTTTTATTACGACGACAGTGGACGCTTTGCCCGCTGGGATGGGCTCCAGCGTGGCACAAGGATGGTTGGGGGCGTGGAGCCGACAGGGATTGGGCACCCCTCATCGCTATAGTATCTATTGCCACGCTTGGGTGGGCTCCCCAGCGTGGCACCCTCGGCCTGTACTCTGGGAGGGGTGAGGACAGTGGAGCCGACGAGGATTGGGCACTCCGTCGGCTACACCATGAGCTGCCACACTGGGGTGGGCACCCAGCGTGGCATGTGGAAGGCTTTGGGGGAGCGAGCACAGCCGACGGGGATTGGGCACCCTGTCGGCTATACAGTGTGTGCGTGGGGGCAGAACGAGGTGTGTGTGTGTGTGTGTGTGTGTGTGCACGTGAGGCGAGGAGTGTGCATGAGCAGGCGATATCTGATCGCTGCTCACTGAAGCGTAGCTCCCTTTCAACTGTATGCCACTGCATTTTGGAGCTGTCATAGACAGCTCCAGCATGCATTGGAGGACTAGGGCCGCGCCTGCCAACACACTGACTGAATTGGAAGAGGGGGTGACACACCTCCGAAAACTCAGATGATGGCACTATGTTTCTTGCACATGCGTGCAAGTAAACATAAAAAAGTAAGGAAAAACAGGAGCTGGAGTTTGGTATTCACGTAACAGAAAACTTATGGCAAGACTTAACTGCAACCTTTACTACAAAAGTAAAAGCTGGCAAACTACAACAAATTCAGATAAATACCATATAATACTACTCCAGAAGTTTGTCCACGATGCACTACTATGGCAGGCACATTAATTCATATGTTACATTGCTGTTCCCGCTTATCAAATTTCTGCCCCAAAATAATAGGTACTCTATAGAGAAAACGTTAAAGAAACAGCTGATAAATTCACCCCAATTAACATTACTGTCCACATCATCCAACAGCCAACTAGATACTCATCAGCAGAAATTAATAACCATAGCAACTATAATTGTGAAAAAGCGCATTCTTATGAAATGGAAGGACATGACTCCACCGTGCTATGAAAATTGGGTCGATTTAATGACAGATACTAAGAACCTGGAGAAAATATATAAATTAACAAAATTACATATTTGAAAAGATATGGGCCCCATTCCAGGATAGCAAACAGCAAGGAATAGTACAATAAGACTGCATATAAGCAAAGAATGTAATCTGGACCCCCTAGTGATCATGATGTTGAAGGATGACCACACACACTGAATAAAAGCAGCTGAAATATTGGTTTTGATCATTATCTGAATTAAAAAAAAAACAAACATAGACAGTGACGGCAGAAAAAGACCAGAGGACCATCAAGTCTGCCCAAGTTCCCAATAATCCCTGGAACCTACTGCTCCTCCAAGGTACTAATCCTCCCCGTCCTCTCTGTATTCTCCTCCTTGGTCCTGTCGCCCCCGGGAAAAGAATAGTTATGCAGGAACTTAACGTAACAGTAGATCTTACAGGGGATCTCAGTCATCAGGTCACACAGTAGGAACTACACCGTCGGTGAAGCAGGATCCACACAGAACATTTTCAGCAGTACAACTGGAGCCACCTATGCCATCGACATCACCTACCCAATAAAGGCATGAGCGACCCCACTCCCTCCTCAGTTCTTTCCCCCCAGAGACACAGGGAGCATAGCTCTAGCCATGGGGGATCGAGGAGAGAGACCGAGAAAGAGAGAGAGAGGTGCCCAGGCCTATATGAAAGGCTGGATACACCAGACAGCCAGTCCCAGTACAAGAGCCCCAAGAAGGGGGATAGTAGGAGAGAGAGCAGACCTGATGACTGAGATCCCCTCGAAGATCTACTGTTACGGTAAGTTCTTGCGTAACTGTTCTTCAGAGGTGTCAGTCATCAGGTCACACTATAGGATGAGTCCCAAGCAGTTACAGGTGCAAACAAATAGTCTGGGAGGAAGGCCAACCATAAACTTAAAGGGAAAGTTCCCTCAGCCTTTTATTCTGTTTACCTGTGTAGTTTGCAGGTTTGCACAATGATTGCCTCTATTGCACCCTCCCCATTTCATCAGGATTTAAATGTAAATAAAGGTACTTAAATCTGGCGTGAAAAGCTACTTGACTTAAATGCAAAGGTCATGAACTGACTCATGTAAGGCATCCTGGAATTTTATGATGTTTTGGTGCTACAGCCTGCAGTAGTTGTACTGTATCAGTCAGTGCTGTTGCTGTCCTCTGCAGTCCCTATATTCTTGTCTTATGCTGGCCATGAACCTTTTCAAGGTATGGTAAGTGCCCTGCCATTTTCTGTAGTTGAAAATGTATCTAAGTTAGAAAAAAAAATGCTTTTAGAGAATACAGGGACTTCACAAGACATGTAACGGAACCGAATGAGGGTTTAACTTTTGCTGGCTTGTGCGTATACACATCAGCTCCCATAATGCCTTATACAAGTGGGTTCATGACCCTTGGGAGAGAAGCAACTTCATTTATATTTAAATTAGGATGACATTATTAGGGGGATGTAAGAGAGGGAATCACTGTTTATGCTTACAAGCTACACAGGTATACAGAAAATAAACGGAGGGGACATTCCCTTTAAGACAAGAGGCCCTGCAGCAAAGCCCTGCCAAAAACCTGCACAGGCTCTTAAACCAATGTCCAGACTGCATTGCTTGATGAAAGTATGGATGGTACTCCAAACGGCAGCCGCACAGATGTCAGCGGCTGAGACCCCTCGGAAACAAGTCACACAGGTAGCCATGCCTCTTGTGGAATGAGCTTTGACAGCTCCAGGCAATTCTTTGCCGTACTTGTTGTAGCAGAACACAATGTAATTTGCCAATCATTTGGATAAACACTGCTTAGAAACTGAAACGCCCTCTCTACCTGTGGTGAAGGAAAACAAACAACTGCTTCGACTTTCTACATTATTTGGTTTGACGCAGGTAGTACTTTAAAGTTCTGCACACGTCTAATGTAAGGAGCAGTGCTTCCCCTGGATTGGCACACTCAGGAAAATAAACAGGAAGGTGGATAGATTGGTTGAGTGCAAACTCAGAGACCACCTTAGGAAGAAAATTAGGATTTGTGCGTAAAGATACCCTGTTTTTGTGAAAAATCAAATAAGGCTCCTCGCACTAGAGGGCCTCAAGCTCTGAAATTCTTCAAGCAGAAGTAATGGCAACTAAAAATAATGCTTTCCAAGACAAAGTGAAGCTCGCACGCGACGACTGGCTCAACAGGAGATACGGTCAATTTCTATAAAACAAAACTCAAATCCCAAGCTGGGACAGAAGAACAGATTGGGGGTTTCAGATGCAGGATGCCCCTTAAAACGGTACGGGAGACATCCAGCTGAGCAATCGTGCAGTCACCCACGAGCTCATGAAAGGCAGAAATAGCAAAAGGTGCACCTTGAGTGGGGAGGAGCACTGGAGACTTGAGTCCGACAGAGATCAGGTAGTCCAAGATCTGGTTCATTTGTCAGGTGAAAGGGTCCCGATTATGTTTGGCAGCCCAGATGGCAAACTGCTTCCACTTCGTGGCATTCGTGGCTTGAGTGGAAGGCTTCTGGGCGGCCACTAGGACATCCACAACTTTGTTGGAGACCCCAAACCTGACAACTGCTATGTCATCAGGAGCCAAGCATGCAAATGGAGGGACCTGAGGTTGGGATGGACCAGGGTCCCCTGAGCCTGGGTCAGCAGATTCCTGCAGCGGGGAAGAGAAACCGGAGGTTCATCTGCCAGCTGCTGAAGCAGTGGAAACCATATCTGCCAAGGCCAGAATGGAGACACCAGAATCATACTGGCCCCCTCCATCTGCAATCTGATTAACACCCTCTGAATTAGAGGAAATGGGGGGGGGGGGAGGCACAGAGGAACTTCCAGCATCAGGAGAGGGACAGCGTGTCTCGCCAGAAAACTCCAGGCCCTGGATCTATCGAGCAAATATTGGGCAATTTTGAGTTGAGTGGGGACGCAAAGAAGTCCAACTCTGGATGAACCTATCTGTCGAACAACTCTTCCTCGACTGATGAGAGAAGCTCCCACTCATGCATGCTGGACCGAGTCCGGCTGAGGCTGTCTTCCAGAGTATTTAGCATGCCTGGGACGTGGACCTCCTAGAGTGTCAGACCATGATCTAACACCCAGTACCACACTCTCATGGCCTCCCTGCATAGGGGGTACGAATGGTTCCCCCCTTGTTTGTTGATGCAGTACACCACACTGGGACTGTCTGACTGCACCAACAGCTGACCTGGAGCAAGGTGGCTCTGAAAGGCCTGCATGGCGTAAAGCACGGCCCTCATCTTCAGGATATTGATATGCAGGAAGGTTTCTATCCAGGACCAAGAGCCCTAGGTCTCAAGTGCGCTCCCCAGCCCAGATCGGAGGCATCTATGGTGAGGATCTGCTGAGGAGAGGAAATTTGAAATGGGATGCCTTGCAGCAGATTCAAGGGGTCCATCCACCACTGCAGCACACTGCAGGTTGGTGAAGAGACCAGGACTAGGTGCTCTAACTCATCCGTGGGCTGGTCCTACTGTACCCTGAGTGTCCACTGGAGGATGCGCATATGACGCCAGGACAGTGAGTATGGCAGCCACCATCAGACCCAGTATTCTCAGGTACACCCTGGCAGTAACATGGCAGCTTTGAGCAACTTCCTGAGCTTGGGCTATAAGACACTCTGCCCTGTTCTGGGGCAGGAAGGCCTTCTCCTGCACAGGCTCCAGAACTGCTCCTATATACTGCAGCCTTTAGGATGAAACTATGACTGACTTACGCATGTTGACAGAAATGCCCAGGAAGAGAAAAAGCTGGAGAGTTCTCTCCGGAGTCAGCAGGAGCTGTTCCCTAGATGGGGTTTTCAGAAGTCAATCATCCAAATAAGGGAAGACACACAATCCCTCCCTTCTGAGAACTGCTGCTACTGCTGTTAAGAGCCTAGTAAGAACTCGCGACGCAGAGGACAAGCCAAAGGGCAGCACTTTGAACTGACAAATGTTCACCCTGAAACGCAAATTGGAGAAACCTCCTGTGAAGAGGAAAGACCAATATGTGCAGGTAAGTATCCTGCATGTCCAGCGAACACAGCCAATCGCCTGTCTTGAGGAGAGGCATCAGGCCAGGCAAAGTTACCATCTGGAACTTTTTATACTGGACATACAAATTGAGGTCCTTTAGATCCAGAAAGGGCCTCAAGTCTACAATATTTTTGGGGACCAGGAAAAAGGTTTTTCCTAGCACCTGGGTACGGGCTCGATGGCCTGCTTGTGCAGAAGGGACTGTACCTCCTCCCGGGGAACAGACAAGTGAGCCGGGGGATAATTGATGGGCAGGGAAGGAGTGTCTGGAGGTTTCTTGATAAGCTCCAGGGTGTGACCCCTTTCTATGATCTGCAAAATCCAGGCATCCAAAGCTATGGTTCTCCATTAATTTAGATGGAGGGAGAACCGACCTCCCACCACCACCTCTTGGCTGGGGACTGGAAGAGGGGGGTCTGGCAAGGAGTCAAGCACAGGCGGATCCAGCCATGGGAGCTGGTCCCTCAGCTCTGGGACGCTTTGCCGCAGCTCCAGCATTGAAGGGGGCAGGCAAGGCAGCGAGGGCACTGCACTTCCCTTGGGGGTGAAAGGCTGCACTGGGTCTATTGGTTGCACTGCGAGGGGGGGGCACTGTCTACCTCTCGGATGAGTATGGCAGAGACAGACAGAGAGAGTGGACGGACTTGATAGCCCTGCCTGAGGCCTGAAGATCTCTGATGATATCCTGGACATCAGGACCAAACAGTTTAGTGCCACTGGAAGGAGCATTAAACACCTTCTGCCGGACATCAGCAGCAAAACCTGAGACCCTCAACCCGGAGTGCCTACGTAGGCATATGCCTGTGGCAGCAGCCCCGGCAACAATGTCAGCCATATCATAGAGGGCCCTGAGGAGGTGCTTGCTAATGCCCTCAGACTTCTGCAGGCATTTAAGAGTTCCTTCTTCTGTGTGCCATCTGGTATGGCCCGGGTGCAGCCTTGCCCTTCTTCCAGTTCGAATTCTGGTACTTAACTATATGGGACAGGTAGTTTGCAATCCTCAACCAAAGGGTGGAGGAGGTATAAACCCTCTTACCCCAGGTGTCAATTCTACGGGACTTTTTATACAGGAGGAGGGAGCTAAGATGCTTGGGTGCTTTAGACCTGTTGTGGCCTGTCTTAATGACCACTAAGTCTGTTTCAGGCTAGGCAGCATAGCAAGGGAACCCCTGGGGGGGCATGGTAACGTTTATCCACACTGCGGGGCATAGCTGGCACCATGTCTGGCCTATGCCAGGCTGCCGTGACTGCATTCCTCAAAGCAGGCAAGACTGGAGGTATGATTTTGGGGGGAGACTCTGGGATTTTCAGGAAGTCCATCAGCTCTTTCCTGGTGACATCCTCTTCCTCAGTGGGGGAAGCCCATGGCTGAGGACAAAAGCTTCATCACATTGAAAAATGTGGGATCCTCAGAAGACCCCTAGGAATATGCTTAACACAATCCTTACTGACAGAGGAAGCGGTGGAACTGTCAGAGACCAGGATCTCTTCATCCCCCTCATCATGAGGGAGAATGAGGTCTGGATGGTACTACTCTTCCTTAATGTCGACCTCTTCTGGATCCAATTCCGATGTCGGATGTGCTCGTGACGGCCTGCAGGGAGCATCACATGGCCTACAAGGTGGTATTGACAATGAAGCCACCACTGACGGCGCTGGTGATGTGGGCCTGTATGCACCCAGCTGCTCTACAATCACCAAAGTGAATTTAGTTCTAATTTTGTTTAGGTCGACAACTGTCGAAGGCTGTGTCAACGATTGGGGGGGGGTCAACGGTGCAACGATCGGAAGAGAGAAGTTGAAGGATTAACTCTCAGCATAATCAAAATAGAGGAATCTCTTTAATAAAAGAAATTGTGAAAATCTACAGAGAAAAAGCTGTAGGCGAAAAAATGGTGCGAGACTGCTGACAGAGCTTCCGAAGGAGACCCATGCTATCAAGCCAACGGCAGGAAAGAACTGTGGAGGGAGCAGGACCGCTCACAACTTTATAGGGTAGGTGACGTCAATGGCGTGGGCGGCCCCAGTTGTACTGCTGAAAATCTTCCGTGTGGATCCTGCTTCACTGATGGTGATGTTCCTACGGTGTGACTGGATGACAGATACCACCGAAGAAGATCCACTATTCCCTTATCTCCCAGCTCTGCTTCAATCTCCTGACTGTTTTCGGACCCACCACTTTAGCCAACAGACTGTTCCAAGGTCACACCACCCTTTCTGTAAAGTAGTACTTCCTCACATCTATTTATTTATTTATTGAAATGTTTCATCAGGGAGGGGAGTGACAAGTCACTCATCTCCCGGTGCGACCTGGGGAGAAGGGGTACAACAGGAATGAAACATTAAACATTCAAGTTACAAGATCAACATTAACATACAGTTATAAGGCAGGTATTACAAACAGTGTTACAACAGTGTTGCGCATAATAGGCAGAAAGAGTGGACGATAATAAGTGCAGAGTTAATAAGTAAACAAGTGCTTATGTGAAAGAAAAAGGGAAAAGGAGAGAAGGGGTTAGGTGGGGGAGGGGAAAGAGTCATGTCCCTGGAGATCGCTTCAGGATGCAAGGAACCCAAGGGACTTGGGGGAACCAGAGAGAAGGGGATAAGGCAGTGTCGCAGAGAGACCCCTTCGGGATGTGAGGAACCCTGCAAGAGGCCTGCGGGGCTAGACAGAAAGGGGGATGAGGCTGTAGGAATTTAAAGAGGGAGAAGAGAGAAGGAGGAGGTGTGCCTTAAATGCTGGGGAAGGGGGGGAATAGGCCCTAACCCAAGAGAGGACCCTTCAGGGTGAGAGGTACCCTGCAAGGGGGTTGGGGTAGGTCAGTAGATAGGGATTAAGAGAGTTAAAGGAGAGGGAGGGAGGGAGAATTGAACCCTTGAGGGGAAGAGAATTTGTACCTTTAGAGGGGATAGGGCCTAATCAATAGTCCATCAGGATGCAACTGGACCCTGCTAGTAGTAGTCATGGAAAGCCAAGATAGTGACTAGCTAGAATATGAGAGAGAGATGCTAAGGCTCACTTGAACCCCTTCAGGATGCTGAGAGCTCTGCAAGGGGACTGTGATGGCCAGGGAGAAAGGAAGATAGGGATGGGAAGGAGTGGAGACGAGACAGGTGGAGGGGAAGGAAAGGAGACAAGTCTAGGCCCAGTAGGACCCATTCAGGGTGCTGAGAACCCTGCAAGGGGACTGTGAAGGCTAGGTAGAATGGGGGGAGGGGAAGCAGAGCAAGGGGACTGCAAAGGCTAGGGGGACAGGTAGATGGGGAAGGGGGAAGGAGAGGAGACAAGCCTAGATGCAGTAGGACCCCTTCAGGATGCTAAGATCTCTGCAAGAGGACTGCAAGTCGAGGGAGACAGAAGGGATGGGGGGAGTAGATGAGAGATACAAGCCCCTTGGGGGGGTAGGAGAGGGAGCTACGGAGAGCATTCAGGGTCCCTTACATTCTGTGATAGATCAAGGGAGGCCAGTAAGGGGGAGCAATTTGGAGGAAGAGGAGAGCAGCCTGAAATTTGTGGGGTGGGGGTGCACAGGGTAAAATGAAGGCGACGGTAGAAGGGTAGGGTTTGTCCAGGGCTTAGGGGAGGGAAATACAGGTTACTCACCTGTAACAGGAGTTCTAGGAATGGTATATGTTGTTCATCCACACTTATTGGCAGGTATCCTTGCCGCTTTAAATCTGCGGAAGGTCTTCAAGCTTGCTCCTCCACCCACCGGGTGGTATAACTCGGCTCCGCCCCATGACGCCAGATCTGGCCGCTGGAAGCTCAGGTTGTGCGTCGGCCGGGAGGTCGGGATCGTGTGGATGAACAACATATACCATTCCTAGAACTCCTGTTACAGGTGAGTAACCTGTATTTCTAGGGACATGGATATGTTGTTCATCCACACTTATTGGCAGACTCCAGCAGTTCTCCGGGAGGAGGGAGGCAAGACGCACACCCCAATACTTACTTGGGAAAGAGAGACTGAGAACCGAGGCCCCAAAACCAGCATCCCGGCGTGACTCAAGGTCGATGGTAATGGGTAATGAAGGTGTTTGCTGACTTCAGGTAGCAGCCCTGCAGATTTCCTGGATAGGGACGCCCTGAAGCAGCCACACTGCAGCAGGCGGGCGGGTAGAATGAGCTCTTATCCCTCTGGGAGGCTCCAGTTCGCTTAAATTGCAGCAGAGATCTATGCAGGAGGTTACCCACCCGTTTATCAGTCCGCTTGGCTGCAGGTCTCAGATGCGGTCAGCGTAGGTGACAAACAGCTGGGCGAACCTCTCTCCCAATTTCAGCTGCAGCTCTTATAATAAGCGAGCGCCTTCTAGGTCCAGAGTATGGAGCCTATATTCGGCCTCGAGGTGTGATTGGGTAGAACACCGCAGAGTCAACACCTGGTTAAGGTGAAACTCCGACACCACCTTCGGAAGGAATTTGGTGGGGGCAGGACAACCTGTCCTGTGGAAGACCAGGTAAGGAGACTCGATGGAAAGCGCCTGGAGCTCTCCCATCCTTCTGGCTGACGTGATAGCCACCAAGAAGGCGGTCTTCCACGACAGGTGAGAGAGAGCACACCTGTGCATAGGTTCGAATGGCTTGCCCATGAGCTTTGCCAATACCAGCAGTAGATCCCACGGAGGTGGGGGTTCCCGCGACTGGAGGGAAATGGATCAAGGCCTTGAAAGCCGCCAGACCACCTTCTCCGCGCCACCGACTGCTTCCCCGCCCGCACCTGTACAAGGCAGAGATGGCTGCCAGGTGCACCCTTAGGTCGCCGACCTAAGCCTCTTGACTGAAAGGGACCATAAATAGTCCAAGATGCTTGCCAAGGAACAGGAGGAAGGGTCCAAGCTCTTGCCCTGACACCAAATGGAAAACCTTTTCCATTTGAAGGCATAGCATTTTCTGGTCGACTCCTTACGGGACGCCTCAACTACATTGAGGACCTCATCGGAAAGACCCAAGGCCTGGAACTCTAGCCGCTCAGGAACCAGGCCGTCAGGTGCAGGGATTGAAGGTCCGGATGGAACACCTTCCCTGATTGACTGAGAGCAGGTCCGGGCAGCTGGAGCTGCCATGAATCCTGGAGCTGAGACTGAGGAGATCTGGTACCAGAACTGGCGCAGGCCAGTCTGGGGCTATCAGATCACCTGCGCCTTGTCCTCCTCGCCTGAGAAGCACCTTGTGGATCAAGGAAATGGGGAAAGGCGTAAAAGAGGCCCGGGTCCACTGCCTCGAGAAGGCATCCCCTGCAGCGAGCCCTGCTGAGGCGGGCATGGAACAGACTCAGCCTGCTCTCCTGAGGCAAACAGGTCCACCTGAGGTGTGCCCAATGGGAGAACAGATGCTGTACTACCTCCGCAGGAGAGACCACTGTGGGATGCAGCCCCATCCGCTCAGGGCATGGGCCAGGTGTTGGAGGCCTGCCACGTGAATGGCTAGGAGATCCGCCTCAGGCCGCGCACGAGTGACCAAATGCGGAGAGCTTTGCATAAAGCATGGAGCGCCCCGCCTAGCGGTTTAGATAGTACATGGTCGGGTATTGTCCGCCTGGACTCGGACCACTTGACCCCGGAGGAACGGAGCAAAGGCGGTGAGAGCTAGGCGGACCGCCGAGCCCAGCAGGTTGATGTGGCATCGGACTCCGCTGGGGACCAGAGGCCATGAGCCCGGTGTTCCCCCAGATGGGCACCCCAACCCATCAGAGAGGCATCGGTCGATAGAGAGACCGTCGGCTCGGGGCGGACGAACGGGATGCCCTCCTGCAAATGATCTGGAACGGTCCACCACTGGAGAGCGTTCCACATCCCCTGTGTCACCGACACAGGCTGGTCCAAAGGATCGCAGCGTTGTGACCACTGGCTGGCCAGTCCCCACTGAAGGGGACGCATGCTCCAGCGGGCCCAACGGACCACGCTGGTGCAGGCCGCCATGAGACCCAGGAGGCGCAGGAAGTCCCGGCAGGGCGACTGGCTCAACCAGAAATGATCGGGCAAGGAGGAAAGAACCTCGCCCTGTCCGCCGGGAGCCAGCCTGGCACGTAGAGAGTCGAGCTGCGCCCGATGAATAGAATCACCTGCTTCGCTCGAAGTTCCAACTTGGCCTCGCTGATAAGGAGGCCCAGTTGAGAGCAGACCTGGAGGGCCAGATCTCTGGACCACCCGCCTCCTTCCTGGAGGGAGCTGCTATCAGCCAGTCGCCCAGGTAAGGGTACACCGGACCCCTCGGCTCGCAGGGAATGCTGTCACCACTGCCATGCATTTGGTGAAGACCCTGGGAGCTGGAGACAAGTCAAGGGCATGGCTTGAACTCAGAGGGATCCTTCCGCCGAAGCGAAGGAATCTCTGGTGAGACGGACGGATAGGGACGTGAAAAACGCTGGCCCTGCAAGTCCAGAGAGCAGAACCCACGCCTGCTCCAAGGATGGTATTATCTGAGTCAGAGTGACCATCCTGAAGGTTCGAGACCTTAGGAACTTGTTTAGGTCGGTAGGTTGAGAATGGGGCACCAGCCCCCGCCTGCTTCTGGAACCAGGAAGTACCTGGACACAAACCCTGGGTCTGGAAGGAGGGTCCACCACCTCTCTTATCACCCCTTCTGGAGGAGGGAGAGCGACATGTCGGCTCGACGAGCCGCCAGTGAGGCTGGGATCCCGGCCCCGAGGGCGACGGCTCGAAGGGTGGTGCCTGCTCGAATTCCAGGGCAGGCCCTCCCACCACTCAAGACCCACCTGTCCGTGGAAACAGCGGACCAGGCGGAACGGAAGTGCCGGAGCTGCCTCACGGGGGGACCAGGGTAAGGTGACGGGAATGGGGGCTACACCCTCAGCCCGTCACTGGGCAGGCTTGAGGAGGGACCGCCGAGGGACCTCCTGGGCCTTTTCCTCCTGCCTCCTGTTAGAGGAAGCCGCGGCTTGGGTTTGGGATGCCAAGGTCGAGCCTGCTGGCCCTGACGTTGCTGGGTCAAGCCAAAGCACAGAAGGACCAGCGGCTTAGGCTGTGGTTTGCGCCTTGTCCTTCTGAGCGGAAGAGACAGAGTCCAAGGTAGCATTGACTTCTCGATCCTCTGCAGGTGACCTTCCACCCCAGGGTCAAGAGGTCAGTCCCTAAAAGGAACATCCGCCAACTTGTGCTGGGTATCCAGTAAAGGTGGATATCTCAGCCAAGCTCACCGACGGATAGCCACTGCGGCCGCCACCGATCTGGCACACGAAACTCCCTATATCCAAAGCAGTCTGGAGCTGCTGTTTGGCCACTGCTCTGCCCTGGTCCCGCACCTGCTTAACCGTAGTCTGCAGATCGGCGGAAGATGAGGATGACCTCATCCAGGAGCCCAACAGGGCATGAGAAAAAATGTGCCATGAGGACGGCCGAACTGGCCTGGACGAAGGTCGAGAGAGGACGAGCGAGACTTTTCGCCCGACATAGTCCAATTTCTGACCTTGTCAGGAGGTTTGTCCACATCCCTGGCGTTGCCGGCGCCGGAAAACGCTGTCGGTAACCAACCCCTCAGCAGAGGGGTGTTCCGAAAAACCGGACAAGGAACCGGTAGGGACCGCATACTTCCTGGCCATCCTGGCCGAAGGCGCAGGGCAGGAAGCAGGGCGCTGCCAAAGCTCCAGTGCCGGACCCACTATGGCCTCGGCCACCGGAAAGGCCTCCGTCGGAGAATCCCCTCGGTCCAGAATCTCCGTGAGGGGATACCTGGCCCATTTGGAAACGGGTTCGAGCTCCATCCCGGTGGACTCCGAGATGAGCCGAAGCAGTCCTAGGAAGGACGACGGGCTATCGTCCATTGACTGACCTCCTGAAGACTCCAAGTCCAGTCGCTTGGAAAAGGGAGGAATCATCTTCGACTCGGAAGAGTCCTCAAGAGCTGCTCTGGCCTGAGCCACCCTTCACCTGCCGAGGTCGGTCGTGAGTGAGGGTAACTGACAGCCGATGGTGAGACCTTGCTCACCGAGAATCCTTGGTCGGAGCTCCCAATTGGTGCCTGTGGAGGCGGAGGTTCCACCGGAATCGGGTGGAGCAGCTGGTTTTGGCCCAACAACCGCCTGGCATAGGCTCGGATAAGTCGAGGGGTTGTGTCGGCCGCCCGGTGACAGTTACTTAATGGCCGGGAAGGCGACGGGGTCGGCTTACTCTCGCCAGGGAGGAGCTGTTGCAACATAAGGTCTCCTACCGCCGAATGATTTACGCTGAGCCTCCTCATCCGAGGAGGGAGGACGAGGACGAAGCGGCGACGCCGCGACAAGGGTGCCGAGCCGAGACCGCCATGACGTGGGATCGGCTGGACCGCAAGAGGTCCGAGAATCGAGACCGAGAGTCCCGGATTTCCGAGGTCGGTGCGGGAGGTGTCGCCGGAACCGCACTCTCTTCGCTCGGATGGTCCATCCGAGGGCTCCGGAACCGAGGCACAGGCGAGCCCACGGATCCTCAACTCTTCCGGGGAACTGGGAGAGGGGAATTCGGCTGCTAAAGGCGCAGCCCGTCCAATGGGTCGAGAAAAATCTGACTTCATCGGTGGGAGTCTCGGTCAACTGACCTGGACGGGACACCGTGAGGCCAGTGGTTTGCCGAGCGTGTCGACTAGCCGACGTGTCGACGTCCGGGAGAGGGACCTTCCGCCTCCCAAGAGCGTCGACGGAGGGACTTACCTCTGTCCTCTTTTTGACCGAGATAAGGTCCAGCAGACGAGGCCCTTCTCCCTTAGTGGAGAGGGACAGACAAAGCTCCTTAAAAGAAGCGGTAGGAAGAACCCAGAGAGAGCGGGATAAATGCCGCGCCGAGGAAGATACGCCTCGCGCCGCCTTCGAGGGCTACCATCCGCCGAGCTGATCCGCCGAGACGCTCGCCGCGACACCGCCAACCGGGCCTCCTTGACTTCACCGAGGGAACGCCGGACGGCCCAGTTGCAATCGGCAGCACGGTCTTCGAGGACGCAGAGGTCGAGAAAGATGAGCACAGGCTCGAAGCCCGCGGGTCGTGCTCAAGGCCTACAGTAGACACACGTGGAGTGTGGATCCGCCCGAGACATCTTCTGCCCGTATGGGCATCTCCGAACTGGAGTCGATTTGTCCATCGCAGCCGCGAGGATAGAAGACTGAAGTCTTTTTCGCAAATTTATTTTAAATCGTAAACGGAGAAATAGGAACCAGTCTCAAACGAGAGCATTAAGGAGAGAGAACCTGAGCTCAAGCGTAAAGAAGATCTACGCCATGGGGCGGAGCCGAGAGTTATACCACCCGGTGGGTGGGAGGAGCAAGCTTGAAGACCTTCCGGCAAGATTTAAAGCGGCAAGGATACCTGCCAATAAGTGTGGATGAACAACATATCCATGTCCCTAGAATTATTTATTTGTTTATGAGGTTTAGGATTACAATACCTTTGAGCCAAGGCTTTTTACAAAGGTTCCACGCCAGAGACAACATTTCACGGGGCGAAAACAACACAAAATGGTTACGCATAACAACAAAAATAGCAACAACCAATGGGAGAACGGGACATAGGCAGCCAGAGGCATTTGTTGTGCAAGAGAGTAACTAGTAAATACATGTAGTTGGGGAAATGAGAAGGGAGAGATTCCGAGGAGTTGGCATGAAGTACAGATGGGAGAGCCGAGTACAGAAGGAAGTGAGGGAAAGTAGAGGGTTTAGGACAGGAGGAAAATCAGAGGTCTAAAAAGAAAATTTGTCAGGGGGGAGAATGTGATAGGTGTCTTATCACGGTGGCAGAGATAGTGAAAACAGGAAAATTAGATGTAGCAATCGCAGGAGCTAGTGGCAGCAAGATGATTCCGGAGACTAGCTTTGCACGCACCAAGTGTGTTTGCTGAGGAGATGGTGGGGTTAAGGTCATTTAGCCAAAGTGGTGCTCTGTAGGTAAAGGATCGTTGGGCCTGGGAGGTGCGACAGTAGGGGATTTTTAGGAGCTGCTGATTTGATCTCCTAGAGCTCAGACAGTTTGGGCTTATCTGCAGAAGGGTAGAGACACCTGGGGCACATGCCCCAGACAGATCTGCTTTGCCAAGGTACAAGTGAGATACTTTATGCGATTTGATAGATGAAGCCATCCAGATTGTACATATAAGTCACAGGTGTGGGTGAGCCGGAGCGCACCTGTAAGAAGTCGACAGGCCTTATTTAAGGTAGTTTGCACCCGTCTGAGGCCTGTCTTTGTGGCAGAGCTGTAAATGATGAGACTACAGTCACTGATTAAGACCACGGAACTCTGTACGGCAATCTTTAGTGCATCCGGAGTAAGACTTTGTCTGTGTTTGTAGAGAAGACGAAGTCAAATGTTTGCAGTTTTTGCAACATAGTCAGTGTGTGCCCCGTAGGAGAGGCTAGGCTCAAGCAGAATCCCAAGATATTTGAACGACTGCACCTGCTCCAAGGTGTTTCTCTGTGCAGTGGAGATCAACAAGTGGTGTTGCTTGTACGGATTTTGAGAGTTGAGAAATAGCATGTTTTTTGTTTTTATGTGATTTAGTACTAGTTTGTGATTGTGGAACCAAGACTCAGTGGTGCTGAAGCCATGCTGGAGGTTATCCTGTACAGCCCTGGGGTCTTTATGAGAGGAGAATACCATTGCATCATCAGCGAACAGGATGATGTTCTCAGGGTAAGACTGCAGTAGGGAGTTTAGGAAAAGACTAAACAGGAGTGGCCCCAATATGGAACCTTGGGGAACACTTGAGCGGACTGGGAAAGTGTCAGAAAGAGTGTTTGCAATTTTTACTCTTTGCATCCAGTTTTCGAGGTAGCCACTAAACCGTAGAACAGAGTCAGGTGACAGTCCGGTATTTAGTAGCTGGTCAATAAGCAGCCTATGGTGGACTGTGTCGAAAGCTTTGGAGAGATCGATAAAAAATGCACCTGTTAGTTTGCTGTGGTCCAGAGAATTGTGAACAGCCCCGCTGAACTCCAGGAGAGCAGTGGTGGTACTGTGGCCTTTCCGGAAGCCATGTTGCTTGTCACATAGAATGTTGTATTTGTCCAGATGGTTGGTGAGTTGGTCTGCCACAATACACTCTAGTGCCTTAGAAAGCGGGGGCAATATTGATATTGGGTGGTAGTTTGAGTGGATGGTCTGGTCACTGCCTTTGTGGATTGGGGTCACTATTGCGGTTTTCCATTTGTCTGGGAAGTTCCCGCTGCTGAGAGAGAGATTCAGTATTTTTGTAAGGAGATGAAGAACCTGATCTAGGGCAAGAGACAGGAGCTTGAGATCCAGAGTGTTACCACTAATTCTGGATTTAGAGATGGCAGTGGCAATAGAGCGGCGTGCATCCTTTAGGCTGACCTCCCTAAAGTAAAAAAGAGGGTGATCCAATTTGGGCTGAGGGGGGCCAGCGGTGGTAGCTTGCAGTTTAATGAATGGTTGAAAAAATGGTGTGGAGCACAGGGGTTTGGCTTCATTGGCGACTGGGGTTCCACCTGGAGGGACACCAGCCTATACTGGCAGGATGGTCTGCATCTGTCCAGGAAGAACAAGTCTTTGAGCAATCGGTTTAAATGCTATTGGCAAGCTTTTAACCATTATGGGGAGGCACTGATAAGCAGCAGGAAAATCCCAGCCTCCCTACAAAACAGGGTACTAAATGAGAAAAAGACCAAGGTAGAAAGGTCAGTGGGGATGTTGCAACTGAAGGTAAAGCCATCAAAAAATGGAAAGCAATGTACCAATGCCCGTAGTCTGAGTAACAAGCTCCTGAATTAGTGGCCTTGATGGAGGAGGAACATCTGGATATCGTGGCAGTCACAGAAACATGGTTCACACAAAACCATGACTGGGACGTAAACATACCAGGATACACTATCTACAGGAGGGACAGAGAGGGTAAAAGAGGAGGAGGAGTAGCTTACATAAGGGAAGGAATCAAAGCAACAGAACAAAAGGGAAAACAGGAGGAGAAGAAGCACTGTGGGTAAATTTGAGACCGCAATGGCACCACAATCTGCACAGGGTTAGATACAGACCTCTCTCAGGGGGAGGAAATGGACAAGAAATGATAGAAAGTATACTTAGTATGGAAGAAAAAGGGAGATATTGCTGATGGGTGATCTGAATATGCCAGATGTTAACTGAAGTGCAGTTGCAGCAGCCACTTCAAGAGTGGGTTATTCTAGATGCCCTACAGGGGCATGCCTTAGACAACTAGTATTGGAGCCCACTCGAGAGGGAGCAATCTTAGACCTGGTTCTCTCAAATGGAGATGAAGAGAGGATCACAGATGTAGAATGGGTAGCCATCTGGGAACTAGCGACCATCGAACAGTATGGTTCACAATAAACACAGCACAGAGTCAAGCCATACAAAGGCAAAGGTACTGGACTTTAGGAGGGCTGACTTTACAAAATGGGTTAGCTCCTAAGGAATGCACTAGCAAATGGGCAGGAGGAGGGTGGAAGAACAATGGGGAATAATAAAACTGCCATCACAGAGGTAACAAGCCTTTTGTGACGCAAATAAACAAAACTAAACGATGTAAGAAACCACTATGGTTCTCAAAGGAAGTGGCAGGGAAGGTTCAAGAGAAAAGAAAGCCTCGAAGTACAAGGAATCACAGAAGGAGCAGGACAGAGAACTGTATCAGTTAAAGCAAAAGGAAGCTGGGAAGGCAGTCAGAACAGCAAAGGCCCAAACTGAGGAAAAGATGGCCAACTCAGTTAAGAAGGGGATAAAACCTTTATAGGTACATCAGGAACAAAAGGAAGACCAAGGAGGATAGTGAGGCATAATAAAGGGGGGAGGGGCAGAGTGTGACTGTGAAAGGCAGAGATACTAAACAAATGTTTTTGCTCAGTATTTACAAAGGAAGAGGGGAGGTACCTAAACAAACAGTAGAAACACTCTGGATACAGAAGTTGATACCAGCCCATTTACAGAAGAAAGGGTTCTGAAAGAACTCTTAAAACTGAAGGTGGACAAAGCAATGGGGCCTGATGGGATTCATCCCAGAATTCTAAAAGAACTAAGGTGGAATTAGTGACACCACTGACTACCCTGTTTAACAAATCATGGAGGATGGGTGGTACCCGAGGACTGGAGGAGGGCAGATGTGATTCCCCTTCACAAAAGTGGGAGCAAGGCAGAAGCAGGAAACTACAGACCTGTTAGTTTAACCTCAGTGGTAAGGAAAATGATGGAATCACTTCTGAAGGAAAGAACTGTCGAAGTATCTAGAGGCCAGAGGGGCACAGGACCCAAGGCAGCATGGATTCACAGCAGGAAGGTCATGCCAGACAAATCTGATAGATTTCTTTGACTGGTGACCAAAGTAGTAGATCAGGGAGGGCTGTGACATAGCCTACCTAGACTTTTAGCAAGGCATTTGACACAGTCCCACACAAAAGATTAATATACAGTTAGCTAGCCTGGGAGTGGGTCCTAAGATGACAGCCAGGGTAAAAACTGGCTGGAGAATAGGACACAGAGAGTAATAGTAAATGGAGTCCACTCTGAAGAAAGGGGTTACTAGTGAAATTTGAGGTCTAGTATTAGACCTGTCCTCTTCAATGTCTTTATGTTTACATTGCAGAGGGACTGAAGGAAAAGTGTCTCTTTGCAGAAGACACAAAGATCTGCAACAGAGTTGATGCACAAGGTGGGGTGGAAAGGATGAAAGGACTCTGGCAAGGTTAGATGAATGGTCAAATGTATGGCAGCTTAGATTCAATGCTAAGAAGTGCAAGGTAATGCACCTGGGAAACAAAACCCAGGAGAAGAGTACACAATGGGGTGAGATACTAACAACAACAAAAATGGAAAGGACCTGGGGGTAGTCATCAGATGACCTAAAGGCGGGCAAGCAATGGAGAGGGCAGCAAGGAGGCTGGGGATACTGCGATGATAGGACAGGCATCACCAGTAGAAAAAAGGAAGTTATTATCCTCTGTACACACAGCTGGTCAGACCCCATCTGGAGTATTGCGGCAGTTCTGGAGACCCAGTCTTCAAGAAAGACATAGACATGATGGAAGCTGTTCAGAGGAGGGCACTAAAATGGTGCAGGGTCTGCACCAGAAGACATATGAAGAGAGACTTAATGAGCTTAATATGTATAGCCTCGAGAAAGGAGGGAGAGGGGACATGACAGAAACTTTCAGTACCTCAAGGAATCAACAAAGTCCAAGAGGGTAGCATCTTTCAAAAAAGAGTGTGCAAGAACAAGGGGCACAATTTGAAGATAGAGGGGGCGTCCAGAGGTAATTTAAGGAAGTATTTTTCACAGAGAGGGTTGATGCATGGAACGCCTTCCGGAGGAGGTCGTGAGTCAAAAACAGTGGTGGAATCTAAGCATGCATGGGACAGTCATAAGGCAATTCTAGGGGGTGGGGGTAGGAAGAAGTAGGCTGCTGGTTAACTAGGATCTGCAGCTTATCCAGTAGGCAGGGAAATGGGCAGACTGGGTGGGCCAAGCGGTCCTTAACTGCCGTCAAATTCTATGTTTCTATGAAGTAATCTGAGGGAAGGACAGCACTGAGGTCTGTAAAAGCCAAGTTAAAGGAGTTAGCTATGACAGCAGGGTCAAGGGTGATTGCTCCGTCAACAGATAACATAGCCGGGGAGTTTTCTGACTTGTTCCCTGTGATTTCCTTGATGTTTTCCCAGAATGCTTGACCATTCCCCAGGTGTTAGTGAGAGCATTTTATAGTAAGTATTTTCAGATGTCTGATGGCTTTTGTGCAGCATTTCTGGCTTCTGTTTGTATTTTGAATATCCAGCTGGTTTCTGGTTTCCTGGCAACTGCCCAGAGGTGATCCCGCAGTTTTAGTTGATTTAGCAGTTTCAGTGATCCATGGATTACAGAGCGTTTTTGGTTTCCGTTTTTTGATCGGGGCAAAGAGGTTGCATGCCCTATTAAAAGTAGCGATGAAAGAATCAAGGGCCTGGTTAACATCGGTCGCCATGTATATAGGTGACCAGTCTTGCTGAAGCAGGCTGTGTTTGAAATGAATGAGTTTGCCACGGGGAAGGACTCTGCTGGAGATGATTTTTGGAGGCGGCTTAAGGAATTTATTTGACCATACAAAGGTAACTGGTGAGTGGTCGCAGAGGGAGTCCAGGAGAACTGTGGTGCGGGAGATCCTGGTGGGATGGTTGGTGAGTACCCAGTCTAGGAGGGTGCAGGTACCCGTTTTGTAGTTGGTTCTGGTAGTGGATGAAACCATCATGTAAAGTTGGCTGCAGCAATTAGGGAAGGACATGCAAGAACAGCTAGGCGCAAGGTAATTGTTGAGGGCAGAGCTGATGGAGTAGGCGGAGGATGAGTGCCAGATTTGAGGGGGGAGGAAATTCCAAATTTTTGGGAGGCGGTGAGAGTAACCGGGTTGGCAGATTTGGGTGGATCTGCGGGAGACTACCAAGATGCAGAAGTCGGCTGATCTAAGGGAATGGGAAGATGGTGGGGGGGGGGGTTATAAATGAGGAGATGAGGTAGGAAGGGAGCTCACCCAACCAGTTCTTGGAAGTGAATTTAGCACAGTGGGAGTCTCGCCTATTTGCAAGAGAGGAGAAGGATAGGGTACAATAAAGATCGCAGTGGTGGGTGCGAGGGGGGGGAGCAGAAGGAATTAAAGAGGGTGTCCAGTTTGGCCAGGGATGACTTAGGGACAGCACCACAGACTATGTCACAGTAGTCGAAAATGGGCAGTATCATCTTCTGAACAAGTTCATGCCTAGCCGTAGGAGGGATGCAACTACAGTTCCAGAACAGGGCACCAAGCTTGGGGCGCAGTTTTTCCTGGATGGCGTCAATATGTCCAGAGAAGTTTAGGTGTTGGTCCAATCAAACACCTAAGTACCAGAAGGAGAATGTGTCCTCAAGTAAAGTACCATCAAGGGTGTGGAAAGTGGGTAAGGGAGGGAAGCCTAGAGAGTCTCTGCCTTGTGCCAAAGGTCAAGGAGACAGTCTTCTTGGCGTTGAGGAAAAGTTGATGGTTAGCAAACCAGAGCTAAACCTTGTCGAAGTCTTGCTGTAAGCTGGTTGTAACCTCAGCAGGACAGGAGCCAGATGCATACAGGACTGTATCGTCAGTATACATATGAAAAGCAGAGGAGGGGGAGCAAACAGAGGGAAGGTTGTTTAAGAAGATGGAGAATAACAGGGGCCCTAATACAGAGCCCTGGGAGACGGCAGTGCTGATTAGGAGGGGAAGTGGCATCCAAGATCTTAACTGATTGGGTTCTGCCAATAAGGTAGGCCTTGAACTAGTTTGTGGCAGAAGGAGATGGGCCAGCTGTTGGGAGTGAGTCAGGGAGAAAGGAGTGAGAAACAGTGTCAAAGGCCTTGGCCAGGTCGACAAAAATGGCAGAGGTAATTTGGCCATTGTCCATTCTGGTTAGGATGGAGTCTGTGAATCGTAGGAGAAAGGTGGTGGTTGAGTGGTGTTTCCCAAAACCAGATTGGAAAGGGGTGAAAAAGGAGGTGTCAGACAGAAAAGGGGTGAGCTGGGATAGGACAGTGTTCTTGAAGTTTGATAAGGGTAGGGAGGAGAGAAATGGGGCAATAGTTGGTAGGGGATGAGGGGTCACCACCTTTGGGTAGAGGGAGGACCACTGCATGTTTCCATGAAGAGTGTACCGAGGCAGTAGAAAATGAGAGATTTAGGATTATTGAGAGGGGTAGGCAATGGCTGAAGCGAAGTGGAGGAGTTTTGGGCTGAGGCCGTCATCTCTCCTGAACCTACATCTTGTTAATTTCTATTCGTGACCACAAAATGGTATTCAGGCTAAACAGTTCTCCGCAGTTCACTTTGTTCATCCCTTTAAGGAACTTGAAAGTCTATCATATCTCCCCTCTCCCTTCTGGTCTCCACTGAGTACATATTTAGCGCCTTGAGGCACTCCTCACAGAAATCTGCCCTGCTGGCCCAGAGTCATTTTTGTTATTCTGCAATGCACTGTCTCCAACCTATCCTTATCCTTTCTGAGTTGAGGACTCAGAACTGCTGAGTACTCTAGGCGCCGCCTCACCAGGGATCTGTAGAGGGAAGTACAGTATTACCTCTTTTCTTCTGCTGTCAGTACCTCCATGTGCATTAAATACAGCAATTTCCAATGTCTCCAGGCAGTGTCAGTAGTTCTTTTAGGCAAAACATTATCAAAACAAATGAACATGAATCTGCTCACTGAGACAAAAAAAAAAACTGGAAAAATGCCATCTCTTTTAGCTAAGATGACGCTCCTGCTTAATACTAACTACACCAATGTTCCCCCTTCCCCAAAGCATTTATACATGGGGTGCCTCTAGGCTTTGTTCTGAGCCCCCATGCTTCTGACTGGAGTCCCATACCTTCCCCACACACTTCAGTTCAGACTCAGAGCCCACAAACCTTTGATCAGAGTCCCCATGCCTTTGTTTGGAGCACACACACTTTTGATCAGAGTCCCATGCCTTTGTTTGGAGCTCCCACACTTTTGGTTAGAGCTCCATGCCTTTACTCGGAGCCCCATGCTTTTGTTCAGAGCCCCATGCCTTTGTCTGGAGCACTCCACACTTCTGTTCAGAGCACCCATGCCTTTGCTCGGAGCTCCATGCTTTTGTTCAGAGCACTCATGCGTTTGCTCGGAGCCCCATGCTTTTGTCCACAGCATCCATGCCCTTCTTCGGAGCCCCACACTTTTGGTCATAGCACACATGATTTTGTTTGAAGAACCCACACTTTTAAACAGAGGACCCATGCCTTTGCTCGCAGCCTCGTGCTTTTGTTCAGAGCCCCATGCCTTTGTTTGGCACTCCCACACTTTTGGTCAGAGCCCTCCACGCCTTTGCTCAGAGCCCCATGCTTTTGTTCAGAGTCCCCTACCTTTGCAGGAGCCCCATACTTTTGTTCCAGAACTCGTACCACTGCTTAGAGACCCATGTTTTGTTCACAGCACCCTGTCTTTGCTCAGAGCCCAATGCTTTTGTTCAGAGCACTCATACCTTTGCTCAGAGTCTCATGCTTTTGTTCAAAGCGCCTGTCACGTTTGCTCGAGCCTCATGCTTTTATTGAGCACCCGTGCCTTTCTCAGACCCCAGGCTTTTATTCAGAGCACCCATGCCTTTGCTTGAAACCCATGCGTTTGTTCAAGAGCACTCGTGCCTTCTCTTGAAGACCCATGCTTTTGTTCACAGCACCGTGCCTTTGCTCAGAGCACCCATGCCTTGCTCGAACATCTGTGGTTTTGTTTGGAGCCCACGCTTTTGTTTAGGTTCCCAAGTTTCTGTATCACTATGTTTCCTTCAAGTTAAACAGCAGAGCCCTGGTCCTCAATGCTGTACAATCATAGTATTTTTTTTTTTTTGGGGGGCTGAGATTATTTTATTTATTTTTTGTTAACCAGGTAAGTACACTATACAATTAAATGCCTATCTACAGTTACAACCAGAATCTGACAGAGACAACAAGTATTCTAGCACTACATTTACAGAACATGTGAAAGGGTCCAAGTTTCTGGAAGCAGGTCACAAAGTGAAATGCTTCCACTTCAAGAAATAAGTATACCTGGTAGAAGGCTTTCAGCCTGCAACAGAACATCAGCAACTTTAGGGGACACCCCAAAACATGCAACGGCTATGTTTTCAGGAGCCATGCATGCAGATGTTCGGACTTCAGGTCTGGATAGACCAGGGACCTGTTATCCTGTGACAACAAACCCTGTGACCCAATGAAAGAGGTATTGGTGGCTCAACCACCAGTTGTTGTGGGAGTAGAAACCATAATGGGGCTATGAGGATGAGGGTTGCACCTTCCATCTGCAGTTTGAAGAGGACTGTCTGTATTAGAAGAATTGAGGGAAATGCGTACAGGAATTTCTCTTTCCAAGAGAGGAACAACACCTCTCACCAGAAAACTCTAGGCCTTGGAGCAAGAGAGCAGAAACATGGCATTTTGGCATTGTGAGGGACACACAAAATGGTCCAACTCTGGACAACCCCTCTTGTGAGCAGATAGTCTCGACAGAGGTCAGCAGTTCCTATTCATGCATCTGGGACAGTGACCTGCTCAGCTTGTCGCTAAGATGTTTTGGGTACCTGGGAGATGCACGCTGATACCTGGAGACTGTCGCACAGAGCCCAGCACCATACTCTCATTGCTTAACTGCACAGGGATAATGTGCAAAGCGTGTCAGTAGCACCAGTCACAATGGCCGCAGCAATCAGGCTCAGTAGGCGTAACATGGCCCATGCAGGAACACAGTGAATTCTGTATATCAGCTGTGTTTTGGGCAATGAGACTTTCTGCCCTGTCCTGTGACAGGAGGCGTATCCCTTCTCTGTATCCAAGACTGCCCCAACATACTGCAGTCTTTGACAGGGAGGCAGGACCAACTTGGATACATTCACTGTGACCCCAAAGTCATCAACAACTGCCTTGTTCTTGACAGGGCACATAGTAAACCTCTCTGGAGTTAGCTTTCAGAAGTCAGTCATCCAGACAGTGGAACACACACAGACCTTCCTTGAGAAGGGCTGCTGCCACTACTGCTAAGCATTTAGTAAAGACCCATGGTGCAGGGGACAAGCCAAAGGGCAACACTCTGAACTGATAGTGCTCCTCTTCCAGCATGACACACAGATACTGCCTGCGGGCTTTTCTGATCTTGATAGGAAGGCATGCATCCTTCATGTCTAGGGAGCACAGCCAGTCTCCTTTTTGCAGAAGAGGAATCTGAGCTTGCAGGGATACCATATAAAACTTCTTGTATTCTATGAAGAAGTTGAGATCCTTCGGATCTATTACAGGATGCAGATCCCCTGTCCATTTTGGGATCAGGAAATATCTAGAATAGAACCATTTGTTTCTCTGGGTTGGAGGAACTGGTTCTATAGCCCATTATGGAATAATGACTGTACTTCTTCATTCAGAAGGGACAAACAGCCAGAGGATAACTGGAAGGAGGCAGAGATGATCTGGAGGGTTGCTAACAGCTCAGAGCATGCCCCTTACAATTATGTCTAGTACTCATTAAGTCTATTGTAATTTTCCACCTGTTTCAGGTGTAGGAGATCATGTCCTCCACAACCACCCCAGGGGTAACAGCGGAGGTGCGGTCATAGTCTGAAAAGAGGTGGAACCAATGGAGGAGTGCCACTGGCACAGATTGCTTGGGTGCTTTTGAATGGGCACATGGGGGAAGGGTTTATGCAAAGACCCACCTCCCAGACCTCTGCTTTGACGATGGTGGGCGCAACCATCTCTTGTAATAAGACTGATGAACAAAGCCCCTCCTAGTTCCCTTAGAGGGAGTGGGATAAAGGGACTTGACAGATTTGAGGGTCGTTTTGGATGTCTGAAGACTCCGGAGTGTTTCTTCAACATCATACCCAAACAATTTTGTTCCCCTAAATGGGGCATTCAGAACTGCTTGCTGCACATCATTAGCAAAACCAGCAACTCTAAGCCAAGAACAGAGTCTCATACATATGCCTGGCTCTGGCAGAAGCATCAGAGACATCATAGGCAGACCTCAGCAAATGTTTGCCAACCTGAGCCACAGAAGCTAAAGTTTTAATTAACTCATTCTTGGCAGAACCCTCAGGTAAAGCCTGGACTGCAGCCTTAGCAGCTTTCCACAGGCTATTCTGGTATTTAATCATATGGGCCTGATAACTGGCAATTCTAAGACCCAGTAAGGTAGAGAGACATACTACGCTTGCCATCACATCCCTTCCAAGATTCCTTGTCAGGACGTAAAATACTCAGGTGTTTAAATGCCTTGGACCTATCATGAGCAGCCAGGATACAGTAACTACTGAGTCAGTTTCTGACTGGTAAGTATAATAAGGCTTAGCAGATAAAGCAAGACACTACTTGTCAGCCTTTCTGGGCACTGCAGGCAGTGAGTTTGGTTTGCGCCATGCAGCAAGGTAGCATCCTCTAATGCAAGATTAAACAAGGGAATTATAATGGAAGGTGAGCAAGGAACTTCCAAAATGCCATTAAATGCTTTAGTGGAATCTTCTCATATCAGCAAGACCCCAGCAATCTATATTTGCTGCATCACGGTTTGAAATCAGGATCCTCAGAGCTCTCAAAGGTACACACACTGAGTCCTCACTGCAAGGTGAAAGGCAGAACAGCTGATTTACATTTCTCCCTAACCTAAGAATGTCGGGTAACATACCTACTGTGAGTTCAGATACTGCTGGAGACATTGCTGGCTAGCTTTGTTAAATTAGAACCTTGTGTACTAAAGTGTTTGTACCACATTAGGCGCTGTGTAGCTCAAAACACTGTGACAAAAGATACTGTTGGTGCAAAAGGGGATATTTTTGGAATTACTGCTGGCTAGTTTTGTGGCTTAAAATCAGACAACCTAATACGAACATTCTGTGTAATTAAGCCATTTTTTTCCCTTACTCCTGCGGTAACTGTCACAGCAGTAAATAGGTAGGCTGTGATGTCACACCAAAAGGAGCAAATCAAAAGGCGGCTAGGAAAGGGTGCCTTTTTTCATACTGAGAACAGGGATATAAATATCCCGCAACCAAAGCGGCCTCAGTCCACCCAACCTAGGCAGGAGGAACTTGGGAAGGCTACCACAGCTAGCCATAGGAAGGCACGATGTTACCTTTTCGCCACAACTGGAGAGCAAGCGTGGGGTAGGCAGACTAGCATCTCCTCTGCCTCCTCACTGAACTTATCTGCTTCCTCGCTGTGGAAAAAGGCATCATTAGGAGTGCCATGCGCAGACTTTTCTTCCGGCGGCAGGAGCTCTCAGAGTGCGGCCTACCCAAGGCTGAGACAGGGCTGATAGTTTCAGGGAGTAGGGGAAGGACCCTCCCTTTCACCCCTCTACCCATCCACCCCAGGGTTCGTCTGGCCTTATAGGCAGGAAAACTACACCCCTTCCACCTCGAAAAAGAGGAAAGTGGGCATACCTCCCCCCCCCAAAAAAAACCATACAAACTATATAGGAGGGGGAAAAAATCTTTGTTTGTATGCTTCCGTCCACATAGTAAACACAATCTGTGTTTATATTCTTCCATCCGCATAGTAAACAAACTCATTCTGTGTTTGTATTCATCCATCCGCTTAGTTAGCAAAATGGACATTTTCAGGAGGTCTAAACCTCACTCTCAGGTTCTTGGCAATATTGGGAATGCAAGAAATCACAGACACATTGCATAAGAGTAATAAACTTGTTTATTACTACCAAAAGGATAAATCACAGTTGCTCTAAGCAGTTCTTACCAATACGAACCGGGAGCCAATGCTAAGCATTCCCTATACCTCGAGGTTTCTTCGTGTCTCTTGGGGTCTTTGAGGTTATTAGACTCAGTGTCTCACATTATATACCTATGATAATTACTATGGTAACTGTAAGATAAAAACATTTCTAGTTACAGAGATGAGCCCTGTTGGCTACACTAGAGATGGCTCCACGGTCCAAGATAACATTATACAATTTTGTAGTAGTCATTACTTTGTGAAACAAAAGAGCACAGTTCTTACAATTCTTACACAAATCAGTGTAGTACAAATCACCAAAAGGTGGCAATGCTGACTTATATATCATAATCATTACAAGGACACAGATGTCCTAACATCTTATAAGTAAAAATACATAGGAAATATATATATGTATTAGAAAGCAAAGTGTATAATAATAATATGCATACATATCCTGACATCTACTCTTATACGGTAGATGCCCTTAGCCCTAGTATGTAGTATAACATATGCCTAAACACTAGCTGTCTACGGTGTACCTCTGGGGGTACCAATAAGGGTGCAGGGACCTCGTGTAACAACAGCATGAATTGCCTGCAATGTAGGGCATCCTTCAACAGAGTACACTCTTCGGTTGATGGGTCACTGCCCCATGCTGGACCACAGAAGGACTAAAGTGTCAGCTCAGGGAAGCCTGGGCTCGTATTGTTCACCTCCACAACTTATTAGACAGCGGAGGATCACCAGACCCTCCCTCAGTCATGCCATCCTCACCAAGAATCCACCCCCCACCCACATTTGGAGATGGGGAGTGGCATGTGGTGAGGAGGAGAGGGGGAAAACACTGCAAAGCAGTGACGAAGCATAGGGATCAATTTCCCCAGAGATCAGGGCCCACAAATCCAAACAACTAACAGGTTCACACCTTTGGCTATTGTGGTGGGCAACAGACACAGTAAGAAGCCAACAACGTACCAGTCTGATCACCCAAAGGAAAACAAAAAGGAAAAAAACTCTGAAATGCCTAGCTTCAATGGGGGCAGAAAAGTGCTGATCATAGGGAACTCCACGATAAGGGGAGTCTAGCATCACCTTTGTCAGCACAGAGATACTAAGGTGGTGGTCAGTGCCTTCCCGGAACTTCTGCAAAAAGGGACACTGACTGCATCACCAGGATCGTAAAAAAACTAAGGGGTTTGCGCAAGCGTTTTCATCCACACAGGTACAAACAATCTCAGAGATCAGGACGGTGGACAAAGCCAAGAGGCACAAAACACAATTAGGCTAACAATTAGCTCCATAGCACCTGTTATAACTTTTGGAAGTTCTCCCAGTGTGGGGGTAAGGTGGTGGCATGCATAAAGTCAGGGAGACGGAAATCAATTAACTAAATACATGGCTTAAAGGATGGTGCCTTGATAAGGGGCATCTTTATACTGGAGACTGGCAAAACTTTTGGGACAGGAGGCTATTTAGGCATGATGGACTGCATCTCACAAACTAGGGCAAAAGCTGAATTTCTTCGTTGGGCATTTAAACTAGATTATGGGGAGATGGAGACAGCATCACAGGGTCCTGTTACCGCTCCACCAAAGAAACAAATTAGATCCTCAAAGACAAAAACAAGTAAACCAAGGAAAACACAACATGGACCGGGAAAGATGGGACAGAAAACACAGAATCAAACAGAGCCTCTAGCCAAGCAATATAAATCAAGGCACAAAGGTATGGAAAACTATGCTCACTAATGCTCACAGCCTTACCAACAAGGTAGCAGATCTCTCAGTAATCACTGTGGAGCAGACCTAGACTGGGCTGCTATCACTGAGACCTGGTACAATGAACACTACAGTTGTAAAACAACTATCCCAGGTTTCAACCTCTTCTGGAGGGACAGGGAGGGTAAAAGAGGAGGACTGGCATTGTATGAAGAAGGAAATCAATGCCACAATGATCCAAATTGTCAGAAAGAGTCTGAGGCACTCTGGGTCACACTTGAGACTGGGTCCAGCACAGCAATTAGGGTCGGCATAATCTATAGACCTCCAGCGCAGGGTCTGGAACAGGGGTGGTGTTAAGGATTTATCTCCCTGTGCTCCTCCAAATCAGAGGAGCATGGCAAATCAAAATTGTATGAACTGTAAGAAGCTTGAAAGATGGAGATATGGCAGCTGAGGTTCAATGCAAAGAAGTGCAAAATAATGCACCTGGATAGAGGAAACCCTGGGGAGAGCTACAGGTTGGTGGGGAAGGAACTGAATGTCACCAAAGAGGAAAGGACCTAGAGGTTATCATCTCTGATGACCTTAAGGTATCAAAGCAGTATACAGAGGTGGCAGGGAGGGCCAGTGGCATGCTGGGGTGCACAGGCAGGGGTATCACTAGTGGGAGGTGATGATGCCATTGTATAAAACATTGGTAAGGCCTCACCTGGAGTACTGCATGCAGTTCTGGAGGCCACACCTGTGCAAGGACATAGATACAGTGGAGACTATCCAGAGAAGGGCAACAAAGATGGTGCAGGGCTTGCACCACAAAACATATGAGGAGAGACTAAGAGACCTCAGTATGTACTCACTGGAGGAGAGGAGACAGCAGGAGACATAATTGAAACTTTCAAGTACCTCAAGGGCATAAACAAGGTGCAGGTGGAGGACCTTTCCAATATACAAAAGTACTAGAACAAGGGCCACAATATGAAACTGGAAGGGAGTAGATTAAGAGGTAATGTGAGGGAGTTTTTCTACACAGAAAGGGTAGTCAACGCTTGGAATAGGCTGTCACAGGAGGTAGTGGGGGCAAGCACAGTTGGGGGTTTAAGCATGCCTGGAACAAGCACAAGGGAAGCCTGCGAGGGGAGGGAGTGATGAAAAGCCATTGATCACATAGGGTCAGTGGCCACATACAATATATAGAGCCCTACGGGCAGACTAAATGGGCCTAGCAGTCCTTATCTGCCGACAATTTCTATGTAACCTAAAATTTGTGCTCCTTCAGATCTTGGCTATGCTCCTACCTACTTTTTATATTATTTACATATTGCTCAACAGGAATTCCCTCTATGCATGCATTTCTCTCCTGTCTACTGACAGTAAAAGGTGTAATCTTTCCTTTCTTGCTCAGGCACCTAATTTTCATTTAACTGTTGGCCCACAGTCAATACCACCATTCCCTCCTTGCCTCCTTCCACACAAAAATACTTGTTTCCCACCTGCCTGCACACTTTGTCATAGCCAAAGAGTGCACATACACTCGTTCCCTGCCTGCCACAATGCCGCTTGTCTACACACCTGTCTACCTGCCCACCTACAATGGCATTTGTCTACCTGCTGCTCTCATACTCATACTCTGCCTGCCCATGTACACACTAGCCTGTGCTGGTTGCCATTATTCTTGTTCCTTGCCAGCATGCCACTGCATATAACTTCCTGGCCCACCTAATAACTTATTGGATTCCTGCTCACCTAACAGCTTGGCGATCAACCTTTGAACTCTGGGAAATTAATAACAAAAGCCTGATCTGCATCCCAATGTCCCTTCTGGACTGCTCCACTACTCCACCTTGCCTGGAACTCATGCCTCTGACTGTTCTCTGGAAATATGAGATGAGCACAGATAACTGAATTTTCTCCAAAGAAAATGTGCTCCTGTAATCAGTGACTGAGCACAGAGCACACCCTTAATGCTACCCCTGGTCTGGAAGGCAACAAAGAACTCATAGAACCCATTCACAAGATGACAGACAAGGGAGAAGTGATACTAGTGGGAGACGTCAACTTGCCAGACATTAACTGAAGTTCCCACTCAGCAAGCTCATCTAAGAGCAAAAGCTTTTTTGATGCACATGGGGAATCAGGACTAAGGCAGCTAGTCAAGGAACAGAATAGAGGGGAAGCAAACCTTGACCTGCTGTTCACAAACAGTGAAAACATCTCAGAAGTAACAGTCGTCAGTCATCTCGGAACTAGCGACCACGACACAGTGTAGTTTCAGGTGAATACAAGTAGGGAAACAAACCACTCCAAAACTGAAGTCCTGGACTTCAGGAAGGTAGACTTTAACAAAATTAAGGAACATCTTAAGCAAAACCTTCTAGGTATAGTTAGTGAGGGAATGGGGGTAGAGGAACATTGGAAAAGGATCAAGATGGCTATAATCAATGCCTCAAATCAATACATAAAAAAATAAGTAAATCGAAAAGAAGGAGAAAACCACTTTGGTTTTCCAGGGAAGTGGCTACCAAAATCAGAAAGAAACAGGAAGCTTTTAGAAGGTACAAAAGCACTAAAATGGATCAAAACAGGGATATATACAGGGAGAAGTTGAGGGAAGCAGGGAGAACAATAAGACTTGCAAAGGCATCAATAGAGGAAAGAATAGCTAAGGGGGTTAAGATGGGGGACAAAGCCTTCTTTAGATATATAAGTGAAAGAAGTGAGGGGGTATAGTCAGAATAGCAAGGGAAACAGAGATGCTGAATGGCTACTTTTGCTCAGTTTTTACCAAGGAAAGAGATGGTAGCGGACCCAAGCTAAACAAGAGCAGCACCTCTGGCAAGGAGGTAGAATCAGGACCATTCACAACAGATAGAGTCCTGGAAGAACTAGGAAAACTCAAGGTAAACAAAGCAATGTGTGTCCCTTGCTATTCTGACTATACCCAGTAATTCCACTGCTCCTCCCTGGTCCACTGTCTTGGACACTGAGTTAAAGAAGTCTATCATATTTGTTTGGCATGATCTCCCTGTTGTGAACCCATGTTGTCTAGCATATAATGTTGTACTCTCTTCCAGATAGGGCACGATTCATTCTTTGAGGAGTGTTTCCATAATTTTGCCCACGATTGATGTTAGGCTTACTGGTCTATAGTTACCTGTGAATTCCCTACTGCCACTCTTATGGAGGGAGACCACAGTGGCTGTTCTCCAATGCTCAGGGACAACTCCCTTTTCCAAGGATAGGTGGTAGAGTTCTGCCAGGGTTTTGCCAGCTCTTCCTTCAACTCCTTAAGTATCCTGGGGTGTATTTCATGGGAAAATTATAGAAACACTCCTCAAAGAAAGAATCATGTCCTATTTGGAAGACAGTGCAACATTATATGCTAGACAACATGGGTTCACAACAGGGAGATCATGCCAAACAAATATGATAGACTTCTTTAACTCAGTGTCCAAGACAGTGGACCAGGGAGGAGCAGTGCATTTATTCTATCTTGATTTCAGTAAGGCATTTGACTCTGTTCCACACAGAAGGTTGCTTAACAAGCTAGCCAAACTTAGGAGTTGATCTGAAAGTAGTAAACTGGGTTTGAAGCTGGCTGAGTGGAAGAACCCAGAGAGTAATAATAAAAGGAACGCTATTGGAGAAGAGGGAGGTGACCAGTGAGGTGCCTCAGGGGGTCAGTATTGGGTCCTATCATGTTTAATATCTTTAATGGGGACATAGCTGAAGGGTTAGAGGGAAATGTGTTTGCAGATAACACAAAGATCAACAACAGGGTAGACACTCCGGGGGCAGGGGGTACAAAGGATGAAATCTGACCTAAAGAGACTTGAACAGTGGTCCCGAGACCTGGGCTGAATTTCAATGCAAGAAGTGCAAGGTCATGCACTTGGGGAAAGGTAACCCAGGTGAGAGTACTTCATGGGAAGGAATGAGACTGGAGGTCACAAAGCAGAGAGCCACCTAGGGTGATTATTACAGATGACCCAAAAACAAGCAAACAATGTGAAAAGGCTGCGCCCAGAGCATATGGGATGCTGGGTTGCATAGGCAGGGGAATCTCAAGCAGGAAAAGGGAGGTACTGCTCCCACTCAATAGATCTCTAGTGAGGCCACAGCTGGAATACTATGTGCAGTTCTGGCAGTCACATCTCAGGAAGGACATAGATTGAAAAGGGTTCAACGTAGGGCAACAAAAATTATACAAGGGCTGCACGAGACACCATATGAAGACAGATTGAAGGAACTCAACATGTATTCTCTAGAACAGAGGAAGGATGGGGGGGGACATGACAGAGACCTTCAAGTACCTAAAAGGTATCAACAAAGCCCAGGTACAAGACCGGTTCAGTGGTAGGGGCTACACAAAACCCGAGGGCATAATATGAAGATTGAGGGAGGGAAAATCACGGAGCAATCGGAAAGTTCTTCTTCAGAGAGAGAGAGTGGTGGACCTTGGAATGTTCTCCCAAGTGGTGGTAGGGGCCGGACAGTCTCAAGTTTCAAACATGCATGGGATAAATACAAAGGCATTATAGAACTCAGCAGTAGTGGGGGTTGCTACTTTGAAATGGGCAGACTAAATGGACCAAAGATCCCCTTCTGTCATAATCTTTCTATGTTTCTCTGTTTCTATGTAATAGTATGAGATCAGGATTATATTCACCTCATCATTGACCTCCCTGTCCAACACGGAGCCTCTGAAGTCACCAGAGATAATGGCGGCTGAGAAAAAGGAATTTGCTGTGTGCTGGAAGTAGTCGTCAATGGGAGCAGAGTGCCTGTTGGCCCTGTCAACAGCATAACAGCCATATAGGTAATCCAGGCAGAATGCATCATATCATCTCAGAAACGACACCCAGCACAACACGAGTCAACAATGCCTCTGGCCAGGAGCCATGACTATTTCCACTGATGACAGCCTTGGCCTGATGATTATGGCATCATACCGTCCATAGTAGGTATGACAGTGACTAAGCCAGACCCTGACCTTGCTGTATCAATGACGGTTGGGGAGCTGTCGCCAATGTCACAGGAGCCGGAGAAGATGCTGAAGGGTTACCTTGTCTAAACAGTGATCAGAAGATGATTTCTGAACTTCCAGTGACGTCATGCCCCTGGAAGCCTCTTGAGCTTCTAGCTCCGTCCCCAGGGCGGCAGAAAAAACACTAAAAATTCAACTCCTGCAACTCAGAAACGGGCCAAATCTATAAATGCAAGGAGGGAAGATGCCTAAACACAAACCGGACAAAGTTAAGCCGATTTTGGACCTTGCTGATCCCAATGGAACTGCCTCAGATAGCAACAGCTCGCATGTCTTGGCGCCGAAATGAACCTAATGGTGCAGACGCGGTTGGGTCTGCAAACATCACTAGACAAATGGATATGGTGCTAAGGGGCTTAGAGACTTTCAGATAGAGACTTGCTCCACATTTGCTGCACTCCAGACAGATGTGGGCAAGATAGAGAAACGGCTGTCCGACCTCGAAGAACAGGCCTCAATCTCAGATTCTCAGGTAGATGTCGCGGAAAATGCCATCCTACAACTCCACCAAGAGGTGCAGGGCCTGCACGAGAGAGCAGATGATGCGGAGGCCCCGCAGTCGGAGAAACAATTTGCGAGTGTCAGGCTTTCCAGAGGGAACAGAGGGCAGCGACCCCATTCAATTTATGCAGCAGTTCTTTACAGAGGCACTTAACTTACTGGCGAGTTGCCTGTTGGAAATGGACCGAGTCCACCGCACACTGGGCCCTCAAACAACCAATGGCTCCCGTGCAATTCAAATTAGATTCCTGCAGTATCAGGAGAAGGAGATGATTCTCCACAAATCATGGCAAATGGGGGAATTAAAATACCAAGAGCAGCGTATCTACGTAGATAATGACTACCCCATGGCCACTGCTGTATGATGCCGTGTCTATGCACCTATTCTCAGACAACTTAAAGAGGCCAAGATCAAGTTTTGGACCCCTTATCTGGCGAGACTCGTGGTGCAGCTCACTGATGGCCCTAAAACTTACGAGAGTGCAGAGGAAGCAGCCCAGGGGCTTACTAAGGAGGGGATCAAGATAATGCTGGATCAAAGACCCCCGGACAAGACTCTGGTGACCAAACTGGCACTGAAGGAACAACGCAGATGAGAAGGCGCCTCGGCTTTCCAACAGACTGTGGCTCGACTCCGCAATCAGGAGACTGCTGAGAGTGACTCGGTCCTAACACCACAAGCGGTGAAATGAACAATTGGCGGACTTTGAACCGGGATATGCTTAACAGGCAGGCCGGCTAAGCTTCCCCCCATTAAAACTGTGCCTCCACGAGACTCACTGGCCCCCGCTCTTCCCCAAGGGTCCCTTCTCCTCCCCTCACCGGGTCACTCTGACCTCCAGGCTGAAATAAACCAGAGTAGTCCCTCTGCTGCTAGATGTGGCATGGGGGCAACCGGACAACCAAGTTTGGCTTGGATGGGCACAGTCACGAAGGTGGCCTGCCCCACCAGCTAGCTAAGGTATAGCCTTGAGAAGTGGGAATATGACCGATGTGGGGACGGGGGGGGCTATAGTGAGGGACTACTGGGTAGAGGGGCGGTGGGGGAGAGAGCTGGTCAGGCCTAGGGCCACCTTATGGCCCTCTTTCACTTTCCCTTCTTTACTTCTCTTTCTGTTTTCCCTCCTTTGTCTATTCCCGCCCTCCTATGGGCTCGGGTTGGGGATGGGGAGGGATGCCAGATTTGAGACTCCGGGGGAATGAATGGGCAACTTGGTGAATGTTTTCAGTAACCATGCTCTTACTAAATAAACCCGAACACGGAAGGTGGAGTGGCTCTACCTCTCGACAGCTCACAGTGGGTGGCTGGATGTCAGGTCCTGAAGGTGTAGGTGAACCTGACTTGCCCCCTCGGCCCTCCCCCGCTTCCCGGGCCACTTTAGATCTGGGGGTGGGCCCTGGGGGGTGGAACTACGTGCCACGATTGGGCATATGTCGGAGCTGGGACCTGGTCTTCCCCCCATACCTCACCACTGCTGAAACGGTGGGGTGGGGGGTGGACGATCCTCAAAAGTTTTACACACTATATATTTTGCTCCAATCAGTGGCAGAGGAAGATTAAAACCCAAAGCAACACTGTAGCCTAATACTTGGTGAAGATTGGCCCGAGATAAGTAAATTCTAAGACAAAACTACAGTTGAATTTATTTTAAATACTGAATAAAATTGTTACATGCCTTAAAGGGGATTTAGGCATGACTATTCCCCCATTTCCTTCAGAAGAGATGAGTTACGTCGGGTCCCCCCTACGAGGTGGACTATGCCAAATCTGGCACTCTTGAGTCTGGGTACCTAACAGCTCCCAGACTTATGGAAGCCAATACGAGTTTAGCAACCCGAGCCCAGTTGCCAGGGATATGCTTCAGTTTAAGTTCCTTGTTCCTCCACAATGTTAGTAGATTCCCTTTAATTGTTACGGTTGGAGAGTTTAAGGTTAGAGGGAGATTTATTCCCCTCACCACCCCACAGGCAGTCACCTTCTGGTACAGCAGGTATCAATGCGAGCAGATTTATGAAGTAAGAATGGAGGAGAATCTTGTTTTGACTCCTGTAAACCAAGAAGTATGAATGGCTAAAAATCATTGCAAATTATATCTCTGAATGTGAATGGACTGGGTAACTCCGTTAAAACGCTCAAGAATGATTACAATGCTTAAAAAAAAGCGGGATTGCCTATATACAGAAACACATATGAATGCTAATGAACACAAAAAGTTAGCCTCTAGGGGATTTTCACAGGTCTTCATCTTCATATGGTGCGGGCAGGAGGAGGGGGGGGTCGCCATACTAATTTCTGGCCAGATACCTTTCCAGGAAACCCGGGAGTGGGCAGACGCAGAGGGTCGACTGGTGATAGTCCAAGGAAGGTTACAGGATAATGAGGTGACCCTGGCGAATGCCTATTTTCTCCCGGGTTCGCCCACCCTGATAATTAGTTACTTGTTAAGAAAAATACTAGAACTGACAAGAGGTACCCTAATTTTGACTGGTGACTTCAATATCGCCTAAGTCCTTCCCTGGATACTACCAACTCATCCAGGAGTCGGCATCCAGCCCCACATAAATTTTTAAGAGATTCATTCAGGAGGTGGGCTGGCGGATGTGTGGCATACCCTCCATCCTAGAGAGAGCTACTCTTTCTATTCGGCTGTTCATGGTACATACACCAGAATCGACCACTGTTATACACAAAAGAGAACCTGGGGGTTCTAAGGTATGCCGCCATGGGGATATTGCTCACTCAGATCATGCTCTGGTGATAATGCACTGGAACCTGGGCCTAGACAGACTAATACCTATTGGAGACTCAACTCAATACACCTGAAAAATGAACCCTTCCAAGACTTTGAGAGTGACAAGATACAGGAGATTTTAGAGGCTAATCAGGCCTAGGACACCACTAGTGCGATTAGGTGGGACACATTGAAGGTAGTCCTTAGGGGCCATTTGATACAGTACACTTCCACCCAAGCAAAACAACATCGAGAGAGAGACAGTCGCATCTAGAGCAGACCCTTAGTTTTATCAAAGAGGCCCACCAACAAGGGGATATATCAGTGGAGGCTCAATTGAAACAGACCAAACAGGAATTAGATAAGCTATGAACGTAATGTACAGAGATAGCCTTAGCATTCCTTAGGCAGAGGTACGGAGAGGTGAGGCCCAGGGCCTCTCGCATATTAGCCTTTCGACTTCGAAGGCAAGGACGCCTCTCCATCATAGCAACCATCAGAGACCTGATGACAGGTGAAATTCACATAAGGCTGGGACATATTTCAGGGGCCTTCTGTGACAACTACAAGAAACCATACATCCCAGAAAACCCAAATGATCAGAGCTCCATAGATGCCTTCCTCTCCCCCTTAGACCTTCCTAAACTTGGAAGGGAACAACAGATTGGTCTTGCTGTTCCCATAACCCTCGACAGAACTGAGATCAGCCATTTTACACCTAAAAACCATGAAGGCCCCTGGACCAGACGGGTATGGGACAGAATTCTATAAATGTGTGGAATCCCGGACTGGCCCCTTACGCTGCAGGTCTATAATGAACTATTGCAGGGGCCGGGTGCCCCTCCAAGCTGGTCGCATGCTACTGTTTCCACTATCCCAAAACCAGATAAAGACCCACAATTATGCAGCTCATACCATCCCATTTCTGTACTAAACGTAGATTATAAAATCCTAATGTCCATTATGGCCAAGCGTCTGGATGAGATTCTCCCCCACCTGGTAGCCCTGGATAAAACTGGCTTTGTAAGCTCAAGATCCACAACCGACAACACCTGAAGGGCCCTACATCTAACCCAGGAGATGCAGTCCAGCAGGGTCCCATCAGTTCTTCTCAGTCTAGATGCTGAGAAGGCATTTGATAAGGTCTCCTGGTTCTTCCTGTTTACCACAATGCTTAAAATGGGAATCCTTCATCGTTTGTCTCTATGATCAGGACTCTCTATTCCTCCCAAGAGCATGTGTGAAGGTCTCAGGACACCACTCTGAATACTTCCCGTTACAGAGGTACCCGCTGGGTTGCCCTCTTCCCCAGGCTGTTTGCCATTTTTATTGAGTCTCTAGCCCAGGCAATCAGGCGAGCCCCAAATAACCGAGTGTGGATGGAGGGAGGAGCACCATATTGCTTTATATGCGGACGATGTATTATTGTTCCTGGCCAACCCCATCCATTCAGTCCCAGCGGTGTTTCAGATTTTGGAAGAATATGGAAGAAGCTCAGGGTATAAATTAAATACTTCTAAAACAGAAGTACTAACATTCCATTTTGACCCCCAACACTTAAGCGTTCCCACCCACTTCGATGGGACCTTAACAAATTAAAATATTTGGGAATATGTTTCCCGCTCCATTAAACAAATAATTAAAAATAATTATGACCCTTTTTATACCCAACTTCAGGCAGACCTTACTAGGTGGGCCATACTGCCGCTCAACCTACTCCAGCAGGTGGAGGTTGTTGAATAGTGATCCTCCCCAGGCACCATATCTATTTCAAAATGTCCCATTATGCATCTCAGCAGAAATATTTCAAGCCTGGAATAAAGCAATACTAAATTTCATGGACAGGCAAAGCGTCCCCAAGTTCGTCTCGGTACTCTGTCTCCCTAGATAGGCAGAGGGTCTAGCCTACGAATTTAAAATATACAACTGGGCATCTCATCTCTCCTTCCTTGCTACCCACCTTATGCGTAGTAACCCTGCTAAATGGAGGAGATAGAGAGAGGCTTACTCCATTCAAAGATTTGGTTAGAATAATTTATTACCAATCTCCACCCATGTCACCCCAGCTGAACTCAGGCCCATGGCTTGTGCATCAACTTAAAACTTGGGGAAGATTCGTGAGATAGCTGACCTTATCCCCTTTCTAATTTATGTCTGCCCTATTGCCCTCCTGGAGAATATTTTCTCAGCCCAGTATGATCATACATTTGAATCAGTGGGATCGACTTGCCTTTTCTCTCTTTCTCAGCTACTAAATAGGAACGAGTTTAAGTCCCTCCAAGAGCTGAGGCAGACCTACAGTCTATGGCAGTGGGACTTTACAGGTTCCTACAAATAAGACACTTTTTCTCCCTACCAGCTGAACTGCGTAGCAAATGGACATACCTCCATTAGTTACGCTGCTCCAGACCCACTTTCATCTAATGAGATCCCACATGCTATCTCCACCTTCTATAAGGCACTTAGTAACACCACCAGAACAAACACTAAGGGGTGCTTCAGAGATGGAACAAGGAGATAGGCTCTGATATTTCAGCACAACAATGGGACAAGGCCTGGCATATAACGTCCAAGCTTACATGCTCTCACATGGAGGCTATTCTCATGGCAATTAATGATTAGATTTTTCATACCCCGACTATAACAGCCCACTATTCTTCCACAAAGTCAAAGGGGTGCTGGCACCAATCTGGGTGACACCCACATCACACCCATATTTTCTGGTCTTGCCCTGTCTTACAACCCTTTCTATCCTCCCTACAGCAAGTACTCTCGGGCATGCTGGGCACCCCAATTAATATGTCTGCAGAATGTTTTTACTACTAGCTCTCCCCACTGAGTTCAGAGACCCTTATACTAGGTACCTGTTGGGGATAGCCCACATGGCAACAAAGAAATACCAGACTCTGGCTCTCATCCCAATCCCAGACTATATCTGCATGGAGAAACAATAATCAAATATACAGAGCAAAAAAATTCCTATCAACTGAATGATCATGCAGATTTATGTACTTTGAAATGCACAAGACGGATTATGTACATTATGACAAAGGACCCTAATTTTGTGCCCCGATTAGAATAAAGTTGAAAATGGGACTGGGGAGGTTTGAGGACCAGAAAGACGGGGGAGTTGAGGAGGTGCATGAATGGGATAGGTAAAGGGGAGAAGTGAGAGAGGAGATATCCCCGAGAATAATGAATATAATTTCAACAACAAATGTAGATTGGCCTAATATACAAGTAACCAAGAAACTGATGTTAATGTACTCTGTATGATTCTTTCTGTATTTCTTGCTCTGTATATGATCAAATGTGTGTACTAAGAACAAGTGACTGCAGTTACCCTTCCACCCCAAGTTTGTAAAATTTGTCGATAAAAACTATAACAACAAAAAAAAAAATAGAAGATTTCTCTGTCTCCATGCTTATGGTCAGGCGATGAGGAGAGCCATGACAATGACTATTCGTCCTGCACTTCCGACTTCAGCAGCCGTGTCTCGGCCGGCGTGGATAATCAGCGATTTTGATTCTGCTCCTTCTCCATGGCTGCTAATGCTTTCTGGAGAAGGAAATTTTCTAGAGCTTCTTACAGCACTGCTTGAAGTCCTGGCAGATCTCACAAGTCCTCATGTTGTGAGACAGGCCCAAAAACCGCCCCAAAACTGTGTGTGTGTGTGTGTGTGTGTGTGTGCACATGTGTCTTCTTTATAAATTTTGTCTCCACATTTATAATACTGAAAACACACAGCTGATTATTTCTGTGGCATGCAGAGACAAGGAAAACATTGTGATAAAAGAAAATTATTTATTAAAGTTAATAACGAAGCACACTGAGTCAAGTGCTCCATTCCAGGTGTGACCCGGGGAAGGGGTGAGGGAGTACAACATACATACCGCCTTCGGATGAGACGTTAAACTGAGTTCCCATCTGCCGGATTGGTGGTAGTTCAGGTGGATGTTAAAGATCCCATGGCACTTATCGAAAAAGTAGGAATTTCCCCAGTGTCCTGGACAAATTTCCCTCATTCACTAAGAATACCCAACAGCTTAATCTGGTTCACGGTCAGTTGGCATTCATCTGTATCCCCTCCCCGGGTCATGCCTGAAAATAGGCAGGATTTGTCTAGTGCACTTACCGGTCAACAAAACAAAAAAAAAAATATATATATGAGAAGCAGGCAGGTTAACATTCTACACCAGGCAGGTTACAAAAGCCTGAGTAAAGACAGGAACAATGTTACAGCAAGGCAGGCAGGTTACAAAGGTGCCTGAGGGGTGATTAGACTGAGGATACAATAAAATACAAGCTTGAAATAAACTGAAAGGTCACCGAAGGTAAACAAAACAAGTGAAAAATAGTACACAATTTTATAAAAAAACAATTTAAAACAGTGTATCATAACATAATTGAAAACTAAGCATACTTTAAAACAAAAACAGGAGGAAATACAAAGGGGGGGTACACATAGCAGATGTAGGAGAGGAAAGAGCATAAGAAAGATTTGGAGCAAAAGACAGACTAGGAGGATTTAGGGATCGAACAGACAAACTAAACAGTCACAATTAGCCAGCACAAGAGGGTTAAATCAGACAAATGGCAGGAGAAGAGATGGGGTGCAGTAGAGTAAGCATTTAATAAGGTTTAGTGAGGAAGTGGCGGACAGAGGAGGAAGAATTCCATACATGAGGGAAGGAGAAGGCAGCCATATCAGAGTTTGAGTGGGGACGGGGATGGCGAAGCGAGATCATTTGAATGGAGGAATAGGCAGTGATGGGGATAACAGGGAGGCAAGGCAGGGAAGCAGGTCGAGACAGACTTTTACAAAAGATGGTGGAGGTGTGGTGGCATCGGTGAGAGATAAGAGCAGGCGAGACAGTGAGGAGTAAAGGACACAATGGTGAGTCCTAAAGGGAACATTCAAAGTGAAACGGCAGAACGCGTTGAAAAGAACACCCAGTCTAGAAAGGGTGGAGGCAGCCCCATAAACAACGTCTGTGTAATCAAAAAGAGGTAGAATTGTTTTAGTGAGGAGTAGCCGGCAAACAGGGAGGGAGAGGGCATCTTTGTTTTTATAGAGTGTACCAAGTTTGGGTCGGAGTTTTGAATGCATATAGTTAACATGAGTAGAAAAATCAAGGCGGCCATCAAGCCAGACACCTAAATACTTATAGGAAGAAACAGTATCCAATGGGGTGCCATCAAGGATTAGGAAGGAGGGGGAGTGGAGAGCTTGGCTAGCTTTTGGTGGGTACTGAAAAACAGAGACTGTTTTGATAGTATTAACCTTGAGTTGGTTGGTTTAGGATGCGAGTAAAGTCTGATTGTAACTGAGCAGTCACCACAGGAGTAGAGGGACCAGATGTAAAGAGTATAGTGTGGTCAGCATAAACAGGATTTGGGAAGAGCCTAAAGCAGAAGATCATTTAGAAAGAAAGAGAACAAGAGAGGCCGGCCAAGAATGGAGCCTTGAGCTATTGACCCGTAAAGTAAGCTGGTGGAGAGACCAGTGAGTTCAAGTTCGGTGAGAAGAAGCGAGTGGGAGACAGAATCGAAAGCCTTGGCTAGGTAATAAATATAGCTGCAGTAGCGGCCACGATCCATGCCTGTAAGAATGGCATGGTAACCTCGAAAGCTGAAGAGACAGTGGAGTGTTTTTATGAAAACCAGACTGGAAGGGAGAGAGGAGATCTGAGGAGATAAGAAAAGGATGAGTCTGGAAAGGACAAGGGACTCCTGGAGCTTCGCAAGAATAGGTAGGAGAGAGACTAGATGGTAGTTACCAGGTGAGAAGCAATCACCACCCTACTGCGAAGGGGTAACTTAGCAGCTTTTCAGGCCTGAGGAACCAACCTAGGGCAAAGGACAGATTAAGTAGATGGGCAAGGGGTGGGCAATCTGGGGCTGAGATTTGAAGAAGGGTGCAGCCCATTAGGGCTGGATTTGCGAGGCTTCAGGGATTTAAGGCCAGAAACACCTCTTGGACTGTGATTGGGGAGAACTGAAAGCGAGTTTGAAATGGCAACAGCTAGTTGACGCTTCCTCAATAGGTCCAACAAGAATGATCAACAACGAGAAAAGAACTGAGGAGTGATGTGGCATCCCACGTTTATGCAGATGCTAATGCATGGCGTCATCATAGGCGGCCCCAGCTAGCGAAAGTTTCCATGTGGTTCTACTGCCTGACTGCTGTAGTTCCAAAGGTGTGGCCTAATGGAAGATATGTCCTCGAAGAAGATTAACAGAATCAAGGGAGTCTGCCTGAGGTCAGCAGTCAGCCAGTCATGCTGCTCCGTTGACTCCCTATTCCTTACACTCCCTTCACTCCCTGGAACTCTAAGGACCTTGGACTCCAACCCTCTAAGGTGACTGTTACTTTGTTTTTGTCGATTTTACTGCACCCTCAGCTTTACCCTATCTGGGAATATCCTCCTACAGGTTCAGTGCTCTCTACAGTGTGTCTGTTTTTAGCTATCACAGCTTGTTTACTGCTAGCATTATTTAGTCCGTCTCCCTGTTGCCTAATTTTGCACCACTTCTAGAACACAACCAACTGAGGGTTCAGTTAACATTATTTCCTAGCTGTGTCTGCCTGCATATTCACTACTTTCCATATCTGGGTCAGCCATTTTTACCTCCATCTTGCCTAATCCTGTGACTAGTTTTTGGTTTTTTAACATTCTTATTATCTAACTTGCCTGAACCACTGCTTATCTATTTGTTTTTGCCCAGGTTTTGCTCTCACATAAGGGTAATCCTAACAACTATTCACCTGTTTTAAAGGATAAGTAAACAGGCTGTTCTATATTTCAAAATTTGGAAAACCGAAAAATATGGAAAACCCAAAACATAGTGCTGTAGGCAAAAGCCTTACCTTTAGAGTGATGTGGACATAAACAAGATATAGGTTGTCAGAGAAGGGCAACAAAGATGGTGCATGGTTTGCACCACAAAACATATGAGGAGAGACTAGGAGACCTCAACATGCTCACTGGAGGAGAAGAGAGCGGTGGCGACATGATAGAAACTTTAAAGTACCTCAAGTGCATAAAAAGGTGCAGTGTGAGATCTTTTCCAATGTAGAAAAGATACCAGAAAAAGGGTCACATGAAATTGGAGGGGGAGATTAAGAGGTAACATGAGAAAGTTTTTCACCCAAAGAAGGTGGTGAAAGCTTGGAATACTTTGCCACAAGAGGTGGTAGGGCAAGCACAGTGGAGGGACTTAAACATGATTGGGACAAGCACAGGAGAACCTTGGGTGGAAGGAGTGATTATAGGGCCTACAGGCAGACTGGATGGGCCTAGCAGTCCTTATCTGCCAACAATTTCTATGTTTCTATGTGCCCAGTTTGCTTTAAAAATGCGATGTTATGCAGTGTGGTCCACTTTAAAATATGTCCACAAAGGTTAACAAACCAAAAGCTCCGTGCTCCAGTAGATGCCTAAACTTTAGTGCGCGATGATGTCACTGATGCGACCATGCTCTGGAGCAACCATTCACTTTGTACACGGACAATACAAATACAATTATACCATTACATTAAGATTGCATTGCTCATCAAAATCATTTACAGTGCATATGTGACAGCCTTTTCACACACGCACAGTAACTCACGTCACAGCCATTTTAGGCATCTACTGGAGTGCTACAAGTCACGGGTTCTTCACATTTGAGGACATCTTTTAAAGCTGACGAAACCGCATAAAGTCGCATTTATGAAGCAAATAGAGCACATCATTCCACAGATAATGCTGTTACCTATAGTACTGTTTTTTGACTTCTGAGTTTAGATTCAATAATTTGCCCTGTTAATGTGTCCTTTAAGCTTCGTGGGTTATTTACTGCCTTACTTGTTTTAATTGCTCAGTTTTGGTTAATCCAGCAACTGTTTTTATTCTTAACCAGCTTGCTTAAACCACTGCTTATCAATTTGCTTTTGTTCTCACATTAAGGTAATCCCAACTAACTATTCACTGCCTCAAGCTTCCTGGGTACTTGCTGTTACCAGTGCTTGCTTTCATTATTCATTTCTTTGGTCACCAGTCTACCGGTTAATCATGCTCCCAGCCCTCCTCTTCTGCTTTTTTCCTATCCCCCCCTTCCCTCAGCCCTCTCACCTTCCACTCTCTCTTCTCCCTTCTGCAATCTTCCCTGCTTCCAGCCCACCTTTCTTCCTCATCTGTCTTCTTTTCTCTCCCTTTCTTAACCTGGAGTTCCTCCACTGCTCTTCTCCTGTCCCTTCCCCTTTCATCCCCTCCCCTTTCTCCTCCTCAGCCTAGGGGTTGGAAGTCTCACTACATTCTTCTTTTCTTTACCCTGTTTCTCCTCCTTTCTGTGATGTGGAACTCAATCCTGGTCCCCATACATCCTCCCCATTTCATCCTAGAGACCTTAGTATTTTCTACCTGAACACTAAGAACCTCCTCCCCAAACTGGATGCTCTCACTGCACAGGTCTCTCAACAATTCAGAGATCTCCTCTGTGTCATGGAATCCTAAGCCTCCCGGGATTTCTGACTCTGCCTTAGCCATTCAGATTAGCAACTGTTCAGGCAGAACGGGGCAAACGCGGGGGTGGCACTGCCCTTTATATCTGCCACTGTCTCTCTTGCACCATCACTCTCAGCGAGGCTACACCCTCCTTCCATGAGTTCCTGATAGTTAAACTTTCCTTTCCCTCTTCATTAGCCATTTTTATTTTCTTCCACGCTTCACAGAGACTCTCCCCCTCTTCTGGATTCACTCTCAACTCTCTCCTCACACTCTCTGTTGGTGAGCTCATCCTCACTGATGATTTCAACAGGCTTTCACCGACCTCCAGGTCAAGTACCCATAGGATGGAGTCCTGTAAAGAGCAGCTGGCACCTTCAGGGATGGCAGTATAGCCTACAGATTAGAGTAATGAGCTTGGTACATCCAACAGACATTCCTGGGTTTGATTCCCACAGCCTCCACTTGCATACTGTGTGACTGCGCAAGACACAACCCCCCAGTGCTCCCGGGTCACCCCTGAAGACGGGTACCTGTGCCTAGTGGGCCTTACCCATTTACCAAAGAATAAAATAAATAAAATAACATTTAGTCACAGTTCAGCTTGTACTGTATGTCACGTTAGTTCTATATTCACCCTCCACATTATTTACTACTGAGGTCCTTTGCATTCTAAAACAAAATCTGTACCTGAAAAGTTCAGCTGTTCCTGTTGGTTTCTCCCTACCTGAGGTCATAATGCACTGCTTGTGACATCACAGTTACTCTCATGCTAACAGACTGCAATTATGACTTGAAGTAGGGAAGTAAGCTATAGAGGCCAATGAACTGTAAAGGCACTCTAAAGGATAAAGATCACATATTCATGCAAATCTTCTCAGTAATAAATAGTGGGGAAGAGAAATATATAGAATATATATGGAATGCAAGCTGAATTGTATCTAATTATTATGTTTTTCAAAGTTTTCTTTGAGGCCTCAGTAGCTCTTTAACCATTCGCAATTCATCACTGAACCCACCCGACTCAGTCCTCACTCATTTAACCACACTCCTGGAGAGGGGTTATCAACACCACCACCAAATGATTGCAGCAGGTATTCTGCTGGGTACCTTCAGTAACCACCATATGACATTCTGTGTCAGAAAGTCCTGCCCCCGTATCCTCCCTAAATTATATCTGGTCAAGGTCCCCGGTCACTTAACATAGAGGCTCTACTAAGCGACTGGGCTGCTAATGACTGGTCCTCTATGATCACCCCCCCAGACACTGATCTGACTCTATCCCTATTTCACTCATTATTTATTTATGTCTGGGAAAGCACGCCACCATAAGGAAATTCAGGCTAACATCATCTCACCATCGCTGGATCACCTGCTGTGATCTTATCAACTTGTGCAAAACTCGAGACCAGACCCAAAGTACAAACTTTCCTGCCCCCTGCAGGACCTCTTCTCCTACAGGGAACTTAGAAACTCTTGCACTAAGGCCACTTGTACCTCTATGTCCCTCTATTTCAAAGCCAACCTCCAGAATAACATTAACTCCCCAGACAAATTCTGGAAGGTGATTTACTCCCTTTTTGACCCCCTGCCCCACCCCAGTCATCTGGGTAAATGGCTCACCAGTACCTGACCCTCCCACTGTAGCCACTTACTTCAATTAGATTTTCACCCCTTGTGCTTTTCCCTCCCCCCAGTTCCTCCCCTTTCCCTCCTCCCTTTCTTCTACCTCCCTCTCCTGTGGGTTTCAACTTTCCATCTGTCTCTCCCCAGGAGATCTTCCTCACCCTTGCCTCAATCAACCTTTCCAAATCGAGCACAGATGGCTTGGACCTAAATTACTCCTGTCTGCTCCAGCCATTGCATCTCCCTCAACCATCACCTAACTCTCTCTTTCACCCTCTACACTGTCCCTCAGTCTTAGAAGTTTGCTAAGGTTCTCCCCAGCTACAAAGGGGGCGACCCTTACTACACGCAACTTCTGCCCCATCTGCCTTCTCCCTTCTCTTGCCAAGCTGCAAGAGAAAAATTACAGTTACGTAAGAACTTATCATAACAGTAAATCTTTATTTCAGATTAGGATTAATACCTTTGAGCCGTGGGCTCGTTTACAAAGGACCCAAATCAGAAGAAAGTACATGACATAACTGGTCATTGACAGTACATACAGCTGAAGACACAAATTGACATCAGAGTTATAAGTGCAGTTACATCACAAGCCAGGATTAAGAGGACAGCAAGTGACAGTACAAGTCTACACTGTGAATAACCATCAGAAGTAACACTACATGAGTGTGGTCCAAAACTTAGAAGATATCGGGGAGTAACCCGAGACAGGGAGCTCCGGGCAGTTAGATGCAGCCAGGCATGGCATTGTCCAGAGTGGGAGGAGAGGGAGAAAGGGAAGGGGAGGGAGGAGATGGGGGGAGGATGAGACAGGGGGAACGGGAGAACGGTGGGCAGTCAGTAGAGGCATGGTAAGGAGACGTGGAGGAGAGAATATGAAAGAATTATGTAGGATGGGTACAGGACCTACTGCTGGCAGTCATTGGCTAGTGGTAACATTGACAGTCGTATTTGTTGGCAAGGTGAGATCGCAGCTCTATTTTAAATTGGCTGAGCCTTGCACATTCGACAATGGCAGCAGGCAGGTCACTGAACCACTTGGGCCCACAACAGGAGAGGGATCTCTGGGCCATAGTAGTTTGCTTGAAGGGAATGATCAGTCCTCCCTTGGATGCACTTTATATACTGATGGAGAGTTGTGCATTTTCAAAGAGGAGAGTGGTAGAGTTAGGCGTGAGCCCCAGCAAGAATTATTTTGTTAGCAGGCAGGCCTGGTATTGGAACCTGAGATGGAGGGGGAGCCAGTCTGTTTCCATGTACAGGTCACAGGAATGTGTCTGCTTGTGCGCACCCAGGACCAGTCAGCAGGCCTTGTTTAGAAGTGTTTTGACCCTCCTCAGCGCTGTGTTGGAGCCAGCCTCCTAGAAGATGAGACCGTAGTCCACTGAGGAGAGTACTGAGCAGCATGTGACAAGTTTTTGGGCGTCTGGTGTCATGGAAGTTCGGTGTCGGTAAAGAATACCAGGTTTCATATTAGTGGATTTTATTAGTTGCTCGATGTGAACGGAGAAAGTGAGGTAGTCATCCAGCTGAATCCCATGGTATTTAAATGTGTCGACCTGATCACGTGTTTCTCCTTTGCTGCTAAGTATTCTCAGGGGTGACCCTCTTATCTTACTTTGTGGTGTGCTGAATAGCATGCACTTGGTCCTTTTATAATTGAGCAGCAGTCTATTATGGGAGTACCAAGATTCCAGCGCTCGGAAGTTATCCTGTAATTCAGAGTTAATAGCTGACACATCTTTGCCTGGAACAGAGATGACAGCATCATCCGCAAAAAGCACAGTATGTGCAGGGCAGGCCATGGGCAGGGTGTTTTTGAAAAGGAGAGGGCCTAGGAAAGGTCCCTGTGGGACGCCTATGTTTACCTCCCTAGGCTCAGAGATAGCACTGCCTATCCTAACACAGTGTGTCCTATGAGACGGGTAACTGTTAAACCAGGCAACAGTGTCGGTTGACAGACCTGTGGAGAGGACACTTTGCACAAGTAGTTGGTGAATGACAGTGTCAAATGCCTAAGTGAGGTCTATAAATATAGACCCCACTGCCATCCCCTTTATCCATGGCACCATAGAGCTGGATGGTGTATTCGACTAGGGCGGTGATGGTGGAGTGGTTCTGCCAGAAGCTGTATTGTTGCATACAGAGAAGATTATACTTTTCAAGGTACTCAGTAAGTTGTTCAGAGCCCACCATTTCAAGGGCTTTGGAAGGGGGGGGGGGTTGTATCGAGATAGGCCAGAAGTTGGCCAGATTAGTTCTATCCCCAGATTTGAATACAGGTGGGACGAGTGCTGCCTTCCACCTGTCAGGGAAGACTCCTGCTCTAAGGGATGCGTTGAAGACCTTAGTGAGTGGCGCCACCATTTCATTTAAAGTAAGAGCGACCATCTTCATGTCTATCTGGTCACTTCCCATCCTGGTCTTACTGAGAACCTGTTTGATACACTTGATAGCCTCTGTCGTAGAAATCTGCCTGAAATAGAAAGGAGGTGGGTCATTAGAAGGAAGGGAGGCAGAGTTCAGGTTGTGAGGCTGTCCAGGTGGGGTATGATTCAAGATAATCAAATGGCACATTGCTTAGGTCTGTAAATGCTACATTAAAAGCATTAGCACTATCCGTTGGGTCTTGCAGGATACGAGAGGTTTCTATGAGGTCCGGAGTGCCCTTGATGCTCTTCCCATGAGTGCTTTCACTAAGTCCCAAAACTCCCTACTGCGCCCCAAGTCCTACCTAGTAGGTCGCTGTAGTATGCTGCTTTTGCAAGATGAATGAGTTTCATGCAGGTATTCCTGGCTGTCTTGTAAGCTAGGATGTCAACCAGCACCCTGGTTGCTTTGACCCTATGCCACAGGTGGTCTATGAGGAGCATACACTCAATCAGAGAGCCTGATAGCCAAGGATTAGTGTCTCCTCTGACTTTCTTTGTTTTGTAGAGGGCGAAGATGTTGCAGGCTTTCGTGAAGACTCTACAGAAGTAGTCTAGGGCTTGGTTACCGTCCTTGGCACTGTCTAGTGGGGACCAGTCAACCTCCTTTAGGTAATGTCTGAAGGTATCCAACTGTCCAGTTCTCAGGGATCAGCTCCTGGCGGTCTTAGGCCTGCACATGGAGAACTTGTTTGTCCAAGTGAACAGAACCAGGAATGATCACTGATGGAGTCAGGTAAGGCAGTTCACGTTGGCGATGTATTCTGGACAGGAAGAGTAGCCAGTCGATGAGAGAGCAGGTGCCTGTCGATAGCTTTGCCTGGTGGCTTGTGTAACCAGCTGGGTTAGGTAGCGTCTGATATTTAGTCTCTTGCTGCGGCAGCATCCTGAGACTGCCAATTAATGTTGAAATCCCCTAAGATAACTTGTTCCCAGTTTAGCTTGTTTTGTTCAAGATTACTGACAAACTGTTGGAAGCCAGTGACTAGTAAGCCAGGGGGGCAGGTACACAGTGGTGAGCACTAGTGCTTTGTTTTGTTGGCCTTTGTTGAGTTTTAGTGTTAGGACTTGTGCCTCCTTGGTCCGAAAGCTACAGGGCAGTATTTGCCACGGGATCTCTTGCAGCAGGCCACACCTATAGAACTACGCAGTCAGGCACTAGGACCAGCTGGAAACTTTCTAGCAAGCAGTCTAACTGGGGGCTGCCCATTCCAACATCACCCTCTAACGTCCCACCCATATAAAGTGAGTGGCTCGCTCCGTCCCTCAATTCTCCCGCCGGAGACCAGAGCAACATGGCTCCTCCTGAAGAACCGAGGAGGTACAGAAGCTTCCGCCAACATGGAAGGAGAGCAGAATACACAGGCTACAGAAAGGTTCCAATAAAGATAGGGGAAGGAAGAGCAACGGCACTGTCTGTTGCAAGAGATCCCCTCGCAGATCTACTGTTACAGTAAGTTATGTTACTGTACTATCCCGACGTCAGGGGCAACCCCTGAAAGCAGGCTACCTATAGAACGAGTCCTACAGTTCTAACATAGGCAGCCAGTTCAGCAGGAACTGAGTGCCCAAGACAGTAGGCCCTGGAGAACAGCTAGGATGAAATTGACCCTGCGCCTAGAGGCAATGTCCAAACCGTAGCGCTTGGTAAAAGTGTGGAAAGAACTCCAAGCAGCAGCTGCACAGATCTCTGCAGCCAAGATATTCCTGAAACAAGCAGCGGAAGAGGCCATACCCCTGGTGGAATGGCCCTTAACCTCCCCAGGAAGTTCCTCACCATACTTCCTCTAACAATTTTGTGATGCAGTTGGCCAGCCATTTGGACAGAGACTGCTTAGAAACAGGGGCGCCCTCTTTCCCAGGGGCGAAAGAGACAAGCAACTGCTTGGACTTCCTGCAGTCCTTTGTGCGGTGTGTATAGTACCGCAAGATTCTATATACAGCCATAGTGTGGATCAATGCTTCCCCTGGATTGGCTTGTTCTGGAAAATAGGCAGGTAGATGGATTGATTCAGAGTAAACTCAGACACCACCTTAGGAAGAAACTTAGGATTGGTATGTAAAGATACTCTGTGGAAAACCAAATAAGGTTGTTCACACACAGCTTGGAGCTCAGAAATCTCCAAGTAGAAGTAACTGCAACTAAAAATAACGCTTTCCACAACAGAAAGCATAGCTTACAAGTCACAGCAGGCTCAAAAGGAGCAAACATAAGCTTTTCAATACGAAATTCAAGTCCCATGTAGGGACAGGATTGCGGATAGGAGGTTTCAGGTGAAGAATGACTCTCAAAAGGTGCGTGACACATCTAATTGTGCCACCATACAGCCATCAACAGACACAAAGGAACCAGAGATGGCAGACGTGCACTTTCAGAGAAGAGTCCACTAGGCCAGAGTCTGAAAGAGACAGCAGGTACTCCAAGATCTGATTCACAGGGCAGGTGAAGGGGTCCAGCTGGTGTGAAGCAGCCCATAGCGAGAAACACTTCCACTTCCTGGAGTAAGTGGCGCTGGTGAAGTTTTCTTTTTTTTTGTATAATATTTTTATTAATATTTTCAAAAACAGTACATAATACAGGCAACTAAAGTTGATAACTGTGAATACATTTCACATCAATTCCATTCCATAATCTTCTTCCTGTGTATACCAATTCAATCCATATTATACTACTGCAGCTATGCTTACCATACCTATACATGTGGAAGTTAAAACCAGACATGTCTTTTCCTATGTCCTTTTCTTTTTGATGTGTGTCATAGTTAATTCATATATTATCAACATCTACCAATTTATACAATCTAATACAAAATAAACTAAACAAAATAATAGAATCAAAGTGACTGCATTCTGTGATGATTTTACTTGCCACTAGCTGATTAACACGCTGCATCTCAACTGCTGCTGAGTATTATTTGTTACTCCCTTATTTTATTGGGTAATTTCCTTTTATTTTTACAAAATCATACTGATTAAAATGACCCTGTACTGAGAATCAGAGCTTCCACAGATGAAAGCGAAGTCATAAACTGTGCCCATTCCTGCTGAAAAGTTATTCCCTGCCCCTTAAGGCAAAGTGAAGAGCCTCTCCGTGGCCAATGTAGTTAGTAGTAAATTTCGCCACATCTGAGTGGTGGGTTTATGCATGACACCCATGTGTTCAGGAGTATATGTCAGGCTAAGACTAACATCACCCCGACCATCTTGGATACAGGACCCAGCCTATGTTCCTTCTCTTTCTACACACCAACATGGAGGCGAGATCAGATCCATCTCTCTCCCACAGATATTCTTAATTTCAATAGAGATCTGCATCCAGTATTGCTTAACTTTATCACATTCCCAAAAATAATGGAAATATGTGGCCCTTTCTACCAAGTACCTTCCACACATGGAGGAGGACTCCAGTTGGAATTTATGTACCACTTCATGAGCAGAACAAGCGATGTAAAATTTATATTGTGCTTTGATTTTTTTTTTTTTTTTTTTTTAAACAGAGCAGGAGGCCCATAGAAGTGATCAGCTTCTTCCATGTATCATCCATAATAGTTATTTCCAGTTCCATTTCCCATTTCCATATTACCTTCTCTGTTTCTCCCTAAAATTATCCATCTAATTTAGCTGCTCTTCCTATTAGCCCTTTCTCACTCTGCTTCACTCCTAATATCTCTTTCTCTGTCTTTAATATTATGCTACTCATCAGAGTCAGTCGGTCTCTAAGCATGTTCGTCCCAAAGTGTCTCACCTGCATATACCGATACAAATGGTAGTTCGGTATCCTCAGGCCTCTCTGAATCGTATCAAACGGGTGCATATCTGCATCCCCATAGGGTCCCCGAAGTATCTAATTCCCCTGGCTTACCAATCTGCGAATACTAGGTCTTCTAGTCCCAGTAAGAATTCCAGTTTTTTTGCTACGGGTACTAGGGGAGTATTGTCCTTCATTGCTCCGCTTCTTCTCTTAATACACTTTCAGGCCTCCAAAACCGCCTCGACCATCGGGTTCAGAGTTTTAGTGTTTCTGTAACCCTGTCTCCCTCTGATGACAGATACGCTGTTAGACTACCTGGACTGTCTCCTGTTCCAGGTCCAACCATATAGCAGCTTCCCCTCTACTGACCCAATTATGAACGTACCGGTACTATACCGCTAAGTAATATCCCTTTACATCTAGGAAATCCAATCCCTCCTTTTCCCTTGGTGCTTTGAGTCTCATTTAGGCTATTCTCCCCCCCCCCCAAAAAAAAACTACTAAACCCTTTGTCAAGCTGCTTGATATCCTGCTTAGTGGGACCAAACAGTAACATCTGCATGACATACAGGATTCTGGGAAGGACATTCAGTTTTAGGATTAATCCACCCAAGCCAGGAAATGGGTAGACCCTTCCATCTAACAAGGTCTGCCAATATAGTTTTGAATAGGGAGTATAATTCAGCTTACATAACTTTTAAGATCCCTTCCTATTTTAATTCCTAAATAAGTAAAGCAATGATCTACCCTGTGTAGACCCTAAATATTTTTTGTCCACCATCATTGTCTTCACCTATAAACAAGATTTCCAATTTCTGTGAGTTCAGCTTGTATCCAGAGATGCTTGCAAAGGTTTGTACTATCCAGCAATGCTGGTACTGACCTTCCAGTGGTGGAGTTTTCTGGCTGTCACCAGAACATCAGCCACCTTAGGAAACACCACAAACTGGGCCATGGCTATATCCTCAGGACATCGTGAAGGCCCCACCCTTTGCAGGGTTCTCTACACTTTGGAGGGTACTTTGTTCTCTGCAGCCTCTCCTCCCCTTCTTAATTTTCACTGTTCTTGCCTGCTCTTAGTTCCGATCCTTTGCAGGGTTCTCTACACCCTGGAGGGTACTTGGCTCCATGATCTTCCTCCTCCCCGCTCCTCCTCCTCTTCTTAAGTTCCCCACACCCTTTCTCCTCCCCAGCTTCCCCACTTGCTTCTCTTTCTTGGACATTGCCACCTTCACCCTGCTTTGTACCCAGCACTTGTTTGTCTATCTCAGTGTGCAGCACCGTAAACATCATGGTACTTAAGATTGTATAGCTACATTACTACTTGATGGGTTTACTGTTTGCATTTACATATATCTGTGTCCACCCACTAATTGTATTCAATTGTCTCTTGCTGTAACTGTCTTATCTGCTCATTATTGGTATTGTGTTTTTTTATATCGATCCAATGTTCCATAATGCATCTGTACCTGAAAGCTCTTTGTCAGTCCTCATTGCCCTCTCCCCAGGTGGCACCATGAGGCAGGCAACTTGTTGTTTAGTGTGCCTTCCTGGTGAAACATTTCAATAAATAAATAAATAAGGTGCAAGGACTTAAGGTCCAGATTCAGCAGGGTACCCAGTTCTGAGAGAGCAAGCCAGTGCACAGAGGAAGGAAGACTGGAGGCTCTACTGCCAGCTGCTGGAGAAAGGGGAACCAAATCTGACGAGGCCAAAGGGAGAAATGAGGATCATCATGGTCCCTTCCACCTGTAGTTTGATTAGTATCCTATGAAGCAGAGGAAGGGAGGAAGGCATACAGGAAACCTCCCTTTCCAAGAGGGACAACACGCCTCACCAGAAAAATCCAGGCCCTGGATCTAGCAAGCAAAAACGCAGGTAGTTTTGCTTTGAGTGGGGACGCAAAAAGATCCAACTCTGGACGACTCCATCTGTCGAAGAAGTCTTCGGTGACCGAGGTCAGAAGCTCCCATTCATGCGTCTTTGACTTTGACCGCCTTAGGTCGTCCACCAGGATGTTTTGGGCACTGGGATGTTGGAAGGCTATCAGCTCTATGCCATGGCCCAGAGCCCAGTACCAGACTTTCATCACTTCCCTGCAGAGGGGGTATGAGTGAATACCCCACTGCTTGCTGATGTAGTGGACGACAGTCATACTGTCCGTCTGCACCAGCAGAAGGCCTGGAGACAGCTGGGTCTGAAAAGCTTGGAGGGCATAAAGCACCACCCGCATTTCCAGAATACTGATGTGCAGAGAGGACTCCAGATGGGACATCCTCTACATCTGGTGTGGGCCCAGATGTGATCCCTAGCCCATCCCTGAGGCATCCGTGGTCAGAATCTGCTGAGGAATAGCAAAGGGAACACCCGAGAAGGTTGGTGGGCTCCATCCACCAAAGCAGAACCTTTTTCAATAGAGAGGAGATCAGGATTTCCTGTTCAAGGTCACCCGTACGTTGGTCCCACTGAACTCTCAACATCCACTGGGAAATCCTCATATGAAGTCTGGCCAGAGGCAACGTGACTATGGCTGCTGTTATCATGCCCAGGAGTCAGCGAAAAACTCTGCAGAGACAAAGCGGCTGTTAAATACTAGCTTGGCCTGAGCCATGAGATGGTCCACCCTGTCGGTACCAGGTCAATACAGTGCTATAAAAACAGCGTGGCAATAACCGCACTGTGTAAAGCGCAGAACCATTTAGAGCGACTGGGGTGTAACAGTGGTAGGGAATTACCACTACCCCATCACTGACTGCGAAGTGGAGGAAGGGCTGAAGAAACCTGTGCTGCTGTGCCTGGTTGAGCTGCTCCCGTGGTGGAATGGTTAAGGCACCAGCACACAGCAGGGATGGAGACCTGGGACCGTGGTTCGGTTCCCCCTAGGTCTCCTGGTGTTGCAACTTTTTTTTTTTTGGAAAAAAAAAAAAAAATGAATTTCCCCCCATCTGAGTTTCTCCCCATCCCTGAGGTCCACACCCCCTCGGAGCTGATTATTTAAAATCTGGGTTGCGTGGGCGCAAAGCCCCCCCCCCACATCGGGGTGTGTGGGGAACAAAGCCTGTTATGTCAGAGCACAGCATTTTGCTTGCAGCATTTACTGCTGCGCTCTATTTGTCAGTGACATTAAGACCCCATGCTGCCCTGTCCTGCGGAAGGAATGCCATGTCCTGTGCTGTGTCCAGGACCGTCCTAATCTACTGAGTCACTGGCTGGGCACAGAACAGACGTGGGCAAGTTGTCCGTGATTCCCAGGTCGTGGAACAGACGGATGGTGTGTTCCAAGGTGAGAAGTAGGCTGTCCCTGAATGAAGTTTTCAGTAGCCAGTCATGAAGGGAAGGAAAAACGTAGAATCCCGGGCTCCTGAGGGAGGCTGCGACTACTGCCAGGAACTTGGTAAACACCTGAGGGGCCAAGGACAAGTCAAAGGGCAAGGCCTGGAACTGGAAATGTACCCCCTGGATCTGAAATCTGAGGTACTGCCTGTGTGGGACACAAATCTTGATATGAAGATATATAGCCTGCATGTCTAGGGAGCATATTCAATCTCCTTTGTTCAGGAGGGGCAGCAGTCTTTGAAGAGAACCATCCAGAACTTTTTGTACTGGATGAGTAGGTATAGCAGTCTCAGGTCCAGAATGGGCTGGAGGTCGCCCGTGCATTTTGGAACCAGAAAGAACTGGGAGTAGAACCCGCTGCCATCTTGGGTCTCTGGCATTGGTTCTATCGCTCTTTTTCAGAGTAGGGACTGGATTTCCACCCAAAGAACAGGACTGTGAGACAGGGGTTAAGATGAAGGGACTGGAGGCCTTTCTAGGAGCCACTCTATGAGCTCCAGAGTGTGGCTGTGGCTTATAAGCTGCAGCACCCAGCTGTCATTTGTGATCTCCGCCCATCTGTCCCAGTATAGGGAGAACCAATCCCCTACCACCTCCGCCTGGTTCACGGAGGGGGGGGGGCAAGGTGTCATGTTAAGGCAGGGGCTGGTGCTGCTCCTCCTCCTTGGAAACCTTTGCTGGAGGAGGAAGAGAGGGTGGGCAGGGCTGAGGAAGCCTTGCACTTGGCAGGCTTGGATGCAGGTAGGGGGTCTATGGGTGGCCCGACAAAAGGGCATCCATATGGCACTCTTTTGATGGGTATGGTACAGTGAGTCAACTGACTTTAGTGTGTGTCCAGAGGCTTGTAGGTTGGACAAAATGCCCTGAACGTCAGCCCCAAACAGTTTATACCTCCCTGAAGGGAGCATTCAAGATGGACATCTGCACATCCTGAGCAAAGCCCAACACCCGTAGCCAGGAGTGCCGATGAAAGCATATACCTACTGCCGCTGCCCGAGCTGAGGCGTCTACAGCATCACAAGCTGAGTGCAGTAGGTGTCGGCTGATGTCTGACCCTGATTTGAGAGCCCGCAGGAGCTGTTGCATAACCAAACTATCAGATGAGGATTTGACAATCTCCATGGTCTGTTCCCACAAAACATCTTGGTATTGGAGCACATGGGCCATATAGCTGAGGGTTCTAATGGCCAGTGCGGCAGAGGCAAAAGCCCTTTTCCCAAAGAGATCCAGTTTGCGAGATTCACTTTCGGGAGGAAGGGAACTCAAATGTTTTAGTCTCTTGGTACAGTCGTGTGCCATATTGATAATGACCAAGTCCACCTTGGGTCGTTCCCTGAAAAAAAGGCTTGCCCACCAGCGCCTTGGTTTGGTGATACCAGATAGCCACGGTGGCATCCTCAAAAGCATCTACCAAAGGGGGAACCACCAAAGGAAAGAAGTCTGGTAGCTTGAGGTAGGTGGACAACCAACATCAGGAGGGGTCCAGCTCCTTGGTTTCAAAGCCCATGGCTGACTGTATCTGGCGCATGACACCACAAAACAACTGTTCATCTGGGGGAGACCTGGGAATGTACTTGGGGGTCTCCTCCCCATCCAAAAACACCGTCAAGGGGGAGAGGGAAGGCCCCCATCCTCCATCACCAGATTCCTCAGACTCAACTGGAGTTGGAGGGCCAGATGATATTCTTCTTTGTCCACCGGGCGAACGGGGGGGGGGGGAGTGTAAGACGCCGGCTGATGTGGGGCAGGAGGAGGGTCCCTAGTCATGCCGGGTGGCGGCACCGGGCGCATGGGCCCATGTGGAGTCTGGTCCTGCAGTACTGCCAACTGTGCCTGCACAAAATCTCAGAGGGATGATAGCAGTGACTGGAAATTCACTGTCACCGACGTTGGGTAACTAGGCGGCATTGGTTGAGGGACCAGCGCCAGCTCTTGGTGTTGGAAGTATAGGTGCCAACGTAGGTAGAGGAGCCAGTGTCGGCAAAAGCAGAGGGGCCAGCATCAGCTGAGGGACCAGTGTCAGTGCTGGTTGCGGCCAAGCAGGCATCAGGGGTAAGAGACCTGGCTGGTGTATGCACTGGGATTGGACAGACCAGCATCGCTGGAAAGGTGGCATCTGTGACTGGCACCTCAAGAGGCGGGTGAAGGGACCTTGGGACAACTGGGGAGATGCCAGGGAGGGCATAGGTTCCACAGCCAAGGAAAAGTTCACCTGCGCAGAGGCAGGGGGTGGATGGGCAGCCTGGGACAACCCTGAGCTCACTGAAACCATACTGGTCTAAGAACCAGCAGAGTCTCCTGACTGCGGCCCTGCCACTAGAAGGGGTCTGTACAGTAGAAGCTGCAGGGACTAAGAAAAGAATCATCCTCCAAAATGCCACTGCCCGACAGAGAGAGGTCGGTGGGCGGTGCTGCCAATGGTAACTCTTTGGAAGATAGAGCGTGCGAGGCAGAAGAGGTCGCCCCCGAGGTGTCCAAGCCCTTGGACTTGTGCAGGGACGACGAGCAGGATGCAGACTGGTGTTCTTTGCAGTCCTTTTCTGGTGTCTGTGTTTGCCACCAGATTCTCCCCCTCTCCCACCCGGAGGACGGTTGCAACCCGAAGACAGGGCGGAGAGGAAGAGGAACTTCTGTCCTGCAGCTCCCATTCCATACTGGTGACCTTCTGCTACAAAGGAATTCTTCAAGGCCCCACTGGTGATGGTGTCGGGTGGCCTGGTTAAAGCCCTTACAGATGGTGCAGGTCTGGGTGTCATGGGTAGGCCCAAGGCAGCGGACACAGGCAGAGTGGCAGTCTTTCTCCGGGAGCTGCTTACCTCAAGTGCACTTGGTCTTGGAGGTCCGATCAGAGAAGAAGATGGGTCTGACATACAAAACAAATCAACTAAAGTTGTAAAACTAGTGTGAGAAAGGAAAGAAAATTTGACAGACAACTCAAGGAAAGTGGTGGTCAACTGAAGCCTGTGGTGGTCTCTGAAGGTCCGATGTGCATTGGTCGATGGTGAGAAAAGAATGGATGCGGTCGGGGGCCGCTCACTTTTATAGGGTTTGCCGACAACAAAGGGTGATGTCGGAGTGGGCCCCCAGTTAGACTCTTATAGGTGTGGCCTGCTGCAAGAGATACCCCAATGTCACGGTTTATTCAAGGCTTGCTGACTCTCACCACTCCTCCAACTTCCTCTCCCTCTTCCAGTCTGTTTTTTAAAAAGGATCACTCCACTGTCACTTCCTTTCTTAGGATCACCGATTCCATCCTCTCTGGGATGGATCAGGGGCAAGTTACAATGGCCACTTTCATCAATATGGCCAAAGCTTTTGATTCAGTGTCCCACTCTCTCCTCCTGAATAAGCTAAGCACTTCCGGACTCTCAGCCTCAGCTGTTGACTGGCTCCCATCTTATCTTATGAGCCGTCAACTGCCGGTACAGGCAGGAGGCGACCTTTCCCCACCACTCCCTACCCTGACTGGAGACCCACAGTGCTTCACCCTGGGCCCAATTCTTTTCTCAATATTCCTCAATGACCTCCCCTCTTCCTGTGCCAACTCGCGCACACATACACGTATGCAAAAGACACTCCTAAACTACTCAGGTACCTCAACTGCTTCTGTGGAAGTCATGATTCAGCGTGACTTTCACAATGTTCTGCACTGGTTCCAGTCTAGTCAGCTACAGATCAACACAAAATACTTGTGGACCTTTGGTACCAGCTAGAAATTGGCCAGGCTCACCTCCCTCCCAATTTTCTCTGTGCCTGAAGGCTACCCACTTGCGGCTGTCCCAACCTTCAAATACCTCAGTGTATAGCTAGACAGCAGGCTTGACTTTTCAGCTCACATCAATACTATCCACGCTAAACTCCACCCCAAACTCAGTGCCCTGTACCGCAATAAAGAATGCCTCACCCCGCTGGTCCACCATGACTTAGTCATTAAAACTGCTCTCCCAGTTTTCAACTACACGGATGTGGTCTATAGCACTATCCTATCCACCTCCCTGGCCAGACTGGACACCCTCTGCAATGCCATCTGCCTTTTTGTCACAAAGTCACCTTCTCACACTCACCAATGCTTCCTTTATTCCTCCCTATCCATCCTCCCGCTCCCCACACAACACCAGTTCTACTGTGCTTCCCTCATCTCTAAATATTGCTTTGGGTCCCTCTTCTCCTCTTTATCCTGTCTCATCTCTCCCATTCCCTCTTCCTCCTTATGCTCCAGGGACCCACAAAGTTTCTCTCTCCTCAGCTGGGAAATCTGCTTTCTCTCCCCTAAGCTGGTCTTCTGGCTTCCATACTGATGGGCTGTGCCTCCTGATACTATCATGCAGGCAGGAACCAATACTCTGTAGCCTGGATATCCTCCCCTCCACATCCTGTGCACACCAGTTTACTTCCTGCTTTCCAAAAGGCAGGTACTCTGTAGCAGACTGTCTCCTCATGGCAGGGCTAAAGACATCAGACTGAGTCATTTTATTTTTCTCTTTGGATATCCTCAATGTTGGACAAGCATTACAAAAGCTCTTTTCTGTTTGGTTCCAGTCTCAGCCTTGTACATTGTACAGAATGGCCCACACTGTCTCCTCATGGCAGGGCTGACAACAGACTGTAAGTCTCATTTATTTTCTCTTCGATATCTTCAACGTTGGACAAGAGCAGCATTACAAAAGCTCTCAGGGCTGAAGACATCAGACTCGAGTCTCATTTTATTTTCTCTTTGGATATCCTCAACGTTGGACAAAGCAGCATTATAAAAGCTCTCAGGGCTGAAGACATCAGACTGAGAGTCTCATTTATTTTCTCTTTGGATATCCTCAACGTTGGACAAAAGAAGCATTACAAAAGCTCTTTTTCTGTTTGGTTCCAGTATCAGCCTTGCATGCTGTACAGACTGGCCCACATTCCCAGCAGAGTTTTCCCACGATTTGGGGCTCAGCCGTGCTGCTGCACAGCCGCGCTTGAAATTCCCCTCAGCTCTAAAGCGTCCGATCGACATCACAGCCTCGGAAACAGGGATATATATCTACAATGTATATTGGGTTAAGGAGAATACCCCCATCGACAGGAGTATATTGGGTTAAGAAGCATACTCCCTGTCGCTGGCAGTAACTCAGCGGTCTCCTCGTCCATGGCTGGAAGCGCTCATACAGCCACCGCCGACGCTAACAGCCCCAGTAACTGACGATCTCCTTCGACGGCTGGTAGCATTCATACAGACACTCATCGAGTTAACAGCCTCTTAGCGCTCTGGAGTCGTGGATGGCACTCCTCATCGACAGCCACCCCCAGCAGCAACTGAGAGGCTAGCAATCAGCCTTTCTTCCAAGGCTTGCAGAGCTATAACCTTTCACAGGATCAAGCAAGCAGCGTTTCTTCCAAGCACAGCAATAAACTCAGGAAGCCTCTTGGGGGGGGTGTCCCCAAAGGATAACTTGGAAGGCCTCCAACTCTTGATGACAGCGCTGGGGCATAACGGCTTACAAAAGTCTCAGTTCTTAGGGAGTGTGGTGATCCTCAAGGGCATTGGAATCAAGCCGAAAAATTCCTCCTTTGGCCACCTTTACAGACTTTCACACTGGGCATCGCTCCCCGACGCTCACGGAGGAGGAGACCCCATTCCTCAGGGACACTAAAATTAGGCCACACTATGTTGGCGGACAAGCCTCCAAGGGCAGGAGATAGCAAGAAAATGCAAATCCCACCTTCTGGCCATCTTTGTAGGCCACCTCTGTTTTGAGGTGCGAGAAGGGAGAGACCTCCAGGGCGGAGGACCCACTGGAGGCCAACTCTTCTGCTCATTGGGATCAGTGGCAGGACGCTCAGACTGAGGTGCACATGTTCGTACAGGATGGCCAAAAAATGGACACATCTCGTTGGCCCCAGATCTAAGAGAATCATTTAACAGAGCACTTGCTCTGGGCCCCCCATGCTCCGAATTGCAGCCTCCAAGCCCCCGGAGCTGAGGGTCCACAGGATGGCGACTTGAAAGACAACTGACGAGGCAGAGCACCTCTCTGCGCATCTTGCCAAGACAAAGAAAACCTTTAGTCCGGCAGAGGGAGAGGCCACTCTATGAGACCCGGTGGTCAGGAAAGTGGATGCATCTTAAGAAGGCCTTCCAAGCTTCAGTAACTTAGCTCAAGGCAGCGACAGCTAATCCTTTCTTAGCCAGAGACCCTCTTTCATGGGCGAAAGTCCTAACTTCCAGCTGGCAGAAGATTCTGAGGAAAAACAAGGCGGCACTGCAGGAGCTCCAGCTCTCTGGGTTAGCCTCCGTTTATTCAGCAGATGTGTCAGAGGCAGCAGCCAGATGTGCTGCTAGAACCATGTTCTATCAAACTTCAGCATGGCACAACCTCTGGCTTCGTGCTCGGCATGCAGATACTTCTCCACGACTCCCTTGGTCAGTGCTGCGTACAAAGGTTATCTACTATTCGGCTCCACTCACAAAGCAGTGATGTATAATCAGGGGAAACTGCTATGGAGCGCAGGCTGCAGACAAAGTCCAGAGATAAGTCCTGGTCAGCAGGCCCCAACAGCATTAAGGTTATCTTCTGTCTGGCTCCACCTTCAAAGAAGCGATGAAAGAATCAGGGGAAACCATTATGGCGCACTTGCCGCAGTCTAAGACCAAAGTCTGGGTTAGCAGGTAACTGGTGGAATTTAACGTGCTGAAATTACATCAAAGGGCAAAACAGAACTTCTTGGGCAAACACACAGGGTTCTCCTCCCGGAACCAGCGTAGCTTCAGAGGAGGAGGAGGAGGAGGAAGTGTCACCCGATAGGCTTGGGGGAGCAACATCATCACTGAAATACTTCAAACCCATCCTCGAGTAGGACTATTGCTAATAGGCTCCAGGCTCAGCCTTGCATGCTGCGCAGCCTGGCCCCATTGTCGCCACGGGGCAGGCTTCTCCAATTTTCATGAGGAATGGCTCCATACCACAACAAACAGATGGGTTTAGACATCATGCTAAAGGGATACCCTAATTGAGTTAGGCTCCATACCATTATCTCATGTGGTACGTCACCCATTTGGGCAACTCGACATAAAATATGCGCCGTTCCAAGCAATTACAAACCCTCTACCACCAGGGGCTATCAAGCGGGTTCACCACTGCAGAACTCAACTGGGGCCTCTTCTTGTTTTTCTTCATTGTTCCCTAACGCCCAAGGAGATTCAGACTAGTTTGGGACCTAAGATTTCTAAACCACTTTGTGTGCAGCAGATCCTTCATATGGAGACCCTGCCATCCATCAGGGAGCTCCGTCAAGTCGACGGGCATCTATCGACTTGCAGGATGCCAATTTACACATTCTCATCCAAAGGCACACAGGCAATCTCTCAGATTCAAAGCGGGGGGACAGCTCTTCTCATTCAAGGCTCTTCTATTCAGGCATTCATCTGCCACAAGAGTCTTCTCCAAGGTCCTAGTGACAGTCATAGCTCAACTTCTGAGCCAAGGATTACAGCTTTTCCCTTATCTGCACACTATTCTCATCAGAGCACTGCATTTTGGTAAGTGGTACAAGCAGTGGCCAAGGTCATACAGGTGTCTCTCGGCACTCGAGTAGGTCACAACCGGAAGAAGAGTTCCATAATTCCAACGCTGACCTTGAACCATCTTGGGGGCAGATTTCAAGACACAAGTGAATGGGGTGTTTCCATGGAAACAAAATTCGAGGACCTGCAGAAGCTCATCAGGAGATTTCATACAGCCCACCAGCTGCGGCTCACAACTTCATGCAGCTCATGGGGATTATGGTTTCTCTGGCTGATACAGTCCCCGGGCACTAATTCACATCCACCCATCAAGGCAAACATCCTCAGACTGTGGTCCCAGTCCAGACACAACCAGGACCAAGAGATCCCAATTTCTGTCCAGGTGAGGACCTCCATTCACTGGAGGACTGAGGAGCAATATCATGAGAGGTCACAAGTTGGGGCTGCCACGCCAAATGAGAATCAATGACGTACATCAATCATCAGGGCAGCACAGAAGCTTGTGGATGCTCAGGAAATCTCTTCTGCTGTTTCAACAGGCCAAGCGTCACCTCCACAAGCCTGAGGGTGGTGTACATTCCAGGTCAGGAGAACATCACGGCAGACTGGCTCAGCTGCAAGGACATCCTACTGGGGAATGGAAGCTGAAGGACAGCACCTTCCAAGTCCTCACAGAACATTGGGGCTGTCCTCAGGTAGATCATTTCGCCTGCCAGAAAAACTCCAAGGTCAGGCACTTCTGCTCCCTAGCAATGCTGAACTAGCGGTGGCTCAGGACATCTTTTCCTAAACTGGGATCAGTACGGTCTCCTGGATGCCTTCCCCATATCGCTCCTATCCAGAGTTCTCCACAAAGTAGCACTCAATCGGGCAGAGCTGATGCTAGTCTGCCTGCACTGGCCCCATCGTCCCATGTTCCCTTTCTGATTCACCTGTCACGGCAACCACCTATAATTTTTCTAATCGGTCAGGACCTTTTCATCAAGGCCCTGTGCTACATCTCAATCTCGCAACGGTCCCTCTTGGCCTGGAGATTGAGCGAGAAACTCTCAAAAGAGCTAGGATATATAGCTCCGTGATTGAGATGACGGTTTACTTAAGGCCGATATCTCCTCCAAAGTGTACTAACATAGCACATCTCCCTCCAAAGTGTACTACAAGATTTGATGGAGATTCCTGTTCGGCTTCAATCCAGACAAACACCAAACCAGCCAATATCATTACCTATTCTGCTCCAGTTCCTTCAAGAAGGATTCATCAAAGGGCTGCAACCAGCCACCTTGCGATTTCTGATTTCATACTGGGGTGGGCTTGTTAATAGATTCAAGGAGTCTCTGGGTTCTCATCCCATGTCAGAAGGTTCCTGCCACAGCAAATCAAACGCCCACCAATTATATGAAAGGTACCCCCGAGACTCAATTTGGTCCTCAAAGTATTGACCAAGGCACCTTTTGAACCTCTCAAGGAGGCATCCCTTATACATCTCACGAGGAAAGTCACCTTTTCATAGCCATTATTTCAGCTAGAGTAATCAGCAAGCTGGGAGCTCTGTCGACTAAAGAACCATATACTGGGTTTCATCAGGACTCCATAGTCCTCCAAATAGATCCAGGCTTTTTCCTAAGGTACTGTCTCTGTTTCACTGCAACTAGGAGTTGATTCTGCCTTCCTTCTGTCCTCACCAAAAAAAATGACTAGGAGAGGGAATTTCACTCTCTGCACCCCAGATGAGCGTTAAAGCTTTACATTAAAAGATCGGAGTCAATGCACAAACCTTCTAGTTTGTTCATTCTCACTGCGGGTCAGAATATGGGCAAAAAAGCTTCTAAAATACATACTAAAATGCCAGCAGAATAGGCCCAACGGTCTTTTGTGTCTGCTCGTTTAGTCAGCCCCCACCCTGGGAGCTGACCTTGCTGCCCCCCTCGCCTTCTCTGGCTTCTCCCTTCCCAGTTCCGGATATTTTTGCTGCACTGGAATTTGCTTCCAGAACCCTTCCCCTGTACCTGTCCCACCCCCTCTTGAACCCCTCCACTGTCTCTGCCTCCACCAGCCCCCTGGGCAGCGCATTCCATGGCTCCACCACCCTCTCAGTGAAGTAGCACCTCCTCCTTTCTCCCCTGAATCTTCCCCCCTCCAGCTTCCACCCATGCCCTCTACTTGCCCCTCCTCCTTCCTTTGAAGCACCCTGACTGTTCCTCCCCATTTACCCTCTTCATGTACCTGAAGACCTCTATCATGTCCCCCCAGTCCCTTCTCTCTTCCAATGTGTACATATTTAGCTCTTCGAGCCTCTCCCCATAGGTCCTGTCCCCCAAATCATTTTGGTTGCCCTCCTCTGGACCCTCTCCAGGATTTTAATGTCCCTCTAAAGACTATAGACAGATGGATCCGTTTAACCATCACCACTGCCTACAATCAGGCTGGAATGCCTTTGCCTGGGCCAGTGAAAGCCCACTCAACCCGGGCTATGGCCATCTCGTGGGTGGATTTCAGAGAAGCTCCTCCACCCAGGCTATGGCCACCTTGTTAGCATATTTCAGAGAAGCTTCTCCAGCAGACTTATGTAGGCAGCTACCTGGTCGCCTATTCACACATTCACCAAGTCTTACAAACTGAATGTGATGGCCTTGGCTGAGCGCCTTTCGGTAGGTTCTCTAGGCGGTGGTGGACCCTTAAGGGCAATTACATTCTTCCCACCTGGGATGTGAGGGGATGTACTTTAGTATATCTCATCAGTATAGAAGCCCGGAGACCAGCTTAGGAGAGAGAAAACAAAATTTAAATACCTGTAAATGTTCTTTTTCCGACGGCTAGTCTCTGGGCTTCTTCCTCCCAGAATGTACAAAATGTGGCCAGCTGGCTGAATGTTTGATAATATTTCTCATTTTTGTTTCCAAGTTATATGGTACTACCAGATTTGGACCGCTTTAGGAAGAACTGGTGTGCACAGGAAGTGGAGGGAGGATATCCAGGCTGCAGAGTTTGGTTCCTGCCTGCATGATAGCATCAGGAGGTACAGCCCATTAGTATGGAAGCCTGGAGACCAGCCATTGAAGAAAGAAAATTTACAGGTATTTAAATTTTGTTTTCTCTTGCCAACTCCCCTCCCGCTGGAATCATCTTCCCTCCTTCATCCATCTCTCTCTCTCCCTCGCTTCCCTCCCTCAGATGCCAACTAAAACTTCTAAAAAGGAGGGGTGAAAAGTCATAGTCTAAGTAGAGTCAGAGGCTGCAAACTAGGTAGGGCTCATGGGCAGACTGGATGGGCCTAGCGGTTCTCATCTGCCGACAATTTTCTATGTTTCTCCCTCCTCCCCCTTCCTGAACCCCTCCTTGTATTTAACTGTACATTAGTCCTTGCTTACTCTATGATAGCACATTGGACTAACTTGCGCACATTTGATTTTTGTATTAATTCTGTATTTGTGTTCTCATCTGTAGTTATGTTTCTGTTACATATCTACGTGTATATCTGTAATATTGTCTGTCTGTACCCACCCAGGTCAAGCCTGCAAAAGGGCCATGTGGCCCAGTGCCTTTTTTACCCAGTTAAAATTTTAAATAAAAATAAAATTACCTCTCCCTACCCCACCTCTCAGCACTGGTTTCAGCATCTCATTATCCAGGTTCCCTGCACTTTTCGAATTTACCATATCTGCACTACTGCCTTTGATTTTGTATGCTATATATTTGGCACCCAGTTTCATTGTTTGGTGTTGCTGTCTGTACTGCACTCAACTTATGCACTTTATGTTCCTGTTCTTGTTATTTCATTTTCAGCCTTGTTTGCATTTCTTCTTACGGTATTCTCCTCCCCTTTGCCTCGGTCACCTGAAACAAGCCTCACCTCAGGATACCTCTCCCAGTCACCAATTTTCAGATAAATAAATAAAAATAAATAAAGTCATACAGCTGAAGAACAAAAGACAAATTCATGTTAACCCTGTCAAAAGACTTCTCTTGATCAAGAGACAGAAGGAGGTCATCAGCTGCCCCACATTGTCCACTATCGAAAATCTCCCTCATCAGGGATAAGCTGTCCTGGATCCTCCGTCCCAGAACAGCACACGAGATGGAACCAAAAGCATGGATGCTGCTGTTGCTGCTAGATGCTTGCTCAATATTTTTGCCACAATTTTCAAGTCAGTGTTCAGTAAAGTTAAAGGTCTCCAATTTTTACTATCTGATTTGTTTCCCTTTCTTATAAAGGAAAAATAAATAAATAATCCCACTTGAAAGGCCATGACCCCAGGGTGGGACAAATCAGTTTGGCAGCTGGTCAGTTTGGTTATTAGTTTTCAAAATCTGGTAGCCAAATCAATACTTTTAGTGTCTATCATAAGGGCTCAAAAAAATCATTACATAGGCAGGCAGCCAGTTGGCCAGTAACTTTCAAAATCTGGTAGTCAAACCGATGTTTTAGCGGCCCTGGCCTCCTGGCTACCTGATCTCTCACCCTGCATGACTTCAAAAATGTACGGCATGGGGCCAGCCCGGTGGCGCCGAGGGTTGAGGTGCTGGACGTCACACCTCGCTCCATGCTGGTGACCCATGTTCAGCAGCGAATGCGGGTTGTCGGGGGTTGGCTGAGGGGGGGTCATGGATTGAGCGTCTGAGGGACTGCTCTCCTCAACTGGGTGGGAGGGCTGCTGCTCCCCGCCTAACAACTGCTCCCAGGTGGAGGCCTGAGGAGCAGTGCCTGGATGGGGGACAAAGGGTGGGTGCTGCGGGCAGCGGTGTGCATGTCCCTCCACACATGTGAGTGCACGCCAGCAGGAAGGGGGAGGGAGAAAATGTGGAAATTGGAGCTGGCAGGCTCCGTGATGACCCAGACGTGCTCTCCCCGGATTCTGATTTGCGCTCTTTCCAGGACGAGCCCTGCTCGGGAGGGCTGGATCCGCCTGCCAACCCTGCAGAAGGCGGAGATACAAATATAATAAAAATAAAAGAAAAAGTAGGGGCCATTTTTCAACAGAAAATTTTCAACTTTTAAATCACCACTTGGTAGTCAAATTTTCATGAAAAATAAGTGCACACTTTATTGTGCACAAAAACTTAACTCTGAACAAGCTTTTCAAACAAAACAAAACAAATATCTGATTTGCTCTAACTGGGTTGGGGGTAGGATTTTAAGATTTTGCCAAACAGAATAG